>CM046947.1:93181259-94484941 GCA_025698515.1 Gossypium sturtianum
CCTAATTTTTTTAAAACATGATTTTAAAAATTTGAAGGAGTATGCATGTTTAGGAACAAATTTCATGAAATTGTAGGTTTTTAAGCTAATTCGAGGAAGTCCAGTGCCAGGTACTGTAGAAAAACTCCCTAAATAGTAGGAAAACTTTAGATAGGAAAGGTAACGTAAACTGAAAACTTAAATTTGAGTACTAATTACTTGAAATTGTAGAAATATCGATATGAATGCTCAAGGTAGACGTGGTAGTGGTAGTCCCGTAGGGTTGTACCCGTTGAACCACCTACGGTACAAGAAGAAAACCCAACTCAATAATACGTAGGAAACTCCATCGCCAATGACGACGGAGGTCATGAGAATGGAGATATGGGAATGGAAAATTAGAACGATGGAACCATGGGAGACGATGCTATAACTCAGGCTATGATAAGAGCTCTCCAAAGAATGTCTAGGTCGAGAAACAGAAATGGAAAAATAGTTGCCTAAAAACTTAAATCAAACGAGGCTAAACCGTTCAAAGGAGCCACCAGAACAACTCCTACCATGGCGGAGTATTGGATGGAAATGACAGAAATGATTATAGATGATTTCGAATGCACTCCTGAATAGAAATTAAAAAGGAGATATGTCTTCGTTAATAGACAAGGCCTATAGATGGTGGCAAGCAGTTGAGAGGGAAACAAGCGCAGAACGATTAACTTGGAATTATTTCCAAGAAGCTTTTTGGAAAAGTACGTGGGCCCCTATTATGTCGAAGCCTGTAGACATGAATTTATCAAGTTAAAACAAGGAGACATGTCAGTTTTAGAATATGAAGTGGAATTTCTGAGATTAAGTTGCTATACTCCCAGTTTGGTGGCAAAAGAAGAGCACAAAAGTTCAAGATTCGAAAAAGAGTTAAAATACGACCTAAAAGTTCAAGTGGTGCTCTCTATCAAGAAAGGAAATTCAAAATTTTGGTTGAAAAAGCCAAAATCTTAGAGGAAATAGAAAAAAACAGAACGGGAAAAGAGGCAGAAAATTCCCAATAAAAAGGATTCAGGTTCAAACAACTCGAATGACAGACTTGTAAAAAGGACTAAGCCGCAACCTGAGTCCATTGAAGAACGTGAATGTCAACATTGTCAGAAATACCACAAAGGAGAATGTTGGAGAAAGATTGGTGCTTGCCTTAAGTGTGGATCAAAATAACACCAAATAAAGGATTGTCCTCGATTGAATAATTCAACTGAACTGCAAAATCAAGGCCAAAATCAGAACCAAACGCAAGGAAACCGTGGTGCCAACCAAAATAATAGAAACCGAGACCCAATAGCACCAACACAAGGCACGAACTGCGTAGAAGCAAGGCAACCGGCTTTAATTTATGCGACAAGAGGATGGGAAGATAAGGATGTCGCCAATGACATCATAGGTTCTTCATAAAAAGTCTCGTAGAAGAAAAATGAAAACTCTGAATAGCGCAACAAAAGCAAGGTGGGTCCATATCGTTCTGATCCTTCCCATATCGTTCCCACTGAAGAAATCAAGTTTTGGGTCTTGAGTCGGTTTCTGAGACTGAGGACAAAGTTAGATTGACTCGCAATCGTCTTAAGGCAGTTTCTGATAGACAAAAGTCATATTCAAATTTGAAGAGATGAGATATTGAGTATTCTATGGGTGACTAAGTCTTTCTTAAGATATCTCCATAGAAGAAGGTTCTTCGGTTTGAACGTAAATTCTATTTGTGCATTGGGGTGAGACTTGTGTATATCGAGGAAGCGTGAACAAATATATCTTTGCTGCATCTGGTGGCACAATCACACATATCTTTGTAAAAGGCGATAAATTGCTTAATGAACTTGCAGCTAAGCTGCAAATATTCTGAAAAGTGTCATATAGACACTAAACAGTGTGTAGAGCTGGATGGTTATTCAATGCCTTATATGGTGTGTTGGGATGGTCGGAGATGGTTTGTAGCGGATGTGGGTATGATTGTAAATCTACATCTATTGTGTTCTAATACAGTTTTTGTTTTTGACATATATCTGATTAATTTCTGTTGATGACATGATATGTTGCACACTGAGTTTTGAAACTTATTCTTTGTTTGTTTGATACTTTCAGGAAACCCTCAGACTTAGGACAGGTCGATGCGACAAGAGCTCAGATAAAATATTTTACTCTACTGATTAATTAAATATTAAGATTGTTGTGTTTTGTTATTTTTGGACTATTTTAGACATTTTTGGGGACCATTCGGTTTTGGACTTTTAAATGTCGTTTTAAACCCTTTATTGATTTTAAAGGGAAACTTCACGAACATCGAAAAGATAGATTTTCAAAACACGACTTATGTTTTCTAAATCGAATTTATCTAAGAATTTCGCTGCCAATAAATGTGTTTAATCGTGTTTTCCAAAATTGGAGACTGAGATTTTCCCCGCAGTGCAACCGTAAACTGTAATAGCCGAAATTTCAATGATATCAGAAATAGTGGTTCGAGACCACCAAATCTGACAAATGAACTTGTAGATTATATTATTTAATATTTACGAGCCAAATGTAGCTTTTAAAAGATTTTTGAAATAGTAAATTTTGTTTTATAAAGATTTATTTGGTCAAGAAATCGAGAAAAAGAGGTATCGAGATCTCGGTGTTATAAACCGAGTCATAAATATTTTTATGAATATTTACGGAATGTCAATAAGATAGTATAAAAATTTCGTAAGAAAATTTTGATGTTTGGGTGATTAATTAAATAAAAAGGACTAAATTGAAAAGGGTGTAAAAGTTGCTAGAAGGATTAAATAACTTAATTGTCAAATGAGGAAGGACCTAAAGTGCAAATAATCCCAAAGGAGATATTTTGGGCGGCAATAGCTGAGAAAAATCAGGAAATGGGTGAAATAAGGGCAAAATTGGAAAATTGTCAAAATTAGCTAAATAAAAATGGGACTAAATTGGAATATCTAGAATTCTCTTCATTTCTCTTCATTTTCTTCAGCTGAAAAACAGCCATGGGAGAGAGCTTCAAGCTGGTTTTCATACTCAAGCTTCATGTAAGTTTAATTCATTAGTTTTTGAGTCTATGGCTAATTTTTAAAGTTGATGTGGATTAGTGCTGGAATAATATGATGAATAAATATTGAATTGAAACTTTAATTTTGTTATATGATGATTTTATCAAGTAAAATTGATGGAAATTGGTTTTAGGACCTAATTGTGAAGGAGTTAAAATTAAGGCCTAGTGTTAAAATTCTGATTTTCAAAGGTTATGAAGTAGTTTAAAATGATATATAAAAGTATTAAATGAGAAAATTAGCTCAATTGAGGGGTTAATTGAGCAAGGATTGAATTGTATGAAATGTGGAATTTGAGACAAAATAAAAATCAACATGTTATACTAAAGCAGTTTTGGACAGCAGCAGTTGTCTAACTTTGAAAAATCACCAAAAATGGTATAAATTGAATTAGAAGTTTAGTGAGATATAGAATTAAAGCTTGTTGAGTCTATTTTCATATAAAAGAAACAGAGAAAGCAAAAGAAGTCTATAAATTGAGATATTTAAATTTTTGTAAGACTGGTTTAGAATAACTTCGTGATCCCCTGTTCTTACTTTAGAAATTCACTAAAAATTGTACAAAAATAATTATGAGTTTTAATTTATATTTTCGTATTCCTTAATGAGCCTATTTTCATTATAAATAATTGGAAACACTATATGAAAATCTACTATGAGATAATTGATTTTTAGTGAAGAGAGGTCAGAGCCATCGGACTGTGTAACAGGGGAGAACTTAACTAATAAACTGTACTAATTGGCTAGACCAAAAATTCTGGAAAAATTATAGTAATAATATATGTTAGTCTAGTTTCAAATAAAATTAACGGATCTTAATTTGGAGTTCTGTAGCTCAAGATAAAAATAATTTAGTGACTATGACACGGATGGACAGCTTGAATATTCACATGAGTAAATAGTAAAAATTATAGATAATGTTACTTACAAGTGTGTTGTTTATACTAAGGATGTGGATGGAGAGGAGGAGGAGGAAAAAGAATATATGAACGACTTGTGTATAAATTGATCACATGCCCTATTATAATTGATAAATGTTGAATTAGAAATGATATAATGTTTTATTTGGAATATTTATTATGAAATTATGATTATCGTTATAATACAAAAATTGAACTTGCGAGTTTATATGGCTAAATTTTAGTGATCATTTGTTAATTTTATGAACTTCATGATGTGTTATTTCATATGTATTGATGATAAAATCGTGAATAATGTAAAAGCATGAAAATTGAATAAATGATCGAATTGAGCACTTCAGTTCAGTGACAAGATGAATTGACGGAAAAGACCATGGTTGAACCATGGCAACAAGTGATAAGTGATAGCTTCGGCTACACTTATCTGATCAAGAACAAGTGAAAGTGATAAGTGATAGCCTCGGCTACACTTATCTGATCAAGGACAAGTGAAAGTGAAAAATGGTAGTTCCGGCTACCTGATCAGTGAAAAGTGGTAGCTCCGGCTACTTGATCAGTGAAAAGTGGTAGCTCCCGCTACCTGATCAGTGAATAGTGGTAGCTTCGGCTACAAGTGACAAGTGATTTTTGTGTAAAACCATATCTGGGATATGACATCAGTGTGATACGTGTTTAAGATGTAAGACCATAGCTGGGCTATGGCATTCTAGTGAAAAGTGATGAATTGACAGATAAGACCATGGGTGATCCATGGCAAAGTGTGAAATGTAGGTATGGTATTAACCATACTGAGTTGTGAAATGTGGCACCGAGCAACACCGTGTAGCTCGTCATGATCGGCGACTTGTGTGTGAGCGGACCAATTCTATAAGACGTTCACTAATCTGACAAAGTTTGGTAAGTGTTACATGGAATTATGTGATATAAGGAAATACGAGTTGATGAGACATGGACATAGAACTTGGTTGATGAATGAGTTCATTTGTGATTATATATTTGTACACCCTTGAGTGTATTATCCGTATGAATTGGTATTCCAAATGAGTTAATGAGAAAAGTTCTAATATGAAATAATCTGAAATTTGAAATGAAATATTATGAAAACGTACTTAAAATACATTTGTATATCTTGTATATGTTATTTGAGTTCATAATGTGGAAAGTAAATGCATGTGGAAATTTGAGATGATGATATCGGTACATGGAATCTATTAGTGGATACGTACATCCAAATTTATATGATAGATTTTAATGAACATTGAAATTGGACTCAATAAGTGATTTGTCAATTTAAATTGTGATTGAAAGGAAAAGTAAGTGAATTGTGTGTCTATGAATTGTTACACATATTTGTCTTAAATACGAGAAAATGGTGGTACTTGATACATGGAAATATGAGATTGTGATATATAAAAAAAACATGGAATATGTTTGATAAATGTGTTTATTCATAATTATAGAACTGTACACCTCAAGTGTACTATTTGTGTAAAGATAATGATTTCAAATTATCTGTAAGTGTTATGTACTATTTGGTAATGCCTCGTAATCCTGTTTCGGCGACGGATACGGGTTAGGGGTGTTACATAAATATTTTTAAAGTATAATTAATCAATAGTTTCTTCGAATCTGTATAATGAAGATATGTTTTCTAGTAAACTGGATTTTTACAATGTTTCTGGATTTTCAAATGATTTACTGTAACATCTCTTTATGTATATGACCATAACTTCTAGGCCGAAATTTGGTGTTACAAAATTATTTTAACAAAAAAATGAATATACAAACCAAATATAACATAAACGTATTACAAAAAAAAAGTCAAAGAAAGCCATCACAAATCTCTTCTTAATATATAGAAATTAGAAATCATCAAAAAGAATTTATTCAAAAAACAAAAAGAAATCATCAAAAAGACAAACATGTATTAATTTACAAGTTTTTTATTAAGATTTTCTCACATGCAGGAAAAACCACCTTCAGTTGCAGTTCTAATCAGACCTGAAAAATAATAATATAGAACTTTGTTATTTAGTTAAGGATATATTTCTCAACATTGAAAGAACTTTGTTAAGGAGTGATGAAAGTAAATTTATTACCTTGTTGAAAGAGCTTTGATTCTCCTCACTAACCTTGCTTTCAGCAGAACAAATGTAACATAAACCCAATCCTTTGCATTATCCATGTAACGATAATATGAAGGCCTCCATGAACGCTTGAGGAACACAACACTGCAAAACCCCCAGAAACCCACAACAAAACCAAGTCCCATTCCAGTGTAAAACCATTTCATGAACTCATCAGAATCTTCTTCACTCCCTACTGCAGGTTTGCCAGGAGGTGGTTCCACTATGGGGCAATTTGGTGAAATAGGAGGACCACAAAGTCCTCTATTATACATATAGAGAAGGGCTAATTGTACCTGCTACAAAGCATAATTTGTCGCTAAAACCGAGTCTTTCAACGTATCCTGTATGGCTGTTACATATGACGCAAAGCCAAACACAGCACTCCTCACTTTTCCATGAAGAAAGGGTATCGTCGCCTGACGAATCCATGGCTTGAAGGCTGTGCTTAAATTCAGGTAGCGCTTTTCTCTCACTCTATTTGCACATGCTAGCATAGGTGCATTTCTCATGAAGAAGAAGACAAGATATTGCAAAAAATAAAACAAGTTTATGAGACCTCATACTTGACATCGTAATCATGAAATATGAAGCAAGAGCAAATGAAATAGTGTTTTGATTGTTTTAATTCTGAATGCTAATAGCTGAGGAAAGCCCTCTTTATAAACACCCAACTTGAATGGTAATGGTAGCAAATCAATTATGGGTGTTGAATTACTTTTAACCATTATCTCTAACTAAGGATTAGGCCTGTTTTGCTTTCATTCTTTTATTTTTATTCTTTAATCAATCTCTTTATTAGTCCTTTCAATGAGGGGTTTTTTTTTTCCTGAAACTACATCGGTGGGAAAAATAAATTGCATTAATATAGTTTATACATGTATTTATCATTTTCTACAATATTAAACCTTTAAGGGACGACTTAGACTTGCTTTTAAGTAATTTACTTTCAGCAAAAGTTTCTTATTTCAGCATTAGTAAGCTATTGGCTTTGAATTATTTACTAGTATTATATAATTAATGTAACAAGAAAATACCTTGTAATTGTTGAGTCGAGTTACTTTTTTGACTGTTAGAGCTAATTAAAGATTAGAGTTTTGTAGCAATCTGCTCGAAATTTCGGTATGGAAACTTAACAGAATGTACTGAGTTTATTTCATAGGGAATTATACCCCTGACATCAAACAATTTCATGTTCAACACATGCTGCTTGGGATTTCCGGGTTGCGATGTTGAAAATTATCCTAGAGTCTGAGGTACACAGTTAGGGTTGAAAATGGTGGAGGAGAAAATTCTTCCCGTAGTGAGCGTTTTTAGCTACAAAACGATTTCATATTTAACACATGCTGTCAGGGATTCCTAGGTTCCAGTGTCTGAAAATTATCCTAGGATTCTCGGGTTCTAAAATACACAATTAGGGTTGAAAATAGTAAGGGAGAAAAGGCATGCCGTAGGGGGCTTTTTTAGCTATCAAACGGTTTCGTGTTTAACAAATGCTGCCTCAAGATTTCCCGGGTTAAAATTGCATGCGGAAGATTCCCCCCACCCCCCACCCCCACCCCCACCCCGGCACCCTTGCCTATATAGAAGGGAGTTTCCATCCCTTTACTCCATCATCTCTCTCACTCAACGTCTCCTTTAAATTGTTTCTTTTTCTTTTTCTTGCGTGTTGAAATTTCCGAGTTTAAAGATTTATTTCTCTTTCACTTTGAGGGAGACAAAATCACATTTTTAAGTTTTGTTTAGGTTCACGGTGATGACGTGGAGCTTGGAACCTACAAATTTCATCTACCGTGTGAGGATAGGGATCACCTGAGAAGTTAGGACCGCATTGCAACTCAAGGCCCTTGTTGGCGGTGATTATATGGTCTCGGGTTGAAGTGTAACTATGGCTTTAAATTTACAAAAAGTTATGTTGTCAAGGGATGGAGCATAAATGGGGCCCCAGGTGGCAGTGGTTATGCAAGCACTACAACGAGTTTTTCCTCATTAGAGGAGGATGTTTTTCAAAACCCATATAGAAGTTTAAAGCAAGAAACACAGGAGCCTTCCAATATAATTACATAATTCATTTTGTCCATCTTCATTAAAGACAGTGACCTTATTACTTAAACCTGTGATAGAGTTGAGGGTAACAAAATCTCCAACGAGGACGAGTTATTATGCGGTGCAGAAAAGATGAAATGTGAATCAAAATGATGGTGATTCTTTCACATTTCATCTTTTATGCATTACACAACAACTTGTCCTTACTGGAAATCTTGTTATTGTTAGCACTAATTATGGGTGTTTATTCTTTCAATTTTCTTCTCTAGTCAATCACTTTAAGACTCCAATGTGAATAATGTCTCAATAACCACTAAACCTTCAATTGATGACTTAGACTTGCTTTCTGTTTCAATTCAATTAATTTAATTTACCCACAATTTTCTTCTTCAGTTTCATATGAAGCAAACGAAGAATGGGTCTTGAATTCTTCAATAATATGAATCAGAAAATACCTTGCAATTGCAATTGATGTGTCCAATTACTTTTTGACAATAAGCACTAATTAAGGCCTGTTTTGCTTTTGTTCTAAATTCCACTTGAGCTTTACAATGTAATTTTTCAATTTTCCACACTAGACTTACTTTTTGTGTTAATTTTTCAATGATAATGGTAAACTATTTCTAGCTATTTGAGTGTTTTTTATTTCTTTACAATGGAAAAGTTTTAGTGGACAACTAGACTTGATTTTTGTTTTACTTAATTTAATTTCCTATCTATTTTCTTCTTCAATCTCCTACTCACCACCAAAAACACAGCCATTGCAACTAATCTTTTTTTTTTTTTTTTTTGAGCTCAGAAAATAAAATTTTATTAATAAAGGGCAAAGCACCAAACGAATTCAATTGTTAAAATATTTTGTCTTGTGAATTAAAATAGCTAAATTTGTAATTATTTAATTGGTTCTAAATGAATTCCGCTTGTGTTGATTGGTTAGAATTAAGTAATATTATCGGTAAGCTAAATTTTAGGCTTGAACTTATAGAGTTGTTTATTGATAAGGAAAATAATTTCAACGAGCTCTCTCTTGATTATCGAGAAGGTAAGGAGAGATTGGTTGCCAGGCGTGACATTAGCAACTATAATTAATTTATTAAAGAATACTAAAACTATATTTGCATTGATGATCAAACTCATTAATCAAATGAAGATTTTACCTTTTGCTAGATTTTCATCGTATTGGTTTTTCTTATATTTTATTTTACGATTTTTATTTCATAGTTTTAATTTTAATTTTAAACCCCTTTGTTTTCATAGTTTTTATTTTATTTTATTTTAATTTTGCTCGTAACTTTCGATTTGCTTTATCAGTTTGAAAACTAATTTCATATTTCTCCACCAGAGACCTCGAACTTCCAGTTAATGATAAAAAATTTCTACAGTTTTCAATTTATTCAATTCAGTCCCTAATATTCCACAATGTTTTCAAATCCTTTTAAGATTTAATAACATAATTTTCATCTAAAGTTCTTAATCTTCAATCTCTCTCTAACTTAGTATTCAATATAATTTCTCAACTAAACATCATCAGTTAATCTAATAACTGGGTTATGCTAATCAACTATCAAAGCCTAGAATTTCAACAAAAATTCAAACTAAAACTCACCTTCCTTGAGCAATCTAGTGGACGTAAATGAAGAAAAGAACCATGAAATTTTTCTTTGTTTACCGTGAGGGAGATGAGGAAAATAAGCCTTATCTCTCTTTCCTTCCACTGTACTTATCTATTATTAATTAAAATTAACTAGTTAAATTAATAAATAAAAGAAATCTATGCTCATAAAGTCACTATGCATAAGCTAATGGAACTTAATGACATAGATCATGGTTGGCCACAAAGTTTATTTTAACCATGGATTATTTGCTAATCAATGACATGTACAAAGCTTCAATCAAATTTCTTCGTCCTACTCACCTTATAATTTAGTCATCGTACTAATTATAAAAAATTTAATTTATTTAATTACTGTTCGGTTTTATTATTAATCCCACATACGACTTGTTAATTTTTCGGATGAATTTAAGGAATTCAACCTTAAACCGAGTTTTCTAGCATCGACAAAATTTAATTCGTTACAGTAAAAATTATTGAAAATTTGGAATTATGTCATTTTTTAAATATCAGTTTAATAAATTTATATTATTAATTTTTATCAACACAACTCTGTTTGGATAGAAAATTTTAAAATTTTCAAGATTTTAGAATACAATCATTTTAAAATGTTAATATTTATAATTATTTTATTTAAATATTTAATATTAAATGGTTAGAAATATCATAAGTTAAAAAAATAATTATGAAAAACAGAATAATGATATTAAAATAAAAAATATATAATGCAATATGAGTATTGTTAAATTTGTATATATATATATATAAATTTTAATACTATATTATATATTAGAAATAAGGGTTAACTTATAAATTGGCATTTAAACTATACATTTTTTTTCATCTTGGTATTTAAATTTTTTTGTGACAAGTAGTATTTAAACTACTTTTTTCCCCAAGTCACTATATCTGTTAGTCAAACCATTAATCAAATTGTCATCATCATCATTCTCTCCCTCCCTCCCTCCCTCTCTCCCTCCCTCTCTCTCCCTCTCTCTCCCTCTCTCCCTCTCTCTATCTCCCTCCCTCTCTTCCTCTCTCTCTCTCTCCCTCCCTCTCTCTCTCTCGCTCTCTCTCTCCCTCTCCCTCTCCCTCTCCCTCTCTCTCTCTCTCTCTCTCTCTCTCCCTCCCTCCCTCTCTCTCGCTCGCTCCCTCTCTCCCTCCCTCCCTCTCTCCCTCTCTCTCTCTCACTCGCTCTCTCTCTCGCTCTCTCTCTCTCTCTCCTCCCTCCCTCCCTCCTCTCTCTCGCTCGCTCCTCTCTCTCCCTCCCTCCCTCTCTCTCTCTCTCTCTCTCTCTCTCTCTCTCTCTCTCTCTCTCTCTCTCTCTCTCTCTCTCTCTCTCTCTCTCTCTCTCTCTTTCTTCCCCCTCTCTCTCTCTCCCCTCTCTCTCTCCTCTCTCCCTCCCTCTCTCTCTCTCTCTCTCTCTCTCTCTCGCTCTCTCTCTCTCCTTCTCCCTCCTCTCCCTCTCCCTCTCTCTCTCTCTCTCTCTCTCTCTCTCTCCCTCTCTCTCACTAACCTTGCTTTCAGCAGAACAAATGTAACATAAACCCAATTCTTTGCATTATCCAAGTAACGATAATATGAATGCCTCCATGAACGCTTGAAGAACACAACACTGCAAAACCCCCAGAAACCCACAGCAAATCCAAGTCCCATGCCAGTGTAAAACCATTTCATGAACTCATCAGAATCTTTTTCACCTCCTACTGCAGGTTTGCCGGGAGGTGGTTCCACCATTGAGCAATTTGGTGAAATCGGAGGACCACAAAGTCCTCTATTATGGGAAAATGATGAAGGATCAAAGCTCTGTAGTTAAGTGCTGGTTGGAATTTTTCCAGACAAGTCATTGTAAGACAAGTCCAAGGTACTTAGAAATGTTAATTCAGACAAGCTTGTTGGGATGTTTCCTGAAAACTTGTTTCTTGACAGGTCAAGCACCTGTAGTTGTCTCATATGCCCAATCTTTTGAAGAATCTTTCCAGTAAAAAAATTTCTTGACAAGTTCAATGCAACCAGTTCTTGAAGACTATTTAATTCTTCAGGAATCTCTCCTGTTAATTTGTTACAAGAGAGATCAATGGCTACTAGTAGTCCAAGTTGTGGATAGTTTTGCTTTGCTCCTTTCCATGTAAGCAATGCCTCATCAACATACCTAAGCTGAATGAACCATAGAAAAGACACTTCATCTAAGAGGTGATGCTCAATCCTTCGATCTAAACTCATTTTTTTTGCCATTGATGTGAAATTATTGAGACATGGTGGTATGGTATCAGAGATTTTATTTACAGAGAGGTCCAAGATTTGTAGATATTTCAATCTACAAAGTTGACGGGGAATCCTTCCCCTGAACTGATTCCTTTGAAGGCTAAGAAAAACCAACGATGAAAGCTTCTGGCCGATCCACATAGGTATTTCTCCTGATAATTCATTATCACTCAAGTCTAGAAATTTTAACTTGGTACAATTCTGTAAAGATGAAGGTAATTCTCCTGAGAATTTATTTCCACGTAAACTGAGCATTTCAAGAGAAGTCAAAGATCCTAAGGAGCTTGGAAGTGAACCCGAGAAACTATTATCAGCCAAATTCAAAGCTGTTAAAGTCCGGAAACTTTCAAAACAGTCAGGAACCACTCCAGAAAATAAATTATTTGAGAGATCAAGTAATGCCAAAAACCCTTCATCGGTAATATTGCAAATTGGAGAGCCTGAACCAGTAAACTTGTTATTGGAAAGGTTAATGGTCCCCATATCCATAACGTCTAAAGAAAACTGTGGCAATGGTCCCGAGAAATTATTAGAGCTTAGATATAGATGGCTTATGTGGATAGAATTATTTGGAAAAGTACCACTGATCTGATTGAAAGACATGTTTATGTACTTTAAACCTTGAAATGAGCCCCAAAACCAGTAGGGAAGAGAATCTGAAATTCCTGAAGCAGAAATATCAAGGTATTCTACAGAAGAAATATAAAAGTCAGGGGTTAGGGCGTTCATTTGTGTCCGAATCCAATCTGGGAAATGAGGCCCTAACTTGCAAGAGCAAAGCATTATTTGACTCAGCTCAAAAGGAGGAATCCATCCGGAGTTGAATTTCAAAGTCAAAGAAGTGTAGGATAAATCCAACGTCTGTAAGTAGGTGAAATTTGAGAAATGAGCTTCGGAAATCACATCACCATCAAAAGAATTCCCTGCAAGCCGCAAGACTTGCAAGTTGGAAAGTTGTCCAATGCTTTTGCTTATGGATCCATTTAAAAGGTTGTACCCAAGATCTAGAACTATAAAATATGGTAGTTTTCCGATTTCATTCAACACGGAATCTCCCCTAACTTGATTCTCAGCTAATATCAAAAGATTATCACTCAAATAAAGTTCTTTAATAGCCATCATGTTCCCGAAAGCTTCTGGAATTGGACCTTTCAACTGGTTACTTGAGAGATTAAGGGAAACAAGGTTGTTACTAACATTAAACAGCCATGGATATATGGCAGAAGAAGGGAGCTTATTATCAGAGAGATCGAGAGTGATGAGAGATATAGAAGAGTTGGTAAGGGAAACAGAAGAAGATGAGTTGCTTGGAAGATCACAATCTCTCAGACTTAGTATTTGAAGCAAAGGAAGATGGTTAATGATTTGAGACCAATCCTTGGCATTGCTCAGGTTAGTGAAACTGAGATCAACCTCTTTCAAATGAGAAAGATGGGAAAGCCACTCCAGTTTTCCAACATTGAAAACTCTACGGTTGCCACCCAATCTAAGAGTCTCCAACATTGAAAGATTCCCAAGTTGAGAAGGAATTGGACCTCTAAAATTAGCATTAGAGAGATCCAGTAATATCAAATTTTTCAAAGAGCCAAAAAACTCTGGGATGAGACTTCCATTAAAATCATTTCTGCTGAAATCTAAAGAAGTCAAATGATGTAGTTTAAGCAGTGAAGGGCTAATTGTACCTGCTACAAACCATTTTCTGCCGCTAAAACCGAGTCCTTCAACGTATCCTGTAAGGCTGTTACATGCGACGCCATGCCAAACACAGCACTCCTCACTTTTCCATGAAGAAAGACTATCGTCGCCTGACGAATCCATGGCTTGAAGGCTGTGCTTAAATTCAAGTAGCGCTTTTCTCTCACTCTCTTTGCACAATAGTTTCACGCTAGCTTTGGAACATTTCTCCCGAAGAAGAAGACAAGATATTGCAAAAAATAAAAGAAGTTTATGAGACCTCATACTTGACATCGTAATCATGAAATATGAAGCAAGAGGAAATGAAATTGTGATTTGTTGTTGTAATTCTGAATGCTAATAGCTGAGGAAAGGCCTCTTTATAAAGACCCAACTTGACTGGAATATGAGCATTCATACTACATGGATGTATTTAATTTATGCCTCCGTAAACCACTGAAAAATTAAATTAATTAAGAAATAAATTGTAATCATTTTCCACACTATTAAACCTTTAATGGAGGACTTAAACTTGCTTTTAATTTATTTATTTTCAGCACAAGTTTCTTCTTTCATCATTAGTAAACCATTGGCTTTGAATGATTTAATATTATTATATAATTAATGTTATCAGAAAATACCTTGTAATTGTTGAGTTGAATTACTTTTTGACTACTAGTGCTAATTAATTAGGCGTGTTTAAGGTTTAAAGTTATAGAGTCAAGACATTTTAGTCACTATTTCAACATTGATTTAGAGTTCTGTAGTTTGCTTTTTGTTTGAGACAGGTAGTTGCTAATTGTTAAGAAAAATATAATGAGTTGGGAATCGATCGATATAAACAACAAATAAGAATGAAAAATAGAAAAAGAAAATTGGACACACAAATATTTACGTGGAAAAGACCCTCCGAAGAAGATAAAAAATCACGAACAAAGTAGACTTTACTAAATGAGCAAACAATTTGAAAGAGTACAATATGGAGATAACCAAAACAAAAAACCCGGAATCCCGAAAAACAAAGCTCTCTGGATAAAAGACAAAATTCCCTTAAACTCTCTCAAAAACTCTCTTAATCTTCTCTTAATCTTAATATGATGAAGATGTCAATTCTAAGGTTACTAAGGCCCTTTTATATGCTGAAATTCGTGTGAATATATAATTAAAATTGTAACACCCTAAACCCGACCCGAATTACCGAGTCCGGATCTCGGATAGTACCACACACAAACACTTAGCAAATATATTAAAACAAACAGCGTATAAAACCTCTAAATATAAATCTTATTTCATATAATCAAAGTTTTTTGTAAAAGACATTGTTTAATGAATACAATAAGATATCAAATTAGTTTTTAACGATATAGCTTAAAACTTTATGGAATACAGACTATTTATAGTGTAGTGTACATAACATCATACTCATATAATGCCCTCTATATGCATAATATCGCTTCTTGAACAAATACTTTGGTATAGTCCTGGCTTGATCCCTCCTAGTGGACACATTCAGAGATCAGAGCCTGCATTAAAACAAACACATATAAGTTGTAATGAACTTAATAAGTACTAAAACAAGTTACCTTAAAACATGATGGTTATCCCATCTTAAAGATTCTGAATTTCCCTTCCTATCGTTGAAGGATACTTTTCTACTATCGACATAAACAAAACTCCAATCTTCACGCACAACTAACCTATTCTCAATTCACTCATTTCTTTTCTGAACACAACATACTCCTCGGATGAGTATCCAAACAGAACCTACTTTCGGCGGATTCTTATTCAGGTGATGTTGAATACTTCATTAAGGATAATATGCTCATTGATAACATTCGTAGGGAGTACTTATTCTATCTTATCTTTTAAAATGAACTTTCAAGTCAATTCTTCCTTTGATTGATTCCCATATTGGAATTAACAATTGACAGAACACCAGCCAATTCATATCTCTAAATCGACCCAATCTTCAACTTAATCTAATAACATTCTAGGTCATCTTAATAAATTCCAAATAATCATATCACATATCCTAATAACATCAAATTTGACGGACAACTTAAATTTCAGATAACCCCGGAACACACTCAAATTTGGCAAATACTATAGAACTTAATCATCTTAAACACATGGCGTTGACAAACTCAGGTCTGACAAACAACTACTTATAATTTCAGATATGCTAGATTTCTTAAACTGACGGACTAATATGGAAGATTCACCTTTCAAATAACATTGTTAGAAACTATTTCAGAAGTTTCCTTTAAATCATTTTCATAATCTATCATATAACTAGCCAAACAAAGATTTCATCAAACTTACCAGATCATTTCATAGCAGTAATTAATGGAGAAGTCTCAAAACTTACCCAAATCACAACACAAAAGCACTTGACTTAGACTTCACCTCAAGGCATTACAAAATAAGTCGTATAAATATGACACCACACAAGCCTCTTTGAATACAACATAAAAGCCTTACAGAATACACCACAAAGTTTATACAGAATACGCCACAAAGGCCAGACAGAATACGCCACAAAGGCTATAGAGAATGTGCCACAAAGGCTATACAGAATACACCACAAATGCTATACAGAATATGCCACAAAGGCTTTGTTTGGATGCCACCAAGGCACCACATGAACTGTCGTGTTTGCGATATGGATTTCTCTAAACTCATCATCGCATGAGATTTACCCATTATCACATGAGATTTGCCCATCATCGCCCTAGGACACGCAGAAACCCCAGTAGATAAACGCGGCTCATCCACCATTTCCAGAACATGCCATGGCCATGGTCTTTCCTAAGACTTTTTCATGCCAAAATTTTGTGCTTACTGTCTTGACGGACTTCATCGAATACCATCGTAGTAAAAATCTCATATTGTACATCATCCCTACACTCCGCCAACCCCCTCATATCTCCAATCATTTTCAATCATGCATCATTCACATATTATGATGCGTCGTTGAAAGCACCAAATATATCCTATTCCCTACAAAATAATGAAAATAACAGTAAAGGGCAAATAGGGTCGAATCCACAGGGATCGGATTATACAAATGCCTGTTTCTCGAATTCCTGGGCAGAATCGTGCCCAAGAAAACGTGCGTTCCTGGAAAAATAAAAAACAGAATTAATAATTTTGATCTGGAATAAAAACAGAATATAAAGTGAATTGAAATCGTGAAAGTAATTTGCGAAAATTAAAAGGAAAATAAAAGAGTTTAAAGAAGAGTGAGTTTCTTATTTGGTGAGATTCTAGCCTCCGGTTGTCTCGTTCCTCCTTGGGTTCAATCTTCGGCTTTTATGTAACCCTTCTCTACCCAAGTAAGCCAGTTATAGTGGAAGAGGACGCCTACGACCACCAGCTCCAAGAATTTAGACTTACGAATTTAGGGAACCTGACTCTAGCCTGCAATCGCTTTTGTGGAGTCATTTATGCTAGATCAACGCTTCTCAATGGCGAATCCCACGCCATTTTGTCTCTTGGGCTCGCCAACCTCTGACGCAGTAAGCTAACGAACCGACGGTGCAATCCTTCCAAATCATACAAAGCGGCCGCCTTTGCATACGTTGAAAAGTTTACTTTTAAAGGGACATGGACGAAAGCGTCAGCCCCGTAATGCGGAGAAACGATGAATACTTGGGTGAGAAACTTAAGTGCGGATTCTAAGCCTCAAGAACCTTTTTGGGGAATTCGACAACCTTCAGCTAGATGGATTTTAGTGGCTCATAATTGGGGTAGAAAAGTAAATAAATATATAAGAATGGAGAAGAGAATTTTTATTGAAAGAAAATATAGGAAGCACAAAAGACTTATGGGGAGAGAGTTTTCAGGAAAAGATGAATCGCTCAACTGAGTCACTTCATCCCCTATTTATAGTGCTAAGATAAATAGACTAGTCTTACTTAAATTCCTAAAGATAATTACAAATAATCAAAGATAAATAAAATAAATCCTAAATTAAATAATCCTTAATAATTATCCTAATATTAATTAAAATAGAGTTTGATAAAATAAAATCTCTTCTTTTTGCAATTCAACCCTTGTGTCCTCCATGCTTGCACTTTTGGCACCAACTTTTCCTTGTGCCGCACATTGACCCATTTTTATCTTTAATTTCACGCTTTTGGCCCTCAATTCCGCTTTGGTCTCCAATTTAGTCCCTACGAGATAAAAGACCATAAATAGCCCAAATTAGTAGAATCATACTCAAAATAAATATGCAATTAGCACATAAAAACATGACGTTCTAGAGTATTATCATATTACATAAATACACATTCATGCCATCTTTACTCATAACCACATCAAAATCATTTTCCATATTATGCTTATCACACATCTCACTTAAACTCATACATTTACTTTACAAGAATCACACATATACATTCAACAGTCACTCAATAACATATGCATGATACCATTCATCATATTATTGATACAACACATCATATACCTCATTTGTAAGCATGTAGAATCTTATGATGCTTTCACACATACACTCATCAGTTACTCGAGAAGACATATCATACAAATAACTATTGTAATTTAACATGCTTGAATCAGGTTAAAGACTCACTTGAAACTCACCTTTACTTTAACTCAAAGTTTCTATTCCAATGATCCTACCTGAACCAGTAGCAACAACTGCTTAAGAGATCATAGAACTTCCATTAAAACTCCATTTACAGACAGTTTACCACATCTCAATTTCAAACGACCCTCATGTAGTGCCTCTTATTCATACCCTACTATTATTATACTAACATCCTTACTCTTTCAAAATCATGACATGCAAAGTTATCAAACTTACTAGGAGGTTGAAACATCCACTGATTATCCCACAAACCTTAGCTTCTAGCTTAACGAAAAAAAAAAGAGAATATTTAGTTTTTAAGAAGAAAAGTCCAAAATTTAGAATAGAAGGAAAGAAAACCATCTGAATGTTCCTTTCTTGCCATATATATAGCCAGTTCCATCATAATGGATCTTGACAAGTAGCAATATTTTACTGAAATTGTTTCTCTTGCTGCCTCTACCAAAATCTGAGGTAGGTAAAAGAAAATTCAGCTATTTGACGATATGGCAAACTAGTCAAGACAAGAGTCAAATCAATATTGTTACCTCCCAACTAATCATGTTACAAGAACTAACTCGAATAGTGCTTATACCAACTAGGTGTAACACCTCTAACCCGTCTCTGTCGTTGGATTAGGGTTACAGAGTATTACAATACAATTCAGAACATTTAAATGCAAATAGAAACGGTTGTACAATTTGTTTTATAACATTCAATAAATCATATAAATTAAGGTAGAAATACATTTATAAACCTTAAATCGAGCCTACGGGGCCCTAAAAATAATTTGAAAACAATCCGGGGTCATTTTGAAACAAAACAGAAAAATATAAGGAAATTTTGAAAATCTTTGAAAACAGGGGTCACATGGATGTGTGGCCAGGCCGTGTGACAGAGCTCAGACCATGTGGCTTAGAACATGGTCGAGTGGCTACTCCACACGCCCATGTTGTAACGCCCCAAATTTTTTTAATTCCGGCTTATGTGATTTTGGAGCACAAAATATCTGAATGTGTTTTTGAAATTAATTAACACAAATATTTGTTTGCTTCAGTGGTTATGTGTTTTTGGTGTGTGTGTGAGGTCCCAAGTTCAAGCCACAACTTGGGTAAATCTTGGTATTTTTATGAATAAAGCTCAGCCTCTAGTCAGTAGGCTTAAGTTTAAATGTTGGTAAAATGATATCAGAATGGGCCTGCTGGTCTGGTGGTTAAGTGGAGTGTTTGATTGCATGAGGTCTTGTGTTCGAATCCCTGGATAGGCAATATTTTTGCTTTGGGCGTGTGGCATAGTAGAGTCTAATTGAAATTGAAATGCTGGAGTGTTTGAGTTGTGGTGTAATGGGTAGTTGAGAGTATCAAATCAGTTTTGATTCTTTTCCCAAATTTTCCCCATCTGACGTTTTTCTCTGTTACTCTCCCTCTCCACGTTTTTTTTTCCTTCCATTCCCTTACTGTATTTTTCTTGTTTTGACCTCCTATTTACTTTCAAGTTTCTGTGGATCGTTATTCGGCTTTTGGGCTCACTATTGGTAAGTTTGGATTTTTCTATTCTAAACGTTCTGTGTTTTTTTTAAGAGGAGTTTCCTTCTTGGTGTTAGGAGTTAATCAAGGAACGATAAATCATTTCCAAGTGACGAATTAAGTGCGAGGATTGCTCGTTTCGCTCGAAGGTGAGGGTTCCGTTAAATTGTTAGAAGTATGCCTTTCATCTAGATGTTGAGTATCGATTTAAGAGTTTAATTGAGTGTTATTAGTTATTTTAGGGTTTTAGAGGCTTAGGAGTGCTTGCGCATCGAAAACGTTCCAGGTGTGTACCCGAAAACACAGAAAACGATAATCGGCAAAAGCTGAAAAACGATTGTGTCGACGCCACACAGCCGTGTGGTAGGCCGTGTACAAGGCTGTGAGCCACAACACGGCCGTGTGATCGACGAGCCAGGCCGTGCGTAAGTGACATGGTCGTGTGATGGCCGAGCAAGGCCGTGTGTAACACACGGGCTCGACCTATTAGGTCGTGTAGGCCACACGGGCGTGTGGAGTTCTGGGCCAAGCCGCGTGATCCACACCGCCAAGGCCAATTTGGGTCCTGTGGGCCATACGGCAGGCCACATGGGCGTGTGAGCCCATTTTTCTAAAAAGTTTTGTAAGGCTGCACGGGTTGCCCAAGTCGACTGTGGACCTACTATAGGGTCGGTAAGCATTACTTAGACCCCTATATGAGTGATCTATCTGTCTGATTTCTGTACCAAGTATGAATTATGATATCTGAATGTATGTACTTTTAATTGCATAATAGCATGACATCCTTTGTATGTTGCATTGCATCAGGGTGGGTTGATGATATTTGGAGGAAGTATCTGAAAGGCTCTTAAGCCTGTTATCTGGCAGTTCAGCTGTAAATTTTTTATTATGTGCCAGATTTCGGTACAGCCTGGTGTGTAGGGATGGGTGGGTTGATTTAATCCCAACGTGGTGTGTAGGGATGGACGGAGATGGTGTGTAGAGGCTGGTGGGTAGGACTACGATTTCATCAGATCTGCATTCTCAGATCTGATATGGGCCAAGGCCCTAATGTATTTTTGAGATTGTATCTGAATGGACTAAGGCCCAAATAGATTATGTAATGGGCACAGAGCCCGATTTGTAAATGATTGTGATTACGATGCATGTCTTTTACGTGGGATTATTACACACGAGTTTGCATAAAACTCACCCTTTTTCTCATTTAATTTGTTGAGTAATCCCCGGACTTAGGTGGATCGGCAATGAGGACTCGATGATGACCACCGTACGCTTCCACGATAGATGCACGATTTTTATACTTATTTATGATTTTGATTATATCTGGGAAAAGTTTTATGTAATTATGGCCATTACGGATTTTTGGTTTAAATTTATGATTTGCAATGTGTTATGGTTTTTATTGCTAGAAGTAGGAAAGCGCGGGTTTTCAAAAGAAATAAATGTTTTGCTAAAACACCACGTTTACACAAATTGTTTTAAAAGCTTCCGCGAAGTATAAATGTTTTGGGAAACAGACAGCGTTTTGGAAACGAATGACACTATTTAGAATTAACGTAAAATAATGAAAAACCTTTAAAAAGGAGAAATGGTTTGAGCGTGGCTACGGCTTCAAAAGCACTATCATGTGACATCGCCAGATTCGGCCATAACATCTAGGCCGGGTTTGGGCTGTTACACATGTACGCAGATCGTGTAACTAACTATGCCCATGTAAAATAAGGTCACACGGCTATGTGGCCAGACCATGTAACTCTCTATGCCCGTGTGGACCAACCTGCACTGAAAACAAATAAGGCACACAGTCGTGTGACAGCCCGTGTCCCAGGCCGTGTGTACCTTAAAAAGTTTGCAAAACAAGGCACATTTTCATCCAAAACTTGTGTATCAAGCCAAATCAAAGCCAACCAATTCCATATATTAAAAACACATTTAAAAAGCCTAAAATATGCTAAAGCATTCATCCTAAGTGCCTAACCAATGTGCCATCATTGACACCACAATTCAAATACCTAAACAATCCAAAATTAAAGCTATGTTATCATGTCACAAGCATATATCACTTGGTTACACTTAAGGTCATAAACTACCTTACATTCAAGTCAAAACTTGCCATTACTCAACTCATCCATTCACATTCAAATTTACCATAACATAACCACCAATATAAGGTTTATACCAAATGACCAAATAACATAACAATACCATAACCACATAATGTCTAAAACATGATCACTTATAGCTATTACAAAACATAAACATCATTTCATCAATTTAACCATTACCACAAATATGGCACAATTAAAACTTATACCATTTCACCTATTACATGAAAAGTAAACATCCAAAAACTACTGAAAGATATCGGATAGTGTGATTCTTTGAGTCAATCCAATCACCTGTCTCCACAAAAATATATTTACAAAGAAATAAGAGAAAAGACATGAGTAAGCTTAATGGTAGAAAGTAACCATGATGCAAGTAACTTATCTTGCTGGATGAAGAAAGATGCATCAGAGTTTGGAGTCAGATCTGGAGAGGTCACAAAACGAGCTGGAATAGGTAACGTACCATCTAAAAACCCTTACAATTCATAGCCTTCTATGATCAACCTTACATGATGTTGCCATTGCACATAGTTTCCATCATCTAACTTCACTGTATCGTGACGAGGAAATGATTGAACCAGTCGAGAGCCAGAAAAGGAACCAGCGGAGGTAGCTTCGGTGGAATTCACCATGGATTCAATAGAGAGAAGAAGCCCCAAGAAGTCGGCGACTGATACCATGTAAAGTACTATACTAAACAAAGAAGATAATTGAATTTACTTAGAAATTTGCTTATTATTCTTATCTGATTTAGTCAATTACAGAGATGATGTTTATATACTTGAAATGAATAACTGCTCCTTAACCAATTGTTTACCAAACTCAATAGCAGACTGATAACAAACTAACAGTCCCTAACTCTTTACTCTAACAAATAATGACGAATTTGATGAGGATTTAATGATTTTTTTAAAAAAATTGGAAGGTGTTGAGGTGTTTGGTTAGCTCAAAAATCACCAAGGATGAGTTAATTTTGAAAGAAAATATCGAATTTGAATTTGGAAATTTTTTTTGGATGTGAAACTAAATGGGAGGGAATGGGATGTGGGGTTTTTTAAGAGGAAGAAGATGAGTAGGTTTTTTTTTTTAATTAAGCGGAAATTGCCTTTTATAAACTCCCAGTTTTCCCTTATTTTTCAAATCAGTTCTTAGTTTAATTAAAACACATTTTTCCTCAATTATTTTCAAACCTGATTTTATTTTTAAAATCCATTTTAAGCTATTTAATAATCGACCACCTAATCCAAATTTTCACCACCCAATTTTAGACCCAATAATTATTTTAATATTTTATTATTACCATTATTATTTAATTAATTATTTTATCCTATTTTAATTTCTATGATATTAAACCCAATTTTTCTCTCGAGCCCATAATCTAATACCCAATTCTACTAACCCGGTTTTTGTGATGTGACATTTATCCTCAATTGAGGAGTTTTTTCACGTTAAAATTTGTGTGTTGATTTTTTCAGTTCTTATTTTCTTCACTTTGTTCATTGCTTAATCGATTTTATCCCAACAATACTCATAGCTAATATATGCTTATTATATTATGTATCCATTTACTACAATTTTATATATAAATGTTGAAAACTTTCTAATAACAAATTTTATTTTTAAAAAGGAACTAAAAGTTTATAATTTAATAACTTAATTTTAGGTTAATTTACTATATTTTAATTAAATGAATGGAATTTATTTTATATATTTAGGTCATTTAAATTTAAATAAATGAATAAAATGACATAATTAAATAGAGCAAATTTATTGATTTTTAATTTAAATAAATTTATAATTTTTTATATTTAATATTTTTAATTTTCAATATATGTTAATATCATGTGAACTCTATTTTTTAATATTTAGTAATTTAAATTTATATAAAATAATATATTTATATATGACAATTTTGTTATTTTTAAAAGTTTAAAGGGTTTGCTATAATTTTCCCATAAATATGTTCAAAAGTTTATTATAACAAATTTTATTAGAAAAATATTCTGAAAGCCTAGAAGTTAATTGTAGATTAATCTACTATATTTTAATTAAATTAATAGAAATTTTTATATAATTAATCCATTTAAATTTAAATAAATTTACAAAAATTACATACTTAAATCATATTTAAAATTTTATTTATTTGGAGTAAATTAATATAATGTGAACTCTATTTTTAAATATTTATACCTATAATTTACATAAAATAGTAAAATTGAAATTAAATAGGATAACTTTGTTAAGTTAAAAAAATTAAAGGGTATTTTTTTCAATATTTTTCAAGTTTAAACTTAAATACGACATGATATTTTTAAAGATATAAAAAGGGATAATTTTTAAACTAAGTAAAAATTTTGATTCAATGGCAATTTAATTCATAAACTTTAATTTGGTGCAAATGAAATATTTATTGTGATTCAAATGAACACACAAAACAATAATTTTGGTCCAGTTGCACACTTCTTAAAGAAATAAATACATCAATTTATTTTTATATGCAATATGTAGACATAAATCAATACTATATCTATAATTGTACTAATAATTTCATATATAAAATTGTAAAAAATCAAAATTTATATATTATTCCCAAAAATCAGATCTCTTGAAAATATTTTTGTCCAGTTATTATTATAACGATGACAGGAATACTACCTTAGAAGTATAGTATTATTAAATAAATATCCTTAGAGAATACATTTTTGGGATCTTTTGTGCTTTGTGATTATGATATAATATTGGGAAAGTATTAAATGCAATAACTGTAACATCATTCATCTTTGATTTCAAGCCTGATATGGTCTCACTTTTTGGTCCTATTTTTATTCATTTTATCATTTGAGATTATGCCTTTATTTGTTTGATTCTAGCTTGAAATCCAATAAACATAGTTTATAACTTTATCAAGAGCCCCAATATTGATTAAAACAACAAAAAAGCATGGCGAAATTGGAGGAGAGAGAAGATGAGAAGAAATGGGCAACGGGTTGGGGTGGATATATAGAAGAGCTGAAGAAAGGAAGTCGAATAGCAGCTCCAATGGTGGCGGTGACGGTTCTACAATACCTTGTGCAAGTTGTATCAGTAATAATGGTAGGACATCTTGGTCAGCTTTCTCTCTCTAGCGTCGCCATTGCTACTTCCCTCACCAATATCACTGGTTTTAGCCTTCTGGTAAGGTACTCTTTCTTCTGCTAAGCTACTCTATTGATGGAGCTTCTTAAATTAATTGAATGTTTTTCATTCAAACTAGTCAGGAATGGCTGGTGGATTGGAAACTTTATGTGGGCAAGCTTATGGATCACAACAATACAAAAAGCTTGGAATCTATACTTACAGTGCCATCATTTCGCTCATCTTAGTTTGCCCTCCCATTTGCATACTATGGATATTCATGGACAAATTGTTACCTCTTGTTGGCCAAGATACACTTATCTCCTACAAAGCTCGCCAATATTCCCTATGGTTAATCCCGGGACTATTTGCAAGCACCATCCTTAAACCTTTGACTCGATTTCTACAAATGCAAAGTTTGATTCTACCAATGCTCTTAACTTCAATTTTTATACTGTGTTTCCATGTGCCTCTTTGTTGGATTCTTGTTTTTAAATTGGATTTAGGTGATCTTGGAGCTGCAATAGCTTTTAGTTTATCGACATGGTTGAATGTGATCTTACTTGGGATTTATGTAAAGTATTCATCTAAATGTGAGAAAACTCGTTCACCATTGTCCAAGGATGCTTTTCTTGGTGTTCCTCAGTTCTTTCGCCTTGGTGTTCCTTCAGCTATAATGGTTTGGTACGTGTTTTCTTTCTTGTAAAATAAGTTTTGGGTGGTAAAAGTTCTTTAAATTGCATTTTACTCCTGTACTAACAAAAATAAGTAAATTAGTCCCTATATATTAGTTAAAAAAGTCAATTGGTCTTTTCTGTTAAAAATTTCATCCATTGTTTAGAACCGATATAGTTGACAAACTAACTGGACAGTGATACGTGGCATGTCGTGTGTATATCGTACTGGCATACATGTACCAATTTTTAATAGTAGAAATGAATTTAATTTTTAATAGAATGACCAATTTACTTTTTTGGGATAAATTTATTATTTTTTAATAAAAGAAATAAAATGCAATTTGACTCCTAATATAGTGCCTCCATGATACTTTTACCATTTTGAGTACTAATTGTTACATTTAAGGTTGTGTCTCACCAATGGTTTTCCATTGCTATTAATTAAGCTTGAAATGGTGGTCAATGGAGTTGCTAACTTTGCTATCAGGCCTTCTACCAAATCCAAAGCTAGAGACATCAGTACTATCTATATGGTAATCTTCCATTTTGGTACCTTTGAACTGATAAATTGGTTATTGTTTCTAGAATAAATTATGTGATTAATAACTAAACTATGGGTAAGTTTTTGTTTTGGTCAATGAATTATTAAAAAAATTTTATTTAAATCTATAAATTGTTAAAACCAATGTTATATAGCTTTCTTTGTTCTTATTGTCTGCACCAATTGAAAGTTATTTTTCCCCTTCTCTTTTACAGTTTAGTTTTTTTTTTCATAAAATAGTTTTAGATGTCACGAATCTGCGAACTAAAATTCAAACAATTTTTTTCTCTGATCTCTCACACTGACCGTCAGATCGACTTGGATCTAAGGTATGTTCTTCTACTCGCTAATGAATATTGATTCATTGTACCGATCATCAAATTGTCACTTAGAATTTACTAGCGGAACTCTTTAAAAATAAAAATAAAAACTTAACAGCTCAGTGACTTAAATAAAAACTTAAGAATTAGTGACCAAAACAAAACCTTAACCATAGTTTAATGATAGTTTACCTTGTTTTTAATACCAATGAATCTAATGCCTTGAATCTTTATAATCAGCCTAACAATTTCAACATTACACTTCACTGTCCCCTATGGATTTGGAGCTGCAACAAGGTATTCTGTAAACCTGGTTATTTCTAACAAATATTTGAAGAAAACCAGAGATTTTAAAGCTTTGAGTACTGATCCACAGCACCCGAGTTTCGAATGAACTTGGAGCCGGGAACCCCGAATCGGCTCGCGTGGCAGTCAAGGTAGGAATGTCTATGGCAATCACAGAGGCAGTCATGGTGAGTGGGGCTCTGTTTTTCAGTAGACACATAGTGGGATATGGTTACAGCAATGAGAAAGCAGTGGTGAACCATGTTGCTACAATGGCTCCTTTGCTGTGCATTTCACTTGTTACTGACAGCATTCAAGTTGTTCTTTCTGGTTAGTAATCTCTCATTACTCTTTCATTCTTAACCTTAAATCAAATGCTTGGTTTTAAATAAATAATAATGGGATTTGGAATTTTGAAATTTCTTTTTAATTAAAAATTTCAAACAGGAGTTGCAAAAGGATGTGGATGGCAATATATAGGAGCCTATGTAAATCTTGGAGCATTTTATCTCATTGGATTGCCAGTGGGAATAATACTAGGATTTGTTGGACATCTAAATGGAAGAGGCCTTTGGCTTGGAATAGTAGTTGGTTCAATTGTGCAAACAATCCTTCTTTCTCTCTTTGCAATCTTCACAAATTGGGAGAAACAGGTTGGTTAACCTTCCCCATGTCTAATTTAATGCACTAAATTTTAAAATTTTATGGTGATGTGTTCTTATCTGCATTATCATTGGTTAGACAACTTTTAAGTGATAAATTTTCTGAAAATTTTTATAGGTAGCCAAGGCCAAAGAGAGGATATCCATGGGAAATTAAGTCATCTATTGTTGGTTACCAAGTGGGAAATGGAAATTAAGCATAATTCTCAATCTCTCAAAAAGGGAGAAAATATGTAAAATTTCAGTCTATATTCGATTCTTAAATTACGTAGCTGCTATAGTCTTTTAATATCAAAAAAAGAAGAAAATTGCATGTTGCAATTTACTAGTTACAATGGTTGTTGAAATTTGAGAAACGATGAAACATTTTTGTTAAGTAAAATGCAATTTTTTATGTCTCGATACACTTTTATTAATAACTCAATATTGAGGAAGTCTAAAAGTATACATTGACAACAAGAAGCCCTTTCCTTCTTGCAAAAACTATACAGTCACAACACAAGGGCTAGTGGTTCCTTTCCCTTATGTGGCAGATTCCCTATACTGGCTAATGATGATCATAACTTACTCGGAGCAGATGTTATGGAAGATGAGATCTGAAGAGCCCTTTTTGACATGGCTCCTCTGAAAGCTCCGAGTTGAGATGGACTCCATGTTATGTTTTTTCAGAATTAATGGCACAACGTCGGACCATTGGTGTGTAATTGGTGAAGGGAGTCTTTATGCAGCAATTAATGGAGCCATCATTGAATAGAACAATTCTAGTCTAATTCCCAAAACCCATAGCCCGAAGCACCTTTCGCAATTCAGGCTTATTAGTTTGTGTACCGTGCTCTACAAACTCATGATGAAGGTTGCTGCGAATCGATTCAAGTTGGTATTTCTTAAATTAATCGTGCTAAATCAAGTGAGCTTTTTTACCGTAAAAAATATTAATGACAATATTGTCATAGCTCAACAAGTAATCCATTTTATGTGTATTGCTCATGGGAGGAAATGTTGGTTGGCAATTAAGGTGGATTTCGAAAAAGTCTATGATCGAGTTAAATGGAATTTTATTAGGGAGTCTTTGGATGATGCGGGAATCACAACATATTTGACTCAATTGATCATGTCTTCTATTTCGTCTACCATTATGCAAATTCTTTAGAAAGGTCTTACAGGGAGTTTAAACCAATGAAGGGAATCTGTAAGGGCTGTCCCTTATCACCCTACCGCTTTGGTTTATGTATGAAAAGATTTGGGCAGAGCATTCAACAAGCTGTGAAATGTGGAATTTGGACTCGATATGGTTAACGACGAATGATCCACCTTTTCACATATGTTTTTCGCAGATGACCTAGTCCTTTTCTGTGAGGCATCTCTAGAACAAGCTTAAATTGTGAAAGGAATTCTAGCTCAATTTAGTGCATATTCCAAACATCATGTTAATTCCAATAAGACAAAAATTTTCTTTTCAGCCAACACGAAAGCCTATATGACCGAAGCTATTAGTATGCCATTGGGGTTCCAGAAAGTGGACTTAGGTACATATCCCGGTATGCCGCTCTTCAATCATCGAGTCACAACAAACACTTTCATCTTTATCTTGAAAAGGTTGGGAGAAGACTCAATAGTTGGGAAGCTAAATAACTCTATATAGCGGGGCGAGTCACTTTGGCAACATCAATTATCCTAGCTATTCATTACTTCATGCAAACGATTATGATTCCTACTAAAGTTCGAATTGAAATTGAGAAATAAGCGCGAAATTTCATGTGAGGATCTTCAAAAAAGGAGTAAAAATCTTGCTCTAGTCAATTCGCACTAACTAATAGTATCATTACATATGATATCATCATTTTCATCCATAATAATTTTGTCCTGACCCATAATAATTTTGATTTTATACATAACGCCTTATAATTGGTTCGGAACTATAATGTAATAAATCTGCATAAATATGTGTTGAGAATTAATAAATTTTCGTTCTTTTTCTTCATTTTAATTAGTTTCTTAATTACATGTTTGATAAGTTTTAATTTATTGCATCTAATTAGTAACTTTTAAAATGCATATTTGCATATGAATATATTTATAGTATGCACTTGAGATATATTTACATGTATATAATATATTTATTACGAAATTAAAAATTAAATTATAAATGTCACAATCTATTTGGTCGTGTTGTGAAATATAAATTGAAATTGTTCTCTTTTGGTAGTCACAATGCTTTCAAGGTTTTGCTACCCTTTGGTGCACCTTCATAGATTTGAACCCGAATATTCACACACAAAGGAGTGTACTCTACAAAATGTCGTGTTGTAAGATACAAACTGAAATTGTTCACTTTTGGTAGACACAAGCCCTTAAAAGTTTTGCTACCCTATGGTGCAACTTCAGTGATTCAAACACATATATTCACACATGAAGAATTGCAAAATAGATACCAATAAATCCATTCTATGAATCGCATCATGAGATACAAACTAGAATTCTCTTTTTTATGTACTCAAAAGTTCCTCAAGGTTTTATAAACCTTAAGTTCACTTAAGAAATTCGAACTCACATCCCCAAACACAAAAAATTACACTCTATAAAATAGAGTCACATGAAATTGACAAAATCTTCATAAACCTACTAGAAAGAACAATTTTATATTATATCTCACGACACGATCCATTGCCTTTTGTTAGAATTAAGTGACCCGAATCCTTTTTTTAAATAAAATACAATGATAAAATAAAATAAAATAAAAGAAGAATCCCTATAGAACTACACTTCTTTTATTTTATTTTAAATAAGGTTTTTAAAACCTTATTAAACTCCATCTATTGGATATTGATTAGAATAAGGAGTTCCAATCTTACTACGCTCCTATTAGAATATGGCTTTACAAGCCTATAAATAGACATAGTCTATTCCTCTTGTAAATTGATTCGAATTCGACATAGTGAATTTTCTTCTCCTCCGCGCGTGGTTTTTTCCGAAAGGGTTTCCACGTAAAATCTGTGTGTTCTTTATTTTTGTTTCTCTTTTCTTTGCGATATATTTGTCATTCTCGACGTTATATTTTTCACAAATTGGTATCGAGCTTAGGATTTTTTCATCTCGATCACGGTAATGGCGTCTTTAAAGTATGAAATTCATTTGTTGGATCGCAACACCGATTTGCGTTGTGGCAAATAAAGATGTAGGCAGTTCTTGCACAGATGGATTTAGAGGAAGCCCTGCTAGGGGTAGATAAGATGCCTTCGACATTGACGGAGGAAGAGAAAAAGCGCAAGGATCAAAAGGCGTTAACACAGTTACATCTGCATTTGTCTAACGAAATTTTGCAAGATGTGATGGAGGAGAAGACCGCCGCGGCATTATGGAAGAGGCTAGAACAAATATGTATGTCGAAAACTCTAACCAGCAAGTTGCATATGAAGCAACATCTTTATGCTCATCGTTTGGAGGAAGGTGCGTCTGTGCATGAACATTTAACAGTGTTTAAAGAAATTCTCTCAAACTTGGAGGCCATGGAGGTTCAGTATGATAAGGAAGATCTAGGGTTGATTCTACTTTCTTCGTTGCCCCCGTCTTATTCAACCTTTAGAGACACGATTTTATATAGCCGTGAGTCTCTCACAGTTGATGAGGTTTATGATTCTTTGACCTCGTATGATAAGATGAAGCATCTTGTGGTTAAACCCGACTCTCAGAGAGAGGGTCTCATTGTTCGTGTGAGACAAGATCGGAATGCTGATGATGATCGTGGAAGGACACAGGAACGGAATCCTCGCGGTAAATCTAAGGGTAGATCAAGTCTTCAAACAGAGGTAAAACTTGTAACTTCGCAAGAAGAAAGGGCACATTAAATCTGAGTGTTATAAACTACGAACAAGATTAAAAGGGAGGTCGTGAATCAAAAGGAAAATAACCGAAAGTTCCGGTGAAGGCGATGTTGTAGAAGACTACGGCGATGGTGAACTTCTAGTCGCTCACAACAATTCTAAAGTGAGCGAGGAGTGGATACTTGATTGAGCTACACCTTCCACATGAGTCCCAATCGGGATTGGTTTACAAATTACTTAAACGATTAATCAAGGTGTTGTTTTGATGGGAAATAGTGCTTCGTGTAAAATCGCAGGTGTTGGAACAGTTAAAGTTAAGATGTTTGATGGAGTTGTCAGAACACTTAGTGACGTACGGCATGTTTTAGAATTGAAGAGAAATTTAATTTCGTTGAGTACTCTTGATTCAAGAGGGTACAAATACACAAACAGTGAAAATGGGATTTTGAAGATTTCCAAAGGTTCCTCATTGTGATGAAAGGGCGGAGAAAGACTACCAAGTTATATGTTTTCTGTGTGGTTCTCATTGTTATTGGTGATGCAGCTGACGCTTCCTCTTCCTTGTCAGATGATGATATTACCAAACTTTGGCATATGCGCCTAGGGCATATGAGTGAGAATGGCATGGTAGAATTGAGCAAAAGAGGACTTTTGATAGGCAAGGAATTTGCAAACCCGAAGTTACGTGGAGCAACCGCTGCGTTTTTTGGGAAGCAAAAGAGAGTTCGACTCACGAGAGGAATCTATAACACACGAAGGAACGTTGGAGTATATTCATTCGATCTATGGGGGCCATCAAGAGTGCCTTCAAGAGGTGGAGCTAATTATATGCTAACTTTTATTGATGATTTTTCCAAGAAAAGTTTGGGCATTCTCCTGAAGCAGAAAAAGCGATGTGTTTTCCGCATTTAAGTCTTGGAAAACTATGATTGAAAAACAGACGGAAAACAAATAAAATACCTCCGCATGACAATGGCTTAGAGTTTTGTTCGATGAGTTTAATAAATCGCGTGCAAGTCGAAGGATCATGAGATACTTGATGATTCGTCATACTACTACAACAAAACAGCGTTGCAAAACGAATGAACAGAACGATCATGGAGAAAGTTCGATGTATGTTGTCAAATGCCAACTTACCAAAGTTGTTTTGGGCCGAAGCAGCCTCTACTGCATGTTTTTTGATCAACCGATCTCCATCTATTGCCATTTAGAAAAAGACTCCACAAGAGGTATGGTCTGGTAATCCTGCTAATTATTCTGATTTAAAGATCTTTGGGTGTCCTGTGTATGCTCATGTTGATAATGGAAAATTGGAACCGAGATCCATTAAATGTGTTTTTCTTGGTTATAAAGCTGGTGTAAAAGGGTATAAGTTTTGGTGTCCTGAAAATAAAAAAGTTATGATTAGCAGAGATGTTGTTTTTGATGAAACTGCTATGCTACCTAACTTATCTCTTAAAGACTCTTCCAATAAAGAAAATCAAAAGCAGGTGGAGCATCAGATTAGTACAGAGTCGACTCCTCAAGCCAGTACAAAAATTGAGAATAGAGTTACTTCTTCACCACAATACTCTATCGCCAAAAACAGAACTAGAAGAGAAATTAAACCTCTAAAGAAGTATGCCGAGGCTGATCTAGTTGCTTATGCTTTAAATGTGGCCGAAGATATAGATGCAAACCAAGAGCCGTCTAATTATTCTCGAGGCGGTTAGAATGTGAAGACTCGAGAAAAGTGGATGTTTGCTATGCAAGAGGAGATGGAATCACTCCATAAAAACAGAACATGGGATCTTGTGAAACTTCCTAAAGGTAAAAAGGTTGTTCACTGTAAATGGGTGTTTAAAAAGAAAGAAGGGACTCCAGGAGTTGAAGAACCCAGATATAAAGCAAGGCTTGTTGCAAAAGGTTACAGTCAAATTCTAGGAGTGGACTTCACAGATGTGTTCTCCCCAGTTGTGAAGCATAGTTCGATTCGAGCTTTGCTTGGTATTGTGTCCATGCATGATTTGGAGCTTGAGCAGTTAGATGTAAAAACTACATTTTTGCATGGAGAACTTGAGGAAGATATTTACATGCAACAACCAGAGGGTTTTACAATCTCAGAAAAAAAGGACTATGTTTGCTTGCTGAAAGAGTCCCTTTACGGTTTGAAACAGTCACCAAGACAGTGGTATAAGAGGTTTGATTCTTTTATGACTTCTCATGATTTTAAAAGAAGTAGTTTTGACAGCTGTGTTTACTTTAAGAAAAATAGTGATGGTTCTTTTGTGTATCTACTTCTTTATGTTGATGACATGTTGATAGCAAAGAAAAGATAAAGGAGAGATAAGAAAGGTCAAAGCCCAACTAAGTGAAGAATTTGAGATGAAAGATTTGGGACCAAAGCAAAGAAGATACTTGGTATGGAGATTCTTAGAGATAGAAAAGTAAGTAAATTGTACCTAAGTCAAAAGGGGTATATTGAGAAAGTTCTTTGCGGAGTTCAATATGCAGAGTGCTAAGCTGTTAGTACTCCTTTAGCAAACCCATTCAGACTTTCATCGGCTTTGTCTCCACAATCGGATGATGAGATTGAGTACATGTCACATGTTCCATACTCTAGTGCGAGTGGGATCTCTCATGTATGCTATGGTTTGTTCACGCCCGATTTATCATATGCACGATCGGCGATTAGCGAGATACATGGCGAATCCGGTAAAGAACATTGGAGAAGCGATTCGGTGGATTTTAATATACTTACGAGGTACTACTAATGTTTGTTTACAGATTTGGAAGAACTAGAGATGGAGTCATTGGGTATGTTGATGCTAATTTTCTTTGGAGACCTTGATAGAAGAAGATCTCTCTTTGGTTATGTCTTTACAATTGGAGGTTGTGCAATCGGTTGGAAAGCTACTTTGCAAACTACTGATCGCTTTGTCTACCATGAAAGCCGAGTACATGGCGACATCGAGGCTTGTAAAGAATCTATTTGGTTGAAGGGACTCTTTAGTGAGCTCAATGAAGACCTTCAAATCAGCCTGATATTTTTTGCGACAATCAGAGTGCCATCTTCCTTACAAAAGATCAAATGTTTCATGAGAGAACAAAACACATTGATGTTGGTATCATTTTGTTCGTGATATTATTGCTCGTGGTGATATTATTGTGAGCAAAATTAGTACTCATGAAAATCCTGCAGATATGATGACTAAGTCACTTCCTATAACCAAGTTTGAGCATTGCTTAGACTTGGTTGGTGTTCATTGTTGAAGTTAAACCCTTAAGGGGTTTTATGGAAGAGGTGGAGAACTTGTTCGTTGAGAGTTCGCGATGAAGAACTTGTTTATTTAGAATTCGTGTCAAGGTGGAGATTGTTAGAATTAAGTGACCCGGATCCTTATTTAAATAAAATACAATGATAAAATAAAATAAAATAAAAGAAGAATCCCTATAGAACTACACTTCTTTTATTTTATTTTAAATAAGGTTTTTTAAACCTTATTAAACTCCATATATTGGATATTGATTAGAATAAGGAGTTTCAATCTTACTACACTCCGATTAGAATATGGCTTTACAAGTCTATAAATAGACATAGTCTATTCCTATTGTAAATTGATTCGAATTCGACATAGTGAATTTTCTTCTCCTCTGCCCGTGGTTTTTTCCCGAAAGGGTTTCCACGTAAAATCTGTGTGTTCTTTATTTTTGTTTCTCTTTTCTTTGCGATATATTTGTCATTACCGACGTTATATTTTTCACACCTTTTTTATATCATGAGTTCACTCAATTTGTCGAAGGTTATTATCATTGTCCTCAATAAATGCCCACAAATTTCTCAAAGTTTTATCACCATCAATTTTATCTTTCTAGATTTCAAGTAGAGTTGTCCATGGGTCGGGTCAAGTTTAGGCCCTAACAAAATTTAGGTCCGAGCCTAGTTTGACCCAAAAATTGAACTTAAATTTTTGCCTAAGACAAGCCCAAATTATATATGCTAAACCTGGGTCCAGCTTGACCTGACCCGTATTAAAGCCTATAGTATCGATATAATAGGGAATGTATCAATACCTTGGGAAGGGTATCGATACTCAGGTATTTTTTCTTTAACTTTCAAAATATCGAACCTTAAAATGATATCGATACCAGGCAGGGTATCGATACTTTTGTGAAAAGTATCGATACTTTGTCGATACTTTTGGGCAAGGTTGAAAAACTCATACCCGAGGCCCAACTTGTTTAGAAAACGTACCTCAATTTCTGTCCCAACCCATTTTTCATATATATATTTTTACCTAAATCATCTCACTTTTTCAAGTGACCTGAGACAACTCTAACTCTAACTCCAAACATAATATAAAAAAAATCATTTAAAAATCATAATAATCCAAAAATAAATACACAAAACACATTTACACTAGCACCAAAACAATAAAAATACAGCCACAAAAATATTTAGGCATGAAAAAATGGGTTGTAAATAATACACCTATCTTAATTGACACGTGTGTAATATTTAATCCATTTGTAAAAGCCACCGTGGCATTATCCCACCCTAGCGTACCAATAATCGTCTCCCACGTATAATCCAAGAAATTTATTTCCGTTTTTAACTATAATCCAACAAATTTTCCCCCTCCAAGCATACGAGACATCACTATTTCCAAATCCTTCACTCTCATCCAAATCTCCTCTTTTGTTTCCTGCAATTAATTTCCTCTCCCCCCATGGCTTCCGTAACGGTTGCTTTCTCTCCGATTACCACCGCTGTTTCTGCCCCTTCTTCTTCGGTTTCCGATCGGAGAATATCCGTTAGATTACCGGGATTTCGTGGTCTCAAGAGTAAATCGACGTCGGCGTCGGTGGTTCCGTTGTTCCGATCGGTGATCCGGGAGCCGCTTATACGCGGTCGAGGTGGCCGGGTGGTATGTGAAGCCCAGGAGACCGCTGTTGATGGTCAGTTCCTTTGTTTTACTTCACTTGGTTAGATTTATTTGTCTTCTTTGCTATTATTGTTTTTTTAGTTGACTGGTTGTTTGGAAAGTGAAGGAAAGTGGAAGAAATTAGAAAGGATTACTTGTTGAAAATGAAAAAAAGAAATTAATTTGTGTTAAATAAAATCATTGGTTTATAGGGCTACAAACTAGCTGATTTTACATGTTTAATCTGGGGATGTTTACGAAATAAGATTTTAGTAGAATTAACTGATTCTGTTTGTTAAAGGTGGTAAATTTGTTTTGGGTTTTATAAAAAAGGAAGTACTTGTTTTACATCTCAATGAATTCCTAATTCTTCTGTCCAAGATTTGAACTCAGAAACTTATAGGTTGAAACTTGAAAGTAAACTTATTAGGACTTGTTGAGTGAAACTCTTTCGGTAGAAGCCTTCAAAGTTTCGTCTATTGAGCAGCTAATTGGATCCAATAATCTTCGGTATTGTCCCCGTGTCATGTCAGGATTTTGTCTCTCGTCTCTGCGGAGAGCCAAAGTGCCGTTAGCAGCTTGGTTCATAGAAGAGGAGTGTCTCGAGAAATCGAGCTGTACATGGACGCACAATCACTCACCAAGGGGATGTGATCATCTTGACCTTGGAGGGGCTTGAGCCCTTGACCTGTAGCATATAGATCACTGCTTAGAGGCTCACGGCACATTGGCTCTTGGTGGAGGTGGGAGATAAAACCTCGACACGACCCAGGGGCAATACCGATCATTGTTGGGATTAGTTTGTCTCTCTAGTAGACGACACTTCGAAGTCTTCTCTTGAAAGAGTTGGCCATTATTGACTATTGCAATTGACTGGCTTATATTACTGTCAACACAGTCCATGGTTTATCTCTCAAAACAAAAATAAGGGATCTTGAAATTTGTTTTGTTTGCTTGTTCAGAAATGAAAGAGGATAAAAGAACAGCGGAGAGTTCATGCCATTATTACCTGATTTACCTTGCCATTGTATTTAGAACTAATATCCGTGAAATATATATAGCTATACTGCTATTGATTGACTTGATGTCATAAGTTAATCTAGCATCAACTGGGTAGAGATATTACTAAAATATTCTTTAATATACAAAGTAACAAATATTTATAGATATAATAAGTTCCTAATTGAGATAGTATCACAAGTCAACTGAGTAGGAACTCAATTGTGATATTATTATTAGAATATCTTTTTATATACAAAGTAACAAATATTAATATGAGGATGTTTTTGTCTTTTCATGCTTTTTTAATAAAATAGTACTTGGTGGGTTTGAACTTGAGGAGCATGCATATCAAAATTTAACTTTGTTATTTCAACCAAAGAATTATTTGGTTTTTGTATGAATTTTTCTTTTTCTTTTTTGGGTATTATGACAAAATCTTAAACTTAGTATGTTTTCTGTGTTATTTTTATAGAAGTAGAGAATTATGACAAACTTAAACTTGGTATTCTCATTGATGGCCTGCTTATATAAGAGTAGTAGTAATACTTTACACAAGATTACTAGAATAAAATAAAAGTAATAAAATCAAGCGAATAAATGATGCAGTTCTATTTGAAGATAAAGACACAATCAATTAGGAGGAAGGATGAAGAAAAAGAGAGAATGAAGGAACGATTTAGTTTCCTTCAATAATTTGGTTTGTTCTTGGAAACTTGCAGTATCAGCAGTGAAGGAAGATGCATGGCAATCTCTTGTTCTTGATTGTGAATTGCCTGTTCTGGTTGAGTTTTGGGCTCCATGGTGTGGACCTTGCCGTATGATATACCCCGTAGTTGACGAGCTGTCAAAGGATTACGCTGGGAAGCTCAAATGTTACAAAGTTAACACCGACGAGTGCCCTAACATTGCAACTCAATACGGAATTCGAAGCATTCCGACTGTTATGATCTTTAAGAATGGGGAAAAGAAAGATGCAGTGATTGGTGCTGTTCCCAAATCCACCTTGATAACCTGCATTGAGAGATTCTTGTAGAAGTGGTAAGCAAATATCACTTCTCTTCTCTTCTCTTCTCTTCTCTCCTGTAATTTAAGCTATTTCTAGCAATTTCTAGGTTTGTCAACTTCCAGTAGCACATGGTAAGTGTCACTGTACTAATTTCACATTTGGAGTCTACAATTTTAACTATATTTTATTTTAAAATTATATATTGATCCTAATAAAATTTCGAAATATTATTGATATTGTAAAGGAGAAGGATTCATCAGGGGTTGATGGAGGACTTTCCATTAAACATGCATTCTAATTGCATTGAGTGATGCCTACTGGTACAAAGTTGAGTGTTTTACTTTACAGACTTTGAGTACATGGATACTTCCACCAGTTGAGGATGCAACTGATTAAGATTAGAGGCAGAGGGAGTTATGGACCAAATAAAGTGGAAAGGAAAAAAGAAACAAGGTTAAAATATGCTGTTAGTCCTTGTACTTCAATAAAATTTGAGATTTAGTCTTAACAACTAGTATATTCGTCAAAATTTATTGATGTCTAATCATTATGCTTTCTTTCTTCTTCTTTTTTCTTTCTTGATAAAGATCCTTCTAAATATCTAGTTGAAATAAGTAAAAAAGCAGGCATAAATTAGGAAAACTTATTGATCAGAGCATCAAAATTTGGGCATAATAATAATAGCAATGTAGCCACACACACACAAAAAGAGCTAAAATTCCTTGCATGTAGCGGCGGAAAAAAAAAAGAAAAAAAAAAGCTAAAGTTCATTGGAAGAACTTCAACATTATGGGATAAATATTAAATTTATATATGAATTTTGTTCCAATATTGAGACATGAATTTTAATTGTGTGTAATTATACATATGAACTTAAATTGTGGGTCATATGTGTACATGAAACTTTAATTTTGATTCAGTTATACGCACTTAAAGAAATGAACATGTACATTTATTTTCATATCGGATTAATATAATAGTTTGTATATGCAATATCTCAATGAAAAATTGTGTTAATTCACTAATGTTGCTAGCAATTTATATAAATTTAATCAAATTAAATTTTTATGTATAAAATAGCACAAAATTAAAGAACATGTATGGTTTTGATATTTATTCCTTTTATAATTAATATATATTCTATTATTTCTGAAAATCAATTGTTTCTCGCATGTTTAATGTTACATGCATTACAAATAATTTTATGCGATTAATTTTTAAATAACATATATGATAAAAAATTAAATCATAATTAAAATATTTTTATCATATTCAATATACCATATAATTTTACTAAAATTAATATAATTTAATAAATCGCATTACAGTTGAAAAAAAACCATTGTACTAGAATATAATTCATGTTAATCGATTTTGAAAATAAATGTGAAATTTGAATTGTAATTTATGTACTTTGTTTGAATTGGTTTGGATTAGATCGATCAATCAAATTGATTAGATCGAGAATCGATTAGAATATCGATTTAAAAAATTATATTAGATTAATTACTCAAAAATTAGTATAGACCGTTTGAACCTAATAAAAAAATAATTGAATCAGATTCTTTTTTATAAATTTTTAGTAATTTATTTAATCGATGGATTTAACTATGAATTTGAAAATACAACACCATGACTATATTCGCAACCGCAATTTAGAACTTTTATGAACAGATAAGAATGAATGGAGCAGTATTTGCATAGTCACCTTTATAGCTTCAAAAAGGCTATATTCGCATGTCTGAGCTAGCTTGCAAGTTAAAAAAGAAAAAGATATTTAAGAAAACGATTCTCAAAATTGGACCATCGACTGATCTCAAATACAATAATCAATAATATTCATATCTTTATTTGTTCGAAAAATGAGATGCTTGTTTTTTGAATTGAATTAGTGATTAAATCGATTTGATAATTAATTTGTTGATTAGCTTTTTAATTTAATTTAATTAGTTCGTTCTTGTTTATAGATCAATCAATCTGATATCTCTTTTTGAAACAATATTTCAATTAATTTTTAGTCCAACTAAATTAATCAACCGATATAATTGAATCTGATTTAAACAAAGTTGGAACAAGAAATAATGACAACAATAAATCACTTGCAAAGAATCTAAAAACCTTATCTAAGCAAGCAGAGAAGTGGTCACCTTGGTAGACTTTCAGGCTTGCTTGGTTGGCAAGTTATTTCTCATAGACCACTCCATTTTCCCTTATTCCTTAGGTTAACAAATTAGCCCACATTTGCATATACATCAATAATTAATTTTAATTACAATGATTTTCTCGCTCCAATTTATTAAAGAAATCACTTTAGTCCTTTCTTTTCCTTTTAATTCTTAATTTTTTTTTATTTTTATTAAATTATTTAAAATTGAATGAAAATATTAATGTTTGTTAATTTTGTTAATGTAAAATCTATATATATATATATCACGTCAATAATTAATTAAAATATAAAAAAAATAAAAAAAATAAAAATTTAAAAAATCTGAAAATCTAAAAGAATACCATAAAATAACAAAAAATTGCTTGAGCCATTTAAGGAATTGCATCAGGTCTTTGTTTTCTTTCTTTAAGCTGCCGAAATGAGTAAAGAAGGAATATTCAAGAACTCTCTACTTGCCTCCAAATTTATCTAAATAATAAAAAAATCCATAATTTTATTTAAATTAAAAACTAGAGTCACAACTATAGGAGTTAAGTGAAATAGCAGTGATCTCTCTTATCTTAATCAGTTGTCGAGGTTTGATCCTTGCTTTGGATATAGAGCAGTTTTAAAACTCGTGGCCAGCATCTATTCTCTTAATGAGTCTATAGAACGTGGGAAATTAGTTACTGAACCCACTTCAATAAATTCCTTGAGGAATTAAAAAAAAAAACTAGAGCCAAAAATAAATAATTTTGGAAATATTCATATTTTGGATTTTTTTTTTAACTTATTATCATGACTTTGAGAAAAATATATTACGATAGATACTATATTTTTTTAAAGTTCATAGCACAATGGACATACATTATGTTTTATATTTTATTAATACTTTTCACGTGTCATAATATGAAAACTATTTGTCATTCCCTACAATTCTAACATTATTATAAAAATATATTTATTAAAATGCAATAAAATCAAATTTAGTTAAAAAAATTTAGATATCAATTAAATAAAAATTGTCAAGTTTTGCAAAGTATATATTAATGCTAAAAAAAATTACATACTTTTTCATATATTACAATCCTCGGTAATCTGAAGATTAGATTGTATTCGAGTGAATCAATTAAGTCCTTAGAATGTAGAGATATAATCGAGATAGTGTCGATGATTCTGGAGAGCATATAGTCGAGTGATTTTATTTTGACTGTCATTGATGTAATAGCTATTTTCAAAGAGTTACTTTGTAGTCACTTAGATTCTATGTTAGCAAAACAAAATTGATATATGCATGAGGCTTGTCTAAGTTATGTAATGAGAGCTTATCGAGTGCATTCTAATCTGTTCATTGAGTAATTGTTTTTGTGAGAGACTGCAAATTGTTTATTGCAAACATTGTTGAAGTGTTTACTGCCCAAGTTCTCAAAGGGGGGATTTGGAAGTGATCGTTCTAGTGTTTAGGTACAAATATGAGATCTCTATACTTGGAGAGTAATAAGTGTGAATCACTTGTTGTATACATGATTAAAGATAGTAAAAAACTCACTAAGCTAGGCTCCGTAAACGTAGGGAAATCGAACAGTGTAAACAAACTTTCGTGCTCTTTGAGTTTTTGTTTGCACAGTTTTCGCAGTGCCAAGCCATAATAACCATTGAAGTCCAACTCTTCCAATACAATTTTCGTTTTAAGCAAATAAACAACTTAAGGTAACAACATAAAGCAAAAAAGAGACTCCAAAACATATGTTAACCCAAATGGCATTGACGTGGCACACTCAATCATCAAGGTTGTGGACCATGATGCGGTGAGTGTTTGAGTAGAACCTTGCCTCTGGCAATGGATATAACCTATAACCTGAAACAAAAAATATTTTTTTCCTGATGATTTTTTCTACATACTACTAAAAAAATTGATTGTAATTCGACATCAAAACAATACCCAAAAAGAAAAACAGGTTGATAGTCGATTGTTCAAGAGCCAAAAAGAACCGACCACCATAATTAGGGGTGAACATTCGATCGAATCGAGTGAAAAATTTTTGAGTTGATCGAGTTGGCGAGTCCTATTTCATCATCCTAACTTGATTTGAATTTTTTTAATCGAATTGAGTGAAATTGTTTGAGTTAAATTAAAAATTAAACATTGTCAAATTAAAATCTTGTTACAAAAAATATAACTAATTCCATGTTAGAGTAAATAAATTTGAAACCATATATATTTGAAAACTTTTTCAAAAAAAAAAAGAAAAGAAAAGAGATATTTTAGTATGATAAACTTGAACCATTAATTAACTTATTTAGTTCCCAAAATTATTATTTTAGAAAAAAATTTAAAATTTTAACTTCTTTATGTATTATTTAGAATCTTTTTAAAGTTATTATAATTTTTTAAAAAATATAAATTTTAGAATTTTTATAAATATTTTGAATTCTGAAAATTATTGAATTTTTTTTTTGTAATTTTTGTTGAGAGAGTCACCAACTTGCTCATTTTCAAAATTAACAAGAATCGAAATGGTATTTACATCAATCTATTATTTGAAATATTCGAGTTATTTAAATTGTAAAATTCAACTCAAAATTTAAATTACTTATTCAAGATTTCAAGTTAACTTGAATAATTGGATTCGATTAACTCGAAAATTAATTTTTTTTTCAATTTTTTCTAATCAAATTAAGTTTTTTCCACCCTTAAATCATAATTAAAGATCCGAAATTAACCCAAAGAATAGAAATATTATTTTATCAACCATCAATAATTTTAATGTTAAGGTCAAAGATAAGTTCTTTAATTTATGGGCTGTCACATTATTCTAGATGTAGATCCTCATAATTTCATCAAATATATAAACTTATAATATAGATATATATTTTATACAAGTATATATAGTTAATTTTTTTAATATATTCTAGAAATTTATTCCTTTATGAACAAGTACTAAGCATTAATATATAATATATTTAAAAATAAAAATTAATTATATATAAAAATATTATCCCGTTATTTGAATCGAATCAGATCGATTGATTAAATTTGTTGAATTTAAAAAGTGAATACATTAAATGGCTAATTTCTTAATTAAAAAGTATTAAAAGTAAAATCTAACAAAAAAGAAAAGAAAAAGCCCACTTAATAATCCAATAAAAATTAAAATGTAAATGTGCCTAACTAATATCTAATTTACCTCCCCTAACCTATGAATCTCCTTTTCCTTGCCAATTGAATTCACTCTAATTTCCAAAGTTCTTTGAAATCCAGGTTTTTGATTAAAACCCATTTTTCATTTTGGTCTGTTTCAGCTTCCTCTTTACTGCTGTACGTTTTTCTTTTCACAATCTCCATCTCCATCTCTGTCTCAAGCTCTCTTGTTTTGTGTTTTCTTGGGGCTTTTTCGGTTCATTTTTGTGTAGTTTTTTGGAGGAAAACTCTTCTATCTTTGGCTTGATTTGTCTTCTGGTATATTAGATTGATGGATATATATAATAATGATAAAGGAGGATTTTTATTTGTTTTGAATTTCAACTCGGATTCCAGATTCTTGAATTTATTGAAGAGGAAAGGAAAGATAATAACGAGGAATGTGATTTGGTTAAATATAGCTTGGGAATGTTGATATTTGTTAAATTAGTTTCGTAATTAAGCTCGGTAAAATTGGCTTTTTGAAAACGATAATACGTGAACTTTCTTCATGAGTTCGTTATTTTTAAAGGTTTTTTCTTCATGAGTTTCGTAATTCCTTATTTTTATGGTACTTCGATGATCATAGGCTAGAGCTTCATTCTAAATCTTGTTCAGTCTTATATTATAATAAAAACCAATTCTTTCCTTTTATGTTTTGGTTGCATGTAAACTGTTTCTGTATATACAGAGATCTTCTGGAAATTAAAATGAAAATATTCATGTATTGATTTGATTCTATAATAAAATCATGCATAGAATACTGCCAATCTTATAATAAGACCATGTTGTGTAGTTTGATGAATTGTGCTAATTTGATGGCACTTAGCCTTTTCAATAGAGCCTTAAGTATGTTTGGTTTGGTTGAAAATCAAATAGTTTTTGTACAAATTTATCAACTTCATGCTAGTCTAGAAAGTTTTGTGCATTTAAGAGTTATCTTTTTCGTTTTTGTGACTGGTTTACCTGTGTATACTTTCATCTAAAACTGTTTCCATCTTACAGAATGGCTATGGAACCAAACTTCTTTGAGCAAGAAGGGCAATCTGAGCCTGGAAATATATCCCTCAAGCACAAATGGGATTCAATATCATCACCAACGGGAGACCAAAGCAAGGATACCAGCGGCTTTGATTGCAACATTTGCTTCGACTCTGCACAAGATCCAGTGGTCACCCTCTGTGGTCACTTATACTGCTGGCCTTGCATTTACAAGTGGCTTCATGTCCAAACTTCTTCCCTTGATGCAGATCAACGACAACGGAACTGCCCTGTTTGCAAAGCGAACATCTCTTCTAGTTCATTGGTTCCCCTCTATGGTCGTGGCACAGCTTCTGACTCTCAATCCAAGGATCCCCATTCAGATTTGGACATTCCCCAAAGGCCACCTTCTCTTGGTTTGAACCCTATGACCACATCTTCACAGCCAAGTCAACAACTCCATGAAAATCTTTTTCATCACCAGCAATACTTCCCTCACCCTTATGGAGACTATGCAACCTTAGCATCATCTAGCCTCGGTGGTATAGCGATGACAAATTTCTTCAATCCTATGTTTGGGATGTTAGAGGAAATGGTGTATGCACGGATATCAGGGAGCTCAAACACAAGTATGTTTACTTATCCTTACCAATCTTCGAATCTGTTTTTTGGGAATAACAATCTCAGGATGAGAAGGCAAGAAATGCAGGTCGACAAATCTCTTAGTAGAGTATCCATCTTTCTATTTTGTTGCATCATTCTTTGTCTTCTCTTGTTTTGAAAGCATTATTGACTTTGAGCTTTGTATAGTTGTAAAAAGATTAATTGTTGGAAAAATTGCGAGGAAACTCACTTTATATATTTATAAATATACTAGCAATATCATTTTCAAGAATTGGGATTGAGCTGGCTGTGATCTTATCAGTTTACCATACTTCTTTTCTGTAAGCTTTATGTATATGGTACTTATGTTACCTGGATGGTATCAGATATGGCATCTGTTCGATCTGAGTATATTTATTTATGTTTTTTACATTTGAGGATCATATTTTTATATGTTTTGCATGGCAATATTCTTCCTTTGTAAGAGAATTGTTTATATAGTTATAAATATACAACAAATCATAGAGATTTTATCTTATTTTCTTTTCTTTTATGTAAAGTTATAACATGTATAAATATGTACCTTGGGTAGAATGAAAAAAAATATATTTTTGGCTTAAAACTGTCCATTCTCTTTTGACATTCTATTCAATTTCTACTTGATTTGATTTTTCAAGTTCGAGTTTCACTAGAAATGTTAGAATATTTCCGTGGATCACTTCTATAGTGATTGGTAGTGTGCATCGCTGGCATAGGGAGGAGCACAGGAGTCCCCTTGGCTGATCTCGCGGATATTTGAAGTATGTCAAGCCATCTACCAACCGGTTAAGCAAGACATGTCATTCACAACCTACTCTATGGACTTTAAGAGGGTATATGAGGAGTTTAATGTTTTTCTACCACTCAAATCAGATGTGAAAAGTTCAATAGGCTCAAAGGGAGCAAATGGTAGTTATGAGCTTTCTTTTTAGCCTTCTTTCAGAATTTGAGGATGCTAAAGCTCATATCCTTTCTGGTTTTGAGATTTCATCTTTACAAGATATCTTTATGAGAGTAGCTTCCATTCAGTTCCTTTGAGTTGTGGCAACATAGCAAGGGGAACAAATAATCGTGACAAAAGAGGTGATGAGATGAGAGAAATTGTGTGCTATTATTATCATGAGCTAGGCCATACTAAATGTTTTTGTAGCTACAAAATAAGGTCCTCAGATATCATAGGAAACAATTATTGCAATATCAAGCAACAACAACCCACTTCTTCTATCATTGCTGAGTGAGGTAACTCCACTAAGTGTCTCATTTCTTCATCTTCTAAATGGGCCATTGATTTTAGTGTTACAAATCTCTTTTTTCACTATTAATTCTCCTATAAATATTTCTAAAGTTGTTTTAGCTAATGGATTAACATCAACACCATCTATTTCCCTAAACTTTGTGTTAAACTTATTAGATTTTTATTTTAACCTATTATTTGTTAGTAACCTTACTTGTGCCCTAAATTATCGTGTCTCATTTTTTCTCGATCATTATATCTTTCAGGATCTTATAATGAAATATATTATTGGTAGAGGACATGAATTTAGAAGTCTTTATGTTCTCGATACAAAGGGTGTCAAGATCAGTTGTTTCTTCTAATGTGTTGTCCCCCTTTTGAGGTATATTTTCGATTGGGTCATCCCTGAATGCTTTTCTTGAAGAAGTTATGTTCACAATTTCAAAATTTATGTTTGTTAGATTGTAAGTTGTTAAAATTACCGCACCCTTTTAAAGTTTAGAGTTAATAAAGAGTACGGCCTCTTTTTTAATTGAAGATTAAATACTCTTTTTGAATTGATTTATTTTGATTTTGCAAATAAAATGAAGATTAAATAATAGAAAATATGAATCTACAACATATTCATCTTTTAAGCAATATAAATTTTTTGAGTATCGTACAATTATTTAATTTATTGTTTTAAATTCTTTTTATATATATTTTTTAATAATAATAATTACTTACATATACTAGAATTTTTATTACCCATATATATGTGTGAAAATCATAAATATAGAGCATAAATGTGTATTTAAAAATAATATGAAATAAATAATGAAATATATGGTCTGAAACTAATTAATAATAACACATAAAATATATATGATATATTAAAAAAATTAGGTCTGCATATTTTTATTAGTTTTTTAAAATAAAAAAAATTAAAATGACTTTAAATAATATAACATATTTTAATTACGTAAAATCATTTTCGTAATTTCTCTAATCGAAATGATAACCTGATTGAAAATGACATCAACCTAATAAAATATATTATAAATAGTATAGATATTCACATGCATAACATAAAATCAAAAAGTAGTAACAAGTTTAGGGGTGAGCAAAATCCGATTCTATTCAAAAAACTCGATAAAAGTTTTAAATTTTGAATTAAATAGTTCGAGTTAATCTAGTTATTCGGATCAACTCGAATAAAAAATAAAAAAAAATTCGGTTTAACTCGAATATGAATTACGTAATACAAGTTATCCAAAAATTCAAATAAGAAAAAACAAAACTACGATAAATGTTTATCTTTTCTAAAGTTAAAAGTCAAAACCATTAAATTAAAATGCAAAACTACATTGTTTTGATAAATGTTTACCCATTAAGTTAAAATGCAAAAACATTATATTATTTATGTAGTTAAATAATCTTATATTTCGTTTACTAGTTAAATAATCGGTCCATGTAAACACAACATTTAGTATAAATAATATAATTCGTTAACTCGACTTAAATTTTTTTTAATCGATATGAAAAAATTTCAAATTGAGTTCGATTACTAAAATAAAATTTATCAACTCGACTAACTCAAAATTTTTCGACTCGATCGAATTCCCACCCTTAATAACAACCAAATATGATTTGTTTGACAAAAATACATAAATCATGGGATCTAATTCAAGTGATGCTAATCAAAGCCCACTTAGAGGATGTAAAAGCAGGTTAGCCCGACCCAGTTTTCATTTCCATTTTCCGAGTTCCGTAATCATTTTCTTTGCAACCAAACACGCTTCTCTTTTAGAGGCCTCCACCTCAACCTACAAATTATTGTTAAAGCCCTCGCTTTCTTCCTCCTTTCAATCTCAAAACCTCGAAGAACCAGAGAATATGGGTAAATATCGAAACGGTTCTCTCTCAGAGAACTCCGACGAAGAAACGGGAACACCATCTGAACCCAAACCCAAACACAAATCCGACTCAGAATCCGAAGATACAAAGCCCAGAAGCCACAGCAAAAGCGACAAAGGGAAACGACCGAGCAAATCACGAAGAAGACACGACAGCAGCAGCGGTATCAGTGAAGACGATTCGTATTCGGACTCAGAATCCGAATCGGAATCCCAGTCGGAGTATTCGGAAACGGAATCAGGGTATTCGGATTCGGAGGAGGAGAGGAGGAGGAGGAAGAGGAAGAGAAGGGAGAGAGAAGAAAGGGAAAGGAAAAGGAGGAAGAAAGAGAAGGAAAAGAAAAGGAGAAGGAAAGAAAAAGAGAGAGACGAGGAGAGGAAAAGAAAGAAGAGAAAAGAGAAAGAAAGGAAAGCAAAGAAAAAGAAGGATAAGTTAGAGAAAGGGAAGAAAGGTGCTGTCACTAATTCGTGGGGGAAATATGGAATTATCAGAGAAACTGACATGTGGTAAGTTTCATTTACTTCTCTATTTTTCTTTGAGAAATTGTTGGAAATGGAACAAATTTTACATATATGAAAATGGGAATTGGAAATTCTTTTTTAGCAAATCTGGGTATGCTTCTTGTAAAATTTCATATTTCAGTTGCCAAAAATGCTGGTTCCAAGGTTTTATTATGGTTGAGATTGAAATTATTATTTATTTAAGTGTTTTTGCTTCTTGGAAATTGTTGGAATTGAAACTAATTTATATATGTGAAAATTGCTGCTTAATTTTAAGTTGGAAATGTTCTTAGAATGTTATATTTCAACTGTTAAATTTTCATCCTTACTGGTGGCATGCCATGCATAACTGTTTGGTGATGTTAGTCATGCCAGTTTTTAATAGTAGGAATGATGAAATTTGTAATAGAAAGAATCAATTTGCTCTTTAATCTAATATACGGGAACTAATTTGCTACTTTGAGTAAAGGGATAAAACTCAATCTGATTCCTAGTGTAGGGCCTCCATTATACTTTCACCCTTTTATGTTAGAAAAATGCTAACTCCGATCTTCCATTTTTATTGAGATTGAAAATTGGAGCCTCTTATTACTGTTTCTATAATGTGTAGGAATAAGCGACCTGAATTCACAGCATGGTTAGCTGAAGTGAAACAGGTATTTCAATGAACTATTTCTCGAGTTGTTTATTAATGGCGACTGTATGGTTTTATGTTCAATTTGTTGTGAGAGAAATATGCAAGTTCTTCATCGATCAGCTCTTGTTGAATCAATGATTTGGAATTTGTTTGTAACTATATTTTTTATCTCTCTTCACAGATAAACTTGGAAAGTTTGCCCAACTGGGAAGAGAAGCAGTTGTTTAAAGAGTATGTGAATCGTTGTTTCTCTTCTCTTCTCATGGTCTTATTTGAACAATGCGTGCAAAATTAACTGTATTGTTGTTTAAATTAATTTTGCAAATCTAAAATTTTGTGTTTATTTTTGCAGTTTTATGGAAGATCACAACACGGCCACCTTTCCTTCCAAAAAGTAAGGCTTTATAATCATATAGAATTAGAGATTCTTGTTTCAACAAGAATGTGTGTTATAAAATTCTTAATCGGAGAAAAAAAAAAAAAGGATGCTGGTATGATTTATGCATGTTTTTCCCCTTGAAATCTGTGTTGCCTTTGACTCTTCATTTTTCTTGAAGTGTTTATGTTTCACCTCATATCTAGACATGGTTCTTCAAGAACCCTTTGACCGGTTCTGGACATATACCTTTGTCTGACACTATGAGTTACTTATCTTGAAAGTATGTCTTCCTTTGTCTACTTAGGTACATAATAGTCCCAGCCAGAAAAAAGGGAACTGACTCATTGTTTAAGAGATTGGTGTTTTATATAATGGGTTTTTGGTTGTGTTCCTGTTGGTCTAGTTCGTCTTTTCTTTATCACTGATTTCTTGCATTCCAAGAAATAAAATAACAATAACTTGGCATGTATGTTGGGTTATCATGTGGGCATGGACATGATATCTTCTTTATTGGTCATTGCAGATATTATAACCTTGATGCTTATTATAAGCGCCAAATGGAGAAAGAGAACAAAAAGGGTGTTAAAAAGGTTCTCCAAGGAGAGCGTACTGTATTCAATGATGAAGAACAGCGCCGGTACATTTTGATGCATCATTTTATGCCATATTTTATTTGAAGCAGTTGATATTCTAGTTTTTTCAGCTTTATTGGATATAGCTTTCTTTGAATTTAACTTATATTTGACCCGTGTTTTTTTTTCTCTTAAGCTCTATTGATTGGTATAATTGCTTAAAAGCTGCCATTTACGGCATCAGTTATCACTGTTCTTAGATTCATCATTAGATGAACTCCTAATGGAGGTTGTTTCTTAAATGCAATTTCGTTACACAGATTTTGCATCTATAATAGTTAATGGCTGTTTATTTGCACATCCCTTGATCATCCAAAGTAAGTATGATGTCGCACTTTATGCCGTCATGTGTATTTGAGATGTGCAATAAGATGATGGGGTTGTCATAAACAAGAATTGTTTGGAAATCTCAACTGTGAAATGCCTATCCAAAACTGTTTGTAACATCCGGTTTACTGATCCTATATTACCATGAAATATGTTATTTGCAAGGTTTATTTCTGCCTCTTCGGAGGAAAACTGATAGTGGATGCCTGTTTTCTTTAGTTATGTGGTACGGGGATTTGAATGTGAAATTTGATGATCTTAACAACAGCGCATAATCTCAATCTGCATTTTCAGGCAAGAAATGCTTATGGCCCGTGAAAAGCAGAAGGAAGAAGAGGTTCAAGCTTTGAAACTTGCTATGCAGAGTGGAATGGTCAGTCTTTCTTAGCCTTCCAAACATGATACCATTTTGTGCTAATCTGTTGAACCCCCGACATGTTATGTTTTTCTCACCTCTGTCTATATGAATTTGCAGGCGCAAGCAATGAAAGAACAAACTCAGTTACGGGAAGAGATGGCTTACTTGTACAAAATTGGCAACTTTGAGGTGAGGATGCACTGTCGGTTTTATTCTTGCCTGCGCAATCTTGAATTATCCCATTGTCAATAATTGATGTACCATTGCTGTTTTACATTTACAGGCTGCAGCTGCCATACAAAAACGGCTTGATCCAGATGTTGCAATGTAAGAAGAATGGCCTAGAAGGCACTAACGACTACTCAGAACTCTTGAATTCCGCGTTGGCTGTGTAATATGCTTTAGATATTAGTCAGTTCTAAGCTTTACGTTAATTGACTACCGGAGAATGGTATCGAGAGAAGGAATTTACTCGTTTGTATCGGTACAAGGTTGAATATAATTGTATCCGTTTTACCAGGATAACAGTTTTTTTGAACTAGCTTGTGTCCTCCCTCACATCCGTTTTTAGTATGCAAGAAAGTAGTATATGGCGCTACATTTAGGCTCTTCTATTTTAATTAGCTTGAAAGTTTTAATGAAAGAAGAAGAAAATCCAAATCCCATTATCTTAACTAAATCCTAACACCATGCTTAAGTTTTTTAATTTATTTGGATAACTAAATTTAAGACTTTTTAAAATCATCTATTGTTTGCTCATTCTAGTCAAATTTTAGCTGATTTTAATTGTATGAAATATGATCTTTTCCTAGCCAAATTGAGTTCTATGTTTAAAGAATTAAGCCCTCAATTTAGTCTATTTGAAACAGAAAATTTAGAAATTTTGGATAATTTGTGACGTTTTTTAATAATTTGAGTAGGAAATCCTTAAGTCTTAATTTGCAAACTTTGAACTCCTAACCTTGAACTTTAAGACTTAGCCCTAAATCTTAAACTCAAAATATAAAACACAACTTTGAACCTTAAAATTCGAACTTAGTGCTCCAAACTCAAAAGCCTAAACACGGCTATTTTACTCAAATGATCCAAAAAAATAAACAATTACAAAAATGATCTAGGTTAAAAAATAATCACTTAAATAATCTAAAATGAACAGTAAAATTGGGTTGAGGGACTTCACCAAAATGACCTGAAATGAACAGTAGATTTGGGTTTTGAGAACCCAATGGCCAGCACTACCTAGTGTTTTGGCCCCATGATTGCTTGATGATTGTGTCAGGCTTTAAAAAAATGATTTTTTTTTTTTTTTTATGTTTGGGAGCCCAATGGCTGACATCAGGGTTTTTTTTTTAAATCGTATCACATTGGTATGCAAAAATACCAGTATTTAAAAAAAAAATTAGTTCTGGCCAATAATGGCCGGCACTAAACACATTAAAAAAAAATTGGTGCTGGCCAGTAGATGGCCGGCACCAAGTACAATTTTCGGCTCTCAATGCATTTTCTTTTTGGGACACTGATGGTCGGCACCAGTGTATTTAAAAAAAATGGGTGTTGGCCATGTAATGGCCGGCACCAAATACATTTAATTGAAAAAAAAAATTGTGTCGGCCAGTAGATGGGCGGCACCAGTGCATTTAAAAAAAGAAAAAAAAAGTGTATTTTTTTACTTTGGGACACTGATGGTCGACACCAATGTCATTTAAAAAAAAAAAATTGTCTTCCAAATTTATCAGATATATAGGTGTTTTGTCTTCCATTTGAGTTTTTGTTTGCTTTATTAGTTGAAAATCGATATTAAAAATATTAGTTTTTTCTTTTTTGAGAGGGAAGCAAAAAATTTTTAAGATGAGTTCCCAAATTTTGTCTGTTTATGTTCATTTCAATAGAGAAATGATAAATACAACTGAAAAAGGATGTGTATTTCAAAGTTGGAAAAAAATAAGAATGAGATTCAACAAGCGTGTTTCGCTGGCGGATTTAAAACGAAAAATCAGTACAAAAATAGCAACCCGTTGTGGAAAGCAAATGTTGAGACTCTTTTACAAAATTCCGGTTTCAACAGATCCGATCAAGTTCTCAGAAATAGAGTTTGAAGATAATGATGATCTAGTAAAAATGATAGCAATTTATTTCCCTCCTGAGATAGAAAATCCCAGCCCGGTTGAGTTGTTCGTGGAGATAGCTAAACCAGATCCCATTCAAGTTGTAATTCCAGCAAGCCAGCGCTCTGGAATTGATTTTGATCTTAACGTCTCATGGGAAGATCAGTCGGGTTTTGGACGATCAATGACAACTCTCGAAAATCCAAACGCCGGTGGATGTTTGTATAACATCCCAAACTCGTGTACTCGTCCAGAGATCCATCCAAAGGTGTTGGCCACCATAGAAGTTGGTGATGAAGGGTCCGATAATGATGATCAGTCCCACCGTGATCTCAACGATGATTTCAGTGATCCCCATTTGGATGACATCCCTGAAGATATAGACGAGAAAGGGCCGGTGGAGGGTGAAAATGTAAACCCCCATTCGGCCGGGAACACGAGCCCTGGTATAGTTATAAGAAGTAATCCAAGGTCCTTCATGACTGACGTGGATCGTGATACGGCTTTTGCACGCGAGTTCCCGAAATATACAAACATTGTGCCGACTCACCTACTTGATGATGAATTCGACGATGAAAAGTTATTCGTAGGACAACAATTCGATAACAAAAAAGACTGTTTACATGCTATAAAAAAAACTTAGCTTGAAATTAGGTATGGATTATAAAGTAACGAAGTCGATGCAGTCTTTGTACGTAGGAGAATGTTGGAAAGCCTCAAGTGGTTGTAACTGGCGTGTTCGAGCCGCGTTAATGTAGTGGACATAGATGTGGATGATAAGGAAACTAGAAGGTCCACACACATGCACGTCTGCTCGTATGTCGCAAGACCATCGAAAGTTAGATGCAAAAACCATATGTCTCTGCATCATCCCTTTGGTGAAAGAGTCGCCCACCATTCATGTGTCGGTCCTTATTGCGAACATGCAAGCTTGATTCGAGTATAAAGTGTCGTACTGAAAGGCATGGTGGGCAAAGCAAATGGCGATGCGAGAGTTGTATGGTGATTGGGATGCGTCATACAACGAGTTTCAAGGGTGGATAGTCGGGATGCGAGAGTATGTGTTCGGGATAGTGATTGATTTGCAAACACTACCGTATAAAGGCCCGGATGGGGAGATACAATCGGGGAAATGAGTTTTTCACCGATTGTTTTGGATGTTCGAGCCGTGTGTTAGGGCCTTCCCTTACTGCAAGTCGATGGTGTAGGTGGATGGGACTTGGTTGTATGGTAAATACACGCAAATACTCCTGATTGATGTTGTACAAGACAACAACTGAAATGTACTTTCGATCGCTTTCACAATCGTGGAGCGTGAGTGCTTCGAGTCTTGAGAATTTTTCCTCAGAGATCTGCGGAGGCATGTTGTCAGAAAAGACAACATTTACCTTATATCAGATAGATCGAAAGGATTACTTGCTGTGATAAGGCGATCGGGAGTTTCGTGGAGATCTGTTTATTGCATCCGGTACATCAGAGATTATAAGAATAATGATTGGAAAAAAGAACTCGTGAACATGGGTAAAAAAAAATTGTTTGTATTTTTTTCAAAAATTCCTTTTCAAATTTTTCAGCCTGTAAGTTTTTAAAATACTGATTCCAAATTGCATATGTAGCTCATGAGTTAGAACCGTGAAGATTCAGGCAGAGGTTCGTGAGGCTTGAATCTCAGATGTCATCTTTACCAACAGAATGATTGGGTAGCATGGAGAACTGGCAATGGACTCAAAGTTACGATGAGGGGTTTCGGTATGGGCAGATGACGACCAACCTGGTAGAGGCGGTCAACTCTGTATAGAGGCACACACGTCATCTGTCGATTTTTGCTATTTTCTCGGTAATATTTTATAGGTTGGCCAAATTGATGCCTAAGATGGGGTTTAGACAAGCTAAACAGATCGAGGCCGGGCACGTGTACGTTGAAATCGTCCGAAAGGCCATGGCAGTAAATAGTCGAAGGGCACAAACAATGAACACAGAATTGTATTCGTGCGACTTGGAGACTTTCAGAGTTCAAGAGTACATCGGTCGTTGTTCGGGTCTTCCACGTAGGTCGTACGCAGTTGATCTGCGAAACAGGCTATGCGAGTGCAGGATATTTCAGACTCTTCGGTATCCGTGTGTGCATGTTCATGTAGCGTGTGCGAGAACAAACTTAAATGTTGAACAATTCATAGACAAGATCTACACGTTGCAACGCACATTACGTATATGGGGGAACAAATTTCCTGTAATTCCCGATGTCTTAAACTGGGAAGTTCCACCGCCTGCTTTCAAGATGGTGCCTGACTGTAGTCTCCGTATACATCCTAAATGTCGACCACAATCGACGAGAATTCGAAATGACATGGACGTTAGAGAGACGGGCGAACCCAAACTGTGCACTATGTGTCAAACATCCGAACACAACCGATCAACTTGTCCACATCGTGTCTATGGTTCCGGTCAATTGTCTCGTAATGCTGGACTCAAAAATGACGAATGATATATTATTCAACGCATGTTCTTGTAAAAACATTATAAAAATATAAAAAATTATACAAATGATATACTTTATTCAAATTATATAGTTAATTAAATATAATACAATATACATACATATTTTGTAACACCTCGAACCCACATCCGTTGCCGAAATAAGGTTTCGAAGCATTACCGATCAAACAAACATAATTTCAAAACATTTCATATCATATAATATTCAAGTCAAAACCAATCAAACTCATACATATTTTCCCTTTATTCGAGCCCACGAGGCCCAAAATACGTGATAGAAACAAGTCAGGACTAGTTCGGAAGCTCAGAGAATTTTTCGCGAAATATTAAAAATTTTCAAAGTTGCAGGGTTCACATGGCCGTGTGGCCAGAATGTACCTTAAATAACAAGTTTACCATTCCCTCCAAGCTTGAACATTAAGCAATTCAAAAATCATTCGTTTAACCAGTTCAAAACACAATCAAACACATTCAAAACATATCAAAAATAATCATCCTAGGTGCCTAACCAATGTACACTCATAGGTACCACAGTTATATCATCATTTTATATCATTAAAACATCATTCAAATTATCATTTTAAATCATGCCTAATTCAATTTATTTTGCCTAATTCATGAACACTTAATCATTAACTTAATTTCACATATTTATATATATATATATATATATACCAAACTAACATTATATTTATAACCTTATTTACAAACAATTCATAAAATAACTATTATTTAGACACCCTAGGTACATGCCGACACAAAAGGATAAACATCACCACGTTTGAGATCGGGATCGTTGTTGGATGCTGAATCGGCGATCAAAATTAAGTACCTAACCTGGGCACGGAAAACAAAATCGTACGCTGAGTATGAACTCAGTGGTATTTCTATAATCTGAATATTAAAAAGTAAAATAAAGTAATATGCACATTTAATCTTATAATAACAATAGTCATTCAATTTAATCAATTCATAACAAATCAATCTTAACATTTTCAATTTCTCATCAATTGCTATCTCAAATAGCTTTTCACAATAAAGTGCACAATTCATTTGTCTCATTTCCATTTTACTTTCAATACTTTTCAGTTCCAATCATAATATCATTTCGTTTAATTGCCCCTATTAACACGACTCGGACTTGGACGGATACACGGATCCAACCAAAACACACCAGTTTGGCACTCAGTGCCTCATCGGGTAATTCGAAGTAATAAGTTGACACTCAGTGTCTCATCGGTTAAACCGAAGTAAATTGGCACCCAGTGCCTCATCGAATTAATCCGAAGTAATAGATTGACACCCAGTGTCTCATTGACTCAAAGTCGAAGAATTCCCTGAACTCTTCCAATCCTATAGCATGCCATCTATATCCGACTCAGCCCAATACAGTTAATAGGGTTTCAATTCACTTTCCAAATACAACCAATTTTCATTTCAATTCAAATAATCAATATATTCAATATATATACCAATTTAATCAATATAAATTCAATAAATTTATGACATACTAAATCAATCCATTTCAATTGTAAAACACAATAATTCTCACATTAATCACTTACCATAACATTTAATCAAAGTACAACAATTAATAATTAGATTCAGATTATAGAAATACAAACCAGAACTTTTGAGCTACTCCTCGTTGACTTTATCTTTTCCTTTCTTAGTCGAGGTTTCCAGCACAACGTTTACAATTAAGCTTTGAACCCTTGAAAGCCCTAGCTTTTTCTCCTTTCTTTCTCTTTTTCTTTTCTTTCTTTCCCTCTCTGTTTCATTTCAATGTTTGTTTTTTTATTTCTTTTTCCTTTATTTATTTAGTTATTATAATATAATATAATATAATATAATATATATACTTAACTTTTAAGTTTTGGTCCTTTTAACTTATTTGGTCCTTTTAACTTTCTTTAATCTATAATTTAACTTTCACTCTATATGCAATTTAGTCCTTTTTCCTAATTACTCTTAATTCAAGCTAATTCACCTAACCAAGACCTTATTAACCACACAACTAACTTCGTCCGTTTTACGAAAACGGAGACCCAAAAATACACTTTTCGATTACCTGTGACTATCGGGTCGTTACAATTCTCCCCCTTAATAAATTTCGTCCTCAAAATTTACCTGAAAAGAGGTGGGGTATTGAGATCTCATAGTTTCTTCTGGTTCCCAAGTCGCTTCTTCAACACTATGACTACGCCACAACACTTTCACTAACGGCTTATTACCTAACTCTTTTATCTCTCGTGCTAAAATCTCAACCGGCTCTTCTTCATATTACAAATCAAGTCGAATTTCAATATCCTCTGTCAAAATAACATGAGATGGATCTGATTGATATTTTCTGAGCATTGAAACGTGAAAAACATCATGAATTTCCTGTAATTCTGGAGGCAAGGCCAAACGATATGCAACTAGTCCTACTCTTTCTATGATCTCATACAGCCCAATAAAACGAGAACTCAATTTCCCTTTTTGACCAAATCTCAAAATTTTCTTCCAATGAAAAACTTTAAGAAATACTTTATCACCGACAGAATATTCAATATCTCGACGTTTTAAGTCTGCGTATGACTTCTGTTTGTCAAAAGTTGCCTTCAATCTATCTCAAAATTTCTTAACAATATCCTCCGTTTCTTGAAATAATTCTGGCCCAATCATTTTTCTTTCATTCAATTCCATCCAACAAACAGGTGATTGACATCTATGACCATATAAAGCTTCATACGAAGCCATTTGAATACTTGATTGGAAACCATTATTGTATACAAATTCAGCCAAAGGTAAATAACGCTCCCAACAGGATTCAAAATCAATAACACAAGCACGAAGCATATCTTTCAAAATTTGAATAACTCACTCAGATTTCCTGTCAGTCTACGGATGAAAAGCTGTGCTAAAATTAAGTCACGTACCAAGAGATTCATGCAACTATCTCCAGAACCTCGAAGTAAATCGCGGATCCCGATCAGAAATTATCGACATGGGGACTCCGTGCAATCTTACGATTTCTTGAATATATACCTCAGCAAGTTTTTGAAGTGACCAATCAGTCCTGACTACAATGAAAAGAGCCAATTTCGTAAGTCGATCAACAATCAACCGAATAGCATTTTTCTTACTTGCTGGCAATGGTAACCCCGTTACAAAATCCATCGTGATACAATCCCATTTCCATTCAGGAATATTAATAGGCTGAAGTAATCCAGTAGGAACTTGATGTTCTACTTTAACTAACTGACAAGTTAAACATTTAGCCACATATCCAATAACATCTTTTTTCATTCCCGGCCACAAATAAGATTCTCGCAGATTACTATACATTTTTGTTCCTCCAGGATGCAAAGCAAAATGACTGTTATGAGCTTCACGAAGTATCAAATCTTTCAATTCAGAAACATCAGGAACAGAGATTCGATTACAAAATCTCAAGCAATCATATTCATCAATGCTGAAATTTTCTAACATACCATTCTGAACCATTTCTCTTTTCATCATCAACTTATCGTCTTCTAATTGTGCTGACTTGATTCAAGCAGACATCACTGGTTTAATTCTCAATTCAGCCAACAGACTTCCATCATCATTTATATTGAGATGAGCAAACATTGCTTGCAATTCAATTGCTGCTTTTTTACTCAATGCATCAGCTACAACATTAGCTTTACCAGGATGATAATCAATAACACAATCAAAATCTTTTAAAAGCTCTATCCAATGACGCTGTCTCAAATTTAATTCTTTTTGAGATGAAATATATTTAAGACTCTTATGATCAGTATAAATGTAACATTTCTCACCATACAAGTAATGTCTCCATATCTTTAGAGTAAAAACCACAGCAACTAGCTCTAAATCATGCGTCGGATAATTACGTTAATGTGTTTTTAGTTGACGAGACACATAAGCAATCACTTTCCCATCTTGCATTAAGACACAACTAAGGCCGCTCAAAGAAGCATCACTATATACAACAAAATCTTTTCCTGATTCTGGTAAAGTAAAAACTGACGCTTCAGTCAACACCTGCTTCAATTTCTCAAACTTTTTTGACATTGATCATCCCAGACGAACTGAACATTCTTATGTAACAACTTGGTCATCAGCAAAGCTATCTTCCAAAATCCATTTACAAATCTATGGCAATAACCAACCAATCTAAGGAAACTACGGACCTCTGACACATTCCTCGGTGCTTTCCACTAAACAATTACTTCAATCTTTTTTGGATCAACCCTAATTCCATCTGCCGAAACAACATGCCCCAAGAATACAACCTCTGATAACCAGAATTCACACTTACTAAGCTTCCCGTACAACTATTTCTCTCGCAACACTTGCAAAACAATTCTGAGATGTTGTTCATGCTTGGATACAGATTTTAAATAGACCAAAATATCATCAATGAAAACTACCACAAACTGATTCAAATACGGTTGAAAGATATGGTTCATGAGATCCATAAATTCTGTCGGAACATTTGTCAATCCAAAAAGCATCACTAAAAATTCATAATGACCATACCGTGTACGAAATGTCGTCTTTGGTACATCACTTTCTTTCACTTTCAACTGAAAGTAACCTGATCTCAAATCAATTTTTGAAAGGACAAAAGCTCCTTTTATTTGATCAAATAAGTCATCAATACGGGGTAGAGGGTATCGATTCTTAATCGTCACCTTATTACTGATAATCAATACAAAGCCACATCGAACCATCTTTCTTTTTGACAAAAAGTACTGGAGCTCCCCAAGGTGATATACTAGGACATATAAAACCATGATCCAATAAATCTTGCAATTGTACTTTTAATTCTTTTAACTATATGGGTGACATACGATAGGGGGTATTGACACCGGAGCCGTACCAGGAAATACTTCAATTACAAACTCAACCTCCTGATCTGGTGGTAATCCCGGTAATTCTTTAGGAAATACATTAGGAAATTCACAAACAGTTTGAATTTTATCGCACTGCTTTCAACAGAATTTGAATTGATAACATAAGCTAGAAAAGCTTCACAACTCTGATGAAGAAGTTTATTAGCTTGAATTACTGAAGTTGTAACGCCCTAACAATATAGGGTCTTTAATTTTGCATGTTCTGACATAAAAAGCTTGTTTGCTTTAATGGCTACGTGATTTGGGTGTGTATGGGGGTGTGTGAGAAGCCTGGGTTCAAGTCTTGGCTCTTGCAAAATTTTTAGGTTTTTTATCTTAAATGAATTTGGACACTGGCATATAGGCTTTATTAATAATAGTGATTGTTTATGACACAAGAAGAGTTTGTGGTCTAGTGGCAAGTTGGCGTGTAGTGCAACTGCAAGGTCTAAGGTTCAAGTCCTGGGTTGCGCAATGGGTATTTATTTTCCTACTTGAGCTGTGTAGGTAGTAGAGTTGGACTGAAACACAGCTAAGGGGAGTTTGAAATGATTTGAATTGTAACATCCTGAAAAGGGCCTATGCATTTTTGGTTTAATTGTACGAAATGACATATCTTATGTGTTATGAATATATTTTGAACACTTTTGGAAACCTGGAAATGTATGGAAATGTTAAGTTTAAAAGAGGAAAGTGAACATTTTTAGAACCTTGGAAATGTAAGGAAATGTCTTGTAAGGAAATGTCATGGAAATGTAAGGAAATGTCTTGGAAATGTAAGGAAATGTCTTGTAAGGAAATGTCATGGAAATGTAAGGAAATGTCAAGTTTACAGAGCCGATCGAAAATTTTTGGAAACTTAGAAATGACCTAGAAATGACGAGTTTTAAGGTTTAAAAGGGGAAATTAAGGCAAGGTGGCCTTAAAAGAAAAAGTTTATGAAATTTAACACACAAGCAGAGCTTGGAAAAGTGGTCTCAGAAGATGCCACTTAGGGCCTATAGAAATGGCGCCATATGCAAGAGGAATGGGCCTAAGTTCGAGTCACATGGGAAGCAAATAAAAGAAATTTTATTTTGCTACAAGGAGCAGAGAGGTGGACGGCACATGGCTATAAATTAGGAGCTTTTATTATTTTATAAATAGTGGATAAATAAGGGATTTATTTATCATTATTTTCAAGAGATAATTGTTGGATTAAATTCTTATAATTTGAATAAAGAGATAAAGAGGAAAATAAGGGAGAAGTGATGGCCAAGTAAGGGACTTTGAGTTTAATAATTTCGGCTAAGTAAGGATAGTTACTGAATTATCTTTTATTTTAAGTGATACTTAAAGAGATAAAGCTATTAAAATAGAAGAGTGATGGCTAAGTAAGGGATTCTAAGTTAGTAATATCGGCTATAAAAGGAAAAGAGAGGCCATTCTGCATTATTTTTTCTGTTTCTTTGAAAGCCTCACGAATTCTCTTCACCAAATCTTCTTCTTCTTTTATTTTTGCCAAGCCGAAATACCTTGTGTTCTAACAGAATCCTCCATCTTTATTCTTCCTTTTCTTTTCTTTCTAATCCCTCCAAAAGCCGAAAGTTGTGAGATCATCATCTAGCCATAGCCGAATCTCTCGAAGGTTGAAGTGAAGGTGCAATCGATTTCTTCAAGTAAGGGTAAGATCTCATTCGGTTTCATCCTTTTTCTTAAGATTTGCCGAAATCTAGGACTAACCCCATTAATATCTTGTTGCCGAAACTTTGAAGAGATCTTTCGGGATTTACTAAGTGTCGACTACAAGGAAGGAGAAGTTCTTTTCCGAAGGTACACCATAGGCCATATGTTCCCTAGTTATTCGGTGAGTTTTAGGATTTAAAATCCACAAGGTAAGTGTCTATAGCATTCGGCCAAGGCCATGTTTAGTAAATATATGTGTTCATTAATTATTAAAAAGCCGAAAACTAACCAAGTTAATTGATTCAATGCTTGGTGAATGCAAGAAGAGTATAGCAGAGATTTCAAGACTTGATTATTAAGTCAACGGCAACAAGGTAAGTTTAAGTATACTAATCTTACTAGGATTTGGATTTATGGCGAATGGATTTTTATTAAAGTAGTAGGTGATTAATCAAATGTAGGGATTAAGGATCTAAGCATTAGATCAAGCTTTTGGGATTTCAAGACCCTTAGGTTAGTATGATAAGTTGTGGATATTTGGTTAAGAATTCGTATATTCATGATTAAATTGATTGTTACGATTAAGTGTGTTGATGGAGGCGAATACCATTCAAGAAGGGAAAAGGAAGGTCCCTATCCCGAAGTTTAAGAAGAGATCTGTCTCGAAGTTAGGGATTGGCCACCGGGGTGGACCACGTACGAACAAGAAAGTAGGCAAATAGCCGTAGTATCACCTAGTGATAGCATCGATGATCGAAAGCATAGTTCTCCAAGTGATCGGTGTGTGATTAACCCACCGTTTTCCGGGTATATGATATGTATGTGAAATGTGTATGTGTTATGAATGTGCTAACTAGTGCAAAGTGGAAATTGTGATAAGGATACCCTCAAGGGTATGTCGATAATCCGTAAGTACCAAACCCGATGATATGTGATTATTAATATGAATATGTGATAATATGCTTGATGAACATGCTCATGCATCATTACATTGTATCATTATTTTATGTGGCATGTGCATGGGTTGGGATATGAAAGAAGGTACGGGTGTACTTCGAGCACGTGGTTTGATGTTAGTCTTGAGCTACATCGTAGATTGACGTTGGATCGAGGTCACGTTGTGGATTAATTGCGATTTAGTTCGCGTGGCTTGATGAGTGGCTATGTGCCTCATCGTGGTTGATATCGGCTATGTGCCATATCGTGGTTGATGAGTGACTATGTGTCCCATCGTGGTTTTTGATGTTAGCCTTGAGCTACATCGTGGATTGACGTTGACTGAGGTCACGTTGTGGATTAATTGCGATTTAGTTCGCGTGGCTTGATGAGTGGCTATGTGCCTCATCGTGGTTGATATCGACTATGTGCCATATCGTGGTTGATGAGTGACTATGTGTCCCATCGTGGTTTTGGTGTTAGCTACGGCTACATCGTGGATTGGCGCTGACTGAGGTCGCGTCATGGACTATTGTGCTTAATTGCACGTGGACGGCGAGAATTGCCTTTGGAGTGAAAAGGAGAGGGTGATTTGATAATCCCCGTGTGTGGTAGAAATTTGGATAAGGGGTGTGTAGCGGATGGACCCTAGGTTTGGGTTGGGCTTCATAATTGCATGATTTCGTATGTAAACATATGTGGAAATGGGCCAAGCCCAATATGATATGTGGATTAATGTAAAATGGGCAAAGCCAAAGATATGAATGTGGATCGGTGTGGAAATGGGCTAAGCCCGGTATGTGGAAATTATGTGGTTAACTACCCTATTAGATGAATGTGATATGAATATGGGCCAAGCCAGAATGTGTTAACATGTGAATATGATATTTGTTATCGATATATGGGTTAATATGTGGTTAACATGTGGGTGGAATTCAAAGTGGATTAATTACACACCGAGTCCGTATGACTCACCCAATTTTTATTAAACATCGCAGATGATTCGTGGTGATTGGACCGGGTTGGAGTGGATACGAGGTGGCCCATGCAGAAGTCATCTTCTTTATTTTATTCAGTTTATTACTAAGAACTTTTGTTTAATTATTTATTGTAATAAGGCCCAGTTAAAGTGTTTAAGTATTTCTATTTGAGCATTTTTATTATGTTTAAGCTAGACGACCATTAAATTATTATTTGGAAGTGCTTTTAATTTGTATATTTTTGTCAAGCTTATATTATTTAGAATTTTTAATTGGACATGGTTTTCAAATGACAAAATTTTTAATGTTTTTCCCAAAAGTGAAATCAGTCTTCAAACGTTTTTCCGCAGTGGCATCTCAAATTCGGTCGTAACGAATGGGCCGGGTTTGGGGTGTTACATCAATGGTGTTTGAACTGGTCATGGAGAGGTTCAAGGAGGGATTTTAGGAGAGATTTAGGGGAGGAAAAAGTGAAATTTGAAGTGTAGTAGAGTTTTGTCGAAATTGCATAGTGGGTACATAGGAATTTTTGGCTGAGCTGCTATTCTCTCAAATTTTCAGTTTTGTATGTTTTTTTCTTTTTTTTCTTTTGCGTTTTGGTTCTTTATGCCGTGAGTGCCAGAAATTGGCTTTTGTTTCCTTTTCTCTCTGCTTCTTGTATTGGCTTCTCCCTTGTTTACTATTTCGATTTTGCTTCATTCCTCCCTCTCTACTTTCTTTGACTTGCTTAGAGTTCCCTCCTACATTGCTGGTCAAATTCTCTTGTAGCCGAATTTCTCTCTCTGCATTCGATTAAGGTAACTTGGTTCTCTTTTGGGGTGTCGAATCCTTGACTTGGCCGAAACCTTGCTGTAGCCGCCATCTCTGTTTGAATTCACGGTTGTCTTTTCCCTTTCTTTACTTTTTGTCAAAATAATTTTTTTCCTCTAACATCATCTTGTCTCTGCCATTACTGCCAGGGGTGTGATTGTACCATCTCGTGCCTCGGGTTTAGGGGGTGCTTGTGTAGAACGATTACTTCTATCTACCATTCGTAGTTTTACGTTCGGTAAGTTGTTATCCGCTTGATTCAAGTTATCTACATTTATGGTAATAATTAACAAGATTAGGTTGTAATACAGATTTTTGGCCAAGAATCTTGAAATTAACCTTCGTCAACGGTTTAAGCGGGCTAAAGTCACCCTCGTTCAAACAAGGTTTGGTGCTCATGGATCTTAGCACAGTTTCGCAAAACAGGTGTAATAGCCCAATTACGACCCAAATCGGAACGGTGGTTTCGGGACCACGAATCCAAAATTTAAAAATGTTTTAATCATTAATATGATATCTTTGTTGTGTGATTAAGCATTTGTTATAATATCGTAGATTAATTTGTGTGTTTGAGTGACTAATTTAAGTGAAGGTTTTAAATTGAGTAAGTATGAAATAATTGCTATTGTGGAATTTAGAGCTAAATTGAATAGGTTTTCTTTTGTTTGGAATTTAAGTTGAGATTTGGCCATTAAAAAGAGATAGTGGACGGCAATCATGATAGGAAATTATTAATGTATATTATATTATAATCATAATATGTTAGTGGAATGTTAAAATATGTATGGATATTATTAAATAAAAAAAAACATGTTTTATCTCATCTCTTTCTTCTCCATCTTCTTCATCGAAATCACAAAGAAAGGAGGGAGCTAAAACCTTTATTTCATTCGGTCATTGCATGTCTTATTGAGGTGAGTAATTGAGCTTGGTTTTGTAAATTTTTGCATTTTTGAGTTAGTTATCTTGAATACTATCAAACCCATGTGGAAATTTTGGAGTTTGAAGCATGTTCTAGGTTCGGCCATGGATGAATGCTTTTGTTTTGTTATGTTTGATGGAATAATGTTAAGCTTATGTTAGAAATCAACATGTTTTGAGTAGGAAATTTAGATGAAATGGATGTATGATGGCTTAAATTATGAAAATAAATAGTTGAGGGTCTAAATGCAAAATAAATGGTTTGTATAGACTTGTGTAAGGATGAAGAAAATTCGGCCCTCAAGAAGTCAATCCAAATTTCATGTAATTTTTGTGTTATATGCTTTGGGGACTAAATTGCAAAAAGTTGTAAATTATAGGGGTAAAATGGTAAATTACAAATTATATGTTATGATTAAATTGAATGAGCTCTTTTCGAAATTATTTTAGATCAAGGACGGAAAGAACCAGAATTGGATCGGGGGAAAACAAAATTAAACGAGTAGCCGGAAAATCTTAACTCATCAACCATCAAAGTAAGTTTATAAGCAATAGGTTTCAAATGAGTAATTGTTAAATTGAAATGTGCATTCTCATATGAGTTTTATTAAGTTTATACCTCAATTGCCGAATGTGGTAGGGTGTAATTAAAGGTGTTTTCTGAATGTGATAATAACATGTATTTGTATTTATTTATATGCATTCCTTGGTTGGTTGAAATATGTATAATTTCTCCGAATGTGTCATGGTGTGAGAGTTAATATTTGTACTAATTGAGTGGGTGTTGGATTATGCATGGAATGTGTATTTTGGGTTGAGTGAATGCTTATATATTGAGTAGAGGTTTATCGTGTGCTATAAGATAGGGAATGGTGGTATTCAATTTATTTTCTCGGTGAATGTATGGATGTGGCCGAATATGTGGGTATGACACTAGAAGATAGATTATTTTTGAGGACATATATATATATGAAATATGTTATATGCATGAATTATGAACTTAAATATATATTATGTGCAAGAGAATGTAATTGGATAAAAGAAAAAAGGCACTAAGTGTGCGATATCGGTCGAATGGCACTAAGTGTGCGATATCGGTCGAATGGCACTATGTGTGCGAATCCTATTTACCGAGCACTATGTGTGCGATATCGGTTAAATGGCACTGTGTGTGCGGAAATTATGTAACGGCACTAAGTGTGCGATACGTTACGGGAGTTGCACTATGTGTGCGGTGTAAGGACTAAATTTTGTCCGACTCAATTTCGTGGTTAATTTTCAAAATTAAAAAAAAAACAAATTAAAAAAATTGAAAAAATATAAAAAGTTGAAATTACATTTTGACCCTCATCTTTTCTAAAATTACACTTTAACCCTTAAATTTTTCTAAAATTATACTTTGACCCCTAAACTTTCCCAAAATTACACTTTGACCCCTAAACTTTTCCAAAATTTCATTTCAACCCCTAAACTTTTTCAAAATTACACTTTGACCCTGCTACTTTCTCAAAATTATGTTTTGACCCCACTAGTTTTACTGTATTTGCAACTGGGTCCCTCTGGCAGATTACGTGATTTAGGGACACTCACTCCCCGGATTTTCTGGCCACCAGCATGGGTGGCTGCTCCTTCTTCAACCACCACCTGAAAAATGCAGAGAGAAGGTGAAAATGAGGGCATAAAAGGAGGGAAATCATCACAAAAAGGGGTCTCCAACAGATTCGGCCAAAAAAACCCCTCCAAGGATTCGGCTATCAAAAAAGACCCCCCAAACATTCGAATCAAGCAAAAATAAGCTCCCATCTCTGAAGCTGAACACGACCCAAAGCCTTACCATTCAACCGCTCCATCAATTGCACCCAATTTTCATTATCATCAACATACCCAAATCAAAAAAAAAAAAAAAATCAAAATAAACCTACACAAATCCATTTTCGGGTTACCTGGTTCGAGGGGAAGGAGAGCCTCGTTTTGGTGTTAGACGGCGCTTGATCGGAGCTTCAAGGGTGGTGGTGTATGTGGGCGGTGATTAGTGTAAAAAGAGAGAAAAAAAAAAGGATTGGGGAAGAAGAAGGAGACTCACGAATAGAAGAAAAAAAGGGAGAAAAAGGAAAAAAGAAAGGCAGTAGCAGTAGCCCAACACACCAAGGCAACAGTAGGCCCAAAAAAATAGTGCTGGCCCGCACCATAGACAGCCTATTTTGGTAGCCCAAAACTTTGGGCCTTGGTATTTACTCTTAATCCTCTTCTTTGGTTAATTGGCCCACATGTTTTAATATTCTTTCACTAACATTTTTAATGGGTTTTTTTTTTTTCATTATGTTGTAATTTTACTTACTTATTTTAATTTTTAATAAATTTAATTTTTTTTTAAAAAAAGCAACAAATCGGTTTAGCATTAAATCATCGTTTTCACTGCTATGTTGGGTGAACTTCTTTGATTTTATGCTAAACGTGAAATACATTTATAAAAATTAAAAATTAGAAATTTCAAAAAAATATAAAATCTTTGTAGAAGAAAAAAATTATCAAAATTTCATTTTTAAAATGTATATAATACGATAATATGTAATTTATCAAAATTTTCGTGTTTCAAAAATTTTCGTGTTTTTAAAAATTCTCGTATTTCAAAATTTTTGTGTTTTCAAAAAATTTCGTGTTTTCAAAAATTCTCGGGTTAAAAATAAATTCTCGAGTTTTAAAAAAAAATTTCGTGTTTTCAAAAGTTTTCGTGTTTTCAAAAATTCTTGTGTTTCAATTAGATCACGATTAAATATTAATTTGAACTTGTATTTTTGAAAATTAAGACAACACGCGTTTAATGAGATACCAATTTTGGGCGTCGCGAGGGTGCTAATACCTTCCTCGCGCGTAACCAACTCCTGAACCCTATTTTTCTCTAGAATTTTGACGTAGACCTAAACTCGGCCCTTTTTTTAAGAAAATTCAAAAAATAATTTTTCTTTTAAAAAGAGGATTTATTAGGTGTCCGATCACACCTAGAAAAAAGATCGGTGGCGACTCCCTGTTTTTAATAAAATCGAAACTCTGTTTTCAAATGTTCAATAATTTTCTCAATTAGCGCCCGTACCAAATTTTACGTCGCTACAGCTGGCGACTCCGCTGGGGACCCTTTTTTTTTGAGAGTCAAGTCTGGAATTAAACGCGTGTTGTCAAAATTTTCGAAACTCATTGTTCAAATTAATTTTTAATCGTGATCCTTAAATTTATTTTTTTTGAAAAGTCATGCATTTGCATCATGTTGTAAATATTTTTCTAACTTGTTTTATCTTTTTGTTTTTCAGCTCTAAGTTTTTACGTTTTAGTTTTTTTTTTAGTTTTAAAATAAAAATGAAAAGGTTTGTGAGTTTCTCCCCACACACTGTGCCCTTGCATTTTTGCATAACATGAGCTCTATACTCGGGCTCCGTCCATTTAAGTGGAAGTAAACGCTATGCCTTCGTGAGTTAACTCGTCCCTCCGCACAAAGCTAGTGAATACTTAGGGTTTATATGACTTATGCTTTCGTGAGTTAACTTGTCCCTCCGCATAGGCATAAGTAAATGTAATCCCTCGAATTGAAATCGTGAGCCTGTGATGGGTAATGACCGAGGCTATGTACTAGCCTTAGTAGGTGACAGTACGGACAATTCATGTACCTTTTTAGAACCGAAACCGCATATAGTGAACTGTATGAGCCACCCGATTAGAGCCATGCCGAAACTTCGTCCGTCGAATAGTCACCAAAATAAGTACATGGGAGAAACGCCTCTTACTTTTTATTTCTTTTACATTTATATTTTTTTTTTGCAAGAGAATTAGGTCTGTTTAATAAAATTGGATCTGGTAGATTACTTGATGAGCATGTGGGGTAAGTTTATTTTTGTAAAGTATGATGGGGTAAAAAAAACAAAAACAAAAACAAAAACAAAAAAAAGAAAAAAGTAGGTCGGTTTCACTAAAATGCACGATTAAATAGTTTAATTTGTTAGATTTTCCATAGTTTTTCTCCGTTTATATTTGTTGTGATTACTAACCAAGGTTATTTGTCTTCATTTTTATTTTTCATCATGCATCGTAGGCATCTTGTTAGGAAGGTGTTGATTAGAGATTGGTTGCCAAAAACGGGTTTCTGATGGAGGAGTCAATTACACAAGTAACCGAGAAAAATGCCGTGGTTCGAGACTGGTCTTTGAAAACCCAGAAAGCAAAATGGGACAGTTTAAAGGAAGGATGTATCTCCAATCTTCCCGAGCATGTGACTTCGAATGCTCGTCAGCAACATTTGGATACTCTCCTAAAAGCCCCAGAAGAAAAGAATGGTCAGCATGACAGAGACACTCGCGCCTACGAAAGAGCTCTCCAAGAAAAAGATATGCATCTCGGCGGTTTGATCAATGAAATTCGTAAGGCGGCTGTGCAAATCGTGTAATTATCAGATGGAGCCGAAGCTCTCAGTTGCTAATTCCCTCCGAGCCAAAGATCAGGCATGTTGAAGTTCCTAGAACGAGTGAAGAAACAAGGCGATGTGGCTAGGAAATTTGTGTAACTGTTAAATCAGAGATGGCAAAACGTTTTGTAATGGACTCTTTTGATTAATGAAATGCCTAAGTATGGGGCTATCTTGAAATCAACACCAAAATTCTTGCATATTTATTCATGACTAACATTCATTTGTCATTTATTCATTCATCCATTCATTTGCATGTGCATATCACCTTAATCATTCACTGAGCACTAAAACCGGTACACCACAAAGCTCGATACGGTTTAGGGTTCAAGCCGGATATACGACAAAGAAAAAACTGTTGCATAAAGATCAAGAAAGGAGGATTGCAAGAGCCTCAGGTCGGGAATTGGAAGGGAGCCCATAGCGTATCCTCCTTTGTCAAAAACATTTACATCTACAGGAATGATGTACCCAGGGCGAGATAATGCACGAAGCACGCTGCCATTGATTGAAAGGGGTCTTCAGAACGTCAGTATAAATGTTATTGACAAAGAGAATGATGCAATTAAAGATGTTTCAATGATACGCCCTTGTCCTCCTCGGATTCGTTTTGAACAATTGACCTTTGTGGACCTTCTTGTAGTTTCTAAGTCCTTTCCAGAGTAATGCTCAATGTTAACTCTCTTTTTGTGTGCCCCTAAGTAATAGTGGGATTCTTTTGTAAGAGCTTATGTTTGCTCTTTATCATTTAAATGAACATTAATGGAGATGCATTTTGTCATTTGCTTTTCATTCTCATTAACTTCATAATTATTCCCTCTTCTCACAGCCTGTCCTTACATGTACCTCATATCATGCCATAACATTATGTTTGTTGGTTCCAATATGTAACATCCTGAATTTTTGGGCCTATGCGTTTAATGGGTGGATATGTTTAATGTGTTAATTTAAGTGTTAGGGGTCCAAATTGGGCTCAGGCTTAGGTAGAGGCCTTGATTAAAATTATCTGTTTGGGCATTATAGGGTTTAAAAGGTAGTATCTATGTTTAAAATATGTGGATAATAAGCAGATAAAGGCTATTATTTAGGAATTTATTTTATGTGGATAATAAGCAGATAAAGGCTAAAATTTAGGGATTTTAATGATTAAAATATGTGGATAATATGCTGATAAAGGAGGGAGGAGTTAGAGATGATTAAGTCTCTTTTAGATGAGCTAGTAGATTAAGATAAAGGAGAAAAGATAGGACTTATCTGCAAGGTTAGGTAAGTGCCGAAATTTCTATAAATAGGGGGAATATCTCTTCAATTTTGGTGTTTGGGTTTTTCTCTCATTCTTTTCTCTTCTTCTCTGAGTAAAAGCCGAAAACTCCTAAAGTTCCATCTTCTTCTTCATTCTCTGCAAAAGCCGAAATTTCTAAGCCTATTCCCTCATCTTCACTTTGATTCAAAAGCCGAAACTCTTTCCATTCTTTTTCTTCCTAGCCGAAATCTTCAAGTCTCTTCCTTGTTTTCTTTTCTTCTTCTTTCTCTTTTCTGTCGAACCAAACTCCTCACTCAAGTATTTTAAAAGCCAAAGACACATCAGCCTTCTCTTGTTCATACTTTTTCCAGGATTTTCCTAAAAGCCGAAATCCCTAGATCTCATCTCCTGTGATTGCCGAATTACTTCTGTGGTGCCTACTTGTGCCGAAATCTGAAGGGAACTTTAGTGGAGTCAATCGCATAGATCTCTAAGTTATAGAATCGTGTTACTTTCGGGATTTCAAGGTAAGGGATCTATTAGTTTTAACGTATAATTTGGGATTTATTAACCTTGGCCGATTGTTGAAGGGGCTAAATCTTTATGTGTTTTTCCGGCTTTTGAGCAAGGCTTTACATTGAGGATAATAGATCCGGATAGCAAGGACATCGACTAAGAATATTGGATTTCACGATATCAGGTGTGTAATACTTCCCCACCATCTAGATCGATTATTAGTGTATGCTCATAAGTTTATATGTTGTGATAAATATCAATATCTCGGTTTAATGTTGGAAACCCGAAAAGGGTGAAGCAAATCACCAGTCGATGAATGTTTGACTTTATAGGATAAAAGCATATTGATTTTATATTTGCATGGGTTGGGTTGATGAAAGGAGGAAGTTATACGTTATATGTGTAGCGGTTTATACCGTGATCGTTATATGTTGTAGCGACTAATGCCATGATCACATTATAAGGGCTTGGCCATAATATGTTGATGAGCGACATGACCGCCATCTTGGCGTAGCGGTGTGGGTCGATTGTAGAAATCCCCAATGGTGTGAATGGGTCGATGCGGGCGTGTAGCGGATGGAAACCTAGGCAAATGGGTTGGGCTTTGCATATTATTTGTTATTTTTTTAAATGGAATTATTAATCTGTTTTATGGGCCTAAGGCCAAAATCTAGTGGTGCATGAGGGTTGCACTGCTCGAGTCTCGCGACTCACCCTATTAATTAACCTTTCGGGTGATACCTAGTGCTTGGACCAGGGTGGAGAGGGAACGCAAGGTGGCCATGCAAAAGACCAACTGGATCCAAAGCAAAAAGTCTCAAGTTAATACTTTATATTTTTAATTAATGGATTTTAAATCTCGTTGTAATAAGGCTATGGGCCACTAGTTTATGTTTTGTTTTATTTTGAGCTTTAATTACTTTTAGTTATTTAAATTCTTATTGAACTAATGTATCTATTTAAATTTGGGTTTTTAATTTATAAGGGAATATTTTATTTAAACTATCAACTATTAAATTTCTCTCGAATAAGAAGATAAACTTTAGAAAAATATTTTTTTCTGAAAATACGACATGTTCTTCCAAAATTTTTAGTGACATACCAGATCCGGTCGTGGTGTTTGGGCCGGGTTTGGGGTGTTACACAATACCTTGATACTCCTCTATAGTTTTCTTTTCCATTCACCTTTCAGGTGCTCAGATATCAACGACATGAGCAATCCCGTTACAAGTCCTGAAATCGATTTCGAGAAAGCTATTTGTTTAGGATAATTCGAAGCTAAGGAAAATGCTGAAGATTGTGTCTCGTCTCCTAACTTACTAAGAATGATAGAACAAGAAGATAAACATATTCTACTCCATCAAGAATCTGTTGAGACAGTGAACTTGGGAAATGAAGAAAAGAGGCAAGAAGTGAAGATTGAGACCTCCATTTCAGAGAATACTAAACATGATTTGATCGCCTTGCTTCGCGAGTACAAAGATATATTTGCATGGTCGTATCAGGACATGCCAGGGTTGAATGAGGATGTAGTGGTCCATAGACTCCCACTGAAACCAGAATGCAAACCCATTCAACAGAAGCTAAGAAGAATGAGACACGAAATTTGTTAAAGATAAAAGAAGAAGTCAAGAAAGCAGGTTTGATTTGGCTTCCTACAAGTCTCTAAATATCCGAATGGGTAGCTAATATAGTCCCGCATCAAGAAAGAAGGCGGCAAGGTGCGAATGTGCGTGGATTATCGCGATCTGAATCGAGCAAGTCCTAAAGATAATTTTCCCTTGCCACACATCGATACGCTGATGGATAATACAGCAAAACATTCGTTGTTTTCTTTCATGGATGGATTTTTGGGTTATAATCAGATAAAGATGGCTCCCGAAGATATGGAGAAAACTACCTTCATAACGATGTGGGGAGCATTCTGCTATAAAGTAATGCCGTTCGAATTAAAGAATGCCGGGGCAATATATCAGAGGGCCATGGTGATGTTTCATGACATGATGAACAAAGAAATAGAAGTCTATGTCGATGATATGATTGCCAAATCTCGGGGGAAAAGAGTGCATGTTGGGAACCTCAGGAAATTGTTCGAAAGACTAAGAAAGTTCCAGCTGAAGCTTAATCCAGCCAAGTGTACGTTTGGGGCTACCTCAGGAAAATTGCTAGGCTTCATTGTCAGTGAGAGAGGTATTGAGGTTGATCCAGATAAGATAAAAGCCATACAAGAACTACCACCTCCGCGTACACAAAAAGAAGTCAGAGGCTTTTTAGGGAGGTTGAACTACATTGCTCGATTCATTACTCAACTTACCAACCAGTGTGACCCAATTTTTTGACTCCTTCGAAAAAATAATCCAGGAGAATGGAACGAGGAGTGCCAAGTGGCTTTTGACAAGATAAAACAGTATTTGTCTAGTCCCCTTGTGCTAGTACCGCCAACTCCCGGAAGACCGTTAATATTGTATCTGACTGTGTTCAAAAATTCACTGGGTTGCGTACTGGGGCAACATGATGAGTCGGGGAAAATAGAAAAGGCGATTTACTATCTCAGCAAAAAGTTCACAGAGTATGAGGCAAAGTATTCGTCAATTGAAAAATTATGTTGCGCTTTGGTCTGGGTAGTTCGAAGGCTGAGACAATATATGTTGTATCATACGACATGGTTAATTTCAAAGCTGGACCCAATAAAGTACATGATGGAATCACCTGCACTCTCAGAAAGAATGGCACGATGGCAGATCCTACTATCGGAGTACGACATTGTCTATGTAAGTCAAAAGTTAATAAAGGGGAACGCAATAGCTGACTTCTTAGCAACTCGAACAACGGAGGAATACGAGCCATTGATATTTGATTTCCCAGACGAAGATTTGATGTGCATTACAGAAAAAGAGTGTGAGTCGTCAAAAGAGAAATCATGGAAGATGAGCTTTGATGGTGCATCGATTGCATTGGGGCATGGGATTGGAGCAGTCTTAGTGTCACCAGAAGGGAACCATTATCCGCTCACTGCCAGATTAATTCTGTACCAATAACGTAGCGGAATATGAGGCTTGCATCATGGGACTTCGTGCAGCTATTGAACGAAACATTGAAATCTTAGAGGTGTACGGGGACTCAGCGTTGGTGATGTACCAAATCCGTGGAGATTGGGAAGTGAGAGATTCGAAATTAGTTAAATATCGGGATCTCATTGCAAAACTGATTAAAGAATTCAAAGAAGTGACTTTTAATTACTTCCCACGAGAAGAAAACCAATTGGCTGATGCCCTGGCCACTTTGGCTTCAATGTTCAAAGCAAACAGAGAAACGAAAATAATGCCTCTCCAAATGAGCATATATGAGGTCCCTGCACATTGTTTTAGCATTGAAAAAGAGATAGATGGACGGCCATGGTTCTATGATATCTTAGAATATGTCAAGAATCAAAGGTATCCCGAGCAAGCAAATGAGAACGACAAAAGAACAACCAGAAGAATGGCAGTGGGATTTGTCCTTGATGGGGATATCCTGTACAAAAGAGGAAAAGATCAAGTGCTCCTGAGATGCGTGGATGCTATTGAAGCCAGAAAAATACTTGAAGATGTCCATGAAGGAATTTGTGGGATGCATGCCAATGGTTTCACTATGGCTAGGCAGATTATGAGACTCGGTTATTACTGGATGACGATGGAAAACGACTGCATTAGTTATGCACGAAAGTGCCACAAATGTCAAGTTTACGGTGATAAAATTCATGCAGCCCCTTCGCCCCTTCATGTCATGAATTCTCCGTGGCCTTTTTCTATGTGGGGCATGGATATTATAGGGCCAATTTCCCCAAAGGCTTCTAATGGACACCGATTCATTTTTGTGGTCATAGATTACTTCACAAAATGGGTAGAAGCCGCTTCGTTTGCTAATGTGATGAAGACTGTAGTTTGTAGGTTCTTAAAAAAGGAAATCATATGTCGATACGGTTTGTCTGAGAGAATCATTTCAGATAACGCTTTAAATCTAAACAACAAGATGATGAAAGAAGTGTGCGAGTAATTTCAAATAAAGCATCATAATTCCTCACCCTATCGCCCAAAGATGAACAGAGCTGTAGAAGCGGCCAACAAAAACATTAAGAGGATTATTGGGAAAATGACCGAGACATATAAAGACTGGCACGAGAAGCTACCATTCGCTTTGTATGCATATCGCACATCTGTGCGGACATCTACGGGAGCAACTCCTTTCTCTCTGGTCTATGGAATGGAAGTCGTGCTGCCCATAGAAGTTGAGATACCCTCTCTACGAGTCTTAATGGAGTCGAAATTAGAAGAATCAGAATGGGTTCGAGCTCGATATGACCAGCTAAATCTTATCGAAGAAAAACGCTTGAAGGCAATCTGTCATGGACAGATGTACCGGAAGAGAATGATCATGGCCCATGACAAGAAGGTGCGGCCAAGAGAATTCTGCGAGGGAGAACTCGTACTGAGAAAGATTCTCCCAATACAAAAAGACTTTCGAGGAAAATGGGCACCAAATTGGGAAGGGCCATACGTCGTAAAGAAGGCTTTCTCGGGTGGAGCTTTGATTCTCACTGAGATGGATGGGAAGGAGTTACCTAATCCAGTGAACTCAAATGCCGTGAAAAAGTACTATGCCTAAAAAAAAAAGGATCAAGATGAAAACCTGAAAAGGGCGTCTTGATATAAAAAAAAGGAAAAAAAAGATAGATCAAGATGAAAACCCGAAAAGGGCGTATTGATAAACAAAAAGGATTAGGATGAAAACCCGAAAGGGCGTCCTAATGAAGCAGATTTGGGCTTAAGGAGCAAGGCGATTTGAACAGAGAGTCAAATGACAAGATTACAATATTTGAAGCATTCTAGGAAGCTCGAAATCTTCTACACAAGAAGCTTTGCTCGAAAAGATCCAGTATGAAGAAATGTGGAGAAGTTCATGCGTTGGATATCTAGAGCATTTGTGACAATTGAATCTGCTTTCCTTTCTTTATAATGTTTTTTTTATTGAACTATTCCTTATCAATTTTCTTTGCTTGTTGCTTTTGAAATAAATATGAATGTGAGGTATTTCTTTCGTACCTACTGTGTCATTGTCAAGCATATCATGTTTGGTTCATTTAAATAATAAATAGTGAAATGACATACTCTAAACAAAAGGAATGTTGAGCATGACCCGGATGAGAATTTAGTAAGTACAAGAGACTCAAAGCAAGGACAAAGTTCAACAGGGGGCAAAAGGGTGATATACAAGAAACACAGATTACTCGTAAATCTTGAGGACAGATACAAAACCTGAAAGGAAAGTCAAGATTTGAAGCAATGAATGCAGGTCATCACGAAAATCGTAACGAAAAGGGATATATGACAAACAAGCCCAATGCGCATGGTATAATCATGTAGGCATAAAAGCATTTAAGACAAACACGTGCATATCATGATAACATCATGCATGACATATATAGGTACTCCAGTAGAGCAAGAGGTGTTGATGATAGCTGTACTGAATCAAGAAAAAGAAGACATCCGAGTTCCACCAGATGATATGTTTTGAAATTCTGATATTTTGAAAAAAAAAATTCAATTGCAATTTTTCCAAAAAAATCAACTCATAATGCGAGAGGTGAGTTGAGCCTCGGGTCACATGCCGAGGTATTTTCAATTTCTATTTTTCAATTTCAATTTTTCCAAAAAGTCAACTCATAATACGAGAGGTGAGTTGAGTCTCGGGTCACACTCTGAGGTATTTTTTAATTTCCTTTTAAAAAAAATCAACTCATAATGCGAGAGGTGAGTTGAGCCTCGGGTCACATGCCAAGGTATTTTCAATTTCTGTTTTTCAATTGCAATTTTTCCAAAAAATTAACTCATAATGCGAGAGGTGAGTTGAGTCTCGGGTCACATGCCGAGGTATTTTTCAATTTCCTTTTAAAAAAAAATCAATTCATAATCCGAGAGGTGAGTTGAGCCTCGGGTCACACGCTGGGGTATTTTCAATTTCTTCTTTTTCAAAGATCAACTCATAATCCGAGAGGTGAGTTGAGCCTCAGGACACACGCTGAGGTATTTTTCAATTTCTATTTTTCAAAAAAATCAACTCATATTGCGAGAGGTGAGTTGAGCCTCAGATCACATGCTGAGGTATTTTTCAATTTCTGTTTTTCAAAAAAATCAACTCATATTGCGAGAGGTGAGTTGAGCCTCGTGTCACACATTTGAGGTATTTTCAATTCTGCTTTTTCAAAAATGTCAACTCATATTGCGAGAGGTGAGTTGAGCCTCAAGACACACGCTGAGGTATTTTTAATTTCTGCTTTTTCAAAAAATCAACTCATATTGCGAGAAGTGAGTTGAGCCTCAAGGTCACACGTTGAGGTATTTTTAATTCTGCTTTTTCAAAAAATCAACTCATATTACGAGAGGTGAGTTGAGCTTTTGGTCACACACGATGTATTTTTCATTTTCATTTTTCAAAAAATCAACTCATATTGCGAGAGGTGAGTTGAGCCTTGGGTCACACTGCTGAGGTATTTTCAATTTCTGTTTTTCAAAAAAAAAATCAACTCATATTGTGAGAGGTGAGTTGAGCCTCAGGTCATACGCTGAGGTATTTTCAAAGATCAACTCATGATCTGAGAGATTACGTGATTTGGGGCACCTAATTCCCGGATTTTCCGGTCACCAGCATGGGTGGCCACTCCCTCTTCAACTGCTACCTGCAAAAGCATGGAAAAAAAGGCAAAAAAACAACCATAAAAGGGAAGAACCCCCCCAAAATCGGCAAAGCAAAGAAACCCCAACATCCAAAAAAAACCCACGAAAAAAAAAAAAAAAAAAGAAAAAGAGAAAAATAGAGAAAAGAGAAGAGAGAAGGAGAAGAAGAGGAGAGGAAGAGGGGACGTCGCACCACCGGCGGAAGAGACGGTGACCACGGCGGCGGCGGGCTAGGAGGAGAAGAAGAAGAAGAAGAGGGAAGAAGAAGAAGAAAGAAGGAAAAAAAAAGAAAGAAAAAGAAAAAGAAAAAATAAAAAGAAAGAAAAAATAAAATAAAATAATAAAATAATTTTTAATGATCGGGCCGAGATCGACCGTGCGGCCCCGACCGGCCCATGACCCCACCGCACCAAAGAAAAGCAAAGAGCCCAAAAAAAAAGCCCAAAGAAAAAAGGGAGCAGCCCAAAAAAACCCAAAAAGCAGTAAGCCCACATGCGAGCCAACATCCAACCCAGTCCAAAGAAGGCACCGGCCAGGCCAGCAGAGCCCAGCCCAACGAAGCGAGCGGCGCCCAGCCCAAAAGCGAAGGGCGAAAAAAAAGAGAAGAAAAAAAAGAAAAAAAAAGAAAAAAAAGAAAAAAGGAAAAAAGAAAAACAGCCCGGGTCGTGTATCCCATTCTTCAAGCTCGTAATTTTAAACTTTTCGGTAATTTCTTTTTTACCCACTTTTAATTTAATTCGCGTATTTTAATGACATCTCGTTTTAATAGTATTAATATTTTTAGCATTTTTATTTTTTAATTGTATTTTATTTTAATTTTAATTTTAATAATTTTAATAAGTAAGGCAACGAATCGGTTTAATACTAAGTCGTTGATTTCATCGCTATGTTGGGTGAATATCATCGGTTCGTGTTAAATACGATACGCCCTTTTAAAAATCCAAAAAAAATCTCGAGTTTCAAAAAATTTTCGTGTTTTCAAAAATTCTCGTATTTCAAAATTTTTGTATTTTTTTTAAAAAAATTCGTGTTTAAAAAAAATTCGCGTTTTAAATATTTTCGTGTTTTCAAAAATTCTTGTATTTCAAAATTTTCGTACTTTCAAAAAAAAAATTCGTATTTTAACAAAATTCTCGGGTTTCAAAAAAAAATTTCTCCAATTTCAAAAATTTCGTGTTTTAAAAAAATTCTCGTGTTTCAATCAGATCACGATTAAATATTAAAATGAATTCATATTTTTAAAAATTAAGACAACACGCGTTTGACGAGATACCAGTTTTGGGCGTCGCGAGGGTGCTAATACCTTTCTCGCGCATAACCGACTCCCGAACCTTATTTTTCTCTGGAATTTTGACGTAGACCTAAACTCGGCCCTTTTTTTTAGAAAATTCAAAAAATAATTTTTCTTTAAAAAAGAGGATTTATTAGGTGTCCAATCACACCTAGAAAAAAAAAGATCGGTGGCGACTACCCTTTTTTTAAATAAAATCGAAACTCTATTTTCAAATGTTCAATAATTTTCTCAATTAGCGCCCGCACTAAATTTTACGTCGCTACATGCGGGTTATCAGATTTTTAAAGGACGAAAACACTTAATGGAGGTAAACGAGAGTGTCAGGTATGTATGTATTGTATGATAGTTTATTATTTTGGTGTAAATTAGGTAAGTCATTTTGATATGGAAATTTAGCATGTGGACATTTGGTTTTATTATGGTGGCCTAATAAATATGATATGGGTGATTGGTAACCTATTATATGTATTGAGGCCACAAGCTAATTAATGATTAAGTTGAGTTAATTAGAAACTTTTATAATGCTTGGTTATACTTACTTTCCTTTGCTTATAACTTACTAAGCTAATATAGCTTACCGGTTGTGTATTTGTTTGTTCTTGGTATAGATCTTAAGGTTGAAGCTCGCACTCGGGGATCCTTGTCGAAGTCTATCACATTATCAACTTCTTTTGGTATTTTACTTTTATTTAGCATAGAACCTTGGAAATTATGGCATGTATAAGTTCGAATACTTTTTGCTTTCTTTTGGGTTGGGAATGTATATAAAAGCCATGCGAAAATGGCTAAATTGTGGTAATTTTGTCTTATGTGAATTCGGCCATGATGTTAGTTTATTATGAAAGTACAATTTTTAACGTGTTTGTGCTTGATACATGAAAATGTGGATCGAATGATCATTGAGTTAATAATTTAATTGTGATGTCGAACATGGTGTTTGTATAATTTGGTAAATAATATTTCATGATGGGTATGGATAACATTATAGGTTATGTCTTTGGGTTGTGCTTATTCGAACATGATATGTGTATGTACTTTTAAGAAGCTTGATTTCTTTATATGTTTAGATCATGTATAAGATATGTTTGGTTTTGGATAATTTGGCTATGTTAATTATAAGAGATTGATTGATAATAGAGTTGGATGCTTTCGGCAACTGGTATTGTTTTTGATATGTCCTAGAATTGGTAAAGTAAGGTTTTGGTATATGTGTATACTTGACTTAAATGTTCGAAACTTTGTTAGTAAAGTGATTATAGGTAATGTGTATATTCGGTCATTATAACCTATTTACCAAATGAATAGTAAATTTTACTATTTGATCAAAACTACTTTTATGTGTAATTGACAACATAGATTTGTTATACGTTCATTAATGTTTAAGTATACAATGAAGGTAAATCCTTATTCATAGTACATTCGGTTATGACCATTTGAATGACAGATTGAAATGTTTAATTGATTTTGTTTTGCTAATGTCTAATAAATATTGAGTATATGTTTGAATTTGAAAGCATAGATTGTTTATGCATTACTGGAAATAAAATGATTTATATGAGTGTGCTGATTTGGGGTTAGTCTAGAAATGCCTCGTAACCCTAATCCGGCGACGGATATGGGTTAGGGGTGCCACATTTGATTGGTATCAGAGCTACGGTTTAGTCGATTCTCGGACTAACGTAGCGCGTGTGAGTCTAGCTATACATGCCATAATTTTATAACGTGATAGTGTGATGACTTCTGACAGTAAAATGTGTTTATTTCTTTCATATAGTAAATGGATCTTGATCCCGAGCGAGCTCTAGCCGATGATGTCAAGAGTGTGGCGCCGCTCCGTGTCGTGGATCATACGGAGGAATCTCGACCAGCTGCGAGTAATCCTGAAGAGGAGACTAAACAAGTCTTCTATAGCATGATGAATGATTGGTTCAGACAATACATACGAACCAATCCGGCTGTTCAACCACCCCTGAATCTGAATAATTCCCCTGTTGTACCAGTAGTACCCCCGACTGTAAATCCTGAGATAGCAAGTAAACCCCCGGTTGACCGAATCAGAAAACACGGGGCTCAAGAGTTTAGAGCCGAAGACGATGATGATGCTGAGCGAGTTGAATTTTGGCTTGATAATACGATTCGTGTCTTTGATGAGCTATCATGCACACCTGATGAGTGCCTGAAGTGTGCCATATCATTATTACAGGATTCCGCCTACTATTGGTGGAATACACTCGTATCAGTTGTTCCGAAAGAAAGGGTTAGTTGGGATTTCTTTCAGACGGAATTTCGTAAGAAGTATGTAAGCCAGCGCTTCATAGACTCTAAGCGCAAAGGATTTCTGGAGCTTAAACAAGGTCATATGATCGTATCCGAATATGAATGCAAGTTTGCGCGACTTAGTCGCTACGCTCGTAAATGTGTTTCGTCGGAGGCTGCTATGTGCCGGAGATTTGAGGATGGTTTAAATGAAGATTTAAAGCTTCTGGTTGGCATTCTTGAAGTTTGCGAGTTCGTTGTGCTAGTTGAACGAGCTTGTAAAATAGAGGAGCTGGAAAAAGAAAAATGGAAAGCTGAGCTTGAATCTAAAGACGTTCGGAAGAGATCTGCGAGTAAATTTTCACAGATGGCAATGAAGAAGTTCAAAAATGATGGTAGTCGATCCAAACCTAACACCGGGATTTCTATACGAGAGCGACCACCAGTGAGTTCTCGGGCTACGTCAGTTGCTAGTGTTGGCAATGTAAAATCGAGCAAACTGGAGTGTCAGCAGTGTGGCAGACAACATTTTGGAGAGTGCTGGGGTAAATCTATTTCTCGCACTTGCTATAAGTGTGGCTCGCAGGATCATTTCATTCGGGATTGCCCGGAGACCACTGAAAAGGGTACTGCTCAGAGTGCGAGACCTAGCGGCACTACAGCTAGAGGTAGACCATCTCGGATTGGAGGAGGTAGGAGTGGTGCACAGAGGGGGACTACAGATGCGGTTATTCGATCGGATGCCCGTGTACCGGCTAGAGCTTACGCCATCCGTACTAGAGAGGAGGCCTCATCTCCAGACGTCATTACTGGTATTTTCACCCTTTTTGATACTAGTGTAACTGCTTTGATTGATCCCGGCTCAACTCATTCGTATGTGTGTGAAACATTAGTATCCAGTAAGACTCTACCTGTTGAGTCTACTGAGTTAGTGATTCGGGTTTCTAACCCCCTAGGTCGATGTGTACTGGTTGATAAAGTGTGCAAGAACTGCCCTTTGATGATTAGAGACTTGTGTTTTCCGGCCGATTTGATGTTATTACCTTTTGATGAGTTCGACATTATCCTCGGTATGGATTGGTTAACAGTTCACGATGCGGTAGTAAATTATAGACGAAAGACTATTGATTTAAGATGCCAGAATAACGAAATAATCTGAATTGAGTCTGCAGACTTGAATGGGGTACCGGCTGTGATATTTTCGATGTTGGCTCGACAGTATTTGAGAAAGGGTTGCGAAGCTTATCTTGCGTATGTGATTGATAGCAAAGTAACCGAAAAGAAGATTGAATCTGTACCAGTTGTAAGTGAGTATCCAGATGTGTTTCCGAAGGAATTACCGGGATTGCCACTCGTTCGTGAGGTAGAATTTGCTATTGAGCTAGTGCCAGGGACCACTCTAATTTCGATAGCTCCGTATAGAATGGCACCGACTGAATTAAAATAATTGAAGGCTCAATTGCAAGAATTGACAGACAGAGGTTTCGCCCGACCGAGTTTCTCTCCCTGGGGTGCGCCCGTTTTATTTGTGAAAAAGAAGGACGGAACTTTAAGAATGTGCATTGATTATAGGCAGCTCAATAAGGTGACAGTTAAGAACAAATACCCGTTGCCACGTATTGACGATTTATTTGATCAGCTTAAGGGAGCCTCGGTGTTCTCAAAAATTGATCCGAGATCGAGGATATTATCGATTGCTATGAGTTAGGAGTCGGACATACCAAGAAGCGCTTTTGGAGATACGGTCATTTTGAGTTCTTGGTGATACCGTTTGGACTCACTAATGCCCCGGTAGTTTTCATGGATTTGATGAATCGAGTATTCAGACTGTATCTATATCGGTTTGTGGTTGTATTCATAGATGACATACTGATCTATTCAATCGACGAAACCGAACACGCTGAGCATTTGAGGCTAGTGTTACAGATTTTGCGTGACAAACAATTGTACGCAAAATTCAGTAAATGTGAGTTTTGGTTGAAGGAAGTCAGCTTTTTGGGGCATGTCATTTCAGCATCGGGTATTTGGGTTGACCCGAGTAAAATTTTGGCTATACTTGATTGGAAACCCCCGCGGAATGTTTTTGAGGTTCGTAGCTTTTTGGGACTTACCGGATATTATAGACGCTTCGTGATAGGGTTTTCTATGATAGCAGCCCCGATGACAAAGCTATTATAGAAAGATGTTAAATTCGAGTTGTCAGACAGGTGCCAAAAGAGTTTTGATCAGTTGAAAACTTTGTTAACGGAAGCTCCAGTGCTCGTACAGCCAGAATCGGGTAAAGAGTTTGTTATTTACAGTGATGCATCTTTAAATGGGCTGGGTTGTGTATTGATGCAGGAGGGTAAAGTTGTAGCTTACGCCTCGAGACAGTTGAAACCGCATGAGAGGAATTATCCGACGCACGACCTTGAGTTAGCTGCTATAGTTTTTGCTTTAAAAATATGGCATCACTATTTGTTTGGTGAGAAATGCCACGTCTATTCGGATCATAAGAGTCTAAAGTATTTAATGACTCAGAAGGATCTGAATTTGAGACAGCGACGATGGTTAGAACTGTTGAAAGACTACGAGCTCGTAATTGATTATCACTCGGGAAAGGCTAATGTGGTTGCCGATGCACTTAGTCGAAAATCATTATTCGCTTTGCGTGCAATGAATGCGGATTTAGCTATGACCGATGATGGTGTGATCATTACTGAATTGAAGGCGAGACCATTGTTTGTACAACAAATCCGAGAAGCTCAGGAGATTAATGATGATTTAAATGCAAAAAAGAATCATTGTGGTTCGAGTGCGGATTCAGATTTTCAAATAGATGCTGAAGGTTGCCTACGGTTCAAGAATCGAATATGTTTACCTAAAAATCCTGAATTAATTCGAATGATTTGTGATGAAGCACACAGTAGTAGATTTTCCATTCATCCTGGTAGCACGAAAATGTATAACGATCTGAAACAACATTATTGGTGGCACGGTATGAAATGAGACATCTCAGACTATGTGTCGAAGTGTTTAGTATGTCAACAAGTGAAAGCTGAGCATCAAGTGCCATCGGGATTACTTCAGCCGATTATGATACCTGAGTGGAAGTGGGATCGAGTCACTATGGACTTCGTATTGGGTTTGCCTTTGACGCCAAGTAAGAAATATTCAATCTGGGTTATTGTTGATAGATTGACGAAATCGGCCCATTTTATTCCGATACGTACGAATTTCTCACTCGATAAGTTAGCTGAGTTGTACATATCGCAGATCGTACAATTGCACGGAATACCTATTTCTATTGTTTCGGATAGAGATCCGAGGTTTACATCGCGGTTTTGGAAGAAACTGCAGGATGCTCTAGGTACCAAATTGCATTTCAGCACTGCTTTTCACCCTCAGTCGGATGGTCAATCCGAACGTGTTATTCAGATACTCGAGGATATGTTGAGATGTTGCATCCTTGAGTTTGAGGGTACGTGGGAATGATACTTGCCTTTGATTGAATTTGCGTATAATAATAGCTTTCAATCAAGTATTAAAATGGCACCTTACGAAGCATTGTACGGTCGAAAATGTCGTACACCACTATATTGGACTTAGCTAAGTGAAGGTAAGATACACTGGGTTGATTTGATCAGGGAGACGAAACAGAAAGTTAAAGTAATTCGTGAAAGTTTGAAAGCCGCATCGGATCGTCAGAAATCGTACGCAGATTTAAAACGAAAAGATATAGAGTTTCAGGTGGGTGATCGAGTGTTCTTGAAAGTATCGCCGTGGAAAAAGATACTTAGATTTGGTCGTAAAGGAAAACTGAGTCCGAGATTTATTGGGCCGTATGAGGTTATCGAGCGTATTGGGCCGGTTGCATACCGATTGAGGTTACCGTCTGAGTTAGACAAGATTCATAATGTTTTCCATGTCTCGATGCTTCGATGTTATAGATCTGATCCTTCTCATGTGATCAATCTATCAGAGGTAGAAATTCAGCCTGATTTGACTTATGAAGAAGAATCGATTCGCATTTTAGCTCGTGAAGTGAAAGAGTTGCGGAATAAGAAGATATCTTTGGTTAAAGTAATGTGGCATAAGCACGGGATTGAGGAGGCAACCTGGGAAACTGAAGATCAATGAAAGAGCGTTATCCACACTTATTCGCGGGTATGATTTTCGGGGACGAAAATTCCTTTAGGGGGAGTTGTAACAGCCTAATTACGACCCAAATCAGAACGGTGGTTTCGGGACCACGAATCTGAAATTTAAAAATGTTTTAATCATTAATATGATATCTTTGTTGTGTGATTAAGCATTTGTTATAAATCGTAGATTAGTTTGTGTGTTTGAGTGACTAATTTAAGTGAAGGTTTTAAATTGAGTAAGTATGAAATAATTGCTAATGTGGAATTTAGAGCTAAATTGAATAGGTTTTCTTTTGTTTGGAATTTAAGTTGAAATTTGGACATTAAAAAGAGATAGTGGACGGTAATCATGATAGGAAATTATTAATGTATATTATATTATAATCATAATATGTTAGTGGAATGTTAAAATATGTATGGATATTATTAAATAAAAAAAAACATGTTTTATCTCATCTCTTTCTTCTCCATCTTCTTCACCGAAATCACAAAGAAAGGAGGGAGCTAAAACCTTTATTTCATTTGGTCATTGCATGTCTTATTGAGGTGAGTATTTGAACTTGGTTTTTGTAATTTTTTGCATTTTTGAGTTAGTTATCTTGAATACTATCAAACCCATGTGGAAATTTTGGAGTTTGAAGTATGTTCTAGGTTTGGCCATGGATGAATGCTTTTGTTTTGTTATGTTTGATGGAAGAATGTTAAGCTTATGTTAGAAATCAACATGTTTTGAGTAGGAAATTTAGATGAAATGGATGTATGATGGCTTAAATTATGAAAATAAATAGTTGAGGGTCTAAATGCAAAATAAATGGTTTGTATAGACTTGTGTAAGGATGAAGAAAATTCGGCCCTCAAGAAGTCAATCCAAATTTCATGTAATTTTTGTGTTATATGCTTTGGGGACTAAATTACAAAAAGTTTTAAATTATAGGGGTAAAATGGTAAATTATAAATTATATGTTACGATTAAATTGAATGAGCACTTTTCGAAATTATTTTAGTTCAAAGACGGAAAGAACCAGAATCGGATCGGGGGAAATCGAAATTAAACGAGTAGCCGAAAAATTTTAACTCATCAACCATCAAAGTAAGTTTATAAGCAATAGGTTTCAAATGAGTAATTGTTAAATTGAAATGTGCATTTTCATATGAGTTTTATTAAGTTTATACCTCAATTGCCGAATGTGGTAGGGTGTAATTAAAGGTGTTTACCGAGTGTGATAATAACATGTATTTGTATTTATTTATATGCATTCCTTGGTTGGTTGAAATGTGTATAATTTCTCCGAATGTGTCATGGTGTGAGAGTTAATATTTGTACTAATTGAGTGGGTGTTGGATTATGCATGGAATGTGTATTTTGGGTTGAGTGAATGCTTATATATTGAGTAGAGGTTTATCGTGTGCTATAAGATAGGGAATGGTGGTATTCAATTTATTTTCTAGGTGATTGTATGGATGTGGCCGAATATGTGGGTATGACACTAGAAGATAGATTATTTTTGAGGACATATATATATATATATATGAAATATGTTATATGCATGAATTATGAACTTAAATATATATTATGTGCAAGAGAATGTAATTGGATAAAAGAAAAAGGGCACTAAGTGTGCGGATTTTATTCACCGAGCACTAAGTGTGCGATATCGATCGAATGGCACTATGTGTGTGGATTTCATTCACCGAGCACTAAGTGTGCGATATCGGTCGAATGGCACTAAGTGTGCGAATTTTATTCACCGAGCACTAAGTGTGCGAATTTTATTCACCGAGCACTAAGTGTGCGATATCGATCGAATGGCACTATGTGTGCGAATCCTATTTACCGAGCACTATGTGTGCGATATCGGTTAAATGGCACTGTGTGTGCGGAAATTATGTAACGGCACTAAGTGTGCGATACATTATGGGAGTTGCACTATGTGTGCGGGTTATCAGATTTTTAAAGGATGAAAACACTTAATGGAGGTAAACGAGAGTGTAAGGTATGTATGTATTGTATGATAGTTTATTATTTTGGTGTAAATTAGGTAAGTCATTTTGATATGGAAATTTAGCATGTGGACATTCGGTTTTATTATGGTGGCCTAATAAATATGATATGGGTGATTGGTAACCTATTATATGTATTGAGGCCACAAGCTAATTAATGATTAAGTTGAGTTAATTAGAAACTTTTATAATGCTTGGTTATACTTACTTTCCTTTGCTTATAACTTACTAAGCTAATATAGCTTACCAGTTGTGTATTTGTTTGTTCTTGGTATAGATCTTAAGGTTGAAGCTCGCACTCGGGGATCCTTGTCGAAGTCTATCACATTATCAACTTCTTTTGGTATTTTACTTTTATTTAGCATAGAACCTTGGAAATTATGGCATGTATAAGTTCGAATACTTTTTGCTTTCTTTTGGGTTGGGAATGTATATAAAAGCCATGTGAAAATGGCTAAATTGTGGTAATTTTGTCTTATGTGAATTCGGCCATGATGTTAGTTTATTATGAAAGTACAATTTTTAACGTGTTTGTGCTTGATACATGAAAATGTGGATCGAATGATCATTGAGTTAATATTTTAATTGTGATGTCGAACATGGTGTTTGTATAATTTGGTAAATAATATTTCATGATGGGTATGGATAAAATTATAGGTTATGTCTTTGGGTTGTGCTTATTCGAACATGATATGTATATGTACTTTTAAGAAGCTTGATTTCTTTATATGTTTAGATCATGTATAAGATATGTTTGGTTTTGGATAATTTGGCTATGTTAATTATAAGAGATTGATTGATAATAGAGTTGGATGCTTTTGACAGCTGATCTTATTTTTGGTATGTCCTAGAATTGGTAAAGTAAGGTTTTGGTATATGTGTATACTTGACTTAAATGTTCGAAACTTTGTTAGTAAAGTGATTATAGGTAATGTGTATATTCGGTCATTATAACCTATTTACCAAATGAATAGTAAATTTTGCTATTTGATCAAAACTACTTTTATGTGTAATTGACAACATAGATTGTTATACGTTCATAAATGTTTAAGTATACAATGAAGGTAAATCCTTATTCATAGTACATTCGGTTATGACCATTTGAATGACAGATTGAAATGTTTAATTGATTTTTTTTTGCTAATGTCTAATAAATATTGAGTATATGTTTGAATTTGAAAGCATAGATTGTTTATGCATTACTGGAAATAAAATGATTTATATGAGTGTGCTGATTTGGGGTTAGTCTAGAAATGCCTCGTAACCCTAATCCGGTGACGGATATGGGTTAGGGGTGTCACAACAGGTGTGTGACCGTACCCTACAAACGGTAATAGGCGCAAACACAGGTAAAGTGTGTAGTCACACCCCTCTCTACTGTGAATCGACGAAAGCCGAAACTCCAGCATTTGTGGCCCCACGAGCTTGCGATCGCTCGAGAGGTGAACCGAGCCCACAAACCGTGGGCGATAGACTGTAGAGGCCACCACGAGCTTTCTCGTGCTCTTGGGCTGATATGGGCCTCGTTTGGCTGAAATGGATCGTGTGGGCCCATCAGGCTCGTAGGCCCCACACGGATAAAATCCTCGATAATTGGCAAATACTGGACTAGACTATGTAGTTCACATAGCCGTGACTGAATTTGGGCTACATGGGCCACACGAGCGTGTGGGCCCACTTGGGCCCATCTACACCGTTATGACCATTTAGGTTATCTGTGTCGCTCGAGGCTACTGTAGACCTTCGGAAAGGTTGTTATCTGCACTGAAATATCCCTAAAGAGTAAAATGAATGAAATACCCCTAAAGAGTAAAATGATTGAAATACCCCTAAAGAGTGAAATGACCGAAATACCCCATAGAGTAAAATGACCGAAATACCCCTATAGGGTAAAATGACCGAAATACCCCCATAGGATAAAATGACTGTTATACCCCTAAGGGTAGGTTGACTGATGTGTTCATGATTTGTATATGACTGTTACTGAGTATGACATTCTGCATACACGTATGATTTATGACATGACATCTTGCATTGGGTTGGGATCTTTTATTACGGAGGAAGTATCTTTGCATCTTGGTGGCTCTATCACATATCTTTATTCTTGGCGGCTTTGTTGCGATACTATTACTGGCAGCTCTGTTGCGTTATTATTACTGGCAGCTGTGCTATGATGTTGGTGTGCTGGCTGGGTGGGTCGATTTTATCCCCACATGGTGTGTTGGTTGGTACGGGTGGTGTGTTGGCTGGATTGGAGTGGGTTGCATATTTTCACCGTCATCGACATTGTATTGGGCTTAGGCCCACTGCGTTACTTGTAATGGGCTAAGGCCCATACTTGCTGATCATATTGAATAGGGCTCAAGCCCCGCGATTCTCGCATATTATTCTTGGATCGATGGCCCGATGGGGATTACACTGCGAGTTTTCGTAAACTCACCCTTTCTTTTTAAACTGTCCAGGTAATCCCCAGTCTTAGACGATTTGGTGCTGCGAAGGACTCGGAGGTGGCCACATGATCGCTGATATTCTGTTTTAGACTTAGTTATTTAATTTTAAATTTTCATATTGGGCTATTGAATTTGTAATAAGGCCATTGGTGGGTTTAATTTTTAATTGGGCTTTGATTTCTTGTTTTAAACTGCCAAACGGATACAAAAGAGGTTTTCAAAATAACAATGGTTTTCAAGAAAAACACGCATTTTAAACTTCAAGGTTTTAATTATAGAAGCTTCTGCAGTTTTATTCAGTTTAAAGAAATCAACATTATTAAATATGACAATCGTTTTGATAAGCTGGTTTCAGATTGTAATAACTTAATTTGTCGAATTTTCTCAAGCAATAAAAACTAAATGGGTTTTAATCTAAATACGAAGTTTTATCAACAAGTCCAAATTTTGAAAATCAATTCGATGTGACACGTCAAATTCGGTCGTAACGTCTAGGCCGGGTTTGGGGTGTTACAGAAATAATACGAGTTGAACCACTTGTTCGAATACCATTTACCTCAATCTTATCATTATTTTCACTCTGAACAACAAACTTCTTTTTGTAGCAATCTAAAATTACCCCGTGCTCCGTAAGCCAATCCATACCCAAAATTATATCAAAATCATCAAAAGGCATTATCAACAAATCAACTAGGAAGATTATATTCTGTATCATCAATGGACATCTCCTACACACCCGATCCACTAACACAGATTGTCCCTGTACAAGCCCATTTTTGCCCGGGCCCATCAGAAACAACCAAGGCCCAAAAAAATTAAAACCCAAAACAATTAAACCCAGAAGCCCAAACCCAAATAAAAAAAAACAAAGAATAATAAACCCTAGGTGTGCCGCACCTAGGGCCTTCCGACCCTGCCAGCAGCCACCTGCTCCACCACCTGCCCTCTGCCATTGCCACTCCTCAAGTTGCACCTGCAAGAAAAGAAGAGAAAAGACATCAAATAAAAAAAAACTTGTAAAATGGCTATAAAAGAAAAAGGCCAAAAACCATTGTAAGGATTCAGACATTTTTTCAAATACAAACAGATTTTAAATACAGAAAAATAGAGATTTGCATCAATCAAAAATAAAACAAACAGTAAGTAATTGAAGGAAAGAGTGCTAAGGCCCTTATTTCCACTATTTCTTTTTTATTTTCATTTTTTTATCTGTCATATATCTATTTACTTAAAAAAATATACAAAATTTTACAATGGTTTTTTACCCTTTTTGAAGTTTCGGCCACCGTGCGCGGTGGCCGGTGGCGGCGGCGGGCGATGCCGAACTCTCGCCAGATTCTGGGCTTGTAGAAAGGGCTGAGAGTAGAAGAGAAGTTTTTTTTTTACGGGGTGTGAAAATGAATTTTTTTTTGAAGCTTTTAGCTTATATAGGCCCCCCAAAACGACGTCGTTTTGGGGCTGGCCTTAAACGCCCAAAACGACGTCGTTTTAAGCCGACCCGATTTTGACCCGATCCAGAGTCTAGGATCCGCGTGTTTTTTTTAAGGAAGGGCTAATTGCACTTTTAGCCTTTCCACTTTTTCAGTGTTTTATAATCAGATTTTCATTATTTTTAAATTTCGCCCAATAATTTATTTTTGTCTTCAATTTGGTCCCCCTTATGCTGCGCGTTTTGGAGGAGAAAGGAAAGTTTCCCTTTTAGTCCCTCATTGTTATTCGCGTGTTCAACGGGGTCCTTTTCTTTCTTTCTTTTTTTTTAGATTTTCCCCGAAACTTTGTTTTAAGTCCAATTTAGTCCTTTTTTGGTTATTTTGGTTATTTTATTAATTTAATATCCTTATTATTATTATTTTATTTTTATTCTTAAACTATTATTATTATTACTTTTACTATTATTATTTTTTTATCATTTTTATTATAACTACTATCATTATTATTATGGCTATTATTAATTACCATTATTATCACTATTATTGTTATTTTATTCTTATTATTAGTATTATTATTATGATTTTATTATTACTATAATTTATTTATCTTTTCTATCATTATCGTCTTATTATTATTATTATTATTATTATTTTTTTATTATTGTTTTTATTTTTATCATCAATATTACTATTAACATTTTCATCAATATTACTGTTAGTTTCCCTTTCACCATTAGTACTATATTTCTATTCATATTTATTTTCTTATTTTAATGCTATTATTATCGGGCAAAATACCCAAATATACCAAAAAAATTATTTACGGAAAAGGGCCGGTTTTTTTAAAATTTACGGAAAAGGGCCATTTCCCCACAAAACGCGTCCACGTCAGCGCGTTTTGTGGGGATGCAGTAGGAAAGCGCGCCCCTGGGGGAGCGCTTTTGCCACATTAGCCAAAAACGCGTCCTTGAGGGCGCGCTTTGCTGACGTGGCAAAAACGCTCCCCCAAGGACGCGTTTTAGCCCGTGTTTTAAAAAAAAAAAACTATTCTCGAATTTTTTAAAAATTTACGAGAATAAACCTTTATAAAGGCTCAAAATGACATCACCATTTTTTTTTAAGGTGTCATCAATTAATAAGGAAATATAACTTACAAAGGAAATCTTTATATAGACCCAAAGTCTCATTTTCCTTGTTTTCTTGAGCAAAGTGGGATATGAGATATGTGTATATATAGACTCATGAATAGTTTTGCAGCTTGTTCCTAAACAATGTGGGATTCCTTCCTCTTTTAACTAACAACATGAGATTAAAGGCTACACTATATTTGATAGTTTTTTTACAAAATAATTTCTTTTTTTATATATATTTTGTTAACATTTTCTTATATTATAAAATTATCTTTTGAGATCTTTAATCTTGTTGCATTTTAGAATTGTTAACATATACAAAAGAACTATTAAAAAAAAAGAGAACAAATTGCACATATGAAACTTGTACATGCAATAATCTTCTATTCAATTTTAAATGTTTGAAGTTAATATTGATTGTTTTATACTTTATTATTACTATATTGTTGCACTAATCTAATGCTGACTATGAGATGCCTGATCAAATCGTGTTATTATTACTATATTATTGCACTAATCTAATGCTGACTATGAGATGCAATTTATTTGGACCTTTAGCTATCGACACCGATATTTTCTTTAATCTTTTACCCAAGTAATGGCAAAGGGAAAATCTTTTCAGCAACTCATCACCAGGATTTGTGGAATGGGGTTGTCTATATTTGTATGGAGGGAGAGGAATAACTACTGAATGTTTGTCACATTGCAGCAGTACTTTGAAATTCAATTGTATGGATTCTATTAACCTAGGGATCATCATGTTTTCTTAATTTGCTTTGGGTTTGATGGGAGTTTTAAAGAAGTGATGACAAATATTTGAAGGATTAGCTTAGCTACTTATTCTCAAACATGGAATTGCATATTCGTTTAATCTGAAAGCAGTGTCCTAGCTATGGAAAGTAAAAATGAATATTGTATTTTATATGAGAAAGATAATGTGTAATTGTTGGAGTGTAGCTTTGGAATGGCCACAATATTGCTTTTGAAAACGGGACCAAAGACGAGAGGAGGGGATGCTCCAATACTCACCGCTGAAAAATATAAAAGAAAATATTTTTTTGATTAGTTTAATTTATGATAAAGTTTGATTAATTTTGAAAAGTAATTGAGAGAATGAAGTTATATTTTAAAAGTCGTGAAAATAAAGTATAAAAAAATCAATATTAACTTCAAACATTTAAAATTAAATAGAAGATTATTGCATGTACAAGTTTCATCTGTGCAATTTGTTCTGTTTTTTTTAATAGTTCTTTTGTACATGTTAACAATTCTAAAATGCAACAAGATTAAAGATCTCAGAAGATAATTTTATAATATAAGAAAATGTTAACAAAATATATATAAAAAAGAAATTGTTTTGTAAAAAAAATATCAAATATAGTATAGCTTTTAATCTCATGTTGTTAGTTAAAAGAGGAAGGAATCCCACATTGTTTAAGAACAAGCTGCAAAACTATTCATGAGTCTATATAAACACATATCTCATATCCCACTTTGCTCAAGAAAACATGGGAAATGAGACTTTGGGTCTATATAAAGATTTCCTTTGTAAGTTATATTTCCTTATTAATTGATGACACCTTAAAAAAATGGTGTTGTCATTTTGAGCCTTTATAAAGGTTTATTTTCGTAAATTTTTAAAAAATTCGAGAATAGTTTTTTTTTTTTAAAAAACACGGGCTAAAACGCGTCCTTGGGGGAGCGTTTTTGCCACGTCAGCAAAGCGCGCCCTCAAGGACGTGTTGTAACATCTTGAATTAGGGGTATTTGAAAATTTAATTATTTGTTCCCATGTGTGTGAGTGTGTTTGAAGAAATAAATATTATGATTTATTTGGCATGATCTAAGGTCTAGAATTAAACCCGAGCTAGGCCTGACTTAGTATAATTTTTTTTTTTTTAGTACCTGAAAGGAGGGAGCTAGGCGAGATAGGGCTTTAAAGAAATTTGGGCGAATTATGGCACAAAGAATAGGCTTGGCACAAGTGGCTTGGTGCGCCACTTAAGGGTGTTGGCACGAAGGTCTCAGGTTCGAAACGCAAGGGACGCAAGGAGTTTTATTTTTTGGGCTTTGGCGTTGAAGGAGTAAGGGCCAGGAAGAAGGCTTATAATTAAAAGGTGAGGGCTTTATGTCACTTGCGATCCAAAGGGAAGAGTGGCTTAAGGCGTGGAAAGAAATTTCTTTGCTTGAGGTCCTTGGTTCGAGCCAAAGATAGCGTGATTTGGTCTTTAATTTCTTTTCCTTCTTTCTTTGGCGTGCATGGGTGGAAATTGGCATGAATGTGGACTCTTTAAATTGATAAAAATAAGGTTTTATTTTTGCAAAAATTCGAAAATTTGGAAGGGGGATTATTAGTAGTTTAATTGTTATTAATTGTTGAAGGTGAATAAAGGATTAAATGTAGGATAATTCTGCTTTGTTTTATGATAAATAAAAGCTGGAATTTATCACCTAAAAGGGAGGAATTGGCAAGCATTGGGACTCCTTGGGGGGCTGTTCAAAATTGATTTTTGTACAGCAAGAAGTGCCCAAAAATTCCAGCAACTATTTCTTCTTCTTTTTCCTCTGCTGCTGCTGAATTTCCCCTAGGAAATCCTTCAAAATTTTCCAGCATCTTCCTCTTCTACTTAGCCAAAAATCACCATTGACTTCCCCTACATATTTTCTTTTTCTTTCCTTCCTCCATTAGCCGAACCCCTACCATCTTGCTGCCGAAATTCCCTTAGACAAACTGCCCAAAATTATTCAAAATTCCAGCATCTCTTTAGCCGAATCTACTCCTCCCTATTTGCTGTAGTTTTGGCCGAACATCAAAGAAAAGGGTGCTCTCTTCTTCCCCAATCGGTTTAGGAGGAAGGTGTGGCCGATTTTCGAGGGGTGAACCATCGCAGCTCGGGATTTGGTAGGAAACCAAATCATTTGTAAGGACAAGAGATCTAGCGGCGTAGATCGGATCTCGGGATCTAGGAATTCCGGTAGAGAAACAGTGTGTAAACTCTTTACACACTTTATTAATAAACTTGCTATATTATTGTCTTGAGTATAAATTTTGGTAGTGATCTATGATATGCTTGTGGGCTTAAACATGGATTAGGGTAAGTCCCCTAACTTGTGATTTTTGATATATGTTTGCATGCCATCACATGATGTTTAATACTATGACATGATATATGAAATTTGTTGTATAAGCATGTGATGGTGGGATTGATGAGAGGAGGGGATGAACTATGGACTGTCGTCGGTGGTTTTGACCACAAGATGGGTTGGCCCCATCAGATTATTGTGAGCTATGGTCATCGGTGGTTTTGACCACAACGATTGATTATTTGCGACTAAGTCCCGAGTGGTTTGGTACCACCCGATGGTTTTGACCACATTTGATATTACGTGACCTATGGTCATCGGTGGTTTTGACCACACGATGGGTTGGCCCCATCATTTAAATTGTGACTTTAAGTCATCGGTGGTTTTGACCCACGGGGTAGAAAAGGAGTATGGATGGCTAGTGGGGTTGCATGAGCATGTTTATTAATGAATTGTGTATGAGATGTATTTTTGGGTGGGGATTTACACATTGAGTCTCGGTGACTCACCCCTTTCCCTTAACATTTTGCAGATGAGTAGATCGCGGAGATGGAGCCGGATGGACTCAAGGTGGCCATGCAGTGGGATTTGAATTTAATGAACTTGGATTTTAGTTATTTTTATTTTTATTGTTGGTTTTGTTTTAATCAAGTTGTAATAAGGCCTCCTCTGATTATTTTTATTATCTTTACATGTTTTGAATATTTTGTTTAAACTATTTAATAATATTAAAATGGGTGCACATGTTTTCTCAAATCAAACGCAAAATGTTTTGGAAGTGCCATCGGGTACATTTGAAACCTGTAACAACTTGACCTAATAAATATTTTTAGAACAAACCAAGTATGGTTTTAGCATGATAATTGAAAATGAAGATGTTTTCATCAAAACTCAAATCGGCTAAAGGGATTTTCAAAATGGTTTTCTCTGTGACATACCAAATTCGGTCGTAATGTTTGGGCCGGGTTTGGGGTGTTACAAAATTGGTATCAGAGCCCAGTTCAAAGCTCGACTGTGGGGGCCCAAGGCCCAAAATGTTTTAGTAGGCCTTTGAGAAATATTTTTGGTTTTGAATAGCATGGCACCGAGTCTCCGGCACCTATCCGCCCAGGTAAGTACTCCTAACTTCTGTATGATTTATTGTCTATAGAAGGGTAGGAAGCATGGAACATAGATAGTGATAAGTGCTTTAAACCTTAGGACTAGTTACCCCAACAAAAGACATAAGACTTTAAAAGCCTAATTAAACAAACCTAGGACCAAGTCGCCGAGTTAGGGTGTGGTAACCTTGGTGCGCTTGTCTAGGATTGGATCCGGAAGAGCTTGGTACTTAAGCAGTCCTCGTGACTCACCTCCTCTTCGCGGGATTCCTACCTGGTGCGTAGCTTCGGTTCACCCTAACCAAGAGGACTCGGTCATAGGCTAAACACGCTAAATAAAACCCGAAAGGGATTAGCCATGTTTTAAGGAAAACTTTAGTTTTAAAATCACTAAAATATCTCTTTTAAATAGTAGGAAAAATTTATGTTGGAAAATTTTCAAAATATTCTTGACTTACCAAAATTACCAAAATGCCCCTAGTGGCAAATTTACGAAAATACCCTTGGTTTTAAAATTTACCATATTACCCTGATTTCAATAAATTCTTTTATTTTGCAAAAGTATCCCAAAATTTGTATTTCAAAATAATACCCTGACTTTTGAAATTTACAAAATTACCCCTGATTGACAAAATTACCAAAATACCCCAGGTTTCCAAAATTCTGCTGTACTTCCAATTTGTCAAATTTTCAGAAATACCCTCCAGTTTTGGAAATTTCAAAGTGTCCTGATTTATTAGAGTTTTAAAATTTCTCTGATTTATTACAAAAATACCCCTGTAGGAAAATGACGAAAATACCCCTGGGATAGAAACGGGACAAAACGTTCGAAGAGTGAATAAGTATGAAAGGTAGTAGGGAATGGATGTTCTTCTCTGTGTGAACTAGGATAGAGAACTTAAAACTTTGTTTGATCGAAAGAATCCTTATTAAACTTTTCATAAAATTTCGTCGCGGATAACCAAAGTGAAACACGTACTAATCCATAAAAATTTCTTAATCAGATAAGCGCAATCGTTAGAATGAGTTCAAGAGGTCGTGGACGCCCGCCGCCGCGTGGCCGTGGTAGGGGTAGGATGACCTTGCCTGAGCCGCAAGGTGCAGTCACTGTCCGGAGATGAGATGCCTGGATCTGCCGTGGCGGAAGCGAATTTTAAGATCGACGGGTGGTGATGATGTCGTATCTCAAGTCAGTACGGGTATTGGAATGAGTTCTTTGAGGTCGGCGTGGTGTGAGGAGCCAGTAAATCGTGGTTGAACGACTCGGGGCTAATGGAGCGAAGTATTTAGGGAGTTTCGGGGTGGCACCCGGTGCGTGAGTAATCTTGGTTGGAAGCAAATCGAAAGGATCATGGATGACATAGATTTTACTGGTGAGGAGAAATTAAAGGTATAATTTCCTTGCTTGGGATGAGTCATATCGGTGGTGGCTCTTTAGTAAAGGGATGGAGCAGATGTGAGAAAACCTCACCGGGAATTTTTCAAGGATGCCTATCAAAGAAGTACATCGGAACTAGCTACGTAGATGCACAATGGAAGGCTTTCTTGAACTGGTTCAAGGCAATAAGACGATGGCGAGTCTGGTGAATTCCTTCGGTTGAGTAGGTATGCTCGTGGTATTGTGGGTACCGAGCATGAACGTTGTGTTAGATTTGAAGATGGTGAGAGATGAGCTGAGAATGAAGATAGCTCCATAGCAGGAATGGGAGTTTCTTGTTCTAGTGGAGAAATCTAAGGTTCTTTGAAGGGGTAAAGCGATCGGTTAGACAGAACCGAGAACGGAATTGGAATAAGAGGAGCTCCGGACCTTCAAAGTTTTTCGTAATCGGCAAAAGAGGGCAAGGTTTGGTGGGTGAGATCAAGGCTGCTAGAGCTGCTGCCGCCAATACTCAATGGCCGCCATAAAGGTGCCCGGTGTGGCAAGCCTCACAAGGGGACTATTGGAATGGTAATCGTGGATGCTTCGAGTGTGGGTCTATGGAGCATCGAGTTAGAGACTATCCTAAGAAAGCTGCTAGACTGATATCTGAAGGGCAGGATCATGCACCGAACGAAGGGACAATCAACAACCCGCCAAGGGGGTCGCGCGGTAGAGGAGGTAATGGTGCTGGCAGAGGAAGGTCGTGGGGCACCGAGGGGAAATCACCGGTGGTGCGAGGCTAGACAACCTGGTTTAGTCTATGCCGCGAGGCGCCAAGAGGAGGCGACGCACCGGATGTCATAACCGGTATGTTCTTGATCTTTGATGTGCCTTATAATACCTTGATAGACATTGGCTCAACCCACTCGTACATTGCTAGTAGCGTAGTGGAAACTTTGCATTTAGACTCTGAGCTTACTTCTAGAAAGATGACTGTACTAAGCCCCCTAGGTCACTCTGTAGAAGTAAGTAGACTTTATAGGGACGCACTCTAGAACTCCAAGGGGTCGTATTTTTGGTCGACTTGATGGAACTACCATTTTGGGAGTTCGATCTAATCCTCGGGATGGATTGGCTAGTAAAGTATCAGGCTAGCCTGGATTGCGCGACTAAGCGCATGGTGTTAAAGACTGAGAAGGGTGATGAGGTGGTGATGATAGGAAAAATGAGAGATTGCCTGTCCAACGTGGTGTCTGCCTTGAAGGCAGAGAAGATGGTCGAGAAAAGGGTTGTGAGGCGTTTTTGGTTCGAATATGTGCCTTGGAGGCTAAGGAGTCGTGATTGAGAAGGTTCGAGCAGTAGGGAGTTCATCGATGTGTTCCCGAGAAGAACTTCCGGTCCGCCTCCCGATCGGAAGTTGAATTCGGTATAGACTTGTTCCCAGCGGCGCACTTTGTGTCTATAGCACCGCATCGAATGGCACCAAAGGAATTGGTGGAGTGAAGGCTCAAATTCGAGAACTCTTGGATCGAGGGTTTATTCGACCAAGTATATCTCCGTGGGGAGCACACTGTGTTATTTGTCAAGAAAAAGGACGGTTCGATGCGGATGTGTATAGACTACCTTGATTGAACAAGTTAACAATCAAGAACAAGTATCCGTTGCCTCGGATCGATGACTTGTTTGACCAATTGAAGGGTGCATAGGTGTTTTCGAAGATAGATCTTAGGTCGGGTTATCATCAACTTAAAGTGAAGGAGGTTGATGTACACAAGACGGCATTCCGTACAAGGTATGGGCATTACGAGTTTCTGGTGATGCCATTTGGGTTGACCAACGCACCTGCAGCATTCATGGACCTAATGAATAGAGTGTTTCAGCAGTACTTAGATCGATTTATCGTAGTGTTCATAGACGACATATTGGTTTACTCAAAGACGGAGGAGGAGCATGATAAGCATTTGCGAATAGTTCTACAAGTATTGAGGGAGAAGCAGTTATATGCCAAATTCAGTAAGTGCGAATTTTGGCTAAGGGAGGTGGCTTTCTTAGGTCACGTAGTGTCAGCTGAAGGGATTAGAGTGGACCTCGCAAGATTGAAGCAGTGTTGGATTGGAAACCGCCTAGGTCGATGGCGTAAATTCGAGAAGTTTTCGGTCCGCAGGTACTATCGAAGGTTTGTGGAAGGATTCTCTTTAATCGCAGCACCGTTGACTAAGTTATTAAGAAAAGGAGTCCCATTTGTATGGTCGGAGATGCAGCAGGAAAGTTTTGACAAGCTAAGGAAAATCTTGACGGAAGCTCCGGTTCTAGTACACCGAGGCAGGAAACCCATTCACGGTTTATTGCGATGCATCCCATACCGTTTGGGATGTGTGTTGATCTGAGGAAGTGAAGGTAGTGGCCTATGCATCCCGTCGATTAAGACCGCATGAGGTTAACTACCCAACGCACGACTTGGAGTTAGCGGCGGTGGTATTTGCCTTGAAAATATGGAGACATTACTTGTATGGAGAAAAGTCGATAGTCTATACGGATCACAAAAGTCTGAGGTATCTCTTGACTCAGAAGGACTTGAATTTGAGGCGCGCCGATGGATTGAACTGCTGTTGAAGGACTATGATTATTCAATTGAGTACCATCCGAGCAAGGCTAACGTGGTGGTGATGCATTGAGCGGAAGGTCGTGACGGACTTAAGAGCGATGTTTGCTCACCTCAGTCTATACGACGATGGAAGTCTTTTGGCAGAACTTCAAGTTAAGCCAACTTGGATCGAGGAGATTAAGGAAAAACAGTTGGTAGACGAAGTGTTGAATGCGATAAGGTTGCAAGTTCAAGATGGTGGTTTGGAAGGGTATAGTTTGACTGATGATGGCGTATTAAGTTTTCAAGGGCGGCCTTGTATGCCGAAGGATGTGGAATTGAGGCAAAGAATTCTTCAAGATGCACATAGTAGCTCATACGCTATGCATCCTGGAGGTAGCAAGATGTATGGGGATTTGCGGAGATAGTTTTGCTGGCCAGGGTTGAAGCGTGAGGTAACTGAATTTGTGGGAAAATATCTTACGTGTCAGCAGGTTAAGGCGGAGCACCAGTTGCCATCAGGGTTACTTCAACCAGTGAAGATCCCGCAGTGGAAATGGGAGAGGATCACTATGGATTTCGTCAGTGGGCTACCCCTCACGCCCAGCAAGAAGGACGCAGTTTGGGTGATTGTGGATCGTCTGACTAAATCAGCTCACTTCATACCGGTGAGAGTGGATTACTCACTTCAGAAGCTAGCTAAGTTGTATGTGTCGAAATAGTGAGGTTGCATGGAGTGCGAAGATCAATCATCTCGGATAGGGATCCCAGATTTACGTCAAGGTTCTGGAAAGCGTTGCATCCAGCTTTGGGTACACGATTGGATTTTAGTACAGCTTTCCATCCACAGTCTGACGGGCAATCGGAAAGGGTTATTCAGATTCTAGAAGATATCCGAGAGGGTGTGTTTTGGATTTCGATGGTAGTTGGGAAGAGTATCTACCGTTGGCGGAATTCGTTTATAACAATAGTTATCAAGTGAGTATTCGGATGGCACCATACGAAAGTTAATTGTATGGGACGGCAATGCCGCACTCCTACATGTTGGACGGAGTTGGGTGAACGACAAGTCTTGGGTCCGAGTTGGTGACTAAAGCGAGGATAAAGTTAAGGTGATCGGGCTCGTCTCAAGGAAGCGCGAGATAGACGTAAGTCTTATCGCCGATCTTAAGCGTAAGGAAATGGAGTATGCGGTAGGGGATAAAGTCTTTACAAGGTGTCACCTTGGAAGAAGGTGTTGAGATTCGAGGCGAAAAAGGAAGCTAACCCAAGATTCATTGGCCCGTATACGATGTTGAAGCGAGTGGGACCGGTAGCTTACCGGCTTGAGTTACCAGCAGAGTTGAGCCGGATACATGACGTTTTCCATGTTTCGATCTTCGAGGCGCTATCGATCGGACCCCTCACACGTAGTGCCGATTCCATGAAATTGAAGTGAACTCGGACTTGTCTTTCGAGGAGGAGCCAAGTACAAATCTTGGATCGGGATGTCAAAGTTCTACGAGGAAGTCAGTGCCTTTGGTGAAGGTGTTGTGGCGGAATCATGAGTGCGGAGGAGGCCACATGGGAACCCGAGGATGCGATGCGGCAAAGAACAATACCCCCAACTCTTTCGATCCGAGGTAATTTGAGGTCGAAATTCTTTTTAAGGGGGTAGAATTGTAACATCCCGAATTAGGGTATTTGAAAATTTAATTATTTGTTCCCATGTGTGTGAGTGTGTTTGAAGAAATAAATATTATGATTTATTTGGCATGATCTAAGGTCTAGAATTAAACCCGAGCAAGGCTCGACTTAGTATAAATTTTTTTTTAGTACCCGAAAAAGGAGAGGAGCTAGGCGAGATAGGGCTTTAAAGAAATTTGGGCGAATTATGGCACAAAGAATAGGCTTGGCACAAGTGGCAGTGCGCCACTTAAGGGTGTTGGCACGAAGGTCTCAGTTCAAACGCAAGGGACGCAAGGAGTTTTATTTTTGGGCTTTGGCGTTGAAGGAGTAAGGGCCGGGAAGAAGGCTTATAATTAAAAGGTGAGGCTTTATGTCATGACAAATCCAAAGGGAAGAGTGGCTTAAGGCGTGAAAAGGGGGTCTGCTACTTGAGGTCATCTGGTTCGAGCCAAGATAGCAGTAGATTTGGTCTTTAATTTCTTTTCCTTTCTTTCTTTGGCGTGCATGGGTGGAAATTGGCATGAATGTGGACTCTTTAAATTGATAAAAATAAGGTTTTATTTTTGCAAAAATTAATTTGGAAGGGGGATTATTAGTAGTTTAATTGTTATTAATTGTTGAAGGTGAATAAAGGATTAAATGTAGGATAATTTCGCTTTGTTTCTACGATAAATAAAAGTGGAATTTATCACCTAAAAGGGAGGAATTGGCCAGCATTGGGACTCCTTTGGGGGCTGTTCAAAATTGATTTTTGTCACAGAAGAAGTGCCCAAAAATTCCAAGAACTATTTCTTCTTCTTTTTTCTCTCTCTTCTTTGAATTTCCCCTAGGAAATCCTTCAAAATTTTCCAGCATCTTCCTCTTCTACTTAGCCAAAAATCACCATTGACTTCCCTACATATTTTCTTTTCTTTCCTTCCTCCATTAGCCGAACCCCTACCATCTTGTCGAAATTCCCTTAGACAAACCGCCCAAAATTATTCAAAATTCCAAAGCATCTCTTTAGCCGAATCTACTCCTCCCTATTTGTCTTTGTAGTTTTGGCCGAACATCAAAGAAAAGGGTGCTCTCTTCTTCCCCAATCGGTTTAGGAGGAAGGTGTGGCCGATTGTCGGGGTGAACCATCGCTTGGCTCGGGATTTGGTAGGAAACCAAATCATTTGTAAGGACAAGAGATCTAGCGACGTAGATCGGATCTTGGGATCTAGGAATTCCTAGAGAAACAGTGTGTAAACTCTTTACACACTTTATTAATAAACTTGCTATATTATTGTCTTGAGTATAAATTTTGGTAGTGATCTATGATATGCTTGTGGGCTTAAACATGGATTCCGGGTAAGTCCCCTAACTTGTGATTTTTGATATATGTTTGCATGCCATCACATGATGTTTAATACTATGACATGATATATGAAATTTGTTGTATAAGCATGTGATGGTGGGATTGATGAGAGGAGGGGGGATGAACTATGGACTGTCGTCAGTGGTTTTGACCACAAGATGGGTTGGCCCCATCAGATTATTGTGAGCTATGGTCATCAGTGGTTTTGACCACAACGATTGATTATTTGCGACTAAGTCCAAGTGGTTTGGTACCACCAGTGGTTTTGACCACATTTGATATTACGTGACCTATGGTCATCAGTGGTTTTGACCACACGATGGGTTGGCCCCATCATTTAAATTGTGACTTTAAGTCATCGGTGGTTTTGACCACGGGGTAGAAAAGGAGTATGGATGGCTAGTGGGGTTGCATGAGCATGTTTATTAATGAATTGTGTATGAGATGTATTTTTAGGGTGGGGATTTACACATTGAGTCTCGGTGACTCACCCCTTTCCCTTAACATTTTGCAGATGAGTAGATCGCGGAGATGGAGCGGATGGACTCAAGATGGCCATGCAGTGGGATTTGAATTTAATGAACTTGGATTTTAGTTATTTTTATTTTTATTGTTGGTTTTGTTTTAATCAAGTTGTAATAAGGCCTCCTCGATTATTTTTATTATCTTTACATGTTTTGAATATTTTGTTTAAACTATTTAATAATATTAAAATGGGTGCACATGTTTTCTCAAATCAAACGCAAAATGTTTTGGAAGTGCCATCGGGTACATTTGAAACCTGTAACAACTTGACCTAATAAATATTTTTAGAACAAACCAAGTATGGTTTTAGCATGATAATTGAAAATGAAGATGTTTTCATCAAAACTCAAATCGGCTAAAGGGATTTTCAAAATGGTTTTCTCTGTGACATACCAAATTCGGTCGTAATGTTTGGGCCGGGTTTGGGGTGTTACACGTGTTTTTGGCTGATGTGGCAAAAGCGCTCCCCCAGGGGCGCACTTTTTTGCTGCATCCCCGCAAAACGCGCTGACGTGGACGCGTTTTGTGGGGAAATGTCCCTTTTTCCGTAAATTTTAAAAAAATCGGCCCTTTTCCGTAAATAAAATTTTTTTGGTAAATTTCGGTATTTTGCCCATTATTATCTATTTAATTTTTATTTATCTATTTTTACTTATATTATTGCATATATACTTCTATTTCCCCTTATATCATTATTATATTTCTATATATTTCTACTTCTATATATATTAACATCATTTTCATTATCACTATTATCATTATTATTATTATTTTTTTTGTTTTCTTTTCTTCTCGTAAAACTTTCATTTTGCTTATTATTCTTTTATTTTCTATTTATTATCTTTTTAGCTTATTGGTTTTATTCATTTTATTCTATTTTTGTTTTATTATTGTCATCTGTATTTAATGCATTTATTCTATATGCTTGCTAGCATCGTAATTCACTTTCTGCATTTTGTTACAAATTCGTGTTGCATTTTGCCCGATAGAAAATTGATTCTTTTCATAAAGGTAATATTTCGTATTTAGAAATTCGAGAGGTCGTGCCCTAACGTATTGGGTTTCTATTTTTCTCGTTTAATCTAAATAGCTGAATATCCTTTTAAAACAAATACATGAATCTTAAATAAAAAGCTTATTCTCGAGAATTTGAGATGTCGTATCCTAACGCATTGGATGTGATGTTTTGTTATTTCGAGATAAGATTTTCTAAACCAAGGCAATGTTCTGTATTTAGAAACTCGAGAAATCGTGCCCTAACGCGCTGGGTTTTCAATTTTCTCGTTCATTCTAAGTAACCGAATATCCTTTCAAAATTAAATACATGAGTTTCGAATAAAAGGCAAGTTTAGCCTCGAAGGTCGAGGTGATGTGTCCTAACGTATTGGATATGACATTTTACCTTGAGACGAGACAGCCTTTGGCACACATTTTCAATTCATCCAAACGATTTTTTTAGGCATCACTATAAAAGAGGGATCGTATTTTTAAATTCTTTCAAGTTTTCAGATTTTCGACACTAAAGACATCAATTAGTCAACTAGGTACCAATTTTGGGCGTATCGAGGGTGCTAATCCTTCCTCCTGCGTAAACGACTCCCGAACCCGTTTTTTTGTAGACCGAAAAATCATCGTTTTGATAAATTTAAACTTTTATTAAAATGATTGAATTACAAGGTGACCCGATCACACCTCATCAAAAAGGATTGGTGGCGACTCCCTTTTTTCTTCGTTCTCATTTTCAAAATATTAAGTCAACACCGTTTCTTTCAAAAATGGTTTCGACAGTCCCAACGGACTAGACACCATTATCGATACTCTAGACATCTCAGATTTTAAACTTCCCGACTCAACCAATTTAGTACTAACATATGAATGTGAAGATCCCAGATCTATCAAAGCATAAACAAGTTCTAAATATAATAAAAATATACCTGTCACAACATCATTTGCATCACCATCTTCACGAGTCCGCACAACATAAGCTCGAGCTGGCATTCTAATTTCTGACTGTTGAGTAACAACATCATTTCCCTTTCTAGCACCACCTCTCAAAAATGAATTATTACATATACCTCTGAGAATTAAATGAACATATAGAATACCTAGAAGAGATCACTACAAGATACTCGACTATAACAGCTGCATTCAGATATCTTTACAATTTCAACACTATCCCACTGACTGTTACAGTCATCAATGATCCCACATTATCCCAATCACTAAAGAAATCAATTCAGAAGAAATTCTGGTTAACCTGTTCTTTAAATACCATACCTGAATAAGTCGATTACTCGTGAATAACTTCTTCCTTAATAGCAACATTGCTTATCCCGAGTAATCTTTAGAAAAATTTGATATCTCTTCTAGAACTCTCTTTACTTGCTAACTCATCCTCATCTCTAGCCACGTTATTATTCATTCAGCAATTGAACTCTTCAGTTTCACACTTGTAAGCTTAATGAATATAAATATTATAAATTCCATTGTATAAGACTGTACAGGTGAGGGGGTGAAGGTCGTAAAGCCTCAAAATTTTACTCTCATATATACACACATATAACGTAACATTTATCATCAACATAATCATTATAATCATTCGACATTTTCAACTATAAAACAAAAATAAATATATATATCAGCATCCAAATCCTGACTCAATTCGACTCAATTATGACATGTACCTCTAGACTCAATTACGAGCTCGATTTAGTCTGAGAATCGGCTAAACTTGCAAAGCTCTGATACCAATAAATGTAACACCTTTAACCCACATCTGTTGCTGAAATAGGGTTTCAAAATCGGCTAAACTTGCAAAGCTCTGATACTAATAAATGTAACACCCTTAACCCACATCTATTGCCGGAATAGGGTTTCAGAGCATTACTGATCAAACAGACATAATTTTAAAACATTTCATATCATATAATATTCAAGTCAAAACCAATTAAACTCATACATATTTTCCCTTTATTCGAGCCCTCAAAGCCCAAAATATGTGATAGAAACAAGTCGGGACTAATTCAGAAGCTTAGAGAATTTTTTGCAAAATATTAAAAATTTTCAAAGCTGCAAGGTTCACACGGCCGCGTGGCCAGAATGTACCTAAAATAACAAGTTTACCATTCCTTGCAAGCTTGAACATTAAGCAATTCAAAAATCATTCGTTTAACCAGTTCAAAACACAATCAAACACATTCAAAACATATCAAAAATAATCATCCTAGGTGCCTAACCAATGTACCCTCATAGGTACCACAATTATATCACCATTTCATATCATTAAAACATCATTCAAATCATCATTTTAAATCATGTCTAATTCAATTTATTTTGCCTAATTCATGAACACTTAATCATTAACTTAATTTCACAAGTTTATATATATACCAAACTAACATTATATTTGTAACCTTATTTACAAACAATTCATAAAATAACTATTATTTAGACACCCTAGGTACATGCCGACACAAAAGGATAAACATCACCACGTTTGAGATCGGGATAGTTGTTGGATGCTAAATCGGCGATCAAAATTAAATACCTAACCTGCGCACGGAAAACAAAACCGTACGCTGAGTATGAACTCAGTGATATTTCTATAATCCGAATATTAAAAAGTAAAATAAAGAAATATGCACATTTCATCTTATAATAACAATAGTCATTCAATTTAATCAATTCATAACAAATCAATCTTAACAATTTCAATTTCTCATCAATTGCTATCTCAAATAGCTTTTCACAATAAAGTACACAATTCACTTGTCTCATTTCCATTTCACTTTCAATACTTTTCAGTTCCAATCATAATATCATTTCATTTAATTACCCCTATTAACACGACTCGGACTCAGACGGATATATGGATCCAACCAAAACACACCAGTTTGGCACCCAGTGCCTCATCGGATAATTTGAAGTAATAAGTTGACACCCAGTGTCTCATCGGTTAAACCGAAGTAAATTGGCACCCAGTGCCTCATCGAATTAATCCGAAGTAATAGATTGACACCCAGTGACTCATCGACTCGAAGTCGAAGAATTCCCTAAACTCTTCCAATCCTATGGCATGCCATCTATATCCGACTCAGCCCGATACAGTTAATAGGGTTTCAATTCACTTTCCAAATACAACCAATATTCATTTCAATTCAAATAATCAATATATTCAATATATATATACCAATTCAATCAATATAAACTCAATAAATTTATGACATACTAAATCAATCCATTTCAATTGTAAAACACAATAATTCTCACCTTAATCACTTACCATAACATTTAATCAAAATATAACAATTAATAATTAGAATTGGATTATAGAAATACAAACCAGAACTTCCAAGCTACTCCTCGTCGACTTTATCTTTTCCTTTCTTAGTCGAGGTTTCCGGCACAACGTTTACAATTAAGCTTTGAACCCTTGAAAACCCTAGCTTTTTCTCCTTTCTTTCTCTTTTTCTTTTCTTTCTTTCCTTCTCTATTTCGTTTCAACGTTTGTTTTTTTTACTTTTTCCGTTATTTATCTAGTTATTATAATATAATATAATATAATATTATATACTTAACTTTTTAAGTTTTACTATTATAATATTATAATATATATTTTAACTTTAAATTTTTAAATAAATATATATGCTTATGCCGCCTCAATTTATGTAATTGGCCTAGTTGCTTATTTGGTCCTTTTAACTTTCTTTAATTTATAATTTAACTTTCACTTTATATGTAATTTAGTCCTTTTTCCTAATTACTCTTAATTCAAGTTAATTCACCTAACCAAGACCTAATTAACCACACAACTAACTTCGTAAATATTTTTAATAAATATTTACGAATCCGTTTTACGAAAATAAAGACCCAAAAATACACTTTTCGGTTACCCGTGATTATTGGGTCGTTACATATTTAATTTAAAACACATTAAAATGAAATAAATTACAATGAGATAAAAATTAATATGAAAAAAATGTAAATTAAAATGGAAAGAAGGATAATTTAAATGAATAGAGAAAAAAATTAAATTTAAATGAAATGAGAAAAAAATAAATTAAAATGGAAAGAAAGATAATTTAAATGAAATGAGAAAAAAAAATTAAATATAAATGGAAAAAAAGATAATTTAAATGAAATGAGAAAAAAATTAAATTAAAATGGGAAGAAAGTTAATTTAAATGAAATGAGAAAAAAGGTTAAATTTAAATGGAAAAAATAATTTAAATGAAATGAGAAAAAAATTAAATTAAAATGGGAAGAAAAATAATTTAAATGAAATGAGAAAAAAATAAATTTAAATGGAAAAAAATAATTTAAATGAAATGAGAAAAAATAAATTTAAATGGGAAAATAGATAATTTAAATGAAATGAGAAAAAAATTAAATTTAAATGGAAAAAAAATAATTTAAATGAAATGAAAGATGGAAATAAAATGAAATTAAAATACAAATGAAATGAAATGGAAGAAATGAAATGAAAGGGAAATAGAAATGAAATGAGAAAAAAAAAAGATGAAATGACATGTTATGCTAGGCTTGCGTCAGGCCTGGGAAATGGAGTGTCAGTCGCCGGCACCAGCAGGCCTAGTCCCTAGGATTTGACCCAGCATTTCAGGCCTAAAAAACTAAAAAAAAAAACTCAATTAAAATGAAATGAGAAATTTTTTGAATTTAAATGAAATTTAAAATTTTGTAATGGAATGATATTTAAATTGAAAACAATTTTAAATAAAATATGAAAAAATTTAAATGACCCTAATATTGAGACTACTTCTAATTAATATGAAAAAAATATGAAATGAATTGAAAAAAAAAAAGATAAATTGAAAAAAGATCAATTGAAATGAGACTACTTGTGATTATAATATGAAAAAAAAATTGTATATTAGGAAAAAATAAATTTAAATGAAAAAAAATTAATGAAATGAAATGTTAAATGAAATATAAATATGAAATGAAATGAAATGTTAAATGAATATAAAATGAAATGATGATTATGAAATGGAATGAAAGTTTAAATGAAAACAAAAACTTAAATGAAAAAAAAATTGAAATGAGAAATAAATAAATTTAAATGGAAAAAAAATTAAATGAAATGGAAATGTAAATGAAATGGAAATGGAAGTGGTAATGAAAATAAAAAAAAAAAGTTAAAAGGATAGGGCTTGTGCCTGTGTCAGACACAATAAAATACAAACATTCTACAATATTAATACAAAAAATATAAAATTCAAACAAAAATAATACGCACTAAATTAAATTTAAACACCCAACAAACTACAAACATATAGGTAAAATTAATATACGAAAATTTTAAATTTAAACTACACATAATAGGAATTAAATTAAATTTACAGATACAAAAAATACAAATATTCTAAGAAATTAATACACGAAAATATAAAAATGAAACCTTAAATCCTAAACAACTACATTAAATTTAAAGATATAAAAAAATACAAACACTCTAAAAAAATAATACAATTATTTTGAATAGTAGTTTCTTCACAATTAGTCGTTTTCTGCTTAAATCAAGTCTCTGGGTCCCTGGTTTGAGTCTCTGTGTCAGAATGAGCTTGTTGGTTTGGTGGTTAGTTGTGTGCTAGTTTGTCTCTGGGTTCCTGGTTTGAGTCTCTGTGTGCGCTGTAACACCCCAAACCCGGCCTAAACGCTATGGCCGAATCTGGCGATGTCACATTGAAGTATTTTTCGTAAAGTGTGCTATCGATGAAAACCCCTTTTCTATTTAACCTCTTTGTGCTATTTTATGATGATTCCAAGACGTGTCATTCATTTTCAAAACGTGAGTCATTATCAAAAAGTTTTTCACTTTTAAAACGTTATTAATTTTCAAAACATCATTTACTGCGGAAGCTTTTGGAATAGGTTGCGTATTCGTGGTATTTTTGCTAAAACATTTGTCTTTTTGAAAACTCGCGTTTTATCCTACTGCTAGTAGTTATAAATCAAAACGACCAGAATCCCAAATTAAAATAAAATTCCAAATAGGCTATTATTACAGTAAAATACCCAAAAAATTAAATCAAAATGTAACATCCTAGATTAGGGGTTATGCGTTTGGAGCATAACTCAAGTATTAGTAGGCTTTAAGTGTGTTTGGTGATGTTTTAGGAGTTTTAGAACCCAAGGATGAAGGGGAAAGCTTTGGGAAAATGTTGGATTTTAAGTATAAAAGGGGAGCTGGGTGAAGGAGGCTTTAAGAAAAAATTTGGGAGTTTTGGACATGAAAAGGGGCTTGGTAAAGTGGCTTAAGGGCGCCACTTAAGGCTTGGGCAAATGACGCCTTGAGCGGGGAGGTTCGAGTGCGGGTGATGGCATGGGAGTGTTTTATTTTTCCTTTTCGCGTCAACAAGTGAAATTGGGCTAGGAAGGCCTTAAAAATAAATGGCAAGGTTGGTGGACATGAAAGTCGGCTGGCAAAAGGCTTGGGGCGCCACTTAGGGCCTTGGTGAACGTCGCCCCAAGCGGGAGGGAGGACTCAAGTTCAAGTCACGATGGAGGCGAGGTATGTTTTATTTTTGCCTTTAAGCGTTAAGACAATGGGAGCGTAGGAAGGAGCCCTTAAAACAAATTGTAGGGGTTTATATCACAAATAAACGCCTTGGCAAAAGTGCTTTGGCGTTACTTTATGTGATTCGGTGGTCCTAGGTTCGAGTGGCGTGAGCGACAAATGGGTGTTTTGTTTTTGCATCTTTGGCGTGAAGGAGAAGAGCTAATGGCTTTGCACGTGGGACTTTTAGTTAGATAAGGATAGAACTTGTTTTTGTTGTTGAATTAATTTGGAAGTATGGAATAAATATTATTTTATTTCTTTTATTTTTTTAATTTATTTGAAGAGGTGGCTAAGTGATGGGATAAAGGATAAAACATTGTTTTATTTTATTTCAAATGGGTGATAATTATCACATTAGGGAGACGGCCAAAATAGGGACTCTTTAGGGGCTTGCTTAATTGGTTTTGAGTAAGAAGGGGGTGCCGATATTCATTTAATTTTTGCTCTTCTTTTCTTCCCAATTTTCTTGGCCAAATTCTCTCTTGTCCACATTGCCCAAAATTCTTCAAACCCCTTTCTTCTTTTATTCTATTTGGCCGAACCTATCACCCCCATCCTACTCAAAAATTCATCTCCCATTTGGGTGTTAGCCGAATATCTTCATCAACACTTGGGAGCCATAGCCGAAATCTCTTCACTTTTAGTCTCTTCAAGGAAACAATAGAGGTAAGTGTTTCTTTTAAAAATCAGGTTTTTTTCTCTTCCTTTTAATGTGCCGAAAGCTTGAGAATAGGCCGTGGTAAGGTTGGCCGAATATGTATAGGGTCTTGATATTGTAACTTTTGTGTGTAGCCGACACTAAGGAGCATTTCGGGATTTGATTCTTCAAGGGATCTCAACAAGGCAAGTGACAACTTCGGGATTTCGGTAAGAGTGGGAAGTGGTTAGGCATATTCGGCCAAAGGCCCTTTTTGGTATCTAAGTATAACCGAACGTGCACTATGGTTTTAAGGGCTAATCGGTAAAGGAAAACAGAGGCTTCTGGGATTTCAATTTGCTTTGGAGCAATACGGGAATACGTTTCGGGATTTTATGATATCGTATAGATTCGGGATTTCTCCTTAGATCTTCGGTTAAACAGGTGTGTAAAACTCTTACACACTTTATTAGTTAGCATTGCTTATTATGTTACAAATAATTGTTGTGATAGTGATTTGCCCTGTGGGTATGAGCATGGATTTCGGGTAAGTCTCTTGTGACTTTAAATATGTAATAAGAATGACATGATGGGTAATATGCTATGCCATGATTTGTATGCATGATTTATGATGATATGTTGAGCATGATATGAGCATGTTTGGTAATGGGATTGAAGAGAGGAGGGGAATATTCTCTATGGGTGTCACGATGGTTTTGACCACAAGATGGGTTGGCCCCATCAGCTTGATTGTGACTTCGGTCACCAGTGGTTTTGACCACACTGTTGATATAAATCGTGACTAAGTCCCAGTGGTTTGGTACCACCAGTGGTTTTGACCACATATTGATAATTGTGACCTACGATCATCACCGGTTTTGACCACACGATGGGTTGGCCCCATCACTTGATTTGTGACTCCGGTCACCAGTGGTTTTGACCACCAGTGGTTTTGACCACACGGGGTAGTTAAAGGAGTATGGATGGCTAGTTTGGGTTGCATGTTTTGCATGTCTTGCTAATATTTTGTGTATGAGTTTGCACTACCGGGTTGGGGATTTATACACTGAGTCTTGGTGACTCACCCCTTCCCATATCATTTTGCAGATGAGTAGATCGCGGAGACAGAGCCGGAGAGTGTAACACCCCAAACCCGGCCCAAACACTACGACCGAATTTGGTGTGCTACAGAGAAAACATCTTTAAAAATCCTTTTAAGTCGAATTATCTTTTTGGTAAAAGATGGTTATTTTGTTTGAAACATCTGAGGTGTATAAAATCCATACTTAGGTTTATTTTAAAAAATATTTATTAAGTCGAGTTGTTTATAGTTTTCAAATGTACCCGATGGTACTTTAAAACATTTTTCGTTTGATTTGGAAAAAACATGTGAACTCATTATTAACATAATTAAATAGTTTAAACAAATATTCAAAGCATGTAACAATAATAACATAATTCTAGGAGGCCTTATTACAACTCAATTAAAACAAAACCAACCATAAAAATAAGATAAAACAAAATCCAAGTTCATCTATTAAAATGTTCTTTGCATGGCCACCTCGAGTCCATCCGGCTCCATCTCGCGATCTACCCATCGCAAAATGTTAAGGAAGGGGTGAGTCACCAAGACTCGGTGTGTAATCCCCACCCGGTAAGGTGACTCATACACAAGTCATTAATAAACATGCGCGTGCAACCCAACCTAACCATCCATACTCCTTTCCTACCCCGTGTGGTCAAAACCACGCGGTGGTCAAAACCACCGATGACTTAGAGTCACAAATCGATGATAGGGCCAACCCATCGTGTGGTCAAAACCACGCGATGACCATAGGTCACAATATATCAAATGTGGTCAAAACCATTTGGTGGTACCAAACCACCGGGACTTAGTCGCAAATAATCAATCGTTGTGGTCAAAACCACCGATGACCATAGGTCACAAATAATCTGTGACGGCCAACCCATCTTGTGGTCAAAACCATCGACGATGATCCATATTTCATCCCCCTCCTCTCATCAATCCCACCATCACATGCTTTTATAACAATTTTCATAAATCATACCGTAGCATTTAATCATCATGTGATGGCATGCAAATCATATATCAAAAATCACAAGTTAGGGGACTTACCCGGAATCCATGTTTAAGCCCACAAGCATATCATAGATCACTACCAAAATTTATACTCAAGACAATAATATAGCAAGTTTATTAATAAAGTGTGTAAAGAGTTTACACACCGCTTCTCTAGGAATTCCTAGATCCCGAAGATCCGATCTACGTCGCTAGATCTCTTGTCCTATAATCGACCAAAAAGCATGGTTAGGGACTTAGGCCTATTCGGCCAAACCAAGTATTTAAAAGGGTTCTCCTTTTGATCCCGAATCCTTACCCGAGTGCCTTTGAATAACTACTCCAAGCGTTCTGCTTTCCTATTAATCGGCAACCTTATGTTAGTAGTCTTTGGCTTAATTGAATGCTAATTAAATTCATAGATCCTTACCAAAATTACTTGTGAGAGAATGGAACTTGAATCGTATACCTCGAGATCCCGGCACCCCTTGCTTCAATATTCGGCCAAGACTTCACAAAGTATGAAGAAGAAAATTCGGCTATGGCTAAGGAGTAGGTTCGGCTAAGGTTGGTTTCAATATCAATCAAGGCTTGACTTTGGGTGAAAAATAAAAAGAATGGAGAAGAAAATATGGGAGGAGTTTGGCCAAGGTTTTAAGAGAATGGAAAAAAAAACCAATAAGGAAGGGTTGAGAATTTTGGCTATTTGCATAAATGGCTAATAAAAATCAAGAGGGTAGATGGGTGCTTATAAAGGAATTGGCACCCCCTCCCCTTATGCTTGCCGTCCAAAGAGTTTAAACTCTAGCCAAATCCTTGCTTTTCTCTAGGCCACTAATTTGATTTAATTCAAATAATTTGAATTAATCCCAAACAATAACCCAATAATCCACTAATATCTTCTTTTATCTATTATTATCTTGTTATCAAAATAATAATAATATTATCCTTGATTATCACTTATCAAATAAATAATAAATAAAAGAAACCATATGCCTAACAAACTCTTCCAAACCGAATTCTAATTCAAAAAAATGCTTAAGCTTATCCTTATCTTCCCATTTGCCCATGTGCAGAGCCAACTCCTCACGCATGACATGCCAAAAAATAAATCTCCCATATGTTGCCCACGTTACTCGAACATGGGATCTGCTTTGGAACCGGTGTGTGAGTGCGCCTGTGCCACTCGCCAAAGCGTTTTGTGATATAAACTCCTACAACCCTTTTAAAGGCTCCTTCCGTGGCTCCCCCTTGTTTTGACGCCAAACAACAAAAATAAACATACCTTGTGCTTCCATCCCGACTCGAACTCGAGTCCATTCGCTAAGACCCTTAAGTGGCGCCCCAAGCCACTCCACCAAGTCGACTTTCTTGTCCGAAACCCTCACCAATTATTTATAAGACCTTCTTCTCGGCCCCTCTCTCTTTTAAAGCTAGAAGCCCAAAATAAAATGCTCCTTGCGTCCCTTGTGTCTCGAACCCGAGACCCGCCACTTCTAAACTCTTAAGTGGCGCTCCAAGCCGCTCCACCACCCCGACTCTCATGCCATAAACCTCACCATTTAACTTTTAAGGCCCTCCTTCTTGGCCCCCTTTTCCTTAACTTGAAGCCCAAAAATAAAACTCCTCCCCTTGTAACTCCCAAGATTCGAACACGAGACCTCCTTTGACGCCACCTCCAAGGCACCTAAGTGGCGCATGAAGACCACTTAGCCATCTTTGTTCTTTTGTGTCACGTTTCGCCTAAAATTTTATTTAAGCCCTAACTTCTCCTAGCTCCTTTCTTTTAAGTACTAAAAAATAAATTTTAATACTAAGTCAGGCCTAGCTCGGGTTTAATTCTAGACCCCAAAACATGCCAAATAAATCATAAATTTATTTCTTCAAGCACACACACACATGGGAACAAATAATTAAATTTTCAAACAACCCCTAATTCAGGATGTTACAATTCTACCCCCCTTAAAAATAATTTCGTCCTCGAAATTACTTACTATCGTTCATTCGCGCATCCTTAACTCATCATATTACGCTACTGCTGCGCACTCTGATCTTAACAAATCTAACACATCCCCTAGAACTCATTTCTAACGTCGCGATTTAATCTGATTAAAGAGTTTTATGCATTAGTACTTTTGTTCCACTTTGTTAATCCGCGAACAGTTTTATGAAACGAAGTTTTCAGAAGTTGTTCTTTCGATCAATCAAAGTTTCCAGTTCAAATTCACTATTCTAATTCAGAGAATCACATTCACATTCATCCACAACATTCACTTCACTACTTTGGACATTTCTGATCATTCCCTACCCCAGGGGTAGTTTCGGTAAATTTGTCAATCAGGGATAATTTTGTAAATTTCAAAAGTCAGGGTATTATTTTGAAATACAAAATTTGAGAATTTATTGAAATCGGGGTAATATGGTAAATTCTAAAACAAAGGGCATTTTCGTAATTTTTCCACTAGGGGCATTTTGGTAATTTTGATAAATCGAGAATATTTTGAAAATTTTCCAAAAATAAATTTGTCCTACTATTTAAAAGAGATATTTTAGTGATTTTAAAACTAGAGTTTTCCTTAAAACATGGCTAATCCCTTTCGGGTTTTATTTAGCGTGTTTAGCCTAAGACCGAGTCCTCTTGGTTAGGGTGAACCGAAGCTACGCACTGCAGTAGGAATCCCGCGAAGAGGAGGTGAGTCACTAGGGACTGCTTAAGTACCAAGCTCTTAGGATCCAATCCTAGACATGCGCACAAGGGTTACCACGTCCTAACTCGCGACTTGGTCCTAGGTTTGTTTAATTAGGCTTTTAAAGTTTTATGTATTACATTTGGAGTGGGCTAGTCCTAAAATTCAAACACCTATCATACTATCTACGTCCCATACCTACCCTCTACCAGTAATAATTCATACAAAAATCAGAAGTACTTACCTAGGCGGATAGGTGCCGGAGACTCGGGCCATGCTGCTTGAAAACCCAAAAATCATACCATAAGGCCTACCAAAACATTTTTGGGCCTTGGGCCCCCCACATGAGAGTTTTGAATCAGGGCTGATACCATTTGTAACACCCCAAACCCGGCCCAAACACTACGACCGAATTTGGTGTGCTACGGAGAAAACATCTTTAAAAATCCTTTTAAGTCGAATTATCTTTTTGGTAAAAGATGGTTATTTTGTTTGAAACATCTGAGGTGTATAAAATCCATACTTAGGTTTATTTTAAAAAATATTTATTAAGTCGAGTTGTTTATAGTTTTCAAATGTACCGATGGTACTTTAAAACATTTTTCGTTTGATTTGGAAAAAACATGTGAACTCATTATTAACATAATTAAATAGTTTAAACAAATATTCAAAGCATGTAACAATAATAACATAATTCTAGGAGGCCTTATTACAACTCAATTAAAACAAAACCAACCATAAAAATAAGATAAAACAAAATCCAAGTTCATCTATTAAAATGTTCTTTGCATGGCCACCTCGAGTCCATCCGGCTCCATCTCGCGATCTACCCATCGCAAAATGTTAAGGAAGGGGTGAGTCACCAAGACTCGGTGTGTAATCCCCACCCGGTAAGGTGACTCATACACAAGTCATTAATAAACATGCGCGTGCAACCCAACCTAACCATCCATACTCCTTTCCTACCCCGTGTGGTCAAAACCACTTTGGTGGTCAAAACCACTTGATGACTTAGAGTCACAAATCGATGATAGGGCCAACCCATCGTGTGGTCAAAACCAGCGATGACCATAGGTCACAATATATCAAATGTGGTCAAAACCATTGGTGGTACCAAACCACCGGGACTTAGTCGCAAATAATCAATCGTTGTGGTCAAAACCACCGATGACCATAGGTCACAAATAATCTGACGGGCCAACCCATCTTGTGGTCAAAACCAGCGACGACAGATCCATATTTCATCCCCCTCCTCTCATCAATCCCACCATCACATGCTTTTATAACAATTTTCATAAATCATACCGTAGCATTTAATCATCATGTGATGGCATGCAAATCATATATCAAAAATCACAAGTTAGGGGACTTACCGGAATCCATGTTTAAGCCCACAAGCATATCATAGATCACTACCAAAATTTATACTCAAGACAATAATATAGCAAGTTTATTAATAAAGTGTGTAAAGAGTTTACACACCGCTTCTAGGAATTCCTAGATCCCAAGATCCGATCTACGTCGCTAGATCTCTTGTCCTATAATCGACCAAAAAGCATGGTTAGGGACTTAGGCCTATTCGGCCAAACCAAGTATTTAAAGGGTTCTCCTTTTGATCCCGAATCCTTACCCGAGTGCCTTTGAATAACTACTCCAAGCGTTCTGCTTTCCTATTAATCGGCAACCTTATGTTAGTAGTCTTTGGCTTAATTGAATGCTAATTAAATTCATAGATCCTTACCAAAATTACTTGACAGAGAATGGAACTTGAATCGTATACCTCGAGATCCCGGCACCCCTTGCTTCAATATTCGGCCAAGACTTCACAAAGTATGAAGAAGAAAATTCGGCTATGGCTAAGGAGTAGGTTCGGCTAAGGTTGGTTTCAATATCAATCAAGGCTTGACTTTGGGTGAAAAATAAAAGAATGGAGAAGAAAATATGGGAGGAGTTTGGCCAAGGTTTTAAGAGAATGGAAAAAAACTAATAAGGAAGGGTTGAGAATTTCGGCTATTTGCATAAATGGCTAATAAAAAATCAAGAGGGTAGATGGGTGCTTATAAAGGAATTCGGCACCCCCCTTCCCCCTTATGCTTGCCGTCCAAAGAGTTTAAACTCTAGCCAAATCCTTGCTTTTCTCTAGGCCACTAATTTGATTTAATTCAAATAATTTGAATTAATCCCAAACAATAACCCAATAATCCACTAATATCTTCTTTTATCTATTATTATCTTGTTATCAAAATAATAATAATATTATCCTTGATTATCACTTATCAAATAAATAATAAATAAAAGAAACCATATTCCTAACAAACTCTTCCAGCCGAATTCTAATTCAAAAAAAATGCTTAAGCTTATCCTTATCTTCCCATTTGCCCATGTGCAGGCCAACTCCCTTCACGCCAGCATGCCAAAAAAATAAATCTCCCATATCTGCCCACGTTACTCGAACATGGGATCTGCTGGAACCAGCGTGTAACGCCCTGTGCCACTCGGCCAAAGCGTTTTTGTGATATAAACTCCCTACAACCCTTTTTAAAGGCTCCTTCCGTGGCTCCCCCTTGTTTTGACGCCTTGACAACAAAAATAAACATACCTTGTGCTTCCATCCCGACTCGAACTCGAGTCCATTCGCCAAGACCCTTAAGTGGCGCCCCAAGCCACTCCACCAAGTCGACTTTCTTGTCCGAAACCCTCACCAATTATTTATAAGACCTTCTTCTAAAGCCCTCTCTCTTTTAAAGCTAGAAGCCCAAAATAAAATGCTCCTTACGTCCCTTGTGTCTCGAACCGAGACACCGCCACTTCTAAACTCTTAAGTGGCGCTGCAAGCCGCTCCACCACCCCCGACTCTCATGCCATAAACCTCACCATTTAACTTTTAAGGCCCTCCTTCTTGGCCCCCTTTTCCTTAACGCCGAAGCCCAAAAATAAAACTCCTCCCCTTGTAACTCCCAAGATTCGAACTGAGACCTCCCTTTGGCGCCACCTCCAAGGCACCTAAGTGGCGCATGAAGACCACTTAGCCATGCTGTTCTTTGTGTCACGTTTCGCCTAAAATTTTATTTAAGCCCTAACTTCTCCTAGCTCCTTTCTTTTAAGTACTAAAAAATAAATTTTAATACTAAGTCAGGCCTAGCTCGGGTTTAATTCTAGACCCCAAAACATGCCAAATAAATCATAAATTTATTTCTTCAAGCACACACACACATGGGAACAAATAATTAAATTTTCAAACAACCCCTAATTCAGGATGTTACAGAGAGGACTCGAGGCGGCCATGTTTGTTCCTTGGATTTGAATTTATATTTAGCACAGTTAAAGTTTATTATTTACTAAATTTTGGTTTGGATTGTAATAAGGTCGCTAGTTGTTATTTTGATGTTTAAGTAGTTGTTTTTACTTTACTTCTACCATATTACTAATGAATTTATAAATTGTTAAATAAATCGGTTAAAAGAACGTTTTCAAAATAAGTACCTTTACGAGTTTTCAAAGATGCTACCGTCGGGTAACAAAATTTACCAAGTTAACTATAACTCTGATGTTTTCTAAAATTAAAATGATCAAATGTTTTCAAAGGAAAAAGGGTTTCAACTCAACCATGTTTATAAAATCAACCCCACCAAATGTTTTTTTTTTATAGACACCGTTTTATAAACAAAATTTTCAGATTTCCACCTGTTAATCAAAATCTTTCAAAACGTTTTTACTCCGTGACATACCAGATCCGGTCATGGCTCATGGGTCGGGTTTGGGGTGTTACACGAAATCATAAAATACTAAATCAAGTTAGATAGGTCGTGTGGCCACCGTTGAGTCCTCCGTTGCACCGATCCGCCTATGTCTGGAGATTACCTGTACAGTTAAAACAGAAGGGTGAGTTTGCGAAAACTCAATGTGTAATCACATATAAGCAAACAGACAGAAAACAAACACAGTCTGGGCCTAGGCCCTTTTCAATATCAGTGTCAATATCAGTTTGGGCTTTAACCCATCTTAGTACAGAACAGTCATGTGTTTGGGCCCTAGCCCATTACAGAATCAATGATCAATGCAGTAACAGATTTAAACAGTACACAAGTCCTACCCAGCCAGCCTCTACACTCCATCTCCGTTCAACCCTACACTCCTTGTGGGGATATAATCAACCCACCCATCCCTACACTCTAGAGAGTACCGAATGCGGCACTATACAATAACATGCAGCTGGGCTGCCAGTAATTTAGACTCGAAGCCTTTCAGTACACTTCCTCCGATAAATATAAGACCCACCCCCATGCAATGCATCATGCAATCATGTCATGACATACCATGGTATCATACATGTATTCAGTACAATTTAAATAGCATGCTAAAATACAATCATACATGTACATATATATATATATATACCTCACACAGGGGTATAAGAGTCATTCAGTCAAGTAGGGGTCCAGGTAAGCTTACCGACCCTACAGTAGGTCCAAAGTCAACTCAGGTGACCCGTGCAACCTTAGCTGTCAAACAGTGACAATAGGCCTACGAGCCCATGATGCTAGCCCATGTAGGCTCACATGCCCGTGTGGCCCACACCATAATGGCCTTAGCAGTGTGAAATGCACAACCTGGCCCAACAATTACTACATGCCCGTGTGGTCTGCTCGTGTGGGGCCCACACAACACAGTTAGACCCGGCTCATGAAATCGCACATGGCCGGCCTCGTCGATCACACACCCATGTTTAGTCACACGGCCTACCACACGGGCGAGCGTACGCCCGTGTAGCGTCAATGTTCACTTATTCTGGCTTTTGCCAATTTCCATAATCGCGATTGTATTTACACACCTGTTATGGTTTCGCAGCAAACCACCCCCAAGACCAATAGTACCTAAATTTGAACATTCCAATTTTATCGTTAGTCTCACTCACCACTAGCACCATAACATACAGTCGAAAACACTTCCAAAATAAACGTACAGTACCAACCTTGAAACCTCGAACGAAAATGCTAATACTCCACATAAAAGGGACCATGCTCCAAATGGTTCCTTGATGTCAAGACCAAATAACCCCAATCATCCATTTAATTAGGAGCAAAATAAGACCCAACGAACTTAAAGTTAACAAAAGAACCAGTGATAAATTAACGAGAATTGATCAAGATACAACAAGCCATTCGGCTTTCAGTCATTTCAGTCTTACCACAAACGGAAAACGACGATTACCCAAAGCCACAGTTTTGACAAGCCGCCCTTAAACTTTGATCGTCTCCTAAACAAAAGCCGAAACCTTAGTGACCAATTGGTTAGGTGACCATAACAGAAAACATCATCATAACTTACCAAAAGCGTGAAAGAAAAAAAAAAGAAATCGTAATTATGGTGAAATATCGCCAGTCAGAAGAAGAGATTTTAGGGGAAGAACGACACCCAGGTGAAGAGGAAAGAAACGACACAGAAAGGAGAGAAAGGAAAAAGAAAGAAAATAGCAAAATCCCTTAGCAAAAATTTGGCACTCTAGTAGAAGAACATTCGGCAGAAAACACAGAAAAGAATGGAAAGAAAAAAGAAGAAAGGAGAGGAAACAATTCCCTAGCTGAAATTTTAAGAGAAGCAATACCAATTCGGCACCAACTCTCCTCCTATCCCCAAAATCTCTAACATCCCACCATCCAAATCCCTTAACAACCGAAAATCCCCCCTCTTTAGCCTCCTAAAAATCGGCCACACATTTCCCATACTCCTCAAACACTCAAATTTCAGTCAAACTATAATTCTTCCACGGCCAAGCAATAAAAATAAATCCCTTTTTTTATCGAGCAGAGATTCGAACTCTAGACCCCTTGCAACATTAACACTCCACTTAACCACTAGACCAGCAGGCCCATTCTGACATGTTTTATCAACAATTATTTATAAGCCTACTGTCTAACGATAAGGGTTTATTCAATTAAAGACAAAAATTTTGCCTAAGCTAAGGCTTGAACCCAAGACTTATCAGACACTCCCAGAATACTTAACCACTGAAGCAGATACACAATTATAACAACAACATACAAAAATAAAAAAAAATTAGGTTTTTTTTGGGGTGTTACAACTCTACCCCCTTAAAGAAAATTTCGACCTCGAAATTTTACCTAATCAGAAAAGATGAGGATATTACTGCCGTATTGCATCCTCAGGCTCCCACGTGGCCTTCTCAGAACTATGATTACGCCAAAGAACCTTAACCAGTGGGATGGACTTCCTTCTCAGAACTTTAACATCGCGGTCCAATATCTGTACCGGCTCCTCCTCGAAGGTCAGATCTAGCCTAACCTCAATCTCCTCAACTAGAAAAATATGTGTGGGATCAGAGCGGTAGCATCTCAACATAGATACATGGTACACATCATGAATCCGCTCCAACTCTAGAAGTAGCTCCAACTTGTAGGCAACTGGTCACACACATCTCAGTATGCGATAAGGTCTAATGAATCTGGGACTCAACTTGCCCTTACGACCAAATCTCAGTACCTTGTTCCACGGCAAGACCTTAAGAAAAATGAAGTCCCTCACAGAATACTCAATCTCTCGACGCTTCAGATCTACATACGACTTTTGCCTATCAGATGCCTCTTTTTGTCGATCTCGAATCAACCTGACCTTATCCTCAGTATCAGAAACCAGTTTAGGACCCAGAATACGGCGCTCGCCCAACTCAATCCAACACAAAGGAGTACGACACTTACAACCATAGAGCGCCTCGTAAGGTGCCATCTGTATGCTAGACTGGTAACTATTGTTGTAAGCGAACTCTGCCAACGGCAAAAACTCCTTCCAACTGCCTCGGAAGTCAATTACACAACCCCTTAACATATCCTCTAGTATCTGAATCACCCTATCAGATTGACCATCTGTCTCAGGATGGAACGCAGCATTGAAGTCCAACCTTGTACCCAGAGCTTCATGTAGCTTCTTCTAGAATCGAGACATAAAGCAGGGATCCCTATCAGATATTATCGAAACCGGTACCCCATGCAGTCTCACTACCTCAGACACATAGAGTTTAGCCAGCTTCTGCAAAGAGTAATCAGTACGAACCGGTATGAATGGGCAGACTTGGTCAACTGATCCACGATGACCCACACTGAATCTTTCTTAGTAGGTGTTAAGGGCAACCCACTTACGAAATCCATAGTCACTCTTTCCCACTTCTAAAGCGGTATTTTAACTGGCTGCAGTAAACCTGAGGGTAGCTGATGCTCAGCCTTAACCTGCTGGCATGTTAGACATTTACTCACAAAATTAGTAACATCTCGCTTAAGACCTGGCCACCAGTATAGCTCACGAAGGTCTCGGTACATCTTGTTCTCACCAGTATACATAGCATAAGGGCTACTATGTGCCTCTCGCAGTATAAACTGCCTCAACTAGACATCATTTGGTACACAGACTCTCCCACGGAAATAGAGAACCCCTTCGCTATTCAATCTAAAATCTGATGTATTACCACTCTCAATCTGTCGGAATCGAAGACCCAGTGACTCATCCTCCAACTGTTTACCCTTAATCTGCTTGATCCATATCCGCTTAACCTGGAGTTTAGCCAACAGACTACCGTCATCAAGTAAATTGAGACGAGCAAACATCACTCTCAAATCAGTCATAGCCCTTCAGCTCAGTGCGTTGGCCACCACATTGGCCTTACCAGGATGGTATTCAATCGTACAGTCATAATCCTTTAGTAGCTCAATCCATCTACGTTGCCTAGGGTTTAATTCCTTCTGAGTGAGGAGATATTTGAGACTCTTGTGATCAGTGTAAATGATACACTTCTCACCATACAAGTAATGTCTCTAGATTTTTAGTGTGAATACCACTGCGGCTAACTCCAAGTCATGCGTCGGATAATTTACCTCATGAGTCTTAAGCTGTCGAGACGCGTACGTAACCACCTTACCTTCTTGCATTAACGCACATCCTAAACTGACATGTGATGCATCACTATACAAGTAAACTCTTTTCCGAGCCTTTGGTTGTATCGAAACGAGGGCTTGATCGAAGACGGTCTTGAGCTTTTCAAAGCTCTTTTGCTGTGAATCAGTCCAGTTAAACGGCTCACCCTTACGTAGCAGCTTAGTCAAGGGTGTTGCAATAACAGAAAAGCCCTCTACAAATCGTCGGTAGTACCCGGCCCGGTCCCAGAGCCGCAATCTCGTCTGATCCTAGGTGCTTCCAATCCAAGACAGCCTTAATCTTTCGAGGATTGGCCCTAATCCCCTCAGCAGATACCATATGGCCCAGAAATGTTACTTCTTTTAACCAAAATTCACACTTATTGAGCTTGGCGTACAGTTGCTTCTCCCTCAAAACCAGCAAAACCACTCGGAGATGTTCATCATGTTCTTCATCAGTCTTCGAATACACCAGAATGTCGTTAATAAAGACTACCACGAACCGATCCAGATAGAGCTGGAACACTCAGTTCATCAGATCTATAAAAGCTGCTGGTGTATACGTCAATCCAAATGACATTACTAAGAACTCGTAATGACCATAACGAGTCCTAAACGCAGTCTTGTGTACATCAGCCTTCTTAACTCTCAACTGATGGTACCTAGATCGGAGATCAATTTTAGAAAAAACCAAAGCTCCTCGAAACTGATCGAACAAGTCATCTATCCTCGGTAAAGGGTACTTATTCTTAATGGTCAGTTTGTTCAGTTGCTAGTAATCGATGTACATGCGCATGGATCCATCATTCTTTTTCACGAACAACATTGGTGCTCCCCACGGAGACACACTAGGACGAATGAATCCACGATCCAGTAATTCTTGAATCTGAGCTTTAAGCTCCACAAGCTCCTTCGGTGCCATTCTATAAAGGGCGATGGACATCAGAGCTGTACCAGGAAGGAGCTTAATCCCAAAATCAACTTCACGATTTGGAGGTAACCCAGGTAGCTTTTCAGGGAAGATGTCCGAAAAGTATTCAACCGTTCTGATTTCTCTAACAGAAGAATCCTCAGAATTTGAAACACTGATGTAGGCCAGATACGCCTCACATCCCTTACGAACCAACTTTTCGGCCCTTAATGCAGAAATCACATTCGACAAGTAGTTCCTCAATTACAACTACTTCATTGTCCTCCTCAGTTCTCAATACCACCCGTTTAGTGGCACAATCCAAGTTCACTCGGTGTTTAACTAGTCAATCCATGCCCAGTATCAGATCGAATTCTCTAAAAGGGAGTTCCATTAGATCGGCTAGAAAAATAACTCATTGCACCTCTAAAGGGACGTATCTAAATAACTTATTAACCTGGATAGACTATCCCAATGGACTTAATACCGTAATTTCACTCGGAGTACTCTCAACCAGAATCCCCAAGTTTTCAGTAACAGAGCAGGAAACATAGGAATGAGTGGATCATATATCTATCAATGCAGTGTAAGGTACATTAAAAATTAAGAACGTACCCGTGATGACATCTGAAACATCTCCCTCCTCTCGGTGACGTGCAGCATATACCAGAGCCGGCTGCCTTGTCTCAGTCTGATTAGCATATCTGCTTGGTGCTCTCTACCCAACCCATTACCACCTCGAGCCTGACCGCGGCTCAGTGGCTACTGAACACCCCTCGATGACTGTGCAGTACCCAAACCAGGAGCTTGCATCTGATCAGGCCTTCGTAGACACTCTCTGATACGGTGCTCCAATGAACCACACCTCAAACATGCCCAAGTTTTTTCCAGCACTCGCCCTGATGGCGTCTCCCACAATCGATACAAGGCAATTGACCAGTAGCAACCATAGGGGCCCCAACTCTGACTGGCCCATCCACTCTGGCCTTTTTCTTAGGCATCTGAATGGAACTTAAGGGTTCTGAATCCCTCATATTCCTACCTTTCTCTTTCTCACAGTTTTGGCGCTCAATGCGCTTAATATCTTCGGCGATCTTCACCTTATCCACTAGTGCAGCAAAGTCTCGCTCCCTCTGTGGAGCTATCAAAACTCTTAAGCTATCTCTGAGGCTGTCCTCGAAGCGAACACATCGCTCGTACTCAGTCGCTATTATACCTCTCGCATATCGACTTAGCCTTAAGAACTCGGCCTCATATCTGGCCACTGATCTGTCCCCCTGAGTCAGATTTAAAAACTCTCTCCTCCAGGCATCCATATAACTGGCACCCACGTATTTTCCCTAGAAGGCAGATTTGAAGAATTCCCAGGTTAATCGTTCGGGCTGAGTGCCCTCTTTTACAGTAAGCCACCACTGATATGCCTCATCTCGTAGCAGAAATACAGCACCCTTTAATTTTTGCTCGGGGGTGCAGTCTAGGTCATCCATAATTCTCTCCGTGGCCTCTATCCAGTACTCAGCCACGTTAGGGGCAACTATAGCAATACCCCTTAAAATCTCAGCTCCATTGGACCAGAGTCATTCCGTAATCGACCCTCAGCCTCCAGTACCAATATTGGTCCCAGCGACCCTCTCCAGAATTCTTAACATGACTTGTGACAGTACGTCGTCCTCAGCCATTCGATCATGAGACCTAGTCTCAGTCACAAGTGAAGCCGGTGTCTTACTGGTTTCTAAATTAGGTATATGGCCAGATGATGAAGACCCAGCTCGAGCAACTCTACGGCTTTACCATGGCCTCTTATACCCCGTCCGCGAGTACCTCTAATGCTAATTATCTAATCTCGTGTTATTTGTATTAATAGTTTTTTGCAGATCAGCTTACAGTTTCAGCACTTGTTAATCAAAGTTTTATGCAAGAGAGTATAGTAATTCAGTGTCCGTTTTTGTAAATTAACCTAACAGTTTTGCTACAGTCTAAGTATACACTATCTTAAGTGTTTTTAGTACAGTCCCTCTATAGTATTCGTAGGATATACTACCTATAGTAGTTTCATTTTAAAACATATAACAGTTTCAGTCACAATCATAATGCAGTTTTTAGAGAGAACTTACAGGATCGGCGTCGGAGACTCGATATGCCACACATTCAGTAAAACATTTCAAAACACTTTAAATCATTTGAAATTAGTTCTTTAGAATTTCAAGTTTTAAAACCCAATCCACAGCCGAGTTTTGCAACCTGGCTCTGATACCACTAAATGTAACACCCCAAACCCGGCCTAAACGCTATGGCCGAATTTGGCGATGTCACATTGAAGTGTTTTTCGTAAAGTATGCTATCGATGAAAACCCATTTTCTATTTAACCTTTTTGTGTTATTTTATGATGATTTCAAGACGTGTCATTCATTTTCAAAACATGAGTCATTATCAAAAAGTTTCACTTTTAAAACGTTTTTAATTTTCAAACGTCATTTACTGCGAAAGCTTTTCGAATAGGTTGCGTATTCGTGGTATTTTTGCTAAAACTTTGGTCTTTTTAAAAACCCGCGTTTTATCCTATTGCTAGCAGTTATAAATCATAACGACCAGAATCCCAAATTAAAATAAAATTCCAAAGAGGCCATTATTACAGTTGTCGAAACCATTTTTTTATCGGGTTTTAAAAAATGGGAATCGACATTAAAAATAGAATGGAGTCGCCACCAATCCTTTTTGTTTAGGTGTGATCGGGTCACCTATAAAATAAATTTTGGTCTGCATAATTAGAGAAAGCGGGTTCGGGAGTCGGTTACGTGCGAGGAAGGGTTAGCACCCTCGCAACGCACAAAATTGTTACCAAATCGATTAATTAGTGTCCTTGCGTCGAAAATTTGAAAATATTTAAGGTATAAAATTTTTAAAGGAGGTTAACTAACCCTGAATTAAATTTCAAGATTAACTCGTTTCAAAGGAACAAAAATGTCATACCCAGCACGTTAGGATATAACACATTTATACTTTGACACCGAGATCATCTTTGATCTTCAAAACATATGAAAAGGGTATTTGGTTATTTAGTCGAACGAAAAATCGACACCCAGCACGTTAGGATGTAATCTTTCGAACTTCTAAACACACAAATATTGCCTTGTTTTTTAAATAACTTTTTAAATAAGCGATTTTACAACTGACTTAAAGTGTGCTTTTTTTGAATCAATATTTGATAACAAGAATATAACATCGAGCATAGGATAATAATATGTGAATACAACTTTATGCAAATGGATAACAAAAATAATGATATGAACATACAATCCAAATTATACAATAATCTCACAACTCCTATTTTGAAAATACCAACACTATTAGATAAATGAAAATTTACAAATAAAGCAATACATAATAGAGTTTAAAATAGATAAAAAAACAAGATGAAAATAACTAATACATAATAATATAAATGAATTTTAAAATAAATATATTATATAAGAAGAAATTCAAAATGTATAATATATATTAATTTACAAAATTACATGTATGAAATAAACAAACCAATTATATAAATAATTTATAAATGAAAATAATAACATATAAAAGTTTTTGAAATAAACAAAAATATACAATGAAATATGGACTTAAGATGAAATAAATTATATGATTAAATAAATTTGAAATAATATACCTATACACATAAATAGATTTAAAAGAAAAATACATGAATAAAATAACATGAAATCCATAATAGGTATAAATAATTTAATATAAATGATATATGTATATATATTTATATGAAAATAACATATAAAGAGAAATAATTAATCTCTAGAACAATTTAAAATATAATATTTAATATTAATTAAAAAATAATTAAAATAAGCGAATAATTAAATAAAATGATTAAAGGACTAATATTAAAATCAAAGCAAAATCAGAGGGCTAAAGCAATAAATTAAAAGAAATAAAAAAAAGAGGACTAAAATACAGCGCGCATAAACTAAAAGGGACAAAAAGTGCAATATTACCCGAATTATTAAACGCAGAGTTTAAATAGGGACTAAATTAAGCTCGCATAAAATTCTCGGGTAAAATCAAAATAAACGAAATCTTAATTAAAAAGAAATAAAATGCGGAAGGGCCAAAATAGAAAATATCCCAAAACTTTGAAAAACACGCGGATCTAGCTTGGAGCGGGTCGGATCCGGGTCGAGGGGGTTAAATGGCGCCGTTTTAAGGCCACTTAAACAAGCCTAAAACGACGTCGTTCCCAGAGCCTATAAAAGGAAGAAAAATTTGTTAAAAAATCATTTCTGCTGTGTTTTTTTTAAAAAAAGAAGGAACCAGGTTTTTATTTTCTCTGTTAGGGTTTTCAACCCCTCGCTGCTGGCGTCGGACCACCGCCGCCGTCAGGCGTGGTGGCCGGAGGGTCAAAAAATGGTCGTTTTGAAACCCTCTGAGTGCCCTAAGCCCAAATCTACCCTTCAAGCACCCAAAACCTCTCAAAACAATCGAAAGAAGCATGAAACGCTCGGTTTGGCTCGAAAGCTTCGGTTTTGGCTTACGATCGTCACAGAGGTAAAAAAACTTTAATCCCTATTCTATTTCTATATGTATATGCTATATGCGAAGCAAGAATAGATTAAAAACTCCAAGAATACCTCTGAAATTGCTATGTTTGAATTCGAAAATCGTCCAAAAAATACAGGGGTTTCTTTGGCTCTTTTTATAGCCGATTCTTAAAAAAAATAAAAATACAAAGTTTTTTTTCTATTATATTCTTTTTTTGTTTTGTATTTGCTGTTGTCGTCCTTTCTTTGTGCAGGTACGAGGCGACGTGGAAGCGCGAGGGTGGCATACGGAGGCCGTACGGTGGCGACATGCGCGGGGTGGCTTGCTGCGTGGGAGGCTTGCGGCGCTGGAGGCTTGAAGCTCCCTAGGGTTTTGTGAAACCTTGAAATGTTTGGGCCATTTGGGCCTAGTTTGTAATTGGGCTGGTTGAGTATTGTAAATGGACATTTAAAAGACTGTTTATTGGTTTTTTTTTGGTTTTTTATTTGGTTAATGGACCGGGTGAAAATTGGGTCTTACATGTGCCCCTCTTTGCTTATTATCGTGTAACGAGAATAGAGCAAAGACTTCAAAATGGGCCAATTTTGTCCGGTATTCAAATCTTGGACTTCTTTCAGTGCTTTTCGTCTTCGAGTAGCTTCATTCTATCCCACTGCATCTTCAGGGCATAGGAACTAGCGCTTCGATCCGCTCCAATGTTATTTCAGGGAGAAGAGACTCGTAACTTCAATCTTCTTACTGAAACTTCTTGGAAATAAAGTTGGACCCTCAATAACCTCAGGGAGAAGGGATTAGTAGCTTCGACCTACTCCACTGGGACTTTGAGGTGATAAGAATTCAGAGAGAAGAGATTTGTAACTTCGATCTTCTTACTGAAACTTCTCGAAAATATAGTTTGATCCTCAATAACCTCAGGGAGAAGGGATTTGTAACCTCCACCTACTCCACTGGGACTTCGGGGTGATAGGAATTCAGAGAGAAGAGATTTGTAACTTCGATCTTCTTACTGAAACTTCTCGAAAATATAGTTTGATCCTCAATAACCTCAGGGAGAAGGGATTTGTAACCTCTACCTACTCCACTAGGACTTCGGGGTGATAGGAATTTGTAAGCACCAAATTTTGTCCGGCCCAACTATGTGTTTAATTTTCAAATTTAAAGAAAATTAAAAAAATTGAAAAAATACAAAAAAAAATCAAAATTACATTTTGACCCCTTAACTTTTCCAAAATTACATTTTTACCCCTTATCTTTCTCGAAATTACACTTCGACCCTGCCTGTTTCACTGTATTTGCAATCTAGTCCTACTGTCAGAAAATCTCCAAAAATTCGGTGGATTTCGCGCACCCACTCCCCGATTTTTCGGCCACCGGCCTAAGGGATGGCCTCCCTTCCCCCTAGCCACCTAATACCTGCAAAAAAACACACTATAAAAGATGAAAATCAACCAAAAAAAACCCCCCAACATTCAACAAAAAGAGCCCCCAAAAAAAAGCAAAAAAGAGAAGGAAAAGAGGAGAGAAGAAGAAGAAGAGAAGAGGGAGAAGGAGAAAGCGCCGCACCACCGGCGAGGAAACGGTGACGGCGTCAACGGCAGCGGCGGTTGGAGAAAAAAAAGAAGGAAGAAGAAGAAGAAAGAAAGAAAAAAAAAAAAGGAAAAAGAAAGAAAAAGAAAGGAAGAAAGGAAAGAAAAAAAATCAATATCAGTCGGGTCAACCCGACCCGACCCGCGACCCGCTACCCGACCCGAGTCCAGCAGCCCATTTTTTAAAAAAAAAAGCATAAAAAAACAGCCAGAAGAAAAAGGAGCGATCCAAAAGCAAAGAGCCCACATGCGGCCCCCAACATCCGGCTCAAGCCCAAGAAGTTGGCCTGCACCAAAGAAGCCAGCCCAAAGAAGAAGAACGGCAAATTTGACCAGCGTCTGAGCCCAAAGCAAAGAAAGAAAAAAAAAAGAGAGAAGGAAAAAAGAAAAAAAAAAGAAAAGAGCTCGGGTCGTGTATCCCATTTTTCAAGCTCGTAATTTTGAGTTTTTCGGTAATTTTCTTTTTACCTACTTTTAATTTAATTCGCGTATTTTAATGACATCTCGTTTTAATAGTATTAATATTTTTAGCATTTTTATTTTTTAATTGTATTTTATTTTATTTTTAATTTTAATAATTTTAATAAATAAGGCAACGAATCGGTTTAATACTAAGTCGTTGATTTCATCGCTATGTTGGGTGAATATCATCGGTTCGTGTTAAATACGATACGCCCTTTTAAAAATCCAAAAAAAATCTCGAGTTTCAAAAAATTTCATGTTTTTAAAATTTTTCGTGTTTCAAAATTTTTTGTATATTCAAAAATTCTCGTATCTCAAAATTTTCGTGTTTTCAAAAATCTAGTGTTTCAAAATTTTCGTGTTTTAAAAAAAATCTTAGGTTTCAAAAAATTCTCGAGTTTCAAAAATTTTTGAGTTTTCAAAGTTTTTCGTGTTTCAAAATTTTCGTGTTTTCAAAATTCTCGGGTTGTGATTACTAACCAATGTTATTTATCTTCATTTTTATTTCTCATCATGCATCACAGGCATCTTGTTAGGAAGGTGTTGATTAGAGATTGGTTGCCAAAAACGGGTTTCTGATGGAGGAGTCAATTACACAAGTAACCGAGAAAAATGCCGTGGTTCGAGACTGGTCTTTGAAAACCCAGAAAGAAAAAGGGGACAGTTTAAAGGAAGGATGTATCTCCAATATTCCCGAGCATATAACTTCTAATGTTCGTCAGAATAACCTCGAAGACTTGACTAGAATCTGGAAACAGTGGGACTCAGACATTAGGGGCATCTTCGCTGAAAAGTACGAGGATATAGCTCACTTGATCGCTGTCAACATAGACGAACAGTTGATTCGGAAGAAGAATGTTGAATACGAAACCGTGTCTGCAGAATTAATGACAAGTCAGTCTGAGCGTCAAGAGCTAAAAAGGAAATACGAGATTTAGAAAATACATTGTAAGCTCATCAGCAACATTTGGATACTCTCCTAAAAGCCTTAGAAGAAAAGAATGGCCAGCATGACAGAGACACTCTTGCCTACGAAAGAGCTCTCTAAGAAAAAGATATGCATCTCGGCGGTTTGATCAATGAAATTCGTAAGGCGGCTGTGCAAATCATGCAATTATCAGATGAAGCCGAAGCTCTCAGTTGCCAATTCCCTCCGAGCCAAAGATCAGGCATGTCGGAGTTCCTAGAATGAGTGAAGAAACAAGGCGATGTGGCTAGGAAATTTGTGTAACTGTTAAATCAGAGATGGCAAAACGTTTTGTAATGGACTCTTTTGATTAATGAAATGCCTAAGTATGGGGCTATCTTGAAATCAACACCAAAATTCTTGCATATTTATTCATGACTAACATTCATTTGTCATTTATTCATTCATCCATTCATTTGCATGTGCATATCACCTTAATCATTCACTGAACACTAAAACCGGTACACCACAAGGCTCGATACAGTTTAGGGTTCAAGCCGGATATACGACAAAGAAAAAATGTTGCATAAAGATCAAGAAAGGAGGATTGCAAGAGCCTCAGGTCAGGAATTGGAAGGGGAGCCCATAGCGTATCCTCCTTTGTCAAAAACATTTACATCTACAGGAATGATGTACCTAGGGCGAGATAATGCACGAAGCACGCTGCCATTGATTGAAAGGGGTCTTCAGAACGTCAGTATAAATGTTATTGACAAAGAGAATGATGCAATTAAAGATGTTTCAATGATATGCCCTTGTCCTCCTGGATTCGTTTTGAACAATTGGACTGCTGCGGACCTTCTTGTAGTTTCTAAGTCCTCTCCAGAGTAATGCTCAATGTTAACTCTCTTTTTATGTGCCCCTAAGTAATAGTGGGATTCTTTTGTAAGAGCTTATGTTTGCTCTTTATCATTTAAATGAACATTAATGGAGATGCATTTTGTCATGGTCTTTTCGTTCTCATTAACTTCATAATTATTCCCTCTTCTCACAGCCTGTCCTTACATGTACCTCATATCATGCCATAACATTATGTTTGTTGGTTCCAATACCTTGATACTCCTCTATAGTTTTCTTTTCCATTCATCTTTCAGGTGCTCAGATATCAACGACATGAGCAATCCCGTTACAAGTCCTGAAATCGATTTCGAGAAAGCTATTTTTTTAAGAGAATTCGAAGCTGAGGAAAATGCTGAAGATTATGTCTCGTCTCCTGACTTCCTAAGAATGATAGAACAAGAAGATAAACAGATTCTACCCCATCAAGAATCTGTTGAGACAGTGAACTTGGGAAACGAAGAAAAGAGGCAAGAAGTGAAGATTGGGACCTCCATTTCAGAGAATACTAAACATGATTTGATCGCCTTGCTTCGCGAGTACAAAGATGTATTTGCATGGTCGTATCAGGACATGACAGGGTTGAACGAGGATGTAGTGGTCCATAGACTCCCACTGAAACCAGAATGCAAACCCATTCAACAGAAGCTAAGACAAATGAGACCTAAAATGCTGTTAAAGATAAAAGAAGAAGTCAAGAAACAGTTTGATGCTGGCTTCCTACAAGTCTCCAAATACCCAGAATGGGTAGCTAACATAGTCCCAGTACCGAAGAAAGACGGCAAGGTACGAATGTGCATGGATTATCGCGATCTGAATCGAGCAAGTCCTAAAGATAATTTTCCCTTGCCACACATCGATACGTTGGTGGATAACACAGCAAAGCATTCATTGTTTTCTTTCATGGATGGATTCTCAGGTTATAATCAGATAAAGATGGCTCCCGAGGATATGGAGAAAACTACCTTTGTAACGATGTGGGGGACATTCTGCTATAAGGTGATGCCGTTCGGATTAAAGAATGCTGGGGCAACATATCAGAGGGTCATGGTGATGTTGTTCCATGACATGATGCACAAAGAAATAGAAGTCTACGTCGATGATATGATTGCCAAATCTCGGGGGGAAAGAGAGCATGTTGGGAACCTCAGGAAATTGTTCGAAAGACTAAAAAAGTTCCAGCTGAAGCTTCATCCAGCCAAGTGTACGTTTGGGGCTACCTCGGGAAAATTACTAGGCTTCATTGTCAGCGAGAGAGGTATTGAGGTTGATCCAGATAAGATAAAAGCCATACAAGAACTACCACCTCCGCGTACACAAAAAGAAGTCAGAGGCTTTTTAGGAAGGTTGAACTACATTGCTCGATTCATTGCTCAACTTACCAACCAGTGTGACCCAATTTTTCGGCTCCTTCGAAAACATGATCCGGGAGAATGGAACGAGGAGTGCCAAGTGGCTTTTGATAAGATAAAATAGTATTTGTCTAGTCCCCCTGTGCTAGTACCGCCAACTCCCGAAAGACCGTTAATATTGTATCTGACTGTGTTCGAAAATTCAATGGGTTGCGTACTGGGGCAACATGATGAGTCAAGGAAAAGAGAAAAGGCGATTTACTATCTCAGCAAAAAGTTCACAGAGTATGAGGCAAAGTACCCGTCAATTGAAAAATTCTGTTGTGCTTTGCTCTGGGTAGTTCGAAGGCTCAGACAATATATGTTGTCTCATACGACGTGGTTAATTTCAAAGCTGGACCCAATAAAGTACATAATGGAATCACCTGCACTCTCAGGAAGAATGGCACGATGGCAGATCCTACTATCGGAGTACGACATTGTCTATGTGAGTCAAAAGTCGATAAAGGGGAGCGCAATAGCTGACTTCTTTGCAACTTGAACAACGAAGGAATACGAGCCATTGAGATTTGATTTACCAGATGAAGACTTGATGTGCATTACAGAAAAAGAATCTGAGTCGTCAAAAGAGAAATCATGGAAGATGAGCTTTGATGGTGCATCGAATGCATTGGGGCATGGGATTGGAGCAGTCCTAGTATCACCAGAAAGGAACCATTATCCACTCACTGCCAGATTAAATTTCTTCTGTACCAATAACGTAGTGGAATATGAGGCTTGCATCATGGGACTTCGTGCAGCTATTGAACGAAACATCAAAATCTTAGAGGTGTACGGGGACTCAGCGTTGGTGATTTACCAAATCCGTGGAGATTGGGAAGTAAGAGATTCGAAGTTAGTTAAATATCGCGATCTCGTTGCAGAACTGATTAAAGAATTCAAATAAGTGACTTTTAACTACTTCCCACGAGAAGAAAACCAATTGGCTGATGCCTTGGCCACTTTGGCTTCAATGTTCAAAGCAAACAGAGAAACGGAAATAATGCCTCTCCAAATGAGCATATATGAGGTCCCCGCACATTGTTTTAGCATTGAAAAAGAGACAGATGGACGGCCATGGTTCCATGACATCTTAGAATATGTCAAGAATCAAAGGTACCCCGAGCAAGCAAATGAGAACGACAAAAGAACCATCAGAAGAATGGCGGTGGGATTTGTCCTTGATGGGGATATCCTATACAAAAGAGGAAAAGATCAAGTGCTCCTGAGATGCGTGGATGCTGTTGAAGTAAGAAAAATACTTGAAGATGTCCATGAAGGAATTTGTGGGACGCATGCCAATGGTTTCACTATGGCTAGGCAGATTATGAGACTCAGTTATTACTGGCTGATGATGGAAAATGACTGCATTAGTTACGCACGAAAGTGCCACAAATGTCAAGTTTACGGCGATAAAATTCATGCAGCCCCTTCGCCCCTTCATGTCATGACTTCTCCGTGGCCTTTTTCTATGTGGGGCATGGATGTTATAGGGCCAATTTCCCCAAAGGCTTCTAATGGGCACTGATTCATTTTTGTGGTTATAGATTACTTTACAAAATGGATAGAAACCGCTTCGTTTGCTAATGTGACGAAGACTGCAGTTTGCAGGTTCTTAAGAAAAGAGATCATATGTCGATATGGTTTGCCTGAGAGAATCATTTCAGATAATGCTTTAAATCTAAACAACAAGATGATGAAGGAAGTGTGTGAGCAATTTCAAATAAAGCATCATAATTCCTCGCCCTATCGCCCAAAAATGAACGGAGCAGTAGAAGCGGCTAACAAAAATATTAAGAGGATTATTGGGAAAATGACCGAGACATATTAAGACTGGCACGAGAAGCTACCATTCGCTTTGTATGCATATCACACATCTGTGCGGACATCTACGGGAGCAACTCCTTTCTATCTGGTCTATGGAATAGAAGCTGTGCTGCCCATCGAAGTTGAGATCCCCTCTCTACGAGTCTTAATGGAGTCAAAACTAGAGGAATCATAATGGGTTCGAGTTCGATATGACCAGCTAAATCTTATCGAAGAAAAACACTTGAAGGCAATCTGTCATGGACAGATGTACCAGAAGAGAATGATCATGGCCCATGACAAGAAGGTGCGGCCAAGAGAATTCCGCGAGGGAGAGCTCGTACTGAAAAAGATTCTTCCAATACAAAAAGACTTTCGAGGGAAATGGGCACCAAATTGGGAAGGGCCATATGTCATAAAGAAGGCCTTCTCGGGTGGAGCTTTGATTCTCACTGAGATGGATGGGAAGGAGGTACCAAATCCGGTGAACTCAGATGCTGTGAAGAAATATTATGCTTAAAAAAAAGAAAAAAGAAAAAGAGAGATCAAGATGAAAACCTGAAAAGGGCGTCTTGAAAAAAAAAGAGAGAAAAAAAAAAGAAAAATAAAGAAAGATCAAGATGAAAACCCGAAAAGGGGCGTCTTGATAAACAAAAAAGATTAGGATGAAAACCCGAAAGGGCGTCCTAATGAAACAAATTTGGGCTTAAGGAGCAAGGCGATTTGAACAGGGAGTCAAATGGCGAGATTACAATATTTGAAGCGTTCTCGGAAGCTCGAAATCTTCTACACAATAAGCTTTGCTCGAAAAGATCCAGGATGAAGAAACGTGGAGAAGTTTATGCGTTGGATATCTAGAGCATTTGTGACAATTGAATCTACTTTCCTTTCTTTATAATGTTTTCTTTATTGAACTATTCCTTGTCAATTTTCTTTGCTTATTGCATTTGAAATAAATATGAATGTGAGGTATTTCTTTTGTACCTACTGTGTCATTGTCAAGCATATCATGTTTGGTTCATTTAAATAATAAATAGTGAAATGACATACTCTAAACAACAGGAATGTTGAGCATTACTAGGATGAGAATTTGGTAAGTACAAGAGACTCAAAGCAAGGACAAAGTTCAACAAGGGGCAAAAGGGTGATATACAAGAAACGCAGATTACCCGTAAAGCTTGAGGACGGGTACAAAACCTGAAAGGAAAGTCAAGATTCAAGCATGAATGCAGTCATCATGAAAATCGAATTTAAAAGAGATATATGACAAACAAGCCCAAGACGCATGGCATAATCATGTAGGCATAAAAGCATTTAAGACAAACACGTGCATATCATGATAACATCATGCATGACATATACAAGTACTCCAGTAGAGCAAGAGGTTTTGATGATAGCTGTACTGAATCAAGGAAAAAGAAGACATCCAAGTTCCACCAGATGATATGTTTTGAAATTCTGATATTTTTTAAAATTATTTCATTTCTTTTTTTCAAAAAAATCGACTCATATTGCGAGAGGTGAGTTGAGCCTCGGGTCACACGCTGAGGTATTTTTCAATTTCTGTTTTTCAAAAAAAAAATCAACTCATTGCGAGAGGTGAGTTGAACCTCAGGTCACACCCTGATGTATTTTTTATTTATGTTTTTCAAAAAAATCAACTCATATTACAGAGGTGAGTTGAACCTCAGGTCACACCCTGAGGTATTTTTCAATTTCTGTTTTTCAAAAAAATCAACTCATATTACAGAGGTGAGTTGAACCTCAGGTCACACCCTGAGGTATTTTTTATTTATGTTTTTCAAAAAAATCAACTCATATTACAGAGGTGTGTTGAACCTCGGGTCACACCCTGAGGTATTTTTCAATTTATGTTTTTCAAAAAAATCAACTCATATTATAGAGGTGAGTTGAGCCTCAGGTCACACCCTGAGGTATTTTTCAATTTATGTTTTTCAAAAAAATCAACTTATATTACAGAGGTGAGTTGAACCTCAGGTCACACCCTGAGGTATTTTTCAATTTCTGTTTTTCAAAAAAATCAACTCATATTACAGAGGTGAGTTGAGCCTCTGGTCACACCCTGAGGTATTTTTCAATTTATGTTTTTCAAAAAAAAAAATCAACTCATATTACAGAGGTGAGTTGAGCCTCATGTCACACCCTGGGGTATTTTTCAATTTCTGCTTTCCAAGAAAAAAAAATAAAAAAAATCAACTCATATTGCGAGAGGTGAGTTGAGCCTCAGGTCATACCCTGAGGTATTTTTCAATTTCTGTTTTTCAAAAAAAAATCAAAAAAAAAATAATCAACTCATATTGCGAGAGGTGAGTTGATCCTCAGGTCACATGCTGAGGTATTTTAAATTTCTGAATTTTCAAAGATCAACTCATAATCCGAGAGGTGAGTTGAGCTTCGAGTCGCATGCCGAGCTATTTTTTATTTCTATTTTTCAATAAAGAATAAATACTGGACAATCGAACAAAATTTAGTGCTTTTAAGTCTTTGCTCTATCCCTGTTTCACCGCGATGAGCAAAGAGGGGCAGCTGTAAGCACCAAATTTTGTCCGGCCCAACTATGTGTTTAATTTTCAAATTTAAAAAAAAAATAAAAAATATTGAAAAAATACAAAAAAATCAAAATTAACTTTTGACCCTTTAACTTTTCCAAAATTACATTTTTACCCCTCATCTTTCTCGAAATTACACTTCGACCCTGCTTGTTTCACTATATTTGCAATCTAGTCCTTCTGTCAGAAAATCTCCAAAAATCCGGCGGATTTCGCGCACCCACTCCCCGATTTTCCGGCCACCGGCCTAAGGGATGGCCTCCCTTCCCCCTAGCCACCTAATACCTGCAAAAAAACACACTATAAAAGATGAAAATCAACCAAAAAGAACCCCCCAACATTCAACAAAGAGAGCCCAAAAAAAAGCAAAAAAGAGAAGGAAAAGAGGAGAGAAGAAGAAGAAGAGAAGAGGGAGAAGGAGAAAGCGCCGCACCACCGGCGAGGAAACGGCGACGGCGTCAACGGCGGTGGCGGTTGGAGAAGAAAAAGAAGGAAGAAGAAGAAGAAAGAAAGAAAAGAAAAAAAAAAGAAAAAAGAAAGAAAAAGAAAGGAAGAAAGGAAAGAAAAAAATCAATATCAGTCGGGTCAACCCGACCCGACCCGCGACCCGCTACCCGACCCGAGTCCAGCAGCCCATTTTTTAAAAAAAAAAAGCATAAAAAAAACAGCCAGAAGAAAAAAGGAGCAGCCCAAAAGTAGTAGCAGCCCACATGCGGCCCAACATCCAAAGACAAGCCCAAAGAAAGAAGAAATTAAACCCGGCCAGCGTCGTGCCCAAAGGCAACAGCGAAAAAAAAAAAAGAGAGAAGGAAAAAAAGAAAAAAGAAAGAAAAGAAAAAAAGGGAAAAAAGAAAAAAAAAAGAGCTCGGGTCGTGTATCCCATTTTTCAAGCTCGTAATTTTGAGTTTTTCGGTAATTTTCTTTTTACCTACTTTTAATTTAATTAGCGTATTTTAATGACATCTCGTTTTAATAGTATTAATATTTTTAGCATTTTTATTTTTTAATTGTATTTTATTTTATTTTTAATTTTAATAATTTTAATAAATAAGGCAACGAATCGATTTAATACTAAGTCGTTGATTTCATCGCTATGTTGGGTGAATATCATCGGTTCGTGTTAAATACGATACGCCCTTTTAAAAATCCAAAAAAAATCTCGAGTTTCAAAAATTTTCATGTTTTTGAAATTTTTCGTGTTTCAAAATTTTTCGTATATTCAAAAATTCTCGTATCTCAAAATTTTCGTGTTTTCAAAATTCTAGTGTTTCAAAATTTTCGTGTTTTAAAAAAAATCTTAGGTTTCAAAAAATTCTCGAGTTTCAAAAATTTTTGAGTTTTCAAAGTTTTTCGTGTTTCAAAATTTTCGTGTTTTCAAAATTCTCGGGTTTCAAAAATTTTCGTGTTTTCAAAAATTCTCGGGTTTCAAAAATTATCGAGTTTCAAAAATTTTCGCGTTTTTAAAAATTCTCGTGTTTCAAAATTTTCGTGTTTTCAAAATTTTCTTGTTTTAAAAAATTTCGTGTTTTCAAAAATTCTCGTGTTTCAATCAGACCACGATTAAATATTAAATTGAACTCGTATTATTGAAAATTAAGACAACACGCGTTTAACGAGATACCAATTTTGGGCGTTGCGAGGGTGCTAATACCTTCCTCGTGCGTAACTGACTCCCGAACCCTATTTTTCTCTGGAATTTTGACGTAGACCTAAACTTGACCTTTTTTTAAGAAAATTTAAAAAATAATTTTTCTTTTGAAAAGAGGATTTATTAGGTGTCCGATCACACCTAGAAAAAAGATAGGTGGCGACTCCCTTTTTTAATAAAATTGATGTTCATCAATTTTCTCAATTAGCGCCCGTACTAAATTTTACGTCGCTACAGCTGGCGACTCCACTGGGGAACTTTTTTTGAGAGTCGAGTCTGAAATTAAACTCGTGTTGTCAAAATTTTCAAAACTCATTGTTCAAATTAATATTCAGTCGTGATCCTTAAATTTTTTTTTTTTTTGAAAAGTCATGCATTTGCATCATGTTGTAAATATTTTTCTAACTTGTTTTATTTTTTGTTTTTCAGCTCTAAGTTTTTACGGTTTTAATTTTTTTTTAGTTTTAATAAAAACGAAAGGTTTGTGAGTTTCTCCCCACACACTGTGCACTTGCATTTTATCATAACATGAGCTCTCTACCCGGGCTCCGTCCGCTTAAGTGGAAGTAAACGCTATGCCTTCGTGAGTTAACTCGTCCCTCCGCACAGGCTAGTGAATACTTCCGGGTTACATATGACTTATGCTTTCGTGAGTTAACTTGTCCCTCCACATAGGCATAAGTAAATGTAATCCCTCGAATTGAACTCGTGAGCCTGTGATGGGTGATGACCGAGGCTCCGTACTAGCCTTAGTAGGCGACAGTACGGACAATTCGAGTACCTTTTTAGAACCGAAACCGCATATAGTGAACCATATGAGCCACCCGATTAGAGCCATGCCGAAACTTCGTCCGTCGAATAGTTACCAAAATAAGTACATGGGAGAAACGCCTCTTACTTTTTATTTCTTTTATATTTATATTTGTTTTTGCAAGAGAATTAGGTCTGTTTAATAAAATTGGATCGGGTAGATTATCTGATGAGCATGTGGGGTAAGTTTATTTTGTAAAGTATGATGGGGTAAAAAAAAACAGAAAAAAAACATAGGTCGGTTCAACCAAAATGCACGATTAAATAGCTTAATTTGTTAGATTTTCCATAGTTTTTTCTCCGTTTATATTTGTTGTGATTACTAACCAATGTTATTTATCTTCATTTTTATTTCTCATCATGCATCATAGGCATCTTGTTAGGAAGGTGTTGATTAGAGATTGGTTGCCAAAAACGGGTTAGGAAGGTGTTGATTAGAGATTGGAAGCACGAGGGTGGCGTACGGAGGCCGTACGGTGGCGACGTGCGCGGGGTGGCTTGCTGCGTGGGAGGCTTGCGGCGCTGGAGGCTTGGAAGCTCCCTAGGGTTTTGTGAAACCTTGAAATGTTTGGGCCATTTGGGCCTAGTTTGTAATTGGGCTGGTTGAGTATTGTAAATGGACATTTAAAAGACTGTTTATTGGTTTTTTTTGGTTTTTTATTTGGTTAATGGACCGGGTGAAAATTGGGTCTTACAGCTGCCCCTCTTTGCTCATTGTCGTGTAATGAGAATAGAGCAAAGACTTCAAAATGGGCCAATTTTGTCCGGTCTTCAAATCTTGGACTTCTTTCAGTGCTTTTCGTCTTCGAGTTGCTTCATTCTATCCCACTGCATCTTCAGGGCATAGGAACTAGCGCTTCGATCCGCTCCAATGTTATTTCAGGGAGAAGAGACTCGTAACTTCAATCTTCTTACTGAAACTTCTTGGAAATAAAGTTGGACCCTCAATAACCTCAGGGAGAAGGGATTAGTAGCTTCGACCTACTCCACTGGGACTTTGAGGTGATAAGAATTCAGAGAGAAGAGATTTGTAACTTCGATCTTCTTACTGAAACTTCTCAAAAATATAGTTTGATCCTCAATAACCTCAGGGAGAAGGGATTTGTAACCTCTACCTACTCCACTGAGACTTCGGGGTGATAGGAATTCAGAGAGAAGAGATTTGTAACTTCGATCTTCTTACTGAAACTTCTCGAAAATATAGTTTGATCCTCAATAACCTCAGGGAGAAGGGATTTGTAACCTCCACCTACTCCACTGGGACTTCGGGGTGATAGGAATTCAGAGAGAAGAGATTTGTAACTTCGATCTTCTTACTGAAACTTCTCGGAAATATAGTCTGATCCTCAATAACCTCAGGGAGAAGGGATTTGTAACCTCCACCTACTCCATTGGGACTTTGGGGTGATAGGAATTCAGAGAGAAGAGATTTGTAACTTCGATCTTCTTACTGAAACTTCTCGAAAATATAGTTTGATCCTCAATAACCTCAGGGAGAAGGGATTTGCAACCTCCACCTACTCCAATGGGAGTTCGAGGAAATAAGACTTGTATGGCTTCGATCTGCTCCTGCAACTTCAGGATTGCCAGATCTGCTATCTTCAATCTGCTCCACTGCAAACTCAGGGAGACAAGATCTGATGTCTTTGATCTGCTCCTACAACTTCAGGATTGCCAGATCTGCTATCTTCAATCTGCTCCTGCAACTTCAGGATTGCCAAATTTGCTATCTTCAATCTGCTCCTGCAACTCCAGGATTGCCAGATTTGCTATCTTCAATCTGCTCCTGCAACTTCAGGATTACCAGATTTGCTATCTTTGATCTGCTTCGCTCAGGAAGGCAAGATCTGATGTCTTCGATCTGCTCCTGCAACTTCAGGAACGCCAGATCTGCTATCTTCAATCTGCTCCTGCAATTTCAGGATTGCCAGATTTGCTATCTTCAATCTACTCCTGCAACTTCAGGATTACCAGATTTGCTATCTTTGATCTGCTTCGCTCAGGAAGGCAAGATCTGATGTCTTCGATCTGCTCCTGCAACTTCAGGAACGCCAGATCTGCTATCTTCAATCTGCTCCTGCAATTTCAGGATTGCCAGATTTGCTATCTTCGATCCGCTTCGCTTAGGAAGGCAAGATCTGCTAATTTATCGACGTTGTGACACCGTCCTCTTGGGGACCTATCCTGTAAAATCAGTTTTATGTGTTTATGCTTATGCAAAATGGTTAGGATGCAATGATCGGAATGACTCTAATGTTCATAACTAAATGTATTATGGATGACATTTGTATGAATGCAGAATGTCATGAGAATGGTCTTTTTACAAAGATTAGGGTGCAATGATCGGAATGAATCAAATGCCCCTAAATAGATGTGTCTTATGGATGACATTTGTATGAATGCAGAATGTCATGAGAATGATTTCTTACAATGATTAGGATACAATGACCGGAATGAATCAAATACTCCTAACTAAATGTGTTTTGCATGAATGCAGAATTTCATGAGAATGATCCCTTCTTAAAAGCCTAGGATTGACATTGTTCATTATTCCTCCAGGTTGTATCACTGATGTAATATGCTGTCTTCTTGTTCGGCTGGTACTCTCAACAGAAAACCTGAGAAAACGATTATATCTTGCTCAACGAATTTGCCCCATTGTAACTTCAAGGTTCATCTCATTGTGACTTAGGGGTATAGGGTCTGAATCTCTTCCATCCATCCCACTGCGACTCCAAAACGTAGGATTTGTTTCTTCTTCAATCCATCTCGTTGTTATTCAAGAGTACAAGACTTGTATCAGCTTCCATCTATCCCATTATAACTCGGGGGTATAGGGCCTATAGCTTGTTCCATCAACTGATCACTCCTCTGGTGACCCAATCAGATGTGTATGCATGATGCTCGCGTGAATGCAGGATATCATTTTTTTTCTCGAGAATGATCCCCATTTTACACTTGGGTTAAAGATGCCCTCTGACGTAATATCTTGTCGTTTGTTCAACCACCATCTTTGACAAAAATTTGGAGAGAAAATCTCAGTTTATACTCTTCTTTAAACCTGGTGAGTTTTAAACAATAGTCCTGTTTCAGTTTCTTGTATGATTCAGAAGCTTCCAGAGTAATATGCGAAACTCCTTCTATGAAAGTATTATTAGTCCACTAATCGTTATTTCAATGCAAAAATGCTTGAAAAAGATCATAACTATGGATAAGAATGAAATTGATTGGGAGCATAGCTCGAAACAAGCAAGTTAATCAAAGCTAGCAAATGCAATTAAGCAGGGAATTTATTAAAGGCGTATCTTGAAAAGAATGAGGTAATCAAAGATAGCAAATTTAAAATGGATAAGATGGGAAACTAGGTGCCCCAGATATCGCAGCCTGAGCTTCTCTGTTCGAACTTCTTGAGGACCATTTTAAGCTCAACATGTGTTTAGGGGATCTAGAGTACTTTGTCGATGCCCCGAGACGTAGCATACTTCTTCATTGTTAATTCAGGCATGGCAATACTGCTATATGCCCCCCTTTGATCAAAATTTGAGCTGCCTTTTTCGGGTTTTCAACCCAAATCCCTTTGGTCTCAAAGCGCCCTTTGCGGGTTTTCGCCTTGGCCTCTCCTTTTTCTTTCTTCTTTTTACTGAGATTTTTCTTTTTTGATTTGATTTTTTGATTTTTTGATTTTTTTTTGAATTCACCGGATTGGGTAGGTCCTTGCCATCTATCTCAGACAATATCCATGCTCCTCCAAAACGGGGCCTTCTTTTCCGTATAAGGTCTTTCCTAGTTTGGCATCCGCTTTCTTCTGAAGTCCCTTTTACAGGGGAAAAGTCTTCTTTAAAGCCCTATCGTGAAATTTTATAGGGCGAATCATTTTTGTTGTGAGCTCGCATCATCTGATCATATTGAGATTGAATCTATTCTGCCTCATCCAACTTTAGTTCTGATAAAACTCAGAAAAGGGAATTTCGACTTCAATGGGCAAAACCGATGAATGGGTTGCCCCATTCCTTACAAGTCTCAGTCTTTTTCACAATCCTCCTTTTTTTTTTCTTTCTGTGATGTGGCGCCTGATTTTTGAACGGACCGCAAACTTTTGACATTGTGCGGTTAAATATGATCTTTTTGACCCTTTTTGGTGTCAATATTCTTTCTTTCTTTTTTTCTCTCTTTGTTCTGATGACTATTGACCTTGTAATATTGGCATATGAAGTGACTTTTACCATCTTAATGAAGTAACCGGCATCCATGAAAATGAATCGATGTTGGCCAGAAGCTTTTGATAAGACTGGCTTGATAACATCCATGCCCCATATATAGGAAATCTTCTTTCTGCATTGAGCTAGGTTTTGATCTTCATCCCCTTCCTTGGCTCGCGGTGTAGGATCTATTTTTCATCAAGTATTAACAAATCAGAAGATAGGTTATAATTTCTATCATCTTCAAAGTCTTGAGATTCCTTAGACCCATATTTCATTCAAAAATGGAGTCAGTAACAGCGTTGCTCGTCTTGATATCTGGGTACCTATTGTAGGTACGGAAACAAGTTCCAAAGAATAAATGATTCTAAGGATGATTTATTTGTAGGGTATGGTCATGAATAAAGAATGAAAAAATATTCTAAAAACTAAAGAATGTTCAGTATGAGATGTAAAGAATAAAATATTTGCTCAAAATATGCATTTTATTGAAATAAAAACTCTGGACACAAGCCTATTTCACCAAAGAAACCTTATTGCTTCTAGGCTTAAAGCAACAAGTGTGTTTTGTACATTACTCTAGGTAATCTCTAAATACTACATAAATTTCTTTCGCAGTCCGGTTGTCCAAAACGCTCCCGAGTATATAAAGGCCGATGCTTGGAAAACTTTTATTCCTTGGTTCACTCTTTGGATATGCCATTGGTGTTCTAATCTCCCGATTTCTAGGCTTCCGCTGACTTCTTCAAGAAATCGCAACTCTCTTGCCCCCTCCTTCAATTTACTGCTTCATTCAACTCATCTGGCTTCACAACCCCTATCTTAATAAGCCTTTCCATGACTTTTTTAAAGGCAGTGCAATTTTCTATTGAATGCCCCGAAATTCCCGCATGATAGTCACATTGGGTATTTGCGTCGTACCACTTGAGGTACGGGGGCTGCAATGGTGTCAGGTGGAAAGGGGACACCACGTGTGTGTCAAACAATCTCTGATATAGCTCTTCGTATGTTATTGGAATAGGAGTGAACTGAAGCTTTTCTGTGTTCGTCCTTTGATTAGATTCATTCCTTGAAGGAGTCGGAAGACTAGTAGTTGTCATCCTTGGTGATCCCACAGTAACTTGCTTTGAATAACCTTTACTATATGCTCCCACATTGTTTACCTCATTTTCTTTCTTTCCCGGGGCTGATCTCTTGGCACTTTCCCCCGTATCTATTTTACCACTTTTTATGGCATTCTCAATCATTTCGCCAGTCATTACGATGTCTGAGAAGCTCTTGGTAGCGCTCCCTAGCATATGAGTGATAAATGGGGCTTTCAAGGTGTTGATGAAGAGCATAGTAGTTTCTTTCTCTAGAAGGGGTGGCTGGACTTGTATGGCTACCTCTCTCCACCTTTGTGCATATTACCGAAAACTCTCGCTTGGTTTCTTCTCTATGTTTTGCAAGGTAATTCTGTCAGGAGTCATATCTATTACATGACTGTACTGTTTCATGAATGCCTGTGCTAAATCCCTCCAAGAGCCAATTTCGGTACGGCTCAACTGATTATACCATTTAGATGCTGCTCCCGCCAGACTATCCTGGAAGCAATGAATTAGCAGTTGGTCATTGTTAACGTACCCAGTCATTTTCCGGCAAAACATAGTTATGTGAGCTTCTGGGCTAGTGGTCCCATTGTATTTTTCAAATTCTGGTATATTGAATTTGTGGGGAAGTATTAGATCTGGCACCAAACTTAGATCTTTAGCGTCAATTCCATGTTGCCTATCAGCATTTTCCATGGCCCTAAATTTGTCTTCCAACCATTTGCATCGCTCCTCTAACTGTTTTGGCAATTCAGCCCTTGCCCTTTCTCTCTCTGCTACCTCATCAAGGTCAGGAATAACAACATTAATTAGCTGATCACCTAAGTTAGAACCCGATCCCGTTTGAAAGTTGGCCGGTATCGAAACATCTTCTTGAAATTGTTAAGGTTTGATTGTGACGGATGTCTTTTGTGGATGCACTTCAGGATGTGTTGGGGTAAAACCCGGAAGATATAGTCGTTCTTCACTATCTTCACCAGCATTAACCATGGGGGTCTTTCCTTTGTCTATTCCTCCCGCCAGTAGTTGAGTTAATTGAGTCATTATACTCTTTTGTGATTCCACCATTCGGTCTATCATATCTTGCTGGATCTTAGCAAGCTGTTCTTGCATTTGCAACTGAAGTTTATCCTGTATCTCTTTCTGGAGTTGTTCAAGCTTCTCTAGTCTCTGATCCATATCTTTCGTCATAGTTCGGGTACCGTAAGGATGTTTGGTTTTGTTGGTGTCCAGGTTAATGCTGAAATAATTTCAACCAATCAGGGTCCTCTCATGAAATCTAATGCATGTGATGTAATGCTATGTGAATGCATGCAATGCAAAAAGGAGCTGATTCTGATTCAATTCCATTTAGGAAACTTTATTTGAAAACAAAGCTCTTTACATAGAGCGGATTACAAATATACGGACATCCGTATTATCTTCCGTTTTATCAAGAAAGTCATTTTCCATGTCGAGCTCCCTAATTTAGCAATCGAACAGAAATTGACACCTCTTCAATATGGAATGCCAGGCAAAAACCAAATTAAAACACAACGAGTCAGTATCGTGTAACAGAAATCAAAGTAAGCAAAATATCATTAAGCATCCTATCCGAGCAACCAAGACTTGACATAGTTTTACCCTAGATAGGCTCTTAGGGTTTACTATATGTAGTTTGGTTCTAAAGGAAGGGTACCTGAACCAGCAGATTCCCCAATCCTCACCTATTATAGGCTCATATGGATCGAGTTCGGTTCAGGGGAATACATTTCCCTACAGCCATGCGGAGATGAAAATCTCACGAAGCACATAGGTACATATGTATCCCGGAAGTAGCCCACTAGCCCATGCGGAGGTGAAAACCTCACGAAAGCTTAGTTTCTCACTCCCACTCAAAGGTGTGACCACAACGGTCATGCAATGCAATGCCAAAATATTTCATGAAACTTGACACTATAGCACAAACAAATGCGTTAAAAACACGTTTTGTCAAAACAATTTTCCAAATTTTCAATTAAAAGGACAAAAATTAATCAATTTACGGCCTGACTCTCAACCAGTCCCCAGTGGAGTCGCCAAGCTGTCGAAACCGTTTTTTTATCGGGTTTTAAAAAATGGGAATCGACATTAAAAATAGATTGGAGTCGCCACCAATCCTTTTTGTTTAGGTGTGATCGGGTCACCTATAAAATAAATTTTGGTCTGCGTAATTAGAGAAAGCGAGTTCGGGAGTCGGTTACGTGCGAGGAAGGGTTAGCACCCTCGCAACGCCCAAAATTGGTACCAAATCGATTAATTAGTGTCCTTGTGTCGAAAATTTGAAAATATTTAAGGTATAAAATTTTTAAAGGAGGTTAACTAACCCTGAATTAAATTTCAAGATTAACTCGTTTCAAAGGAACAAAAATGTCATACCCAGCACGTTAGGATATAACACAGTTATACTTTGACACCGAGATCATCTTTGATCTTCAAAACATATGAAAAGGGTATTTGGTTATTTAGTCGAACAAAAAATCGACACCCAGCACGTTAGGATGTAATCTTTCGAACTTCTAAACACACAAATATTGCCTTGTTTTTTAAATAAGCGATTTTACAACTGACTTAAAGTGTGCTTTTATTGAATCAATATTTGATAACAAGAATATAACATCGAGCATAGGATAATAATATGTGAATACAACTTTATGCAAATGGATAACAAAAATAATGATATGAACATACAATCCAAATTATACAATAATCTCACAACTCCTATTTTGAAAATACCAACACTATTAGATAAATGAAAATTTACAAATAAAGCAATACATAATAGAGTTTAAAATAGATAAAAAAACAAGATGAAAATAACTAATACATAATAATATAAATGAATTTTAAAATAAATATATTATATAAGAAGAAATTCAAAATGTATAATATATATTAATTTACAAAATTACATGTATGAAATAAACAAACCAATATAAATAATTTATATATGAAAATAATAACATATAAAAGTTTTTGAAATAAACAAAAAATATACAATGAAATATGGACTTAAGATGAAATAAATTATATGATTAAATAAATTTGAAATAATATACCTATACACATAAATAGATTTAAAAGAAAAATACATGAATAAAATAACATGAAATCCATAATAGGTATAAATAATTTAATATAAATGATATATGTATATATATTTATGTGAAAATAACATATAAAGAGAAATAATTAATCTCTAGAACAATTTAAAATATAATATTTAATATTAATTAAAAAATAATTAAAAATAAGCGAATAATTAAATAAAATGATTAAAGGACTAATATTAAAATCAGAGCAAAATCAGAGGGCTAAAGCAATAAATTAAAAGAAATAAAAAAAAAGAGAATTAAAATACAGCGCGCATAAACTAAAAGGGACAAAAAGTGCAATATTACCCGAATTATTAAACGCAGAGTTTAAATAGGGACTAAATTAAAACTGCGCAAAATTACTGGGTAAAATCAAAATAAACGAAATCTTAATCAAAAAGAAATAAAATGCGGAAGGGCCAAAATAGAAAATATCCCAAAACTTTGAAAAACACGCGGATCTAGCTTGGAGCGGTCGATCCGGTCGAGGGTTAAACGGCGCCGTTTTAAGGCCACTTAAACAGGCCTAAAACGACGTCGTTCCCAGAGCCTATAAAAGGAAGAAAAATTTTTAAAAAATCATTTCTGCCGTGTTTTTTTTTAAAAAAAAGAAGGAACCAGGTTTTTGTTTTCTCTGTTAGGGTTTTCAACCCCCTCGCCGCCGTCAGACCACCGCCGTCGTGAGCGGTGGCCGGAGGGTCAAAAAATGGTCGTTTTGAAACCCTCTGAGTGCCCTAAGCCCAAATCTACCCTTCAAGCACCCAAAACCTCTCAAAACAATCGAAAGAAGCATGAAACGCGCTTGGTTTCGCTCAAAAAGCGGTTTCGGCCGATCGTCACCAGAGGTAAAAAAAAAAACTTTAATCTCTATTCTATTTCTATATGTATATGCTATATGCGAAGCAAGAATAGATTAAAAACTCCAAGAATACCTCTGAAATTGCTATGTTTGTATTCGAAAATCGTCCAAAAAATACAGGGGTTTCTTTGGCTCTTTTTATAGCCAATTCTTAAAAAAAAATAAAAATACAAAGTTTTTTTTCTATTTTATTCTTTTTCTGTTTTGTATTTGCTGTTGTCGTCCTTTCTTTGTGCAGGTACGAGGCGACGTGGAAGCACGAGGGTGGCGTACAGAGGCCGTACGGTGGCGACGTGCGCGGGGTGGCTTGCTGCGTGAGAGGCTTGCGGCGCTGGAGGCTTGGAAGCTCCCTAGGTTTTTGTAAAACCTTGAAATGTTTGGGCCATTTGGGCCTAGTTTGTAATTGGGATGGTTGAGTATTGTAAATGGACATTTAAAAGACTGTTTATTGGTTTTTTATTTGGTTAATAGACCGGGTGAAAATTGGGTCTTACAATAGTAAAATACCCTAAAAATTAAATCAAAATCATAAAATACTAAATCAATATAGATAGGTCGTGTGACCACCGTTGAGTCTTCTGTTGCACCGATCCGCCTATGTTTGGGGATTACCTGTACAGTTAAAACAGAAGGGTGAGTTTGCAAAAACTCAGTGTGTAATCCCATATAAGCTTACAGACAGAAAACAAATACAGTCTGGGCCTAAGCCCTTTTCAGTATCAGTGTCAGTATCAGTTTAGGCTTTAACCTATCTCAGTACAGAACAGTCATGTGTTTAGGCCCTGGCCCATTACAGAATCAATGATCAGTGCAGTAACAGATTTAAACAGTACACAAGTCCTACCCAGCCAGCCTCTACACTCCATCTCCGCCTAACCCTACACTCCATGTGGGGATATAATCAACCCACCCATCCCTACACTCTAGAGAGCACCGAATGCGGCACTATACAGTAACATGCAGCTGGGCTGTCAGTAATTTAGGCTCGAAGCCTTTCAGTACACTTCTTCCGATCAATATAAGACCCACCCCCATGCAATGCATCATGCAATCATGTCATGACATACCATGGTATCATATATGTATTCAATACAATTTAAATAGCATGCTAAAATACAGTCATACATGTACATATATATATACCTCACACAGGGGTATAACAGTTATTCAGTCAAGTAAGGGTCGAGGTAAGCTTACCGACCCTACAGTAGGTCCACAGTCGACTCGGGCGACCCGTGCAACCTTAGCTGTCAAACAGTGAAAATGGGCCTACGAGCCCATGATGCTAGCCCATGTGGGCCCACATGTCCGTGTGGCCCACACGGCCTATAATGGCCTTGGCAGTGTGAAATGCACGACCTGGCCTAACAATTTCCACACGCCCGTGTGGTCTGCTCATGTGAGGCCCACACACCCGTAGGGCCCACACAGCCCAGTTTGGCCTGGCCCATGAAATCGCACATGGTCGACCTCGTTGATCACACACCCATGTTTAGTCACACGGCCTACCACAAGGGCGAGCGCACGCCTGTGTAGTGTCGACGTTCACTTATTCCGGCTTTTACCGATTTCCATAATCGCGATTGTGTTTACACACCTATTATGGTTTCGCAGCAAACCACCCCCGAGACCAATAGTACCTAAATTCGAACATTCCAATTTTATCGTTAGTCTCATTCACCACTAGCACCATAACATACAGTCGAAAACAATTCCAAAATAAACGCACGGTACCAACCTTGAAACCTTAAACGAAAATGCTAAGACTCTACAGAAAAAGGACATTACTCCAAACGGTTTCTTGCTATCAAGACCAAATAAACCCAATCATTCATTTAAATAGGAGAAAAATAAGACCCAACGAAGTTAAAGTTAACAAAAGAACCAGTGATAAATTAACGAGAATTGATCAAGATACAACAAGCCATTCGACTTTCAGTCATTTCAGTCTTACCACAAACAAAAAACGACGATTACCCAAAGCCACAATTTTGACTAGCCGCCCTCAAACTTTGATCATCTCCTAAATGAAAGCCGAAACCTTAGTGACCGATTGGTTAGGTGGCCATAACGAAAAACATCATCATAACTTACCGAAAGCGTGAAAAAAAAAGTCGTAGCAATTATGGTGAAATATCGTTAGTCAGAAGAAGAGTTTTTAGGGGAAGAATGACACCCAAGTGAAGAGGAAAGAAATGGAACAAAGAGGAGAGAAAGGAAAAAGGAAGGAAATAGGAAAATCCCTCAGCAAGAATTTGGCACTCTAGTAGAAGAACATTCAGCAGAAAACACAGAAAAGAATGGAAAGAAAAAAGAAGAAAGGAGAGGAAACAATTCCCTAGCCGAAATTTTGAGAAAAGCAATACCAATTCGGCACCAACTCTTCTCCTATCCCCAAAATCTCTCCTTAAAAATCTCCAACCTCCCACCATCCAAATCCCTTAACAACCAAAAATCCCCCATCTTTAGCCTCCTAAAAATCGGCCACACCTTTCCCACACTCCTCAAACACTCAAATTTCAGTCAAACTACAATTCTTCCACGGCCAAACAATAAAAATAAATCCCCCTTTTTATCGCACCGAGATTCAAACTCCAGACCCCTTGCAACATTAACACTCCACTTAACCACTAGACCAGCAGGCCCATTCTGACATGTTTTATCAACAATTATTTATAAGCCTACTGTCCAACGATAAGGGTTTATTCAATTAAAGACAAATTTTTTGCCTAAGCTAAGGCTTGAACCCAAGACTTCTCAGACACTCCCAGAATACTTAACCACTGAAGCAGGTACACAATTATAACAACAACATACAAAAATAAAAATAAATAAATAAAATAAAAAAATTAAGGGTTTTTTTTGGGGCGTTACATGCGCATTTCGGGAAACATTTTTATAAAATTTTGTTTTGTTAAATATTAATTTTGTTTTAAGTTAAAATATATAACCATTTATTTATATTATATTATATTTTTATTTATTTATTTTATTTATTTTTAATTTATTATTTTCTTAACTGGTTGGACATTCTTTTCTTTTTGGGGGTTCTTTTGTTTCTTTTCTCTTTTCTTTGAAAAAGGTTTCGTTGGCGGGGTTCGAGGAATTTCACTCTTTCGTCGTCAAATCAGGTGTGGGTTCTGAACTTTTCTTTTTAGTTTTGAATACTGAATTGATTCTGGGTATTTCGACGTAATGAGTGTGTTCTGCACTGTGTAATTCGGTATCAAATCGCTTTGAAATTCAACAACTCTTTATGTGTGATTTGGTAGTGAGCAATTGAGGTTTGTATTGGCTTATTATGGTGCGATTCTGAAATGCTTGATTATGGGTCGTTTTACTGATCGGAAATTGAGACTTCCAATCAATTTCGGTGTGGTTTTGTGATCACACGGGTGGCCACACGGGCATGTGCCCCCCCACACGGTCGTGTACTTTTGGGATTTAGGGTTTTCGGGCTAATTTTGGTGCCACACGGTCGTATGGCCGATTTAGGGATTTTTGTCGATTTACACACGGCTGTGTCCCCTGGGCACACGGGGGTGTGTGTTTGGGAGTTAGGGACTTAGTGATTTGGTGCCACACGGCCTGACCGCACAGCTGTGTAGCTAAATTGGGAATTTAAGAATCCCACATGGACATGTGTTTTGAACACACGGTTGTGTCTGGTGGGCACACGGGCGTGAGAGACCCTTCTGCCCTGTACTCTATTTTAGCACATTTTGGACAGTGAGTTACACGGCTTATTCACACGGCCATGTCCCTGTTTCACATGGGCGTGTGCTTCAGCCACACGACTATGTGCCTCCCTCCACACGGGCGTTTTGACCCCCACACGGCCTGGGTTTTTCTATACTACCGGAGTACACGGCTGTGTAGCTCTAAGTCACTTATTTTGGTTCCGTGTATTTTTTATCCGAGAATTTATCTGTGTGTTTCGGCCTTAGCTGATCTTTAGTCAGGGTGGCTAAGAATTCTGATCTGGGCTTCGGCTTATGTGTTATCTGTGACTGTTGTGTGAGATGTTTGATTTTGAATCTGATATGTTGGGTGTGTGTGCATATTTGCTTCTGTTTGATTGTCGATTGGAGTGTTTATTATTTCTGTGGGATTGAATGCATTCATGCACTTGCATAAAGTATTTTGGGTTGTGTTGAGAAGAGAAGGAAGACTGATTCTGTTCTAATCTTGCAGTTTAACTGCAAGCTTATTCGTACAGCGGTTTACCACACTATACCGCACGTATGTCAGCTTTGCTACGTACTATTAACTGATCTGGCTGTTTAAACTGCAACATAACTGTACAGCAGACTACCGCATTGCACTGTACTGCATATAAACCAACCTTGCTGCGTATTAATATCTGAGTGGCTTAGTCCGCATACATGGTGTGTAGGGTTGGATGGGCTTTTCAAGGTCCTATGTGGTGTGTTTTGGTTGGATTAGCTTAACCAGCTCTTATGGGGTGTGATCAGGGGACGAAAAGGTGTGTTGGCTGGATTGGTGGGTTTTATTACTTGATTGCATTTCATACGCATCTGTTTGAGTGTTCTGGGTGTAAGATTATCTGACTATATTCTGTCTGACTGTATGTGACTTGATGTGCTTGAGTTGTTACGTTCTGTTGGGACGGTTCCAAGTATGCTTTCTGACACTGTGAGTGTCTGTAAGTCTGCTGCGCTCTGGAATCGAGTTCTGTAACTCTGTTTTAGGTCTCGTTTTAAACTCATACTGAGCTCGTGTAGCTTACCCCCTTAGTGTTTCCCCTTGCATGTACACTCAATTTTGATAGCTAGACTCAGTATGCGGAGGTCTCGGACAGTCTCTGTTGAAAATAATTTATCGATTATCTTTTCAGCTTCTATTTGGTTTATCATTTTGATCTGTAGGTTTTTATAAAAATTGTGGTACAAGTTCTGTTTTGAAATTACCGCTAGTACATTTTATTTCGTTTATATATTAAGTTTAACTGTAATTCTTTTGTTTGAAAGCCAACGTTAAATTGTTTTCGGTTTGTCAAACTTAAAATGTGGTAGTGGGAATTGAAACTTCTAGGCCGTGTTTAGGGTGTTACACATTGGGAGGCAAAAAATGTACTTGGTGTCAGCCATTACATCGCCAGCATCCAAATTTTTTTTTCTTTTAAATACACTGATGCCGGCCATCAGTGTTCCAAAAAAATGCATTGGGAGCCGAAAATTGTACTTGGTGTCGGCCATTACATGGCCAGCACACAATTTTTTTTTAAATACACTGGTGCCACCCATCAATGTTCCAAAAAAAATGGATTGGGAGCCGAAATTGTACTTGGTGTCAGCCATTACATGGCCAGCACCCAATTTTTTTTTTAAATACAATAGTGTCGGCCATCAGTGTCCCAAAGTAAAAAAAAAAAAGTGTCTTGGGAAGCGAAAATTATACCTAAGTGCCGGCCATCTACTGGCCAGCACCAATTTTTTTTTTAAAATGTGTCTGGTGCTGACCATTACTTGTCCAAAACCATTTTTTTAAAATACTGATATTTTTGTATACCAGTATGATACGATTTTAAAAAAAATACCATGGTGCCGGCCATTGGGTTCCCAAACTCAAAAAAAATATTTTTTTTAAAGTTTGACACAATTATCAGGCAATCATGGGGCCAAAACACTAGATAGTGCGGGCCATTGGGTTCTCAAAATCCAAATCTACTATTCATTTCAGGTCATTTTTGTGAATGTTTTTGAACCAAAGACATTTTTATAAATATTAAATTGTTTTGGGTTAGATGGGTAAAATAGCAAAAAATACAATTTTAATTAAAAATTTGAAATAAATTGATTTTTAAAAAAAAGATTTTAATTAAAAAAGATATAATTTAAGGATAAATTAATTTAAAGAGATAAAAAAAATAGGAATTAAAGTAATTTGAACTAATGAATGAATAGGATTTAAATAAAACAAAAGTGGGATTTAAAGTAATTTAATGTAATGAATAGGAATTAAAAAAAAAAAAGGATTTAAAGTAATTTGAAGTAATAGAATAGGCTTTAAATTAAAAAGGAAAAAAAAGGTAGCTGATGGGACTTGAAAGGCTAGGATACCGAGTCCTCTAACCGATGGCCGGCATCAGGCCTTTGGATGGTCTTTTAATGGCCGATTTCAGGCCACTTAATGGCCTCTTTTAATTAAATTGTTTTATTATTTAATTATTTAATTAAAATTAAAATTTTTTAAAAAATAAACTTCTTCCAATAAATTGATTTGTTTCTGCACAAAAAAAATTACTTTTTTAAATCTGATATTGGGAATCGGTCATCAATGTCTCAATATTTAATTTTTTTAATCGAGTATAAGGGTGTTGACCATCAATGTTTTAGTACCTAAAATTTCTTTTTTGAGTTCCCAAAAAAGATGGTGTCAGTAATCTAGTTCTCCTGCCTGAAAAAAAAAACTATATTTGATAAAGTGGGTGTTGACCATCAATGTGTAAGCACTCAATTTTTTTTTTTTTTATGTTACAAAGTGGTACCGACCATCAAAGTCCCCCAACCCAATTTTTTTTTTTCAAATATATCAGTATGCTACAATTTGAAAAAAAATACAAGGGTGTCGGCCACTTAAGTCCTCTAACCCCAAAAAATATAGGGTCAAAATACAAAGTAGTGCTTGTCATTTAAGTCCCCCAACTCAAGTTTACTATTTATTTCAAGTTATTTAGGTGATAGTTTTTGAACTTGGGTCATTAGTGTAATTATCTTTTGGGATTATTTAAGTAAAATAACCCCTAAAAACAATTCTTCGAATCCAAAATTTTAAACCGGTAATACTAAACATAACTCTAATTCCTAACCTTAAACCCATTACTATGAACCTTAAATCTTAAACCTTGTCTCTTGATTTTTGACCAATGACCTTTCTTTCCTGACCTCTGAACTTTAACCCCTAGTTTTCAAGCCTTAAACTACAAACTGTAAAACTCGAACCTTAAAAATTAGAATAGAATAAACCTAAAATATTGAAACCTAAAACCCCCAAAACTTGACTCACGAATCTTACTCCTTAAACCATAAATTGGAAATCTAATTCAAATCTTGAACCTCAAATTCAAAACCCTTAATCGTAATCTTAAAACCTTAAACCCTCAAATATCCAAACTCAAACCTTAAACACTAAACCTTATTTATTATTTCCAAAGATGATGAAATTAAATTGCAATGAAAGTGTAATTAAAGATGATTACACTACAAATGATTTGTCATATACCAATGGTTACTTTTATTGGCGACCCAATTCCGTAAATGTTAATAGGGGCTATTTTACTAATCTAGTCCAAAAAATTTTGATATTTACAAAAATAACCTAGATTCAAAAACAATCACGAAAATGACCTGAAATGAAAAGTAGATTGGGGTTTTGGGAACCCAATGGCCGGTACTAGGGTATTTTTTTAAATCGTATCATACTGGTATACAAAAATACCAGTATTTAAAAAAAATTGGTTCTGGCCATGTAATGGCCGGCACCAGAGATGTAAAAAAAAAAAAAAATTTGGTGCTAGCCAGTAGATGACCAGCACTAGGTATTTTTTTCGTGTCCCAATGTAATTTTTTTTACTTTGGCACACTGATGGCCGGCACTAGTTAAATTTTTAAAAAAAAATTGGGTGTTGGTCATGTAATAGCCGGCACCAAAGATGGAAAAAAGAAAAAAAAAAGAAGTTTTGTGTTAAATTGGCCATCCTATTGCCGGCCATTGGAAGACCGAATTGGCCTTGGTCAATTGCACAGGCATGATACAGGCACAGGCCCTATTATTTCAACTTTTTTTTTCATTTTCATTTTAATTTCCATTTCATTTCATTTACATTTCATTTCATTTAAATTTATATTTTCCATTTAAATTTATTTATTTATCATTTTTTTTCATTTCAGTTTTTATTTTCATTTAAATTTATAATTTATTTTCTTTTAAGCTTTTATTCTATTTCATAATCATCATTTCATTTCATTTCATTTTATATTCATTACAAATTATATTTCATTTCATATTCATATTTCATTTAACATTTCATTTTATTAAAATTTTTTCATTTTAATTTATTATTTTTTCCTAATATACAATTATTTTTTTCATATTAATCACAATTAGTATCATTTCAAGTTATCTTTTTTCAATTCAATTTTTTTTTCAATTCATTTCATATTAATTAGAAGTAGTCTCAATATCAAGATCATTTTAAAATTTCTCATATTTTATTTAATTTTTTTTAAATTTAAATATCATTCCATTACAAAAATATAAATTTCACTTAAATTAAAAAAATTTCTCATTTCAATTTTTATGAGTTTTTTTGAATATTTTAAGCCTGAAATATTGAATCAAATACTAGGGAATAGGCCTGCTGGTGCCGGCTAATGACACTCCATTTCCCAGGCCTGACGCAGGCCTAACAATTCATTTCACATTCTTCTTTTTTTTTTTTTCATTTTATTTATATTTCTTTTGCATTTTATTTCTTCGTTTTCATTTCATTTATATTTTTATTTCATTTCATTTTATTTAAATTAATTTTTTTTCCATTTCAATTTAATTATTTCTAATTTCAAAATTTTTATTTTCATTTCAGTTTTTATTTTCATTTAAATTTGTAATTTTGTTTTCATTTAAACTTTCATTCCATTTCATAATCATCATTTCATTTTATATTCATTTAACATTTCATTTCATTTCATATTCATTACAAATTTCAATTTATTTCATATTCATATTTCATTTAACATTTAATTTTATTAATTTTATTAATTTTTTTCATTTAAATTTATTTTTTCCTAATATACAAATTTTTTTTCATATTAATCACAAGTAGTCTCATTTCAATTTATCTTTTTTCAGTTCAATTTTTTTTTTCAATTCATCTCATATTTTTTTAATATTAATTAGAAGTACTTTAAATATCAGGGTCATTTAAAAATTTTCATATTTTATTTCAATTTTTTGTAAATTTAAATATCATTCTATTACAAAATTTTAAATTTCATTTAAAATAAAAAATTTCTCATTTCATTTAACTGGTGTTGGCCATCAGTGTACCAAAGTAAAAAAAATTGCATTGGGATATAAAAAAAGTACCTCTGGCCAGCACATTTTTTTTTACATCTTTTTTTTTTAAATTTAACTGGTGCCGGCCAACAGTTTACCAAAATAAAAAAAAATTACATTGGGACACGAAAAAAGTGCCTGGTGCCGGCCATCTACTGGCCAGCACCAATTTTTTTATTTTTTTATTTTACATCTCTGGTGCTGGCCATTACATGGCCAGAACCAATTTTTTTTTAAATACTGGCTTTTTTGTATACCAGTATGATACGATTTAAAAAAAATACCCTGGTGCCAGAAATTGGGTTCTCAAACTAAAAAAAAAATAATATTTTAAAGCCTGGCACAATTATTAGGCAATCATGGGGCCAAAATACTATGTAGTACCGACCATTGGGTTCCCAAAACCCAATCTACAATTCATTTCAGGTCAGATTGTTTTTGAACCTAGGTTATTTTTATAAATATCAAAATTTTTGGGTTAGATTGGTAAAATAGCCGTTAATAGGTCTATACTAACATATTACTTATTCGTCAATATGTGATGAGACTATACCAACACATCGTATAAGTGTCGGTATAGGAGTATCTATAATGACATATTAATTTATTCGTCAACATAGGTATTATATATACCGAAGATATTATTGGTGTCGTTCGTATAGGATGTATTCTAAAAAGGTTAAAATATATCATAGATCCTTATACTTTTTTTTTTTTGTAAATTTGAAATTTAGTCACTATACTTTTTTTTTGGTTAGGAATTTAATCCTCTTACTTTTCAGAATTTCAAATTCAATTGTTAACCCGAGTAAAATTATTTTGTTAAATCTAGGTTAATTATAAAGTTTATTTTTTTTAGTTATATGGTTATCAAGTGAGTATTTTGATAAAAAAATTTAATAGTGTTGACAATTTGACTTAAATTTTAAAATATGAAAAGTATAAAGACTAAAATTTTAAAAAATTAGCAGTTTAAAATTTTGAATTAAATATCGAAATATGAAAAGTACAATGACTAAATTTCAAATGTATAAAGGAAAAACTAAAAAATAGTTTAACCAAAAAGTTATAGGGACTGAATGGCTATTTTACCAATCTAACTCAAAAAATTTTGATATTTACAAAAATGACTCAATTTCAAAAATAATCACCAAAATTACCTGAAATGAACAATAGATTGGGATTTTGGGAACCCAATAGCTGCTACTACATAGTATTTTGGCCCCATGATTGCCTGATGATTGTGCCAGGCTTTAAAATATTAATTTTTTTGAGTTTGGGAACCCAATGGCCGACACCAATGTATTTTTTTAAATCGTATCATACTGGTATACAAAAATACTAGTATTTTAAAAAAATATTTGGATCTGGCCATGTAATGGTCGACACCAGAGATGTAAAAATAAATTATTTTTTTTTTGGTGTTGACCAGTAGATGGCTGTCACCAGGTACTTTTTTCATGTCCCAATGCAATTTTTTTTACTTTAGTACACTGATGGCCAGCACCAGTTAAATTTTTTTAAAAAAATTTGGGTGGTGGACATGATAATGGCCGATACCAGAGATGTAAAAAAAAAATTTTGGTCTTTGGCGAAGATAGTCGATGCCAGTGCTTTTTTTCGTGTCCCAATGCAATTTCTTTTTACTTTAGTATACTGATGGTTGACACCAGTTAAATGAACCTGATATTGAGAGTACTTCTAATTAATATGAAAAAATATGAAATGAATTGAAAAAAAAATTGAATTGAAAAAAGATAAATTGAAATGAGACTACTTGTGATTAATATGAAAAAAATTGTATATTAGGAAAAAAAAATTTAAATGAAAAATAATAATAAAAATGAAATGTTAAATGAAATATGAAAATGAAATAAAATGGAATTTGTAATGAATATGAAATGAAATGGAATGTTAAATGAATATAAAATGAAATGATGGTTATGAAATGGAATGAAAGTTTAAATGAAAAAAAATTATAAATTTAAATAAAAACAAAAACTGAAATGAAAATAAAAATTTTGAAATGAGAAATAATTAAATTGAAATTGAAAAAAAAATAATTTAAATGAAATGGAAATAGAAATGTAAATGAAATGAAAATATAAATGAAATTAAATGAAAAGGAAGAAACGAAATGCAAAGGAAATATAATTGAAATGAAAAAAAAAAAGTGAAATGACATGTTAGGCAGGCTGCATGCTTGGGAAATGGAGTGTTATTGGCCGGCACCAACAGGCCTACTCTCTAGTATTTGACCCAATATTTCAGGCCTAAAAAATTTAAAAAAAACCTCTCAAAAAATTGAAATGAGATTTTTTTTTTAATTTAAGTAAATTTAAAATTTTGTAATGGAGTAATATTTAAATTGAAAAAAATTTAAATAAAATATGAGAAATTTTAAAATGATCTTGATATTGAGATTACTTCTAATTAATATTAAAAAATATGAAATGAATTGAAAAAAAAATCGAATTGAAAAAAGATAACTTGAAATGATACTAGTTGTGATTAATATGAAAAAAAAAATTATATTAGGGAAAAAAAATTTAATGAAAAAAATTAATGAAATGAAATGTTAAATGAAATATGAATATGAAATGAAATGTAATTTGTAATGAATATGAAATGATGATTATGAAATAGAATAAAAGTTTAAATGAAAATAAATTATAAATTTAAATGAAATAAAAACTGAAATGAAAAAAAAAATTAAATGATAAATAAATAAATTTAAATGGAAAATATAAATATAAATGAAATAAATGAAAATTAAAATGGAAATGAGAAAAAGAAGAAGTTGAAATGAAAGGCCCTGTGCCTGTGTCAAGCCTGCATCATTGACCAAGGTTAATTTGGCATTCCAATGGCCGGCAATAGGATGGCCAATTTAACACATTTTAACTGAAATAATCATTTGCTCATTCTAGTCAAATTTTAGCTGATTTTAATTGTATGAAACGTGATCTTTTTCTAATCAAATTAAGTTCTATATTTAAATAATTAAGCCCTTAAATTAGTCTATTTAAAACAGAAAACTTAAAAATTTTAGACAATTTGTGACGTTTTTTAAGAATTTGAATAGTAAAACCTCAAGTCTTAATTCTCAAATTTTGAATCCTTAACCTTAGAGTTGAGTTTTGAATCTTAAACTCAAAACATAAAATATAACTTTGAATCTAAAAATTTGAATTTGGAGCTCCAAACTCAAAAGCCTAAACATGACTATTTTACTTAAAGTGATACAATTACAAAAATAATCTAGGTTAATAAACAATCACTAAAATGACCTAAAATGAACAGTAAAACTAGATTAAGAGACTTAAATGGCCGACACCACATTGATTTTTGAATTGTCTATGATTGTTAGGTATTAAATAAATATTTTTATGTGAGGAGGAGTTAGTGGTCAACACTATTGTATTTTTTTCAAACCGTAACATACCAATATACATTTATACCAATATTTAAAGAAATTTATTTGGGTGTTGGATAATAAATGGTGGGCACCACTTTTTCTTATTAAAAAAATATCAGATGATTTTTTTAACTAAAAATAAAATAATTAAATGATAAATCAATTTAATTAAAAAATTGAAATAGATTGATTTTTTTAAAAAAATACAATTTTAATTAAAAAGGATATAATTTAAGGATAAATTAATTTAAAGTCATAAAAAATAGGAATTAAAGTAATTTAAACTAATGAATGAATAGGACATAAATAAAAAAAGAATTTAAAGTAATTTAAAGTAATGAATAGGAATTAAAAAAAAAGGGATTTAAAGTAAGTTAAAGTAATAGAATACGATTTAGATTGAAAAAAAAAATTGGCTGATGGGACTTGAGAGGCTAGGGAACCGTGCCCGTCTAACTTTGATGACCGACATCAGGCCTTGGGACACAGGCCATGGCAAGCTTTAGAATGCACAGCAGGCATCTTTTAATTAAATTGTTTTATCATTTAATTATTTTATTTTTTAGTTAAAATTGAATTTAAAAAAAAATCTTTTAAATTGATTTGTCCCTGCATTAAAAAAAATATTTTTTAAATTTGATCTTAGGTGTCGGTTATTATTATCTTAAGACTTAAATTTTTTTAATTTGGAATAGGAGTGCATCCAAAAAAAAACAATTTTGAGTTCCCGAAAAAGGGTGCCATCTAATTCTTCTTACTCAAAAAAATTGTATTTAATAAAGTGAATGTCGATAATCAATATGCCAGAATTCAAAAAAATATTAAAAAAACAGCTGGAATTTATTAAATAAAACTGAAAAATAAAACGTCACATCTGTATATTGGATATCTAAAATCTTCCCAAGTGCATCAATTGGACTATGTTGTAATCCAATATAGCAAGCTCTAAAATAATGGGATTTTCATTCACATCTATGAACCATCTGGCTTCCAACCTTGGCATCCTCCAATATAGAAGAAGCTCAAAGGCATGGTCCACAAGCATCCAAAGATATTGATAATCATTGTTTTCCTCCAATGTAGAAGTTTAGCTGCGGACAGTAAAATTAAAAAAAAAAAAATAGAAAATCAGCTGCATAAATTAAGAGAAAATATAACTTCTTAAAAGTTTTAAACCTTTTTTTCTTCCATTGTCTCTTGAGATATCTTTGCATGGAGATTCTCTATCAATCGGTTCCAACCACAGCCTAGTTCGGCGGCTTCAACTACTCTTGACCGTTCTCCACTGCCACCAAAAGCAAATTTGGGCACACTCTATAACAGATAAGTCTTTTTCACTCTTTACTCCTATTCTTTCTTCTCCATTTGCTTTAGTCGCCGCCTTCACTCCACTATGCAGTAAATCATTGTCGATGTCCCTCAGGCCAATTGATATCACCGGAGTATAGCTCTCTTCCTCATCAATCTATTTTGCTTCTGTTGGTTTGTATTTTATGTAAATTTTGGTTTGAATGCAGTAATAAATACTTCAAAGATTGGAGTTCAAAAGCTTGATTTTGCTAGTGCAATACTGTAAGTGTTACTTTATTTTTTTTGTTTGTTATTTTTTCAAAAATTAAGAATTAATTACTTTAAATGTTACCGTTTAAAGTGTACGTAGGAGGGAAGGCGTGGCACTCGGGAAGTTTAAAAAATCTAGGATTTTGGGCAGTGATGGGTAGGGAAAAGCTCAGCTACCTGTTTTTCTCAGGCTGTCTTTCAACATCCCCTATTGAATCTCAAGTACTCATAAAATATAGGCTATTTTATCCAAATGACACAAAAAAATATGATAATTAATTATGTTAATAACCTGGTTAAAAAATAATAACTCAAATGATTTAAAATAAACATTAAAGTGGGTTAAGGGTAATAAATGATGGGCATTCGATAAATTTTTGACACAATAATCAAGTGGTAAAAAATATTTTTTAGGTGTTAGGAGTAGATGGTTGATTTTTTTTTTCCAACTTGTATCATATTGATTTATGTTTTTATCAATATTTAGAAGAAAAAAAATTTGGGTGTTGACACATTAATAACTGACATTCTCTATAAAATTTAAAAAACTTTTTAGCCACCTTTGTACCCTATTTAATTTTATTTTTTTTGGTGTTGGGTCACTACCCCAATATTAGAATTTTTAAAAAATAAATTAGGGGTGTTGAGGTAGTGATAGCCGACACCTCAATACTAGAATTTAAAAAAAAAAAATTAGGGTGTTAAGACATTTATGGCCAACACCCTAGTACTATATTTAAAAAAAATAATCTTTTTTTGAGTGATGTGACATTAATTGCTAGCACCTCAATATCATATTTAAAAAAAAAATTGGTTGTTGGGACATTAATTTTTGACATCCCAGTAGGTTTAAAAAAATATTTTTTTGAGTTGTTAGGATACTGATAGTCGGCACTCCTTCGATATATAGAGTTATTTTGTCTTTTATTTAAACTTTTTTATTCTTTAGTTGAAAATCGATATTAATAATATTAGTGTTTTATTTGTTGAGGAGGAAGTAGAAATTGTTGAAGATGAGTTCTTAAATTTTGTTTATTTATGTTTATCTCCATAAAGGAATGATAAATACAGTTAAAGAAAGTTGTGTCTTTCAAAGTAGACAAAAAATTGGGATAAAATTCAATAAGCGTGTTTTGTTAGTGGATTTGAAACAGAAGATTAGTAGAAAGATAGCTACCTGTTGCGGGAAGCAAATGTTGAGATTATTATAGATCCTTTCAAGTTTTCAAAAATGGAGTTTGAATATTATGATGATCTAGAAATAATAATAACAATTTATTGCCCTTTAAGATGGATAATTCCAGTCTGGTTGAGTTGTTTGCGAAGATAGCTGAACCATAACCTGTTGAAGTTGTAACTTTAGTAAGTCAGTATTTTGGAATTGATTTTGATTTTAATTTTTGGTGAGAAGATCATTAGTCGAGTTATGAAAGGTCACTGTAAACTCTCGAAAATTTAAATTATAGTTGATGTTCGTATAATGTCCTAATCTCGTATCCCCATTTAGAGATTCATCTAGAGGTGTTAGTCACCGTAAAAAATTATGATAAAATGTCTGATAAAAAAGAGCATCTCACCATGATAGTGAAGATTTTAGTAAACCTCCACAACTCGACTGATCTTCCTAGTAGATATTAAGATTAAAATCAATTCTAGAACGCTGACTTATTGGAATTACAACTTGAATAGGTTCTAGTTTAGTTATCTCCGCAAACAATTCAATCAGTTTGGGATTATCCATATCTGGGGGCAATAATTTGCTATTCTTATCCCTAGATTATCATAATCTTCAAGCTACATTTCTGAGAACTTGAGTGGACCTATTGAAATAAAAAAATTGTAAAACAGTTTCAACATTTACTTCCTGCAACGGGTAGCTATCTTTGTACTAATCTTCCGTTTCAAATTCTCCAGCAAAACACGCTTGTTGAATTTATTTCCAATTTTTTGTTGACTTTGAAAGACAACCTGCAAAAATTTGGAAACTAATCTGCAAAAATTTCTGCTCCCTCCTCAACAAACAAAACACTAATATTTTTAATATTGTTTTTAGTTGATAAGCAAACAAAAATCTCAAATAGAAGATAAAACAACTTTATATATTGAAGGGGTGCATCCTAACACCCCCCAAAAAATATTTTTTTTTTAAATCTGGTATTGGGGTGATTGTCATCAGTGTCTCAGTACCCCAAAAAGTTATATTTTTTAAATTTAGTACTGGGGTGTCAGCTATCAGTGTCTCAACACTCTAAAAAAAATTTTTTTTGGTACTAGGGTAGCGGCCATCACTGTCCCAGTACCCTAATTTTTTTAAAATTTTGGTACTAGGGTGCCGACCATTAGTGTCACAACACGTAATTTTTTTTAATTTTAAAAGAGGTGTCGACAATTGGTGTACCAACATCTCAAAAAACATTTCTTTTAATTTGATAAAGGGGCCCCGACCATTAGTGTGTTAGCACCCCAATTTTTTTTTTCTAAATATTGGTAAAAACGTATGCCAATATGATACAAGATAAAAAAAAAAAAATAGAAGGGTGCCGGTCATCTACTCTCCAGCATCTAAAAAAATATTTTTTTAAGGAATAATTGTGTCAAAATTTATCTAATGCCGACCATTTATTACCCCAAACTAATTTTATTGTTTATTTTAAGTCATTTGGGTAATTGTTTTTGAATTAAGATAATTTATGTAATATTTTTTAATTATTTGGGTAAAATAGCATGAAATATAGTAACTTTTCCTAAATTCAAACCCTATTTAACTCTTTTCAAGAAAGAAAATTTCCTTAACAATTTTTTTTGAACATATTAATTAACAAAAAAAATTGAATAATGTGCACAAACTACTTTGAATTTCTACTTTATTGTTTTTATTTCTGCAAAAAGAGTTAATCTGTTGCCTATTTTCATTTTGATAGATAAGAGTAATAACTTTTTATAGGAAAAAGTTATTGAATTAGTTTCAATTTATTTAATTAATAAATATATTATTTTAAAAAATAAATTTCAATGCTCAAACATCAAGACCGCCTTAAGCAAAATATCATCTATTTATCAGATCTAGTCTAATTTAATATGTACACAAGTTTCATCATCAATCAAATAATATCAGTTCAATTTAGAAACTATAAATAATAAATTGTCTATTTTTCTAGAAAAAAGTTAATAATTTTAATAAAAATATTAATTAAAATTTTAAAATTTTAAACATTACAACACACAGTTCACATGTATTATATATATTTTATCTTATATATATATGTATTTTATTTTATAATTTGTTTGGTTTAATTTTTTGTTTCCTTTGTTCAGAAGAAAGCAAAATTTTTTTAAAATGAGTTCCCAAATGTTGTTTGTTTATGTTCATTTCGATGGAGAAATGATAAATACAACTGAAGAAGGATGTGTATTTCAAAGTCGAAAAAAAATAAGAATGATATTCAACAAGCGGATTTTGCTGTCGGATTTAAAACGAAAAATCAGTTCAAAGATAGCAACCCGTTGCGGAAAGCAAATGTTGAGATTGTTTTACAAATTTTTGGTTTCAACTGATCCACTAAAGTTCTCAGAAATGGAGCTTGAAGATGATGATGATTTAGGGACAATGATGGCAATTTATTGCCCACTTGAGATAGAAAATCCCAGCCCGGTTGAGTTGTTCGCGGAGATAGCTGAACCGGATCCCATTCAAGTGGTAATTCCAGTAAGCCAGCGCTCCGGAATTGATTTTGATCTTAACGTCTCTTGGGAAGATCAGTCAGGTTTTGGAAGGTCAACGCCAACTCTCGAAAATCCAAACACTGATGGTTGTTCGTATAACATCCCAAACTCGTGTCCTCGTCTACAGATCCATCCAGAGGTGTTGGCCACCATCGAAGATAGTGATGAAGGGTCCGATAACGATGATCAGTCCCATCGTGATCCCAACGATAATTTCAGTGACCCTGATTTAGATGACATCCCTGAAGACATAGACGATGAAGGGCCAGTGGAGGGTGAAAATGCGACCCCTATTCGGCTGGAAACACGGGCCCTGGTATAGTTATAAGAAATAATCTAGGGTCCTTCATGACCGACGTGGATCATGATGCGGCTCTTGCACGTGAGTTCCCAGAATATACAAATATTGTGCCGGCTCACCTAGTTGACAATGAATTCGACGAAGATGAGTTGTTTGTAGGACAACAATTTGATAACAAAAAAGACTGTTTACATGCTATAAAACAACTTAGCTTGAAGTTAGGTGTGGATTATAAAGTAACAAAGTCGATGCAGTCTCTGTACGTAGGAGAATGTTGGAAATCGTCGAGTGGTTGTAAATGGCGTGTCCGAGCCGCGTTAATGCAGCGGACACAGATGTGGATGATAAGGAAACTAGAAGGTCCACACACATGCACGTCCGCTCGTATGCCGCAAGACCATGGAAAGTTAGATGCAAAAACTATATGCAACTGCATCATACCTTTGGTGAAAGAGTCGCCCACCATTCAAGTGTCGGTCCTTATTGCGGTTATGCAAGCTCGATTCAAGTACAAAGTGTCGTACCGGAAGGCATGGTGGGCAAAGAAAATGGCGATGCGAGAGTTGTTTGGTGACTGGGATACGTCATACAACGAGCTTCAAGGGTGGATAGCCGGGATGCATGAGTATGTGCCCGAGACAGTGACTGATTTGTAAACACTGTCGTAAAAAGGCCCTGACGGGGAGATACAATCGGGGAAACGAGTTTTTCACAGATTGTTTTGGACTTTCGAGCCGTGTGTTAGGGCCTTCCCTCAGTGCAAGCCGATGGTGCAGGTAGACGGGACATGGTTGTATGGCAAATACACGCAAATCCTCCTGATTGTTGTTGCACAAGACGACAATCGAAATGTACTTCCGATTGCTTTTGCCATCGTGGAGCGTGAGTGCTTCGAGTCTTGAGAATTTTTCCTCACAAATCTTCGAAGGCACGTCGTCAGAGAAGACAACATTTGCCTTATATCAGATAGATTGAAAGGATTACTTGATGCTGTAAGGCGACCGGGGGTTCCGTGGAGGTCTGTTTATTGCATCTGCCACATCGCGGCAAACTTTCATAGAGATTATAAGAATAAAGATTGGAAAAAAGAACTCGTGAACATGGGTAAAAAAAATTGTTTGTATTTATTTCAAAAATTACTTCGCAAATTTTTGTTGTTGTTTTTAAACTGGTGATTTCAATTTAAATATGCAGCCCATGAGTTAGAACCGAGAAGATTCAGGCAGAGGTTTGGAAGGCTTGAATCTCAGATGTCATCTTTACCAACAAATCTCCGGACATGGTTGGGCAGCATGGAGAACTGGCAATGGACTCAATGTTACGATGAGGGGTTTCGATATGGGCAGATGACGACTAACCTGGTAGAGGCGGTCAACTCTATATTGAGGCGCACACGCCATCTCCCGATTTCTGCTGTTTTCTCTGCAACATTTTATAGGTTGGCGACATTGATGCCTAAGATGGGGTTGAGACAAGCTAAGTAGATCGGTTCCAGGCACGTGTATGTAGAGGCCGTCCGAAAGGCCATGGCAGTAAATAGTTGAAGGGCCGCCACAATGAACGCAGAATTGTATTCGCGTGAGTTAGAGACTTTTCAAGTTCAGGAGTACATCGGCCGTCGCTCGAGTCTTCCTCCTAGATCGTACGTAGTTGATCTGCGAAACAGGCGATGCGAGTGCGGGTTATTTCAGACTCTTCGATATCCGTGTGCGCATGTTCATGTAGCGTGTGCGAGAGCAAACTTAAATGTTGAAAAATTCATAGATGATATCTACACGTTGCAACGAACATTACGTATATGGGGTAACGAATTTCCTGTAATGCCCGATGTCTCAAACTGGGAAGTTCCACCGCCTGCTATCGAGATGGTGCCTAACCGTAGTCTTCGCAGGCATCCTAAAGGTCGACCACAATCGACGAGAATTAGAAATGACATGGATGTTAGGGAGACGAGTGAACCCAAACTGTGCACTGTGTGTCGAACATCGGGACACAATCGATCAACATGCCCACATCGTGTCTATGTTTCCGGTCAATCGTCTCGTAATGCTGGACTCCAAGATGATGAGTGATATATTATTCAGCGCATGTTCTTGTAAAAATATTGTAAATATTTAAAAACAATGGGCAATTTTAATGTAATGAGAAAAATGTTGAAAGTAAATTAAATTTAAATGAAATAAAGAGAAAAATATTTGCATTGAAAGTTTAAAATTTAAATATAAAATGAATGAGAAAAAAAATTTGCATTGAAAATATAAAATTTATATGAAATGGGGAAAATGTTAAATTTTTGTTAAAATAAAATATGTGAATTGAGAAAAAATAAATTGAAATTGAAAAAAAATATAAATTTTAAATGAAATGAAAGGGAAATGGGAATCGAAATGAAATTGAAATGGAATAAAAATAAAATGAAATGAAATGAAAATTAAATAAGAATGAAATGAAATGAAAATTAAATACAAATGAAATGAAATGAAATGAAAAAAAAAAGGGTTGAAATGACCCATCTGCATCAGGCCTGTATCAGGCCCGTGTCACTGGCCAATTTGGCCTTACAATAGCCGGCCTTACACCTCTTTTTTTTGGCATTTTTTTTCACATTAAGAATTGAAATAACTGTTATCAGGCCTAATAATTTTGATGTAAGGCACAAAAAAACCAAAAAAATAAAATCAGATATTTTTTTAAAAAAATATAAAAATTTAATTGACCACAAAAATAAATAAATGAAAATATTTAAATAAAACATTAAACACAAAAATTGAAATTAGCTTTATTTTAACAAAATAACCTAAAAAAATTAATATTTACAAAAATGACCCAAGTTTAAAAGCAATCACCAAAATGACCTGAAATGAACAGTAGATAGGGGTTATGGCCTGTCAATGGCCGGCACCACCTGGAATTTTGAACCCATAATTGCCTGATTATTATGTCAGACTTTAAAAAATTAAATTACTCTGATATTAAGAAAATTTAAATGAAACTTAAATGGGGGTACTGACATTAAAATAGCTTTTGAATAAAAAAAAACTTGAAGTTACCCATCAAATTGGGGTGTCAGTCCTTACAACCCTCCAAAAAATTGAAATGACCCATCAAAATGGGCAATTTTTTTTTCAATAGCCATCTCCATCTATAAATAGGCATAATGGTCCCCCACTTTACATAAGCAACTTTTCACCTTCAACCACCGTCGACGATCGCCGCTTTTCACCTTCAACCACCGCCGAGTGCCGCCGATCACTCCATGGATCGTAATCCAAATGTTCTTTTAAATGACAATGACCACATTGCAAGCAATGTGCATAAGGTAAACGAGAAATAAAATGTATTATTTAATTTTAAATATTCTTTTAAATTATTTTTAAAACGAGAAATATAACATTATATATTTACTATAAACACATGATTTATACAGAATTGTTCGACCCCGGTTACATGATCCCGGTTATTTTCCAAATCGAAGAGTTATACCATATTTGAATGTCGCGAGTTTTGGGGTTGCCGCTTACATTCGGAGATCTCGAGCTACTGGTGATTTAATATCGGCATTAGTTGAAAGATGGCAACAGAGACACATCGTTCCACCTCCGTGTGGGAGGTAAATATTACATTGCAAGGCGTAGCAAGTATAACTTTCGCCTGTTTGTCTATAGCGCGAAGCGATGGCCGGGCTTGGAAAAGTGCCCGATCCGTGGGCCACTTGCGAGCGGTTACTTGGAAGAGTGCCTCCGGACAACGAGGAAGGATGCTTAACATATATTAAATTTAATTGGTTAAAAGAAAACTTCCAGCATCTTCCGAGTAGTCCAACGCAGATGGACATTATCTACGCTGCAAGAGCGTTCATTCTTCAACTGATAGGTGGGATACTTTTGCCGGACGTTAATCATAATAGAGTCTCAATAATGTATCTCCCCTTATTAAAGGATCTCGAGCTTGCCGGAAGATTTAGTTGGGGCTCTGCAGTGTTGGCATGCTTATACCGCGAGCTTTGTCGAGCGACAAAGCTGTCTACGAAAACAATAGGCGGTTGCTGTCTTCTATTGAATTATTGGGCATTATACCGAATGCCGTTTCTTGCATCAGTGATCCACCAATCGTATGTCTGGCCACTAGTTAATAGGTAAATATATAGTTCTATTTTGCCATCTTTTTTTAATTGTATATTATAATATACTTATTTTTTGCATGAGAAAAATAATTTGATAATTTTTCTTTTTTTAGATGGGCAACTGTACCAGGAATCGGGCGATTGTTCACCGTACTGATATACCGTATGATGATAGAGACTCATTCTGGGGATGGCGTAAAATACGATTCCGAATATTTCTTTTTTAAATACAATAATTGCAAAAGAAAAAAATAACATGTAGTCTTTATTTTGCAATTTATATGGATGCCATATAATGAGGAAAATATCGCGCCGCTCATACCATCCTGGGTTATCGAGCAGCAACAGCTATTTGTGACAAATGTGCCATTAATTCATTTCCATATGGTCGAGTGGCACAATAGAGGTCGGGTTTTGAGGCAGTTCGATTGCGCACAACCTATCACGAACCCTCCCGTCGATATAAAAAAAGTCCACGGCATGGACAAAAAAGGTTCGGGTCGGGACGCTTTAAATTGGGTGCAAAATCATGAACCGTATATCTTTTTGTGGAATCAGCGACATTCGAGGCGTCCCCCCTTGTATGCCCTAGATGGAGGGTTCTCTCCTACGCCCGAGTACGCAGCATGGTATATGGCACACGGAAACCCTTTATATTTCAAGGTCGGTACATGTTGATCCAAAGAGGCAGCGCAACTGAATCTTTCGATGGAAACCAATGAGCGCACAACCACGCAAGCAATCGAGTTACGCCATTCGGGAACATCGAAGTGCGAATGCGCCTCGAACCCGATCTCGAGGCCCAATATGAAGAATCGGCTCGTCGGCCGCAGAACATGGATCCAACTCATTGCATCAATTTCCTTCATACTTCGAAGGAATTTTTGGTGACAACGAGCCTCAACACACGACCACGATCTAGATCATCCTCATACCACGGAGTTCCATCCCGAAACACGTATACCACTGCGAGGATATTTTCCCTTCGGCACCTCGGTCACGCAATACAATTTAACTCTCGATTATAATGTATATGATTATTCTACCTTTCTAAGTACCGGACGGGACACCATCGCCGAAGCCGAGCAACTATCAAACACACGAGCAAGGTGCGGCATCGCAAGCGGAGGCATCGGTATTACACGCCGCGCCGAGAACGCCAACACCTTGCTTAGGCCACCCCCGATGACGTTCCTGGTGCTGGCGTGTAACGGTCTAGATGCCTCCGTCGGTGATACCGTGCACCTTACTCAGGCGTTTGATAGTTGCTCAGTCCGGCATCCGGTGTCCCGTCCGGTGTACTTAGAAAGGTAGAATAATCATATACATTATAATCGGGAGTTAAATTATATTGCGTGATCGGAGGTTTCGAAGGGAAAATATCCTCAGTGGTGGGTGTACGTGCTTCGGGATGAAACTCCGGGTGGTATGAGGATGATCCGGATCGTGTTGTGTATTGAGGCTCGTTGTCACCAAAAATTCCTTCGAAGTATGAAGGAAATTGATGCAGCGGAGTTGGATACATGTTCTGTGCTGACGAGCTGGATTCTTCATATTGGGCCTCAAGATCGGGGTTCGAGGCAGATTCGGACTCGATGTTCCCGAATGGTGGAAATCGGTTGCTGCGTGGTGTGTGTTCCTTGGTTGCCATTGAGAAGATTCAGGTTGCGCGTCTCTTTGGATCAACATGTACTGACCTTGGAATATAAAGGGTTTCCCGTGTGCCATATACCATGCTGTGTATTCGGGCGTAGGAGAGAACCCTCTCTCTATGGTATACAAGGGGGGACGCCTCGAATGTCGCTGATTCCACAGAAAGATATACGGTTCATGTTTTTGCGCCCAATTAAAGCGTCTCGACTTGAACCTTTTTTGTCCATTCCGTGGACTTCTTTGATGTCGACGGGAGGGTTCAGGATAGGCTATGCGCAACCAAACTGCCTCAAAACCCGACCTCCATCGTGCCACTCGACCATATGGAAATGAATTAAAGGCACATTTGTGACGAATAGCTGTTGCTGCTCGATAACCCAGGATGGTATGAGCGGCGCAATATTTTCCTCATTATATGGCATCCATATAAACTGAAAAATAAAGACTACATGTTATTTTTTTCTTTTGCAATTATTGTATTTAAAAAAGAAATATTCGGAATCGTATTTTACGCCATCCCCAGAATGAGTCTATATAATCATACGGTACATTGATTACAGTTGCCCATCTAAAAAAATAAAAATTATCAAATTATTTTTCTCATGAAAAAAATAAGTATATTATAGTATACAATAAAAAAAGATGGAAAAATAAAACCATATATTTACCTATTAACTAGTGGCCAGACATACGGTTGGTGGCTCACTTATGCAAGAAACGACATTCGGTATAATGCCCAAGACTGTAGTAGAAGACAGCAACCGCCCATTGTTTTCGTAGACGGCTTTGTCGCTTGACAAAGCTCGCGGTATAAGCATGCCAACACTGCAGAGCCCCAACTAAATCTTCCGGCAAGCTCGAGATCCTCTAATAAGGGGAGATACATTATTGACACTTTATTATGATTGACGTCCGACAAAAGTATCCTACCTATCAGTTGAAGAATGAACGCTCTTGTAGCGTAGATAATGTCCATCTGCGTTGGACTGCTTGGAAGATGCTGGAAGTTTTCTTTTAACCAATTAAATTTAATATATGTTAAGCGTCCTTCCTAGTTGTCTGGGGGCACTCTTCCAAGTAACCGCTCGCAAGTGGCCCACGAATCGGGCACTTTTCCAAGCTCGGTCACTGCTTCGTCGTCTATAGACAGCCCGAGTTGTACTGCTACGTCTTGCAATATAATATTTACCTCCCCACACGGGAGGTGGAACGTATGTGTCTCCTATCACCATCTCTCAACTAATGCCGATATTAAATCGGCTCGTAGCTCAGATATCTGAATGTAAGCGGCAACCCCAAAACCTACGACATTCAAATATGGTATAACTCTTTGATCTGGAAAATAACCGAGATCATGCAACCGGGGTCGAACAATTCTGTATAAATCCTGCGTTTATAGTAAATATATAATGTTATATTTCTCGTTTTAAAAATAATTTAAAAGAATATTTAAAATTAAATAGTACATTTTATTTCTCGTTTACCTTATGCACATTGCTTGCAATGTGGTCGTTGTCATTTAAAAGAACATTTGGATTACGATCCATGGAGTGATCGATGGCACTCGGCAGTGGTTGAAGGTGAAAAGCGGCGATCGTCGATGGTGGTTGAAGGTGAAAAGTTGCTTATGTAAAGTGGGGGACCATTATGCCTATTTATAGATGGAGATGGCTATTGAAAAAAAAAAATTGCCCATTTTGATGGGTCATTTCAATTTTTTGGAGGGTTGTAAGGACTGACACCCCATTTTGATGGGTAACTTCAAGTTTTTTTTTTTATTCAAAAGCTATTTTAACGTCAGTACCCCCATTTAAGTTTCATTTAAATTTTCTTAATATCAGAGTAATTTAATTTTTTAAAGTCTGACACAATAATCAGGCAATCATGGGTTCAAAATACCAGGTGGTGCCGGCCATTGACAGGCCATAACCCCTATCTACTGTACATTTTAGGTCATTTTGGTGATTGTTTTTAAACTTGGGTCATTTTTGTAAATATTAAATTTTTTTAGGTTATTTTCTTAAAATAAAGCTAATTTCAATTTTTGTGTTTAATGTTTTATTTAAATATTTTCATTTATTTATTTTTGTGGTCAATTAAAATTTTATATTTTTTTAAAAATATCTAATTTTATTTTTTTGATTTTTTTTGTGCCTTACATCAAAATTATTAGGCCTGATAACAGTTATTTCAATTTTGTAATGTGAAAAAAAAATGCCAAAAAAAAGAGGTGTAAGGCCGGCTATTGTAAGGCCAAATTGGCCTGTGACACAGGTCTGATACAGGCCTGATGCAGATGGGTCATTTCAACCCTTTTTTTTTTCATTTCATTTAATTTCATTCTTATTTAATTTTCATTTCATTTCATTTTTATTTAATTTTATTTTTATTCCATTTCAATTTCATTTCGATTCCCATTTCCCTTTCATTTCATTTAAAATTTATATTTTTTTCAATTTCAATTTATTTTTTTCTCAATTCATATATTTTATTTTAACAAAAATTTAACATTTTCCGCATTTCATATAAATTTTATATTTTCAATGCAATTTTTTTTCTCATTCATTTTATATTTAAATTTTAAATTTTCATTGCAAATATTTTTCTCTTTATTTCATTTAAATTTAATTTACTTTCAACATTTTTCTCATTACATTAAAATTGCCCATTGTTTTTAAATATTTACAATATTTTTACAAGAACATGCGCTGAATAATATATCACTCATCATCTTGGAGTCCAGCATTACGAGACGATTGACCGGAAACGTAGACACGATGTGGGCATGTTGATCGGTTGTGTCCCGATATTCGACACACAGTGCACAGTTTGGGTTTACCCGTCTCCCTAACATCCATGTCATTTCTAATTCTCGTCGATTGTGGTCGACCTTTAGGATGCCTGCGGAGACTACGATCAGGCACCATCTCGATAGCAGGCGGTGGAACTTCCCAGTTTGAGAATCGGGCATTACAGGAAATTCGTTCCCCCATATACGTAATGTTCGTTGCAATGTGTAGATATCATCTATGAATTGTTCAACATTTAAGTTTGCTCTCGCACACGCTGCATGAACATGCGCACACGGATATTGAAGAGTCCAAAATAACCCACACTCGCATCGCCTATTTCGTAGATCAACTGCGTACGATCTAGGAGGAAGACCCGAACGACGACCGATGTACTCCTGAACTCGGAAAGTTTCCAAGTCGCGCGAATACAATTCTGCGTTCATTGTGGCGGCCCTTCAACTATTTACCGCCATGGCCTTTAGGACGGCCTCTACGTACACGTGCATGGCATCGATCTATTTAGCTTGTCTCAACCCCATCTTAGGCATCAATGTCGCCATCCTATAAAATGTTGCATAAAAAACAGTAGAAATCGGAAGATGGCGTGTACGCCTCAATACAGAGTTGACCGCCTCTACCAGGTTAGTCGTCATCTGCCCATATCGAAACCCCTCATCGTAACATTGAGTCCATTGCCAGTTCTCCATGCTGCCCAACCATGTCCGGAGATTTGTTGGTAAAGATGAAATCTGAGATTCATGCCTTGCAAACCTCTGCCTGAATCTTCTCGGTTCTAACTCATGGGCTGCATATTTAAACTAAAATCACCAATTTAAAAACAACAAAAAAATTTGCGAAGTAATTTTTGAAATAAATACAAACAATTTTTTTTACCCATGTTCACGAGTTCTTTTTTCCAATCTTTATTCTTATAATCTCTATGAAAGTTTGTCGCGATGTGGTGGATGCAATAGACAGACCTCTACGGAACCCCCGGTCGCCTTACAGCAGCAAGTAATCCTTTCAATCTATCTGATATAAGGCAAATGTTGTCTTCTCTGACGACGTGCCTCCGGAGATTTGTGAGGAAAAATTCTTAAGACTCGAAGAACTCACGCTCCACGATGGCGAAAGCGATCAGAAGTACATTTCGATTGCGGTCTTGTACAACAGCAATCAGGAGGATTTGCGTGTATTTGCCATACATCCATGTCCCGTCTACCTGCACCATCGGCTTGCACTGAGGGAAGGCCCTAACATACGGCTCGAATGTCCAAAACAATCTGTGAAAAACTCGTTTCCCCGATTGTATCTCCCTGTCAGGGCCTTTATACGGCAGTGTTTGCAAATCAGTCATTGTCCCGGGCACATACTCTTGCATCTCGGTTATCCACCCTTGAAGCTCGTTGTATGACGTATCCCAGTCACCATACAACTCTCGCATCGCCATTTGTTTTGCCCACCATGCCTTCCGGTACGACACTTTGTACTTGAATCGAGCTTGCATATCCGCAATAAGGACCGACACTTGAATGGTGGGCGACTCTTTCACCAAAGGGATGATGCAGTTGCATATAGTTTTTGCATCTAACTTTCCATGGTCTTGCGACATACGAGCGGACGTGCATGTGCGTGGACCTTCTAGTTTCCTTATCATCCACATCTGTGTCCGCTGCATTAACGCGGCTCGAATACGCCATTTACAACCACTCGACGATTTCCAACATTTTCCTATGTACAGAGACTGCGTCGACATCGTTACTTTATAATCCACACCTAACTTCAAGCTAAGTTGTTTTATAGCATGTAAATAGTCTTTTTTGTTATCAAATTGTTGTCCTACAAACAACTCATCTTTGTCGAATTCATTGTCAACTAGGTGAGCCGGCACAATATTTGTATATTCTGGGAACTCGCGTGCAAGAGCCGCATCAGGATCCACGTCGGTCATGAAGGACCCTGGATTATTTCTTATAACTATACCGGGGCACGTGTTTCCTACGAATAGGGGTTCGCATTTTCACCCTCCACCGGCCCTTCATCGTCTATGTCTTCGAGGATATCATCTAAATCGGGTCCTTTGAAATCATCGTTGGGATCACGGTGGACTGATCATCGTTATCGGACCCTTCATCACTATCTTCGATGGTGGCCAACACCTCGAATGGATCTCAGAGGCGAGGACACGAGTTTGGGATGTTATACGAATAACCACCGGTGTTTGGATTTTTGAGAGTTGGCGTTCACCGTCCAGAACCCGACTGATCTTCCCAAGAGACGTTAAGATCAAAATCAATTCCGGAGCACTGGCTTACTGGAATTACCACTTGAATGGGATCCGGTTCAGCTATCTCCGCGAACAATTCAACCGGGCTGAGATTTTCTATTTCAACTGGGCAATAAATTGCCATCATTGTCCCTAAATCATCATCTTCAAGCTCAATTCCTAAGAACTTTAGCGGATCAGTTGAAACCAAAAATTTGTAAAAAAATCTCAACATTTGCTTTTCGCAACGGGTTGCTATCTTTGAACTGATTTTTCGTTTTAAATCTGACAGCGAAATTCGCTTGTTGAATCTCATTCCTATTTTTTTCCGACTTTGAAATACACAACCTTCTTTATTTGTATTTATCATTTCTCCATCGAAATGAACATAAACAAACAACATTTGGGAACTCATTTTAAAATTTTTTTGCTTTCTTCTGAACAAAGGAAAAACAATTAAACCAAACAAATTATAAGATAAAATACCTATATATATAAGATAAATTTTGGTGCGACCATTGTGAGCCAACACCCAAATTTTTTTTAGTGATACGAGGTCTTTGGCCATTGTGAGCCAAAGACCCAAAATTTTTTTTTTCTCGATTGTGGGTGCCGGCCATTGACATGCCAGCACCCAAAATTTTTTTTTTCTGGTACAGGGGTTCCGGCCATTGAGAGCCAAAGACCCAATTTTTTTTTTTACGTACAGGGGTGTGCGGTCATGGACAGGCCAGCATCCAAATTTTTTTTCTGGTACAGGGGGTTTTTTTCTGGTACAAGGGGTGCCGGCCATTTACAGGCCAGCACCCCAAAATTTTTTTTTCTGGTACAGGGGGTGCCGGCCATTGATAGGCCAGAACCCAAATTTTTTTCAGACAGGGTGCGGCCATTGATGAGCCAAAGACCAAAATTTTTTTTTCAGATGCGAAGTGCCGGCCATTGTGAGCCGGCATCTAAAATTTTTTTAGTACGAGGGTGCGGCCATTGACAGCCCGCGCACTCAAAAATTTCTTTTTCAGATGCGAAGTGCGGCCATTGTGAGCCAAGACCCAAATTTTTTTTTATTTTTCTAATGCGAGGGGTGCGACCATTGTGAGCTAGCACCCAATTTTTTTTCTAGATGCGAGGTGCGGCCATTGTGAGCCTGCACCCAAATTTTTGGTTTTTTCTTTTTAAAATTTTTTTATACTAGTTTTATACGATTAAAAAAAAAATACCTGAGTGCCGAATCCATTGACAAAAGCGGAACCAAAAAATCAATTTTTAAAGTCGACACAATAATCAGGCAATCATGGGTTCAAAATACAAGGGGGTGCCGGCCATTGACAGGCCAAAACCCCTATCTACTGTTCATTTCAGGTCATTTTTGTGATTATTTTTAAACCTGGGTCATTTTTGTAAATATTTAATTTTTTTAGGTTAGTTTGGTAAAATAGCCTTATTTTACTCACTTAGACTCAAAAAAATTAATATTTACAAAAATAATTCTAGTTTAAAAATACTCATCAAATGATTTGAAATTAACAGTAAATGAATTATGGGAATTTAATGGCCGGCACCCCTTTGAATTTTGATTCAATGATTGTTTAATAATTATGTTAGATTTTAAAAAATTAATTTTATTTTTATTTTGGGAGTTTAATGGTCAATATCAGGGTATTTTTTTGATACCATATTATATTGACATACGTTTATACCAATATTTGACAAAAAAAAATTATTTGGGTTTTGGCCATGTAATGGCCAGCGCCAACATTTAAATTTTTTTTTTTTTGGTTTTGGCTTATAGATGGTCGGTACCAACTTTATCAGATTTAATTTTTTTTTTTGTTTTGGGACACTGATAGCCGGCACCAACTTTATCAGAATAATTTTTTTAGTTTTGAGACACTAAAGGCCGACACAAACTTTATCGGATTTAAAAAAAATTAACTTTTTTTTTTGTTTTGGGACATTGATGGCTGGCACCAACTTTATTAGATATATATGCACGTGTTTTGTCTTCCATTTGAGCTTTTTGTTTGCTTTATTAGTTGAAAATCGAGATTATAAATATCAGTTTTTTCTTTGTTGAGAAGGAATCAGAAATTTTTGAAGATAAGTTCCCAAATTTTGTTTGTTTATGTTCATTTCGATGGAGAAATAATAAATACAACTGAAGAAGGTTGTATCTTTCAAAGCCGGAAAAAAATTGGAATGAGATTCAACAAGCGTGTTTCCTTGGCAGATTTGAAACAAAAGATCAGTACAAAGATAGCTACCCATTGCTGGAAGCAAATGTTGAAATTATTTTACAAATTTTCGGTTTCAACAGATCCACTCAAGTTCTCAAAAATGAAGATTGAAGATGATGATGATCTAGGGACAATGATAGTAATTTATTGCCCCCTGAGATTGATAATCCCAGCCCGGTTAAGTAGTTCATGGAGATAGCTAAACCGAAACCCATTCAAGTTGTAATTCCAGTAAGTCAGCGTTTTGGAATTGATTTTGATCTTAACATCTACTAAAAAGATCAGTCGGGTTGTAAAGGGTAAATGCCAACTTCCGAAAATCCAAACACCGGTGGATGTTCATATAACATCCCAAACATGTGTACTCGTCTAGAGATCTATCCAGAGGTGTTGGCCACCATAGAAGATGGTGATGAAAAGTCTGATAATGAAGATCAGTCCCACTGTAATCCTAACGATAATTTTAGTGACCTCAATTTGGATGACATCCCTAAAGACATAGACGAGGAAGGTTAGGTGGAGGGTGAAGATATAAACCGCCATTCGGCGGTGAAACCGGGCCTCGATATAGTTATAAGGAATAATCCATGGGCCTTCATAACCGACGTAGATCTAGATGCGGCTTTTGCACGCGAGTTCTCGTAATATACAAACATAGTGCCGGTTCATCTATGTAACGCCCCGAATTTGGGCCTAGAAGAATTGGGCTTTGGGCTTTGGATCTCAGAATTTTTTTTTTTAAGTGAGCGAGAAAATGAAAATTGGTATGCGGGCTCTGAGGGTTAATGAATTTGGAGTGTCTAGGGGTGTTGGAGAAGTCCTGAGATCAAGTAAAGGTACAGGAAATATTTTGGTTTTAGCCCCAAGAGGCTGTGACTTGATCAAGAGGCCTCTTAAGTAGATTAAGAGAAAATAGGACACAAATGGGCTTGTGGTCCAGTGGAAAGTGGCGTCACTTGGGAGCTATAAGGTGACGTGTGTGAAAGCTGAAGAAGTCCAAGGTTCGAGTAGTGGCATGGTATTTTGTTGGGGATTTAATTTTTACCTTCTAGATGGTTAGTAGTGGCGTTGGATGTGAACTCTGAAGGAAGTGTTCATGAGAGAAAATTAAGGAAGGGATAAAGGAGCTTATCTTAGAGAAAATTTAGGATGAGATTGAGGAGTTATCAGGGAGAAAAGTTAGGAGCTGAGAAGTGTGAAGAGTTGGTGCCGTTGTGGGAAGTGGGAAGTGTATAAATTCGACTTAGGAGGGTAAATGAGTGCCGTTTTTGGGTCTTTTAGGGGGTATTACGAATTTTCATTGTGGCTTTCGGCATTTGGAGAGTTTTGCAAATAAGTTAGTCTTTCTTTTCTTTATCGAATATCCTGTAGTTACCCTCACACAAGCACATTTGATCTTTTCTTTTCTCCCCCTCATTCTATTCTTCTTTTACTGAATTCTTCCATTGTCGAAAAACCATCATTCCTTTTTGCCGAATTCTCTCTTAGCCAAACTTTTCTATTGCCGAATTACCATCATCTTCTCTTGCCAAAATCCCCCATTAGTGCCGAATCTTTGTTGTTTTTCTCTATCACAAATCAGTTGGTATCTACTCTCAGTTAAGGTTAAAAGCCGAATCTCGTTTGGTAGGCTGCAGGATCTAAGGTTGGATTCGGTAAGTATTCGTTAACTCCCTTAGTACGCTTTTTGTTGAAAGCCAGAAGAGGCGATCTAATTTCTCATTGTCGTGGATCTTGTATTAACAAGGGTAAGGTTCAGAGATCACTAGTGTGGTAGAATCGTTAGCAAGGATCTAGGGTACACTTGTGATTAGCAGCTAAGGAAGGGCCATTAAAACCCGGGGGCACACGGTAAGGTTACGGTAAGGTTCCGACTTTTGAGTAAATATTTTTGATTAATTATGAGTGGTTGATTGAAGGTTGGTTGGTTGTAGGATAAAGGCTAAGGATAGGATAGCACGTCGCAGTCATCAGGTGTGTACAAACACTACACACACGATATCGGCAATGCCGAAAAGCCGAAAGTGGCTAAATGGGCCCGGTGGGCCCTGAGGCTAAGTTTGATGGAATGGTTTGGTTGTTATACGAATTGAATTAGTCTCGTATGATGCATGATCTGGATATGTTTTGGGCCTAATAGGTCATATGGTAAGATTTGGGCCTAATGGGCTGTAAGGTTGTAATTTGGGTTTGATGGGATTTATGGGGACGTAAGCAGATATGCTAGGGTTATGGACTTAGGCCTAGTTTGAACAAATCTTCAATTTTATAAGACTTAATTTAATTAAATATGCCTGTAGACAAGTCGATTAGTTAGAGTGTGGTAACCGACATATGCATGTCTAGGATTGGATCTAGTGAGAGCTTGGTATTTAAGCAGTCCGAGTGACCCACCTCCTCTTTTCTAATATCCTACTTGGTGCATAGTATTTGTTCACTTTAACCGCGAGGACTTGTTTATGGGCCAAAGTTTATAACTAAAACCCGAGAGGGACTAAAATACCCTTATATTGGAAAATTACTAAAATACCCTTATATTGGAAAATTACTAAAATACCCTTATATTGTAAAATTACTAAAATACCCTTATATTGTAAAATTACTAAAATACCCTTATATTGTAAAATTACTAAAATACCCCTATTTGTAAAATTACCAAGATACCTCTAATTTGCCAAATTACCAAAATACCCCTGTAGGGTAGAATTACGAAAATACCCCTAGGTAGTGAAATGACGAAAATACTCCTATGTGATGAATATGGGTTTGTGGATGTTACTTTTGTGTTTGATGCATTCATATGATATTCTGCTTAGGATGCATATGGGTGGGAATTATGGTACGGAGGAAGATTTGAGGATCGCATGGCCGTATGGTATGGATCCGGGATCGCATAGCCGTATGGTATGGATCCACCACAGGCTTTTTAGCCACCGAGCAGCCATGCTGCACCGATAATGTTACCAAGGGCTGCGTGCCATTAATATGGGCTTCGTGCCGTAATTATGGGCTTTGTGCCAATACCGAAGGCTTTGTGCCGTAATTATGGGCTTTGTACCAATACTGAATGCTTTGTGCCAATCATATTTACCGTGGCTATGTGCCTAACATATATATATTGATGACTCTGTGTCAATATTTGAGGATCGCATGGCCGTATGGTATGGATCCGGGATTGCATAGTCGTATGGTATGGATCCACGAAGGCTTTAAGCCCAACATATGATTAGCGACTTTCTTCGCAACGTTCGGTAGTCACTTAATCGGGCTACCCTTGGTGTGTAGCGGAGGGTGGGTCGAGCTAGAATTCCCACAGGAGTCATAAGGTTGGAAGGAAATGGTGTGTTTAGCGGATGGATTTTTGGGGTGGGTTTTGCATTATCTGTTTATAAATGATACGGTATGATATGATATGAGGTCATTGTGGGCTAAGGCCCAAGACCACCGATTTTGTTAGGGATTAGGCCCAATGTGAATATTTGTATGTGATTTGATTGCCAAGGGTTGTACACTGCGAGTTTGAAACTCACACCCTTAATTTAAAATATTTGGGTAATCCCGAATAGGCGGCTCGACGAGAGGGAGAGGACTCGGAGATGGCCACGCTACAAGTTGTTCAAATGTTTTAATTTATTCAAATGATTCTGTTTAAATACTTTGTTTTTTCGTTGGATTGTAATAAGGCCATGTAACTTCTATTTGACTTTGAATTTTGGGTTTATTATTATTATTGTTTTAACTGCCCACTTAAGAAATTTTATAGAATTATTAAAGTGTTAATATGGTTTTCGAAATAATCTTTTGTTTTGGGCTTTTGGGCCTTAAATGGTTAACTAGTAAATTGTTTTGAAGTGCGCCTTTAATGTGACATTCCAGATTCGGGCCTAACTTTTAGGCCGGGTTTGGGGTGTTACAATCTATTTAATAAAGAATTCGATGCTGAAGAGTTATTCGTAGGATAACAATTCGATAACAAGAAAGACTGTTTAAATGCAATAAGGTAAAATTTATACCAAACGACTCTTTTACTTTGAATTCCTATGATAAATTATTTTTAAATGAGAAATATAAAGTTTTATATTTATTATAAACGTAAGATCAATACCGGATTGTGAGACCCCAATTGCATGATCCTAAATATTTTTTTGATCAGAGGGTTTTACCGTATTTGAATGTCACGGGTTTTGGGGTGGCCGCATACATTCAAATAGCTGAGCTACGGGCCAATTTAATATTGCCCTTAGTTGAAAGATGGTGTTAGGAGACACACGTTCCACCTCCTGTGTGGGAAAGTCACCATTACACTGCAAGATGTAGCAGTCCAACTGAGGCTGTCTATTAACGGTGAAGTAGTGACTGGGCGTAGAAAGTGATCGATCCGTGGGGCAGTTGCGAATGATTACTTGGAAGAGTGCCCTTCAACGATGAGGAAGGAAGATAAACTAGTTTTAAATTTTCCTGGTTAAGAGCAAACTTCCAAAATCTACCAAGCAGTCTAACACAGATGGACATTATCTATGCTGTAAGAACGTTTATTCTGTAACTTATAGGTGGAGTACTGATGCCAGATGTGAATCAAAATAAAGTCCACATCATGTACCTCCCCTTACTAGAGGACCTCGAGCAAGTCGAGAGATTTAGTTGGGGCTCTACAATATTGGCATGCTTATATCGTGAGCTTTGTCGAGCGGTAAAGCCGTCTACCAAGACCATGGGCAGTTTCTGCCTTCTATTGCAGTCTTGGGCATTATACCGAATGCCATTTTTGGCAACAGTGAGCCACCAACAGTGTGTGTGGCCACTCGTGAATAGGTGATTTGATAATTCGATTTTACCTTTTGTTTTTTAATTGTATAGTATATAGTATACTCAATTTTGCATTGAAAAATAATTTAAAAAAATAATTCTATTTTTCAGATTGGGGACTCTACTAGAAATTGGGCGATCGTTCACAGTACCCGTGTACCGCGTGATGATCGAGATCCATTCCGGGGATGACATAAAATACGCTTTCGAACCTTTTCTTCTTTAAATATAATAATTTCAAAATAATTAAATTAACTAATAACGAATTGTTTTTAATGTGCAATTTCTATAGATGCCATATGCCGAGGAAGGGACTACGACGCTCAAACCATCATGCGTTACCGAGCAACAACATCTGTTCGTGTCAAATGTTCCATTGATTCATTTTCATATGGTGGAGTGACATGATTGGGGTCAATTATTGAGACAGTTCGGTTGTGTACAACCTATCCCGAACCCTCTCGTCGACATCAAAGAAGTCCACGGAATAGACAAAAAAGGTTTGGGTCAGGACGCAATAAATTGACTGAAAAAACATGAGCCGTACATCATTCTGTGAAATGATCAACATTCGAGGAGCCCTCCTTTGTATGTCTTAGAGGGAGGGTTCTCTCCTACGCGTGAGTACATAGAATGGTATATGACAAATGGGAAGCCTTTCATATTCCAAGGTCGTTATATACTGCTCTCGGACGACACGTAACCGGAATCTTTCTAATGGTGATCGACGAACACATGATCGTACCGTAATTGAGTTCCACCATTCAGGAACACTGATACTGATTCTGCCTCTAACCCCGATCCCGAGCCCCAATATAAAACATCTTGCTCGTCATCATACCACCCGGAGACTAGGCACTTATTTTTTCAATCTTTTGAGGATGTATTTGGTGACGACCCTGAGCCTCAACATTCGACACACTCTCGATCATCCTCATACCACCTAGAGCTCCATCGACAAGCATACATACATACTATTGAGGATATTTTCCATCGGCACCTCTGGTCACGTAATACCCCTTAACTCCCGATGATGGTGTATACGATTATACAACTTTCTTAAGTATACCGATGAGACACCGGAGGCCAGACTGAGCAATTATGAAATGCCTTAGCAAGGTGCACAACATTGTCGATGGAGGCAACAAGACTGTTACCCGCCATCGCCGGAGACATCGCTGGGATAACGACAATTTTGATTTTTTCTGTAAATATTTACTTTAGTTTGTAATTATTCTATTTTTTGATGTAATTATTTTAGAAAAATAACAAACTAAATTTATATTGAAAAATAGAATAATTACAAACTAAAGTAAATATTTACAGAAAAAATCAAAATTGTCGTGATCCCGACGATGTCCCCGGCGCTGGCATGTAACAGTCTGACTGCCTCCGTCTGCGATACTGCGCACCTTGCTGAGGCGTTTCATAGTTGCTCGGTCCGACCTTTGGTGTCTCGTCTGGTGTACTTAGGAAAGTGCTATAACTGTATACACCATCATCAGAAGTTAAGGGGTATTGCGTGACTGGAGGTGCCGATGAAAAAATATCCTCAATAGTAGGTGTACGTGTTTGTCGGTGGAGCTCTGAGTGGTATGAGGATGATTCGGAGTGTGTCGAATGTTGAAGCTTTGGGTCGTCGCCAAATATATTCTCGAACGATAGAAGAAATTGAAGCTCGGGCTCTGGGTGGTATGATGACGAGCTAGATGATTCATATTGAGGTTTGGGACCGGGGTCAGAGGCATTATCGGTATCGATATTCCCGAATGGTAGAACTCGGTTACGACGCAGTCGTGTATTCATCCGTCGCCATCGAGAAGATTTCGGTTACACGTCTTTCAGGAGAAGCATATAATGACCTTGGAATATGAAGGGTTTCCCATTTGCCATATACTATTCCGCGTACTCGCGCGTAGGAGAGAACCCTCATTCTAAGACATACAAGGGAGGGCACCTCGAATGTCGATCATTCTACAGAATGATGTTCGGTTCATGTTTTTTCGCCCAATTTATTGCATCCTGACTCGAACCTTTTTTGTCCATTCCGTGGACTTCTTTGGTGTTGACGGAAGGGTTTGGGATAGGTTACGCGCATCTAAATTGTCTCAATACCCGACTGCTATCGTGCCACTCCACCATATGAAAATGAATCAATGGAACATTTGACACGAACAGATATTGCTGCTCGGTATCCCATGATGGTATGAGCATCGTAGTCCCTTCCTCGACATATGGCATCCATAGAAATTGCACAATATAGACAGCACGTTATTAGTTAATTTAATTTTTTGGAATTATTGTTTTTGAAAAAAAAAGATTCAGAAGCGTATTTTACGCCATCCTCAGAATAGGTCTCGATCATCATACGGTATACAGATACGGTGAACGATTGCCTGATTCTTGATAGAGTCTCCTATCTAAAAAATAGAATAATTTTTTGGATTATTTTTTCCATACAAAATGAGTATACTATATTATACAATTAAAAAAATAAAAGGTAAAATTGAATTATCAAATCACCTATTCACTAGTGGCCACACACATGGTTGGTAGCTCACTGTTGCCAGAAATGATATTCGGTATAATGCCTAAGACTGCAGTAAAATGTAGCTACCGCCCATGGTCTTGGTAGACGGCTTTGTAGCTTGACAAAGCTCGCGGTATAAGCATGCCAATACTGTAGGGCTCTAACTAAATCTCCCGTCTTGCTTGAGGTCCTCTAGTAATTGGAGGTACATGATGTGGACTTTATTTTGATTTACATCCGGCATCAGTACTTCATCTATAAGTTGCAGAATAAACGCTCTTGCAGCGTAGATAATGTCCATCTGCGTTGGACTGCTTGGTAGATTTTGGAAGTTTGCTCTTAACTAGGTAAATTTAAGACTGGTTAATCTTCCTTCCAAATCGTTGGGAGGCACTCTTCCAAGTAATCGTTCGCAAGTGCCCCACGGATCGATCACTTTTCTAGGCCCCGTCACTGCTTCGCTGTTTATAGAGACAACCCAAGCTAGACTGTTACGTCTTGCAGTGTAATGATGACCTCCCCACGCGGGAAGTGGAATGTATGTGTCTCCAGACGGTATCTTTCAACTAAGGCCGATATTAAATCAGCTCGTAGATCGGCTATCTGAATGTATGCGGCTGCCCTAAACCTGCTACGTTTAAATACGGTAAAACCCACTGATCGTGAAAACATCCAAGATCATGCAATCGGGGTCTCGCAATTCGGTATTGATCCTGCGTTTATAGTAAATATAAAATGTTATATTTCTCGTTTAAAAAATAATTTATCATAATAATTCAAAGTAAACGGGTCATTTGGTATAAAATTTACCTTATTGCATGTAAATAGTCTTTCTTGTTATCAAATTGTTTTCCTACGAACAACTCTTCATCGTCGAATTCTTCATCAAGTAGATGAGACAACACTACATTTGTATATTTTGGGAACTCGCGTGCAAGAGCCGCATTCGGATCCACGTCGGTCATGAAGGCCCTTAGATTATTCCTTATAACTATATCGAGACCTGTGTTCCCGGCTGAATGGGGGTTTACATCTTCACCCTCCACTAGGTCCTTCTCGTCTATGTCTTCAGGGATGTCATCCAAATCGGGGTCACTGAAATCATTGTTAGGATCACGATGGGACTGATATTAATTATCAGACCCTTCATCACAGGGGCGTAGCTAGGGGGGCTGGCATGGGCCCCGGCCCCCCCTAAAATGTAAAATTGCTATTTTGGTCCTTAGAATTTTTTAAAAATTTTAAATTAGTAAAGGTAAAATTGCACTTTGGCCCCCCCTAAAAGTAGAAAAATTCAATTTAATCCTTTACAAATTATAAAGATATAAACTATAAAAAATTAAAATTTTATCCGGCCCCCCCTAAAAAATTCTCCTGGCTTCGCCCCTGCTTCATCACCATCTTCTATGGTGGCCAGCACCTTTGGATGGATCTCTAGACGAGTATACGTATTTGGGATGTTATAGGAACATCCACCGGTGTTTGGATTTTCGAGAGTTGGCATTGACCCTCCACAACCCCGACTGATCTTCCCAATAGACGTTAAGATCAAAATCAATTCTGAAACACTGGCTTACTTGAATTACAACTTGAATGGGTTCCGGTTCAGCTATCGCCGCGAGCAATTCAACCAGGCTGGGATTATCAATCTCAGTGGAGCAATAAATTGCTATTATTGTTCCTAGATCATCATCATCTTCAATCTCTATTTTCGAGAACTTGAGCGGATCTGTTGAAACTGGAAATTTGTAAAACAGTCTCAACATTTGCCTCCTGCAATGGGTAGTTATCTTTGTACTGATCTTTCGTTTTAAATTCGCCAGCGAAACACGCTTGTTGAATCTCATTCAAATTTTTTTCCGTTTTTGAAAGTCACAATCTTCATTTCTCCATCGAAATGAATATAAACAAACAAAATATGAGAACTCATCTTCAAAATTTCTACTTCTTTTTCAAAAGAAAAAACTAATATTTGTAATCTTGATTTTCAACTAATAAAGCAAATAAAATGCTCAAATGGAAGACAAAACACCTATATATATCTGATAAAGTTGGTACCGACCATCAGTGTCCCAAAAAAAATGAATTTTTTTAAATCTGAGAAAGTTGGTGCCAACCATCAGTGTCCCAAAACAAGAAAAAAAATTAAATCTGATAAAGTTGGTGTTGGCCATCAGTGTCTCAAAAAAAAAATTAAATCTGATAAAGTTAGTGCCGACCATCAATGTCCCAAAACTTCAGGGAAAAAAAATTTCAAGTCCCAAAAAAGTTGGTGCCCGCCACCTATAGGCCAAAACCAATTTTTTTTTTTAATGTTGGTGCTGACCGTTACATGGCCAAAACCCAGACAATTTTTTTTTGCTAAATATTGGTATAAGCATATACCAGTATGATACGGTGTAAAAAAAAAAAAAAAAACCTTGATGCCAGCCATTGAACTCCAAAAAAAAATTAATTTTTTAAAGCTTGACATAATTATCAGGCAATCATTGGGTCAAATTTTAAGGGGGTGCCAGCCGTTGGATTCTTATAACCTAAATTTATTGTTCATTTCAGGTCATTTGGGTGAATATTTTTAAATTAGGGCTATTTTTGTAAATATTTTTTTTTTGAGTTAGATAAGTAAAATAGCCAAAGTGTAACTAAATTGCTCAGCTCTCTAACAGTACATTAAATAGGTATCCAACTGCTCTCTAAATTCTTGATGCATGTTCGAGGAATTATTATTATTATTTCAGGTTTCGAATAAAATATGTTCGTGGAATACTTCTTTATGGACCTCCTGGAACAAGAAAGACAGTTGTTGCAAATGCAATTTCATACCTCCTTAGCAATCGAAAAGCAAAGATTATATATATAGATACATGTATATTTGGGTATGTAGCATGCTTTTTTGTACCTTTTATCTAACATAATCTGAAACTTGGGCTCCTAATTGTGAAATAAAGGCTTTTTTTTTAGTGTTCGTCACCTTTATCATATTAGAGTTGAGCAAACGTGTCAACTATAGAAAGGAAAGAAAGTCACAATAGCTGTGTGTATTTATACAAGTTAGGAAAGAAGAAATAACTGGTTTAATGACAAGTTGAATTTATTGTGGAAGCAACTAGCGATTGTTCAAATGTGTTGTTTTTGATTGTCTGGGTCAGATGTAAACTTCGCTTAGAGTATTCTATTTCATTCTATAGGCTGGGAAGGTGGATCATTGAAGAATTTGATGTGGGATATCCTCTAATTTTGTAATCTTATTTTTAGGATTTTTATTATTAATATATGGTCTTGGATTACAAAAACAAAACCTAACTGCCTGCTTAACTAAATGAGTTGCATTAGCTGCTTAACTCTTGGGATTGGTTTTGGCTGCAGTATTTCATATCATCTTTGGGGCTTATCTTGATAGGTGGAAATTCAATCTCAAATCAATCAGATTTGGTTAGACTTTTCCTTTAGAGTTTCTTGTAGTTCTTGGTCCCAACTTGTATAGCTGTAATGACATATAATTATTTTGATTAGAAACTGGATTGATTTACATTAAGAATTAGTAGGCTTAACATTAGGAATAGGATTAATTTACTTGCCTTTGTCAAGCTTATGTAAGTTGTTAAGCAATATAAATAGTCTAGTTCTATGTGTCAGTATTTACAACTTTCTCTTCATCTCTTCTATCGATAACACTGACAAATCTGCAGCTCTTCATCCCTAAGCTTCCATCATGTTTTAAATTTTTATTTAATTAGTTTTTCATTTTTCATAAACAGATTATCGATGGACCTGTAATATTTCATAAATATATTGGAGAATCTGAGCTTGCGATTTGAGATATATTTAAAGATGCTATGAGTGACTTTGAAATGCATGGAATAAAATCTACATTTATATTAAATTAAATTATTTTTGGTTCATGGAACTTGAAGGTTGACTTGGAGCAGCTTCTACACTAGTGGCAGCTTGCTGGTAAATCTTTGTAGGTTCAGATCTTGAGCTTGTAATCTGAAGGTTTAGAGCTTTTACACTAGTTGCAGTCTTTGGAATAGGGGATATAGGAATCCAATGTTTCTTTGCTTCGTCATACTTTTTTTCCATGGAATTTATATTTTTTTGTGTACATGGATGAGTATTATATTCTACCAAGTCATCCTCAAACCTTCGATTTCAAAAACCTCTGCTAGCATTCTCTCTGCAAAACTCAGTGATCAAATTGACATAGATCATCCTAGTCTTCTTACCTTTCTTCCATTTTTTCAAACATTTATTTAGTGGTATTAAAACTATACGTTTCATCGTCATGTGCTGTGGAATCCTTACATAACATTTCATTACAGAACCTAAAGGTTGTTCTCTGCAAGATATAGTCCTATCTATGAACTTTAGCTATGATTCTACATCACATTTCATTACTGAAGGGGATGTGTTAACTGAAATGGTTGAAGGTGTCCTGTCGATTACATTTTCGGATAGGGTATAAGAGTATATTGAACTTCGAATGGCTTGAACTATTATTGTTAAATTGCTGGGGGGAGAGATTGGATTTAATGTCCTTTTGAACAAGATTACCTTATTGTGGAATCCAAAATGCCCAGTTCAACTCATGGATCTTGAAAACGACTTCTTCTTGGTTAGATTTCAGGATGAGAACAACTACAACAAGGCCTTAATTGGGGGACCATGGGTAATTTTTGGAAGATATCTGACTGTCCCGCCATGGTCACCAGATTTCTCAACATCACAGAGTGGGATTGAAACGCAGGTTGTTTGGATACAGTTTTTAGGATTACCTGAGGGGTATTATTCAGATTGTCTTCTCAGGGCGATAGGTCAAACAGTTGGACCGGTGGTTAAGTTGGGTGTGCACAAGGATTGTGCTCGCAGGGGAAGGTTCGTGCGACTGGCGGTCTGTGTTGATTTGAGAAAGCGACTGATGTCCAAGGTAAGAATCAATGGCCGCCTTCAACAAGTCGAATATGAAGCTTTGCCTAACATTTTCTTCAAGTGTGGACTTTATGGGCATGGAGCAGACTGGTGTTCGGGAGTTAAAAAATCACCGGTTGCTGATTTTGATTGTGCTAGCCCGGTGATGGAAAGGTCGGGGCTTGAATAGAGGGTGGAGGAGGAGCCCTTTGGCCCTTAGATGGTGCTGGAACGATGAAAAGGGAGAAGCCGAGTCACAGGGGAGGAGACGAACGATTGTTCCGACGGTGCTTTTGGGGGTTCGCGGTTTGCGGCGCTCGGAGATCTTAGGGGAGAAAATTTCGACGATGTTGATGGGAAGATTGACGGCGAAATGTAGGAAAGAAATCAGGGACAGATTAAGGGTGTAGGTGACAATGGGGTTTTAGGGCTCGAAATGACTAAAAGCAGATCTATGGATACCAAGGCTAAGAACTGGGCTAAGGGAAAAGGGGTAATGATAGGTGCTGGGCCAAAATCTTGTCCGTCAACACTAATGTCCAATAATGGCAGATTTGGAGTGAAGGCTATTGCTGGGCATGGGGTGTTTGATTATGGATCAAAACTGGGACTTATGGGTGCTACTGATTAGGGAAAAAACATAGTCATACAACCAGTAGATGTGTCACTAAATTTGAATAAAGAGAAGCACACTGCAGTGCACATAATGGAAAGGAAAAATATGAATTCGTATAACGATAAAGAAAATGAGATGTTTAGATTCGGTGAAAAAAGCGGCGCCTTTCAAGAGTTGCAATTGAGAGTTCATAATATAATTTCTGGACAGCAAGGGAGACCATCGAATGAGATGATAGGGAATCATTTGCATGATTCGGTTGAGTTGAAATTGGTAATGGAAGGGTTGGTTTGTGAACTTGAAAGGACCCCAGAGAAAACTCTTATGGAGGGTGATTCTCAAATTGTTAAGGAGCGAATGGTTGTTGAGGATATGCTTTGAATGATGAGTAGCTTAGTGGAATTAAAGTTATTACATTAATTGTTGCGGTGAAGATAGGAGGTTCGTGTCCAACATATTTCGAGGGATCAAAATGGGGTTGCGGATCACATGGCTAAATGTGCTGATACAGAGGACTATTTGCTCCGTTTATTTGCAATTCCATCGGTTTCGGTTAGAGATTTGTTGGCTGAAGATCGTCATGGGTCTAAATCCTTTTAGTTTATGAATTGGTTGTTTGTAATCACATGGTGCTATATCTTTTCTACGAAAAAAAATTTCAGCATCTAAAAGGACATAAAATTAAAATTATTATGAGTGAACATATTAATAATTTTTTAGTCTAAAAACATGTAATTTAATGAATTAATCTATTCAATATTACATTATAATCCTTAAAGTATAACTACACTTTGGTATTATAAAATTATAGTATGTAATCAATCATTTATTTTTATACTATCAAATATCTATCATGTACAGTTATATATCTACTACAATTTTATTAGCCACCGTTAAGTTATTAAAAATTACAATTATTTATTATTATGTTATTTATCATATCTATTATTTTATAATTACTTATTTTTTTAGTTAAGAAGTTTACCATATTTTATATGTAAATTATAGTGATAACCATTCAATGATTCGAGGAGTTTGGGTTCGATCATTCAACTAATAAAAATATAAATTTGTGCATTAACATTAAGGACATAAAAATTTTGGTCACATAATCATTAGAGACTCTCTAATGATTGGATGGTGTAGCAGTGTCGTGACACATTTATTTGACATCCGAATTTATTATTGAAGTATTGATATCCAAATCATCAAATATTTAAGTGCTTATTGTAAGAACCCATTTATGCCTGGGGCCCATTAACCAGTCTATTAACCCATTAAAACAATAAAAACAAAATAAAAAAATAAACATAAAAACCCAAAGTCCAAATCACATCCTTACAAGCCCAAATGCTAATTACAGCAGACCCAAATTGGCCCAAAATTTAGCCCTATACATTAAGAGGTCCAAAGAGCCCAAAAGTTTTAACCTTTCTAGAAACCCTAGGGTTTCTGGAGTCTCATAGCGCCGCAACCCCAGCCAGACGTTTGGGTTACCTCGTTCCGCACACGCGCGTCGCCACGTCCGCGCGTACGGCCTCCGTACACTGTCGAGCCTTCGTACGCCTCACGTCGAATGCCACGTCGCCTCCGTACCTGCAAATTAGACTACGACAACAACAAATACGGAAAAGAAAAAGAACAAAAAGAAAAACTTTGTATTTTTGATTTATTTTTGAATCGGCTATAAAAAGAGCCGAAGAAACCACTGTAGAGGGTTACGTTTTTTGAATACAAAAATAGCAAAAAATGTATATTTTTCGGTCTATTTTTTAGCCTATTTTCATTTCGAATATACTACATACATATAGGAAAAGAGTAAAAATACTAACTTTTACCTTTTTGTGACGATCGGAGTCCCAAATTCGAGGCGTTTTTGTTGTTGTTTTTCGGTTTTAGTAAAGGTTTCGGTTGTTTTGGGGGTTAGATTTGGGATTAAGGGTGTTTGAAAGTTAAAATCTGCCTTCTTGAGTGTCTCCGACCACCGTATACGACGCTTAAGATAGCGAAGTGCGACGGCCCGATGATCGGAGCTCGGCCGTACTATGGCCGGAGCTTGAAGGGCTAGGTTTTGATTTCCAGAGGGTTTTCTTGTTTTTTTAAGACAGTGTTAAAATGTTTTCTTTAAACTGATTTTTAGTATTTAAAGGTAAACCATACGTCGTCGTTTTGGAGTAGCAATTTAATGCCCAAAACAGTGTCGTTTAGAGGCTCAACTAGCGCGAGTGACCCGACCCGGGGAGGATCCGCGCGTTTTTAATTATTGGTTTGTTTGCGCATCGGGTCCCTCCGCGTTTGCTGAAGGTTACAATGGGGTCCCATGCTTGTTTTTAATTTAGCCCTGTTTATTTTGTTGTTGTTTTAATTTAGTCCTCAAACTGTTAAGTGACCAATATTTGAACGGCGTCGTTTTGAGTGTTTGGGATAATTTTCCAATGAATCCTCGTTTGTTTGCGCATATGCAAATCTGGTCCTTAATAGTCTGTTGTTATTATTTTCGTTTTAAGACTTGAATTTTATTTTAATTTCAATCTTGTCCCTTACTAATTTTAATTTACTTATTTATTTTACTTTTAAAAAAGGTTTATCTTATTATATTTTATTTTAAATCTTTTTATATATTGCTTACTTTACTATTTTATTTCTATTCTTTAAAGTTTAAAAAACTTATGTATATTATTCATTTCAAACCTTTTTATATTAAGAAATTTTAAATTTTTATATGTCTGATTAGGTTGTTTCTAAATTAATTATTTTTAATCATTTTACAGATATGTATTTTATCTTAAAATAATTTTGCATAATATTGGTTTTAATTACCTTTCATTTTATATTTTTTTTGTATATTATTTTACTCCATTTTCTTCAATAATTAATAGAGAAATTGTATATAGTGTAATTATTGCTGTTATGTGATTTGTATCTCTTAATTATTGGTTGGTTGTTGTGATGCATTAGTGTAACATTTGATGTATGGATTAATATCTTGCTTTGTATATTATTATTCCATTGTATTTCATTAAAAAATCGTATTTTAATGTCATTTAAGTTTTAAAATCATTTTATTCAAAGTTTTTAAAATAAGGCAATGCTCGTGTTTGGACACTTCGAGAAAATCGCGCCCTAACTCACTGGGTTCCGATTTTTATCGTTAAATCTAAGCAACCAAGTACCCTTTTTTTTCTTTTTTAAATCAAAACACATAAATTTTAAATAAAAAAACTTATTCTCAGGAATTTGAGACGTTGCATCCTAACTTACTGGATGTGACGTTTTATCATCTTGAGGTAAGAATTTCAAAAAAAACAAAGGCAATATTCCGTATTCGAGAATTTTGAGAAATTATGCCTTAACTTACTGGGTTCTAATTTTTCATAAAGCCCAAATAACCGAATATCCTTTTCAAACTTTATTACATGAGTTTTTGAAAAAAATCAAAAGATAAGTTCAGTTTCGGGAATATAAGTTGTTGTACCCTAACTCACTAAGTATGACATTTTATTTCTTCGAAATAAGAGGGTTTGGCATCCAATATGATTCTGTTCAAATGTATTTCAAGCAAACGGATCGTAATCTAAAATCTTTTCAAATTTTCGGCATTAAGACATTAAATAATCAATTAGGTACCAATTTTGGGTGCTACGAGGGTGCTAACCCTTCCTCGTACGTAACCGACTCCCGAACCCGTTTTCTCGAGTTTTTGTAGACCAAAATATGTTTTAATAAATCAAAGTTTTATTAAAATGATCAACTTCAAGGTGATCCGATTACACCTCGAAAAAGGTCGGTGGCGACTCCATTTTCATATCTAAAGTCGACCCCATTTTCCAAACCGAAAAAAATGGTTTCGACACTTATTATAGACTACATCAACCAATCAAGAAATTCTAACCGAAATATGAGAATTTCATAGTCAAAACAAAGAATCCATCACCTAAAAAGTTAGTGATCAAATTGTAAAATTTGTAAAGTTAGATAGACTAAATAGAATTTTTTTAAAGATAGAGTGATAAAAAATAGAGTTTAAAATTTAGGAAAAATATTTTTAAAAATAATAATGCTATACGGATAGATGGCGTGTTAAACATTGTGAAAATAGCATTTAACATATGGTAGATGTTACATCATCATTTTTTCTAATCATTAATAACTAACACATGAATAATCAAAATTTATAACATCTTTAATTTTTGGGTAAATGACCAGAAAATACCAACTTTTAAAAAAAAGTACGGAAAATGGCCGAAAAAATAATTATTTACCGGAAAGGGCCATTTTCCCTGAAAACGCGTCCACGTCGGGCGCGTTTTGTGGATGAATCGAAAAGCGCGTCCACGAGGGCGCTTTGTGCCACATTAGCAAAAACGCGCGTCCTTGAGGCGCGCGCTGCTGATGTGGCAAAAGCGCTCCTCGTGGACGCGCTTTTCGCCTTCCCCGATGGACTTTTTTTGGTTGTTTTTAGTGTTAGGGTATGAGTTTTTAGGGTTTTAGGGCTACGGTTTAGGTATTTTTAGGGTCTTAGGGTTAAGGGTTTTTAGGGGAAAATTAATGAACTAGATTTTAGGGTTAATAATTAGAATAATTTTAGGTTTATGGTTTTGGGAAAAATATATCAGCAAAATAAAAATTATTTGAATTTTTTTTTTACATTAGTATGTGGCAAAATAATTTTGAGAAGACGTTTCTGAACAAATAGTGACCAAAACGCTTCAAGCAGGATGCACTGTCAGCAAGAGTACTGAAAAAAGCTCTTACGTGGACGCTCTTTTGCTATAGTAGTCTGTGGCAAAATAATTTTGAGAAGACGTTTCTGAAAAAATAGTGATCAAAACGCTTCAAGCAGGATGCACTGTCAACAAGAGTACTGAAAAAAGCTCCCACGTGGACGCTCTTTTCCTACAGTAGTTCCTGAAAAGATAATTTTGAGAAGATGTTTCTGAACAAATAGTGACCAAAACGCTTCAAGCAGGATGCACTGTCAGCAAGAGTACTGAAAAAAGCTCCCACGTGGACGCTCTTTTGCTACAGTAGTTCCTGAAAAGATAATTTTGAGAAGACGTTTTTGAACAAATAGTGACCAAAACGCTTCAAGCAAGATGCACTGTCAGCAAGAGTACTGAAAAAAGCCCTCACGTGGACGCTCTTTTGCTACAGTAGTCTCTGGCAATCCTTAGACTATAAATCAGCCAAATTTCATTCTCAGGTTGCATAATAGAAATTGAGGCAAAAGTAAAATAGAAACTGAAGATAAGTGAACGTATTAATGCTGTTATTTACTACGATGGTGAGGTTTGTGACACCGAAAATGATGTTATTTTTTTGTCGGAGAACACAACGCGATTGGGTTTTAACCGGAACATAGATTTGACAGAACTTCGCAAAAGAATTAGGCGTAAAATCTTCGGAACAACGCCAATGAAAGTTCAATCTATTAAGCATAGATTTTGCGCTTCGGTTGATCCCGTGAGATATGACTCATTCGGCATCAAAGGTCCTCGGAGCTTGGAGGCAATGGTGGAAACTCATCTTGCTAGTGGATCACCCTATATTGAGGTATATGTACAATTTTCATCGCCAAGTGATCTTCCTTCGACTTCAACATCTACTACTATTTGAGGGGAATACACGACCCCAAGCTGACACTCTGTTAGTGGGAGGCAGAATACGAAAGCACCCGTGTTTGGTGGTAGTATGGAAAACACAACCCCTGTACGACACTCGGTTGGTGGATGGGACATGCATATCCTTCCTTCGACGTTCGATGCTAGAAATACGTATTGAAGAACGTCATCAACTTCTAGTGGTTGGCAATCCACATATGATTGAGAACATTACGAAAGTTTTTTAAGAAGGGATAATGTACTCCCCACGACATCTACCGGTGAGGGGCCCTCGTTTGTTGCAGATGATGGTGGGTCGAATGATGAGTCTGATATGGATCTACCTTGAGAGCCCGACACGATGGTGCGTGGTTGCATTATTTTCGAACCGAGTCTGCTCCAACGTGCATCTGAAGATGTTGAAGGCGATTCAGATGAAGAAGAAGAAGATCTGCGATTCAAGGCGTACTCGCCTCCAGCCTACATGCATAATGTCGATCTATCTCAAGACGATGCATTGGAGTTTCCTGAACTACCACACAGAAGGCGTGACCGTACAAGTTCATCGTTGGATTCGGGTGAATTAGAAGTTGGTAAAGAGTTTTCCAACAAGGATAGTTTTCTTGGTGCATTGAAACAATATAGCATCAAGAACGGGGTTAACTACAACGTGGTTAAATCCAAACTCGATAAACGAGGCCAAGTGTGCAAAGTGCAAGACGGTACATGTTCATGGAAAATCATGGCCTCGTTGAGGAAAATGATGAGCTTGTGGGAGATTAAAAGTACAAAGGTCCACATGCATGTCTTGCCTGCATGATATCACTAGGTGTTCAAGGTTTTGAATAATACCGATACTACGTAATGTTGCATTATTTAACGATTTCGCTGGATGTGTGTTTCACAAGATCATCCGAAGATGGATTCGAGATGTTGGTCGACTTAAAAATGCCGACGGTGAAGGCGGATCCCAAGACTACAGTGCCGGCCTTAATTGGCAATATTCATAGCCAATTGGGGTGCACGCCCTCTTACCGGAAGACTTGGATAGCTAAGCAGAAGGAGTTGGAAAAGTTGCATGGTCGGTAGGACGCTTCATATAATGAAGTGTGGCGATGAGAGTGTCTTTGGAGAGATATGTGTCCCAAGCAAAGATAATAGACCTTGAAACGGAACCGGCGTACTACAATGGTCGATTGCTCCGTGGATGCCAAGTGTTCAAGCGTCTGTTCTGGACATTTAAGCAATGCCGAGACGCATTTCTATACTGCAAGCCATTGGTACAAATTGACGGTACCTTTATGTATGGTAGATATACGCATCGGCTATTGCTAGCTATGACACAGGATGGCAGTGGGAGAATCCTTTCAATTGCATTTGCAATAACACCGGGGGAGTCAGCTGATGACTGGGATTTCTTTCTATCTAGGTTAAGGAGGCATGTCTGCCCCTAACTTGATATATGCGTTATATCGGATCGGGGCCCTGGAATACTAGCCGCAATAGAGCGACAGGGAATCCTGTGGCATCGCACACACCATCGGTATTGCCTTAGGCATGTTGCGTCCAACTACCACGGGCAACATCGATCTACAAGTGAACGACGGCAAGTGACCAATATGGGTATGTAATATCTATTAATATAATTTCGTTTGTAATATTCAATTTATTCTTAATTAAAGAGTGGTATGTAATATTCGCTATCAACTTATATTGGCAGGGTACGAGATCAATAAGGATCGTTTTCATGAGATGTTAGCGAGTTTGCGCTCAGTTAACGAAGAAGGCGCAAACTACCTACACAATATTCCTTTCGAACAATGGACACAAGCATACGACGTCGGCCTACAATATGGTCATATAACCTCAAACCTGGCCGAATACATAAATTCTGTTCTAAAAGGAACACGTCATTTGCCGATAACATCGGTTGTACGAGAGACATATTTTCGTTTAACGACACTATTTTCGAAGTGAGCAGCGAGTTATAAAGGCCAAATACAAGGAGGCCATGTATGGTGCGCGAAGGTCTTGCGAGAAATTAACAAGGGGAAGGCACGGGCCAACACCATGCACACAGTGTGTCACGATCGCGACAACCTATGGTTTCGTGTGACGGAGTTTGACAGATCGAACCAAGATATTGTTGGCGGGCAATATCGTGTACACTTGAGAAATAGGACCTGCGACTGTGAGATATTTGATGCACTTCGTTACCCATGCGCTCATGTACTTGCGACTTGTCAGAATCTCCGTCTGGATCCCATGAGCTATGTCGACGAAGTGTATAAAATAGAAAACATGTACAACGTGTGGAGACACGTATTCCCACCAGTCCCAGATGAACGTAAGTAGCCGTCTATATTGCTTACTCCGTATAAGCTGTTACCGGATAGAGAACTGCGGCGCAAACCAAAAGGTCGACCTTGCTCGACTAGAATACGCAACAATATAGATATTCGAGAAACGACCAACTAACAGAAGTTATGTGGATGGTGTAGGAACCCAGGCCATACATCTCGCTCGTGTCCAAATCGGAATAGTTGATAGTTTCCTTATGATTTTTATCTCTTGGTGGCTATGGAAATTCTTTTAATTTCTTGATGAAAATGGTGAACTTTTGTAGAAGGACTAAGTTGCAAAATAGGAAAAAAAGTTATTCAATTAATCTAAAATATCACCATCATCATTATTCTTCAGAATTATCTTTCTTGCTAAATGCTTATTTTATTTACAAGTAGGAGGAAAAGAGGCATTAATTTGGGTACTACAATGATATTTAAGATATATTAGGAGGAGGAAAAGAGGCATTAAGACTTTTTTCCCCCTTAAAATGCGATTTAAGGCCCCAATACCTACTTTTACCGAAAACCATGCATGAAAACTCCATGAACCAATAGCTTATATTCCTTCGAGCCCATGGAAAAAACCAAGACCAAACCAAGACCAAAATCACACATGTTAGGGAGACGAGGAGTCCATTAAATTCCACCAATGACGATTCGTTTCCTTTCCCTATTTTGCATGAGCATCACATAGAATCTCACAGTTGCTACCTTTTCTTTTATAGCATATATATAACAACATTGTTTGTCTACTTAAACGAAGATCATGGCAAACAAGGACCATTTTAAAGGTCTAAAGAGGCGTTTGGCTTTTGACGATGAAGATTCCAACGCCGTTTCGCCGTTTCAAAGTTTTGTTACCCAATGGGACTAGTGTTAGACTAGTGTTGAAAAACCCTGAGTCTGAAATCTCATTTGAAGGTTTGTTGACTTGATTAAGGACGCTTATGACTTGATTAAGGACGCTTATTACAATTAGGATATTAAAAAATAACTTTTATTTTATAAAAAATAAAAAAAATTACAAAAAAAATAAAAAAACAACTTTTATTTTATTAAAGATATAAAAATTAAATTACTTAAAAAAATAAACAACAACTTTTATTTTATTAAAGAAATAAAAATTAAATTACAAAAAAAAAACAACTTTTATTTTATTAAAGAAATAAAAATTAAATTACAAAAAAATAAAAAACAACTTTTATTTTATTAAATATATTAAAATTAAATTACAATAAAAAATAAACAACAACTTTTATTTTATTAAAGAAATAAAAATTAAATTACAAAAAAAAAAAATAAAAAACAACTTTTATTTTATTAAAGATATAAAAATAAAATAAATTACAATAAAAAAAATAAAAAATAACTTTTATTTTATTAAAGATATAAAAATAAATTATAATAAAAAAACAACTTTTATTTTATTAAAGATATAAAAATAAAATAAATTACAATAAAAAACCAACTTTTATTTTAGTAAAGATATAAAAAATAAATTACAATAAAATAAAAAAACAACTTTTATTTTATTAAATATATAAAAATAAATTACAATAAAAAAATAAAAAAAATGGCGGTCGGAATCAATGTTGGTGCCGGTTGGAATCAGTGCCACATGGGGGTGGTCGACGGTTACGCGCTGGATTCCTCCTTCTTCTAGCTTCCTGCGGGGATTGTGGAACCTCAAGCGGGGATTCTGGTTCCTCCAGCAGGGGGTCTGGTTGTGGGTGTTGAGAGGATGTCCCACCTTGATAAAATAATGACTGGGGAGGTGTTTGCATAAACCATGGCGGAGGTGTCTGAATCCTATAAGGCGAAGGAGACTGGTAAAAAGAAGAGCTCCCTGACGGCACCTAGTGCGATCCCTCATGCGACGGCGGCTTCAGGATCGGCTGGCCAGTCGGAGTAGTCGGGAACAGACTCGAACCGGGCCATGCATTCCAACCTGCCGTGGGACTGGGAAAAGGAAACATATAAAAGTTAGGATACATATAAGGGCTAGGGTACGCACATGGCATAATCTGAAAAGGCTGTGATGTGGGTGTCGTCGGCTGAAGTGTTGGGCTCGGTGACTGTGTGGGCGCTGTTGATGGGCCCGGTGGTTGTGTGGCGCTGTTGATGGTCCCGTCTCATCACCCATTCTCCTTGATTTTAAAGGGCCCCGCTGCTCCTTTGTTCACGGTTACCGTCGCCTCTCCTCTTCCGACAATAAATACGGCTTGCCATGGATCCTAAACCATGGCATGTATTCTGGCACGCACGCTAAATCAGGAATGATGATCGGTTCCCGAGTAGGTATATAATCATACCGGTTCTCCCACAATTCGATATACGCTGACCAAAATCTTGGCCAATCGTATGCAATCGCCCAGAAGTCGACTTTGTGCTCATCATCGAGCACCTCGGGTGCCACAGGAATCGGTTGTCGGAATCCAAATTGACGCAGAACCCGATCTGACTGGTGCATCTCCACGGTGGCATAGTTGATCAATAGGACCTTCACATGTCAAATGTTCGGATTTTGAAAGAACTCCTCCGGAATTACTGCCCGAATTGACGGATCCTCGTATGGTGTCCATTCAAACTATATTAACATGATAAAAATATTAGTTATATACTAAATACTAAATACTAAATACTAAATACGAAATACTAAATACTAAATACGAAATACAAAACGACTATTTTATTACGAAAATATATTTTATTTAATACTTACTTGTGATTTCGACCGTTGTTCTAATAGAAGCCGTATATCTTCTAGCGAGGTAGGTATTCCAACATAACTCGCCGAATGGTTTCACCTAATTAAATAAATTTTTAGCATACAATTATATTTTAAATCTACGTAATAATTGTAAAATCTAATATTAAATTTACCTCGTTATGAGTGGGAATGTATATGGTTGGTCGACTCGAGGACGTAAAAATGGAAATCGAAACCGTGCCCATGATTGCAGTAGTGATAGGCAACCTCCGATTTTCGCTTTATTCGTCCGCGTCACCCCGCACATCTCCCGATACAATTTTGCTAGCACGACAGACCCCCAACTCAATTCACCGCCTGCTTTAAAATCAACGAGTTTTAGCATCCATCTCAGATGTACGAGGTTTCGTGACAAGTCCGGCATCAGATAGCCTCTAATCATCTCAAGAATGTTTGCCCGAGCATACCGTATTCTTTCTATTTCGGTCGAATCATTATCCGGCTCCGGGAATGTGTCTCATAACCAGCCCATCTCGATCTGACCACCGTAAATGTTATCCGGAATAGCACCCAAAAGCTCGTAGCATACGGCTCCCCAATCGCCAGAAGTTGCGGACTCGGTGACTACGTACCCCTCCACCGGCAATCCTAATAGCAAATGCACGTCTTCCAGAGTGACAGTACACTCTCCGCATGGAAGATGGAAAGTGTGCGTCTCGGTTCTCCACCTCTCTATCAACGCACTGATTAACTTCGGGTCCAACTTGCACCCCCGGCCTATCGTGGTCACGTGCCAAAAACCCGCTTCCCGCAGGTAATTCTCGATCAACGGCGATGGCAGACCAGGCATATTGCGAATATAGCATTGCAACACCCGATCTACAAACTGTTTAAAAAATTATAAAATAAAATTTAATTAAAATCGCATAAACCTAAAAAATATTAAATAGTATTGAAAAATTAAAATTAAAACTTACCATTGTCATTTGATCGACGGAGATGTGTTTATTGTCGAGACGAATTAATTCTCCGGCCATTGTTAATACGATCGAATATTTTTAAATTTATCAAAAAAAATATATTTCAAAAAAATTTAAAAGGGCTTTTTTGTAAATATTAAAGGACTATTGTGAAACTTGAGAGAAATTTGAGAGGAATTTGAAAGGAATTTGAGGAGAAAGTTGAGAGAAAAATGAGTAAGGACTTTTGTGTGAAAAAAATAAAAGGGTTGGGGGGTTTTTATATTATTTTTTTTTTACCGTTGGAGGCCCAACGGTAAAAAAAATTGACCGTTGCAAGGCAAAAGCGCGTCCACGAGGGAGAGCTTTTGCCACATCAGCAAAGCGCGCCCTCAAGGACGCGTTTTTTGCTGATGTGGCACAAAGTGCTCCCTCGTGGACGCGCTTTTCTGATTCATCCCCTGAAAACGCGCTGACGTGGACGCGTTTTCGGGAGAAATGGCCCTTTCCGGTAAATAATTATTTTTTCGGCCCTTTTCCGTAAATTTTTTAAAAAATTGGTATTTTCTGGTCATTTACCCTTAATTTTTATTCTTAAATCGATTTCTTTAATAGTTGATGTCAAATCATTTATATTAATAATTTATGTAAAATTTTAAAATTATATATAATTATTTTATTATTTATTAAAATATAATTTAAAAGCTAAGAATAAATTAATAAAAATTACAAATAATAATTCTTTTGGTCATGTGGTATGTTTGGTACTTTTTTTTAAGCAAAGGTTTAAAAGTGTCAAACAGAATAGGAGAATAGGATACGGAGAGAAGAAGGAACCATCAAAAGCAAAGGAGAATAACATGAACTAGGAGAGTCCTTACATTACCATAAGTTTATTGTACACCATACTAAAACATAAAATGATTTGGAACACTACATTAAAATCTAACAATTTTTTGGCCCAATATGGAAATAATTCCAATGTTCTTATTCATTTGGGCAAAAATATTGGGTGGACAAATAATGATAACACTTTATCCTTAATTTCGTTATCTTCAATACCAAAACCATCATCGTTTTGGTATATCATTAAAGCCACTCTGGCATGGTTTATAGCCATTTCAATAAACTTTCGAGGGAAAGAAGATATAGTCATTTGATCTTCATTCATCTTTTTCCATGCTGCGTCAATTAACTTCCACAAGTGCTCATGAGCTTCTTCTTCAGATGCTCCACTTTCGTTCATATAACATTGGACGGATTTAGGAACATCACCTCTTTTTAGCTCATACTAGTTCAAAAAAAAAAGAAAAAAAGGCAAGGATATCCCTATTAGAATAATTAATTAATGGAAATTTCAAGTTTACTATTGTATATATTGCTTACCGATGATGTCGCTAAATCATTTACTAATCGTACAATTATGTTGGCCTGATATATTATATTGGGGTAATATTCTTGGATGTTGTGCAATCCCTCTTCCGTTATGTGATCAGTTTCCAAATAGGAATGACCAAGCACTACAGGACCCGTTACTGAAATCCAAGCATTATCAATGTACTCTTGTAGGGTTGGCGTATATCCAGTGTAATACCATTTTGCCTCCAACAAATATGCTTTACAAAGATCTGTCCACTGAATGAATAACACAAACCAGATAGAGTTAATGGGAAAAGCAAGATAAAGACTAGAAATTGGTTTAATACCAGTTTCTTGAGGAAGGGAATGACATTTATCCCTTGTTCCTTAAGAACGTCAAAAGCCATCTCATTTACGAAATTGTAAAGAGCAAGATAATATATCTTCATATAGTTGGGAAGTCTCTGTATTGCATTTATATCCCATCTGAAATTACACAACATATATATTAAAGTTTACTAAGCTTTGGCAAGAATTATCAAGAGTAGATAAAATCATATGGGCAAACCTCTCAACAACATCTGTGAAGAGTTCCAACTCATCTAAGGTGCCATAAACATCATAGACATCATCCATACATGTTAATAGAGAATTAAGCTTTGTCTGATTTATTCTCCTTTTCCTATCCTGAGGAGTAATTATCATTCCCACACTCCATAAAAAGTTTGACATCAACCTATCTCTAGCAAAGCTAAGCCTTTCGCCAAGACCAAGTTCCTTCCACCATCTAAATAATACAAGTAAAAAAAAAAAAAACCAAAATCATACTTATGTTGAAGCATATAGGAGTTAATTTTGAACTAGTATGTAGTAGGCATACTTACGTTGAAGCATATCTAAAATCTTCCAAGTGCATCGATTGGACTATGTTGTAATCCAATATAGCAAGCTCTAAAATAATGGGATTTTTGTCCTTGTTTTTCTCATACACATCTATGAACCATCTGGCTTCCAACCTTGGCATCCTCCAATGTAGAGGAAGCTCAAAGGCATGGTCCACAAGCATCCCAAGATATTGATCATCATTGTTCTCCTTCAAATATTGTTTTAGAAGTTTAGCTGCTAACTCTCTTGCATTCTCTAGCATTGTTTCACCTTCTAATAAGAGGTATAAAGCCTCGTACAGGTTGAGCAGTCCCTTGAAATCTTGATTTAGGCTTGATTTAATGTTTCCAACATCATCCATGAAGCAAGTGAAAACATCTAGTGGATGAAAATAATTCAATGTTAAGTATCATTAAATTAGATATAAAAATTGATACATCCAATTTTTTAATATTTGTTTTTACCTTGATCCACCTTATACCCATGTTGTCTAAGCAGTCTAAATTCAAGAGCTGTAGCATATAAATTGTCTTTTTTCCATGCAACAGTACCGATGCGATCAGTACTTATATTCTTCAAAGTTTTGTTTATTTCAGCTTCAAAATGATAGGACAAGCCAAGTCTTTGTAAGGTATCAATAAGCTCAAGTTTCTCCAAAGAATCCACCATATTTCCAAGCATCATCCTCACTTCTTCCTGTAATTTGCTTGCTCGTTCATTGTATGATTCATCCTATGCTCACAAGTCAGAACAAGTTTTTATTAGCTTTCTCCAAATTTAGTTTTATAAGGGAAAAAAAAAGGAAAAGAAAAACAAAAATGGTGTCAATTGCCACGTATATATGCAAAAAGAATGTGAAATATACTTGTACAAAATCATCTCTAAGTGACTGAACATAATCATAATCCCAAATAGGACGACGGTAATTAGCCGATCGTCTAATTTTGCTGTCGTCTTCAATAGAGGTTTTGTTTGTAACATCACTCTGTGAGGCAGAAAAAACAGTTAACCTACGAAAGCTTGACTCATTGTATGAGAAGCTTTTCAATTTTGATTGTATGGGAAAACTACACATCGGGAATGAACTAAACAGGCAAAAAGCCATTTTTGAAACTTCAACCTACTGCTCAATAGATCGTTATCACTTGGTATGGGAAATGTATTGGAACAATGCGAAGTTGTATATATAGAAGGAATTTTTGTTGATACATGCATTAACAAACCTTAATAGATAAAAAATATATATTAAATGCAATGATAAGACATTTTATACTGTACACTTCAGAAGATAATAGGTTTGAAAGTTGACATCAAAAGAAAACATTATTACATGTTGTTAGTTCGTTTCTGTTTTAAATAAATTATATTTTTATTAAAAATATGATTCACATGCTTTTATTTTTCTTATTTCTTTTTGTCTCCTTGATTTTTATTTTTATTTTTATTATTAATTTAAACAAGTTTTTATTTTAGTGATATTCTCTAGTAAAAAAAATGCATTATTATATTATTTTAAATAATTAGACTGCAAAAATAATTTTTAATTAAGATATTTGAGATAATCTAGGATCAAACTTTGTTTACGGAAGTGTTATTTCTTCTTGGACCTCTATATGAATGGACATAAATATGTGAACTTCCTTTTAAGTACTAAGAACAAATGAATTAAATATCCTTTAAAATTTTAAAATTAAAAAAAAATGCTATCTAAATAAGTAATTTATTATTTATTTACACTTACATTAATTCATATTTAAAAATATAATTTACAATATATTAATAAATTTAAATCTGAAATTTTAATTATATTTTTCAAAATTTCAAACTTAATAAAGTATATCTATTGAAGTACGTAAAAAATAATTTAGTTTCATTTAATTAAAATATAGTTCTAAATAAGTAATTTTATTATTTTATTTAAACATAAAATTAATTAATATTTAAAATTAGAATTCACTTTATATTAATCTACTTCAAAATTAATATATTAAAATAAAAAATTAAATCATTTTATTTAAATTTAAAATTAATTATTTTTCTCTATTTAAGTATATTAAAAATAAAATAAATCAATTTAAGTAAAATATAGTTCGTTAATTTATGATTAATTTAATTCTAAATTTTCAAATTGCATATTTAAAAGAATAAATATTTAAATATTGATAATAACTTTTATAATTATAAATATCAATAATTGTAAAATGGTAATCCATCATAACAAATATTTGATTAACTAGTAGTATATGATTTATAACAAAAATTTAAATCATATATATTCTTATTAAATTTTTTATTGGGTTTTGATTTGGTCATTTAATCTAGTTTCGATTTGATCATCCAACAGTCATAATCATCGATTTAAACATTAAAATTAAAAAAAAAGTGAAGATTTTAATTATTTAGTTGTTAGTTAATGACATAACAATATAAAATATATTAGATTTTACATGACATTGTCACCATAGACCATGTGGCAATGTAAACATAACATTATGTTTTTTAAATAATTTTTTTTTACTTCTGATAGATTTTTAAAAATTTTGATCTCATGTTTCAACTTGAAATACTGCAATAAAAAGATATAAAATAAGCATTACTTTTCGCAAATATACGAGTCATGTTGTAATATAATTAAGTCTACAACGAAACACTTAGGAAGTATTTATAGGATTGTATTCAAGGGAGGTTGAATTAAACTAAAAGTAATTTCTACATTAACAAGTCCAAACAGAAATAATCTAAAATTATAGTACGATAAACTGAAATAAATTAAGCAGTAAAAATATCATAAATTAAATAAAACTAAACTAACAATCGAAATTCACTTAGTTGATAGACAGAAGATTAACTCACGTCAGTGTTCATAATTAATTTTAGAAATCGGTTTTTAATGAATTAGCTACTAATGAACCTAGTTATTACCTTTCGGCCTCTAACTAAATCAGTTAATCTACATAAACTACTTATATCTCGACCTCATAGTTTAAACCTGGTTAATTAAGAGGAGCTTGGTAAACTACTCTTTCAACCTCATTTACCTAGATTACTTCCTAGGGTCGTCAACCCTAGGCATAAACACACATAATTTAAACCAACTAATTCTAAAGCAAACCCTAATTCCTCAATTAATTAATCATGTAACACCCCAAACCCGGCCTAGACGTTATGGCCGAATCTGGCGATGTCACATGAAATGGAATTTTGAAAACTAATTTATTATGATAAAAAACAGACCCAAATTCAAAACCCAAATACAAGCCCAACATAAGACCCACTAACCCAAAATACCTAAGACAAAATTACATGGCCCAACGACCCAAATTTTGTTTCAGAAAACAGGAACCCTAGGGTTCCTTCCTCGCGCCGCCGCCTCCATGCCCTCCTCGTCGGACATCACGCCGCCATTAGCGCGTGAATCGCGCCCCCATCTTCGTCGTTTACCTGCAAAAGGAAAGAAAATGGTAGAAACAGCAAGTTTTTATTTTTTAATTTATTTTCGGGGCTATAAAAACCCCAATTCAATCTGTAAAAGGGACAATTTTTTTTACGAATATACACAATACAGATATACACAATCAAAAATCAAGCAAAGGTTTATTTTTATTTATTTATTTTTATTTTTCCTTTTTTCTGAATCTGCCTACATATAAAATTTTCATTTTTATTTTACTACACATATATATTAAAATAACTTGTAAAAAAAAGGGGGAAAATTACCTTTTTTTAATTAGGCCGCATTGAGTGCCATGGGGCATGTGATCGACGCCGGAATTACGCCGAAGTCCTCGCCAAAAATCGCTAGGGAGAGAGAGAGAGAGGAGAGCTATTTCGATTTTTTTTTTTTTTTTGGAAAAGAGGAAGAATGAAATTTAAAAAAAAAAGGTTTATATAAGCCTCTAAAACGACGCCGTTTTGGGGCTGGCTTCAATTGCCCAAAACGACGTCGTTTCCTCCTTAGACCCGCGCACTGACCCGACCCGCTCTAGGGATCCGCGTGTTTTTGCGAAATGGGCTATTTGCGCATCAAGCCCTTCCGCATTTTTTTATTTTTTTTAATTCAATTTTTTAATTATAATTAGCCCCAGTAATTTTCTTGCTAATTCATTTTAGTCCCCCTTGATGCCGCGCGTTTTGGATTGGGGAAATAATTTCCCAATTAGTCACTATCTTTTTGGGGCGCATTACAATTCGATCCTTTTGCCTCATTTTATTTCTGTTTTTACCCTAAAACTTTATTTTTGCTTTCAAAAAATCCTTTCTGTCATTATTGCTATTTTATTATTAAAATCAATTAATTTAAATTCTTATTATTAATATTATTATTATTTTAGTATTACTATTATTATTATTATTCTTATTACCATCACTATTATTATTATTATTTTTTATAATTATATTTATTATTATTACTTTCCATATTATTATTATTATTATTACGCTTATTTATTTATTTTTACCTTTATTATTTATTTATTAATATACTTTCATTATAGTTTATTATTATTATTTTTATTATTACTATTTTTATTATTTTATTATCTTTAAATTATTGTTATTCACATTATAGTTTAATATACTTTGAAAATTATTGTTATTCATATTATCACCCACACTTTTATTCCATTGTGCATATCGGCATTATGATTCATTTTTTTTACTACGATCATATTATATTTTATTTGATGCATCAAAAATTTGGTTTTGAAATAAGAAAATATTCCGTGTTCCAAGATTCGAAAGAAATTGTACCCTAACTTATTGGGTTTCGATTTTTCTCATCGAGTCTAAAGAACCAATTATGTTTTAAATTAAAGCATAAGCTAAATAAAAAACTAATTCTCGGGAATTCAAAAATGTCGTATCTTAACTCACTGAATATGATATTTTATTCCTTCAAAATAAGTGGGTTTCGACATCTAGTCTAATTTATTCAAGTTTTAAAACAAAGAGGATCGTATTTTTAAAATCTTTTCAAATTTTCGACATTAAGGCATTAATCAATCAATTCGGTACCAATTTTGGGTGTTACGAGGGTGCTAATCCTTCCTCGTACGTAATCGACTCCCGAACCTGTTTTCTCAAATTTCGTAGGCCATAATCATCGTTTTAATAAATCAAAACGCTTTAACGATCAATCTCAAGGTGACTCGATCACACCTAAAAAAGGATTGGTGGCGACTCCATCTTCGTTTTGAAAGTCGATCCCCGTTTTTTTTCAAAAACTTAAAAAAAAAAGGTTTCGACACTCTTATTGATTCCAAAAATCGCTTACTCATCTAGTCGATTGCTTAAAACGTAATTCGTTGCGGAAGCTTTAGAAATCATTTATTTTATGAAAAACTGAGTTAATTAAGTAAATCCGTCCATTTTAGAGAAACCCCTTTGTTTTCGAGAAAACCGTCTAAGGGATCGAGGGTTTAGAAAAATACTTTAGCTTTTGAAAACCGAGTCTTCCTACGTCTAGCAGTTATGAATCCATAAAAACAATAAATAAAAACCACATCTAAGCAAAAGTCCCAAAAAGTCCGCGAGTTACATCAAAATAAACTAATAATCGTAAAACGGAATAAAAACCATGGAAGTCCAAAACCGTGGTTACCGCCGAGTACTCCGTCGCACCGATCAGTCTAATGCTGGGGATTACCTGAACAGATTAAACAAAAAAAGGATGAGTTTTCGCAAACTCAGTGTGTAAACCCCACAGAAAACATGCACACAGCATAATATCAGAAAACATTCATATATTTACAGTACGAGTTTGAGCCCATTACAGAATTGGTGTGGACCTTAGCCCACTCAGATACAGAATCAGATACAATTTAGGGCCTCAACCCATCAGATATAACATGCAGAACATAACATAATATCAGAATCCTACCCACTAGCCTCTACACACCATCTCCAACCAACCCTACACACCATGTGGGGATAAAATCAACCCACCCATCCCTACACACCATGTTTGTCATGCAGAAATGCGGCATATAATCGAGATAATCCCAAATTGAATCGCTAGATAACAGGCTTGATAGCCTTTCAGATGCTTCCTCCAATAAAATCAACCCACCCCAATGTAATGCAGCATACAATTGATGACATGCTATAAGGCAATTAATAGATCACACATTCAAATCGGTATACATGCTAAGTGCAACATGCTTAATACATATATCACATAACCGAATCACGTAATTGGGGGTCTAAGTAATGCTTACCGACCCTACAGTAGGTCCACAGTAGACTTGGATGACCCGTGCAACCTTATAGATCATTTCAGAAAAATAGGCTCACATGCCCATGTGGCCTGCCCGTGTGGGCCCACAAGCCTGTGTGGCCCATACGGCCTAAATTAGCCACACGGCCTGGCCCAGAATTCCACACGTCCGTGTGGTTCACCTGTGTGGGCCCACATGCCCATTTGGCCCACACGGCCTAATAGGTCGAGCCCGTGTGTCGCACACGGCCTTGCCCTACCTTTACACAGCCGTGTTACGTGCGCACGGCCTGGCTCGTTGATGACACAGTCGTGTTGTGGCTTACAATCTTGCACACGGCCCACCACACGGGCGACCACACTCCCGTGTGGCGTCGATAGTAAGGTTTTCAACTTTCACTGAAACCTCGTTTTCTGCGTTTCTAGGTACACACCTGGTACCGATTTGACGTAAAAACTATCCCGAGCCTACCAGAACCTAAAAACACATCAAAATAACTCTCAACTTTAGTCTTTACATACGATTAAACCGAAAACCCAAAACCAACTCCAACATAAATCAACCACTTACCGCTACTCCAGCACTCCAAAGATTAACCACTATCCCACGGGAGTAGAATCACGATCTTCTCGACTCGCTGCTGCCCCAAAACAAATGTATAACCCCAATCAACATTTGGAGAAACCATAAGTTGCTGAATAGAAAAACTTCACTTGCCAAAACGTGTGACGAAAACAAGACTAACGAAAGCAAAAATGTGACAGCCGACAACGGAAAGCGAAACCGAAAGGGAGAAAAAGAAAAGGAAAATGGTAGGGAACAGAGGTCTAACATTAGTTTTTTTCTTAGGAAGAGTGAGAGAAAATTTTGCAAAAAGAAAAATAGCAATTTTTGATAATCCCCAAATCCCATATTTTTCTCCCCACATCCTCACTACTCAGAATTCTATCGCCACTCAAACTCCTCCCCAAAACCGTGCAAAAACAAAGCTAACCAGGGAATCGAACACAGGACCTCCAACACACCAACACTCCACTTAACCACCAGACCAGCAGGCCCATTCTGCTAGCATACTACAAACAATAAATTATAAGCCTATTGAACCCAATTAAGGCTTTAATCATAAGAATGCCAAAATTTACCCAAGTTGTGACTTGAACTTGGAACCTCACACACACACTCAGAACACAACCACTACAGTAGACAAATATTTGTGTCAATTAATTTCAAAAACACCTACAGATATTTTTGTGCTCTAAAATCACATAAGCTAGAATTTAAGAAATTTAGGGCGTTGCAAATCACACATTCGCACGTTTATCTCCCTACAGGTTTAGCTACTCATAAATCAAAATGTCATTTTCCCTATTTCAATTTCCAACATGCAAAACAAATAGAAAAGTAAAGAGAAGGGAAACGAGAATTGTGATTCATTTTGATGTTGAATGCGTTCGGAAGTCAAAAACTCATTAACAATCATCAAGGAAACTACTATTGCAATATGAAAACAAATGAACAACTAAAGATTAACTGAAAAAAATAATGCTTAAATTAAAATCGAATCCAAATAAAAAAATAACAGCAAAAATCTTTAGAAATATAAAACCTAAATTAAAACTAAGAATTAAACTAATGGAAAAGCCCACTAATCAGGTATTAAACTTTGCTATTTATAGTTCTAGTGTGTTATGACCTTTTTGGATCCAGTACAAGTGATTCAATCGAATTAAAATGATTATGCAGACGAAAACACATTCAGTTGTAAATTGGCCCTCATCGAATCGGTGTCGCGACACCGCAGGACCGGTATCGCGGCATTGAATGTTGAATGGGACTTCTGTTGTCTCGAAGTTGGGTGCCGCAACACTACATGCCAGTGTTGTGACACTGAAGTCATCCCTTGTGTTCCTTGGCCTGAAACAATGTCCTGTACACTCAATTAGCCCGTTAGTCATACCATAGGCTTGAATTGGCCTAGCAAGTTATCAAAACACTAAAACTTATGTAAAAATACTTATTTTGCTAAAATTAAACATAGACCACTAAAACGAGAAATTAATAAAAATAATGCTAAATTACTCGAAAACAAGCTCATTAAGTATCGGAAAAAACCTAATTCTTTCACAACGAATTGTGGCAAATCAAACTCCACCACACTTAACTCATTGCTTGTCCACATGCAAACAAAACAAACATGCAAGGTAAAAAGAAAGAAAGCAAATAGAAATGTGACTTGAGTATTGTAACACTCCAAACCCGACTTAGAAGTTAGGCCTGAATCTGGCAAGTCACATCAAAAGGTTGTATAAACCATACGATCTTTAAAAACCTTTCCTTAATTTAAAAACTTTTTATCAATAAAAAACCCCGAGTTTCGTCGCTTAACAAATAAAAGTTGCTTAAAGTTATTTTTCCTTGCAAACATAATATTGTTTTCAAAACATTGTTTGTAGTAGAAGATTGACTTTAAAAGTTGCGAAAACGTGATATTTGAAAACGACAGTTATCGTTTTAAAAACCCATGTTAAATTGTTTAGCAGTTCATAACTAAAAGAATTACCAATGAAAGTTAAAAGAAAATCCCAAAGGCCATATTACATAAATTAATAACCCAAAATAAAATTATCTAAAATAATTTAAAACCAAAATTACTAAGTTCCGTTTATTAACAAATCCGCGTATGGCCACCTTCGAATCCTCCACAGCTCCAAATCCTCTAGCGCTGGAGATTACCTGCACAGTTAAAAACGGGGTGAGTTTATGAAAACTCAGTGTGTAATCCCCTTACTAGAGTAACAATCAGTATACAAAATCAGAAATCTAACATTCTGGGCCAAAGCCCTTTAACAGTAATAGTACGGTCTAGTTCAGAGCATACGTGGGTCAAAGCCTACTACAATATCATTTGGGTCACATCCCATAATAGAATCAATTGGGCCTAGCCCAAACCAATAACAGAACAAGTGGGCCTAAGCCCAGTACAGTGACAGATCTCACAAACAAGTATGCAACAGTATGAGGATGCAGCCCAACCCAATCCAACCATCACACCACCCGTACCAGCCCTACACTCCATGTGGGGACCAAGTCAACCCACCCAGCCCTACACACCAAGAACACGGTAGAGCCGCAGATCAACGCAAAGAAAGTCGCGCGATGTCAGAATCACGTGGCTGAGCCACTAAAATCAGTATATCGTGGCACTGAATCAGTATAACGTGGCATAGCCACCAGTACAGTACTTCCTCCATAAGCATAACCCAACCCAATGCAGTATGTCGTGTATGTCATGCTCAATCATTACACGTGTATGCAAAATGGCCATGCTTAGTAACAGTCATTTCAACACATATTAACAGCAAATCAGACACACACCTATAGTCAAGTCGGTTAAACCACAGTCATACAATCATAGTCAAATCATGGTACCAAAATCAGTCTTTTACCCTCATGGGCAAAATAGTCATTTTACCTTATAAGGGTATTACGGTAATCTTACCATTCAGGGGTATTTCGATAATTCTACCCTACAGGGGTATTTTAGTAATTTAACAAACTGGGGGTATTTCAGTAATTTTGCAAACCGAGGGTATTTTAGTAATTTTGCAAACTAGGGGTATTTTGGTAATTTTGCAAACCGGGGTATTTTGGTGATTTCGCAAACCGGGGGTATTTTGGTAATTTTACAAACTAGGGGTATTTCGGTAATTTACAAACCAATGGTATTTTGGTAATTTTGTAAACCAAGGGTATTTCGGTAATTTTATAAATTGAGGGTATTTTGGTAATTTCGCAAATTAGGGGTCTTTCGGTAATTTCACAAATCAGGGGAATTTCGGTAATTTTGCAAATTAAGGGTCTTTCGGTAATTTCACAAATTAGGGGTATTTCGGTAATTTCACAAATTAGGGGTATTTTGGTAATTTCACAAATTAAGGGTATGTCGGTAGTTTTACAAACTGGGGGTACTTTGGTAATTTCGTAAACTGAGGGTTTTTCGGTAATTTTGTAAACCAAGGATATTTCAGTAATTTTGTAAACCAAGGGTATTCCAGTAATTTTGTAAACCGATGTATTCTAAACAGAGATAACGTTGCGACTGGGCCTATGGCCCATTCTCGGCCCAAATAGGCCCACACGCTCATGTGGCCCATTTAGCCCAAATCTAACCTCAGATATGAGATTCACATAGACCAGTTCACTATCTACTATACAATCATACAATTTATTCATATGGGCCCACGGGCCCATTAGCCCCACATGGCCCATTTCGGCCCAAACAGCCTAAACCCACAAGAACACTCATGATGGCCTCAACTATCGCATCGAAGCCCCCACACGTGCGCTTGCACGCTCGTGTGGCTACCATTACCGTGTGACCGGCATTTCGGCATTTGCCGTTCTACAGCTAGAGTAGTGCGAAATACACACCTGATAGGAATCTGGAGTTAATCCGCGCTCCGACCACTCCTGTGCCCAAACGCCAACCAAGGTGTGCTTACTCTCCTCATAGATTGCTCTATTTAAAGCTAGCTTCTCACCTTCCCTCTTGCTAGCTTCCCGATGTGGGATCCCTCCTTCAGCAGAGTTTAATTCCAACATAAACTCTGGTCGTCCCAACTTAGCAAAATAAATATCCCTTTTTGCTTGCGATGGGATTCAAACTCAGGCTCCCTTGTAACATAATCCACGCCGCTAGCCACTTTACCAACTAGCTCCTTGTTGTCTTAAAACATGCGCAACTAAATATAAGTCTATGGCCAAAGTCTAAGTTCATTTAAAAAAAGAAATCAAAATGAAATGCAAGCCTAAATTTTACTCGCCTAAAACCAAAATTTTCCTAAAGCCGAGGTTTGATCCCGAGACTTCATGGAAGCCCCCTAACCTTCCAAAATCACTCACCTAATAGGTCCAACTTGCATTAGTGCTGTTCTCTTGTTCTCAAAAAAATTTAAACGCTCCCCTAGTCAGGGCCCAATAAGCCCAATTCTACTAGGCCCAAATTCGGGTCGTTACAAGTATGCCAAATACACAAAATTAGTTTGGAACATAATAAACAAGAAGGGTCAGCTAAACATGCAATTCTAGCAAGATATGTGAACAACTCAAGATTTTGAACATCGAACATGTTAGTTCATTAAGTTACAAGGTAAACAAGTTAAAGATTATTAAGCATATGCTTCCATAAAAAATGAATACACAATCATAACATTTTTGTTTGAAGAATACAAACAGTTAGAGCCTTAAGTACTGAGTTTAATTTTCATCCATGAACAGTGTAACACCCCAAACCCGGCCCAAACGCTACAACTGGATCTGGTATGTCACTTAAGAGATTTTACATAACATGTCGCATTTTGGAAAACAATTACTAGGTTTACACCTTTATTTCGAAAGCTTAATAATTCATTAAAGTATAAAATATTAAGTAACAAATTATCTTGGTAGATTTTAAATAAAAACTGAAATTTCATGCAGGTCTTAACCTAATTGAAAACGTAAAACTTAAAACCCAGTAATAAAAGCCCAACAAAATCCCAAAATATAAATGGTAGTCTAGTGGCCCATGGCCTTATTACAAAGAAATTTGAACCCATTACTTAAAAATATAAAATAACAAATTAAAGTCTTTTATGCCGAATCCAAATGTTCTTTTGCATGGCCACCTTGCTCTCCTCCCCAGCCCGGTCCGATGCACTAAGTGTTACCTGAAATATTAATTAATTGGTTGAGTCGCGAGACTCAGTGTGCAACCCTCATGCACTATTAGATTTGGGCTTTAGCCCCATAAAACAGAATAATCAAAATATAAGTAACAAAAATAATATGCAAAGCCCAACCCATATCCTAGGTGTCCATCCGCTACACGCCCGCATCACCATTCACACCATTGGGGATTTCTACAATCAACCCACACCGCTACACACCTTGATGGCGTCGTCTTTGCTCATCATCGAGATCATGGCCGTAGCTACTACAAATGATCACGGTAGAAGCCGCTACAACAGATCACTGTAAGGAACCGCTACAACGAGATCACGGTGAAAAAGCGCTACAACATATAACTTCCTCCTTTCATCAAACCCAACCCATGCAATCACATAAAATCAATATACTTATAACATTTAATCAGATCATTTACTAACCTGGTGATTTGCTTTACCCTCTTTGGGTTCCCGTCAATATGCCGAGGTTTTGGCATTTAACAAAACATGTAATACTTATTTTCATATATTAATCAAACTGATCTAGATGGTGTGGAGAATTACACACCTGATATTGCGAAATCCAATATTCTTAGTCGATGTCCTTGCTATCTGGATCTATTATCCTCAATCTATAGCCTTGCTTAAAAGCCGAAACAATTGCAAAAATAGGCCTCTCCTATATTCGGCCATGGTTAGTATTCTACCCGATTTTATATATATAAATAAACAAATCCTCTTACCTTGAAATCCCGAAAGTAAACACGATTCTATAACTTAGAGATCTATGCGATTGGCCTCCTTCGTCACAAATCTGGAATGCTTAAAAAGAAGAGTAAAATAAGAGATTAGTTTCTAATAGCCATTCGACTAAGGACTTTTGAAAAGCTGGAAGAACATTGAAATCCCGAAATCAATACTTACCTATTGTTTCCTTCAAGATTCGGCACAAGCAAACTCCTTTGAAGAGAATTCGGCAACTTCTGTGAAGTGAGATCTAAGAATTTGGCTTTTATAAGATGTACGAATTGAAGGGATGGCTAAGAGAGATTCGGCCAATGAATATTAAGGAGAAGAATAGAATAATAGAGATGTGATTTTGGCTTTTAGGGATTAAAAGAAGAATAACAATAGAGGTTAAAAGATTCGGCCAACGAGGAAATTTTAGAGAGGAAGAAAGGGTGAAGAAGATGGTGATTTTCGGCTTTTGAGAGGAAGAAGATGAGAAAAGAAAATAAAAGAGAGGCTTCAAAATTTGGCACCCCTCTTTATATAGAAAACCGATTCCTCCCTTTAGAGATTGATTTTCGCCAACACCGCCACACATGATAGCTCCTATCCCTTTTCCCTTATCTTAATCTGTTATCTCCTAAAAAATAGCCTTTATTTGCTTATTATCCTTAAAGACTAAATCCCTAAATAATAGCCTTTATCTGCTTATTATCCACATGAAATAAATATAATAAGATTCCCCCAAAAAATAGCCTTGTGCCGTCCCCCCCTTACTCAATTAAGTGCTGAAATCTAGCCCTATAACTTGGGCTTCAAGCAACCAAAAATTTGGGCCTTCCTCGTGCACTAGTGATGCCACTTATAGCTGACCTTACTGTGCCTCTAGCTGCTGGGCCACGAGCCCAATATGTTAATTAAACTACTACAACTTCAATTTAAGCCCTTAGAGTGTCTAAACAAAATATTTAAAACAAGGCCTCAGCCCAATTTGAGCCCCAATTGTACCTCAAATTCTCAAATTAATATTTTAAGCATCCAAACACATAAAATGCATGGACTCCAATTATTCAGGATGTTCTGAGTTCTACCCCTTAAAGAAATTTCGTCCTCAAAATTTCCAACTAACGAAGAGTCGTGCTCACCACAGACTTACTTCCTCGCACTGCATTCGGGAATGCCTTCCTCTGTGCATCCACGTAAGCCAGCCCCAACATACTTCCCGGAAATGATTCCTTAAAGAAATCCCGAGTCAATACAGTCTGCGGCAGTACCCTCTTTCACCGTGAGCCACCACTGATAGACCTCGTCTCGAAGAAGAGACACGACCCCTTTCAACTTTTCCTCTACCGTGAAGTCTAAGTCATCCATTATGTGCCCAGTCGCGTCCATCCAATACTCAGCTATGTTAGGGGCTACGCCAGAAACTCCCCTAAACACTTCTTCCCTATTGGCCTTAAGCCGCTCCGGTACAGATTTCTGGGCTCCTGTGCCCATGCCTACTCTAGCAACCCTCTCTAAAACCCTCAACATCGCCTGAGATACAGCATCATCTCCGGGTGCCTCATCCCGAAATTCTCCTTCTACAGTCGGCAGTTTCGGCATCTCGTTTCTTGACCCGTGGCTAGACCCTACTGGCTCTGACGCGGTCATTCTACCCCTACCGCGTCCACGCAGCGAACGTCCTCGACCCCTTGAACTCATTCCTCTGATTGGCGTTTATCTGATTAAGAATTTTATGAATTATTAGTTTTCTTCCGCTGATTAACCACGAACAGTTTTATGAACAATAGTTTAAGAGTAGTTCTTTCGAATTCGCATTTACAATACAGTCTCAAGTTTGTAACCTCTAACTAAAATAAAACATATACATCATACAAATAACATCCAAGCACTTACATTCTTCACGTAAAGGTGTTTTCGTTGATTCACTACCCGTGGGTATTTTCGTAATTTCATCCTATAGGGTATTTTTGTAATTTTTCATAATAAAGTTCCCTGGTGATTTCGTGAAGTGAGGGTATTCAGTAATTTTACAACTGGGGTATTTTGGTAATTTTGAAATCTGGGGTATTTCTGTAATTTTTGCAATCGGGGGCAATTTAGTAATTTTGCAAATCAGTGGTAATTTGGTAATTGTACAAACCAGGGTATTTTGGTCATTTGACAAAACGAGGGTAGGTTGGTATTTTTTCTAAACTGGGGATATTTCGATGTTGTTGTTGTTTTTTTCAAACAGAGTACTTTGGGGAAAAATCTAGTTTCATGGTCCGGGTTACTCTTATAAACATGAGATTTTTGGGTAAATTTTCAAAACATAGGTATTTTACAAATTCATGGTCTGGTTGGTAGTTTTCACAAATCAAACGTATTTTGAAAATTTTGCAAAACTTGAGAAATTTTCTTTTTTTTCAAACTAGGGTATTTGGTCCCTTTCGGGTTTTAATTATAAGGTTTAGCCCATCAACAAGTCCTCGTAACTAGGGTGAATAGTCACCACGCACTGCAGGATTCTAGTGAAGAGGAGGTGAGTCGCTAGGATCGCTTAAGTACCAAGCTCTCCCCGAATCCACTCCTAGACATGCGTATGCCCATTGCCACACCCTAACTTGGCTAAGGTGAGCAGTCACTACGCACTGCAGGATTCCAGCGAAGAGGAGGTTAGTCACTAGGACCGCTTAAATACTGTGCTCTTAGGATCCAATCCTAGACATGCGTATGCTGTTGCCACACCCTAGTCTTGCGGCTCGTTCACGGGTTTGTTTAGTGAAGTTAAGTCTTATGAGATTTTAAGAGTTGTTTCAGCTAGGCCTAAAGTCCATCAAGTTCTAATCTAACTAATCTACATCCTATAAAGCCCATCAAGCCCACATATATTATATCACATAATGGTTCAGAATACTTACGTGGCGGACTTGGGCCGGAGACGCAGGTGCCATGCTGAGCTAACAGACCTGTATAAATATGCATGTTTCGAAAACCCAACTTTAGAAAACGTTTTGAGCCCAAAAAACCCCCAGAGCCGAGTTTTGAACCGGGCTCTGATACCAATTTGTAACACCCCAAACCCAGCCCAAACGCTACAACCGGATCTGGTATGTCACTTAAGAGATTTTACATAACATGTCGCATTTTGGAAAACAATTACTAGGTTTACACCTTTATTTCGAAAGCTTAATAATTCATTAAAGTATAAAATATTAAGTAACCAATTATCTTGGTAGATTTTAAATAAAAGCGAAATTTCATGCAGTCTTAACTTAATTGAAAATGTAAAACTTAAAACTCAGTAATAAAATCCCAACAAAATCCCAAAACATAAATGGTAGTCTAGTGGCCCATGGCCTTATTACAAAGAAATTTGAACCCATTACTTAAAAATATAAAATAACAAATTAAAGTCTTTTATGCCGAATCCAAATGTTCTTTTGCATGGCCACCTTGCTCTCCTCCCACCCGGTCCGATGCACTAAGTGTTACCCGAAATATTAATTAATTGGTTGAGTCGCGAGACTCGAGCAGCAACCCTTATGCACCATTAGATTTGGGCTTTAGCCCCATCAAACATGAATAATCAAAATATAAGTAACAAAAATAATATGCAAAGCCCAACCCATATCCTAGGTGTCCATCTCGCTACACGCCCGCACTCACCATTCACACCATTGGGGATTTCTACAATCAACCCACACCGCTACACGCCTTGATGGCGATCGTCTTTGCTCATCATCGATCATGGCCGTAGCCACTACAAATGAATCACGGTAGAAGCCGCTATAACAGATCACGGTGAAGGAACCACATACATGATCACGGTAAAAACCGCTACAACATATAACTTCCTCCTTTCATCAAACCCAACCCATGCAATCACATAAAATCAATATACTTATAACATTTAATCGGATCATTTACTAACTGGTGATTTGCTTTACCTCTTTGGGTTCCGTCAATAATATGGGGTTTCGGCATTTAACAAAACATGTAATACTTATTTTCATATATTAATCAAACTGATCTAGATGGTGTGGAGAATTACACACCTGATATTGCGAAATCCAATATTCTTAGTCGATGTCCTTGCTATCTGGATCTATTATCCTCAATCTATAGCCTTGCTTAAAAGCCGGAACAATTGCAAAAATAGGCCTCTCCTATATTCGGACATGGTTAGTATTCTTCCCGATTTTATATATATAAATAAACAAATCCTCTTACCTTGAAATCCCGAAAGTAACACAATTCTATAACTTAGAGATCTATGCGATTGGCCTCCTTCTTCAAATCCCGGAATGCCGAAAAGAAGAGTGAAATAAGAGATTAGTTTCTAATAGCCATTCGACTAAGGACTTTTGAAAAGCCGGAAGAACATTGAAATCCCGAAATCAAAACTTACCTATTGTTTCCTTCAAGATTCGGCACAAGCAAACTCCTTTGAAGAGAATTCGGCAACTTCAGGAAGTGAGATCTAAGAATTTTGGCTTTTAGAAGATGTACGAATTGAAGGGATGGCTAAGAGAGATTCGGCCAATGAATATTAAGGAGAAGAATAGAATAATAGAGATGTGATTTCGGCTTTTAGGGATTAAAAGAAGAATAACAATAGAGGTTAAAAGATTCGGCCAACCAGGAAATTTTAGAGAGGAAGAAAGGGTGAAGAAGATGGTGATTTTCGGCTTTTGAGAGGAAGAAGATGAGAAAAGAAAATAAAAGAGAGGCTTCAAAATTTTGCACACCCTCTTTATATAGAAAACCGATTCCTCCTTTAGCAAAGATTGATTTTCTGGCCAACACCGCCACACATGATAGCTCCTATCCCTTTTCCCTTATATTAACTGTTTTCTCCTCAAAATAGCCTTTATCCGCTTATTATCCTTAAAGACTAAATCCCTAAATAATAGCCTTTATCCGCTTATTATCCACATGAAATAAATATAATAAGATTCCCCAAAAATAGCCTTGTGCCGTCCCCCTTACTCAATTAAGTGCCAAAATCTAGCCCTATAACTTGGGCTTCAAGCAACCAAAAATTTGGGCCTTCCTCATGCACTAGTGACGCCACTTATAGGTCACCTTATCGTGCTCTCTAGCTGCTGGGGCCACGAGCCCAATATGTCAATTAAACTACTACAACTTCAATTTAAGCCCTTAGAGTGTCTAAACAAAATATTTAAAACAAGGCCTCAGCCCAATTTGAGCCCCAATTGTACCTCAAATTCTCAAATTAATATTTTAAGCATCCAAACACATAAAATGCACAGACCCAATTATTCAGGATGTTACAAACAGCATTATCTAGGTCATATAGGACTATTCGGCTTGTAACGTTCTGTGTTTTAGGTTGGTTCAGAGTTCAAGAACTGACTTTACAAAACGGTTTAAGCATGGAAATAGTTTGGCACATTATATTGTTCCCAATGCCACCCCTGTTGTGCTTTTGACTCCCCACCTTATATCCCCTTCTCTCACTTTCCTTTTCTCTCCAATTTTCTAAGTCACAGTATAATATTAGTATGTATAATTAGCTTAGTGAGATTTTTTGCAAGAATGAGTAAAAAAATTTCTAAATACTACTAGTTTTTCTATTTTGCGTCTTTTCACTCACTTTGCTTATATTCGTTCTATGCTTTTGTAACACTCGCTTTGCTTTTAACCTTTACAATGCTTTTGTTCTCTCGTTAATTTTCATTTAGGATGAGCTTACAAGAATCTTATACTCACTACACTATACTATTACTCAATTTTATTCTCTAGAATTTCTTTTATTTTCCTTTTTGAAATCTCCTTGATGTATTTACCTAACACATAATATTAATGGCTTGATGTCTAAATTCGTGCATTTAATTTCAAGGACCAAGAGAATGGTCGATAGATCATTCATTTGATTCATGGTTTCATTTCAAGGTTGTTAGGGATAGATCTGATTAAGTAACGAATCAGTAAAAATAGTGGAAGAAATTGAGAAATAGAACAAACAAATTTAACGTGGAAAAACCCCTCCAAAGAGGATAAAAAATCACGGGTAAAGATAATTTTACTATAATGACAAAAGAACAAAGAGTACAAAAGATGAAGATAAAAACTAAACCCCGAAACATGAAAAAAAAAGAACTCTTAAAACATAAACACAAAATTCTCAAAAAGTATTATGAGTTCTAATCTTGTAATGGGTGTATTTTCTAAGGTTGTAAAAGAACCTATTTATAGGCTAAATTCGTAGGTCAAATAAATTAAGCTAATAAATGATAAATATATTATACTAATAAATACTAAATCTTCTAGAAAGAAAATATATTTTGTTTAACTTGACTTGCAAGCAATCTCTTAGAATTTGGGTCACACAACTCTAACAATCTCCACCTTGACACGAATTCTCAAAACGCCATCTTTGCCAAAGCTCGCCACAGGCCCATCTTGAACTATGCAGGGAATTAACTGAGTCAAATCTGTGCTTAGAAGCTAGAAAACTTCTAGCCTTCGACTTGTGCACTGCCAAATCAAAACCTGCATCCAAAAGAAAACCCCTCTTCAACGAAATGATCATACCTTTTCCCTCCTATGACCAAGTTGCCTCTGCTCCGAATAAGTCAACTTCAACTCCATAACGAACGAGGGACGTCCAATTTCACCGGTCACTGTAGAACCTTCCAGAATATAAATGTTGTCGATCCTTTTACCTTTTAAAAAAATGAGAGCCCCACGAATCACCCTAATGCAGCTCAACTCGATGTTGATTCTGCAACATTTCGAGTCTAAAATACTCAAAGAGATGAGATTCTTTCGTAAATGAGGTACATACTTAACATCTGAGAGTGTCCTAATTGTCCCATCATGCATCCTAATTTTAATAGTACAAATACCAATTACCTTACTAGATGAATCTTTTCCCATGCGCACAACTCCACCTTCAACCGAACTGTATGTAGAAAACCATTCTCTATTGGGATACATGTGGAAAGAACATTCCGAATCTAGGATCCACTTGGATTCCGAATCTAGGATCCACTTGGATGTAAACTCGGATCTTTTTCTCATTGACACTAATAAGAAATCATTACAACTTTCATAGGCCAAATTAGCACTAGCTACGTCTTCTTCGTTACTCTCAACAGACCTTTTATTTCGCAGTTTATAACAATTTTGCTTTGACGTGACCTAACTTCTTACAATAGTGACACCTTTTGTCTCGCTTCTTTGATGTTACCAAAATGGAAGCTTGCTTATCTGCCTTGCTACCTAAACCAAACTTATTGTCGAATTTGTCTTTACTCAACAAATGACCCTTCACATCCTCGAACGAGAGTGTCTTTGCCGTAAATCAGGGTCTCCCTGAAAGACTTGTATAAAGGGGGTAAAGAACATAATAATAGTATAGCATGATCTTCATTGTCAATCTAAACCTCAACATTATTTAAATAATTTAAAAGGGTAATGAATTGGTTGATGTGATCCCTAAGAAGCTGACCTTTGTTCATGCGAAACGTAAATAGACGTTGTTTCAACACTAAACATTTAGCCTAAGACTTAGACGCATAAAGAGTTTCTAACCTTTCCTTCAAGGCGAATGAGATCTTCTCCATCAATACCTCCTGCAATACCCTATTAGCGAGACACAACTGGATTGCAGATAGGGCCTTCTCATCAAGCTCTTCCCATTCTAACTAGTCTAGATTCTCCGGCTTTTTCCTAGAAACTATCTTTTTCAGGCCTGTCTAAACTAGAATTGTTATCATCCGAATTTGCCACAAGTTGAAATTTGTGATACCATCGAATTTCTCAATGTCAAACCATGTTGTTGCCATTTATTTATTCGAGCCCTCAAGGCCCAAAATATGTGATAGAAATAAGTCGGGACTAATTCAGAAGCTTAGAGAATTTTTCACGAAATATTAAAAATTTTCAAAGCTGCAAGGCTCACACGGCCGTGTGGCCAGAATGTACCTTAAATAACAAGTTTACCATTCCCTACAAGCTTGAACATTAAGCAATTCAAAAATCATTCGTTTAACCAGTTCAAAACACAATCAAACACATTCAAAACATATCAAAAATAATCATCCTAGGTGCCTAACCAATGTACCCTCATAGGTACCACAATTATATCACCATTTCATATCATTAAAACATCATTCAAATCATTATTTTAAATCATGTCTAATTCAATTTATTTTGCCTAATTCATGAACACTTAATCATTAACTTAATTTCACAAGTTTATATAAATACCAAACTAACATTATATTTGAAACCTTATTTACAAACAATTCATAAAATAACTATTATTTAGACACCCTAGGTACATGCCGACACAAAAGGATAAACATCACCACGTTTGAGATCGGGATTGTTGCTGGATGCTGAATCGGCGATAAAAATTAAGTACCTAACCTGAGCACATAAAACAAAACCGTATGCTGAGTATGAACTCAGTGGTATTTCTATAACCCGAATATTAAAAAGTAAAATAAAGAAATATGCACATTTAATCTTATAATAACAATTGTCATTCAATTTAATCAATTCATAACAAATCAATCTTAACAATTTCAATTTCTCATCAATTGCTATCTCAAATAGCTTTTCACAATAAAGTGCACAATTCATTTGTCTCATTTCCATTTCACTTTCAATACTTTTCAGTTCCAATCATAATATCATTTCATTTAATTGCCCCTATTAACACGACTCGGACTCGGACGGATATATAGATCCAACCAAAACACACCAGTTTGGCACCCAATGCCTCATCGGATAATTTGAAGTAATAAGTTGACACCTAGTGTCTCATCGGTTAAACAGAAGTAAATTGGCACCCAGTGCCTCATCGAATTAATCCAAAGTAATAGATTGACACCCAGTGTCTCATCGACTCGAAGTCGAAGAATTCGCTGAACTCTTTCAATCCTATGACATGCCATCTATATCCGACTCAACCCGATACAGTTAATAGGGTTTCAATTCACTTTCCAAATACAACCAATATTCATTTCAATTCAAATAATCAATATATTCAATATATATATACCGATTCAATCCATATAAATTCAATAAATTTATGACATACTAAATCAATCCATTTCAATTGTAAAACACAATAATTCTCACCTTAATCACTTACCATAACATTTAATCAAAATATAACAATTAATAATTAGAATCAGATTATGGAAATACAAACCAGAACTTCCAAGCTACTCCTCGTCGACTTTATCTTTTCCTTTCTTAGTCGAGGTTTCCGGCACAACATTTGCAATTAAGCTTTGTACCCTTGAAAACCCTAGCTTTTTCTCCTTTCTTTCTCTTTTTCTTTTCTTTCTTTCCTTCTCAATTTCATTTCAACGTTTGTTTTTTTTTCTTTTTCCGTTATTTATCTAGTTATTATAATATAATATAATATATACTTAACTTTTAAGTTTTACTATTATAATATTATAATATATATTTTAACTTTAAATTTTTAAATAAATATATACTTATGCCGCCTCAATTTAAGTAATTGGCCTAATTGCTTATTTGGTCCTTTTAACTTTCTTTAATTTATAATTTAACTTTCACTTTATATGTAATTTAGTCCTTTTTCCTAATTACTCTTAATTCAAGTTAATTCACCTAACCAAGACCTAATAAATATTTACGAATCCATTTTACGAAAATGAAGACCCGAAAATACACTTTTCAGTTACCCGTGATTAAATGAAATGAGAAAAAAAATTAAATTAAAATGGGAAGAAAGTTAATTTAAATGAAATGAGAAAAAATTAAATTTAAATGGGAAGAAAGATAATTTAAATGAAATGAGAAAAAAATAAATTTAAATGGAAAAAAAATAATTTAAATGAAATGAGAAAAAAATTAAATTAAAATGGGAAGAAAGATAATTTAAATGAAATGAGAAAAAAATAAATTTAAATGGAAAAAAATAATTTAAAAGAAATGAGAAAAAAATAAATTTAAATGGGAAGATAGATAATTTAAATGAAATGAGAAAAAAATTAAATTTAAATGGAAAAAAAAAGATAATTTAAATAAAATTAAAAATGAAAATAAAATGAAATGAAATGAAATGGAAGAAATGAAATGAAGGGGAAATAGAAATGAAATGAGAAAAAAAAGAAAGATGAAATGACATGTTAGGCTAGGCTTGCGTCAGGCCTGGGAAATGGAGTGTCAGTGGCCGGCACCAGCAGGCCTAGTTCCTAGGATTTGACCCAACATTTCAAGCCTAAAAAAAAACCCAATTAAAATGAAATGAGAATTTTTTTGAATTTAAATGAAATTTAAAATTTTGTAATAGAATGATATTTAAATTGAAAAAAATTTAAATAAAATATGAAAAATTTTAAATGACCCTAATATTGAGACTACTTCTAATTAATATGAAAAAAATATGAAATGAATTGAAAAAATTTAAATTGAAAAAAGATAAATTGAAATGAGACTACTTGTGATTATAATATGAAAAAAAATTGTATATTAGGAAAAAATAAATTTAAATGAAAAAAAAATGAAATGAAATGTTAAATGAAATATAAATATGAAATGAAATATTAACAAGTCGGGACTAGTTTGGAAGCTCAGAGAATTTTTCGCGAAATATTAAAAATTTTCAAAGTTGCAGGGTTCACATGGCTGTGTGGCCAGAATGTACCTTAAATAACAAGTTTACCATTCCCTGGAAGCTTGAACATTAAGCAATTCAAAAATCATTCGTTTAACCAGTTCAAAACACAATCAAACACATTCAAAACATATAAAAAATAATCATCCTAGGTGCCTTACCAATGTACCCTCATAGGTACCACAATTATATCATCATTTCATATTATTAAAACATCATTCAAATCATCATTTTAAATCATGCCTAATTCAATTTATTTTGCCTAATTCATGAACACTTAATCATTAACTTAATTTCACAAATTTATATATATATATATATATATATATATGCCAAACTAACATTATATTTATAACCTTATTTACTACAATTCATAAAATAACTATTATTTAGACACCCTAGGTACATGCCGACACAAAAGGATAAACATCACCACGTTTGAGATTGGGATCATTGTTGGATGCTGAATCGGCGATCAAAATTAAGTACCTAACCTGCGCATGGAAAACAAAATCGTACGCTGAGTATGAACTCAGTGGTATTTCTATAATCCGAATATTAAAAAGTAAAATAAAGTAATATGCACATTTAATCTTATAATAACAATAGTCATTCAATTTAATCAATTCATAACAAATCAATCTTAACATTTTCAATTTCTCATCAATTGCTATCTCAAATAGCTTTTCACAATAAAGTGCACAATTCATTTGTCTTATTTCCATTTTACTTTCAATACTTTTCAGTTCCAATCATAATATCATTTCATTTAATTTCCCCTATTAACACGACTTGGACTCGGACGGATACACGGATCCAACCAAAACACATCAGTTTGGCACTCAGTGCCTCATCGGGTAATTCGAAGTAATAAGTTGACACCTTGTAACACCCCCAAACCCGGCCCACAAGTCCTGACCGGATCTGGTTATGTCACTGCGGAATCCGTTTGCAAAATCTTTGACTTTAGAATAAAACTTGAAAATTTTGTTAACTTCCGGGAAGTAAGTCCATTAAAAATTATTAAATAATATAAGCTTGGTTTGAATTAAAACTTTATTATAATTTATTATAATATAAATCTTTTGTAAAAATATTACTAAATACGATATAACCTTTATCAACTATAAATAGAGTACTTTAATCAAAAGTGGCCCTTATTACATCAAATAAATTCCCAAAATACGGATAATATAAAAATCACTATTAATTAACTAAACAAGTAAAACATCTACTGCATGAAAATCGCTTCGCATGGCCACCTTTGTATCTACTCCAACCCGGTCCATTACTCACGACTCACCGCGATGTTGGATAAATAATTGGGTGAGTCATACAGCACAAAGTGTGTAATTAAACCACCGATATCCACCCACATGTTAGCCACAAATCAACCCAATTATAAAATGCAGCATGTAAATATAATCATTTAAACATTACCACAATCTGGGCTTGGCCCACAATCAAATCATATCAAATACTGGGCTAGGCCCTTTTCTCATCAATCCACTGATTACTGGGCTTGGCCCATTTCCACGTATGTTCTCAAAACATACCAATCCACAAGTCATATTGGGCTTGGCCCATTTCCATATCAATTCATAACGGAGCAATGCAACATGAATACCCAACCCAATCCTAAGGTCCATCCGCTACACACCCCCTTATCCAGCCTACCACACACCAGGGGACTATCAAGTCACCCTCTCCTTTTCCCTCCATAAAGGCAACCAATGCCATCCACGATGTAGCGTATAGCTGACATCAAACCACGATGGAGCACACAGCAATCCATCAAGCCACGATATGGCATAAAGCCCATATCAATCAAGGTAACCACGCGAACTAAATCACAAAGATCCACAACGCGACCTCAGTCAGCGCCAATCCACGATGGAGCACAAAGCTGACATCAACCACGTACTCGAAGTACACCCGCACCTTCTTTCAAAAACCCACCCATGCACATGTAACATAATATGATGCCGAGATGATGCATGTACATGATATTCACAAATATAGGCATGCTCGCATAGTTAAAATCAATTATCACATATTAGCCAATTTGCTACTAACCTGGTCGTCATCATACCCTTTAGGGTATCCATTACACATATGGCAATCGCATTCATTAGTAAACATATAGCACAACAGATATCATACAAATCCCGAAACAATGGTCTAACCACACACCTTATTACTTGGAGTTCTAGACTCTCGATCCTCGACGCTATCGCTTAGCGAGACTATGGCTATTTGCCTAACGTTTTTTCGCTTGTCGCCCACACCCCGGTGGCCAATCTCGCATGCCATAAACGGATCTCTTCTTGAACTTTGGGATGGGAGCTTTCTTGCCCACCTTGGATCGGTACTCGCATCCATCGACGATACTTAATCGTAACCACACGATTAATCACAAGCAATCAAAATCTACAAATATCGAATCTAGATCACCTATTAACATCCTTACCGAAATATCGAGATCCCGAAGGCTTTTCTTTGCTTCGCCGATTTGCCCTTACAACCGACTTGGTTTCCTACCAAATCCCGAGTCAAGCGATGGTTCACCTCGATAATAACATGTTTCCAAACAAAACCGTAATCGTTCTTACCTTTGTAGAAGTCGACAGAGAACAGAGAGGGAAAGAAATAGGCATTCGGCTAAGCCTACTTACCTCTTCCAACGACAAAAAGGGCCCAAAGTGATCCACACCACACCTACTATTCGGCCAAGGTGACAACTAAATAGGGAAGGGAATTTCAAGCACACCAAGAGGGAGAGGGAGAGATTCGGCAAAAGACTTGAAGAATAATTTCGCACTCTACCCCTATTTATAGCATTCGCCACCTCCCCCTTGAAGACTCCAAGTTCCTAGGCCATCTCCTATGGCCACTAATTCAAATTAATTTGAATTAGTCCACTTCCTATTTTAATCCATTCAAACTAGTTTGAATGGTTTCAACCATTATCTTCACTTAATCCCATTAATAAATTAAACCCCCAGCCATTATCTCTTATTCTAATTTAATACTAACCAAAATAATCCTTTATTAATCTAAAATAATAAAATAACCAAATACTTATCCCCTACCTATTTAAATAAAATAATAATTATCCTACACTAAAAAAACAAATACAAGATAATTAAAACACTACCCCACCTACCGCCTAACACTTACCACCACGCGTAAGAAATAAAAATAAAACTTCAATGTGCAGCCCACTTCCACGCCGACCAAAGAAAAAAAGAATGAGGAAAACCCGCACAAAACTCCCAAGATTCGAACACAGGACTGGGGAAGCCAACAGCCAAGTAACGCCCAGGCCATTCGGCCACTTTGATTTTTATGCAATAAAGCCCCAACATTTATTTTTAAACCCTTCTTATCTCAGCCCATAACCACATACAAAAATAAAACGCCAAATGCTTCTCCGGCCCCTCGAAACCGCGACTCACTCCCCTCCAAATACTAAGTAGCGCCCAAGAGCCACTTTGCCAATTGGACTTTCATGTCCATCAACTTGACATTTATTTTTAAGGCCTACTTAGCCCAATCCCTTGACGCAAAAATAAAACAACATTGTCGCCTCAAAGACTCGAACCCTTGAGCTCTTAGGCGCCTCCTTCCCAAGACCTTAAGTAGAGCCTCTATGCCACTTTGCCACATCCTTTCTTGTGTCCTAAACTCCAGAAAAATATTTTAAGGCCTTCCTGCCCCATTTCCCCTTTTTACACTAAAAATAAAAATTTTCCAAAGCCCTTCCTTTTTCATCCAAGCATTCTTAAACCTCTAAAACACATCCAAAAACACCCAAAACCCTTCCAACACTTGAATTATACCAGAATTACCTAGCCCCTAAAACTGTGGTGTTACAATTCTACCCTCCTTAAAATAATTTCTTCCTCGAAATTACTTACTACCATGCAATCCTAACTCCTACTCTACGCTCCACACAAGACTCGATTTCAATTCATCATACTTCCCAAACGTAGTCTCTAAGTTCTCACTCAAGATCCAAATCATACAGGAAAGAATTACTTACAAACAAGGAGAACAATTAAAGAGTATTCCAAAACAAAGGAGCTTACCCGATATCACATCCTTGGTTGACTTTGACTAGAACCACGACCCCTCGTTGCTCGAGGACAATTCTTAACCAGATGTGCCTTAGATCCGCACCGAAAGTATTCTTTACTATTCCCCCAACACTCTCCTGTGTGAGGTCTTCCACATCGAACACAAGAACGATTCCGATCCACTGGGACAAGTGCACGCACAGGATTCTCAATCCTTGGTCTTTTCTGAGCATCTCCAAACGATGTTGACGGTTCAACCCTTCTCTTATTCTCGTTCCTATTCTTCTCTCGGTTTTCTCTTATAGTCTTTTTAACCTCTTCAGCGATCCGAGCTTTCTCTACCAGAATGGCGAAGTCCCTTTCTCTTTGCGGAGCGATCAGCATTCGAAGTTCATCTCGCAATCCGTCCTCAAACCGGACGCACCTCTCATAATCAGTGGCCACAATTCCCTTAGCATACTGGCTTAATCGCACAAATTCCGCTTCAGACTCAAACTATCGACTTACTTCCTTGCACTAGATTTAGAAACGCTTTCCTTTGCGAGTCCAAATAACCGCCCTACGCACTTCCTTCAAACTTAAACTTAAAGAAATCCCAATCCAATCGATCCGCTAAGACACCTTGTTTGACAAAATGAGCCACCAACGATAAGCTTCGTCGCGAAGTAATGAAACAACACCCTTCGCCTTTTCTTCGTTGGTACACCCAAATCGCCCATGATTCTCTCGATCGCTTCTAGCCAATACTCCGCTACGCTCGGAGCTACCCAGATACCCTCTAAAGATCTCACTGCTCAATCTAAGCCTTTCCGACACCGACTTCCGAGTTCCATTTCCTCTACTAACTCCTACTACTCGCTCTAGCGCCGCAATATGGCCCGCGACATCAAGGCCATCTTCACCTATCTCGATCTTGTTCCTCCGCGCCACCGCTGGTGGCGGCACTTCACTTTCTCGACCCATGGCCGGACTCCTACCGGCCCGATGTCGCCATTCTACCTCTACCGCGCCCCTAGAACTCATCTCTACTGTCGCGATTTAACTGATTAACAAGTTTTATGCATTAGAAATTTTGTTTCACTTGTTTATCCGCGAACAAATCTTATGAAAAGAATTTCTAGAGGTAGTTCTTTCGATCACACAAATGTTCAATTCAAGTTCCCAATTCTATTTCAGAATATCCCATTCATCCATAAGGACACATCCATTCATCAACAAAAACACATTCATCACTAGCGACACCTTCATTTCCCAACGGCTTAAGCCACGCTCCTTCCTCAAGAGGCACATTCAAAGTGGTATCTACCACACACATTCACTATCCGCACATTTCTCGCCTGTTTTACCCTGTGGGTATTTTCGTCATTTTCTTATAGGTGTATTTCGGTAATTTTGTAAATCGAGGAAACATCTTTCAAAATCGATTTAGAGTTTACAAACCAAAGGGGTAATTTTAGAAATTTTAAAACTAAGGGTTTTAAAATGTTGAGGCAAATCCCTTTCGGGTTTTAATAATTGGTTTAGCCTATGAACAAGTCCTCTTGGTTAAGGTGAACCGTAGCTACGCACTGTAGGATTCCAAACAAGAGGAGGTGAGTCACGAGGACCGCTAAGTACTGTGCTCTTCCGGATCCACTCCTAGACATGCGCACAATGGTTGCCACACCTTAACTCTGCGACTTAATCACTGTGTTTGTTTAGTAACCTTAAGTCTTATGCATGTGTTTGAGTAGACTAGTCCTAGGGTCCAATAGCCCTATCATTCTATTTTACGAGCCCAACTAAGCCCATAACAGTTCATAATAGTAAAGCACTTCAAAAGTCCGAAGTACTTACCGGTGGACTTTGGCCTGAGGTACAGGTGCCATGCCAGAATACCTGAAAATATTTCATAAAAACCCGTATTTTTGAAAAGCCCATTTTGAAACGCGTTTTTGGGCCCAAAACCTCAAAGTCGAGTTTTGAACCGGCTCGATATCAAATCGTAACACCCCAAACCCGCCCACAAGTCCCCGACGGATCTCGTTATGTCACTGCGGAATCCGCTTGCAAAATCTTTGACTTTAGAATAAAACTTGAAAATTTTGTTAACTTCCGGGAAGTAAGTCCATTAAAAATTATTAAATAATATAGGCTTGGTTTGAATTAAAACTTTATTATAATTTATTATAATATAAATCCTTTGTAAAAATATTACTAAATACGATATAACCTTTATCAACTATAAATAGAGTACTTTAATCAAAAGTGGCCCTTATTACATCAAATAAATTCCCAAAATACGGATAATATAAAAATCACTATTAATTAACTAAACAAGTAAAACATCTACTGCATGAAAATCGTCGCAGATGGCCACCTTTGTATCTACTCCAACCCGGTCCATTACTCACGACTCACTGCGATGTTGGATAAATAATTGGGTGAGTCATACTGCACTCATGTGTAATTAAACCACCGATATCCACCCACATGTTAGCCACAAATCAACCCAATTATAAAATGCAGCATGTAAATATAATCATTTAAACATTACTACAACTGGCTTGGCCCACAATCAAATCATATCAAATACTGGGCTAGGCCCTTTCTCATCAATCCATCGACATCGGGCTTGGCCCATTTCCACGTATGTTCTCAAACATACCAATCCACAAGTCATATTGGGCTTGGCCCATTTCCATATCAATTCATAACGGAGCAATGCAACATGAATACCCAACCCAATCCTAAGGTCCATCCGCTACACACCCCTTATCCACCTACCACACACCGGGGACTATCAAGTCACCCTCTCCTTTTTCCTCCATAAAGGCAACCAATGCCATCCACGATGTAGCGATAGTCGACATCAAACCACGATGGAGCACACAAAGAATCCATCAAGCCACGATATGGCATAAAGCCCATATCAATCAAGGTAACCATGCGAACTAAATCGCAAAGATCCACAACGCGACCTCGATCGGCGCCAATCCACGATGTAGCACAAAGTCGACATCAACCATGTACTCGAAGTACACCCGCATCTTCTTTCAAAAACCCACCCATGCACATGTAACATAATATGATGTTGAGATGATGCATGTACATGATATTCACAAATATAGGCATGCTCACATAGTTAAAATCAATTATCACATATTAGCCAATTTGCTACTAACTCGGTCGTCATCATACCCCTTTAGGGTATCCATTACACATATGGCAATCGCATTCATTAGTAAACATATAGCACAACAGATATCATACAAATCCGGAAACAATGGTCTAACCACACACCTTATTACTTGGAGTTCTAGACTCTCGATCCTCGACGCTATCGCTTAGCGAGACTACGGCTATTTGCCTAACGTTTTCTGTTCTTGGCCGCACACACCCCGTGGCCAATCTCGCATACAGCCAGAAACGGATCTCTTCTTGAACTTTGGGATGGGAGCTTTCCTTGCCCACCTTGGACCGGTACTCGCATCCATCGACGATACTTAATCGTAACCACACGATTAATCACAAAGAATCAAAATCTACAAATATCGAATCTAGATCACCTATTAACATCCTTACCGAAATACTGAGATCCCGAAGGCTTTCCTTTGCTTCTGTCGATTTGCCCTTACAACCGACTTGGTTTCCTACCAAATCCCGAGTCAAGCGATGGTTCACCTCTGATAATAACATGTTTCCAAACAAAAACCGTAATCAGTTCTTACCTTTGTAGAAGTCGACAGAGAACAGAGAGGGAAAGAAATAGGCATTCGGCTAAGCCTACTTACCTCTTCCAACGATTGAAAAAGGGCCCAAAGTGATCCACACCACACCTACTATTCGGCCAAGGTGACAACTAAATAGGGGAAGGGAATTTCGGCACACCAAGAGGGAGAGGGAGAGATTCGGCAAAAGACTTGAAGAATAATTCGGCACTCTACCCCCCCTATTTATAGCATTCGCCACCTCCCCTTGAAGACTCCAAGTTCCGCTATCTCCTATGGCCACTAATTCAAATTAATTTGAATTAGTCCACTTCCCTATTTTAATCCATTCAAACTAGTTTGAATGGTTTCAACCATTATCTTCACTTAATCCCATTAATAAATTAAACCCCCAGCCATTATCTCTTATTCTAATTTAATACTAACCAAAATAATCCTTTATTAATCTAAAATAATAAAATAACCAAATACTTATCCCCTACCTATTTAAATAAAATAATAATTATCCTACACTAAAAAAACAAATACAAGATAATTAAAACACTACCCCACCTACCGTCTAACACTTACCAGCTGCTGCCAGAAGAAATAAAAATAAAACTTCAATGTGCAAAATTCCACTCACGCCACCACAGAAGAAAAAGAATGAGGAAAACCCGCAAGCAGCCCCCCAAGATTCGAACACAGGACTGGGGAAGCCAAAGACCAAGTAGCGCCTGTGCCATTCGGCCACTTTGATTTTTATGCAATAAAGCCCCAACATTTATTTTAAACCCTTCTTATCTCAGCCCATAACCGCATACAAAAATAAAAACGCTAAATGCTTCTCAGGCCCCTCGAAACCGCGACTCACTCCTCCAAAGCGCCTAAGTAGCGCCCAAGAGCCACTTTGCCAATTGGACTTTCATGTCCATCAACTTGGACATTTATTTTTAAGGCCTACTTAGCCCACCCTTGACGCAAAAATAAAACAACATTCTCGCCCAAAGCAGCTCGAACCCTTGAGCTCTTAGGCGCCTCCTTCCCAAGACCTTAAGTAGAGCCTCTATGCCACTTTGCCACATCCTTTCTTGTGTCCTAAACTCCAGAGAAAAATATTTTAAGGCCTTTTCGCCCCATTTCCCTTTTACACTAAAAATAAAAATTTTCCAAAGCCCTTCCTTTTTCATCCAAGCATTCTTAAACCTCTAAAACACATCCAAAAACACCCAAAACCCTTCCAACACTTGAATTATACCAGAATTACCTAGCCCCTAAACCAGGGTGTTACACACCTAGTGTCTCATTGGTTAAACCGAAGTAAATTGGCACCTAGTGCCTCATCGAATTAATCCGAAGAAATAGATTGACACCCAGTGTCTCATTGACTCAAAGTCAAAGAATTCCCTGAACTCTTCCAATCCTATAGCATTTCATCTATATCCGACTCAGCCCAATATAGTTAATAGGGTTTCAATTCATTTTCCAAATACAACCAATATTCATTTCAATTCAAATAATCAATATATTCAATATATATACCAATTCAATCAATATAAATTCAATAAATTTATGACATACTAAATCAATCCATTTCAATTGTAAAACACAATAATTCTCACATTAATCACTTATCATAACATTTAATCAAAATACACCAATTAATAATTAGATTCGGATTATAGAAATACAAACCAGAACTTTTGAGCTACTCCTCGTTGACTTTATCTTTTCCTTTCTTAGTCGAGGTTTCCAGCACAATGTTTACAATTAAGCTTTGATCCCTCGAAAACCCTAGCTTTTTCTCCTTTCTTTCTCTTTTTCTTTTCTTTCTTTCCCTATATGTTTCGTTTCAATGTTTGTTTTTTTTTATTTATTTTACCTTTATTTATTTAGTTATTATAATATAATATAATATAATATACTTAACTTTTAAGTTTTGGTCCTTTTAACTTATTTGGGCTTTTTAACTTTCTTTAATCTATAATTTAACTTTCACTCTATATGCAATTTAGTCTTTTTTCCTAATTACTCTTAATTCAAGCTAATTCACCTAATTGAGACCTAATTAACCACACAACTAACTTCGTCCATTTTACGAAAACGGAGACCTAAAAATACACTTTTCGATTATCCGTGACTATCGGGTCGTTACAATTCTCCCCCTTAATAAATTTTGTCCTCTAAATTTACCTGAAAAAAGGTGGGGTATTGAGATCTCATAGTTTCTCCCGGTTCCCAAGTCGCTTCTTCAACACTTTGACTACGCCACAACACTTTCACTGATGGAACTCGCTTATTACCCAACTCTTTTACCTCTCGTGCTAAAATCTCAACTGGCTCTTCTTCATATTACAAATCAAGTCGAATTTCAATATCCTCTTTCAAAATAACATGGGATGGATCTGATCGAAATTTTCTGAGCATTGAAATGTGAAAAACATCATGAATTTCATGTAATTCTGGAGGCAAGGCCAAACGATATGCAACTAGTCTCACTCTTTCTATGATCTCATACAGCCCAATAAAACGAGAATTCAATTTCCCCTTTCGACCAAATCTCAAAATTTTCTTTCAAGGTGAAACTTTAAGAAATACTTTATCACCGACAGAATATTAAATATCTCGACGTTTTAAATCTGCGTATGACTTCTGTTTGTCAAAAGCTGCCTTCAATCTATCTCGAATTTTCTTAACAATATCCTCCGTTTCTTGAATTAATTCCGGCCTAGTTATTTTTCTTTCATTCAATTCCATCCAACAAACAGGTGATTGACATCTATGACCATATAAAGCTTCATACGAAGCCATTTGAATACTTGATTGGAAACCATTATTGTATACAAATTCAGCCAAAGGTAAATAACGCTCCCAACCGGATTCAAAATCAATAACACAAGCACGAAGCATATCTTCCAAAATTTGAATAACTCGCTCAGATTTCCCGTCAGTCTGAGGATGAAAAGTTGTGCTAAAATTAAATTGCATACCAAGAGATTCATGCAACTATCTCCAGAACCTCGAAGTAATCCAGATAAAAAATTATCGATATAGGGACTCCATGCAATCTTACGATTTCTTGAATATATACCTCAACAAGTTTTTGAAGTGACCAATCAGTCCTGACTATAATGAAATGATCCAATTTCGTAAGTCGATCCACAATCAGCCAAATAGCATTTTTCTTACTTGCAGACAATGGTAACCCCGGTACAAAATCCATCATAATATAATCCCATTTCCATTCAGGAATATTAATAGGCTGAAGTAATCTGATAGGAACTTGATTTTCTACTTTAACTCACTGACAAGTTAAACATTTAGCCACATATCCAATAACATCTCTTTTCATTCCCGGCCACCAATAAGATTCTCGCAGATTACGATACATTTTTGTTACTCCAGGATGCAAAGCAAAAGGACTGTTATGAGCTTCACGAAGTATCAAATCTTTCAATTCAGAAACATCCGGAACACAGATTCGATTACAAAATCTCAAGGAATCATATTCATCAATACTAAAATTTTCTAACATACCATTCTAAACCATTTCTCTTTTCATCATCAACTTGTCGTCTTTTAATTGTGCTGACTTGATTCGATCAAACATCACTGGTTTAATTCTCAATTTAGCCAACAGACTTCCATCATCACTGATATTGAGATGAGTAAACATTGCTCGTGTAACAGCCCGATTTAGGGCTTAGTCAGAATAGTGGTGCGAGACCACGAATCCGAAGTGAATTTATGAGTTTTTAAGGTTCATGCCATGTTTGCATGTTAGTGTGAAAGTTTCATGAAGCAATTTTGCTAAATTGAAGTTGAATGGTCAAAAAGGACCAAATTGCAAAAGTTGTAAAATGTGAGTTTCTAGAAGCATTTTGTATGAAATAGCTTTAGAATAGCAATTATAAGTCCTTAAATAGCAATTTTCCCAAATTATAATTTTTGGAAAAAAATGGACATGAGTTAGTAAAATAGAAATTTTTAAAGAGAAGGGCATTTTGGTCATTAGCCTAATAAGTGATTAAAATAGGAAAAAGATGATCAAAATCTATTCATCTTCTTCCTCTTGTGCCGAAAATTTGGAGACTCCATAGCTAGGGTTCTTTATTTTTTTCAAGCTTGCTAATCAAGAAAAACGAAGCCCGGATCGAAACTGAGGCAAGAATAAGGTCGAGGACTAAATTGCATACCTAGCTACATTTTGTATATTGAGGTAAGTTTGTATGATTTCGAAGCTTTATGATTTATATCATTGAATTGCTTAGTATAATGTACGATGTTATTATGAAAAATGTTTAATGTTATGTTAAACAAAGAAATTAATGAGATCAAGCATGAAAAAGCCCCGATTGAAGTTGAATAACTTAGGATACTCGATCTACCACATGAAACAAGAAAGTTCGTATAAGACCAAGCCGAGGCATGGCATCGTCATTGAGCAAGTTATCATGTAAGTCCAAGGCAAGCTTGGCATTGAGCAAGTTATCATGTAAGTCCAAGGCAAGCTTGGCATTGAATAAGATATTATGTAAGTCCAAGGCAAGCTTGGCATTGAATAAGATATCATGTAAGTCCAAGGCAAGCTTGGCATTGAACAAGTTATCATGTAAGACCAAGGCAAGCTTGGCATTGAAAAGTTATCAAGAGAAAGAGATCCCATATAAGTCCAAGTTAAGGCATGGCATTGGTGAGAACAAGAAAGACTTCGTATAAGTCCATGTTAAGTTATGGCCTCGAAATTTAAGTGAGATTTAGTATCCTCGGTTATTCATATAAATTCATCGGGCAAACGAGTTAAGCTCCAAAGAGATAACATGAAAGCTAAGTAAGTAAGGTTATTGTCAAGTGAAAAAGAATATTATTCATGTTATGAATGATGAATTAGAAATTATGAGTATTATGTTCAAGTATACTGATCAATGTGATCTAGTGATACATGTACTTTGTTTGCCTATCAAGTATGAGACTAGTAAGCTTCATGAGTTATGTAAGAATCAAGTATGAGTAAGTAAGCTTTATATAACTGAATTTATGCTGCCATTGTTTATATCAAATGGTCTATATTAAGTAAGAATGTTGCTATGTGTATTATGCAAACTTACTAAGCTAAATGCTTATGTCTTTCATTCTTTCTTTCCATGTAGTCCTGCCAAGCTAATATCGAAGATCACCGTCATCGAAGCTCAGAGCACACTATCAATTGCTATTTTGGTATAGCCAAGTTGTTTTATTAAGTATGGCATGTATAGGTAGCATTACATTTTGAGTAAATGTTTTAAGAAGAGCCAAAGTATAGGCTATTAAGTTTGTTATTCTTTTGTATATGGCTAAGTGATTGGCCAAGTGTGTATGTTTATAATCATCAATGAAGCATGTAGTATTGACTTGTGGAAATGAGTATGAATTGTATCTTAATTTCAGGATGGCAATTGGCTTGGTAAATAGCCTCTAAGTGCCCACACGGTTAGACACACGGTGTGTGTCTCAGGCCGGCGTAAACCGCACCTTAGTCTTATAAGTAAGAATAGGCCACGGACTAATCCCACGGGTGTGTGTTAAGGCGTGCATGACACACGATTAGAACATGGGCGTGTGCCCTGGCCGTGTGAAATAAGTCAAGATATCAAGATGTAGTACACGGTCTAAGTCCACGGGCGTGTCATGGCCGTGGTGGAAATTGGCGAACATCGAGTTTTTAGGCACGACCGAGGACATGGGCGTGTATGCCTATGCATGCGGGCGTGTAACCCTATTCCAAAGAAAAGTTTTTCGATAAGGTTCCAAAGTTTTCCAAGATGAGTTTAAGGCCTCGTGAGGCCCATGAAATGTACGAATTGTTTAAGAATGAGAAGTTTTAATTTCTAACTAAATTTTATAGCCCGTAATGTCATGATTGAGTAAGTTCAAGCATAGTAATGTCTCAGATCCGGTCCGAGCCTCGGACTCGGGTATGGGGTGTTACATTTAGTGGTATCGAGCTACGGTTTAGTCGGTTCTAGGACTAACGTAGCATGAGCACGCAGTCTAGCTATACATGCCATACGTAAGAATGTTTTTATAATGATAGTGTGACGACTCACGACGACTTAAATTATGTTTATATATATAGTAAATGGATCCTGAAAGAGATATGGCGGATGACGTAGAAAGTAACGCGCCGGCTCCCACTGAAGGGACGGTGCCGAACGAGAACGAGAATAGACCCACTACGGTGAGTCAAGAAGGAGGAGAAGAGGCTAGAGAAGCCTTCCTCCATATGATGAACACATGGTACGGAGTTCGCTCAGACGAACTCGAATGCACAACCCCTCCACCCCGCCTATTCCTCAACCTATCCAAAGAGCCCTCAAGTAATAGACGTGGCAAGAGGGGTTAAGCCTCCAGTTGATAGGATCAGGAAACATGGGGCTGAAGAATTCTGGGCTAGAAAGGATGACGATCCGGAAAGAGCTAATTTCTGGTTAGAAAACACCATCAGGGTATTTAATGAACTGTCATGTACACCTGAAGAGTGCATGAAGTGCGTAGTTTCTCTTTTAAGAGATTCTACCTATCAATGGTGGAACACCTTGGTATCAGTAGTCCCAAGAGAAAAGATCACATGGGAATTCTTCCAAGAAGAGTTCAAGAAAAAGTATATCAGTCAAAGGTTTGTGGACCAGAAAAGGAAGGAATCCCTAGAACTGAAACAAGGCAAGATGTCTGTAACTGAATACGAGCGTGAGTTTGTAAGACTCTGCAAATACGCTCGAGAATGCGTATCCACCGAGGCCATCATGAGTAAGAGATTTGAAGATGGGTTAAATGAGGACATCAAACTGTTTGTTGCTATCCTAGAATTGAAGGAATTTGTTGTGCTAGTCGAGAGGGCTTGTAAAGCCGAAGAACTAGTAAAAGAGAAGAAGAAATTTGAAATGGAGTCTCGTGACTCAAAAAAGAGGCAGTGGAACAAGTCATTCCAATCTCCATCCAAGAAGTCAAAAGATTTCCCTGCCCGATCGGCTACTTCCACTGGATTTTCCAGGAAGGACAAGAGTAAAAACTATTCGGGAAATAAAGCACAGACTACTTCAGTTGCTAGTGTGGGGAATGTTCATCTAATAGACCCGAATGCCCACATTGTGGTAGACGCCATTTAAGAGAATGCTGAGCACACAAAAATGCATGTTTTAGATGTGGTTCCCAGGACCACTACATAAAAGATTGTCCAGAGATGATGAAAGAGGATAGAACTCAGAACCCGAGATCCGGGAGTATGGTCAGAGGAAGGCCGCAGAGAAACCCCGGAAGTGGGGCAAGTGGAAGAGGTAACCCTAGAGAGCAGGCCGCGAGACCCGAGGGTAGGGCGCCTGCACGGACTTATGCCATTTGCGCTCGCGAAGAGGCATCTTCCCATGATGTTATCACGGGTACCTTCTCTCTTCATGATGTTAAAGTTATTGCTTTAATAGATCCCGGATCCACACACTCTTACATTTGCATGAAATTGGTATCCGATATGAGTATGCCTGTAGAGTTTACAGAAATTGTGATTAAAGTGTCTAATCCTTTAGGCAAGAGTGTGTTAGTTGATGAAGTATGTAAAGATTCCCATTAATGATTAGAGGTCATTGTTTTAAAGAAAACCTTATGTTGCTACCATTTGGCGAGTTTGACCTCATTCTCGGTATGGATTGGTTGACTGACCATAATGTAATAGTTAATTATGGGAAGAAATACATTGAAATGAGATGTAAGGATGGGAACACCCTTCACATAGAATCGGATGAACAGAGTAGATTGTCAGAATTGATTTCTCACATGACGGCACAAAGATACACGAGAAAGGGGTATGAAGCATATTTGGCCTTTGTGATGAATGAAAAAGAAACAGAGTTAAATATTGAGTTAGTGCCAATAGTATGTGAGTACGTGGATGTGTTTCCCGAGGAATTGCCAGGACTACCACCAGTTAGAGAAGGTTGGGCCTGTAGCTTACAGATTGGCTTTGCCATCAGAGTTAGAAAAGATACATGATGTGTTTCACATGTCAATGTTAAGACGCTATCGATCAGACCCTTCGTATGTAATTCCCCAGTTACAGGTAGAGATTCATCCCGACATGACTTATGGTGAAGAACCAGTCAAGATATTAGCTCGGGAAGTGAAGCAGCTAAGAAACAAAAGTATTGCCTTAGTAAAATTATTGTGGCAAAGACATGGAATAGAAGAAGCCACATGGGAACCATAAGAGAGTATGAGAAACCAGTATCCAAAACTTTTTTATTGGTAAGATTTTCGAGGACTAAAATCCCTGGGGAGAATCAGAATGACCCGATTTAGGGCTTAGTCGGAATAGTGGTGCGAGACCACGAATTCGAGGTGAATTTATGAGTTTTTAAGGTTCATGCCATGTTTACATGTTAGTGTGAAAGTTTCATGAAGTAAATTTGCTAAATTGAAGTTGAATGGTCAAAAAGGACCAAATTGCAAAAGTTGTAAAATGTGAGTTTCTAGAAGCATTTTGTATGAAATAGCTTTAGAATAGCAATTATAAGTCCTTAAATAGCAATTTTCCCAAATTATAATTTTTGGACAAAAATGGACATGAGTTAGTAAAATAGAAATTTTTAAAGAGAAGGGCATTTTGGTCATTAGCCTAATAAGTGATTAAAATAGGAAAAAAATGATAAAAATCTATTCATCTTCTTCCTCTTGTGCCGAAAATTTGGAGACTCCATAGCTAGGGTTCTTCATTTTTTTCAAGCTTGCTAATCAAGAAAAATGAAGCCCGGATAGAAACCGAGGCAAGAACAATGTCGAGGACTAAATTGCATACCTAGCTACATTTTGTATATTGAGGTAAGTTTGTATGATTTCTAAGCTTTATGATTTATATCATTGAATTGCTTAGTATAATGTACGATGTTATTATGAAAAATGTTTAATGTTATGTTAAACAAAGAAATTAATGAGATCAAGCATGAAAAAGCCCCGATTGAAGTTGAATAACTTAGGATACTCGATCTACCACATGAAACAAGAAAGTCCGTACAAGACCAAGCCGAGGTATGGCATCGGCATTGAGCAAGTTATCATGTAAGTCCAAGGCAAGCTTGGCATTGAGCAAGTTATCATGTAAGTCCAAGGCAAGCTTGGCATTGAATAAGATATCATGTAAGTCCAAGGCAAGCTTGGCATTGAATAAGATATCATGTAAGTCCAAGGCAAGCTTGGCATTGAACAAGTTATCGTGTAAGACCAAGGTAAGCTTGGCATTGAAAAGTTATCAAGAGAAAGAGATCCCATATAAGTCCAAGTTAAGGCATGGCTTTGGTGAGAACAAGAAAGACTTCGTATAAGTCCATGTTAAGTCATGGCCTCGAAATTTAAATGAGATTTAGTATCCTCGGTTATTCATATAAATTCATCGGGCAAACGAGTTAAGCTCCAAAGAGATAACAAGAAAGCTCAGTAAGTAAGGTTATTGTCAAGTGAAAAAGAATATTATTCATGTTATGAATGATGAATTAGAAATTATGAGTATTATGTTCAAGTATGCTGATCAATGTGATCTAGTGATACACGTGCTTTGTTTGCCTATCAAGTATGAGACTAGTAAGTTTCATGAGTTATGTAAGAATCAAGTATGAGTAAGTAAGCTTTATATAGCTGAATTTATGATGCCATTGTTTATATCAAATGGTCTATATTAAGTAAGAATGTTGCTATGTGTATTATGCAAACTTACTAAGCTAAATGCTTATGTCTTTCATTCTTTCTTTCCATGTAGTCCCGCAAAGCTAATATCGAGGATCACCGTCATCGGAGCTCGGAGCACACTATCAATCGCTATTTTGGTATAGCCAAGTTGTTTTATTAAGTATGGCATGTATAGGTAGCATTACATTTGTGTAAATGTTTTAAGAAGAGCCAAAGTATAGGCTATTAAGTTTGTTATTCTTTTGTATATGGCTAAGTGATTGGCCAAGTGTGTATGTTTATAATCATCAATGAAGCATGTAGTATTGATTTGTGGAAATGAGTATGAATTGTATCTTAATTTCAGGATGGCAATTGGCTTGGTAAATAGCCTCTAAGTGCTCACACGGTTAGACACACGGGCATGTGTCTAGGCCGTGCATAAACTGCACCTTAGTCTTATAAGTAAGAATAGGCCACGGACTAATCCCACGGCCGTGTCTTAAGGCCGTGCATGACACACAGTTAGAACATGGGCGTGTGCCCGGTCGTGTGAAATAAGTAAGTATATCAAGATGTAGTACACGGTCTAAGTCCACGGGCGTGTCATGGCTGTGTGGAAATTGGCAGAATACTGAGTTTTTAGGCACGGTCTGAGGACATGGGCGTGTATGCCTATGCACGGGCGTGTCTTATATTACACGGGCGTGTAACCCCTGTTTCAAAGAAAAGTTTTTCGATAAGGTTCCGAAAGTTTTCCAATATGAGTTTAAGGCTCGTAGGCCCATGAAATGTACGAATTGTTTAAGAACGAGAAGTTTTAATTTTGGAACGACATTTTATAGCCCGTAATGTCATGATTGAGTAAGTTCAAGCATAGTAATGTCTCGTATCCGGTCTGAGCCTCAGACTCGGGTATGGGGTGTTACAGCTCGCAATTCAATTGTTGCTTTTCTACTCAACGCATCAGCTACAACATTAGCTTTACCAGGATGATAATCAATAACACAATCAAAATCTTTTAAAAGATCTATCCAACGATGCTGTCTCAAATTTAATTCTTTTTGAGATAAAAGATATTTAAGACTCTTATGATCAGTATAAATGTAACATTTCTCACCATACAAGTAATGTCTCTATATCTTTAGAGCAAATACCACAGCAGCTAGCTCTAAATCATGCGTCGGATAATTACGTTCATGTGTTTTCAGTTGACAAGACACATAAGCAACCACTTTCCCATCTTGCATCAAGACACAACCAAGGCCGCTCAAAGAAGCGTCACTATACAGAATAAAATCTTTTCCTGATTCTGGTAAAGTCAAAACCGGCGCTTCAGTCAACATCTGCTTCAATTTCTCAAAACTTTTCTAACATTGATCGTCCCAGACAAACTGAACATTCTTATGTAACAACTTGGTCATCAGCAAAGCTATCTTCAAAAATCCATTTACAAATCTTCGGTAATAACTAGCCAATCTAAAGAAACTACGAACCTCCGACACATTCTTCAGTGCTTTCCACTAAACAATTGCTTCAATCTTTTTCGGATCAACCTTAATTCCATCTGCCGAAACAACATGCCCCAAGAATACAACCTCTGGTAACTAGAATTCACACTTACTAAGCTTCCCGTACAACTATTTCTCTCGCAACACTTGCAAAAAAATTCTGAGATGTTGTTCATGCTTGGATTCAGATTTTGAATAGATCAAAATATCATCAATGAAAACTACCACAAACTGATTCAAATATGGTTGAAAGATACGGTTCATGAGATCCATAAATGCTGCCAGAACATTTGTCAATCCAAAAAGCATCACTAAAAATTCATAATGACCATACCATGTATGAAATGTCGTATTTGCTACATCACTTTCTTTCACTTTCAACTGATAGTAACCTGATCTCAAATCAATTTTTTAAAAGACAGAAGTTCCTTTTAGTTGATCTAATAAGTCATCAATACGGGGTAGAGGGTACCGATTCTTAATCGTCACTTTATTCAATTGCTGACAATCAATACAAAGCCGCATCGAACCATCTTTCTTTTTGACAAAAAGCACCGGAGCTCCTCAAGGCGATACTAGGACATATAAAACCATGATCCAATAAATCTTGTAATTATACTTGTAACATCCTGAATTTTTGGGCCTATGCGTTTAATGGGTGGATATGTTTAATGTGTTAATTTAAGTGTTAGGGGTCCAAACTAGGCTCAGGCTTAGGTAGAGGCCTTGATTAAAATTATCTGTTTGGGCATTATAGGGTTTAAAGGGTAGTATCTATGTTTAAAATACCAAAGTGGGCTTGTGGCCCAATCTTAAGAGGTGACGCCACACAAGGGAGTAAGGGGCCCAAATTTAAGTTTCATGGAGCCCAATTCTTTTAATTTAAGTTAGCTAAATTTTGGGCATTAGGATTAGGTGGAGTGGATGGCAACAAGGCTAAAATTTAGGGGTTTTAATGTTTAAAATATGTGGATAATAAGCGGATAAAGGCTATTATTTAAGAATTTATTTTATGTGGATAATAAGCGGATAAAGGCTAAAATTTAGGGATTTTAATGATTAAAATATGTGGATAATATGCTGATAAAGGAGGGAGTAGTTAGAGATAATTAAGTCTCTTTTAGATGAGCTAGTAGATTAAGATAAAGGAGAAAAGATAGGATTTATCTGCAAGGTTAGGTAAGTGCCTGAAATTTCTATAAATAGGGGAATATCTCTTCAATTTCGGCATTTGGGTCTTTCTCTCATTCTTTTCTTCTTCTCTCGAGTAAAAGCGAAAACTCCTAAAGTTCCATCTTCTTCTTCATTCTCTGCAAAAGCCGAAATCTCTAAGCCTATTCCCTCATCTTCACTTTGATTCAAAAGCCGAAACTCTTTCCATTCTTTTTCTTCCTAGCCGAAATCTTCAAGTCTCTTCCTTGTTTTCTTTTCTTCTTCTCTTTTCCTGTCAGAAACCGAAACTCCTCACTCAAGTATTTTAAAAGCCAAAGACACATCAGCCTTCTCTTGTTCATACTTTTTCCGAGATTTCCCTAAAAGCCCAAATCCCTAGATCTCATCTCCTGTGATTGCCGAATTACTTCTGTGGTGCCTACTTGTGCCAAAATCTGAAGGGAACTTTAGTGGAGTCAATCGCATAGATCTCTAAGTTATAGAATCGTGTTACTTTCGGGATTTCAAGGTAAGGGATATATTAGTTTTAACGTGTAATTTGGGATTTATTAACCTTGGCCGATTGTTGAAGGGGCTAAATCTTTGTGTGTTTTTCTGGCTTTTGAGCAAGGCTTTACATTGAGGATAATAGATCCGGATAGCAAGGACATCGACTAAGAATATCGGATTTCGCGATATCAAGTGTGTAATACTTCCCCACCATCTAGATCTGATTATTAATGTATGCTCATAAGTTTATATGTTGTGATAAATACCGATATCTCGGTTTAATGTTGGAAACCCGAAAAGGGTGAAGCAAATCACCAGTCGTTGAATGTTTGACTTTATATGATAAAAGCATATTGATTTTATGTTGCATGGGTTGGGTTGATGAAAGGAGGAAGTTATACGTTATATGTGTAGCGGTTTATACCGTGATCTGTTATATGTTGTAGCGGCTAATGCCGTGATCTCATTATAAGGGCTTGGCCATAATATGTTGATGAGCAAAGCATGACCGCCATCTTGGCGTGTAGCGGTGTGGGTCGATTGTAGAAATCCCCAATGGTGTGAATGGTGGTGCGGGGCGTGTAGCGGATGGAAACCTAGGCAAATGGGTTGGGCCTTGCATATTATTTGTTATTTTTTTTTAAATGGAATTATTAATTTTGTTTAAGGGCCTAAGGCCAAAATCCAGTTGGGCCTTAAGGGTTGAACACTGAGTCTCGCGACTCACCCTATTAATTAACCTTTCAGGTGATACCTAGTGCTTGGGACCGGGTGAGAGAGGAACGCAAGGTGGCCAAGCAAAAGACCAACTGGATCCAAAGAAAAAGTCTCAAGTTAATACTTTATATTTTTAATTAATGGATTTTAAATCTCGTTGTAATAAGGCTATGGGCCACTAGTTTATGTTTTGTTTTATTTTGAGCTTTAATTACTTTTAGTTATTTAAATTCTTATTGAACTAATGTATCTATTTAAATTTGGGGTTTTTAATTTATAAAGGCATATTTTATTTAAACTACCAACTATTAAATTTCTCTCGAATAAGAAGATAAACTTTAGAAAAATATTTTTTCTGAAAATACGACATGTTCTTCCAAAAATTTTAGTGACATACCAGATCCGGTCGTGGTGTTTGGGCCGGGTTTGGGGTGTTACAAATTGGTATCAGAGCCCGGTTCAAAACTCGGCTTTAGGGTTTATGGGCTCAAAACGTTTTCTAAAGATGGGCTTTTGAAACAAGAATGTTTTTAAATGATAACAGGTTTGTTAGCTCGGCATGGCACCTGCATCTCCGGCCCAAGTCCGCCAGGTAAGTATTCTGAACCATTGTGTGATATAATATATGTGGGCTTGATGGGCTTTATGGGACATAGATTAGTTAGATTAGAACTTGATGGACTTTAGGCCTAGCTGAAACAACTCTTAAAATCCCATAAGACTTAACTTCACTAAACAAAACCTGTAAACGAGTCGCAAGACTAAGGTGTGGCAATAGGCATATGCATGTCTAGGAATAGATCCGGAAGAGCTTGGTATTTAAGCAGTCCAAGTGACTCACCTCCTATTCGCTAGAATCTTACCTGGTGCGTAGTGACTGTTCACCCTAGCTATAAGGACTTGTTCATGGGCTGAACCCATAATTAAAACCCGAAAGGGACCAACCACCCTATTTTGGAAAACAAAAACCCCTAAGTTTTGTACATTTCCAAAAAGATACACTTGATTTGAAAATGTTCACAACTATGAAAAATTTACCCAAAAACCCTATGTTTACAAGAGTAACTAGATTTTCCCAAAGTACCCCTATTTTAAAAAAAAAGAAAAAAAAACAACAACAACCACAACAACATCAAAGTTTGAAAAATTACCAAACTACCCTCGTTTTGTCAAATGACCAAAATACCCCTGGTTTGTACAATTACCAAATTACCCCTGATTTGCAAAATTACTAAATTGCCCGGATTTCAAAGTTACCGAAATACCCCTGGATTTCAAAATTACCAAAATACCCCCGGATTGTAAAATTACCAAAATACCCTTCTTTCACAAAATCACCAAGGAACCCTATTTCGGAAAATTATGAAAATACCCCTGTAGGATAAATTACGAAAATACCCCTGGGTAGTGAAATGACGAAAATACCCTTAGGTGATGAATGTAAGTTCTATTTGTATGATTGATGATTGCATGTATGTGTATATGGAACTAGGAGACAAACTTGAGACTGAAACTTGTAGATGTAATTCCAAATTCGAAAGAACTACTCTTAAACTACTGCTCATAAGACTGTTCGTGGTTAAACAGTGGAAAGAACTTATTAATTCATAAAATTCTTAATCAGATAAACGCGGACCGATAGCATGAGTACAAGGGGATGAGGACGCTCTAGATGTGAATACCGGTGCGTACTCTACCATAGAATACTAAGTGTTTGTTTTGGGTATAGTATTGGAGTGCGTAGCGGAAGCATGGTAGTGAGACTTAGGTAATACGATTAATAGTTAGTTGGAAATTTCGAGGACGAAATTTCTTTAAGGGGGTAGAACTGTAACATCCTGAATTTTGGGGCCTATGCGTTTAATGGGTGGATATGTTTAATGTGTTAATTTAAGTGTTAGGGGCCCAAACTGGGCTCAGGCTTAGGTAGAGGCCTTGATTAAAATTATCTGTTTGGGCATTATAGGGTTTAAAGGGTAGTATCTATGTTTAAAATACCAAAGTGGGCTTGTGGCCCAATCTTAGGAGGTGACGCCACACAAGGGAGTAAGGGGCCCAAATTTAAGTTTCATGGAGCCCAATTCTTTTAATTTAAGTTAGCTAAATTTTGGGCATTAGGATTAGGTGGAGTGGATGGCAACAAGGCTAAAATTTAGGGGTTTTAATGTTTAAAATATGTGGATAATAAGCAAATAAAGGCTATTATTTAAGAATTTATTTTATGTGGATAATAAGCAGATAAAGGCTAAAATTTAGGGATTTTAATGATTAAAATATGTGGATAATATGCTGATAAATGAGAGAGTAGTTAGAGATAATTAAGTCTCTTTTAGATGAGCTAGTAGATTAAGATAAAGGAGAAAAGATAGGATTTATCTGCAAGGTTAGGTAAGTGGCGAAATTTCTATAAATAGGGGGAATATCTCTTCAATTTCGGCATTTGGGTCTTTCTCTCATTCTTTTCTCTTCTTCTCTGAGTAAAAGCCGAAAACTCCTAAAGTTCCATCTTCTTCTTCATTCTCTGCAAAAGCCGAAATCTCTAAGCCTATTCCCTCATCTTCACATTGATTCAAAAGCCGAAACTCTTTCCATTCTTTTTCTTCCTAAAGAAATCTTCAAGTCTCTTCCTTGTTTTCGTTTCTTCTTCTCTTTTCTGTCGTAAACCGATACTCCTCACTCAAGTATTTTAAAAGCCAAAGACACATCAGCCTTCTCTTGTTCATACTTTTTTCGAGATTTTCCTAAAAGCCGAAATCCCTAGATCTCATCTCCTGTGATTGCCGAATTACTTCTGTGGTGCCTACTTGTGCCAAAATCTGAAGGGAACTTTAGTGGAGTCAATCGCATAGATCTCTAAGTTATAGAATCGTGTTACTTTCGGGATTTCAAGGTAAGGGATCTATTAGTTTTAACGTGTAATTTGGGATTTATTAACCTTGGCCGATTGTTGAAGGGGCTAAATTTTTGTGTGTTTTTCCGGCTTTTGAGTAAGGCTTTACATTGAGGATAATAGATCCGGATAGCAAGGACATCGACTAAGAATATTGGATTTCGCGATATCATGTGTGTAATACTTCCCCACCATCTAGATCGATTATTAATGTATGCTCATAAGTTTATATGTTGTGATAAATACCGATATCTCGGTTTAATGTTGGAAACCCGAAAAGGGTGAAGCAAATCAACAGTCGATGAATGTTTGACTTTATATGATAAAAGCATATTGATTTTATGGCTGCATGGGTTGGGTTGATGAAAGGAGGAAGTTATACGTTATATATGTAGCGGTTTATACCGTGATCTCGTTATATGTTGTAGCGGCTAAGGCCGTGATCTCATTATAAGGCTTTGGCCATAATATGTTGATGAGCAAAGCATGACCGCCATCTTGGCGCGTAGCGATGTGGGTCGATTGTAGAAATCCCCAATGGTGTGAATGGTCTGGTACGGGGCGTGTAGCGGATGGAAACCTAGGCAAATGGGTTGGGACTTGCATATTATTTGTTATTTTTTTATAAATGGAATTATTAATCTGTTTTATGGGCCTAAGGCCAAAATCTAGTGGTGCATGAGGGTTGCACACCGAGTCTCGCGACTCACCCTATTAATTAACCTTTCGTGTGATACCTAGTGCTTGGGCCAGGGCCGAGAGGAACGCAAGGTGGCCATGCAAAAGACCAACTGGATCCAGCCAAAAAGTCTCAAGTTAATACTTTATATTTTTAATTAATGGATTTTAAATCTCGTTGTAATAAGGCTATGGGCCACTAGTTTATGTTTTGTTTTATTTTGAGCTTTAATTACTTTTAGTTATTTAAATTCTTATTGAACTAATGTATCTATTTAAATTTGGGGTTTTTAATTTATAAAGGCATATTTTATTTAAACTACCAACTATTAAATTTCTCTCGAATAAGAAGATAAACTTTAGAAAAATATTTTTTCCGAAAATACGACATGTTCTTCAAAATTTTTAGTGACATACGATCAGATCCTGGTCGTGGTGTTTGGGCGGGTTTGGGGTGTTACAAATTGGTATCGAGCCCGGTTCAAAACTCCTGGCTTTAGGGTTTATGGGCTCAAAACATTTTCTAAAGATGGGCTTTTAAAACAAGAATGTTTTTAAATGATATGAGTTTGTTAGCTCGGCATGGCACTGCGTCTCGGCCCAAGTCCGCTGTAAGTATTCGAACCATTGTGTGATATAATATATGTGGGCTTGATGGGCTTTATGGGACATAGATTAGTTAGATTAGAACTTGATGGACTTTAGGCCTAATTGAAACAACTCTTAAAATCCCATAAGACTTAACTTCACTAAACAAAACACATGTAAACGAGTCGCAAGACTAAGGTGTGGCAACAAATGATCATATGCATGTCTAGGAATAGATCAGGAAGAGCTTGGTATTTAAGCGGTCCAAGTGACTCACCTCCTATTCGCTAGAATCTTACAGTGCGTAGTGACTGTTCACCCTAGCTATAAGGACTTGTTGTTCAAATTTGAACCCATAATTAAAACCCGAAAGGGACCAACCATCCTATTTTGGCAAACAAAAACCCCTAAGTTTTGTACATTTCCAAAAAGATACACTTGATTTGAAAATGTTCACAACTATGAAAAATTTACCCAAAAACCCTATGTTTACAAGAGTAACTAGATTTTCCCAAAGTACCCCTATTTTAAAAAAAAAAGAAAAAAAAACAACAACAACCACAACAACATCAAAGTTTGAAAAATTACCAAACTACCCTCGTTTTGTCAAATGACCAAAATACCCCTGGTTTGTACAATTACCAAATTACCCCTGATTTGCAAAATTACTAAATTGCCCGGATTTCAAAGTTACCGAAATACCCCTGGATTTCAAAATTACCAAAATACCCCCGGATTGTAAAATTACCAAAATACCCTTCTTTCACAAAATCACCAAGGAACCCTATTTTGGAAAATTATGAAAATACCCATGTAGGATAAATTACGAAAATACCCCTGGGTAGTGAAATGACGAAAATACCCTTAGGTGATGAATGTAAGTTCTATCTGTGTGATTGATGATTGCATGTATGTGTATATGGAACTAGGAGACAAACTTGAGACTGAAACTTGTAGATGTAATTCCAAATTCGAAAGAACTACTCTTAAACTATTGCTCATAAGACTGTTCGTGGTTAAAAAGTGGAAAGAACTTATTAATTCATAAAATTCTTAATCAGATAAACGCGGACCGATAGCATGAGTACAAGGGGATGAGGACGCTCTAGATGTGAATACCGGTGCGTACTCTACCATAGAATACTAAGTGTTTGTTTTGGGTTTAGTATTGGAGTGCGTAGCGGAAGCATGGTAGTGAGACTTAGGTAATACGATTAATAGTTAGTTGGAAATTTCGAGGACGAAATTTCTTTAAGGGGGTAGAACTGTAACATCCTGAATTTTTAGGCCTATGCGTTTAATGGGTGGATATGTTTAATGTGTTAATTTAAGTGTTAGGGGTCCAAACTGGGCTCAGGCGTATGTAGAGGCCTTGATTAAAATTATCTGTTTGGGCATTATAGGGTTTAAAGGGTAGTATCTATGTTTAAAATACCAAAGTGGGCTTGTGGCCCAATCTTAGGAGGTGACGCCACACAAGGGAGTAAGGGGCCCAAATTTAAGTTTCATGGAGCCCAATTCTTTTGATTTAAGTTAGCTAAATTTTGGGCATTAGGATTAGGTGGAGTGGATGGCAATAAGGCTAAAATTTAGGGGTTTTAATGTTTAAAATATGTGGATAATAAGCAGATAAAGGCTATTATTTAAGAATTTATTTTATGTGGATAATAAGCAGATAAAGGCTAAAATTTAGGGATTTTAATGATTAAAATATGTGGATAATATGCTGATAAATGAGAGAGTAGTTAGAGATAATTAAGTCTCTTTTAGATGAGCTAGTAGATTAAGATAAAGGAGAAAAGATAGGATTTATCTGCAAGGTTAGGTAAGTGCCGAAATTTCTATAAATAGGGGGAATATCTCTTCAATTTCGGCATTTGGGTCTTTCTCTCATTCTTTTCTCTTCTTCTCTGAGTAAAAGCCGAAAACTCCTAAAGTTCCATCTTCTTCTTCATTCTCTGCAAAAGCTGAAATCTCTAAGCCTATTCCCTCATCTTCACATTGATTCAAAAGCCGAAACTCTTTCCATTCTTTTTCTTCCTAGCCGAAATCTTCAAGTCTCTTCCTTGTTTTCTTTTCTTCTTCTCTTTTCCTGTCAGAAACCGATACTCCTCACTCAAGTATTTTAAAAGCCAAAGACACATCAGCCTTCTCTTGTTCATACTTTTTTCGAGATTTTCCTAAAAGCCGAAATCCCTAGATCTCATCTCCTGTGATTGCCGAATTACTTCTGTGGTGCCTGCTAGTGCCAAAATCTGAAGGGAACTTTAGTGGAGTCAATCGCATAGATCTCTAAGTTATAGAATCGTGTTACTTTCGGGATTTCAAGGTAAGGGATCTATTAGTTTTAACGTGTAATTTGGGATTTATTAACCTTGGCCGATTGTTGAAGGGGCTAAATTTTTGTGTGTTTTTCCGGCTTTTGAGCAAGGCTTTACATTGAGGATAACAGATCCGGATAGCAAGGACATCGACTAAGAATATTGGATTTCGCGATATCATGTGTGTAATACTTCCCCACCATCTAGATCTGATTATTAATGTATGCTCATAAGTTTATATGTTGTGATAAATACCGATATCTCGGTTTAATGTTGGAAACCCGAAAAGGGTGAAGCAAAATCACAGTCGTTGAATGTTTGACTTTATATGATAAAAGCATATTGATTTTATGATTGCATGGGTTGGGTTGATGAAAGGAGGAAGTTATACGTTATATGTGTAGCGGTTTATACCGTGATTCGTTATATGTTGTAGCGGCTAATGCCGTGATCTCATTATAAGGGCTTGGCCATAATATGTTGATGAGCGCATGACCGCCATCTTGGCGTGTAGCGGTGTGGGTCGATTGTAGAAATCCCCAATGGTGTGAATGGTGGTACGGGTCGTGTAGCGGATGGAAACCTAGGCAAATGGGTTGGGACTTGCATATTATTTGTTATTTTTTTATAAATGGAATTATTAATCTGTTTTATGGGCCTAAGGCCAAAATCTAGTGGTGCATGAGGGTTGCACACCGAGTCTCGCGACTCACCCTATTAATTAACCTTTCGGGTGATACCTAGTGCTTGAGGCAGGGTGGAGAGGAACGCAAGGTGGCCATGCAAAAGACCAACTGGATCCGCAAAAAGTCTCAAGTTAATACTTTATATTTTTAATTAATGGATTTTAAATCTCGTTGTAATAAGGCTATGGGCCACTAGTTTATGTTTTGTTTTATTTTGAGCTTTAATTACTTTTAGTTATTTAAATTCTTATTGAACTAATGTATCTATTTAAATTTGGGGTTTTTAATTTATAAAGGCATATTTTATTTAAACTACCAACTATTAAATTTATCTCGAATAAGAAGATAAACTTTAGAAAAATATTTTTTCTGAAAATACGACATGTTCTTCCAAAATTTTTAGTGACATACCGGATCCTGGTCGTGGTGTTGGGGTAGGGTTTGGGGTGTTACAAATTGGTATCAGAGCCCGGTTCAAAACTCGACTTTGGGGTTTATGGGCTCAAAACATTTTCTAAAGATGGGCTTTTAAAACAAGAATGTTTTTAAATGATAACAGGTTTGTTAGCTCGGCATGGCACATGCGTCTCCGACCCAAGTCCGCCAGGTAAGTATTCTGAACTATTGTGTGATATAATATATGTGGGCTTGATGGGCTTTATGGGAAGTAGATTAGTTAGATTAGAACTTGATGGACTTTAGGCCTAGCTGAAACAACTCTTAAAATCTCATAAGACTTAACTTCACTAAACAAAACCTGTAAACGAGTCGCAAGACTAAGGTGTGGCAACAGGCATATGCATGTCTAGGAATAGATCCGGAAGAGCTTGGTATTTAAGCAGTCCAAGTGACTCACCTCCTCTTCGCTAGAATCTTACAGTGCGTAGTGACTGTTCACCCTAGCTATAAGGACTTGTTCATAAATTTGAACCCATAATTAAAACCCAAAAGGGACCAACCACCCTATTTTGGCAAACAAAAACCCCCTAAGTTTTGTACATTTCCAAAAAGATACACTTGATTTGAAAATGTTCACAACTATGAAAAATTTACCCAAAAACCCTATGTTTACAAGAGTAACTAGATTTTCCCAAAGTACCCCTATTTAAAAAAAAAAGAAAAAAAAACAACAACAACCACAACAACATCAAAGTTTGAAAAATTACCAAACTACCCTCGTTTTGTCAAATGACCAAAATACCCCTGGTTTGTACAATTACCAAATTACCCCTGATTTGCAAAATTACTAAATTGCCCAGATTTCAAAGTTACCGAAATACCCACAGATTTCAAAATTACCAAAATACCCCCGGATTGTAAAATTACCAAAATACCCTTCTTTCACAAAATCACCAAGGAACCCTATTTCGAAAAATTATGAAAATACCCCTATAGGATAAATTATGAAAATACCCCTGGGTAGTGAAATGACGAAAATACCCTTAGGTGATGAATGTAAGTTCTATTTGTATGATTGATGATTGCATGTATGTGTATATGGAACTAGGAGACAAACTTGAGACTAAAACTTGTAGATGTAATTCCGAATTCGAAAGAACTACTCTTAAACTACTGCTCATAAGACTGTTCGTGGTTAAACAGTGGAAGGAACTTATTAATTCATAAAATTCTTAATCAGATAAACGCGGACCGATAGCATGAGTGACCTACGATAGGGGGTATTGACACCGGAGCCGTACCAGGAAATACTTCAATTGCAAACTCAACCTCCCGATCTGGTGGTAATCCCGGTAATTCTTCAGGAAATACATTAGGAAATTCACAAACAGTTCGAATTTTACCGCACTGCTTTCAACAGAATCTGAATTGATAACATAAGCTAGAAAAGCTTCACAACCTTGATGAAGAAGTTTATTAGCTTGAATTACTAAAATAATACGAGTTGAACCACTTGTTCGAATACCGTTTACCTCAATCTTATCACTGTTTTCACTCTGAACAACAAAATTCTTTTTGCAGCAATCTAAAATTATCCCGTGCTCCGTAAGCCAATCCATACCCAAAATTATATCAAAATCATCAAAAGGCATTATCAACAAATCAACTAGGAAGATTATATTCTGTATCATCAATGGACATCTCCTACACACCCGATCCACTAACACAGATTGTCCCAACGGACTAGACACCACTATCGATACTCTAGACATCTCATATTTTAAACTTCCCGACTCAACCAATTTAGTACTAACATATGAATGTGAAGATCCCAGATCTATCAAAGCATAAACAGGTTCTGAATATAATAAAAATATACCTGTCACAACATCATTTGCATCACCATCTTCACAAGTCCGCACAACATAAGCTCGAGCTGGCATTCTAATCTCTGACTGTTGAGTAACAGCATCATTTCCCTTTCTAGCACCACCTCTCAAAAATGAATTATTACATATACCTTTGAGAATTAAATGAACATATAGAATACCTAGAAGAGATCACTACAAGATACTCGACTATAACAGCGGCATTCAGATATCTTTACAATTTCAACACTATCCCACTAACTACTACAGTCATCAATGATCCCACATTATCCCAATCACTAGAGAAATCAATTCAGAAGAAATTTTGGTTAACCCTTTCTTTAAATACCATACCTGAATAAGTCGATTACTCGTGAATAACTTCTTCCTTAATAGTGACATTGGTTATCCCGATTAATCTTCAGAAAAATCTAATATCTCTTCTAGAACTCTCTTTATTTGCTAACTCATCCTCGTCTCTAGCCACGTTATTATTCATTCAGCAATTGAACTCTTCAGTTTCAAACTTGTAAGCTTAATGAATATAAATATTATAAATTCCATTGTATAAGACTGTACAGGTGAGGGGGTGAAGGTCGTAAAGCCTCAAAATTTGACTCTCATATATACACACATATAATGTAACATTTATCATCAACATAATCATTATAATCATTTGACATTTTCAACTATAAAACAAAAACAAATATATATCAGCATCCAAATCCCGACTCAATTCGACTCAATTAGGACATGTACCTCTAGACTCAATTACGAGCTCGATTTAGTCCGAGAATCGGCTAAACTTGCAAAGCTCTGATACCAAAAAAATGTAACACCCTTAACCCACATTCGTTGTCAGAATAGGGTTTCAGAGTATTATCGATTAAACATATATAATTTTAAAACATTTCATATCATATAATATTCAAGTCAAAACCAAATAAAATCATACATTGTCCCTTTATTCGAGCCCTCGAGGCCCAAAATATGTGATAGAAACAAGCTGGGACTAATTCAGAAGCTTAGAGAATTTTTCGTAAAATATTAAAAATTTTCAAAGCTGCAAGGTTCACACGGTCGTGTGGCCAGAATGTACCTTAAATAACAAGTTTACCATTCCCTACAAGCTTGAACATTAAGCAATTCAAAAATCATTCGTTTAACCAGATCAAAACACAATCAAACACATTCAAAACATATAAAAAATAATCATCCTAGGTGCCTGACCAATGTACCCTCATAGGTATCACAATTATATCACCATTTCATATCATTAAAACATCATTCAAATCATTATTTTAAATCATGTCTAATTCAATTTATTTTGCCTAATTCATGAACACTTAATCATTAACTTAATTTCACAAGTTTATATATATACCAAACTAACATTATATTTGTAACCTTATTTACAAACAATTCATAAAATAACTATTATTTAGACACCCTAGGTACATGCTGACACAAAAGGATAAACATCACCACGTTTGAGATCAGGATCGTTGTTGGATGCTAAATCGGCGATCAAAATTAAGTACCTAACCTGAGCACGGAAAACAAAACCGTACGCTGAGTATGAACTTAGTGGTATTTCTATAATTCGAATATTAAAAAGTAAAATAAAGTAATATGCACATTTAATCTTATAATAACAATAGTCATTCAATTTAATCAATTCATAACAAATCAATCTTAACATTTTCAATTTCTCATCAATTGCTATCTCAAATAGCTTTTCACAATAAAGTGCACAATTCATTTGTCTCATTTCAATTTCACTTTCAATACTTTTCAGTTCCAATCATAATATCATTTCATTTAATTGCCCCTATTAACACGACTCGGACTCGGACGGATATAAGGATCCAACCAAAACACACCAGTTTGGCACCCAGTGCCACATCGGATAATTTGAAGTAATAAGTTGACACCTAGTGTCTCATCGATTAAACCAAAGTAAATTGGCACCCAGTGCCGCATTGAATTAATTTGAAGTAATAGATTGACACCCAGTGTCTCATCGACTCGAAGTCGAAGAATTCCCTGAACTCTTCCAATCCTATGGCATGCCATCTATATCCGACTCAGCCCGATACAGTTAATAGGGTTTCAATTCACTTTCCAAATACAACTAATATTCATTTCAATTCAAATAATCAATATATTCTGTAACATCCTGAATTTTTTGGCCTATGCATTTAATGGGTGAATATGTGTAATGAGTTAATTTGAGCATTAGGGGTCCAAATTGGGCTCAGGATTGGGCTGAAGCCTTAGTTAAATTTTTGTTTGGGCACTATAGGGTTTAAAAGGTGGTATCTGAGTTTAAAATAACAAAATGGGCTTGTGGCCCAGTGGTCAGTGGCGCCACTTAGGGAGCAAGGAGGTGACGCCACACAAGGGAGTAAGGGGCCCAAATTTAAGTTACATGGAGCCCAACTCTTTTAATTTAAGTTAGCTAAATTTTGGCATTAGGGTTAGGTAGAGTGGACGGCAACAAGGCTCAAAAATAGGATGATTTATGTGAATGGGATAATGTAGATAATATAGTTGATAATATGGAAAGAAAAAAAAGGAGAAAAGATAGGAGCTATCTACAAGGCTAGGAGTTGGCCGAAATTCCATCACCTAGAGAAGTGAAGAAATCGGTTTCTTTATGGAAAAGGGGGTGCCGAATTTTTCCTTTTTATTTGATTAATTTTTAGTGTAACATCCCCAAACCCGGCCTATTCACTACGACCGAATCTGGTTATGTTAGTGAAAATATGTTTCTTTACTTAGAATTTAATACATGAAAATTTATTATCTTTGGAAAATTATGTCCATTTAAAATTACTAAATAATATAAGCTTGGGATGAATTAAAACTTTACTATAATTTACTATAATATAACTCTTTTGTAAAAATATTACTAAATACGTTATAACCTTTAACAACTATAAATAGCGTACTTTAATCAAAAGTGACCCTTATTACATCAAATAAGTAAACCAAGTACTTTGAATTAAAAAGCTTCAAATAAAAATATTCAAAACGCCCACTTCGCATGAAAATCTTTTTCGCATGGGCCACCTTGTATCCACTCCAACCCGCCCACTAGTCACGACTCACTGCGATGATTAAAAAGTTGGGTGAGTCATACGATTCAGTGTGTAAGTTAACCATGAATTCCACCCACATGCTAGCCACATAATATCCCAATTATCAAATGCAACAAGTAATATATAAATATCATTTTAACAATTACTACAACCGGGCTTGGCCCACATTCAAATCACACTCAAATACCGGGCTTGGCCCATTTCTCAATAAACCACATATCATCGGGCTTGGCCCATTTCCACGTATGTTCCCAAAACATACCTATCCACATGTCATATTGGGCTTGGCCCATTACCATATTATTACAAAATAATGCAACATGATTCCCAACCCAACCTAGGGTCCATCCGCTACACACCCCCTTATCCAAACCTACCACACACGTGGGACTATCGAGTCACCCTCTCCTTTTCCCTCCAAAAGGCAACCAATGCCATCCACGATGTAGCGTATAGCTAACATCAAACCACGATGGAGCACACAAAGCAATCCATCAAGCCACGATATGGCATATAGCCCATATCAATCAAGGTAACCACGCGAACTAAATCGCAAAGATCCACAACGCGACCTCGATCGGCGCCAATCCACGATGTAGCACAAAGTCGACATCAACCACGCACTCAAGTACACCCGCACCTTCTTTCAAAACCCACCCATGCACATGTAACATAAAATGATGATAAGGTGGTGAATGTACATATTAAACGCAATCATAGGCATACTCACATAATAAAATCAGTGATCACATATTTACAAACTTTGCTACTAACCTGATCATCTTCATACCCCTTAAGGGTACCATGTTCACATTTAATCGCCTTTGGTTAGCATACATATAAAATAGACATTTATCACGCAAATCCCGGAAACAATGGTTAACTACACACCTTATCACTAGGAGTTCTAGACTCTCGATCCTCGATGCTATCGTCTAGCGAAACTACGGCTTTTTGCCTAACGTTTCTTGCTGTTGGCCCACACCCTGGTGGCCAATCTCGAACAGCAGAAACGGATCTCTTCTTGAACTTTGGGATGGGAGCTTTCCCTTGCCCACTTTGACTGGTATTCGCCTCCATCGAAAGTCACTTAATCAGATAAACGGGTTAAAACCTCCAGGTTATAAACTAAATGTTGAACCTTTACCAAATATTGCTTACCAAAATATCCTGAATCCCGGAGAATTGATCTATGTTCCTAAATATCCTTGCTCCTCAAGGTGATTTGATTTCCAATCAAATCTCAGACTACTGGAATGGTCCTTTTTGCAACCGACTACACCTTAAAACGCATAAATGATTAGCCTTAATAGCCTTGGCTTTGAATAATAAAAGAATAATTACAACATGGATCTTTACCACCACTTACCGAATCTTGACTACCAACGATTAAGGAGAAGAAACCGAAGAGATCCCCACCACACCAATATTCGCCAAAGTAAAAGAGAAGATTCAAGACTTGCCAAGGGATTTAAAAGAAACAAAAGAAATATTCGATAGAAAGCCAAAGGAGAAATCGGCACACCAAGAGGGAGAGGCAAAAGACTTGATGAACAACTAGCACTCTACCCTCCCCTATTTATAGCATTCGCCAACACCCCTTGAAGTCTCCAAAATTTGGCCAACACCTCACTAATTTAATTCCATTTGAATACTCTACTAATAATCCAATAATTCTTTTAATCTTCATAATATCCTTGATTATCTCCTAAAAACTCATATCATCCTCCAATAAAAAAATGCTCATATTATCCCATTATTATTTAATAAAAATAAATAATAATAATCCCACTTAATTTAATTAACTAAATTAATCCTATAATTATCATAAATAAATAAATAAATAAAAATAAAACCCACCCTTATCACTCCAAATTAAATAAACAAAATTAATCTTAATCTTTATCCCCACCGCAGTTCCATGTGCCAAGTCCATCCTTCAAATTTGCTACAAAAATCAAAATAAAAACAACACCCCAAATTCTTTGTCCATAGGTCTCGAAACCGGGACTGGGAAGCAAACAACAAGCAGTGCCTGTGCCATTCGCCACTTTAATTTTATGCCATAAAGCCACCCATTTTATTTTAAGGCCTTCATACTACAAATCCATATCCGCATAAAATAAAACATGCCAAAATGTTGCTTCTGACCCTCGAACCCGCGACTGACTGCACAAAGCCCCTTCTCAAGTAGCGCCTTAGCCACTCCGCCCACCGCCTTTCATGTCCATAAGCCACACCATTTAATTTTTTAAACCCTTCCTACGCCACCCATAACCACCAACAAAAATAAAAACTCCATAATGCGCCTCAGTGCCTCGAAACCGCGACCTCTCCTCCTCTCCAGCGCCTAAGTAGCGCCCAAGAGCCACTTCTCCCAATTGGACTTTCATGTCCATCAACTTGAACATTTATTTTTAAGGCCTACTTAGCCCAGTCTCTTGACGCAAAAATAAAAACCAAAATGCTGCCGCTTGGACTCGAACCCTTGCTCACTTAGGCGCCACCTTCCAAAGCCCCCAAGCAGCGCCTCAATCGCCACTTTGCCAAAGTCTATCTTGTGTCATAAACTCCATAAAATTATTTTAAGGCCTTCTTGCCCTATTTCCCCTTTTATTACCCTAAAATTTAAAAATTTTCTAAGGCATCCTTTGCCTTCTAAGGTTCTCCAAAACCCCTAAAAATTCTCCCAACATGACCATAGCCTACTAAATGCTCGAGTTATGCTCCAAACGCATAACCCCTAAACCAGGGTGTTACAATTCTACCCTCCTTAAAAATAATTTCGTCCTCGAAATTACTTTACCAACAAACGTCCATACCACCTATCTTACCACCTTACGCTTATGTTGCGTGACTGATCTTACTAAGGCTATCATGACCTACACAATCTCTAAGTTCATGCTAAAAAATTTGAAATACCTCTCTTAGCAACACGTAAAAGGCTAAATCGTAATCAAACCAAGTAATTAAAGCATGTACCAAAGCAAAGGAGCTTACCTAATATCACATCCTTAGTTGACTCTGACTAGAACCATTCCTTCCATGACTTGAACCACGACCCCTCGTTGCTTGAGGACAATTCTTAACTAAATGTGCCTTAGATCCGCACCGAAAGCATTCTTTACTATTTCCCCAACACTCTCCTGTGTGAGGTCTTCCACATCGAACACAAGAACGATTCCGATCCATTGGTACAAGTACACTTACAGGGTTCTCGGTCCTTGATCTTTTCTGGACATTACCAGGCGATGCTAACGGTCCAATATTTCTCTTATCCTCGTTCCTATTCTTCTCTCGATTTTCTCTTATAGTCTTTTTAACCTCTTCAGCAATCCGAGCTTTCTCCACTAGCACCGCGAAGTCTCTCTCCCTCTGCGGAGCAATCAGCATTCGAAGTTCATCTCGCAATCCGTCTTCAAACCGGACGCACCTCTCATAATCAGTGGCCACAATTCCCTTAGCATACTGACTAAGTCGCACGAATTCCGCTTCGTACTCAGCTATCGACTTACTTCCTTGTACTAGATTTAGAAACGCTCCTTCTTTGCGAGTCCAAATAATCGCTCCTACGCACTTTCCTTCAAACTTAACCTTAAAGAAGTCCCAATCTCGTTGATCTGCTGGTACACTTTGCTTGATGGTGAGCCACCAACGATAAGCTTCGTCGCGAAGCAACGTAAACAAAGACTCCTTCACTTTTCTTCGTTGGTGCGGTCCAAATCGCCCATGATTCTTTCGATCGCTTCTAGCCAATACTCCGCTACGCTTGGAGCTACTCCAGATATTCCTCTAAAGATCTCGGCTCGCTCAATCTAAGCCTTTCCGACAACCGACTTTCGAGTTCCATTTCCTCTACTAGCTCCTCGCTACACGCTCTAAAATTCGTAACATGGCCCGCGAGCATCGCTGCGCCATCTTCTTCTATCCGATCTTGCCCTTCTACGCCCACGGTGGCGGCACTTCACTTTTCGACTCATGGCGGACCCTACCTCGATTCCGCGCGGCCATTCTACCTCTACCAAGCGTCCCCTAGAGTTCATCTCTATCGTCGCGATTTAATCTGCTTTAAAAGTTTTATGCATTAGAAATTATTGTTTCACTATTTTATCCACGAGCAATTTTATGCAATGAAGTTTCCGAGAGTAGTTCTTTCGAGCAATCAAGTTTCCTTCCCTACCTGGTGGGTAATTTCGCCATTTTCCTCTGAGGACATTTCCGTCATAAACCAAGTAGCGATTCAAAAACTTTAATAGGTCAGGATCTTTTGAAATTCTCATAATTGAAGAGTATTTTCGAAAATTCCGCAAATTAAAGGTATAACAGGATTTTGGTAACCAGGGGTATTTTGGTAATTTTGTTAATCAGGGTAATTCTTGTAAATTTTAAAACCAAGAAAAAAAACAGCAAGGCTAATCCCTTTCGGGTTTTAATAATTGGTTTAGCCTATGAACAAGTCCTTTTGGTTGAGGTGAACCGTAGCTACGCACCAGGTAGGATTCCAGCGAAGAGGAGGTGAGTCACGAGGACTGCTTAAGTACCAAGCTCTTCCGAATCCACTCCTAGACATGCGCACAATGGTTACCACACCTTAACTCGGCGACTTAATCACAGGTTTGTTTAGTAGCTTTAAGTTTTATGCATATGTTTGAGTAGACTAGTCCTAAGGTTCAACAGATCCTAGTTCACTAATCTACGAGCCCAACTAAGCCCATAACAGTTCACATATCAAACTACTTCACAAGTCTGAAGTACTTACCTGGTGGACTCGGGTTGAAGGTACAGGTGCCATGCCAGCATAACCTGAAAATAATTTCCCAAAAGCCCATATTTTTTTAAAAAGCCCATTTTGAAAAGTTTTTGGGCCCAAAACCCTCAAAGCCGAGTTTTGAACCGGCTCGATATTAATCAGAACATCCCCAAACCCGGCCTATTCACTACGACCGAATCTGGTTATGTTAGTGAAAATATGTTTCTTTACTTAGAATTTAATACATGAAAATTTATTATCTTTGGAAAATTATGTCCATTTAAAATTACTAAATAATATAAGCTTGGGATGAATTAAAACTTTACTATAATTTACTATAATATAACTCTTTTGTAAAAATATTACTAAATACGTTATAACCTTTAACAACTATAAATAGCGTACTTTAATCAAAAGTGACCCTTATTACATCAAATAAGTAAACCAAGTACTTTGAATTAAAAAGCTTCAAATAAAAATATTCAAAACGTCCACTTCTGCATGAAAATCTGTTTCTGCATGGGCCACCTTGTATCCACTCCAACCCGTCCACTAGTCACGACTCACCTGCGATGATTAAAAAGTTGGGTGAGTCATACAGACTCAGTGTGTAAGTTAACCACTGAATTCCACCCACATGCTAGCCACATAATATCCCAATTATCAAATGCAACAAGTAATATATAAATATCATTTTAACAATTACCACAATCTGGGCTTGGCCCACATTCAAATCACACTCAAATATCGGGCTTGGCCCATTTCTCAATAAACCACATATCATCTGGGCTTGGCCCATTTCCACGTATGTTCCCAAAACATACCTATCCACATGTCATATTGGGCTTGGCCCATTACCATATTATTACAAAATAATGCAACATGATTCCCAACCCAACCTAGGGTCCATCCGCTACACACCCCCTTATCCAAACCTTACCACACACCGGGGACTATCGAGTCACCCTCTCCTTTTCCCTCCAAAAGGCAACCAATGCCATCCACGATGTAGCGTATAGCTAACATCAAACCACGATGGAGCACACAAGAATCCATCAAGCCACGATATGGCATATAGCCCATATCAATCAAGGTAACCACGCGAACTAAATCGCAAAGATCCACAACGCGACCTCGGCGCCAATCCACGATGTAGCACAAAGTCGACATCAACCACGCACTCAAGTACACCCGCACCTTCTTTCAAAACCCACCCATGCACATGTAACATAAAATGATGATAAGGTGGTGAATGTACATATTAAACGCAATCATAGGCATACTCACATAATAAAATCGGTGATCACATATTTACAAACTTTGCTACTAACTGATCATCTTCATACCCTTAAGGGTACCATGTTCACATTTAATCGCATCGGTTAGCATACATATAAAATAGACATTTATCACGCAAATCCCGGAAACAATGGTTAACTACACACCTTATCACTAGGAGTTCTAGACTCTCGATCCTCGATGCTATCGTCTAGCGAAACTACGGCTTTTTGCCTAACGTTTCTTGCTGTTGGCCCACACCCTGGTGGCCAATCTCGAACAGCAGAAACGGATCTCTTCTTGAACTTTGGGATGGGAGCTTTCCCTTGCCCACTTTGACGGTATTCGCCTCCATCGAAAGTCACTTAATCGAGATAAACGGGTTAAAACCTCCGGGTTATAAACTAAATGTTGAACCTTTACCAAATATTGCTTACCAAAATATCCTGAATCCCGGAGAATTGATCTATGTTCCTAAATATCCTTGCTCCTCAAGGCTGATTTGATTTCCAATCAAATCTCAGGACTACGGAATGGTCCTTTTTGCAACCGACCACACCTTAAAACGCATAAATGATTAGCCTTAATAGCCTTCGGCTTTCGAATAATAAAAGAATAATTACAACATGGATCTTTACCACCACTTACCGAATCTTGACTACCAACGATTAAGGAGAAGAAACCGAAGAGATCCCCACCACACCAATATTCGGCCAAAGTAAAAGAGAAGATTCAGCTTGCCAAGGGATTTAAAAGAAACAAAAGAAATATTCGATAGAAAGCCAAAGGAGAAATCGGCACACCAAGAGGGAGAGGCAAAAGACTTGATGAACAACTAGCACTCTACCCTCCCCTATTTATAGCATTCGGCCAACACCCCCTTGAAGTCTCCAAAATTTGGCCAACACCTCACTAATTTAATTCCATTTGAATACTCTACTAATAATCCAATAATTCTTTTAATCTTCATAATATCCTTGATTATCTCCTAAAAAAACTCATATCATCCTCCAATAAAAAAAATGCTCATATTATCCCATTATTATTTAATAAAAAAATAAATAATAATAATCCCACTTAATTTAATTAACTAAATTAATCCTATAATTATCATAAATAAATAAAAAAAAATAAAACCCACCCTTATCACTCCAGCCGAAATAAACAAAATTAATCTTAATCTTTATCCCCACCTGCAGGTTCCATGTGCCGTCCATCCTTCAAATTTGCTACAAAAATCAAAATAAAAACAACACCCCAAATTGCTGTCCATAGGTCTCGAACACGGGACACAGGGGAAGCAAACAACCAAGAAGTGCCGGTGCCATTCGGCCACTTTAATTTTATGCCATAAAGCCACCCATTTTATTTTTAAGGCCTTCATACTACAGTCCATATCCGCATAAAATAAAACATGCCAAAATGTTGCTTCCAGCCCTCGAACCCGCGACCTGCACAAAGCCCCTTCTCAAGTAGCGCCTTAGCCACTCCGCCCACCTGCCTTTCATGTCCATAAGCCACACCATTTAATTTTTAAACCCTTCCTACGCCAGCCCATAACCACCAACAAAAATAAAAACTCCATAATGCAGCTCCAGCCCTAAACCGCGACCTCTCCTCCTCTCCAGCGCCTAAGTAGCGCCCAAGAGCCACTTCTCCCAATTGGACTTTCATGTCCATCAACTTGAACATTTATTTTTAAGGCCTACTTAGCCCAGTCTCTTGACGCAAAAATAAAAACCAAAATGCTGTCGCTTGGACTCGAACCCTTGCTCACTTAGGCGCCACCTTCCAAAGCCCCCAAGCAGCGCCTCAATCGCCACTTTGCCAAAGTCTATCTTGTGTCATAAACTCCATAAAATTATTTTAAGGCCTTCTTGCCCTATTTCCCCTTTTATTACCCTAAAATTTAAAAATTTTCTAAGGCATCCTTTGCCTTCTAAGGTTCTCCAAAACCCCTAAAAATTCTCCCAACATGACCATAGCCTACTAAATGCTCGAGTTATGCTCCAAACGCATAACCCCTAAACCAGGGTGTTACATTTAGTTATCAGGAAGGGCACTTTTGGTTTTTCATAGGTGAGTGCCAAAATTTCTATAAATAGGGAGGGTTCTCTTCTTTATTTTTCGGCATTTAGGGTTTCCACCTTTTCTTTCTCTTCATTCTCCTAAAAGCTGAAAACTCCATTATTCTCTTCTCTTCTTTCTTCTAAAAGTAAGTTTAGAAAACTCCATTATTCTTTTCTCTTCTTTCTTCTAAAAGTCGAATCTCTATAGATTTCTTCGAATCATCTTCTCTTCTGATCTTCTAAAAAAGCCAGAATCTCTAAGGGGTAGTCGAATTCTCAGTGTTAAGGTGAGTACCGATTTTCCTATCTCTTCAATCTCTCTTTCGGTTTTTAAGAGACAAGGCCGAATGGCCACTTGGTGGTTAAGGCTGCCGAATTAAGCTAATATTTCCTCTCTTTTGCGTTTGGACGGCATTCTGGGATTTGAAGGAAACCTGATCATCTAGATTTAAAAGCCGAAAATCGCTAGTCTCCAATTTTGAGATTTTAAGGTAAGGTGAGTTTCCCTCGATTTTCACTAGATTCATTCATCGCATGCGAGATCTTAACTTTATGATGTGGATTAACGATCATATGTTGTGATAGTAGTTCTGACAAGGACTTGTGATGGAATTAAATATGGATCGAGCAAAGGAGAGAATCCCTAAGTTTAAGAAACGAAATGTGTCCATGAAGACGGATTGGCCACCGTGTTGTGGACCGACTTTCGAACAACACCTTAGGCAAGTAGCGCTTGTATCGACTTACGATAGTATCGACATAAAGAGTGTCGTTTTAACGGTAATCAGGTGTGTAGATCTCTAACACACAAATAATCTGTATGAATGTATATATATGTTTATGTTATGGGCTAAAAGCCGGATAATAGGTTGTGTAGACAGTCGAATAAAACCCTAAAAGGGTTAGGCAAGGATGCAGTGCACGTAATCATAGAAATCTCTATGTGTATCAAATATATGAAAGCCTGTATGATGTTTTCTTTATGTGTGTATGCATGGGGTGGGATTATGATAATGAAGGGGAAGTGCATGATAGTTCACAATAGTGATCGGTGGTAGAAATCCCACGTTATATAAATGTTAGGTCACATAGTGATCGGTGGCTATGCCACGCTTAATGATTCCCGACTAACAGAATAGGCAAGATTTACCGTCGTTATGGTGTGTAGCGGATGGAGGGTTGATTGTAGAAATCCACGAGGTGTGATGGTTGGTACGGCTGGTGTGTAGAGGATGGAATTCGAGGATGGGTTGGGCTATTCATCATTTCATCGCTTATCATGTAATTACGATTGTTGCCTCTAAGTATGGGCCAAGGCCCATAATGTGTTTGTGGGCCTCAGTCGTCCAGTGTTTTAGGGATTTATACACCGAGTCTTGGTGACTCACCCTATTATTTTTTCCTAACCTTTCGATGATGAGCAAGAGATCGTGGATAAGGGGGAGCCGAGGCGGACTCGAGGGCCAACAAGTCTTTTATTTATTAAATTTCCATTTTATTTTAAGTTTAAATTTTGGAATTTTTTGATGTAATAAGGCCTCCATCGCTTAGGTTATCAGTTGATACTTGTCAGTGTTTATGTTTTTTTTTCATTCATGATCTAGGACTTATGATTAAAAGAAATAAAAATGGGATTTTCACACATTTTTTTAAAATAACAATTGTTTTGGAAGAAAAAAAATATAAAATTTCAAAGATTTTCTACCAGTGCCACCTATTTAAAGGTTATCTACAAAAACGACTAAGTTTTTCAGAATCATTTCAAGTAAAGTTTTTATTTTTTGTAATAATGCCCCATAGTTATATTTCACTACATAGTTTTTAATATTTACAACTTATGAAACTTTGTCTAAGGTTTAATTAATGAAAATAATAATACAAGGTTTGTTTTTTTTACAAATAATATTTATTTATTCAAATATGGTCTAATTAACTTGTACTTTCCAAAACCTACGCAGCAAAAGTTTTCAATGTACAACCCGTAGCATACCAGATCTGGTCGAAACGTTTGGGCCGGGTTTGGGGTGTTACATTTTAGTATCAGAGCCCAGTTCAAAACTTGGGCTGTGAAATGGGTCTAGTACTGTTTTAAAGTTGATAAGAATTTGGAAAAGTTTGGGTTGAGAAATGGCCTTCGAGTCTACCGGCACCCGATCCACGCGGGTAAGTATTCTGAACTTTTGGATGTGATATGTATGTTGGGCTTGATGGGCTTGATGGACGTAGGCTAGTATATTAGACATTGATGGACTTTAGGCTTAGTTTAAACAACTCTCTAAATTCATAAGATTTAATCCAACCAAACAAACCTGTGAACAAGTCACCGAGATAGGGTGTGGCAACATGCATACGCATGTCTAGGATTGGATTCAGGGAGAGCTTGGTATTTAAGCAGTCCTAGTGACTCACCTCCTCTTCGCTAGAATCCTACAGTGCGTGCGAGGACTGTTCACCTTAGCCATGAGGACTTGTTGACGGGCCAAAATTTATAACTAAAACCCGAAAGGGACTAGCCACTCTATTTTGTAAAACTACTAAATTACCCCTGATTTATAAATAACCAAAATATCCTTGATTTGTAAAATTATCGAAATACCCCCAAATTGCAAAATTACCGAAATACCCCTGGATTGCAAAATTACCAAAATACCCTTATTTCGCAAAATCACCAAGAAACCCTATTTTGGAAAATTACAAAAATACCCCTGTAGGATAAATTACGAAAGTACCCCTAGGTAGTGAAATGATGAAAATACCCTTAGGTGATGAACGTAAGTTCGTGAATGCTACTTGTATGTGGTGGTTGATGATTGTATGTGTGTGCTTCCTAGAACTAGGAGATGTGAACTTGAGACTGGAATTGTAGTTATAGTTACAAATTCGAAAAACTACTCTTAAAACTACTATTCATAAGACTGTTCGTGGTTAATTAGTGGAAGAAAACTAATAATTCATAAAATTTCTAATCAGATAAACGCGAATCGGTAGAATGAGTACAAGGGGTCGTGGTCAAGCCAATGGTAGCAATGGCACAGGATATGGTCGTAGAGCCTCAGGTGGAGGTCCAGGTTATGCTGAGGCGAGGCAGCCAGCCTTGGTCTATGCAGCACGTCGCCAAGGGGACGAGGACGCTCCAGATGCGAATACCGGTGCGTACTCTATCATATTATCCTAAGTGTTTCTTTTGGCTTTAGAATTAGAGTTCGCAGCAAAAGCATAGTGGTGAGACTTGGGTAGTATGATTAATAGTTAGTTGGAAATTTCGAGGACGAAATTTCTTTAAAGGGGTAGAACTCTGTAACATCCTCGAATTTTTGGGCCTATTCATTTAATGGGTGAATATATGTAATGAGTTAATTTGAGCATTAGGGGTCCAAATTGGGCTCGAGTTGGATTGGGTCAAGCCTTAGTTAAATTTTTGTTTGGGCACTATAGGGTTTAAAAGGTGGTATCCGAGTTTAAAATATCAAAATGGGCTTGTGGCCCGGTGGTCGATGGCGCCACTTAGGGAGCAAGGAGGTGACGCCACACAAGGGAGTAAGGGGCCCAAATTTAAGTTACATGGAGCCCAACTCTTTTAATTTAAGTTAGCTAAATTTTGGCATTAGGGTTAGGTAGAATGGACGGCAACAAGGCTCAAAAATAGGAGGATTTATGTGAATGGGATAATGTAGATAATATAGTTGATAATATGGAAAGAAAAAAAAGGAGAAAAGATAGGAGCTATCTACAAGGCTAGGAGTTGGCCGAAATTCCATCACCTAGAGAAGTGAAGAAATCAGTTTCTTTATGGAAAAGGGGGTGCCGAATTTTCCCTTTTTATTTGATTAATTTTTAGTTATCAGGAAGGGCACTTTCGATTTTTCATAGGTGAGTGCCGAAATTTCTATAAATAGGGAGGGTTCTCTTCTTTATTTTTTGGCATTTAGGGTTTCCACCTTTTCTTTCTCTTCTTTCTCCTAAAAGCCGAAAACTCCATTATTCTCTTCTCTTCTTTCTTCTAAAAAGCCGAAAGCCGAAAACTCCATTATTCTTTACTCTTCTTTCTTCTAAAAGCCGAATCTCTATAGATTTCTTCGAATCATCTTCTCTTCTGATCTTCTCAAAAAGCCGGAATCTCTAAGGGGTAGTCGAATTCTCTGCGTTAAGGTGAGTACCGATTTTCCTATCTCTTCAATCTCTCTTTCAGTTTTTAAGAGACAAGGCCGAATGGCCACTTGGTGGTTAAGGCTGCCGAATGAAGCTAATATTTCCTCTCTTTTGCGTTTGGACGGCATTTCGGGATTTGAAGGAAACCTAATCATCTAGATTTAAAAGCCGAAAATCACTAGTCTCCAATTTCGAGATTCTAAGGTAAGGTGATTTTCCCTCGATTTTCACTAGATTCGTTCATCGCATGCGAGATCTTAACTTTATGATGTGGATTAACGATCATATATTGTGATAGTAGTTCTGACAAGGACTTATGATGGAATTAAATATGGATCAGGCAAAGGAGAGAATCCCTAAGTTTAAGAAACGAGCTGTGTCAGGAGTACGGGATTGGCCACCAGGTTGTGGACCGACTTCTGAACAACACCTTAGGCAAGTAGCAGTTGTATCGACTTTTGATAGTGTCATAGAGAGTGTCATTCTAACGGTAATCAGGTGTGTAGATCTCTAACACACAAATAATCTGTATGAATGTATATATATGTTTATGTTATGGGTTAAAAGTCGGATAATAGGTCTGTGTAGACAATCGAATAAAACCCTAAAAGGGTTAGGCAAGGATGCAGCACGTAATCATAGAAATCTCTATGTGTATCGAAATATATGAAAGCCTGTATGATGTTTTCTTTATGTGTGTATGCATGGGGTGGGATTATGATAATGAAGGGGAAGCGCATGATAGTTCACAATAGTGATCGATGGTAGAAATCCCACGTTATATAAATGTTAGGTCACATAGTGATCGGTGGCTATGCCACGTTTAATGATTCCTGACTAACAGAATAGGCGATCTGTTACTGTCGTTATGATGTGTAGCGGATGGAGGGTTGATTGTAGAAATCCCCGAGGTGTGATGGTTGGTACGGGCTGGTGTGTAGAGGATGGAATTCTAGGATGGGTTGGGCTATTCATCATTTACTGTTTATCATGTAATTACGATTGTTGCCACTATGTATGGGCCAAGGCCCATAATGTGTTTGTGGGCCTCGGGTCAGTGTTTTAGGGATTTATACACTGAGTCTTGGTGACTCACCCTATTATTTTTTTTTCCTAACCTTTCAGATGAGCAGTAGATCGTGGACAAGGGAGCCGAGGTGGACTCGAGGGGCCAACAAGTCTTTTATTTATTAAATTTCCATTTTATTTTAAGTTTAAATTTTGGAATTTTTTGATGTAATAAGGCCTCCATCGCTTAGGTTATCAGTTGATACTTGTCAATGTTTATGTTTTTTTTTCATTCATGATCAAGGACTTATGATTAAAAGAAATAAAAATGGGATTTTCACACATTATTTAAAATAACACTTGTTTTGGAAAAAGAAATATAAAATTTCAAAGATTTTCTACCAGTGCCACCTATTTAAAGATTATCTACAAAAACGACTAAGTTTTTCAGAATCATTCCAAGTAAAGTTTTTATTTTTTGTAATAAGGCCCCATAGTTATATTTCACTACATAGTTTTTAATATTTGCAACTTATGAAACTTTGTCCAAGGTTTAATTAATCAAAATAATAATACAAGGTTTTTTTTTTTTTTTTTTACAAATGATATTTATTTATTCAAATATGGTCTAATTAACTTGTACTTTCCAAAACCTACGCAGCAAAAGTTTTCAATGTACAACCCGTAGCATACCAGATCTGGTCGAAACGTTTGGGCCGGGTTTGGGGTGTTACATATTCATTATATATATATCAATTCAATCAATATAAATTCAATAAATTTATGACATACTAAATCAATCCATTTCAATTGTAAAACACAATAATTCTCACCTTAATCACTTACCATAACATTTAATCAAAATATAACAATTAATAATTAGAATCGGATTATAGAAATACAAACCAGAACTTCTAAGCTACTCCTCGTTGACATTATATTTTCCTTTCTTCATCGAGATTTCCAGCACAACATTTACAATTAAGCTTTGAACCCTTGAAAACCCTAGCTTTTTCTCCTTTCTTTCTCTTTTTCTTTTCTTTCTTTCCTTCTCTATTTCATTTTAACGCTTGTTTCTTTTTTTCTTTTTCCGTTATTTATCTAGTTATTATAATATAATATAATATATACTTAACTTTTAAGTTTTACTATTTTAATATTATAATATATATTTTAACTTTAAAATTTTAAATAAATATATACTTATGCTGCCTCAATTTAAGTAATTGGCCTAATTGCTTATTTGGTCTTTTTAAATTTCTTTAATTTATAATTTAACTTTCACTTTATATATAATTTAGTCTTTTTTCCTAATTACTCTTAATTCAAGTTAATTCACCTAACCAAGACCTAATTAACCACACAACTAACTTCGTAAATATTTATTAAAAATATTTACGAATCTATTTTATAAAAATGAAGACTCGAAAATATACTTTCCGATTACCCGTGATTATCGGGTCGTTACATATTTAATTTAAAACACATTAAAATGAAATAAATTTCAATGAGAGAAAAATTAATATGAAAAAAACGTAAATTAAAATGGAAAGAAGGATAATTTAAATGAAAAGAGAAAAAATTAATTTAAATGAAATGAGAAAAAAATTAAATTAAAATGGAAAGAAAGATAATTAAAATGAAATGAGAAAAAAAATTAAATTTAAATGGAAAAAAAGATAATTTAAATGAAATGAGAAAAAAAGTAAATTAAAATGGGAAGAAAGTTAATTTAAATGAAATAAGAAAAAAATTAAATTAAAATGGAAAGAATAATTTAAATGAAATGAGAAAAAATTAAATTTAAATGGAAAAAGATAATTTAAATGAAATGAGAAAAAAATTAAATTAAAATGGGAAGAAAGTTAATTTAAATGAAATGAGAAAAAAATTAAATTTAAATGGAAAAAATAATTTAAATGAAATGAGAAAAAATTAAATTTAAATGGAAAAAAGATAATTTAAATGAAATGAGAAAAAAAATTAAATTAAAATGGGAAGAAAGTTAATTTAAAAGAAATGAGAAAAAAAATAAATTTAAATGGAAAAAATAATTTAAATGAAATGAGAAAAAAATTAAATTAAAATGGGAAGAAAGATAATTTAAATGAAATGAGAAAAAATTAAATTTAAATGGAAAAAAATAATTTAAATGAAATGAGGAAAAAATTAAATTTAAATGAAAAAAAAAAGATAATTTAAATGAAATGAAGAAATAAAATGAAATGAAATGAAATTGAAATACAAATGATATGAAATGGAAGAAATGAAATTGAAATGAAATGAGAAAAAAAAAAGAATAAGATGAAATGACATGTTAGGCTAGGCTTGCGTCAGGCCTGGGAAATGGAGTGTCAGTGGTTGGCACCAACATTTCTGGCCTAGTTCTTAGGATTTGACCCAACATTTCAAGCCTAAAAAGTCAAAAAAAAAAAAAAAGAGAACCCTAATAAAATGAAATGAGAAATTTTTTGAATTTAAATGAAATTTAAAATTTTGTAATGGAATGATATTTAAATTGAAAAAAAAATAAATAAAATATGAAAATTTTTAAATGACCCTAATATTGAGACTACTTCTAATTAATATGAAAAAAAATGAATTGAATTGAAAAAAAATAAATTGAAAAAAGATAAATTGAAATGAGACTACTTGTGATTATAATATGAAAAAAATTGTATATTAGGAAAAAATAAATTTAAATGAAAAAAATTAATGAAATGAAATGTTAAATGAAATATAAATATGAAATGAAATGAAATGAAATGTTAAATGAATATAAAATGAAATGATGGTTAGGAAATGGAATGAAAGTTTAAATGAAAACAAAAACTTAAATGAAAAAAAATATTGAAATGAGAAATAAATAAATTTAAATGGAAAAAAATTAAATGAAATGAAATGGAAATGAAAAGAAAAAAAAAAGAGTTGAAAGGATAGGGTTTGTGCGTGTGTCAGACACAATAAAATACAAACATTCTACAATATTAATACAAAAATATAAAATTCAAACAAAAATAATACGCACTAAATTAAATTTAAACAACGAACAAACTACAAACATATAGGTAAAATCAATACACGAAAATTTTAAATTTAAACTACATATAATAGGAATTAAATTAAATTTACAGATACAAAAAATACAAACATTCTAAGAAATTAATACACGAAAATATAAAAATGAAACCTTAAATACTAAACAACTACATTAAATTTATAGATATAAAAAAATACAAACATTCTAAAAAAATAATACAATTATTTTGAATAGTAGTTTCTTCACAATTAGTTGTTTTCTGCTTGAATCAGGTCTATGGGTCCCTGGTTTGAGTCTCTGTGTCCCTGGTTTTAGCACATTTTGGACAGTGAGTTACACGGCCTATTCACACGGCTATGTCCCTGTTTCACACGGGCGTGTGCCTCCCTCCACACGGGCTTTTTGACCCCCACACGGCCTGGGTTTTTCCACACTGCCGGAGCACACAGCCGTGTGGCTCTAAGTCACTTATTTTGGTTCCGTGTGTTTTTTATCCGAGAATTTATCTGTATGTTTCGGCCTTAGCTGATCGTTAGTCAGGGTGGCTAAGAATTCTAATCTGGGCTTCAGCTTATGTGTTATCTATTACTGTTGTGTGAGATATTTGATTCTGAATCTGATATGTTGGGTGTGTGTGCATATCTGCTTCTATTTGATTGTCGATTGGAGTGTTTATTATTTCTATGGGATTTGAATGCATTCATACACTTGCATAAAGTATTTTGGGTTGTGTTGAAAAGAGAAGGAAGACTGATTCTGTTTTGATCCGCGGTTTAATCGCAAGCTTATTCGCATGTTAGATTTACCACATCTGCATCGCACGCACGTCGCCTTTCTTTGTGTACCATTATCGATCCGCGATTTAAATTGCAACATAATCAGATAGCAGAGACTACCACTTTGCATCAGATCGCATATACCCCAACCCTGCTACGTATTAATATTTGAGTGGCTTAATCCACATACATGGTGTATAGGGTTGGATGGGCCTTTCGAGGTCCTATGTGGTGTGTTTTGGTTCGATGAGCTTAATCAGCTCTTATGGGGTGTGATCAGGAGACGAAGATGTGTGTTGGCTGGATTGGTGGGTTTTATTACTTGATTGCATTTCATACACATCTGTTTGAGTGTTCTGGGCGCAAGATTATCTGACTATATTTTGTCTGACTGTGTGTGACTTGATGTGCTTGAGTTGTTATGTTTTGTTGGGACGGTTCCAAGTATGCTTTCTGACTCTGTGAGTGTTTGTAAGTCTGTTGCGCTCTGGAATTGAGTTCCGTAACTCTATTTTAGGTCTCGTTTTAAACTCACACTGAGCTCATGTAGCTCACCCCCTTAGTGTTTCCCCTTGCAGGTACACTCGTTTTGATAGCTAGACTCGGTATGCGGAGGTCTCGGACAGTCTCTGTTGAAAATAATTTATCGGTTATCTTTTCAGCTTTCGTTTGGTTTATCATTTTGATCTATAGGTTTTTATAAAAATTGTAGTACAAGTTCTATTTGGAAATTACCGCTAGTACATTTTATTTCATTTATATATTAAGCTTAACTGTAATTCTTTTGTTTGAAAGCCAACGTTAAATTGTTTTCGGTTTGTCAAACTTAAAATGTGGTAGTGAGAATTGAAACTTCTAGGCCGTGTTTAGGGTGTTACACATTGGGAGGAAAAAATGTATTTGGTGTTAGCCATTACATCGCCAGCACCCAAATTTTTTTTTTCTTTTAAATACACTGATGCCGCCCACCAGTGTTCCAAAAAAAAATACATTGGGAGCCGAAAATTGTACTTGGTGTCGGCCATTACATGGCCAGCACCCAATTTTTTTTTAAATACACTGGTGCCACCCATCAATGTTCCAAAAAAAATGCATTGGGAGCTGAAATTGTACTTGGTGTCAACCATTACATGGCCAGCACCCAATTTTTTTTTTTAAATACACTGATGTCGGCCATCAATGTCCGAAAGTAAAAAAAAAAGTGTCTTAGGAAGAGAAAATTGTACCTAAGTGCCGGCCATCTACTGGCCAGCACCAAATTTTTTTTTTAAATGTGTCTGGTGCCTGCCATTACGTGGCCAGAACCATTTTTTTTTAAATACTGATATTTTTGTATACCAGTATGACACAATTTTTTAAAAAAATACTCTGGTGCCGGCCATTGGGTTCCCAAACTCAAAATATTATTTTTTTTAAAAGTTTGACACAATTATCACGCAATCATGGGGCCAAAACACTAGGTAATGCGGGCCATTGGGTTCCCAAAACCCAAATCTACTATTCTTTTCAGGTCGTTTTTGTGAATATTTTTGAACCAGAGTCATTTTTTATAAATATTAAATCTTTTTGGGTTAGATGGGTAAAATAGCAAAAAATACGATTTTAATTAAAAATTTGAAATAAATTTATTTTTTTAAAAAAAATAAGATTTTAATTAAAAAAAAGGTGGCTGATGGGACTTGAAAGGGTAGGGAACCGAGCCCTCCAACTGATGGCCGGCATCAGGCCTTTGGATGGCCTCGTAATGGTCGATTTCAGCCTCTTAATGGCCTCTTTTAATTAAATTGTTTTATCATTTAATTATTTAATTAAAATCAATTTTTTTTTAAAAATAAACTTCTTCCTTTAAATTGATTTGTTCCTGCACAAAAAAAAAATTACTTTTTTAAATCTGATATTGGGAGTCGGTCATCAGTGTCTCAATATTTAATTTTTTTAATCGAGTATAAGGGTGTTGACCATTAGTGTTTTAGCACCTAAAATTTCTTTTTTGAGTTCCCCAAAAAGGTGGTGTCAGTCATCTAGTTCTCCTGCCTGAAAAAAAAAAATTGTATTTGATAAAGTGGGTGTTGACCATCAATGTGCAAGCATTCAAATTTTATTTTATTTTTATGTTACAAAGTGGTGCCGGCTATAAAAGTCCCCCAACCCAAATTTTTTTTTTCAAATATACCAATATGCTACTGTTTGAAAAAAAAAATACAAGGGTGTAGGCCACTTAAGTCCTCTAACCCCAAAAAATATAGAGTCAAAATACAAAGTAGTGCTGGTCATTTAAGTCTCCCAACTCAAGTTTATTGTTCATTTCAAGTTATTTAGGTGATAGTTTTTGAACTTGGGTCATTAGTGTAATTATTTTTTGGGATTATTTAAGTAAAATAACCCCTAAACACAATACTTCGAATCCAAAATTTTAAACCATTAATGCTAAACTTAAGTCTAATTCCTAACCTTAAACCCATTACTATGAACCTTAAATCTTAAACCTTGTCCCTTTATTTTTTACCAATGACCTTTCTTTCCTAACCTCTGAAATTTAACCCCTAGTTTTCAAGCCTTAAACTACAAACTGTAAACCTCGAACCTTAAAAACTAGAATAGAATAAACCTAAAACCCCCAAAACTTGACTGACAAATCTTACTCCTTAAACCATAAATTGGAATTTTAATTCAAATCTTGAACCTCAAATTCAAAACCCTTAATCGTAATCTTGAAACCTTAAACCCTCAAATCTCCAAACTCAAACCTTAAACACTAAACCTTATTTATTATTTCCAAAGATGATGAAATTAAATTGCAATGAAAGTGTAATTAAAGATGAATACACTACAAATGATTTGTCATATACCAATGGTTACTTTTATTGGCGACCTAATTCCGTAAATGTTAATAGGGGCTATTTTACTAATCTAGCCCAAAAATTTTTGATATTTACAAAAATAATATAGATTAAAAAACAATCATCAAAATGACCTGAAATGAACAGTAGATTGGGGTTTTGAGAACCCAATGGCCGGTACTACATAGTATTTTGGCCCAATAATTGGCTGATGATTGTGTCAGAATTTAAAATATTGATTTTTTTGAGTTTGGGAACCCAATGGTCGGCACTAGGGTATTTTTTTTAAATCGTATCATACCGGTATACAAAAATACCAGTATTTTAATTATTATTTTTTGGTTCTGGCCATGTAATGGTCGGCACTAGAGATGTAAAAAAAATTTTGGTGCTAGCCAGTAGATGGCCAGCACTAGGGATTTTTTTCGTATCGCAATGCAATTTTTTTTACTTTGGCACACTGATGGCCGGCACTAGTTAAATTTAAAAAAAAAAATTGGGTGCTGGCCATATAATAGCCGGCACCAGAGATGGAAAAAAGAAAAAAAAAGAAAAAGTTTTGTGTTAAATTGGCCATCCTATTGCCGGCCATTGGAAGGCCGAATTGGCCTTGGTCAATTGCACAGTCATGATATAGGCACATGCCCTATTATTTCAACTTTTTTTTTTCATTTCCATTTTAATTTCCATTTCATTTTGTCGAAACCATTTTTATAAGTTTTGAAAAAATGGGGATCGACTTTAGAAACGAAAATGGAGTCGCCACCAATCCCTTTTTGCTTAGGTGTGATCGGAGCACTTATGAAACATTTTATTTCAAAACATTAATTTTGGCCTACGAAATTCAAGAAAACGGGTTCGGGAGTCGGTTACGTATGAGGAAGGATTAGCACCCTCGTAACGCCCAAAATTGGTACCGGATTGATTAGTTATTGTCCTAATGTCGAAAATTCGAAAAGATTTGAAAACATGATTTCTTTAAAAACTTGAACAATTTGAGTTAGAACTTGAGATTCCTTTGTTCTGAAAGAATACAAACATCACATCCAGCACGTTAGGACATGATGTTTTAAACCCTCGTAACCAACATCATCTCATGATTTACAAAACTCATTAAAAGGATATTTAGTTATTTAGTCAAACGAAAAATCGAAACCCAGCACGTTAGGGCACTATTTCCCGAATTTCTAAACACAAAACATTGCCTTATTTAAGAAAAACTTTTGGATAAAATGTGGTAATTAAAGGAGATAGATATTTTTAAACAAAGATTAAAAAAAAAACATTAAGTTATTACAAAAAAGTGCAATTTACTAAAATTACAGGCCATATTAACAATTAGCACTAACATAAACAATTAAGTAAAAGAATGACAAGCAATAATAATAATGTTAAGGTTAACAAAGATAATGGATTCAAATTTTTTAAAAAAAAATGAACAATCAAAATAAAAAATATAGAGTAGATAATAGCAATTTTAAAAGAATCTATGAAAAGAATTAAGGAAAAAAAATATTCACAAGATTAAATTCATGTATAAAAAAATAATATAAGATAAATAATATACTCAAAACAATTAATGAATATTATAACAATTTTTTAAAAAAATAAAAAAAATAAAAATGATATGGATAAATAAAAAAAAGTTAAAAAAAATGCATAAGTCAACCTAACTCCCGCAATATGAGGATTCAACGAAATTCCTCCATCAAAATCTAACTTGAACGGAAGCAACTCAAAAAGAAACGAAGATAAGCGAAGAACAAAATAAGAACAAGCCACAGAAAATAAGAACGCAAAAGAGAGAGAAATTTGAGTGAATGCTCTCAAGAATTTTTATTAGTCAAAACTCAAGTGTGTTTTACAATTAAGGGAGATGCCTCTATTTATAGTAGAGCCTCCCCAAATCCAATAGTACAGATCAATTACATCAAACGGCTAAGATTGAAAGGTATCTATAAATTAAATCTCTAAGATTACAAAATCATATCTTCTAAGATTGCATACTATATCTTCTAAGATTGCATATCATATCTAAGATTTGCATATCATATCTAAGATTGCATATCATATCTTCTAAGATTGCATACCATATCTTCTAGGATTGCGTATCATATCTAAGATTTACATATCATATCTAAGATTGCATATCCTTGAAGATTGTGTTCCCATATACGTCAAGCTTGTAGATGGACCTTCAATCTTTTCAAGTAATGGGTCATTCCGCTCGGGCCAAATGATATATTTTGGACTGGACTTGGACTTTGTTTTATTATTTTGGGTTTATTATTTTTCTGTATGGGCCCGGGCTAAATTGGCCTATTACAATTGCCCCTCTTTGCTCATTGTCGTGTAACGAGAATGGATCAAAGACTATAAAAGGACCAATTTTGCCCGGTCTTGCCGAGCCTTAACTTCTTGATCCTCATCTTCTTCAAGTAGTCTCTAACCTAACTGCAACTTCAAAGAGATTGAATCAGTAGCTTTAATCTTATTCTACCGCAACTTCAGGAGATAAGACTCGCTCTTGTAGATTTAATCCATCCCATCAGAATTTCGTAAAAGTGATACTAGTATCTTTGATCTTGCTTCATCGCAATATTCAAGAAGACAAGATCTCGCTATTTTCTGGATCCGCTCACGCAAACTCGGGAGACAAGCTAATATCTTCGACCGCTTCTCGCAACTCCGGAAGATAATATCTCGCTATTTTCGATGCGCTGCGTTGCAACTTCGGGGGAGGCAAAGCTAATATCTTCGATCTACTTCCTGTAACTTTAGAAAGATAAATTTCATTGTCTTTCGACCGCTCACATTGCAAACTCGGTGGAGATAAGATCTAATATCTTCACCGCTCCATTGCCGATACATGGAGATAAGACTTGCTGTCTTCAATCTGCCCCACTCCTACTCAGTGGAGATAAGATCTGCTATCTTCAGTCTGCTCCATTGCTGATACATAGAGATAAGACTTGCTATCTTTGATCTGCTCCACTCCTACTCAGTGGAGATAAGATCTAATATCTTCAGTCTGCTCTATTGCCGATACATAGAGATAAGACTTGTTATCTCTGATCTACCCCACTCCTGCTCAGTGGAGATAAGATCTGATATTATCAGTCTGCTCTATTGCCGATACATGGAGATAAGACTTGATGTCTTTGATCTGCTCCACTCCTGCTCAGTGGAGATAAGATCTAATATCTTCAGTCTGCTCCATTACCGATACATGGAGATAAGACTTGCTGTCTTTGATCTGCCCCACTCCTGCTCAGTGGAGATAAAATCTACAATTTTTAGTTTGCTCCCTTGCTACATCAGGAAGATAAGACTATAATCTTCAGTCTGCTCCCTTGCTACCTCAGGAAGATAAGGCTAGTGGCTAAAATCTGCTCCCTTGCTGCATCAGGAAGATAAGATTCACCAAATTCAATCTGCTCCGCTACCGCTTAGGGAGATAAGATCTACAATCTTCAATCTGCTTCCTTACTACCTCAAGAAGATGAGACTACAAACTTCAACCTACTTCCTTGCTACCTCAGGGAGATAAGGTTGGTGACTTGAATCTGCTCTATTGCCGATACATGGAGATAAGATTCGCCAAATTCGATCCACTCTACTACCACTTAGGGAGATAAGATCTATGAATTCACCGATGTTGCTACACCATCCTCTGTAGACTCAGTTTTATATGTTTATGTTTATGCCAAATGATTAGGATGCTATAATGCTCCTAACTAAATGTATTATGGATGACATTTGCATGAATGCAGAATGTCATGAGAATGATCCCATTTTTTAATGATTAGGATGCAATGATCGGAATGAATCTAATGCTCTAAATGATATTTACATAAATGCATGAGAATGATCCCTTTTTAATGTTTGGGTTGTCACTGCTCATAGTTCATCAAGGTTCTATCACTGATGCGTTACCATGCTTTCTCGTTCAGCTGGTATCTTTGAAAGAAAACCTAAAAAAAATAATCATATTCTACTCAGCAAGCTTGCCCCGCTGTAATTTCAGAGTCTCTTCCACTGTACCTTCTGAGACATAAAGTTTGTACCTCCCACTGCAACTTCAGGGGAATAACATTTGTTTTCTTCCATCCATCCTGTTACCACTCAGAGGTATGGAATTTGTATCAGTTTGATCCGTTACACCATTCCCTAGGTGTAATAACCTGATGTATGTGCCTAAAATTTGCATGAATGCAGGGTATCTTTTTCTTTTCTCGAGAATGATCCCCTTCTACACTTGGGTTGACATTGCTCGTCATTTGTCGAGATGGTATCACTTGACAAAATGTCTTGTCTTTTTGTCCAACCAATAAAAATCTAAAAGAGATAAACATCTTTCAATATTTCCAAACTCTTTGGCTTGGTGAGTTCTAAACAATAGTCCTATTTCAAATTCTCATATTATTTAGAAGCTTCCAGATTAATATACGAAACTCCTTTTATGAAAGTATTAGTAGTCTATTAATCGTTATTTCAATATAAAATGCTTGAAAAAGATCACAACAATGGATGAGAAAGAAGTTAATCAGGAGCATAGCTCGAAACAAATAAGTTAATCAAAGATAACCAAGGCAATAAAAGAAAATTGATTAGGGTGTATCTTGAAAAGAATAAAGTAAGCAAAGATAGCCAAGGCCATAAAGGAAAATTGATTGGGGTGTATCTTGAAAAGAATAAAGTAATCAAAGATAGCAAATTAAAAATGGGTAAGATAGAAGCTAGGTGCCCCAGATATCGCAGCCTGAGCTTCTCTATACAAACTTCTTGAGGACCATTTGGAGCTCAATACGTGTTTAGAGGATCCGGAGTACTTTGTCAACGCCCTAAGACATAGCATACTTCCTTATTGTTAATTCAGGCATAGTAAGACTACCACATGCCCTATCTTTGATCAAAATTTGAACCGCTCTTTTCGGATTTTCGGCTCAAAAACCCATTTGGTCTCAAAGCGCCTTTTGCGGGTTTTCGCCTTGGCCTCTCCTCTTTTTTCTTTCTTTTTTTTTTGAATTTGAACCGAAGGCGCCCTTTGCGGGTTTTCACCTTGGCCTTTCCCTTTTCAGGTAAAATACTTCTTGACTGAACCTAAATTCGCCGAATTGGGCAAGTCTTTGCCATCCATCTCAGTCAATATCAATGCTCTTCTAGAACAGGCCTTCTTTACAACATAAGATCCTTCCCAATTTGGCATCTGCTTTCAACATCAGGTTCCCCTCGTGGAATTCTCTAGGATGAACCTCTTTGTCATAAGCTTGCATCATCTGACTGTGACAGATAGCTTTTAACCTTTCTTCCTTCGATTAGATTCAATTAGCAAAAATGCTTCCATTCAATAAACCAATGGGTAAGATGTTGCCCTGGCAAAAGTCCTGGCCAACGTTCGATAGAAGATAAATAGTAACTTCTTTATGCCAATCTTTACAAATCTCGATCATCTTTTCTACAATCCTTTTTTTTTGGCTGCCTTTATTGCTCTATGATATGGCGTCTGATCTTTGAACAGGCTACAAACTTTTTGACTTTGTCCTTTTTGGCATTCTTTGTCGACTCCTGATTTTGTTTTTTAAAGAATTTAATGACTTCGACCTTGTAACATTGGCATATAAAGCTACTTCTACCCTCTTAGTGAAGTAAACGACGACCACGACGATGAATTGATATTGATTAAAAGCTTTTGACGAAATTGGCCCCATCACACCCAGGCCCCACATATAGAAAATTTGTAAAGAAATGGAGAAGGCACATGAATCTTGTCTCCTTAAATACGGCATAGTTGATACCATCCCCTTCTATGTAGATTAACAATATTCAAACCTCATGCTTAGCTTGACTATTGTAAAACCATTAGCATGTGTTCTTCTGATATCCTTATGGACCTCTTTTAAAATCTCAATGTACCCGTGTCTCAGTAGTCCAGGCACGTCCTGATATGATCGTGCAAAAACATCTTTGAATTCTTGAAAATAACTCAATGATGTCTTGCCTTATTTCTATGGTGAGCTAGGCTTCGATCTTCACCCCTTTCCTAGGCTCGCAATGTCCACTGACCCTTTGTAAAGTAGGGTATGTTTTTCATCTTGTCCTACCATTCTTAACAAATCAGAAGATAGGTTACAATCTCTGTCATATTCAAAGTCCTGAGATCCCTCTAAACACATATCTTACTCGAAAGGAGATTTTGAGTCAGTAGCAGCGTTGCTCACATCGTTGATATCTGGAGGCCTATTGTGGGTTCAAAGGAAGATTCTAAAGAATAAATGATTCAACGAATGATTATTTGTATGGTTATAAATAAAAAATGAAAGAATACTTGAAAGAAAGTCCAAAGAAAAAATAAAAGAAAAAAACTAAGAGCAATTGTTTGTACAGTATGAAATGGAAAAATAAAAGAATATTTGCTCCAAAAGATGCATTTTATTGAAATAAAAATTCGGACACGGACCTATTTCACAAAAGGATTCTTATTGCCTCTAGGCTTAAGGAAACAAGCATGTTTTGAATATTACTCTAGATTAGTCTTAAAAATACAGGGATCCCTTCCACAGTTCCATTGTTTAAAATCTTCCCAAGTATGTAAGGGCTTGAAAACTTTGTTCCCCGGTTCCTTCTCCGCTATATCTAAATCAGGGATAACAAGATTAGAGGGTTATCTCCTGGGTTAGATTCTGAGCCAACTTGGAAATTCATGGGTACCCCAGTATCAGCTTGACCTTATTGAGGCCTAATTGCAACAGATGGCTTTTGAGAATACACCTCAGGTTGTACCTGTACATGTGGTAGGGTAAAACCCGGAGGATAGTCTTCATTATCCTCTCCAGCATTAGTCATGGGGCCTTTTCCCTTGTCCATTGCCCCATTCAGTAGCTGAGTCATTTGAGCCACCATATTTCTTAGGGCTTCCATCATTTGTTCCTTCATATCTTGTTGGATCTTTACCAACTGCTTTTGCAGCTAGTCTTGCATGTCTCTTTGGAACTGTTCGAGTCCTTGATCCATTTTTTTTGTCTTAGCACGTGTACCGTAACGGTGTTTTATTTTCTAGATTAATCTTCTCTCTTTCTCTTTTTTCTAAAATAACTTCAACTAATTAGGGACCCTCTATGGATTTTAATGCATATGATGCAATGTAATGCAGATGCATGGAATGAATGCAAAAGAAAGAGAGGCGTTGATTCTGAATTCAATTTCATTAGAAAAACTTCTCTAGAAAGCAAATTTCTTTACATAAAACGGATTACATATGCGGCCTTGCCCTCATATTCCAAGTCAAACATCAATCCCCTTCTTCACAAAGGTCAGATCTTGCAAACTTCTAATAGATGCCTCCACTTGCTTGATCTGGGCCGCGACTCACTGCTCATTTATTTCCATAATGCTCATTAGCCTCTTCAAGAAAGTCGAGACGTGGTGATTCTCGAGTAGTCTTTGTCAGCTTGAATCCTTGGGCAATAAAGTCTTGTATTCCTTCACAGACTATCAGCCTTCTCTTGCTGTGTTTTCTTAGACCATATTCGGACGACCGTATTATAATCCACGTTATCAAGAAATCCATTTTCTCATGACAAACTCTTCTATTTAGTAATCGAATTTGAATCAACACCTTTTTTCTATGATGTGGATGTAATGCAATCAAAACAAAAGAGAACACGTTAGCACAAGAGAAATAACAAAATAGGGCACCTATCTGGGTGACCACTAGGGTTCAATTTAGCTCTATCTAGGGTTGGCTCTTAAGGATCACTATATGTGGCTTAGTTCTAAAGGGAGGGTACCTGAACCAGCAGATTCCTCAATCCTCACCCATTATAGGCTCATATGGATCGAGTTCAGTTCAGGGGAATACATTTCCCTATGGCCATGCAGAGGTGAAAACCTTACGAAGACATAGGTACAGATGTATCCCAGAAGCAGTCCACTAACCCATGCGGAAGTGAAAACCTCACGAAGGCATAGTTTTTCACTCCCACTTAAAAGGGTGTGACCACAACGGTCATGCAATGCAATGCAGAGATGTTTTATAAAAATAAAAGCTCATGCAATAAAAAGGATCATAGTTTTTCAAATCAGATTTTTAAATTTGGACAAAAGGACAGGAAATAATCAATTTTACGGCTTGACTCTCTTATTATTTCCCCAGTGGAGTCGCCAAGCTGTCGAAACCATTTTTATAAGTTTTGAAAAAATGGGGATCGACTTTAAAAACGAAAATGGAGTCGCCACCAATCCATTTTTGCTTAGGTGTGATCGGATCACCTTATGAAACATTTTATTTCAAAACATTGATTTTGGCCTACGAAATTCAAGAAAACGGGTTCGGGAGTCGGTTACGTACGAGGAAGGATTAGCACCCTCGTAACGCCCAAAATTGGTACCGGATTGATTAGTTATTGTCCTAATGTCGAAAATTCAAAAAGATTTGAAAACATGATTTCTTTAAAAACTTGAACAATTTGAGTTAGAAATTGAAATTCCTTTGTTCTGAAAGAATACAAACATCACATCCAGCACGTTAGGACATGATGTTTTAAACCCTCGTAACCAACATCATCTCATGATTTACAAAATTCATTAAAAGGATATTTAGTTATTTAGTCAAACGGAAAATCGAAACTCAAAGACGTTAGGGCACTATTTCCCGAATTTCTAAACACAAAACATTGCCTTATTTAAGAAAAACTTTTGGATAAAATGTGGTAATTAAAGGAGATAGATATTTTTAAACAAAGATTAAAAAAATAACATTAAGTTATTACAAAAAGTGCAATTTATTAAAATTACAGGTCATATTAACAATTAGCACTAATATAAACAATTAAGTAAAAGAATGACAAGCAATAATAATAATATTAAGGTAAACAAAGATAATGGATTCAATTTTTTTTTTTTAAAATGAACAATCAAAATAAAAAAAATATAGAGTAGATAATAGCAATTTTAAAAGAATCTATGAAAAAAATTAAGGAAAAAAAATATTCACAAGATTAAATTCATGTATAAAAAAATAATAATATAAGATAAATAATATACTCAAACAATTAAAGAATATTATAACATTTTTTTAAAAAAATAAAAAAATAAAAATGATATAGATAAATAAATAAAAGTTAAAAAAAACGCATAAGTCAACCTAACTCCCGCAATATAAGGATTCAAAGAAATTCATCCACCAAAATCTAACTCGAACAGAAGCAACTCAAAAAGAAATGAAGATAAGCGAAGAACAAAATAAGAACAAGCCACAGAAAATAAGAACGCTAGGGTATTTTTTAAAATCGTATTATACTGGTATACAAAAATACTAGTATTTTTAAAAAAATGGTTCTGGTCATGTAATGGCTGACACCAAAGATGTAAAAATAAAAATAAAATTTTATTTTGGTGTTGGCCAGTAGATGGCTGTCACCAGGTACTTTTTTCATGTCCCAATTCAATTTTTTTTTATTTTAGTACACTGATGGCCGGCACCAGTTAAATTTTAAAAAAAAAATATGGGTGCTGGACATGTAATGGCTGACACCAGAGATGTAAAAAAAAAGAATTTTTTTGTGCTGGCCAGTAGATGGCCAGTACCAGGTACTTTTTTCGTGTCCCAATGCAATTTTTTTTTACTTTAGTATACTGATGGCTGACACCAGTTAAATGAACTTGATATTGAGAGTACTTCTAATTAATATGAAAAAAATATGAAATGAATTGAAAAAAAAATTGAATTGAAAAAAAATAAATTGAAATGAGACTACTTGTGATTAATATGAAAAAGAAATTGTATATTAGGGAAAAAATAAATTTAAATGAAAAAAATAATAAAATGAAATGTTAAATGAAATATGAAAATGAAATAAAATGAAATTTGTAATGAAATGAAATGAAATGTTAAATGAATATAAAATGAAATGATGATTATGAAATGGAATGAAAGTTTAAATGAAAAAAAATTATAAATTTAAATGAAAACAAAAACTGAAATGAAAATAAAAATTTTGAAATGAGAAATAATTAAATTGAAATGGAAAAAAATTAATTTAAATGAAATAGAAATGTAAATAAAATGAAAATATAAATGAAATGAAATGAAAAAGGAAGAAATGAAATGCAAAGGAAATACAAATGAAATGAAAAAAAAAAAAGTGAAATGACATGTTAGGCAGGCCTACGTCAGGCCTGGGAAATGAAGTGTCATTGGCCGGCACTAGCAGGCCTACTCTTTAGTATTTGACTTAATATTTTAGGCTTAAAAAATTAAAAAAAAAAAACTCCCAAAAAATTGAAATGAGAAATTTTTTTAATTTAAGTGAAATTTAAAATTTTGTAATGGAATAATATTTAAATTGAAAAAAATTTAAATAAAATATGAGAAATTTTAAAATGATCTTGATATTGAGACTACTTCTAATTAATATAAAAAAATATGAAATGAATTGAAAAAAAATTAAATTGAAAAAAGATAACTTGAAATGATACTAGTTGTGATTAATATGAAAAAAAAATTGTATATTAGGAAAAAAAAATTAATGAAATGAAATGTTAAATGAAATATGAATATGAAATGAAATGTAATTTGTAATGAATATGAAATGAAATGAAATGATGATTATGAAATAGAATAAAAGTTTAAATGAAAATAAATTATAAATTTAAATGGAAAAAAAACTTAAATGAAAAAAAAATTAAGTGATAAATAAATAAATTTAAATGGAAAATATAAGTTTAAATGAAATGAAATATAAATGAAATAAATTAAAATGGAAATGGAAATGAGAAAAAAATATTAGCTGATTTTAATTGTATGAAATGTGATCTTTTCCTAGTCAAATTGAGTTCTATATTCAAATAATTAAGCCCTTAAGTTAGTCTGTTTAAAACAGAAAACTTAGAAATTTTAGACAATTTGTGACGTTTTTTAAGAATTTGAATAGTAAAACCTCAAGTCTTAATTCTCAAATTTTGAATCCTTAACCTTAGAGTTGAGTTTTGAATCTTAAACTCAAAACATAAAATATAACTTTGAATCTAAAAATTTGAATTTGGAGCTCCAAACTCAAAAGCCTAAACAAGACTATTTTACTTAAAGTGATATAAAAAATAAACAATTACAAAAATAATTTAGTTTAAAAAATAATCACTCAAATAACCTAAAATGAACAGTAAAACTAGGTTGAGAGACTTAAATGGCCGACCACATTAATTTTTGAATTGTCTATGATTGTGTTAAGTATTAAAAAAATATTTTTATGTGATGGGGAGTTAATGGTCAGCACTATTATATTTTTTTTAAACTATAGCATACTAATATACATTTATACTAATATTTAAAGAAAATTATTTGGGTGTTGGACAATAAATGGTCGGCACCACTTTTTTCTATTAAAAAAATATTTTTTGAGTGTTAACATATTAATGGCCGACATCAGATGATTTTTTTAATTAAAAATAAAATAATTAAATTATAAATCAATTTAATTAAAAAATAGAAATAGATTGATTTTAAAAAAAATACGATTTTAATTAAAAAAGATATAATTTAAGGATAAATTAATTTAAAGTCATAAAAAATAGGAATTAAAGTAATTTAAACTAATGTATGACTTAAATAAAAAAAAGGATTTAAAGTAATTTAAAGTAATGAATAGAAATTTAAAAAAAAAAAAGGATTTAAAGTAAGTTAAAGTAATAGAATACGATTTAGATTAAAAAAAAATTGGCTGATGGGACTTGAGAGGCTAGGGAACCGTGTCCGTCCAACTCTGATAGCCGGCATCAGGCCTTGGGACACAGGCCATGGCAGGCTTTATAATGGGCTTTTTTATTAAAATAACCCAAACAAATTAATTAATTATCAAAATAACTCACCTTTTTAATAAAATACCAAAATAACCTAAAAGTTACAGTAAAATTAGGTGGAGCCAAATTAAATGGCTCCACTAACTTGCCACGTCGGCATAGGGGATAAAAAAATAATTTTTTGGTGGAGCCATATTGAATGGCTCTACCTGTATAAAATATAAGGGAAATACTGCAAAATTTGAAAAATTGGGGGGCCTTTAAAACAATTTCCCAATTTTTGGTGGAGCCATTTGAAATGGCGCCACCACCCCTCCTGACACTTTTTTTTTTATTTTGTCTTCTTTTTTTTTTTTACTTTTTTCAGGTTTTTGAAAAGTTTGGGGCCTTAAAAATAATTTTCCCTTTTTTGTGGAGCCATTTGAAATGGCGCCACCACCCTCTGACACTTTTTTTTTTTTTAATTTGGCTTTTTTTTACTTTTATATTATTTTCTTATTTTATTTTGTTTATTTAATTTATATTATTAATTTTAAAAAATTTATAATGTATTTTATAATATATTTTTTAAAATTTTAAATATTTTTTTAAATATTTTTTTAACTTTAGATATATATATTTTTTAATTATTTTAAATATCATATTTTTACTTTTTTCTAATTTCTGAAAAGTTTGGGGGCCTTAAAAGTAATTTTCCCTTTTTTGGTGGAGCCATTTGAAATGGCGCCAACACCCACTAGACACATTTTTTTTTAATTTTGTCTTTTTCCTTTTTTTTACTTTTATATTATTTTCTTATTTTATTTTATTTATTTAATTTATATTATTAATTTTAAAAAATTTGTAATATTTAAAATGTTGTATAATATATTTTTTAAAAATTTAAATATCATTTTTAGATTATTTTTTAAATTTTAGATATATATTTTTGAAATTATTTCTTTATAAATTTTAAATTTATTGTTCAAATTACTTTTGAAATTATTAGTTTTATAATATTTAAAATGTATGTTTAATCTTATAATATTTTAAATGGCTCCACCAAAAAAGGAAAAATTGCTTTTAAGGCCCCCAAACTTTTCAGAAACTAGAAAAAAGTAAAAAATATAATATTTAAAATAATTAAAAAATATATATCTAAAGTTAAAAAAATTATTTAAAAATAATATTTAAAATTTTAAAAAATATATTATAAAACCTTTTAAATATACATTACAAATTTTTTAAAATTAATAATATAAATTAAATAAATAATATAATATAAGAAAATAATATAAAAGTAAAAAAAAAAAGCCAAAATAAAAAAAAAAAGGTGTCAGGAGGGTGGTGGCGTCATTTCAAATGGCTCCACCAAAAAAGGGGAAATTATTTTTAAGGCCCCAAACTTTTTAAAAACTTGAAAAAAGTAAAAAAAGAAGACAAAATTAAAAAAAAAAAAAGTGTCAGGAGGGGTGGTGACACCATTTCAAATGGCTTCACCAAAAATTGAGAAATTATTTTAAAGGCCCCCCAATTTTTCAGATTTTGCAGTATTTTCTTTGTATTTTATACAGGTGGAGCCATTCAATATGGCTCCACCAAAAAAATATTTTTTTATCCCCTATGCTGACATGGCAAGTTGGTGGAGCCATTTAATTTGGCTCCACCTAATTTTACTGTAGCTTTTGGATTATTTTGGTATTTTATTAAAAAGGTAGATTATTTTGATAATTAATTAATTTGTTTGGGTTATTTTAATAAAAAAACCCTTCATAATGCGCAGCAGGCCAGGTTTTGGATGGCGTGTTAATAGTTTCAGACCTCTTTTAATTAAATTGTTTTATCATTTAATTATTTTATTTTTTAGTTAAAATTGAATTTTAAAAAAAATTCCTTTAAATTAATTTGTCCCTGCACTAAAATAAATATTTTTTAAATTTGATCTTAGGTGTCAGCTATTATTATCTTAACACTTAAATTTTTTTAATCGGGAATAGAGATGCATCCAAAAAAATAATTTTGAGTTCTCGAAAAAGGGTGCCAACTAATTCTTCTTACTCTAAAAAATTGTATTTAATAAAGTGAATGTCGATAATCAATATGCCAGAATTAAAAAAATTTAAAAAAAACAGCTGGAATTTATTAAATAAAACTGAAAAATAAAACGTCACATCTGTATATTAGATATCTAAAATCTTCCCAAGTGCATCAATTGGAATATGTTGTAATCCAATATAACAAGCTCTAAAATAATGGGATTTTCATTCACATCTATGAACCATCTGGCTTCTAATCTTGGCATCCTCCAATATAGAGGAAGCTCAAAGGCATGGTCTACAAGCATCCAAAGATATTGATAATCATTGTTTTCCTCCAATGTAGAAGTTTAGCTGCGGTAAGTAAAATTAAAAAAAAAACAAATTAGAAAATGAGCTACATAAATCAAGAGAAAATATAATTTTTTAAAAGCTCTAAACCCTTTCTTTCTCCATTGTCTCTTGATATATCTTTACATAGAGATCCTCTATCAACCGATTCCAACTACAGTTTAGTTCGACAGCTTCAACCACTCTTGACCGTTCTCCACTGCTACCAAAAGCAAATTTGGGCACACTCTATAATAGATAAGTCTTTTTCACTCTTTACTCCTCTTCTTCCTTCTCCATTTGCTTTAGCCGCCGCCTTCACTCCACTATGCAGTAAATTATTGTCGACGTCCCTCAGGCCAACTGATATCACTGGACTGTAGCTCTCTTCCTCATCAATCTGTTTTGCTTCTGTTGATTTGTATTTTATGTAAATTTTGGTTTGAATGCAGTAATGATTACTTCAAAGGTTGGAGTTCAAAAGCTTGATTTTGCTAGTGCAATACTGTAACATCCCCAAACCCGGCCTATTCACTACGACCAAATCTGGTTATGTTAGTGAAAATATGTTTCTTTACTTAGAATTTAAAACATGAAAATTTATTATCTTTGGAAAATTATGTCCACAGAAATTTAATACATAATATAAGTTTGTTGAAAATTTCTGAATTAAAACATTGTTATAAATTACTATAATATGAACCTTTTTAATAAAAATATTTCTGAATATAATGTAAACTTCAACAAAATTAAATAGAGTACTTTAATCATAGTGGCCCTTATTACATCAAATAAATTAAAACCAAGTAATTAAAATGCTTGAAATAAAAACATTCAAAACGTCTACTGCATGAAAATCGCTTCGCATGGGCCACCTTGTATCCACTCCAACCCGTCCACTAATCACGACTCACCTGTGATGATGGATAAATAATTGGGTGAGGCACAATGACTCAGTGTGTAAGTTAACCACTGAAATCCACCCACATGCTAGCCACATAATATCCCAATTATCAAATGCAACAAGTAATATATATTCATTTTAACAATTACTACAATCTGGCTTGGCCCACATTCAAATCATACTCAAATACTGGGCTAGGCCCATTTCTCAATAAACCACATATCAACTGGGCTTGGCCCATTTCCACGTATGTTCCCAAAACATACCTATCCACATGTCATATTGGGCTTGGCCCATTTCCATATTATCACAAAAATAATGCAACATGATTCCCAACCCAACCTAGGGTCCATCCGCTACACACCCCCTTATCCACCTACCTACACACACTGGGGACTATCGAGTCACCCCTCCTTTTCCTCCAAAAAGGCAACTAATGCCATCCACGATGTAGCGTATAGCTAACATCAAACCACGATGGAGCACAAAGCAATCCATCAAGCCACGATATGGCATAAAGCCCATATCAATCAAGGTAACCACGCGAACCAAATCGCAAAGATCCACAACGCGACCTCGATCGGCGCCAATCCACGATGTAGCACAAAGTCGACATCAACCACGCACTCAAGTACACCGCACCTTCTTTCATATCATAAACCCACCCATGCACATGTAACATAATATAATGCGAGGATGATGCATGTGCATGCTATTCACAATCATAGGCATACTTATATATTAAAAATCAACCATCACATATTAGCCAATTTGCTACTAACCTGGTCATCATCATACCTTTTAGGGGTATATATGGCACACTTATTATCGCACTTGTTAGTAAACATATAACACATAAAACCCGGAAACAAAGAGGCTAATTACACACCTTATTACTAGGAGTTCTAGACTCTCGATCCTCGATGCTATCGTCTCAGCGAAACTACGGCTATTTGCTTAACGTTTTTGTTGCACGCCCACACCCCGGTGGCCAATCTCGCATACACAGAAACGGATCTCTTCTTGAACTTTGGGATGGGGACTTTCCTTGCCCACCTTGATCGGTACTCGAATCCACGTCCATCGTAATCACTTAATTAGAACCCTTTGGTTAAACGTCATAATACAAAATCTCAAGCTTAACAACTACAATTTAACTTACTTATCAAACGATCTAAAATCTCAAAGGCTCCCTCTGCACTTTGTCGATTTGCCCCTTAGATGATCGAATCCAAGAGACTTCCTCAATGCTTCCTTCTTTCTGGCCACACACAAGAGATTATACTTAATGGCACTATGACATTCGGCCATGCCAAAACTAAGGCCAACCATTCGGTTTTGGCCACTACAACAAGGAATTCATAAATCGATTACTAAGGGCAGAACATACTTACCACTCTTGCTTAAGATTCGGCCAACCACACTAGGACACCAAGGGAGATCAGCACCACTCCACTATTCGGCCAAGATGACACTAAATATGGGAAGGGAATTTCGGCACACCAAGAGGGAGAGACAAAAGACTTGATGAAGAATTAGCACTCTACCCTCCCCTATTTATAGCATTCGGCCAACCCCCCTTGAAGACTCCAAGATTTGGCCAACACCTTCCTAGCCACTAATTCAATTCCATTTGAATTAGTTCACTTCAAAACAAGTTGAATTACTCCACTATTATCCCACTTATCACTTTAAAAAAAAAACCAAATAAATAATAATTATCCTCCCTTAACCTAATTAATAATAGATAAATAAAAATAAATAAAAAAAACACATTATCCTCATCTAAATGAGAGTCTTCTAGCCGTCCAACACTTCCTAAAATTGCTGCCAAAAAGCATCAAAAAATTAAATTCCACAATGCGGCTCCTTGGTTCGAACACGGGACCGATCACTGCACACTTCTCCTCCAACGCCCAGGCCACTCGGCCACCTTGATTTTTATGCTAGAAACCCCCAACGTTTATTTATAAACCCTTCTTATCTCAAGCCCATAACCACCAACAAAAATAAACGCCAATCGCAGCCTCCAGCGCCGAACCGCGCCTTGCTCTCCCGGGGCTTAAGTGCCGCACGCCAGCCACTCCACCAGCCCATCTTTCTTGTCGAATTCCTCACCATATACCTTTAAGGCCTTACACACACCCCAACGCCCAAAACAAAATAAAACGCCAAATGCTTCTCCCCCTCGAACCCGCGACTGCACCTAGCGCCTTTTCAAGTAGCGCCTGTGCCACTTTACCACCCCATTTTTCTTGTCCACTAACGCCCACAAAATTGTTTTAAGCCCTACTTCCTTAGTCCCTTCCTTTAACGCTAAAAAAATAAAAGCCCAACCGCTTCCCATGTTATTCGAACCCCTTCCCCTTGGCACTCCCTTTGCATTTAGCGCCCAAGCCACATTGCCAATTCCTTTCTTGTGCCTTAAACGCCCAATTAATTCTTTTAAGGCCTCCCAAAGCCAAGCTCCTTTAATACTTAAAAATTCCAAAAATTTTCTAAGGCATTCCTTGCCTTCTAGGGTTCTCCAAACCCCTAAAAATTCCTCCAACATGACCATAAGCCTACTAATCGCTCGAGCTATGCTCCAAGCGCATAACCCCTAAAACCGTGGTGTTACAATTCTACCCTCCTTAAAATAATTTCGTCCTCGAAATTACTTTACTAATGACGTCCATACAACCTATCTTACCACCTTACGCTTATGTCTTGCGTGACTGATCTTACTAAGGCTATCGTTACCTACACAATCTCTAAGTTCATGCTAAAAATTCAAACACCTCTCTTAGCAACACGAAAAGGCTAAATCGTAATCAAACAAAGTAATTAAAGCATGTACCAAAGCAAAGGAGCTTACCTAATATCACATCCTTGGTTGACTCGACTAGAACCATTCCTTCCATGACTTGAACCACGACCCTCGTCGCTTGAGGACAATTCTTAACTAAATGTGCCTTAGATCCGCACCAAAGCATTCTTTACTATTTCCCCAACACTCTCCCGTGTGAGGTCTTCCACATCGAACACAAGAACGATTCCGATCCATTGGTACAAGTGCACTTACTGTGGTTCTCGGTCCTTAGTCTCTTACGGACATTACTAAACGATGCCGACGGTCCAATATTTCTCTTATTCTCGCTCCTATTCTTTTCTCGGTTTTCTCTTATAGTCTTTTAACCTCTTCAACGATCCGAGCTTTCTCCACTAGCACCGCTGAAGTCTCTCTCCTCTCATGAGCAATCGGCGATTCGAAGTTCATCTCGCAATCCGTCCTCAAACCGGACGCACCTCTCATAATCGGTGGCCACAATTCCCTTAGCATACCGGGCTTAACCGCACAAATTCCGCTTCGACTCAGCCTATCGACTTACTTCCTTGCACTAGATTTAGAAACGCTTTCCTTTGCGAGTCCAAATAATCGGCTCCTACGTACTTTCCTTCAAACTTAACCTTAAAGAAGTCCCAATCCCGCCGATCCGCGGTACACTTTGCTTGATGTTGAGCCACCAACGATAAGCTTCGTCGCGAAGCAACGAAACAAAGACCCTTCAGCTTTTCTTCATTGGTGCAGTCCAAATCGTCCATGATTCTTTTCGATCGCTTCTAGCCAATACTCCGCTACGTTCGAGCTACTCCAGATATTCCTCTAAAGATCTCACTCCGCTCAATCTAAGCCTTTCCGACACCGACTTTCGAGTTCCATTTCCTCTACTAGCTCCTCGCTACACGCTCTAAAATTCGTAACATGGCCCGCGATCATCGCGTCATCTTCTCCCGTCCGGTCTTGCCCTCTACGCCCACTGCTTTGGCAGACTTCACTTTTCGACCCATGGCGGACCCTATCGCCCGATGTCGCCATTCTACTACCTCTACGCGCCCCTAGAATTCATCTCTATTGTCGCGATTTAATCTGATTAACAAATTTTATGCATTAGAAATTTTGTTCCACTATTTAATCGCGAGCAAATTTTTATGAAAGAAGGGTATTCAGAAGTAGTTCTTTCGATCACACAGGGGTTCAGTTCGAGTTTTGCTACTCTAATTCAGAGAATCACTTTCACATTCATCAATAGAGACACCTTCATTTCTCAATGAAGACACATTCAGTGGTATCTACCACACACATTCACTATTCGGACCTTTCTGCCCGTTTCCACCCCAGGGGTATTTTCGTCATTTTCCTATAGAGGTATTTCGGTAATAAACCAAAGCGATTCCAAAAACTTTAATGAGTCAGGATCTTTTTGATATACCCAAAACTAAAGAGTATTTAGAAAATTTCATGCAAATTGAAGGTATACCAGATTTTGGTAACCAGGTTTTCAGTAATTTTGACAATCAGGGTAATTTTGTAAATTTTCAAAGTCGGTTATTATTTTTGCCATACAGAAAATTGGGTACTTTTACAAAGTAAGAAAATTTTATTAAACTTGGGGTTAAACCGGAAATTTTGAAAGTCAGGGGTATTTTAGTAATTTCCAACACAGGGGTATTTTCGTACTAACTGCTCGAGCTATGCTCCAAGCGCATAACCCCTAAAACCAGGGTGTTACAAATACTGTAAGTGTTACTTTATTTTTTTATTTGTTATTTTTCCAAAAATTAAGAATTAATTACTTTAAATGTTACCGTTAAAAGTGTACGTTGGAGGGAAGGCGTGGCACTCGGGAGGTTTAAAAAATCTAGGATTTTGGACAGTGACGGGTAGGGAAAAGCCCGGCTACCTGTTTTTCTCATACTATCTTTCAACATCCCCTATTAAATCTCAAGTACTCATAAAATATAGGCTATTTTATCCAAATGACACAAAAAATATGATAATTAATTATGTTAATAACTGTTTAAAAAATAATAACTCAAATTATTTAAAATAAACATTAAAGTGGGTTAAGCAAAAAAAAAAAAAAGTTAATCTGTTGCTTATTTTCATTTTGATAAAAAAAAGAAGACATTTATTGGTAAATTGCCCTAAATTCAAACCTTATTTTGCTCACACTACTTTGAATTTCTACTTTATTGTTTTTATTTCTACAAAAAGAGTTAATCTGTTGCTTATTTTCATTTTGATAGATAAGAGTAATAACTTTTTATAGGAAAAAGTTAATTAATTAGTTTCAATTTATTTAATTAATAAATATATTATTTTAAAAAATAAATTTCAATGCTCAAACATCAAGACCGCCTTAAGCAAAATATCATCTATTTATCAGATCTAGTCTAATCTAATATGTACACAAGTTTCATCATCAATCAAATAGTATCAGTTCAATTTAGAAACTATAAATAATAAATTTAGTCTATTTTTCTAGAAAAAGTTAATAATTTAAATAAAAATATTAAAATTTTAAACATTACCGGTTCACATGTATTATATATATATTTTAAAATTTTATCAACTTTATATATATATTTTAAAAAAAAATTCATATATTGGGCGGGCCACAGAGGAAAAATAAACACTGGCATAAAATTTAAAAAGGATGCACAAAATCTAAGAAGTTAGTCAATTACTTAAATGGAAAGCAAAAAAATTGAAATATGTACGAGCATGTAGGGGTGATGTGACAAGAAACAGAATCAAGTGGGAAATTACTTAAATGAAAAGCAAAAATTTGAAATATGTTGGCGCATACGGGGTGATATGACAAGAAACAAAATCAAGTGGGAAAGGAGCAAACTGTAAGGCTATTTTACTCACTTAAACTCAAAAAAATTATACCAAATGCCATTTTTGGTAACAGTGAGCCACCAATTGTGTGTGGCTACTCGTGAATAGGTGATTTGATAATTCGATTTTACTTTTTGTTTTTTAATTGTATAATATATAGTATACTCAATTTTGCATTGAAAAAATAATTCAAAAAATAATTCTATTTTTTAGATTGGCGACTCTACTAGGAATTGGGCGATCGTTCACAGTATCCGTGTACCGTATGATGATCGAGATCCATTCCGGGGATGACATAAAATATGCTTCTGAACTTTTTCTTCTTTAAATACAATAATTCCAAAATAATTAAATTAACTAATAACGAATTGTTTATACTGTGCAATTTCTATGGATGCCATATGCCGAGGAAGGGACTACGATGCTCAAACCATCATGGGTTACCGAGCAGCAACATCTGTTCGTGTCAAATGTTCCATTGATTCATTTTTATATGGTGGAGTGAAATGATGGGGGTCGATTATTGAGACAGTTCGGTTGCGTGCAACCTATCTTGAACCCTCCCGTCGACATCAAAGAAGTCCACGGAATAGACAAAAAAGGTTTGGGTCAGAACGCAATAAATTGAGCGAAAAAACATGAGCCGTACACCATTCTATGAAATGATCGACATTTGAGGCGCCCTCCTTTGTATGTCTTACAGGGAGGGTTCTCTCCTACGCGTGAGTACATAGAATGGTATATGACAAATGGGAAGCCCTTCATATTCCAAGGTCGTTATATGCTGCTCTCAAACGACACGTAACCGGAATCTTTCTAATGGCGACGGACGAACACACGAACGTACCGTAATTGAGTTCAACTATTCAGGAACACCGATACTGGTTCTGCCTAACCCCGATCCTGAGCCCCAATATGAAACATCTTGCTCGTCATCATACCACCCGGAAACTAAGAACTTATTTCTTCCATCGTTCGAGGATATATTTGGTGACGACCCCGAGCCTCAACATTCGACACACTCCCGATCATCCTCCTACCACCTAGAGCTCCATCGACAGGCAGGCACACATACTATTGAGGATATTTTTCCATCGGCACCTCTGGTCACGTAATACCCCTTAACTCCCGATGATGGTGTATACGATTATACCACTTTCTTAAGTATACTGAACGAGACACTGGAGGCCAGACCGAGCAACTATGAAACACCTTAGCAAGGTGCATAATATTGTCGACGGAGGCAACCAGACCATTACACGCCATCACCAGAGACATCGCTGGGATAACGACAATTTTGATTGTTTCTGTAAATATTTACTTTAGTTTGTAATTATTCTATTTTTAATGTAATTATCTTAGAAAAATAACAAACTAAATTTATATTGAAAAATAGAATAATTACAAACTAAAGTAAATATTTATAGAAAAAATCAAAATTGTCATGATCCCGACGATGTCCCCGGCGCTGATGTGTAACAGTCTGACTGCCTCCGTCGGTGATGCTGCGCACCTTGCTGAGGCGTTTCATAGTTGATCGGTCTGACCTTTGGTGTCTCGTCTAGTGTACTTAGGAAAGTGGTATAACTATATACACTGTCATTAGAAGTTAAGGGGTATTGCGTGATTGGAGGTGCCGATGGAAAAATATCCTCAATAGTAGGTGTATGTGTTTTTCGATGGAGCTCCGAGTGGTATGAGGATGATTCGGAGTGTGTCGAATGTTGAAGCTTTGGGTCGTCGCCAAATATATTCTCGAACGATAGAAGAAATTGAAGCTCAGGCTCTAGGTGGTATGATGACGAGCTAGATGCTTCATATTGAGGTTCAGGATTGGGGTCAGAGGCAGAATCTGTATCGATGTTCTCGAATGGTGGAACTCGGTTAAGACGCAGTCGTGTGTTCACCCGTCGCCATTGGGAAGATTCCGGTTACACGTCTTTTGGGAGCAGCATATAATGACCTTGGAATATGAAGGGTTTCCCATTTTCCATGTAACAGTCTGGTTTTGACCCTAGTCGGAACAGTAGCTTCGGGACTACAAATTCGAGTCTAAAAAATATTTTAATATTATTTTCTGTGTCTATGATATGTGAATTAGCATGTATGAAAGTTCTGTAAGATAATTTGTCTGTCTTTATGATTAATTTGATAAAAGGATTAAATTGCATTAATGCAAAACTAGCATGATATTTGTAAAAGTGCCCATTTGAGATGGCTTTTTAATAAGGGTGCCTTATGAGGCAAATATGCCAATTTTTAGATAGTGGATGTTTAAAAGACAATTATGGCCTTATATATATGTTATATATATAGTTTATAATAAGGATAATTTGGTAAATGGGTTAATATGTTTGTAATTAAATAAACAAAAGAAAAGATGAATGTTATCATCTTATTTGGGTGCCGAAATTGAAGAAAGAAAAAGAATAAAATTTGCTAGGGCATTCTGCCATATATAAGTAAAATGAAGGTATGTATTGACTTTGGTTTTTAATGATTTTTATGTTTTTGAGATTGTTGCTTAGTCTACCATCAAGCCCATGTTTTAATTTGAAGAATTGTTGATGTTTATGAGATGTGCCATTGATGAAATGGTGAGTTTTGTGATGAGTTTAAGTGTTAAATGAAAGATATGTGTTTAAGGAACATGTTTTGTTATTGAATTTTTGATGAATTTAGCTAATTAGGGCTAAATTGTGAAAATAGCATTTTGAGGGATTAAATTATGAATTTGATGAAATGTTCAGACTTATATGAGCATAGTATGTATTCGGCTAAACATGGGTAAAAGCAAATTTGGTGTATTTTGTGATTTTGTGAATTAGGGACTAGAATGTCCAAATGTGCAAATGTGGGGGCTAAATTGCAAATTACCCTAAATATGTGTATTTGGATTGAATTGAATGTGTTAGTGAATAAAAGGGTTAAATTTGAATATGTATAGATCAAGAACCGAAGAAAACAGACTTAGATCGCGGGAAAGCGAAAGTAATCGAATAACCGAATTCGAACGAATATCCGAATCATAGGTAAGTCTATATACAAATAAATGTATTTGTATTGAATTATGTATGTTCATATGACTATTGATAATGATGAATGCTTATGAGATGTTGTATACATGAATTCCGAGATAAGATCGACATAGTGTTAACATCCGAGAAGTCCCGTACGAACCTTGGAATAGATAGGATTAACTATGTCATGACATATGAGTCTGTTACGTGATATCATGTAAGACCACGTCTGGGACGTTGGCATTGATTTGAGCTTTCGTTTAAGACCACGTTTGGGACGTTGGCATCGAGATGAGATTTACGTGTAAGACCATGTCTGGGACATTGGCATCGTATTGATTCGTGTAAGACCCTGTCTGGGACAGTGGCATCGATATCTGATTACATGTAAGACCACGTCTGGGACGTTGGCATTGTATGACTATTCTGAGCACTCTAAGTATCCTATTAGATTTCGAATGGTTCAACGGGCAAGTCCGGGATACGAACGACTATGTGATTTGTATATTCGTTTCAGGTACGTTTGATATGTACACAAAGTGTGTATGAAAGGTAAGTATCTATATGAACTTACTAAGTTGAATATGTGTGTTGAAATGATGAGATAATATGTGAAGATCAGCTTGAATGATCCGTGTATATATGTGATATTTGAGTCAAAGAATGTGGTAAGATATGGCTAAGCAAATGAGACAAAGAATATATGTGATGAATTTGCTGTGTGAACCATTAATGTCATTGTATCAATACAATTATGTGTATTTTATGTTAAGTTTATTTGTATATGGAAAACTAAGCTTTTGAAAGCTTATTCTGTGTGTGTTTGCTCTGTTTTATAGATCGTCAAAGCTACTGAAGGCTCGGGACCGCCGAGGATCATCATCACACTACTCAACTTGTTTTGGTACCTTTGATATATGTATATAGCTAGATATGGCATGTATAAGCTATTCATTTTGGATGATTGTTAGAATGTGTATATTTGGCCATGAGATGTGGCTAAATAGATGTTGGCATTATGCTTGAGTAAATATGATACATGATGTATGTTGGTATGGTTTGACAGCTTAAGAAATTGCCATAGTATTGGTAATCATATGAATGCATTATAAGTATGTATGTTTGAGCAAATGAAATGGTTGTAAGAAAGGTAAAAATGTGAATGAATAATGCTTGGAATTATATGTGAGATGATTGTGAAAATTAGCATGATTAGAAATGTGATTGAATGTGAATAATTGTTGATAATTTGACATGTCTTGGTTGTCAATTATGTATGATATGAACTGGTATATTGGTTGTAGGTATAACCCTAATGTGGGTGGCATTATGGCCTTGCTGGTGGCCTATTTTGGTCACACGGCCGTGGCACACGGGCGTGCCTAGTAGCCGTGTGGTTATGTCAGTAGCTAGCCTAATATTACACGGCTAAGGTGCACGGGCGTGCCTGGTGGCCGTGTGAATATGACAGTATACATGCTCTATTTGGCACGGTCAAGACACATGGGTGTGTTTGGTAGCCGTGGGAGGCACACGGCCTACCCACACAGGCGTGTGACCTCTGTAAGTTAGAAAAGTTTTAAATTTCTGAGAATTTTAGTATGAGTTTGGTTTAGTCCCAATCCTATTCTAAAGCATGATTAAGGTCTCGTTGACCTATAAAAGGGACACTTTGATTGCGATTGATGACTTGTGTCGAAACCATTTTTATTTTTTTAGAAAACGAGGATCGACTTCAAAACGAAAATGGAGTCGCCACCAATCTTTTTTTACATAGGTGTGATTGGATCACCTTATAAAACTTTTTATTTCAAAATATTGATTTTTGGTCCACAAAATACCAGAAAACAGGTTCGGGAGTCGGTTACGTACGAGGAAGGGTTAGCACCCTCGTAACGCCCAAAAATTGGTACCTAATTGATTAATTAATGTCCTTATGTCGAGAATTTGAAAAATATTTGGGAACATGATTTCTTTAAAATTTTGAATAATTTGAGTTGAAATTGGAGATTCTTTTGTTCCGAAAGCATACAAACATCACATCCAGCACGTTAGGACATGATGTTTTAAACCCTCGTAACCAAAATCATCTCATGATTTACAAAATTCATTAAAAGGATATTTAGTTATTTGAACGAACGAAAAATCGAAACCCAGCACGTTAGGGCACAATTTCCCGAACTTTCAAACACAAAACATTACCTTGTTTTCTGAAATTCTTATCCCGAGATAACAAAACGTCACATCCAATAAGTTAGGACACGACAATTTTGAATTCTTGAGTATAAGTTTTTTTATTTAACTTTTAAAAGAAAAATAATAGGTTCTTTGGACTCGAAGAGGAAAATCGAAACCCAGTAAGTTAGGGTACGATTTCTTTCGAACCTTAGAACACGGAGTATATGCTTATTTTGAAACAAAAATTATAATGCTTTGAATATGATATGACCATAATAGAACAGAAGATGAATTATAATATATATGCATAATAGAATAAATCAAGGATAATAACATAAATAACAAAAATAAAAGCAGAAATAAAATACAATAAAATAGAATTTAAGATCGGCAATCTAAGATTATAGGAAGATGAACAAAAGAAAATAAGAACAAATAATAAATCAATAAATAAACAAATACTTTATATAATAATTAAAAAAATACTAAAGTAATAATAATAGTAATAAATATAATTATAGTAATAACGATATATATATAAAAATAATAGTGGTAAAAATAAAAATAATAATACTAATAAATGTAAGAATAATAATAAAGTCAATTAAATAAAAATAACATTAATAATAAAAGTAAAATACTAATAATATTACAAAAATGATAATGAAATAATAATAATATATATTAATAAACATATAATAGTAAAAAAATAGAAATAATATTAGTAATAATGAAAAAATAATTTAAATCATGAAAATAAAAAGTGATGGTAGAAATAATAATGGTATTAATAATAAAGTAATAGTAATAATAAAATTAATAATGGTAAATAAATAATAGTAGTAAAGAAATAATAGTAAAAGTAATAGGAATAATAAAAATAGTAATAATAATGTAGACAATAAAAATAATAATAGTACTACTAATAATAAATATGATAATAATAATAATAATAAATGTAATTATGGTAATAATAATATATAAAAAAAATAACACTGACAGATTATTCAATTTAATAATAAAATAGCAAAATAATTCGAAAAGGGGCTAAATTGAATTTAAAATGGAAATTTGGGATAAAATTAGAAATAAGTAAAAGGGGAAGGATCGGATTGTAAAGCGCGCGCAGCATAGAAGGACCAAAACAGAAAATAATCCCACCCTCAGAAACGGTGCCGTTCGAATACGGACCAAATTGAAACATAGGAAAAATTATTGGGCAAAATTGGGAATAAAATAAATGTAATTATAAAACAGTAAAAAAGCGGAGGGGTTAAATGTGCAATTAGCCCCTCTATCAAAAACACGCGGATCCTGAGATTGGGTCGGGTCAATGCGCGGATCCTCATCTTTAAAACGGTGCCGTTTTGGTCATTAACTGACCACTTCAAAACGACGTCGTTCCTTCAGCTTATAAAAGTCAAAAATTGGCCCAAAAATTCATTTTAGATGCTGTTAAAAAAAAAAACATAGGAGGGCTCTGAAATACTCTCCCCCAGGGCGATTTTCGGTCCCAACTCCAGCGTCGGACCACCACGCCGGCCACCGTCGGCCACCGCCGGCCACCGTCTCCGGCCACCGTGTTTAAAAATGTAAGTTTTTTTTATGTTTTTTTTTAAAAAAATGTTATATATATATGATATATTTATAGTTTCAAAAGAAATAAAACAGCATATAAATAAAAAATTTATAGCATTCGAAAATAAAGGAAAAAAAAATAATAAAAGGAAACCTTTGCTGATCTGATATTTTTCGACTCTGTATTTTTTTGTGTATATTTCTGTATTTCGAACCTCCGTATATATCTGTGTATTCCTCCGTTGTTACAAAATAATCAGGCTTTTATAGCCTTGAAAATAAAAAAATAAAAAAGGAATTTGCTTTGTTTTGCCATTTTTGTTGCGATTTGTTTCCTTTCTTTTGCAGGTGGACGAAGATCTCGCGATGGAGATGAGGCGCGCTAACTGCGGCGCGAATAACGGTGGCATGACCGAAGGGCTATTGAGGCATTGCGGCGCGAAGTCTGGGATCTTGCTGGGACGCTTGCGGCGCGAGGGTTTCAGGAAACCCTAGGTTTCTGTTTAGTCATTGGGCCCTTGGGCCATTTGGGTCATGGGATTAGGTATAGTTGGGTAAGGGTCTGTTGGGCTTAATGGGTAATGGGTCTATTGGGTATCTGTTTGGCCTTAATATTGTAACTGGACTGTTAAAATAAACTGGACTTTATTATTTTTTTTTTGTTTTTATTTTTTGTTTTTGAATTGTGTATGGGCCCGGGAAAAATGGGTTACTACAACTTGTATTATGAAATGTTTGTAAAAGTTTTCGATCTGTTCAGTAATACCTTTAACCCTAATCCGGCGACGGATATGGGTTAGGGGTGTTACATTCCATATACCATTTTGCGTATTCGCGCGTAGGAGAGAACCCTCATTCTAAGACATGCAAGGGAGGGCGCCTCAAATGTCGATCATTTTACAGAATGATGTTCGGTTCATGTTTTTTGGCCCAATTTATTGCATCCTGAACCGAACCTTTTTTGTCCAATCCGTGAACTTCTTTGGTGTCAACGGAAGGGTTTGAGATAGGTTACGCGCATCCAATTGTCTTAATACCCGACTGCCATCGTGCCACTCCACCATATGAAAATGAATCAATGGAACATTTGACACGAACATATGTTGCTGCTCGGTAACCCATGATGGTATGAGCATCGTAGTCCCTTCCTCGACATATGGCATCCATAGAAATTGCACAGTATAGACAACACATTATTAGTTAATTTAATTTTTTTGGAATTATTGTTTTTGAAAAAAAAAGATTCAGTAGTGTATTTTACGCCATCCCCGGAATAGGTCTCGATCATCAAACGGTACATGGATACGGTGAACGATTGTCTGATTCTTGGTAGAGTCGCCTATCTGAAAAATAGAATAATTTTTTGGATTATTTTTTCCACACAAAATGAGTATACTATATTATACAATTAAAAAAACAAAAGGTAAAATTGAATTATCAAATCACCTATTCACGAGTGGCCACACACACGGTTGGTAGCTCACTGTTACCAGAAATGATATTCGGTATAATGCCTAAGACTGCAGTAGAATGTAGCAACTGCCCATGGTCTTGGTAGACGGCTTTGTCACTTGACAAAGCTCACGGTATAAGCATGCCAATACTGTAGGGCCCTAACTAAATCTCCCGTTTTGCTTGAGGTCCTCTAGTAATTGGAGGTACATGATGTGGACTTTATTTTGATTTACGTCCGGCATAAGTACTTCATCTATAAGTTGCAGAATAAACGCTCTTGCAGCGTAGATAATGTCTATCTGCTTTGGACTGCTTGGTAGATTTTGGAAGTTTGCTCTTAACTAGGTAAATTTAAGACTGGTTAATCTTCCTTCCAAATCGTTGGGGGGGGCACTCTTCCAAGTAATCGTTCACAAGTGCCCTACGGATCGATCACTTTTCTAGGCCCCGTCACTGCTTCGCTGTTAATAGAGACAACCCCAGCTGGACTGTTACGTCTTACAGTGTAATGGTGACCTCCCCACGTGGGAGGTGAAATGTATGTGTCTCCAAACGCTATCTTTCAACTAAGGCCGATATTAAATTAGCTCGTAGATCGGCTATCTGAATGTACGCGACTACCCTAAAACTTGCTACGTTCAAATACGGTAAAACCCTCTGATCGTGAAAACATCCAAGATCATGCAATCGGGGTCTCGCAATCCGGTACTGATCCTGCGTTTATAGTAAATATAAAATGTTATATTTCTCTTTTAAAAATAATTTATCATAGGAATTCAAAGTAAACGGGTCATTGGGTATAAAATTTACCATGTAAATAGTCTTTCTTGTTATCAAATTATTGTCCTACGAACAACTCTTCAGCGTCGAATTCTTCATCAAGTAGGTGAGCCGACACTACATTTGTATATTCCAGGAACTCGCATGCAAGAGCCGCATTCGGATCCACGTCGGTCATGAAGGCCCTTAGATTATTCCTTATAACTATATCGAGACCCGTGTGCTCGGCCGAATAGGGGTTTACATCTTCACCCTCCACTAGGTTCTTCTCGTCTATGTCTTCAGGGATGTCATCCAAATCGGGGTCACTGAAATCATTGTTAGGATCACGATGGGACTGATATTCATTATCAGACCCTTCATCACCATCTTCTATGGTGGCCAACACCTCTGGATGGTTCTCTAGACGATTACAAGTGTTTGGGATGTTATAGGAACATCCACCGGTGTTTGGATTTTTGAGAGTTGGCATTGAGCCTCCACAACCCCGACTGATCTTCCCAGTAGACGTTAAGATCAAAATCAATTCTAAAACGCTGACTTACTTGAATTACAACTTGAATGGGTTTCGATTCAACTATCTCCGCGAATAATTCAACCGGGCTGGGATTATAATTCTCAGTGGAGCAATAAATTGCTATTATTGTTCCTAGATCATCATCATCTTCAGTCTCTATTTTCGAGAACTTGAGCGGATCTGTTGAAACTGGAAATTTGTAAAACAGCTGTAATAACCCATGTTGCCCGGGCTTTGAAATAAACCAAAATAAAAATAAAAATAAATAAAACCAATTATTTAAACATTCCTTTTACAAAACCAGTTTACAGGCCCAAAATTACAATACCTAAACAGTTGACCCAATTACCCTGTTACACACTTAGCCCAATACCTAAATTAACTCAGACCCAAAACAAACCTAAAGTGACCTAACCCTAGACCCAAATTCGAACGGCCCAAAAGGCCCAAATGTTAAACAGAAACAGGGAACCTAGGGTTTCAGAGAAACCCTAGGCGTCGCAAGCAAGAATCCAGCGTTCGCACCGAGGCCCCAAATTGCACCGCAATCCGCGCACGCCATGTAACATCCTAAATTTACGGGCCTATACATTTAGTGTAGGGATAGGTTTACTATGTTAATTTAATTGATAGGGGTCTAAATTTGGGCTTAGAATTAGGCAAAAAGGCCCAGATTAAAGTGGCATCATTAATAGTTAAAAAGGAACAAGTTTTGGGTCGCAAGGAGCCCATGTTTTAGGCCAAATTCGGCACTTTAAATGAAGAGAGGGTGACGCCACACACAAGGAATTAGGGGCCCAAGTATTAAGTTTAATGAGGCCCAAATATTTTAATTTAAGTGAGTTAAATTTGGCATTAGGGATTAGTAGAGGTGGACGGCTACAAGGCTATAAAATAGGAGAATTTATGTGGATTTTTAAGTGATAATATCATAGATAAAAAGGAGAAAAGTTAGGAGCTTATCTTCAAGGGAAGTGTTGGCCGAAAATCCACCACCTAGAGGAGTGTAAAATCGGCTCATTGCATGGCAAGGAGGGTGCCGAATTTCTCCTCTCTTTAGCTTGAATTTTAAGAGGCGTTTTGGTTTTTAGCGAAGAGGTGCCAAAATATCTATAAATAGGGGCTAGCTCCTTGATTCTGACACTGAAAACCCTAAATTTCTCTCTCATTGTGCCGAAATTCCCTAGCCTCTCCCTCTCCAATTTCTTTTCTCCAATTCTTTAAAAGTCGAAACTCTTCTCCACTTTTTCCTTCTTGTGCCGATTTCTCTAGGAAGCCGAAGCATCCATAGTCTTTTCTTCTATTCATCCTATTTGAGAATTAGTTCTATACTTCTGGCATTTAAATCTTCCATGGGCATTGCCGAATCCTCTCTCTAGTGCTAGCCGAATCTCCTATGCTAAGGAAGCTTAGTCGACTAGATCTAAAAGCCAAAAATCATAAGTCTCTAATTTCGGGATTTTAAGGTAAGAAGATTTGTTATTCAAATATATATAAAATCGGGTAGAATACTAACCATGGCCGAATATAGGAGAGGCCTATTTTCGCAATTGTTCCGGCAGTTAAGCAAGGCTATAGATTGAGGATAATAGATCCAGATAGCAAGGACATCGACTAAGAATATTGGATTTCGTAAGATCAGGTGTGTAATTCTCCACACCATCTAGATCTGTTTGATTAATATATGAAAATAAGTATTACATGTTTTGTTAAATGCCGAAACCCCGACATATTGACGGGAACCCAAAGAGCGTAAAGCAAATCACCAGGTTAGTAAATGATCTGATTAAATGTTATAAGTATACTGATTTTATGTGATTGCATGGGTTGGGTTTGATGAAAGGGAGGAAGTTATATGTTGTAGCGGTTTTTACCGTGATCTGTTGTAGCGGTTCCTTACCGTGATCTATTGTAGTGGCTTCTGCCGTGATCTGTTGTAGTGGCTACGGCCATGATCTGATGATGAGTAGCACAACTGCCATCAAGGCGTGTAGCGGTGTGGGTTGATTGTAGAAATCCCCAATGGTATGAATGGCTGGTACGGGGGCGTGTAGCGGATGGACACCTAGGATATGGGTTGGGCTTTGCATATTATTTTTGTTACTTATATTTTGATTATTCTGTTTTATATGGCTAAAACCCAAATCTAATGGTGCATGAGGGTTGCACACTGAGTCTCGCGACTCACCCTTTAATTTTAACCATCTCATGTGACACTTAGGGCATCGGACCCGGGTGGAGAGGAGAGCAAGGTGACCATGCGATGTGAGCTTTGAGAATTCAAAAAAAGACTTAGTCTAATTTTTTTATTTTCATTTAATTAATGGGTTCAAATTTCCTTGTAATAAGGCCATGGGCCACTAGACTACCATTTATGTCTTGGGATTTTGTTGGGCTTTTATTACTGGGTTTTAAGTTTTACGTTTTCAATTAAGTTAAGACCTGCATGAAATTTTGATTTTTATTTAAAATCTACCAAGATAATTGGTTACTTAATATTTTATACTTTAATGAATTATTAAGCTTTTGAAATAAAGGTGTAAACCTAGTAATTGTTTTCCAAAATGCGACATGTTATGTAAAATCTCTTAAGTGACATACCAGATCCGGTTGTAGCGTTTAGGCCAGGTTTGGGGTGTTACAAATTAGTATCAGAGCCCGGTTCAAAACTCGGCTCTGGGGGTTTTTGGGGCTCAAAACGTTTTCTAAAGTTGGGTTTTTGAAACATGCATATTTATACAGTTCTATTAGCTCAGCATGGCACCTGCGTCTCCGGCCCAAGTCCGCCAGGTAAGTATTCTGAACCATTGTGTGATATAATATATGTGGGCTTGATGGGCTTTATGGGACGTAGATTAGTTAGATTAGAACTTGATGGACTTTAGGCCTATTTGAAACAACTCTTAAAATCTCATAAGACTTAACTTCACTAAACAAACCCGTGAACGAGCCGCGCAAGACTAGGGTGTGGTAACAGCATACGCATGTCTAGGATTGGATCGGGAAGAGCACAGTATTTAAGCAAATCCTAGTGACTCACCTCCTCTTCATTTGGAATCCTACCCAGCACGTAGTGACTGTTCACCTTAGCCAAGTTAGGGTGTGGCAATGGGCATACGCATGTCTAGGAGTGGATTCAGGGAGAGCTTGGTACTTAAGCAGTACTAGCGACTCACCTCCTCTTCACTAGAATCCTACCTGGTGCGTGGTGACTATTCACCCTAGTTACGAGGACTTGTTGATGGGCTAAACCTTATAATTAAAACCCGAAAGGGACCAGCCACCCTAGTTTGAAAAAAAAAAAGAAAGAAAATTTCTCAAGTTTTGCAAAATTTTCAAAATACGTTTGATTTGTGAAAACTACCAACCAGCCATGAATTTGTAAAATACCTATGTTTTGAAAATTTACCCAAAAATCTCATGTTTATAAGAGTAACCCGGACCATGAAACTAGATTTTTCCCCAAAGTACCCTGTTTGAAAAAAAAAAACAACAACAACAACATCGAAATATCCTTGGTTAGAAAAAAATTACCAACCTACCCTCATTTTGTCAAATGACCAAAATACCTCTGGTTTGTACAATTACCAAATTACCCCTGATTTGCAAAATTACTAAATTGCCCTTGATTGCAAAATTACCAAAATACCCCCAGATTTCAAAATTACCGAAATACCCCCGGATTTCAAAATTACCGAAATACCCCCGGATTGTAAAATTACCAGAATACCCTCACTTCACGAAATCAACAAGGAACTTTATTATGAAAAATTATGAAAATACCCCTGTAGGATGAAATTACGAAAATACCCTTGGGTAGTGAATCAACGAAAACACCTTTACGTGAAGAATGTAAGTGCTTGGATGATTTTTGGATGATGTATGTGTTTTATTTTAGTTAGAGGTTACAAACTTGAGACTGTATTGTGAATGCGAATTCGAAAGAACCACTCTTAAAACTATTATTCATAAGACTGTTAGTGGTTAACTAATGAAAGAAAACTAATAATCCATAAAATTCTTAATCAGATAAACGCGAATCGGTAAAATGAGTACAAGGGGACGAGGACGCTCTAGATGCTAACACTGGTGCGTACTCTACCATAGTATACTAAGTGTTTCTTTTGGCTTTAGAATCAGAGTGAGTGCGTGAAAGCATAGTGGTGAGACTTGGGTAGTACGATTAATAGTTAGTTGGAAATTTCGAGGACGAAATTTCTTTAAGGGGGTAGAACTGTAACATCCTAAATTTACGGGCCTATACATTTAGTGTAGGGATAGTTTTACTATGTTAATTTAATTGATAGGGGTCTAAATTTGGGCTTAGAATTAGGCAAAAAGGTCCAGATTAAAGTGGCATCATTAACAGTTAAAAAGGAACAAGTTTTGGGTCGCAAGGAGCCCATGTTTTATGCCAAATTCGGCACTTTAAATGAAGAGAGGGTGACGCCACACACAAGGTATTAGGGGCCTAAGTATTAAGTTTAATGAGGCCCAAATATTTTAATTTAAGTGAGTTAAATTTGGCATTAGGGATTAGTAGAGGTGGACGGCTACAAGGCTATAAAATAGGAGAATTTATGTGGATTTTTAAGTGATAATATCATAGATAAAAAGGAGAAAAGTTAGGAGCTTATCTTCAAGGGAAGTGTTGGCCGAAAATCCACCACCTAGAGGAGTGTAAAATTCGGCTCACTGCATGGAAAAGGAGGGTGCCGAATTTCTCCTCTCTTTAGCTTGAATTTTAAGGGCGTTTCGGTTTTTAGCAAGAGGTGCCAAAATATCTATAAATAGGGGCTAGCTCCTTGATTACGACACTAAAAACCCTAAATTTCTCTCCCATTGTGCCGAAATTCCTAGCCTCTCCTCTCCAATTTCTTTTCTCCAATTTCTTTAAAAGTGAAACTCTTCTCCACTTTTTCCTTCTTGTGCCGATTTTTCTAGGAAGCCAGAAGCATCCATAGTCTTTTCTTCTATTCATCCTATTTGAGAATTAGTTCTATACTTAGGCATTTAAATCTTCCATGGGCATTGCGAATCCTCTCTCTAGTGCTAGCCGAATCTCCTGTGCTAAGGAAGCTTAGTCGACTAGATCTAAAAGCCGAAAATCATAAGTCTCTAATTTCGGGATTTTAAGGTAAGAAGATTTGTTATTCAAATATATATAAAATCGGGTAGAATACTAACCATGGCCGAATATAGGAGAGGCCTATTTTCGCAATTGTTCCGGCTTTTAAGCAAGGCTATAGATTGAGGATAATAGATCCAGATAGCAAGGACATCGACTAAGAATATTGGATTTCGCAATATCAGGTGTGTAATTCTCCACACCATCTAGATCTGTTTGATTAATATATGAAAATAAGTATTACATGTTTTGTTAAATGCCGAAACCCCGGCATATTGACGGGAACCCAAAGAGGGTAAAGCAAATCACCATGTTAGTAAATGATCTGATTAAATGTTATAAGTATACTGATTTTATGTGATTGCATGGGTTGGGTTTGATGAAAGGAGGAAGTTATATGTTGTAGCGGTTTTTATCGTGATCTGTTGTAGCGGTTCCTTACCGTGATCTGTTGTAGCGACCGCCGCCGTGATCTCATTGTAGTGGCTACGGTCATGATCTCGATGATGAGCAAAGACGATCGCCATCAAGGCGTGTAGCGGTGTGGGTTGATTGTAGAAATCCCCAATGGTGTGAATGGCTGTGCGGGCGTGTAGCGGATGGACACCTAGGATATGGGTTGTGCTTTGCATATTATTTTTGTTACTTATATTTTGATTATTACATTTTATGAAATTTGAAGCCCAAATCTAATGGTGCATGAGGGTTGCACACATCGAGTCTCGCGACTCACCTTTTAATTTTAACCATCTCGGGTGACACTTAGGGCATCGGACCGAAATGGAGAGGAGAGCAAGGTGGCCATGCGACAGAGCTTTGAGAATTCAAAGCAAAAAGACTTAGTCTAATTTTTTTTATTTTCATTTAATTAATGGGTTCAAATTTCCTTGTAATAAGGCCATGGGCCACTAGACTACCATTTATGTCTTGGGATTTTGTTGGGCTTTTATTACTGGGTTTTAAGTTTTACGTTTTCAATTAAGTTAAGACTGGATGAAATTTCGGTTTTTATTTAAAATCTACCAAGATAATTGGTTACTTAATATTTTATACTTTAATGAATTATTAAGCTTTCGAAATAAAGGTGTAAACCTAGTAATTGTTTTCCAAAATGCGACATGTTATGTAAAATCTCTTAAGTGACATACCAGATCCGGTTGTAGCGTTTGGGTCGGGTTTGGGGTGTTACACGCCACGCCTTCATCAGCGCCGGACATAGCTTCCCACCTGCAAAAGGAGAAAGAAACAGCAGCAAAATAGAGCGAAATATGGCAAATAGTTTCTTTCCTATTTTGTTTTCGGGTTATAAAAACCCCTAATCTGTAAATCGAAGTGAGGACTGAAATACACAGAGGGAGAATATACAAAATACACAAAAAGGATACGAAAATAAAAAGAACAAATTTTTTGCAATTCAGAGGTTTTCTTTTTACGCGTTCTTTTTATTTTTTATGCATGCATATTTTTATATAAAAAAAATACAAAGACAGAGAAAAAGAGTTTTTACCTTTTGATTTGCGTCCGAGAAATCAAGTTTCTGGCCTCCGGCCGTATGGCGCGTGCGCACGTGGTCCATGATCCCAATGACCGAACCAGCAGAGGGGAGGAGGGATCGAGAGAGAATTCAATTTTTTTTTTTTAAGAACGGAGGCCAAATGAATTTTTGGTCAGAAAATTGACCTTTATAGCATGTTGAAAACGGCGCCGTTTTCGCTTAAGTCAATAAGCGTTAAAACGACGTAGTTTGAAAGATCAAGACCCGCGCGTTGACCCGACCCGGGGAGGATCCGCGTGTTTTCATTGAATGGTCTAATTGCCATTTTAGCCCTTCCGCATTATTTCAATTTTACGATTAAGTCCTGTTACATTTTTAAATTTTTTACAAATGCACCCAGAATTATTTCTTGTATTTCAATTTAGTCCCTCTTAGATATGTTTTATTTAATTTTTTTTATTTTTTAATCTTTATATTATTTTAATATTATTATTTTATCATATTAAAATGTTATATTATTTTTATTATTTATATATATATTAATTTGTTTATGGTATAAAATTTATATATATATAGTTTTTATATGTATTAATTTTATATATATGTAATTATTATTGTTTATTACTTATATTATATAAATTAGCATATTATTATTTATATTATATATTTCTAACTATTATTAAATTATTATTTTATTTTAGTTTAATTATTTTTTATTTTACAAAATTATTTTAGTATTTATATATATTAGTTATTATATTATATTTTAAAATTGTGTACATTATATAATATTATATTATATCATTTTTTTTAAACTAAAAATTATTTATATTGTATAATATATTCTACTTACATTATTTATGTTATATAGATGTAATTTTTTTTATTTATTATTTAATCTTGCATGAAAAGTTCATATTTATTTAGTATTTTTTTATTGTTTCATATATATTGCTTTATATATTGTTTTTGTCCATGCAATGCCCTTTTATTTATTTATTATTTTATGATTACTTTAGTGTAATTATTTTAGATGTATTTTATATTGTCTATATTAAATGTTAATGTATTATAATTGCTTTTAATATTTATGTTCGATTATGTATAAATGCAATATTGTCACATGGATTATTGTTTAAAAAAGAAATACATTTTTTGCAAAATTATTATATTTTATCTAAAGGTTTTTAAAATAAGGCAATGTTTTGTATTTAGAAATTCGAGAAATAGTGCCTATCGTGCTGGGTTGCGATTTTCCGTTTGGCTAAATAACTAAATATCCTTTTAACAAGTTTTGTAAATCATGAGATGATTTTGATTACGAAGGTTTTAAAATATCGTGTCCTATCGTGCTGAATGTGCTGTTTATATTCCTTCGGAACAAAGAAATCTCAAATTTTAACTCAAATTGCTCGAAGTTTTTAAGAAATCATATTTTTAAATACTTTTAAATTTCAAACATTTGGACATGATTCTATCGATTAGGTACCAATTTTTGGGCGTTATGAGGGTGCTAACCTTTTCTCATGCGTAATCGACTCTCGAATCCGTTTTCTTGTTTTTCGTAGACCAAAATCAAATGTTTTAAAATAAAACGTTTTACAAGGTGATCCAATCACACCTAAGTAAAAATAGATTGGTGGCGACTCCCATTTTTGTTTTTAAAAGTCGACTCTGTTTTCTAAAACTTTTAAAATGGTTTCGACATCTTGGCGACTCCGCTGGGGACAATAAGAGAGTCAAGCCGTAAAATCGATAATTTCATGTCCTTTTGTTCGAATTTAAAATTTTGATTTTAAAAATATGATCCTTTTATTGCATGCGATTTTAAAATATATCTCTTTGCATTGCACTGCATGACCGTCATGGTCACACCCTTAAGTGGGAGCGAGAAGCTATGCCTTCGTGAGGTTTTCACCTCCGCATGGGCTAGTGAGCTGCTTCCGGAATACATCTGTACCTATGTCTCCATGAAGTTTTCACTTCCACATGGCCATAGGGAAATGTATTCCCTTGAACTGAACTCGGTCCATATGAGCCTATAATGGGTGAGGATCGAGGAATCTGCTAGTTCAGGTACCTCAACTTTAGAGCTGAACCACACATAGAAAACCTAGGGACTTACCCTAAGTAGAACGATATCGAACCTTAGTAGTTACTCAGATAGGTGTTCTATGTTATTTTTTTTCCTGTGCTAACATTTTTATTTTGTTTTGATTGCATTGCATCCACATCATAGAAAAGAGGTGTTGATTCAAATTCGATTGTTAAATAGAAAAGTTTGTCATAAGGAAATGGATTTTTTGATAAAGTGGATTATAATACGGTTGTCCAAATATGTTTCAAGCAAACACAACTAGAGAAGACTGATAGTCTGTGAAGGAATACAAGAGTTTATTGCCCAAGGATTCAAGCTGACAAAGATTATTCGAGAATCACCACGGCAAGGCTTTCTTGAAGAGGCTAACAAGCATTGCGAGGATAAGTGAGCAGTGAGTCGCAGCCCAGATCAAGCAAAAAAGGAGCTAATAGGAGGCATCTATTAGAAGTTTGTAGGATTCAACCTATGTGAAGATGGGGATTGATGTTTTTGCTTGGAATATGAGGATGTGGCCGTATATGTGATCTGTTTTATGTAAATAAATTTGCTTTCTAGAAAAGTTTTTCTAATGGAATTGAATTCAGAATCAACGTCTCTCTCTCTTTGCATTCATGTATTTGCATTACATCATATCATTTGCATTTAAGTCCATAAAGAGAGTCTAATTAGTTGAAATTATAACAGAGAGAGAGAGAGAAAGGGAAGGAAATCTGGAAGCTGAACATCCTTACGGTACACGCGCCAAATCGAAGAAAATGGAACAATTCCAAAGAGACATTCAAGACCAGATGCAGGAGCAAATGGAAAAACTCCAAAAAAAGATGAGGGACCAGATGCTGGAGGCTCAAAAGAATATGATGGCTCAAATGGCCCAAATGCTGAGTGGGGCAATGGACAGGGGAAAGGGTCCCATAATTAACGCTGATGACAATGAGGATTTTCCTCGAGGTTTTACCCCACCACATGTACAACCTGAGGAGTATCCCCAAAGGCCACCTGTCATAATTAGGCCTCAACAGAGGCAAGCTGATAATAGACCACCCATGAACTTCCAAGTGGGCTCAGGATCTAATCTAGGAGACAACCCTGCTAATCCCGTCATCCCTGATTTGGATATGGCAGAGAGAGAAGGGATAAGAACTAAATCTTCAAGGAAGTTGGAGGACCGCTATAGATGGTTGGAAGAAAAGTTCCAAGCTTTGGAAAATGCTGATCATCACCATGGTATTGATGCAAAAGACTTGAGTTTGGTTCCAGATTTGGTACTTCCTCAAAAATTCAAGATGCCAGAGTTTGAGAAGTACAACGGGACTAGCTACCCTGAAGTCCACATTACCATGTTTTGCAGACGCATGACCGGCTATGTTCACAATGATAAACTCTTGATTCATTGTTTCCAAGACAGTTTGGTGGGGGCAGTGTCTAGGTGGTATAATCAACTCAGCCGCGCTAACATTAATTCCTGGAGAGACTTAGCTCAAGCCTTCATGAAGCAATACAACCATGTCACAGACATGACGCCTGACAGAATCACTTTGCAAAACATGGAGAAGAAACCAAATGAAAGTTTCAGGCAGTATGCGCAAAGATGGAGAGAGGTCGCCATACAAGTTCAGCCACCACTCCTAGAAAATGAGACTACAATGCTCTTCATTAAAACCTTAAAGGCTCCATTCATCACTCATATGATAGGAAGTACTACTATGAGCTTTGCGGATATAGTGATGACAGGAGAGATGATTGAAAATGCCATAAGGGGTGGCAAGATTGAAACAGTAGAAACCACTAAAAGGTCTGCTCCTAGGAAAAAGGACGACGAGGTGAATAATACGAGTACATACAACAAAGGGTACTCAAAAATAATTACTGTTAACCAGCCAAAGGTGATCACTGCTAGGCAACAAGGGTCGGTGAGACAAAAGTCGGGCACAAGGCAAAACTCTAAAAAGCTCTAATTTACGCCAATCCCAATGACCTATAAGGAGCTATATCAAAGTTTGTTTGACGCACACGTGGTGTCCCCATTTTATTTGAAACTGTTGCAACCTCCATTCCCAAAATGGTAAAACGAGAATGCCCAATGTGAGTACTATGCGGGAATAAAGGGTCACTCAATTGAAAACTGTACTACGTTTAAGAAGTTGGTTGAAATGTTCATTAAGATGGGAATTGTGAAGTTCGACGATTCATCAAAACTTGATCACTTTAACGAGGTAGTAAATATGATAATTGAAGGAGGAGACAAGAAATTTGTGATCCCTTGAAGAAATCAAAAGCGAAGAGGGAATCGGGGAACAAAGTTTATAAGCCCTTGTATACTTAGAAGTGTTTTGAATAATGAGATTGTGGAAGAGATCTCTGTATTTTTAGAGCTAATCTAGAGTAACATTCAAAACACGCTTGTTGCCTTAAGCCTAGAGGCAACAAGACCCCTTTTGTGAAATAGGCTTGCATCCTAAATTTTATTTCAATAAAATGCATCTTTTGAGCGAATATTCTTTTATTCTTTCCATTTCATACTGTACAAACAATTATTCTTAGTTTGGGCTTTCTTTCAAGTATTCTTTCATTCTTCATTCATGACCATACAAATAATCATTTTTTTGAATTGTTTATTCTTTGGAATCTTCTTTCGGACCTACATTAGGTCTTCAGATATCAATGACATGAGCGACGTTGTTACGGATTCCCTTTTTGAATGAAATATGGGTCTAGGGGATCTCAGGACTTTGAAGATGACAGAGATTGTAACATATCTTCTGATTTATTAAAGAATGGTAGAACAAGAGAAAAAATAGATCCTACCTTACATAGGGTCAATGGATATTGCGAGCCTAGAAAAGGGGTGAAGATCGAAGCCCAGCTCACCATAGAAATAATGCGAGACACCATTGATTTATTTTCAAGAATTCAAAGATATTTTTGCACGATCATATCAGGACATGCCTGGGCTACTAAGAAACGGGCTAAACATGAGGATCAGGCACTATTGATCTACATAGAAAGGGATGGTATCAGTTATGCCGTATTAAAGGAGACAAGATTCATGTGCCTTCTTCAGTTCTTCACAAATTTTCCATATATGGGGACATGGATGTGATGGGGCTAATCTTGTCAAAAACTCTTAGCTAATATCGATTCATTGTCGTGGTCATCGTTTACTTCACTAAGAGGGTGGAAGTAGCTTCATATGCCAATGTTACAAGGTCGAAGTCAAATATAAAAAAAAAAGATCAAGCGCCTACAAAGAATACCAAAAAGGACAAAGTTAAAAGTTTGTAGTCTGTTCAAAGATCAGGCAGCATATCACAGTGCAGCAAAGGTTGCCAAACAAACAAAAAAAATAGGAAAGGTGACTAAGACTTGTAAGGATTGGCATAAGAAGCTACCATTTACTCTCTATGCTTATCAAACGACGACCAGGACTTTCGCTGGGGCAACATTTTTCCCATTGTTTTATGAAGCAGTTTTGCCCATGAAAATCAGATTCCTTTGCTCCAAGCTTCGATTGAGTCAGGAATTGGATGAAGAAGAATGTCTCTAGTGAACTTGGATGAAGAAAAGGGTTTGAAAGTATTCATCATGGTCAAATGTACTAAAATTGATTATGCTGAAGGTCCACCCAAAGAAATTTCATGATATTGAAGATTTTAGAGAAAATCATATGCCAAACTGGAAAGACCTTATGTTGAAAAGAAGGCATTTTCTAGAGGAGCATTGATATTGACCGAGATGGATACTAAAAACTCGCCCAATCCGGTGAATTCAGGGTCAATCAAGAAGGATTTTACCTGAAAGAGGAATGACTAAGGTGAAAACCCGCAAAGGGCGCCTTGAGTTCAAATTCAAAAAAAAAAAGAAAAAAAGGGGAAAAAGAAAAAGGAGAGGCCAAGGCGAAAACCCGCAAAGGGCGCTTTGAGACCAAATGAGTTTTGAGCTGAAAACCCAAAAGGGCGGCTCAAAGTTTGATCAAAAATAGGGCATGAAGTAGTCTTGCTAGGCCTGAATTAACAATGAGGAAGTATGCTACATCTTAGGGCATTGACAAAGTACTTCGGATCCTCTAAACACGTATTGAGTTCGAAATGGTCCTCAAGAAGTTTGAACAGAGAAGCTCAGGCTGCGATATCTGAGCCACCTAGCTTCTATCTTACCCATTTTTTGAATTTGCTTTATTTTTTCCAAAGATACACCCTAATCAATTTTCTTTTATTGTTTTGGCTATCTTTGATTAACCTATTTATTTCGAGCTATGATCTTGATTAATTTCTTTCTCGTCCATTGTTGTGATCTTTTTCAAGCATTTTATATTGAAATAAAGATTAATGGACTAATAATACTTTCATAAAAGGAGTTTTGCATATTACTCTGGAGGCTTCTAAATAATATGAGAATCTGAAACAAGACTATTTTTTAAAACTTACCAAGCCCTAAGGGTTGGGAAATATTGAAAGATGATTAGCTCTTTGGATCCTTATTGGATAAGACATTTTGTCGATGATACCATTTCGAAAAATGACGGGCAATGTCAACATAGGAATAAAAGGGGATCATTCTCGGAAAAGAAAAAGGATACCCTACATTCGTGCAAATTTCAGGCACATATATCTGGTCATTACACCCAGGGGATGGTGTAACAGATTAAATTGAACATAATACAATCCATACCTCTGAGTGGTAACGAGATGGATGAGGAAAACCAAATGCTATTCCCCTGAAATTGCAGTGAGTGGTACATACACCGGGGCAGGTTTGTTGAGCAGAACATATTCGTTTCTTTGGGTTTTCTGTCAGAAGATACCAGCTGTACGAGGAAGCATGGTAGCGCATCAGTGATAGAAACTTGATGAACTTTGAGCAATGACAACCTAAACATTAAATAGGGATCATTCTCACACTTTCAATTAGGAGTATTTGATTCATTCCGATTATTGTATCCTAATCGTTAAAAAAAAAAGAGAGAAAAAGAAGGAAATTATTCTCATGACATTCTGCATTCATGCAAATGTCATTCCTAATATCATTTAGTTAGGAGCATTAGATTCATTCCGATCATGCATCCTAATCATTTTACATTTTAAAAAATGGGATCATTCTCATGACATTCTGTATTCATGTAAATGTAATCCATAATACATTCGAGTCTACAGGACACGTCCCTCAGAGGACGGTGTAGCAAACCAAAAAGTTTAGATTTTGTTCCCTAGAGATGGTAGTGGAGTAAACTGAAGATTGAAGTATTCCTGAAGATAGTAAGGAAGCAAACCAAAAAGTTCAGATTTTGTTCCCTAGAGATGGTAGTGGAGCAAACTGAAGATTGAAGTCTTCTTGAAGATAGTAAGGAAGCAAACCAAAAAGTTCAGATTTTGTTCCCCAGAGATGGTAGTGGAGCAAACTAAAGATTGAAGTCTTCTTGAAGATAGTAAGGAAAAGAACCAAAAAGTTTAGATTTTGTTCCCTAGAGATGGTAGCGGAGCAAACTGAAGATTGAAGTCTTCCTGAAGATAGTAAGGAAGCAAACCAAAAGTTGATTTTGTTCCTAGAGATGGTAAAGTGAGCAAATCAAGATTGAAGTCTTCCTGAAGATAGTAAGGAAGCAAACCAAAAATTTCAGATTTTATTCCTTAAAGATGATAGTGGAGCAGGCTGAAGATTGGAGTCTTCCTGAAGATAGTAAGGAAGCGAATTGAAAAGTTCAGATTTTGTTCCCTAGAGATGGTAGTGGAGCAGACTGAAGATTGAAGTCTTCCTGAGATAGTAAGGAAGCAAACTGAAAATTTCATATTTTGTCCTCTCGAGATAGTAGTAGGGCAGACTGGAGATTGTAGATCTGACATTCCTGAAGTTGCAGGAAGTAGATCAAAAGAAGATTTTAGTCTTATCTCCCTGAAGTTGCAGAGGAGTAGATTGAAGATAGAAGATCTTATCTTCCTGAAGTTGCAGGAAGTGGATCAAAGACATTTTAGTCTTATCTCCCTGAAGTTGCAGAGGAGTAGACTGAAGACAGAAGATCTTATCTTCCTGAAGTTGCAGGAAGCAAATCGAAGACACTTTCAACCTTGTCTCCCTGAAGTTGCAGCGGAGTAGATTGAAGATAGAAGATCTTATCTTCCTGAAGTTGCAGAGGAGTAGACTGAAGGCAGAAGATCTTATCTTCCTGAAGTTGCAGGAAGCAAATCGAAGACACTTTCAACCTTGTCTCCCTGAAGTTGCAGCGGAGTAGATTGAAGATAGAAGATCTTATCTTCCTGAAGTTGCAGGAAGCAAATCAAAAATATTTTAGTCTTATCTCCCTGAAGTTGCAGAGGAGTAGATTGAAGATAGAAGATCTTATCTTCCTGAAGTTGCAGGAAGCAGATTAAAGATATTTTAGTCTTATCTCCCTAAAGTTGCAGAGGAGTAGACTGAGGACAGAAGATCTTATCTTCCTAAAGTTGTAGGAAGCAGATCAAAAGCACTTTCAGCTTTATCTCCCTGGAGTTGCACTGGAGTTAAAAGCCATTTGAAGAAGACCAAGAAGCCAAGGCTCCGCCAAGACCGGGTAAAATTGGTCCTTGTATAGTCTTTGCTCTATTCTCGTTTCACGACAATGAGCAAAGAGGGGCAGCTGTAATAACCCATTTTGCCCGGGCTTTAAAATAAACCAAAATAAAAATAAAAATAAATAAAACCAATGTTTTAAACAATCTGTTTACAAAACCAGTTTACAGGCCCAAAATTACAATACCTAAACAGTTGACCTAATTACCCTGTTACACCCTTAGCCCAATACCTAAATTAACTCAGACCCAAAACAAACCTAAAGTGACCCAACCCGAGACCCAAATTCGAACGGCCCAAAAGGCCCAAATGTTAAATAGAAATAGGGAACCTAGGGTTTCTGAGAAACCCTAGGCGCCGCAAGAAAGAATCCAGCCTTCGCACCGAGGCCCCTAATTGCGCCGCAATTCGCGCACGCTACGCCTTCATCAGCGTCGGACACCGCTTCCCACCTGCAAAAGGAGAAAGAAACAGCAGCAAAATAGAGCGAAATATGGCAAATAGTTTCTTTCCTATTTTTTTTCGGGTTATAAAAACCCCTAATTTGTAAATCGAAGTGAGGACTGAAATACACAGAGGGAGAATATACAAAATACACAAAATGGATACGAAAATAAAAAGAACAGATTTTTTGCAATTCAGAGGTTTTTTTTACGCGTTCTTTTTATTTTTTATGCATGCATATTTTTATATAAAAAATACAAAGACAGAGAAAATGAGTTTTTACCTTTCGATTTGCATCCAAGAAATCAAGTTTTCGGCCTCCGGCCGCCGGCCACGGAGGCGCGTATGGCGTGTGCGCACGTGGTCCATGATCCCAATGACCGGACCAGCAGAGGGGAGGAGGGATCGAGAGAGAATTCAAATTTTCTTTTTTTAAGAACGGAGGCCAAATGAATTTTTGGTCAGAAAATTGACCTTTATAGCATGTTGAAAACGGCTCCGTTTTCGCTTAAGCCAATAAGCGTTAAAATGGCGTCGTTTGAAAGATCAAGACCCGCGCGTTGACCCGACCCGGGGAGGATCCGAGCGTTTTCATTGAATGGTCTAATTGCCATTTTAGCCCTTCCGCATTATTTCGATTTTACGATTAAGTCCTGTTACATTTTTAAATTTTTTACAAATGCACCCAAAATTATTTCTTGTATTTCAATTTAGTCCCTCTTATATCTGTTTTATTTAATTTAACTTTTTATATATTTTTTAATCTTTATATTATTTTAATATTATTATTTTATCATATTAAAATGTTATATTATTTTTATTATTTATATATATATTAATTTGTTTATGGTATAAAATTTATATATATATAGTTTTTATATGTATTAATTTTATATATATGTAATTATTATTGTTTATTACTTATATTATATAAATTAGCATATTATTATTTATATTATATATTTCTAACTATTATTAAATTATTATTTTATTTTAGTTTAATTATTATTTTATTTTACAAAATTATTTTAGTATTTATATATATATATTAGTTATTATATTATATTTTAAAATTGTGTACATTATATAATATTATATTATATCATTTTTTAAACTAAAAATTATTTATATTCTATAATATATTCTACTTACATTATTTCTGTTATATATATGTAATTTTTTTATTTTTTTATTTATTATTTAATCTTGCATGAAAAGTTCATATTTATTTAGTATTTTTTATTGTTTTATATATATTGCTTTATATATATTTTTTTGTCCATGCAATGCCCTTTTATTTATTTATTATTTTATGATTACTTTAGTGTAATTATTTTAGATGTATTTTATATTGTCTATATTAAATGTTAATGTATTATAATTACTTTTAATATTTATGTTCGATAATTTATAAATGCAATATTGTCACATGGATTATTGTAAATACATTTTTTGCAAAATTATTATATTTTATCTAAAGGTTTTTAAAATAAGGCAATGTTTTGTATTTAGAAATTCGGGAAATAGTGCCCTATCGTGCTGGGTTGCAATTTTCCGTTTGGCTAAATAACTAAATATCCTTTTAACAAGTTTTGTAAATCATGAGATGATTTTGATTACGAAGGTTTTAAAATATCGTGTCCTATCGTGCTGGATGTGATGTTTATATTCTTTCGGAACAAAAAAATCTCAAATTTTAACTCAAATTGCTCGAAGTTTTTAAGAAATCATATTTTTAAATACTTTTAAATTTCAAACATTTGGACATGATTCTATCGATTAAGTACCAATTTTTGGGCGTTATGAGGGTGCTAACCCTTTCTCATACGTAATCGACTCTCGAATCCGTTTTCTTGTTTTTCGTAGACCAAAATCAAATGTTTTAAAATAAAACGTTTTACAAGGTGATCCAATCACACCTAAGTAAAAAGGGATTGGTGGCGACTCCCATTTTTGTTTTTAAAAGTCGACCCCGTTTTCTAAAACTTTTAAAATGGTTTCGACAACAGTCTCAACATTTGCTTCCCGTAACAGGTAGTTATCTTTGTACTGATCTTTCGTTTTAAATTCGCCAGCGAAACATGCTTGTTGAATCTCATTCAATTTTTTTTCCGTATTTGAAAGGCACTATCTTCTTCAGTTTTATTTATCATTTCTCCATCGAAATGAATATAAATAAACAAAATATGAGAATTCATCTTTAAAAATTTCTACTTCTTTTTCAAAAGAAAAAACTGATATTTGTAATCTTGATTTTCAACTAATAAAGCAAATAAAAAGCTCAAATAGAAAACAAAACACCTATATATATATCTGATAAAGTTGGTACCGGCCATCAGTGTCCCAAAAAAAAAAAGAAATTTTTTAAATCTGAGAAAGTTGGTGCCAACCATCAGTGTCCCAAAACAAGAAAAAAAATTTAAATCTAATAAAGTTGGTGTTGGCCATCAGTGTCTCAAAACAAACAAAAAAAATTAAATCTGATAAAGTTAGTGCCGACCATCAGTGTCCCAAAACCTCAGGAAATTTTTTTTTCAGGTCCCAAAAAAGTTGGTGCCGGCCACCTATAGGCCAAAACCAAATTTTTTTTTTAATGTTGGTGCCGACCATTACATGGCCAAAACCCAAACAAATTTTTTTTGTCAAATACTGGTATAAATGTATACCAGTATGATACGGTGTAAAAAAAAAAAACCTTGATGCCAGCCATTAAACTCCAAAAAAAAATTAATTTTTTAAAACCTGACATAATTATCAGGCAATCATTGGGTCAAATTTTAAGAGGGTGCCGGCCATTGGATTTTTATAACCTAAATTTATTGTTCATTTCTGGTCATTTGAGTGAATGTTTTTAAATTAAAGTTATTTTTGTAAATATTAATTTTTTTTAGTTAGATAATTAAGTAAAATAGCCAAAGTGTAACTAAATTGCTCAGCTCTCTAACAGTACATTAAATAGGTATCCAACTGCTCTCTAAATTCTTGATGCATGTTCGAGGAATTATTATTATTATTTCAGGTTTCGAATAAAATAAGTTCGTGGAATACTTCTTTATGGACCTCCTGGAACAAGAGACAGTTGTTGCCAATGCAATTTCATACCTCCTTAGTAATCGAAAAGCAAAGATTATATATATATATATATATACATGTATATTTGGGTATGTAGCATGCTTTTTTGTACCTTTTATCTAACATAATCTGAAACTTGGGCTCCTGATTGTGAAATAAAGGCTTTTTTTTGTTAGTGTTCGTCACCTTTATCATATTAGAGTTGAGCCAGGGTCGTTCTTGAATTTTCTTTGGCCCGGGGCGAACTGAAAAAAATGAGTCCCTAACGCACTCCTTCTTTAAAATACTAAGTCATATAAAAAAATATAAAAATTCGTTACATCCCATATAAATTTAATAAATTTTTTTTAATGAAATTTAATAAATTTTCTGTTGGGCCCTGGGCAGGGGCCCACCTGCCCTGGCCCAGGGCCGGGCCTGAGTTGAGCAAACGTGTCAACTATAGAAAGGAAAGAAAGTCACAATAGCTGTGTGTATTTATACAAGTTAGGAAAGAAGAAATAACTGGTTTAATGATAAGTTGAATTTATTGTGGAAGCAACTAGCGATTGTTCAAATGTGTTGTTTTTTATTGCCTGGGTCAGATGTAAACTTCGCTTAGAGTCAGGGGCGTAGCTAGGGGGGCTGGCATGGGCCCCGGCCCCCCCTAAAATGTAAAATTGTTATTTTGGCCCTGAGAATTTTTTAAAAATTTTAAATTAGTAAAGGTAAAATTGCACTTTGCCCCCCCTAAAATTAGATAAATTCAATTTAATCCTTTACATATTATAAGGATATAAACTATAAAAAATTAAAATTTTATCCGGCCCCCCCTAAAAAATTCTTCTGGCTTCGCCCCTGCTTAGAGTATTCTATTTCATTCTATAGGCTGGGAAGTGGGAAGGTGGATCATTGAAGAATTTGATGTGGGATATCCTCTAATTTTGTAATCTTGTTTTTAGGATTTTTATTATTAATATATGATCTTGGATTACAAAAACAAAACCTAACTAACTGCTTAACTAAATGAGTTGCATTAACTGCTTAACTCTTGGGATTGGTTTTGGCTGCAGTATTTCATATCATCTTTGGGGCTTATCTTGATAGGTTGAAATTCAATCTCAAATCAATCAGTTTTGGTTAGGCTTTTCCTTTAGAGCTTCTTGTAGTTCTTGGTCCCAACTTGTATAGCTGTAATGACATATAATTACTTTGATTAGAAACTGGATTGATTTACATTAAGAATTAGTAGGCTTAACATTAGGAATTGGATTAATTTACTTGCCTTTGTCAAGCTTATGTAAGTTAAGCAATATAAATAGTCTAGTTCTATGTCAGTATTTACAACTTTCTCTTCATCTCTTCTATCGATAACACTGAGAAATCTACAGTTCTTCATCCCTAAGCTTCCATCATGTTTTAAATTTTTATTTATTTTGTTTTTCATTTTTCATAAACAGATTATCGATGGACCTGTAATATTTCATAAATATATTGGAGAATCTGAGCTTGCGATTCGAGATATATTTAAAGAGGCTATGAGTGACATTGAGATGCATGGTATAAAATCTACATTTATATTAAATTAAATTATTTTTGGTTCATGGAACTTGAAAGGTTGACTTGGAGCAGCTTATACACTAGTGGTAGCTTGCTGGTAAGTCTTTGTAGGTTCAGATCCTGAGCTTGTAATCTGAAGGTTTAGAGCTTTTACACTAGTTGCAGTCTTTGGAATAGGGGATATAGGAATCCAATGTTTCTTTGCTTCATCATACTTTTTTTTTTTCCATGGAATTTATATATATATATTTTTGTGTACATGGAGGCTATTTTATCAATCTAACCCAAAAAAAATATTATTTACAAAAATAACTTAGGTTTAAAAAAATCATTAAAATGACCTGAAATGAACAGTAGATTGGGGTTCCGGCCTGTCAATGGCCGGCACCCCCTTGTATTTTGAACCAATAATTGCCTGATAATTGTGTCAGGATTTAAAAAATTGATTTTTTTGGTTCCGGCCTGTCAATGGCCGGAACCAATGTATTTTTTTAAATCGTATAAAACTGGTATACAGATATTTTAAAAAAGAAAAAAACGAAAAAAAAATCTTTTTGAGTGCTGGCCTGTCAATGGCTGGCACCCCTTTCCCTTAAAAAAAATTTTTTTTTGGGTGCTGGCCTGTCAATGGCCGGCACCCCTTTCCCTAAAAAAAAATTTTTTTTTGGGTGCTAGCCTGTCAATGGTCGGCACCCCTTTCCCGAAGAAAAATTTTTTTTTTGGGTGTTGGCCTGTCAATGGCCGGCACCTCTTGTACTGGAAAAAAAAATTTGGGTGTTGGCTTGTAAATAGCCGGCACCCCTTGTATCGAAAAAAAATTTTTTTTGGGTGCTGGCCTGTCAATGGCCGGCATCAAAGCTTATATATAGTTGGTAATTTTGGTGCTAATTGTGCAAATGGAAAGAAAAAAATTTTTGAGAGCCATCAAAATGAGAGTGTTTTATAGTATATCATCAAATGAGTTTTTTTGGAGTGGATTATATATAGAGTTTTTTGTAGTGTACAACCGAATTTCGGGGTTGAATTATATACTGTCATATTTTTGCGGAGTTGAATTATATACTGTCATGTCCACCCTAAAGGTTATGCCATTAAGAGTTGGATGATTATTTGCACTATAGATGGCTTATCGAGTTGTCCAACGCAGATGGACATTATCTATGGTGCAATACTATTTATTCCGCAATTAGGTTGTGGTTGGAACCGGTTGGTAGAGTCTCCATGCAAAGATATCTCATGGGACAATTTAAGAAAAAAAGGTCTGGAGCAGAAGACGATTAATTGTGAAGAAACTAGTACCGATGCAACGCAGACCTGATTCAAGCAGAAGACGATTAATTGTGAAGAAAGTAGTATTGAAAATAATTGTATTATTTCTTAAGAATGTTTGTATTTTTTTATATCTGTAAATTTAATATTGTAGAATGATAATAGTTTATCTGTAAATTTAATATTGTAGAATGATAATATTTTTTTATATCTGTAAATTTAGTATTGAAAAAAAAATTTTTTTTCGAGAAAGGGGTGCCGGCCATTGACAGGCCAGCAGCCAAAATTTTTTTTTCGGGAAAGAGGTGTCGGCCATTGACAGGCCAGCAAAAAAAAAAAATTCGGGAAAGGGGTGCCGGCCATTGATAGGCCAACACCCCAAATTTTTTTTTCATTTTTTTTTAAAATTTTTGTATACCAGTTTTATACGATTTTAAAAAAAAATACCCTGGTTCCGGCCATTGACAAGCCGGAACCAAAAAAATTAATTTTTTAAAGTCTAACACAATTATCAGGTAATCATTGGTTCAAAATATAAGGGGGTGCCGGCCATTGACAGGCCAAAACCCCAATCTACTGTTCATTTCAAGTTATTTTGGTGATTGTTTTTAAACCTGGGTTATTTTTGTAAATAATAAATTTTTTGGGTTAGATTGGTAAAATAACCGTACATGGATGAGTATTATATTCTACCAAGTCATCCTCAAACCTTCGATTTCAAAAACCTCTGCTAGCATTCTCTCTGCAAAACTCAGTGATCAAATTGACATAGATCATCCTAGTCTTCTTACCTTTCTTCCATTTTTTCAAACATTTATTTAGTGGTATTAAAACTATACGTTTCATCGTCATGTGCTGTGGAATCCTTACATAACATTTCATTACAGAACCTAAAGGTTGTTCTCTGCAAGATATAGTCTTATCTATGAACTTAGCTATGATTCTACATCACATTTCATTACTGAAGGGGATGTGTTAACTGAAATGGTTGAAGGTGTCCTGTCGATTACATTTTCGGATAGGGTGTAAGAGTATATTGAACTTCGAATGGCTCGAACTATTATTGTTAAATTGCTGGGGGGAAAGATTGGATTTAATGTCCTTTTGAACAAGATTACCTTATTGTGGAATCCAAAATGCCCAGTTCAACTCATGGATCTTGAAAACGACTTCTTCCTGGTTAGATTTCAGGATGAGAACAACTACAACAAGGCCTTAATTGGGGGGCCATGGGTAATTTTTGGAAGATATTTGACTGTCCCGCCATGGTCACCGAATTTCTCAACATCACAGAGTGGGATTGAAACGCAGGTTGTTTGGATACAATTTTTGGGATTACCTGAGGGGTATTATTCGGATTGTCTTCTCAGGGCGATTGGTCAAACAGTTGGACCGGTGGTTAAGTTCGGTGAGCACACAGATTGTGCTCGCAGGGGAAGGTTCACGCGACTGGCGGTCTGTGTCGATTTGAGAAAGCAACTGATGTCCAAGGTAAGAATCAATGGCCGCCTTCAACAAGTCGAATATGAAGCTTTGCCAACATTTTCTTCAAGTGTGGACTTTATGGGCATGGAGCAGACTGGTGTTCGGGAGTTAAAATGACATCATCGGTGGCTGATTCTGATTATGCTAGACTGGTGATGGAAAAGTCGGGGCTTGAATAGAGGGTGGAGGAGGAGCCCTTTGGCCCTTAGATGGTGCTGGAACGATGAAAAGGGAGAAGCCGAGTCACATGGGAGGAGAGGAATGGTTGTTCCAACAGTGCTTTTGGGGGTTCACGGTTTGCGGCGCTCGGAGATCTTAGGGGAGAAAATTTCGGCGATGTTGATGGGAAGATTGACGGCGAAATGGAGGAAAGAAATCAGGGACAGATTAAGGGTGTAGGTGACAATGGGGTTTTAGGGCTCGAAATGACTAAAAGCAGATCTATGGATACCAAGGCTAAGACGTGGGCTAAGGGAAAAGGGGTAATGATAGGTGCTGGGCCAAAATCTGATCCGTCAGCACTAAGGCTCAACAATGGCAGATTTGGAGTGAAGGTTATTGCTGGGCATGGGGTGTTTGATTATGGATCAAAACTGGGACTTATGGGTGCCACTGATCGGGAAAAAAACATAGTCATACAACCGGTAGATGTGTCACTGAATTTCAATAAAGAGAAGCACACTGTAGTGCACATAATGGAAAGGAAAAATATGGATTCATATAACGATAAAGAAAATGAGATGTTTAGATTCGGTGAAAAAAGAAACGCCTTTCAAGAGTTGCAATCGAGAGTTCATAATAGAATTTCTGGATAGCAAGGGAGACCATCAGACGAGATGATGGGGAATCATTTGCATGATTCGGTTGAGTTGAAATCGGTAATGGAAGGGTTGGTTTGTGAACTTGAAAGGACCTCAGAGAAAACTCTTATGGAGGGTGATTCTCAATTTGTTGAGGAGTGTATGGTTCTTGAGGATGCTTTGAATGATGAGTAGCTTAGTGGAATTAATGTTATTACATCAATTGTTGCGGCGAAGATGGGAGGTTCGTGCCCGACATATTTCGAGGGATCAAAATGGGGTTGCGAATCACATGGCTAAATGTGCTGATACAGAAGACTATTTGCTCCGTTTATTTACAGTTCCGCTGGTTTCAGTTAGAGATTTATTGGTCGAAGATCGTCATGGGTCTAAATCCTTTTAATTTATGAATTGGTTGTTATAATCACAAAGTGATATCTCTTTTCTACCAAAAAAAAATCAGCATCTAAAAGGACATAAAATTAAAATTAAAATTATTATGAGTAAACATATTAATAATTTTTTAATCTAAAAACATGTAGTTTAATGAATTAATCTATTCAATATTACATTATAATCCTTAAAGTATAACTACACTTTGGTATTATAAAATTATAGTATGTAATCAATCATTTAATTTTATACTATCAAATATCTATCATGTACAGTTATAGCATATCTACTACAATTTTATTAGCTACTGTTAAGTTATTAAAAATTACAATTATTTATTATTATGTTATTTATCATATCTATTATTTTATAATTACTTATTTTTTTAGTCAAGAAGTTTATCATATTTTATGTGTAAATTATAGTGATAACCATTCAATGATTCGAGGAGTTTGGGTTCGATCATTCAACTGTTAAAAATATAAATTTGTGCATTAACATTAAAGACATAAAAATTTTGGTCATATAATCATTAGAGACTCTCTAATAATTGGATGGTGTAGCAGTGTCGTGACACATTTATTTGACATCCGAATTCATTACTGAAGTATTGATATCTAAATCATGAAATATTTAAGTGCTTATTATAGACTACATCAACCAATCAAGAAATTCTAACCAAAATATGAGAATTTCATAGTCAAAACAAAGAATCCCATCACCTAAAAAGTTAGTGATCAAATTGTAAAATTTGTAAAGTTAGATAGACTAAATAGATTTTTTTTAAAGATAGAGTGATAAAAAATATAGTTTAAAATTTAGGGAAAAATATTTTTAAAAATAAGAATGCTATACTGATAGGTGGCGTGTTAAACATGGTGAAAATAGCATTTAACATATGGTAGATGTTACATCATCATTTTTTCTAATCATTAATAACTAACACATGAATAATCAAAATTTGTAAGGTCTTTAATTTTTGTTCTTAAATCGATTGCTTTAATAGTTGATGTCAAATCATTTATATTAATAGTTTATGTAAAATTTTAAAATTATATATAATTATTTTATTATTTATTAAAATATAATTTAAAAGCTAAGAATAAATTAATAAAAATTACATAATAATAAAATAATAATTTTTTTTTGGTCTTCTGGTATGTTTGGTATTTTTTTTTTTTAAACAAAGGTTTAAAGAAGTCAAACAGAATAGGATACAAAGAGAAGAAGGAATCATCAAAAGCAAAGGGGAACAACATGAACTAGGAGAGTCCTTACATTACCATAAGTTTATTGTACACCATACTAAAACATAAAATGATTTGGCACGCTACACTAAAATCTAGCAATTTTTTGGCCCAATATGGAAATAATTCCAATGTTCTTACTCATTTGGGAAAAAGTATTGGGTGGACAAATAATGATAACACTTTATCCATGATTTCGTTATCTTCAATACCAAAACCATCGTCTTTTTGGTATACCATTAAAGACACTCTAGCATGGCTTATGGCCATTTCAATAAACTTTCGAGAGAAAGAAGATTTAGTCATTTGATCTTCATTTATCTTTTTCCATTCTGCGTCAATTAACTTCCATATGTGCTCACGAGCTTCTTCTTCAGATGCTCCACTTTCGTACATATAACATTGGATGGATTTAGGAACATCACCTCTTTTTAACTCATACTAGTTCAAAAAAAAAAAAAGGCAAGATATCACTATTAGAATAATTAATTAATGAAAATTTCAAGTTTACTATTGTATGTATTACTTACCGATGATGTCCCTAAATCATTTACTAATCGTACAAGTATGTTGGCATGACGTATTATATCGGGGTAATATTCTTGGAAGTTGTGCAATGCGTCTTCCGTTTTATGATGAGTTGCCAAATAGGAATGAGCAAGCATTACATGACCCGTTACTGAAATCCAAGCATTATCAAGGTACTCTTGTAGGGTTGGCGTATATCCAGTGTAATACCATTTTGCCTCCAACAAATATGCTTTACAAAGATCTGTCCACTGAATGAATAACACAAATCAGATAGGGTTAATGAGAAAAGCAAGAGAAAGAAAAGAAATTGGTTTAATACCGCTTTCTTGAGGAAGGGAATGACATCTATCCCGTGTTCCTTAAGAATGTCAAAAGCGATTTCATTTATGAAATTGTAAAGAGCAAGATAACATATCTTCATTAAGTTTGGAAGTCTCTGTATTGCATTTATATCCCATCTGAAATTACACAACATATATATTAAAGCTTACTAAGCTTTGGTAAGAATTATCAAGAGTAAGATAAAATCATATGGGCAAACCTCTCAACAACATCTGTGAAGAGTTCCAACTCATCTAAGGTGCCATAAACATCATAGACATCATCTACACATGTTAATAGAGCATTAACCTTTGTCTGAATTCTTCTACTTTTCGTATCCTGAGGAGTAATTACCATTCCCACACTCCATAAAAAGTTTGACATCACCCTATCTCTAGCAAAGCTAAGCCTTTCGCCAAGACCAAGTTCCTTCCACCATCTAAACAATACAAGTAAAAGAAAACCAAAATCATACTTATGTTGAAGCATATATGAGTTAATTTTGAACTAGTATGTAGTAGGCATACTTACGTTGAAGCATATCTAAAATCTTCCAAGTGCATCGATTGGACTATGTTGTAATCCAATATAGCAAGCTCTAAAATAATGGAATTTTTGTCCTTGTTTTTATCATACACATCTATGAACCATCTGGCTTCCAACCTTGGCACCCTCCAATGTAGAGGAAGCTCAAAGGCATGGTCCACAAGCATCCAAAGATATTGATCATCATTGTTCTCCTTCAAATATTGTTTTAAAAGTTTAGCTGCTAACTCTCTTGCATTCTCTAGCATTGTTTCACCTTCTAATAAGAGGTATGAAGCCTCATACAGGTTGAGCAGTCCCTTGAAATCTTGATTTAGGCTTGATTTAATGTTTCCAACATCATCCATGAAGCAAGTGAAAACATCTAGTGGATGAAAATAATTCAATGTTAAGTATCATTAACTTAGATAAAAAAATTGATACATCCAATTTTTTAATATTTGTTTTTACCTTGATCCACCTTATACCCATGTTGTCTAAGCAGTCTAAATTCAAGAGCTGTAGCATATAAATTGTCTTTCTTCCATGCAGCAGTACCGATGCGATCAGTACTTATATTCTTCAAAGTTTTGTTTATTTCAGTTTCAAAATGATAGGACAAACCAAGTCTTTGTAAGGTATCAATAAGCTCAAGTTTCTCCAAAGAATCCACCATATTTCCAAGCATCATCCTCACTTCTTCCTGCAATTTGCTTGCTCGTTCATTGTATGATTCATCCTATGCACACAAGTCAGAACAAGTTTTTGTTAGCTTTCTCCAAATTTAGTTTTATTAGGGAAAAAAAGGAAAAGAAAAACAAAAATGGCGTCAACTGCCACATATATATATGCACAAAGAACGTGAAATATACTTGTACAAAATCATCTCTGAGTGACTGAACATAATCGTAATCCCAAATAGGACGATGGTAATTAGCTGATCGTCTAATTTTGCTGTCGTCTTCAATAGAGGTTTTGTTTGCAACATCACTCTGTAAGGCAGAAAAAACAGTTAACCTACCAAAGCTTGACCCATTGTATGAGAAGCTTTTCGATTTTGAGTGCATGGGGAAACTACACATCGGGAATGAACTGAACAGGCAAGAAGCCATTTCTGAAGCTTCAACTTACTGCTCAATAGATAGTTATCACTTGGTATGGAGAACGTATTGGAACAATGCGAAGTTATATATATAGAAGTAATTTTTTTTGTTACATGCATTAACAAATATTAATAAATAAAAAGAATATTAAATGCAATGAAAAGACATTTTATATTGAACACTTTTAGAAAATAATATAGGTTTGAATATTGACATTAAAAGAAAACATTAGTACATGTTGTTAGTGCCTTTATTTTTTTAAAGAAATTATATTTTTATTAAAAATATTATTCACATGCTTTTATTTTTCTTTTTACTTTTTGTCTCATTATTATTATTATTATTATTATTATTATTATTATTATTATTATTAATTTAAACAAGTTTTTATTTTAGCGATATTCTCAGGTAAAAAAAAAAGCATTATTATATTATTTTAAATAATTAGAGTGCAAAAATAATTTTTAATTAATATATTTTAAATTATTTTCTTGGACCTCTATATGAATGGACATAAATATGTGAACTTAAGTACTAAAAACAAACGAATTAAATATCTTTTAAAATTTTAAAATTAACAAAATATGCTATCTAAATAAGTAATTTATTATTTATTTAAACTTAAATTAATTCATATTTAAAAATATATTTTACAAAATATTAATCTACTTAAAAATTAATAAATTTAAATTTGAAAATTAAATTATATTTTTCAAAATTTCAAACTTAATAAAGTATATCTATTGAAGTATGTAAAAAATAATTTAGTTTAATTTAATTAAAATATAGTTCTAAATAAGTAGTTTTATTATTTTATTTAAACATAAATTAATTAATATTTAAAATTAGAATTCACTTTATATTAATCAACTTCAAAATTAATAAATTTAAATAAGAAACTAATAAATTTATTTTAATTTAAAATTAATTATTTTTCTCTATTTATGTAACATCCTGAATTTTTGGGCCTATGTGTTTAATGGGTGGATATGTTTAATGTGTTAATTTAAGTGTTAGGGGTCTAAATTGGGCTCAGGCTTAGGTAGAGGCCTTGATTAAAATTATCTGTTTGGGCATTATAGGGTTTAAAAGGTAGTATCTATGTTTAAAATACCAAAGTGGGCTTGTGGCCCAATCTTAGGAGGTGACGCCACACAAGGGAGTAAGGGGCCCAAATTTAAGTTTCATGGAGCCCAATTCTTTTAATTTAAGTTAGCTAAATTTTGGGCATTAGGATTAGGTGGAGTGGATGACAACAAGGCTAAAATTTAGGGGTTTTAATGTTTAAAATATGTGGATAATAAGCGGATAAAGGCTATTATTTAGGAATTTATTTTATGTGGATAATAAGCGAGATAAAGGCTAAAATTTAGGGATTTTAATGATTAAAATATGTGGATAATATGTTGATAAAGGAGGGAGGAGTTAGAGATAATTAAGTCTCTTTTAAATGAGCTAGTAGATTAAGATAAAGGAGAAAAGATAGGATTTATCTGCAAGGTTAGGTAAGTCTTAGAAATTTCTATAAATAGGGGAATATCTCTTCAATTTCAAAGCATTTGGGTTTTTCTCTCATTCTTTTCTCTTCTTCTCCGAGTAAAAGCCGAAAACTCCTAAAGTTCCATCTTCTTATTCATTCTCTGCAAAAGCCGAAATCTCTAAGCCTATTCCTCATCTTCACTTTGATTAAAAAGCCGAAACTCTTTCCATTCTTTTTCTTCCTAGCCAAATCTTCATGTCTCTTCCTTGTTTTCTTTTCTTCTTCTCTTTTCTCGTCGAAACCGAAACTCTTCACTCAAGTATTTTAAAAGCCAAAGACACATCAGCCTTCTCTTGTTCATACTTTTTCCGGATTTTCCTAAAAGCCGAAATCCCTAGATCTTATCTCCTGTGATTGCCGAATTACTTCGTGGTGCCTACTTGTCTTTGAAATCAAGGGAACTTAAGTGGAGTCAATCGCATAGATCTCTAAGTTATAGAATCGTGTTACTTTTGGGATTTCAAGGTAAGGGATCTATTAGTTTTAATGTGTAATTTGGGATTTATTAACCTTGGCCGATTGTTGAAGGGCTAAATCTTTGTGTGTTTTTAGGCTTTTGAGCAAGGCTTTACATTGAGGATAATAGATCCAGGATAGCAAGGACATCGACTAAGAATATTGGATTTCGCGATATCGGTGTGTAATACTTTCCCACCGTCTAGATCTGATTATTAATGTATGCTCATAAGTTTATATGTTGTGATAAATACCGATATCTCGGTTTAATGTTGGAAACCCGTGAAGGGTGAAGCAAATCACCAGTCGTTGAATGTTTGACTTTATATGATAAAAGCATATTGATTTTATGACTGCATGGGTTGGGTTGATGAAAGGAGGAAGTTATATGTTTTATGTGTAGCGGTTTATACCGTGATCTGTTATATGTTGTAGCGGCTAATGCCGTGATCTGTTATAAGGGCTTCGACCATAATATGTTGATGAGCAGCATGACTGCCATCTTGGCGTGTAGCGGTGTGGGTCGATTGTAGAAATCCCCAATGGTGTGAATGGCTGGTACGGGGGCGTGTAGCGGATGGAAACCTAGACAAACGTGAAACACCCCAAACCCGGCCCACGAGCTTTGACCAGATTTGGTATGTTCCTCAAGTAAACCGGTTCAAAATTCTTTTGTTACTTAGGAAAAACTTGTATGATTTTTAAAAAATATTGTTTGGGTTGGGCTTGAGTTGAAAACAAATTTATCTTATGTTAAAACCCATTTATTTAAGGTGACAAAACATTTAGAGTTAATTTTAAAAGGAATTTACTTAAACTTTAATTGATAAAAATCCATAAACATAATAAATAAAAGAAAAATAAAGTAAACCACAATGGCCTTATTATATCAATGATCCCAAAGTAAAACTTAAAATACTTAAAATAAATTAAAAGTCCAAATCATAAATTTCTTGCTATGCATGGCCACCTTTAAGCTCCCGCCGACCCGGTCCATTTCTCGCTCATCACTGAAAAATATTCCCCAAACGGGGTGAGTCAACAGACTCAATGTGTACACAACACTAAGTCATAATAGAATCAGGCATGCAAATGATACACATTCAAATCATAGAATACAATTAATGATGCATTCCCAAACCCAAACCTAATTAACCATCCGCTACACACCACCCGTACACCGCCGGTCCACACCGTGGGGACTACTAAGTCAACCCTCCATCCGCTACACACCATCGAAGGCGCGTCATTTGCAATGACGTGCTCATCGCCCATATAATTTGTGTCATTAGACACCATATTCAAATAATGTAACCGAAGTTACCAAATTCGGATAATGTAACCGGTTACCATATTCAATTTTTTGTGACCGTAGTCACCATATTCCGTTGGTGAGACCAAGTCAACACCTTCTTCCCCTTTCACATAGATCCCGAATGCCCCATAAATTTTATATCATGCATAACATACTTAATTCTCATTCATGTTACTATTCATATGTTCAAAATATATCATATTCATAATCCTATCGTAAGTAGGAAACGACTGGTACTTTTACCACATTTGTGGTACTTAGCCACATTCACATTCTTATGCATATTCATATATTAAAATAATTGCCATATGATATATCGAAGGTTAGTATGAGTACACACATTCTTAATAATACATTTAATTTAAACATAGCCATGAACCTATCAAAACTTAGGGTAGGGTACACACTGATTTGATTAACTTAATTCCTTGAAATCCGAAATCGATCTATCGCCTTAGATCTCAAATTCCTACATTTGATTAATCACTTACTAATTTAATAAAAAGCCATTCGCCATAAATCCAAATCCTAGTAGGATTAGTATTCTTAAAACTTACCTTGAAATTCTCAAATCCCAAAATCCTTGTATCCCTCCTCACGAAATCCCTATAACTACATGTTAGATCAATTTCTAACATTTATTCACAACAAATAACCCTTAGCAGTATGTTAAATATGACTTACCTTAGATTCTTAAATCCGAAATTCACCGAATAACTAGGGAACACGCGGCTTATGGTGTACCTTGGGGAAAAGAACTTCTCCTTCCTTGTAGTCGACACTTAGTAAATCCCGAAAGATCTCTTTGACACAACAGATATTAAGGGTATTAGAATCTTAATTTCGATGACCTTAAAAGAAATAGAATGAGAATCTAACCTAATCTTACCCTCATCAAGAATTTGATGGAACTCTTGCTTGAACCCTTAGCAAAGATTCGGCTATGGCTTTGATGTGGATAACAATTTCGGCTCTTGAGGCTTAGTGAGAAATCGACTAGGGCTATTGGTATCTTCGGCTTTTGATTGTGTTTGTAATAGAAGAAGAAAAGAAAAGAAAAAGAGAATAATGGCGAGAGAAAATTCGGCAGAGAGAAGAGGAGAAACTTTAGAGAATTTCGGCAGAGGTTTTCTTGAAAAGAAAAGAATGAATGAAGAATAGCCTTACTCTTCCTTTTATAGCCAAAATTACTAGCTAGAGTCCTTTACTTGGCCACCACTCTTCTATTTTGATAGCTTTATCCCTTGATTTATCACTTTAATAAAACTTAATCCAATAATTATCTCTTATCTCTTAATAAAAATAATACTAATAATAATCCTCTTTTATCTCTTCCTTATCTATCAAAATAAAAGAAATAATATCCACATTTATCTCTTGAAAATAATCTAAAATAAATCCATTATTTATCCCTTATTTATCCACCCTTTATCTCTTAAAAATAAAAGAATAAAAGCTCCTAATTTATAGCCATGTGCCGTCCACCTCACTTTTTCTGGAAGCAAAATAAAATTTCTTTTATTTGCTTCCCATGTGATTTTCGAACTCAGGCCCAACACCTTGCATGTGGCGCCATTTCCAGAGGCCCTAAGTGGCATCTCAGTGCCACTTTTCCAAGCCGATTGTGTGTCAAATTCCTCATATTATTTTTCTTAAGGCCACATTGCCTTAGTTTTCTCTTTTAAGCCTTAAAACTTGACATTTCTTTACATTTCCAAGTTTCCAAAAATTTTCGTTTGGCTCTTTAAACTTGACATTTCCTTACATTTCCAAGTTTCCAGAAATGTTTACTTTCCTCTTTTGAATCATTTCCACATCATTTCCTTACATCCCCTAGTTTCCAAAAATGTTCACTTTCCTCTTTTAAACTTAACGTTTCCAAAGCATTTCCTTACATTTCCTTACATTTCCATACATTGCCTTACATTTCCATACATTTCCATGCACCTTAGGGTTCCTAGAACTCCTCAGAACACATCCAACACACCCTCTGAGCCCACTATCTCATGAATTACACACGAACGCATAACCCCTAATCTAGGATGTTACAAAACGGGTTGGGCCTTGCATATTATTTGCTATTTCTTTTTTTTATAAATGGAATTATTAATCTGTTTTATGGGCCTAAGGCCAAAATCTAGTGGTGCATGAGGGTTGCACACTGAGTCTCGCGACTCACCCTATTAATTAACCTTTCAGGTGATACCTAGTGCTTGGACCAGGGGCCGAGAGGAACGCAAGGTGGCCATGCAAAAGACCAACTGGATCCAGCAAAAAGTCTCAAGTTAATACTTTATATTTTTAATTAATGGATTTTAAATCTCGTTGTAATAAGGCTATGGGCCACTAGTTTATGTTTTGTTTTATTTTGGGCTTTAATTACTTTTAGTTATTTAAATTCTTATTGAACTAATGTATCTATTTAAATTTGGGTTTTTAATTTATAAAGGAATATTTTATTTAAACTATGAACTATTAAATTTCTCTCGAATAAGAAGATAAACTTTAGAAAAAAATATTTTTCTGAAAATACGACATGTTCTTCCAAAATTTTTCTTAGTGACATACCAGATCCGGTCATGGTGTTTGGGCCGGGTTTGGGGTGTTACAATTTAAGTATATTAAAAATAAAATAAATCAATTTAAGTAAAATATAGTTCATTAATTTATGATTAATTTAATTCTAAATTTTCAAATTCCATATTTAAAAAAATAAATATTTAAATATTTGAATAATTATAAATATCAATAATTGTAAAATGGTAATCCATCATAACTAATATTTGATTAATTAGTAGTATATGATTTATAATAAAAAATTAAATCATATATATGCTTACTAAATTATTCATCGGGTTTTGATTTGGTCATCTAATCTGGTTTCGATTTGATCATCCAACAATTATAATTATCTAATTAAACACTAATTTTTTTTAAAAAAATGAAGATTTTAATTATTTAGTTGTTAGTTAATGACATAACAATATAAAATCTATTAGATTTTACATGAGATTGTCACTATAGACCATGTGGCAATGTAAATATAGCATTATGTTTTTTAAATAATTTTTATAAAAAAAATTACACTTTTGATAGATTTGTTGGTCGAAGATCGTCATGAGTCTAAATCCTTTTAATTTATGAATTGATTGTTGTAATCACATACCAAAAAAAATTTCAGCATCTAGAAGGACATAAAATTAAAATTATTATGAGTAAACATATTAATAATTTTTAATCTAAAAACATGTAATTTAATGAATTAATTTATTCAATATTACATTATAATCCTTAAAGTATAACTACACCTTGGTATTATAAAATTATAGTATGTAACCAATCATTTATTTTTATACTATCAAATATCTATCATGTATAGTTATAGCATATCTACTACAATTTTATTAGCTACTGTTAAGTTATTAAAAATTACAATTATGTTATTTATCATATCTATTATTTTATAATTATTTATTTTTTTAGTTAAGAAGTTTACCATATTTTATGTGTAAATTATAGTGATAACCATTCGATGATTTGAAGAGTTTGGGTTCGATCATTCAACTATTAAAAAATATAAATTTGTGCCTTAACATTAATGACATAAAATTTTTGGTCACATAATCATTAGAGACTCTCTAATGATTGGATAGTGTAACAGTGTCGTGACACATTTATTTGACATCTGAATTCATTACTGAAATATTGATATCCAAATCATCAAATATTTAAGTGCTTATTATAGACTACATCAACCAATCAAGAAATTCTAACCAAAATATGAGAATTTCATACTCAAAACAAAGAATCCATCACCTAAAAAGTTGTGATTAAATTGTAAAATTTATAAAGTTAGATAAAATAAATAGAATTTTTTTAAAGAACAAGTGATAAAAAATGTGGTTTAAAATTTAGGGGAAAATATTTTTAAAAATAAGAATGCTATACGGATAGATCGCGTGTTAAACATCGTGAAAATAGCATTTAACATATGGTAGATGTTACATCATCATTTTTTCTAATCATTAATAGCTAGCACATGGATAATCAAAATTTGTAAGGTCTTTAATTTTTGTTTTTAAATCGATTGCTTTAATAGTTGATGTCAAATCATTTATATTAATACTTTATGTAAAATTTTAAAATTATATATAATTATTTTATTATTTATTAAAATATAATTTAAAAGCTAAGAATAAATTAATAAAGATTACATAATAATAAAATAATAATAAATTTCTTTTGATCGTGTGGTATGTTTTGAATTTTTTTTTTTTTTTAGCAAATGTTTAAAGGAGTCAAACAGAATAGAATACAGAGAGAAGAAGGAACCATCAAAAGCAAAGGAGAACAACATGAACTAGGAGAGTCCTTACATTACCATAAGTTTATTGTATACCATACTAAAACATAAAATAATTTGGCACACTACACTGAGATCTAGCAATTTTTTGGCTCAATATGGAAATAATTCCAATGTTCTTACTCATTTTTTGTTGTTACATGCATTAGCAAACATTAATACACTTTCAGAAAATAATATAGGTTTGAATATTGACATTAAAAGAAAACATTAGAACATGTTGTTAGTGCCTTTATTTTTTTAAAGAAATTATATTTTTATTAAAAATATTATTCACATGCTTTTATTTTTCTTCATTATTATTGTCGAAACCATTTTTTTTGAAAAGGGGAATCGACTTTGGGTTTTGAAAAACAAAAATAAAACGGGAGTCACCATCGATCTTTGTCAGGTGTGATCGAATCACCTTTGTCTTAATAAAACGTTTTGGTTTACTAAGACAGCATTTTTGGTCTACGAAATTCGAGAAAACGGGTTCGGGAGTCGGTTACGTGCGAGGAAGGATTAGCACCCGCGTCACGCCCAAAATTGGTACCAAATTGACTAATTAGTGTCTTAATGTCGAAAGTTGCAAAATGTGAGATTCTAGAAGCTATTTGTGTGAAATAGCTTTAGAATATTAATTAGAGGTCCTTAAATAGCAATTTTCCCAATTTCTAATTTTTGGACAAAATTGGGCATGGATGAGTTAAAATAGAAAGTTTATCAAAAAGGATATTTTGGTCATTTAACAATTAAGTGATTAAAATAGGAGAAAAGATGACAAAATTCATTCATCTTCTTCTCCAAGGTCACTAAAATTGAGAGAGCCATTGTTAGGGTTCTTCAAAATTTTCAAGCTTGCTAGTAAGTGCATCTTAGCCCGCTTTCGATATTCTTTGTATTTTTGAAGTCCTTGTAGCATGAGTAAGCTATTTTTAGCTATTTGATGAGCTATGATGGATGTTAAATAATGTGGCCATGTATGACATGCATGTATTTTGATGTTTTTTGGAAGATTATGAAAGCTTGATGTAGTAGAAACATCTTTTGCTAAATGAGTTTCCATAGAAAATGCATGTAGGGACTAGTTTGTAAAAATCTTGAGTTTGGTCATACATGTGTGATGTAGTAAGAATTGATGATTGCTTTAGTTGAGATTGTGATTCGGCTAAGCAAGAAAGGCTACAAAGTTAAATAAAAATCACTTTACGAGCCTTGGGGCAATAGCGTAAATATGAGAAAGTTTAGGGGCAAAAGGGTAATTTTTCCAAAGTATGAGATGTGGGTCAATTTAGTCAATGTGTATATTGTACACTTTTAGAAAATAATATAGGTTTGAATATTGACATTAAAAGAAAACATTAGAACATGTTGTTAGTGCCTTTATTTTTTTAAAGAAATTATATTTTTATTAAAAATATTATTCACATGCTTTTATTTTTTCTCATTATTATTGTCGAAACCATTTTTTTTGAAAAGGGGAATCGACTTTGGGTTTTGAAAAACGAAAATAAAATGGGAGTCACCATCGATCTTTGTCAGGTGTGATCGAATCACCTTTGTCTTAATAAAACGTTTTGGTTTACTAAGACAGCATTTTTGGTCTACGAAATTCGAGAAAACGGGTTCGGGAGTCGGTTACGTGCGAGGAAGGATTAGCACCCGCGTCACGCCCAAAATTGGTACCAAATTGACTAATTAGTGTCTTAATGTCGAAAGTTGCAAAATGTGAGATTCTAGAAGCTATTTGTGTGAAATAGCTTAATATATTTATATATTAATTTGATATTAAATTATGTATTATATTAAATATTTTATATTTTTTTAGTAATTATCTACACTAACTTATTAAGTTATAAATAATTATTATTTTATTTTATCTAATTTTTTTTTTCTTTTTTGATTACATATTATTTTTAGTATATATATATACTATATTATACTATATATTTAACTAAAGTTTATTTTTTTATGTATAATATATTCTATTTATTTTTTTGTAACTTTATATATTCTTGTTTAAAATCATTATATATTATTTTATGAATGTTGTTTATATCTGTCCTTTTTTATCTATATGTTCATATTTGCTTCATTGTTTATTACATGTGATTATGCTTCATCACGTATTTGTAATTGCTTTAGTATAGGGATTGTTATTTGCCATATTTTGTATTATTATTGCCTTTCTTAAATGTTAGTATACTATAATTACTTCTAATATTTATGTTCGATAAATGTAATATTGTTACATGGATTATTATTTAAAATATAAAATACATTTTTTTTTTGCAAAATTACTTTATTTCGTTTAAAGGTTTTTTTTTTTTAAATAAGGCAATGTTTTGGTATTTAGAAATTCGGGAAATAGTGCCCTAACGTGCTGGGTTGCGATTTTCCGTTTGGCTAAATAACTAAATATCCTTTTAACAAGTTTTTTAAATTGTGAGATGATTTTGATTACGAAGGTCTTAAAATATCATGTCCTAACGTCTTTGGATGTGATGTTTATATTCCTTGGAACAAGAAAATCTCAAATTTTAAACTGCTCGAAGTTTCTTTAAAGAAATCATATTTTTAAATACTTTTAAATTTTAAACATTTGGACATGATTTTATCGATTAGGTACCAATTTTTGGGCGTTATGAGGGTGCTAACCCTTCCTCATACATGAACCGACTCGAACCCGTTTTCTTGTTTTTCGTAGACCAAAATTAAATTTTTAAAATAAAATGTTTTGCAAGGTGATCCAATCACACCTAAGTAAAAAGGGATTGGTGGCGACTCCCACTTTTGTTTTTAAAAGTCGATCCCCATTTTTTTAAACCGATTTTAAAATGGTTTTGATGACTTAGCGACTCATTTGGGGATCAAAGAGAGTCAAGCCGTAAAATTGATAATTTCATATCCTTTTGTTTGAATTTAAAATTTTGGTTTTTTTTTTAAAAAAACATGATCCTTTTATTGCATGTGGTTCTAAATATATTTCTTTGCATTGCACTGCATGACCGTTGTGGTCGCACCCTTAAGTGGGAGCGAGAAGCTATGCTTTCGTGAGGTTTTCACCTCCGCAGAGGCTAGTGGACTGATTCCGGGATACATCCGTACCTATGTCTTCGTGAGGTTTTCACCTCCGCATAGCCATAGGGAGATGTATTCCCCTGAATCGAACTCGGTCCGTATGAGCCTATAATGGGTGAGTATCGAGGAATCTGCTGGTTCGGGTACCTCAACTTTAGAACTAAACCACATATAGTGAACCCTAAGAGCCCAGCTTAGGTAGAACTATGTCAAACCCTAGTGGTCATCTTGATAGATGTTCTAAGTTGTTTATTTTTCCTGTGCTAATGTGTTCTCTTTTGTTTTGATTGCATTGCATTCACATCATAGAAAAGAGGTGTTGATTTCAAATTCGATTGCTAAATAGAAGAGTTTGTCATAAGAAAATGAGTTTTTTGATAAAGTGGATTATAATACGGTCGTCCGAATATGGTCCAAGTAAACACAATAAGAGAAGACTGATAGCCGGCGAAGGAATACAAGACCTTATTACCCAAGGATTCAAGTTGACAAAGACACGTCTTGACTTTCTTGAAGAGGCTAACGAGCATTATGAAGCAGTGAGTCGCGTCTTAGATTAAGCAAAAAGGAGCTAGTGAAGGCATTTATTACAAGTTTGCGAGATTTGACCTTTGCGAGGAAGGGGATTAATGTTTTTGCTTGGAATATGAGGGCAAGGTCGTGTATGTGATCCGTTTTATGTAAAGAAATTTGTTTTCTAGAAAAGTTTTTCTAATGTAACTGAATTCAGAATCAACGCCTCTCTTTCTTTGCATTCATGCATTTGCATTACATTGCATCATTTGCATTAGACTTTTATAAAAGGACCCTAATTAGGTAAAATGTTTCAGTTAACTTGGAAAACATGGAACAAATGTTGGAGAGAATAGAACAAATGCAAATACAGATACAGGGGCAATTAACCAAGATTCAACAAGAAATGCGAGAACAAATGCAAGAATTCCAAACCCTTGAAAGAATCGAAAGCGAAGAGGGAATCGGGGAACAATGTTCCCAAATCCTTGTGTACTTAGGAGTGTTTTGAATAATGGGATTGTGGAAGAGATCCTTGCATTTTTAAGAGCTGATCTATAGTAATGTGCAAAACATGCTTGTTGCCTTAAGCCTAGAGGCAATAAGAACTTTTTTGTGAAATAGGCTTATGTCCGAAACTTTATTTCAATAAAATGCATTCTTAAGCAAATATTCTTTTATTCTTTCCATTTCATATTGTACATTCTTTATTCATGACCATACAAATAATCATTCTTTGAATCATTTATTCTTTTGAAATCTTCTTTCGACCCTACACTAGGTCCCCAGATATCAACGATGTGAGCGACGTTGTTACTGACTCCCTTTTTGAATGAGATATGGTGTAACACCCCAAACCCGGCCCATTCGATATGACCGAATTTGAAATGCCACTGCGGAAATTGTTTAAAAATATTCTTACTTAACAGTAAAAACCGTTAAAAATTTGTTACCCTTGATAAAACATTTAAAACATTCTAAATAAAATTAAGTGGTGATAAAAATACCGGATTCAAAACTTTAATATGACTTTTGAGATATAAATAGCTTTTAAAATTAAACTACCAAAATATTAACTTAATTACAAATCCAACTGAAACATAGCAAAATTCAAATACTTTAAGGCCCTTATTACAACAAATAACTATTCAAAAATACTTAAAATATCAAGTTAATAAATTCTATTATATAATGAAAACAACTTCTTTCTCGCATGGGCCACCTCGTATCCACTCCAACCCGGTCCGATCATCATCCATCACTGCGATGTTGATAAAAATTTGGGTGAGTCATACATGGACTCAATGTGTAATTAATCCATCGAATTCCACCCACATGTTAACCACATATTAACCCATATATCGATAACAAGATAACATATTCACATAATAACACATTCTCGGGCTTGGCCCATATTCATGTCACTTATCAGGCAACAGGGTAATTAACCGCATAATTTCCACATATCGGGCTTAGCCCATTTCCGCACTGATCCACATTCATATATTGGGCTTGGCCCATTTTCACATTAATCCACATATCAATTGAAATGCAAAGTGCACCCAACCCAACCTAGGGTCCATCCTATACACACCCCCGTATCCAGCCTACCACACACCAGAGGATTAACAAATCACCCTCTCCTTTTTACTCCAAAGGCAATCAATGCCGTCCACGTGCAATTAAGCACAATAATCCACAACGCGACCTCAGTCAGCGCTAGGGGTGTGCAAAATTTGGGTAAAACCGAAAAAATTCGGTTAATCGACCGAATTCGGTTAATCAGTCGGTTAACCGAATTTTTTCGGTCGGGGGTCGGTTAATTATTTTGTTAATTTTTGGTTAACGGTTAATTCGGTTCGAAAAAATTCGGTTAATCAAATTTTTCGATTAACTAAAAAAATAAAATAAATTTATAATATAAATAGCTTATAAGATAAGCCCACTAATCTCTATTCACCAACCCAAAACCAATACAACCCAAACCCAATAATAAAAATTAAACCCAACTCAAATAATTTTAAAACTAAAAATAAAATTACCCCTAAAGCTAGACACACACACGATCCGATATGTTTTAAAACTCGCAACTTCTATTTCTAAACAAAAGGAAGAAATGACTTTGGTTTTGATTTTCAAGGTACCTTTTTTCCTTCATGTTTTAACTTTGACTTAACTGTTGTCTATGTTGGTTTTGATGCATGCAAGGTCTTTTTTTTTGTTAAATATTAATGCCTTATCCATTTTTCGAGTACCCATTTACCTTTTTTTGGGGGGTAAATTTTGCATCTTGTTTCGATCGTGCTTTTGTTTGAGTTTCTTCTTCTTCATTTTTTAAGAATCTGCTCATCCTCCATCTTCAAAAAGCTCCTCAAATCATTCGATTTTTAGAAATATTTGAAATTTTTTTGTTAATGATAGGGTTTGGTTAATGTTGATCATCAAAATCTATGCTAGCCACATTTACATTTCTCGCTTCTTTGTAGAGTTGAATGTAAAATAAATTATTGGCTTTCTTGTTTATTTGCTTTGTTTATTTACAAGTTCATGTTGCATATCAGCTATGTAAAAAGGGTCGCCCCTTTTGTTGATTTGGATTTACCTTTACCACATTAAACGAACTTATTGAGGATTAGTTTGCTTCATTAGATTCTTCATCGGTGCTCAAAAATGTTATTAGATGAATTTTAATGACAATTTCAAGTTTTCTTTTTTTAATCTTCATCTTGTATTGTTGATATGATTCAAGGATCTTGTAGACTTGTACTGTTTCCACTTTTTCTAAAGGACTGTCAAACTTTTGATTTTTGAAGTGAAATTGTTATGATATTATTCGCTTATTGGCTATTGCGATGTTGCTTTCCAAAAATGCTCATGATTTTGGGGTATAATCCTGTGGACTTTTGTTTTTCTTTGGGTAGATAAATGGATGTTCTTTATACTCTTTTTCATGAGGCATTTCCTTACATGGTATTTGTTTTGTTATGGTTTTGGCATCAATGGCATTTGTTTTATATTAATGAGTTCTTGATTCTAATGCAGTAAGGTGTTGCTGGCTTTCTTGCTAAACGGTTGTGGTTTATAAATTGCGTTTTGCAATGGATGTTACCTTTGTTAAATATCTAAACTATGTTTTTTCTAAAACTCAACATCAAAATATGTTTAATATTATAAATGTATTTTAATTTATTATATATTGTTTTTCTTGAATGTCAATTGAACCAACATCTATTGAGGCTAGTGTTACACCTCCTACTTGATAGATTCCGAAAATTCGGGAGTTGGAGCTTCAAGCCAAGCAAAGGGGATTACCAGGAAAAGAAAAGCCACTCTTCCAAGGTCAGAAGTTTGGTCTCACTTCACTAAGATTATTAATAGTGAGGGTGCAAGTAAAGCTAAATGTAATTATTGTCAAAAGGAATTTTGTTGTGATATGAAAAAATTGGTACGGGGTCATTAAAATATCATATTGGTTCATGTAAGAAAAATCCTAGTAATGTTGTTGAAAATAGTCAAGGACAACTAGTTTTACCTAGAAAGGGAGTTGAAGGGGGAAGGGAATCTTTCAACTTGGAGATTTGATCAAGAAGCATGTAGGAAAGGATTAGCACAAATGATTGTGATTGATGAATTACCTTTCAAGTTTGTTGAAAGTGAAGGTTTTAAGAAATTTATGTTTGTGGCATGTCCTAGGTTTCATATTCCTTCACGAACTACTATGACTAGGGATGTTTATCAATTGTATTTAGATGAAAGGGCCAAGATAAAACAACTTTTGAGAAGTTCTTGTTCTAGAGTTTGCTTAACTACTGACACATGGACTTCTTTGCAAAGAGTTAATTATTTGTGTATCACTGCTCACTTTATTGATAATGATTGGAAATTGAATAAAAATATTTTAAACTTTTGTCCAATTTCTAGTCATAAGGGTGAGTCCATTGGGATGGTGATTGAGAAATGCTTGTTGAATTGTGGGATTGATAAGTTGTTTATCATTCATCGTTGATAATGCAAGTTCAAATGATGTTGCTATTGGTTATTTGAGAAAGAAATTTAACCTCGAGGGGTTTAGTTCAAAATGGTAAATATCTTCATATGAGATGCATGGCACACATTGTGAATTTGATTGTTGTTGAAGGCTTAAAGGAAATGAATAAATGTTGAACGTGTTAGGGGGGCTGTTAGATATGTGAGACAATCTCCATCTAGATTACAAAAGTTAAAGGAGTGTGTTGTGGTGGAAAAGATAGAGTGCAAGAAGATGTTGTGTCTTGATGTTTGTACTAGGTGGAACTCAACTTACTTAATGTTAGATACTGCTCAGAACTTTGAGAGAGCTTTTGAGAGATTTGAGGAGCAAGATACAAATTTTAGGGCTGAACTTGAAAGGGGTGATGGTTGGCCTAGTGTGGATGATTGGGATAATGTTAGAAACTTGAGGGATTTCTTGGAACATTTTTATGAAGTCACTTTATGTATATCGGCACTTCATATGTCACGCCCAATAATTTTTTTGATGAGCTTTCTGAAATTGATATTCTTTTACAAGATGCTCAGTTAAATAGTAATGTTGATTTCAATGTTATGGCCATCAAGATGAAAGAGAAGTATGATAAGTATTGGGGTGATATTGATAAGATGAATATGCTTATGTTTGTTGCTTGTGTTTTAGATCCTAGACAAAAACTAAAGTATCTTGAATTTGCACTTAGTGAAATGTCTAGTTCGAAAAAGCTTGTGAAATGATGCAAAAATTGAAGGAATCTTTGTATGAAATGTTTGATGAGTATAAGCCTCCTCCACTTCATAGTACTTGTAGCCAATCGAGTGTGCCAACAGATGCTTCTCTTGGTGAACCACAACAAAAAATGAAAAGGCGAATGCAAGCTTTGTATAAAAAGCGTGAGTTGGAAATTTGTGGTGAGGATAAAACATCTGAATTGGATAAATATCTAGCTGAGGCTAATGAGGAATTTGTTGAAGATTTTGATATTTTATTGTGGTGGAAAGTGAACAGCCCTAGATTTCCCACTCTTTCAAAAATGGCCAGAGATGTGTTAGCTATACACTGGTTTCTCACTGTTTCAGAGTCTGCATTTAGCACCAGGGGACATGTGCTTGATCAATATAGGAGTTCTTTAACTCCTAAAATTGTACAAGCTCTTGTGTGTACTCAAGATTGGATTCGAAAATCATCATCACAAGAAGACATCAAAAAGATTGAAGAACAAATCCAAGAGCTTGACAAGATTGAAAATGGTATATTTATTGTCTTATTTTAATAGTTTTAAATTTTTTTACCATATCACTCCTACTTATTTAATTGATTCAATGTTTAGACTTTTCTTGGAATGCATCAGAGCCTACCCTTAATTCATGAGCTTTCGTGAGTTGAAGGGTATACTTACTATCTTATTCTTGTTAACTTATAATTTATTCGTTTGTTTATATTATTTAATTTTTTTAAATGCAGATATTTCTATTATACGCTAAACTTTTGCACTTGTTTTTTCCTTTTTGTAGGTTTAATGCAAATGGAGATTTTTTGGAGAGAAGAAATAGATACAAATGAACAATATTAAATACTTACATTTCAATTATGTATTAATTTAAAGATTTATGTAATGTTTTTAAACAAATTATGTACGGTTAATTCGGTTAATTCGGTTAATTCGGTTAATTCGGTTAAGACGGTTAATTCGGTTAATTCGGTTAATTTTAACCAAAAATTAAAAAAATATAATTTTCGGTTAATTCGGTTAACCAACTGAATTAACCGAAAAAATTCGGTTCGGTTAATTTTTTTGAAAAAATTTCGGTTCGGGTAACGGTTAAAAATTTTGACATGTCGGTTAATTCGGTTAATAACATTTCGGGTCGGTTAACCGGTCGGTTAACCGAATGAACACCCCTGGTCAGCGTCAATCCACGATGTAGCCGTAGCTAACACCAAAACCACGATGGGACACATAGTCACTCATCAACCACGATATAGCACATAGCTTATATCAACCACGATGAGGCACAGAGCTACTCATCAAGCCACGCGAACTAAATCGCAATTAATCCACAACGTGACCTCGATCAACGTCAATCCACGATGTAGCTCAAGGCTAACATCAAACCACGCACTCAAGTACACCCGCACCTTATTTCATATCATATCCCACCCATGCACATGCAACATATAATAATGTCATGATAATAATGCATGTACAGGTTGTTCAGACATACAATCTCATTCATATAGGCACTTTCACATTCTTTCAATAATCAACACTAACCTGGTATTCCATATACCCCTCTAGGGTATCCATATCACATCACTGTCACTGCACTAGTTAACCCATAAACATAACACATACAAATATAGCATAAACCCAGAAACGGTGGGTTAATCACACACCTGATCACTTTGAGAACTACGCTTTCGATACTGATGCTATCACTAGGCGATACTACGGCTATTTGCCTACTTTCTTGTTCTGACGCTGGTCCACACCCCGGTGGCCAATCCCGGACCGCAGAAATGGATCTTCTCTTAAACTTCGGGATAGGGGCTATCCCTTGTCCTCCTTGACTAGCATTCGCCTCCATAACGATACTTAATCAGATCAACCGGTTAATCACTACTACTTTAATATATCAAATCAAATCTACATTTACTAAATATCCTTACCGAAATAAATCTTGAATCCCGAAGCTTGTCCTACTTCTGTCGACTTGCCCCCTAATTAACCATAATACCAATCGGTCACATTTAAACCCTAAAGATGGCCCTTGGCCGAATGCCTTATTGGCCTACCTTGAAGAATCAAAAACTGATTACCAAAGGAGAATTCACTTACCACTATTACACGTTTGCTTTGAAGAGCCTAAAGTAAGTAGTCGACAACACCCTCCTTTAAAGATTCAGCTTAGAGCACAACAATGATGGTTTCGGAACTTAATGGTGAAGAGAAAACGCAACAATGGAGAGGGTTTTATGCCTGGAGATTTCGGCAACAAAGAACAACGACAGAGGGGTTTTAGCTTTTGTGACTTGCGGCAAAACAAAGAGAATAGGCACTTTAAGCTTCGGTTATGGCTTCAAAGAAATAGAAATAGATTTGGTGTTGGATGAAAGAAAAGAATGAGAGGTGTGAGTGGGAAGAAATTCGGCATAAAGAAATTTAAAGAAAAAGATATCAAAGATGATTACTCCCCCCTTATAAAGAATTCGGCTACTATATCCTTGCTATTATCAAACTCTTTGATAATCTCCTCTATTATCTCCTTAACAAATAAAATAAATTAATCCAACATTAATCCCTTATCAAACTCCTATATTATCTCTTATCACCTATTTAAACCAAAATAAATAAAATAAATCCTTATTTATCTCTTCTTCATCTTGCACAAAATAAAATAATCATCAATTATCCTACCTTAACCGAAATTAATAGGAGAATAAGCTGAATCCTCATCCAATTAAAAGTCCCCTGTGTCGTCCACTTTCTTCCAACTCTACCTTGACGCAAAAGTAAAATAAAACACTCCCCTTGCTGCTCTGACCTCGAACCCAAGACCTGCTGGAGCCCTTGGACGCAAGCTGCAGATAACGCCCCAGGCCACTTTGCCAAGGCGTTTTTTTGTGACATGATTCACCCAGAATTTTCTTTAAAGCCTCCTTAGCCCAGTTCCCCTTTTTGACGCAAAAATAAAAGTCTTTAATGCTTCCCACGATGCTCGAACCTTTTCCCAACTGAACTCCCTTTTGACGCAACCTCCCAAGCACCTAAGGTAGCGTCCCAAGCCACTTTACCAAGCCCACTTTCATGTCCATAAACTCCTAAAAATTTTCCTTAAGGCCTCCTTCACCTAACTTCTCCTTTAAAAATAAAATTCCAATATTTTTCCAAGACTTCCTCCTACATCCTTGGATTCTCAAAACCCTTAAAACATGCTCAACCACACTTAAAGCCTACTAACACTTGAGTTATGCTCCAAACGCATAACCTCCAATTTAGGATATTACATATGGGCCTAGAGGATCTCAGGACTTTGAAGATAATAGAGATTGTGACATGTCTTCTGACTTGTTAAGAATGGTTTAACAAGATGAAAAATCGACCTTACTATACAAAGGGTCATTGAATATTGCGAGCCTAGGAAAGGAGTGAAGATTGTAGCCTAGCTCATCACAGAAATAAGGCGAGACATTATTGAATTATCTTCGAGAATTCAAAGATGTTTTCGCACGATCATATCAGGACATGCCTGGACTAATAAGACGCGGGCTAAACAAGAGGATGGGGCACTGTTGATCTACCATGGAAGGAGATTGCATCAGTCATACCACCAATACTGAATTGAAGAAGACGAGATTCATGTGACTCTTCTCTTTTCTTCACAGACTTTTCTATATGTGGGGTATGAATATCATGGGGCCAATCTCGTCAAACGCTTCTAGTTGACATCAATTTTCCGTCATGGTCGAGGGTGAATGTTGCTTTATATGCCAATATTACAAGGTCGAAGTCATCAAATTCGCAAAAAAAAGGATCAAGATGCTAGCAGAATGCCATAAAGGATCGCATTTAAATAATTGTACAAAGACAAAGTCTATAGTTTGTCCAAAAGATCATGCAGTATATCACAGTGCAACAAAAGTTGCCAAAAAAAAAATGAATGAAAGGTGGCTAAGACTTGTAAAAATTGGCATAAGAAGTTATCACTACCCTCTATCTTATTGAACGTCGGCCAGAACCTTCACTGGGACAACATCTTACCCATTATGGAATTGAAGCATTTTTGTCGATTGAACTTAATTGAAAAAAGGGTTAAAAGTTATTTGTCACGGCCAGATGATATGAGCTTAGAGAAGTTTATCTTAGGGAATTCCATGAAGGAACCTGATGTTGAAAATGATTTTTCTTCTGCAAAAGGTTTTCAGAGAAAAGCAGATTCCAAGCTGGGAAGGACATTATGTTGTAAAGAAGGCCTGTTCTAGAAGAGCATTGACATTGACCGAAACAGATGGCGAATACTTGCCCAATCCGGTGAATTCAAGTTCAGTCAAGAAATATTTTACCTAAAAGAGGAAAGATCAAGGTGAAAACCCGTAAATGGCGCCTCAAAAAAAAAGAAAAAAGAAAAAAGAAAAGAAAAAGGAGAGGCCAAGGCGAAAACCCGCAAAGGGCGCTTTGAGACCAAAAGGGATTTGAGTTGAAAACCCGAAAAGGGCGGCTCAAATTTTGACTAAAAAACGGGGCATACAGTAGTCTTGCTATGTCCGAATTAGCAATGAGGAAGTATATTACGTATTGGGGCATCGAAAAAGTACTCCGGATCCCCTAAACACATATTGAGCTTAAAATGGTCCTCAAGAAGTTGGAACAAAGAAGCTCAGGCTACGATATCTGGGGCATCTAGCTTCATTCTTACCCATTTTTGAAATTCGTTATCTTTGATTGCATTATTCTTTTTTGAGATACACCCAAATCAATTTTCTTTTATTGCCTGGGTTATCTTTGATTAAATTATTTCTCGGAGCTATGCTCCTAACTAATTTCTTTCTAGTCCATTTTTATGACATTTTTCAAGCATTTTATATTGAAATAACAATTTATGGACTAATAACACTTTCATAAAAAGAGTTTCGCATATTAATCTAGAAGCTTCTAAATAATATGAGGAATCTGAAGCATGGCTATTGTTCAAAACTCACCAAGCCTAAGGGCTGGAAACATTGAAGAATGATTATCTCTTCAGATTTTTATTGGATAAGACAATTTCGTTGGTGATACCATATTGGCAAATGACGAACAAGGTCAATCTAAGTGTAAAGGGGATTATTGACGGGATACCCTGCATTCATAAACTGATTATTACACTCAGGGGATAGTGTAACAAATCAAATTGATTGAAAGTGATACAAGTGGTAACAGAAAGATGCAAGGAACCAAATGTTATTCCTCAGAAGTTGTAGTGGGAGGTATAAATTTTTATGTCCTAAGGTTTAAGGAAAGGGACTCTGGAATTACAACAAGGGCAAGCTTTGCGAGCGAGAATGATTGTTTCTTTGGGTTTTTGTCCAAGATACCATTGAACGAGAAAGCATGGTAGCACATCAGTGATAGAACCTTGATGAACTATGAGCAATGACAACCCATAGGGATTATTCTCTCATTTCCAATTAGGAGCATTTGATTTATGCCGATCATTGTGTCCTAATCATTTTTCAAAAAAAAAAAATCATTTTCATGACATCCTGCATTCATGCAAATGTCATCCCTAATATCATTTAGTTAGGAGTATTAGATTCATTCCGATCATGCGTCCTAATCATCATTCTTATGACAATCTGCATTCATCCATAAAACATTTGAGTATACAGGACATGTCCCTCAGATGACGGTGTAGAAGAATTGAAAATTTCAGGTTTTGTTCCCTAGTGGATCAAACTGAAGAATGAAGTCTTCCTGAAGATAGTAAGGAAGCAAATTAAAAATTTCAGATTTTGTTCCCTAGTGGAGCAAACTGAAGAATTGGAAATTTCAGATTTTGTTCCCTAGTGGAGCAAACTGAAGAATTGAAAATTTCAGATTTTGTTCCCTAATGGAGCAAACTGAAGAATAGAAAATTTCAGATTTTGTTCCCTAGTGGATCAAACTGAAGAATGAAGTCTTCCTGAAGATAGTAAGGAAGCAAATTGAAATTTTCAGATTTTGCTCCCTAGTGGAGCAAACTGAAGAATTGAAAATTTCAAATTTTGTTCCCTAGTGGAGCAAGTTGAAGAATAGAAAATTTCAGATTTTGTTCCCTAGTGGATCAAACTGAAGAATGAAGTCTTCCTGAAGATAGTAAGGAAGCAAATTGAAAATTTCAGATTTTGTTCCCTAGTGGAGCAAATTGAAGAATAGAAAATTTCAGATTTTGTTCCCTAGTGGAGCAAACTGAAGAATTGAAAATTTTGATTTTTTTCCTAGTGGAGCAAATCAAGAATTGAAAATTTGATTTTGTTCCCTAGTGGATCAAATGAAGAATGAAGTCTTCTCAAGATAGTAAGGAAGCAAATTGAAAATTTTAGATTTTGTTCCCTAGTGGAGCAAACTGAAGAATAGAAAATTTCAGATTTTGTTCCCTAGTGGAGCAAACTGAAGGATTGAAAATTTCAGATTTTGTTCCCTAGTGGAGCAAACTGAAGAATAGAAAATTTTAGATTTTGTTCCCTAGTGGAGCAAACTGAAGAATTGAAAATTTCAGATTTTGTTCCCTAGTGGATCAAACTCAAGAATGAAGTCTTCCTGAAGAGAGTAAGGAGGCAAATGGAAATTTCAGATTTTGTTCCCTAGAAATGGTAGTGGAGCAAACTGAAGAATTGAAAGTTTCAGATTTTGTTCCCTAGTGGAGCAAACTGAAGAATTGAAAATTTCAGATTTTGTTCCCTAGTGGATCAAACTAAAGAATAAAGTCTTCCTGAAGAAAGTAAGGAAGCAAATTGAAATTTTCAGATTTTGTTCCCTAGTGGAGCGAACTGAAGAATTGAAAATTTCAGATTTTGTTCCTTAGTGGAGCAAACTGAAGAATTGAAAATTTCAAATTTTGTTCCCTAGTGGAGCAAACTGAAGAATAGAAAATTTCAGGTTTTGTTCCCTAGTGGAGCAAACTGAAGAATGAAGTCTTCCTGAAGCTAGTAAGGAAGCAAATTGAAATTTCAGGTTTTGTTCCCTAGTGGATCAAACTGAAGAATGAAGTCTTCCTGAAGATAGTAAGGAAGCAAATTGAAAATTTCAGATTTTGTTCCCTAGTGGATCAAATTGAAAAATGAAGTTTTCTTGAAGATAGCAAGGAAGAAGACTGAAGACATCAGATCCTGTCTCCCCGAGGTTGCGGTGGAGCAGATCGAAGATAGCGGATATTGCCTTCCTGAAGTTTGCAGTGGAGCAGATTGAAGTTATCAGACTTATCGAAATCAAGATGAAGTTCCAAATACCGTTGAAGTTGCAATGGAGTTGGAAACCATTTGAAGAAGATGAGGACCAAGAAGTCGAGGCTTGGCCAAGACCGAGAAAAATTGGTCCTTTTATAGTCTTTGTTCTATCCTCGTTACACGATAATGAGCAAAGAGGGGCAGCTGTAAGAGCCCAATTTTGCCCGGGCTTAATAATAAACCAAAAATAATAAAACCAAAGTTTTTTTTTAAAACAGCCATTGTACAAGCCCAAAATACCCGTGGCCCAACCTGACCCAAACTACCCATTACACTCAAACCTGACCCAATACCCAAACTACCCATTACACTCAAACCTGACCCAATACCCTAACTACCCAGAACCCAGACTAGGCCCAAAATATTTTAGCCCAACAACTAAATAGTTTCGACCTAGGGTTTCTGAGGAAACCCTAAGCGCCGCTCTTCCAGCAACACAGCCCTACTCGCGCCACAATCCGCGCCCGAGCTACACCTTCATCAGTGCCGGACTCCGCTTCGACCTGCAAAAGGAAGGAAAATCGACAGCAAATATAGCAATAGTTTTATTTCCTTTTTCATTTTGTTTCAAAGGCTATAAAATCCTAACAAAGAATCTGTAACGGGGGACACGAAAATATACGGAGAACACACGATAAAATACAGAGATATACAATAAAAAAGAAGCAAAGGTTTTTTTTTCTTCGTTATTTCTCTTCTCCTTCGAATCTGTTTCTTTTCCTTTAAGCGTTTTTTTTCTTTTTTTTACAAATATTGAAGTTTCTAAAGTAGTAAAATAAAAAAGGAGAAAAAAAACTCACATTTTGTGGAATTCCGGCCACCGTGCACGGTGGCTAGCGACGGCGGCGGACAGCGGTCATCGGCACCGGAGTTTCACCGGAATCCTCGCTGGAAATCGCCTAGGCAGAGGATTCCGGAGTGCACCCCCTCTCTTTTTTTTTGAAACTGAAGAAAAATGAATTTTTTTTTTTTAGAAAATTCAGCCTTATATACTGTTTGAAAACGACGTCGTTTTCCCCTTGGCCGACCCGCGCGTTGACCCGACCCGCTCCAGGGATCCGCGTGTTTTATTAAAAGGGGAAAATTACTATTTCAGTCCCTCCACTATTTTATTTAATTTAATTTCGTCCAATTTAAATTTTTTATTTTTTTTTAAAATTAGCCATAGAAATCTGTCTATATTTCAATTTAACCCTTTTTTTTCTTTTTTAAATTTATATATATATATATATATATATTTATATATTAATTTGATATTAAATTATGTATTATATTAAATATTTTATATTTTTTTAGTAATTATCTACACTAACTTATTAAGTTATAAATAATTATTATTTTATTTTATCTATTTTTTTCTTTTTGATTACATATTATTTTTAGTATATATATATACTATATTATACTATATATTTAACTAAAGTTTATTTTTTATGTATAATATATTCTATTTATTTTTTGTAACTTTATATATTCTTGTTTAAAATCATTATATATTATTTTATGAATGTTGTTTATATCTGTCCTTTTTTATCTATATGTTCATATTTGCTTCATTGTTTATTACATGTGATTATGCTTCATCACGTATTTGTAATTGCTTTAGTATAGGGATTGTTATTTGCCATATTTTGTATTATTATTGCCTTTCTTAAATGTTAGTATACTATAATTACTTCTAATATTTATGTTCGATAAATGCAATATTGTTACATGGATTATTATTTAAAATATAAAATACATTTTTTTTGCAAAATTACTTTATTTCGTTTAAAGGTTTTTTTTTTAAAATAAGACAATGTTTTGGTATTTAGAAATTCGGGAAATAGTGCCCTAACGTGCTGGGTTGCGATTTTCCGTTTGGCTAAATAACTAAATATCCTTTTAACAAGTTTTGTAAATTGTGAGATGATTTTGATTACGAAGGTCTTAAAATATCATGTCCTAACGTGCTGGATGTGATGTTTATATTCCTTCGAAACAAGAAAATCTCAAATTTTAAACTGCTCGAAGTTTCTTTAAAGAAATCATATTTTTAAATACTTTTAAATTTTAAACATTTGGACATGATTTTATCGATTAGGTACCAATTTTTGGGCGTTATGAGGGTGCTAACCCTTCCTCATACGTAACCGACTCCCGAACCCGTTTTCTTGTTTTTCGTAGACCAAAATTAATTTTTTTAAAATAAAATGTTTTGCAAGGTGATCCAATCACACCTAAGTAAAAAGGGATTGGTGGCGACTCCCACTTTTGTTTTTAAAAGTCGATCCCCATTTTTTTAAACCGATTTTAAAATGGTTTCGACAGCTTGGCGACTCCACTGGGGATCAAAGAGAGTCAAGCCGTAAAATTGATAATTTCATATCCTTTTGTTTGAATTTAAAATTTTTTTTTTTTTTAAAAAAACATGATCCTTTTATTGCATGTGGTTCTAAATATATTTCTTTGCATTCCACTGCATGACCGTTGTGGTCGCAGCCTTAAGTGGGAGCGAGAAGCTATGCTTTCGTGAGGTTTTCACCTCCGCAGGGGCTAGTGGACTGATTCCGGGATACATCCGTACCTATGTCTTCGTGAGGTTTTCACCTCCGCATAGCCATAGGGAAATGTATTCCCCTGAATCGAACTCGGTCCGTATGAGCCTATAATGGGTGAGGATCGAGGAATCTGCTGGTTCGGGTACCTCAACTTTAGAACTAAACCACATATAGTGAACCCTAAGAGCCCAGCTTAGGTAGAACTATGTCAAACCCTAGTGGTCATCTTGATAGATGTTCTACGTTGTTTATTTTTCCTGTCCTAACGTGTTCTCTTTTGTTTTGATTGCATTGCATTCACATCATAGAAAAGAGGTGTTGATTTCAAATTCGATTGCTAAATAGAAGAGTTTGTCATAAGAAAACGAGTTTTTTGATAAAGTGGATTATAATACGGTCGTCCGAATATGGTCCAAGTAAACACAATAAGAGAAGACTGATAGCCGGCGAAGGAATACAAGACCTTATTACCCAAGGATTCAAGCTGACAAAGACACGTCTTGACTTTCTTGAAGAGGCTAACGAGCATTATGAAGCAGTGAGTCGCGTCTCAGATTAAGCAAAAAGGAGCTAGTGAAGGCATTTATTACAAGTTTGCGAGATTTGACCTTTGCGATGAAGGGGATTAATGTTTTTGCTTGGAATATGAGGGTAAGGTCGTGTATGTGATCCGTTTTATGTAAAGAAATTTGTCTTCTAGAAAAGTTTTTCTAATGTAACTGAATTCGGAATCAACGCATCTCTTTCTTTGCATTCATGCATTTACATTACATTGCATCATTTGCATTAGACTTTTATAAAAGGACCCTAATTAGGTAAAATGTTTCAGTTAACTTGGAAAACATGGAACAAATGTTGGAGAGAATAGAACAAATGCAAATACTGAATCTGAGGGCAATTAACCAAGATTCAACAAGAAATGCGAGAACAAATGCAAGAATTCCAAACCCTTGAAAGAATCGAAAGCGAAGAGGGAATTGGGGAACAATGTTTCCAAATCCTTGTGTACTTGGGAGTGTTTTGAATAATGGGATTGTAGAAGAGATCCTTGCATTTTTAAGAGCTGATCTATAGTAATGTGCAAAACATGCTTGTTGCCTTAAGCCTAGAGGCAATAAGAACTCTTTTGTGAAATAGGCTTATGTCCGAAACTTTATTTCAATAAAATGCATTCTTAAGCAAATATTCTTTTATTCTTTCCATTTCATATTGTACATTCTTTATTCATGACCATACAAATAATCATTCTTTGAATCATTTATTCTTTTGAAATCTTCTTTCGACCCTACACTAGGTCCCCAGATATCAACGACGTGAGCGACGTTGTTACTGACTCCCTTTTTGAATGAGATATGGGTCTAGGGGATCTCAGGACTTTGAAGATGATAGAGATTGTGACATGTCTTCTGACTTGTTAAGAATGGTTTAACAAGATGAAAAATCGACCTTACTCTACAAAGGGTCATTGAATATTGCGAGCCTAGGAAAGGAGTGAAGATTGTAGCCTAGCTCATCACAGAAATAAGGCGAGACATTATTGAATTATCTTCGAGAATTCAAAGATGTTTTCACACGATCATATCAGGACATGCCTGGACTAATAAGACGCGAGCTAAACAAGAGGATGGGGCACTGTTGATCTACTATGGAAGGAGATTGCATCAGTCATACCACCAATACTGAATTGAAGAAGACGAGATTCATGTGACTCTTCTCTTTTCTTCACAGACTTTTCTATATGTGGGGTATGAATATTATGGGGCTAATCTCGCCAAACGCTTCTAGTTGACATCAATTTTCCGTCATGGTCGAGGGTGAATGTTGCTTTATATGCCAATATTACAAGGTCGAAGTCATCAAATTCGCAAAAAAAAAGGATCAAGATGCTAGCAGAATGCCATAAAGGATCGCGTTTAAATAATTGTACAAAGACAAAGTCTATAGTTTGTCCAAAAGATCGTGCAGTATATCACAGTGCAACAAAAGTTGCCAAAAAAAAAATGAATGAAAGGTGGCTAAGACTTGTAAAAATTGGCATAAGAAGTTATCACTACCCTCTATCTTATTGAACGTCGGCCAGAACTTTCACTGGGACAACATCTTACCCATTATGGAATTGAAGCATTTTTTTCGATTGAACTTAATTGAAGAAAGGGTTAAAAGTTATTTGTCACGGCCAGATGATATGAGCTTAGAGAAGTTCATCTTAGGGAATTCCATAAAGGAACCTGATGTTGAAAATGATTTTTCTTCTGCAAAAGGATTTCAAAGAAAAGCAGATGCCAAGCTGGGAAGGACATTATGTTGTAAAGAAGGCCTATTCTAGAAGAGCATTGACATCGACCGAAACAGATGGCGAATACTTGCCCAATCCGGTGAATTCAAGTTCAGTCAAGAAATATTTTACCTAAAAGAGGAAAGATCAAGGTGAAAACCCGTAAATGGCGCCTCAAAAAAAAAAGAAAAAAGAAAAAAGAAAAGAAAAAGGAGAGGCCAAGGCGAAAACCCGCAAAGGGCGCTTTGAGACCAAAAGGGATTTGAGTTGAAAACCCGAAAAGGGCGGCTCAAATTTTGACTAAAAAACGGGGCATACAGTAGTCTTGCTACATCCGAATTAGCAATGAGGAAGTATATTACGTCTTGGGGCATCGAAAAAGTACTCTGGATCCCCTAAACACATATTGAGCTTAAAATGGTCCTCAAGAAGTTGGAACAAAGAAGCTCGAAGCACGTTATACGGGGCATCTAGCTTCATTCTTACCCATTTTTGAAATTCGTTATCTTTGATTGCTTTATTCTTTTTTGAGATACACCCAAATCAATTTTCTTTTATTGCCTGGGTTATCTTTGATTAAATTATTTCTCAGAGCTATGCTCCTAACTAATTTCTTTCTAGTCCATTTTTATGACCTTTTCAAGCATTTTTTATTGAAATAACAATTTATGGACTAATAACACTTTCATAAAAGGAGTTTCGCATATTAATCTAGAAGCTTCTAAATAATATGAGGAATCTGAAGCATGACTATTGTTCAGAACTCACCAAGCCTAAGGGCTGGAAACATTGAAGAATGATTATCTCTTCAGATTTTTATTGGATAAGACAATTTCGTTAGTGATACCACATTGGCAAATGACGAACAAGGTCAATCTAAGTGTAAAGGGGATTATTGTCGGGATACCCTGCATTCATAAACTGATTATTACACTCAGGGGATAGTGTAACAAATCAAATTGATTGAAAGTGATACAAGTGGTAACAGAAAGATGCAAGGAACCAAATGTTATTCCTCAGAAGTTGCAGTGGGAGGTATAAATTTTTATGTCCTAAGGTTTAAGGAAAGGGACTCTGGAATTACAGCGGGGCAAGCTTGCTGAGCAGAATGATTGTTTCTTTGGGTTTTTGTCCAAGATACCAGCTGAACGAGAAAGCATGGTAGCACATCAGTGATAGAACCTTGATGAACTATGAGAAATGACAACCCATAGGGATTATTCTCTCATTTCCAATTAGGAGCATTTGATTTATGCCGATCATTGTGTCCTAATCATTTTTCAAAAAAAAAAATCATTTTCATGACATCCTGCATTCATGCAAATGTCATCCCTAATATCATTTAGTTAGGAGCATTAGATTCATTTCGGTCATGCGTCCTAATCATCATTCTTATGACATTCTGCATTCATCCATAAAACATTTGAGTATACAGGACATGTCCCTCAGATGACGGTGTAGAAGAATTGAAAATTTCAGATTTTGCTCCCTAGTGGATCAAACTGAAGAATGAAGTCTTTCTGAAGATAGTAAGGAAGCAAATTAAAAATTTCAGATTTTGTTCCCTAGTGGAGCAAACTGAAGAATTGGAAATTTCAGATTTTGTTCCCTAGTGGAGCAAACTGAAGAATTGAAAATTTCAGATTTTGTTCCCTAGTGGAGCAAACTGAAGAATAGAAATTTCAGATTTTGTTCCCTAGTGGATCAAACTGAAGAATGAAGTCTTCCTGAAGATAGTAAGGAAGCAAATTGAAATTTTTAGATTTTGCTCCCTAGTGGAGCAAACTGAAGAATTGAAAATTTTAGATTTTGTTCCCTAGTGGAGCAAGCTGAAGATTAGAAAATTTCAGATTTTGTTTCCTTTTTCATTTTGTTTCAAAGGCTATAAAAGCCTAACAAAGAATCTGTAATGGGGGACACGAAAATATACGGAGAACACACGATAAAATACAGAGATATACAATAAAAAAGAAGCAAAGGTTTTTTTTTCTTCGTTATTTCTCTTCTCCTTCGAATCTGTTTCTTTTCCTTTAAGCGTTTTTTCTTTTTTTTTACAAATATTGAAGTTTCTAAAGTAGTAAAATAAAAAAAAGGAGAAAAAAAAACTCACATTTTGGGGAATTCCGGCCACCGTGCACGGTGGCCAGCGACGGCGGCGGATGGCGGTCATCGGCACCGAAGTTTCACCGGAATCCTCGCCGAAAATCGCCTAGGCAGAGGTTTCCGGAGTGCACCCCCTCTCTTTTTTTTTGAAACTGAAGAAAAATGAATTTTTTTTTTAGAAAATTCGGCCTTATATACTGTTTGAAAACGGCGTCGTTTTCCCCTTGGCCGACTCGCCCGTTGACCCGACCCGCTCCAGGGATCCGCGTGCTTTATTAAAAGGGGAAAATTACTATTTCAGTCCCTCCGCTTTTTATTTAATTTAATATCGTCCAATTTAATGTTTTTATTTTTTTAAATTAGCCATAGAAATCTGTCTATATTTCAATTTAACCCTTTTTTTATTTTTTTATTTTTAAAATTTTTATATATATATATTTATATATTAATTTTATATTAAATTATGTATTATATTAAATATTTTATATTTTTTTTAGTAATTATCTACACTAACTTATTAAGTTATAAATAATTATTATTTTATTTTATCTAATTTTTTTTCTTTTTTGATTACATATTATTTTTAGTATATATATATATACTATATTATACTATATATTTAACTAAAATTTATTTATTTTTATGTATAATATATTCTATTTACTTTTTGTACCTTTATATATTCTTGTTTAAAATCATTATATATTATTTTATGAATGTTGTTTATATCTGTCCTTTTTATCTATATGTTCATATTTGCTTCATTGTTTATTACATGTGATTATGCTTCATCATGTATTTGTAATTGCTTTAGTATAGGGATTGTCATTTGCCATATTTTGTATTATTATTGCCTTTCTTAAATGTTAGTATACTATAATTACTTCTAATATTTATGTTCGATAAATGCAATATTGTTACATGGATTATTATTTAAAATATAAAATACATTTTTTTTGCAAAATTACTATATTTCGTTTAAAGGTTTTTTTTTTAAAAATAAGGCAATGTTTTGGTATTTAGAAATTCAGGAAATAGTGCCCTAACGTGCTGGGTTGCGATTTTCCGTTTGGCTAAATAACTAAATATCCTTTTAACAAGTTTTGTAAATTGTGAGATGATTTTGATTACGAAGGTTTTAAAATATCATGTCCTAACGTGCTGGATGTGATGTTTATATTCCTTCGGAACAAGAAAATCTTAAATTTTAAACTGCTCGAAGTTTCTTTAAAGAAATCATATTTTCAAATACTTTTAAATTTTAAACATTTGGACATGATTTTATCGATTAGGTACCAATTTTTGGGCGTTATGAGGGTGCTAACCCTTCCTCATACGTAACCGACTCCCGAACCCGTTTTCTTGTTTTTCGTAGACCAAAATTAAATGTTTTAAAATAAAATGTTTTGCAAGGTGATCCAATCACACCTAAGTAAAAAGGGATTGGTGGCGACTCCCACTTTTGTTTTTAAAAGTCGATCCCCATTTTTTTAAACCGATTTTAAAATGGTTTCGACAATATTGATATCCAAATCATCAAATATTTAAGTGCTTATTATAGACTACATCAACCAATCAAGAAATTCTAACCAAAATATGAGAATTTCATACTCAAAACAAAGAATCCATCACCTAAAAAGTTGTGATTAAATTGTAAAATTTATAAAGTTAGATAAAATAAATAGATTTTTTTTAAAGATCAAGTGATAAAAAATGTGGTTTAAAATTTAGGGGAAAATATTTTTAAAAATAAGAATGCTATACGGATAGATCGCGTGTTAAACATGGTGAAAATAGCATTTAACATATGGTATATGTTACATCATCATTTTTTCTAATCATTAATAGCTAGCACATGGATAATCAAAATTTGTAAGGTCTTTAATTTTTGTTTTTAAATCGATTGCTTTAATAGTTGATGTCAAATCATTTATATTAATACTTTATGTAAAATTTTAAAATTATATATAATTATTTTATTATTTATTAAAATATAATTTAAAAGCTAAGAATAAATTAATAAAGATTACATAATAATAAAATAATAATAAATTTCTTTTGATCGTGTGGTATGTTTTGAATTTTTTTTTTTTTTTAGCAAATGTTTAAAGGAGTCAAGCAGAATAGAATACAGAGAGAAGAAGGAACCATCAAAAGCAAAGGAGAACAACATGAACTAGGAGAGTCCTTACATTACCATAAGTTTATTGTATACCATACTAAAACATAAAATAATTTGGCACACTACTCGAGATCTAGCAATTTTTGGCTCAATATGGAAATAATTCCAATGTTCTTACTCATTTTTTGTTGTTACATGCATTAGCAAACATTAATACACTTTCAGAAAATAATATAGGTTTGAATATTGACATTAAAAGAAAACATTAGAACATGTTGTTAGTGCCTTTATTTTTTTAAAGAAATTATATTTTTATTAAAAATATTATTCACATGCTTTTATTTTTCTTCATTATTATTGTCGAAACCATTTTTTTTGAAAAGGGGAATCGACTTTGGGTTTTGAAAAACAAAAATAAAACGGGAGTCACCATCGATCTTTGTCAGGTGTGATCGAATCACCTTTGTCTTAATAAAACGTTTTGGTTTACTAAGATAGCATTTTTGGTCTACGAAATTCGAGAAAACGGGTTCGGGAGTCGGTTATGTGCGAGGAAGGATTAGCACCCGCGTCACGCCCAAAATTGGTACCAAATTGACTAATTAGTGTCTTAATGTAGAAAGTTGCAAAATGTCAGATTCTAGAAGCTATTTGTGTGAAATAGCTTTAGAATATTAATTAGAGGTCCTTAAATAGTAATTTTCCCAATTTCTAATTTTTGGACTAAATTGGGCATGGATGAGTTAAAATAGAAAGTTTATCAAAAAGGCTATTTTGGTCATTTAACAATTAAGTGATTAAAATAGGAGAAAAGATGACAAAATTCATTCATCTTCTTCTCCAAGGTAGCCGAAAATTGAGAGAGCCATTGTTAGGGTTCTTCAAAATTTTCAAGCTTGCTAGTAAGTGCATCTTAGCCCCGTTTTCGATATTCTTTGTATTTTTGAAGTCCTTGTAGCATGAGTAAGCTATTTTTAGCTATTTGATGAGCTATGATGGATGTTAAATAATGTGGCCATGTATGACATGCATGTATTTTGATGTTTTTTGGAAGATTATGAAAGCTTGATGTAGTAGAAACATCTTTTGCTAAATGAGTTTCCATAGAAAATGCATGTAGGGACTAGTTTGTAAAAATCTTGAGTTTGGTCATACATGTGTGATGTAGTGAGAATTGATGATTGCTTTAGTTGAGATTGTGATTCGGCTAAGTAAGAAAGGCTACAAAGTTAAATAAAAATCACTTTACGAGCCTTGGGGCAATAGCGTAAATATGAGAAAGTTTAGGGGCAAAAGGGTAATTTTTCCAAAGTATGAGATGTGGGTCAATTTAGTCAATGTGTATATTGATTGAGTTAAATTATCATTATAGATCAAGAAAGACGAAGCCCGGATCGAAACCGAGGCAAGAGCAAAGTGGTGGACTAAATTGCACGTTTCTATACTTTTGAGTGCCGAGGTAAGTCTATGCATAAACAATGCATTCATACTTACAATTTGTTAATGCTAGCTAGTGTATAGCATGGTTGAGAATGATTGAGAACCTATGTGGTTCAAGTGGAATGAATGTGATAGATTTTGTGAATAGATGAATGATTGAGTAAATAGATATGTGAATGTGTAGTGATAATGCTAAAAGGTGGGCTAAGTGCGATACCATCCTAATGTATAATGACGATGAGCTGGCTATGTGCGATGCTATCGTTAGGTATATTGTCTAGTGGGCTATGTGCGAAACCACTACGATTACCTTTATGGTAGGCTAAGTGCGATACTACCTTATTAATTGATTGTGGTGGGCTAAGTGCGAAACCACCGAGACATTAGTTGTGTGAATTAGCTGTATGGATGTATTATCGAGAAATAATGATGTGTTGTATGTTGTGTAAATGTGATATTGAATGCAGGGGTGCATGTCAATGGTTATGAGTATGTGACTCATGATGTGTTGAAATGAATGTGGTATGGGATAGAAAGAGTAAGCATAGTTGTACATTATATGTTAGTATAATGCTAATTGTTGTTTAGCTTATACTATGGTGCTTAATTGTTTATGTGTAAACTTACTAAGCTCAAAGCTTACTCCCTTTCTTTTCCGTTGTCTTATAGAGTAAAAGTGTTGAATCGAGATACGAGGATCAATTGGAAGATCGCCCACACTATCAACACACTCTGGTATATGAGACTCAATGTTTTGTATATGGCATGTATAGGGGCTAGACAAGTTAGTAAATTTTGTTGTAAATGGCTATAATGTGTTGGCCTTTAGATGGATGATCTCTTTTGTATTATGCCATAGTTGTTGGCTACTTTAATATATGAAGAGTAGTAGTTATCTATGTGAGATTGTACTTCAAAATGAGTTGATTATGGATGTGTTGAATGAGTGCATGTTGTGTATGTTAGAGGGGTGAAAAGAACTTGACATATAGCTTTGTTCTTGTCCATGTGGATAGACACACGGGCGTGTGTCTAGGCCATGTGTGACATACGGTCAGCCCATGGGCGTGTGACTCAGCCGTGTGTCCCCTGCTTGTTGGCATTTTAAGTCAGAATAGACCACGGACTAGCCACACGGGCGTGTGCCTAGGACGTATGGGTTAATCAGTGTTGGCAACGAGTTAGCCACACGGGCGTGTGTCTAGACTCTAGGCCGTGTAAGTGAAGTCAGTGTTCACCACGGTTGGAGAGCATGGGCGTATGCGACTTCCACGGGCGTGCCAAATCTTACACGGGCGTGTGAGCCCTGTATAGATGGAAAAATTTTAAGATCGTAAGAGTTTTCGATATGGTCTCGAGAGCCCTCGTGTGTTTGAGTGAGGCCTCGTAAGTCGAGATTGAGGTTGTTGTGATGGCCAAAGAGAGTGGTTATGTTGAGCCTAAGTGGCGATCTTGAGGATTTTATTATGGTAATGCCTCGGGCCCGGTTCCCGCGTAGAACCCAGGTAAGGGGTGTTACATTTAGTGGTATCAGAGTTATGGTTTAGTCGGTTCTAGGACTACCGTAGCGGGTGTAAGAGTCTAGCTATACATGCCATAATTGTACAATGATAGTGTGGTGGCTTCTGATGATTTTAAATCTTGTTTTATATAGAATATGGATTCTGATCCATTGACTGCTGATGAAGCAGCTAGTAATGCGCCGACTCCTGCGCAAGGAACCGTGCCTGTTCAAAGTGGACCCGAGGCTAGGGGTCAAGGGGAAGAGGCACGGAAAGCCTTTCTCCAGATGATGAGCAATTGGTACTCGGATTATGTTCGAGCGAACCCTAATGCTCAACCTCCTCCACCTCCTCCTATACCTCAACCAATTCTTGTGGCTTCTCAAGGTATTGATGTAGTGAGGATATCGAAACCCCCGGTAGATAATATTAGATAACACGGGGCTGAGGAGTTTAGAGCTAAGGTTGATGATGACCCTGAGAGGATAGAGTTCTGGTTAGAGAACTCGATGAGAGTGTTTGAGGAACTCTCTTCTTCACCTGAAGAGAGCTTGAAATGTGTCGTATCCTTGCTGAGGGACTCGGCATACCATTGGTGGAAGACGTTGACGTCAGTAGTCCCGAGAGAACGGGTGACATGGGACTTCTTTCTGGAAGAGTTCTGGAAGAAGTATATAAGCCAACGATTTACTGATCGAAAAAGGAAGGAATTCCTTGAGTTGAAGCAAGGAAGAATGTCAGTAGCGGAATATGAGCGTGAGTTTGTTAGGCTTAGCAAATACGCTCAAGAATGTGTGTTGATAGAGACCATTTTGTGTAAGAGGTTCGAAGATGGACTGAATGAGGACATCAAACTCCTAGTGGGTATTTTGGAGTTGAAAGAATTTGTGGTGTTGGTCGAAAGGGTAAGTAAGGCCGAAGAGTTGAGTACAGAAAAGAGAAGGGCTGTGAGTGAAGCCCGAGATGCTAGAAAGAGGCTGATGGGCAAGTCGTATCAAGCCCAGTCGAAATGGTCCAAGAAAGTGAGTCCTAGGACGACAGCACCAGTGGGTTATTCGCATCGAGACTTGGGCAGTACTCGTGCGGGTTCGAGAGTCTAAGCTACTTCGATGGAAAGTGTGGGCAATCCAAAGAACAAATCGGAGTGTCCAAGTTGTGGTAGATATCACACCGGAGAGTGTTGGGGTAACAGTCGAAACTGTTATAAGTGTGGTTCCCCTGACCACTTTATTCGAAACTGCCCTGAGAGGGATGATAAGGAAGAAAAGCTAGAGATGAGACCCAGTGATGTGTCTGCAAGGGGTAGACCACCAAGGAACCCGAGATGCGGGAATAGCGGTAGAGGTGCATCTAGAGACTCTACTGTGAGACCGGAGGATCGGGCACCTGCGAGGACGTATGCCATTCGCGCTCGCGAAGAGGCATCCTCCCCTGATGTGATAACGGGTACTTTTTCTCTCTTTGACACCCTTGTTATTGCTTTAATAGATCCAGGGTCTACTCATTCTTATATTTGCATGAGATTGGCATCTAGTTTGAGTATGACTGTTGAGTCTACGGATATTGTGGTTAAGGTGTCAAACCCGTTAGGTAAGCATGTGTTAGTGGACAAGGTGTGTAAGAATTGTCCTTTGATGAGTGAGAGTCATTGCTTTTCGGCAAACCTTATGTTGTTGCCGTTTGATGAGTTTGATTTAATCCTAGGTATGGATTGGTTGACTACCCATAGTGTCTTAGTGAACTGTGGTAGTAAGTTTATTGAATTGAAATATGAGAGTGGAGATATGGTTCGGGTTGAATCAGGTGGATCAGATAGTCTACCAGTGATGATTTCTTCCTTAGTGGCTGATAAATGTTTGAGAAAAGGGTGTGAGTCCTATCTTGCTTTTGTGTTGAATACTCGAGAGGTTGGAGTAAAGTTTGAAACGGTGCCAGTGGTATGTGAGTATCCGGATGTATTCTCGAAAGAGTTACCCAGATTACCTCCAGTGAGGGAGGTTGAGTTTGGGATTGCGTTAGTTCCGGGAACGGCACCTATTTCGATTGCTCCGTATAGGATGGCACCCTTAGAGTTGAAAGAACTGAAGGTTCAGTTGCAAGAGTTGACAGATAAGGGTTTTGCAAGACCGAGCTACTCACCGTGGGGTGCTCCGGTGTTGTTTGTGAGGAAGAAAGATGGGTCTATGAAGTTGTGTATAGACTATAGACAGCTTAACAAAGTGACGGTTAAGAATAAGTATCCTTTACCAAGGATTGATAATCTTTTTGATCAACTGAAGGGAGCTACAATGTTCTCCAAGATAGACCTGAGGTCTGGTTATTATCAGTTGAGAGTGAAAGAGCAGGATGTGTTGAAAACTACATTTCGGACAAGGTATGACCACTATGAGTTTTTGGTTATGCCGTTTGGTTTGACGAATGCACCAGCAATTTTTATGGATCTGATGAATCGTGTTTTCAGACCGTATGTGGACAAGTTTGTAGTTTGTCTTCATTGACGACATATTGATCTATTCTCGGGATGAGAACGATCATGAAGAACATTTGAGAATTGTCTTGCAAACTTTAAGAGATATGCAGTTGTATGCTAAGTTTAGCAAGAGTGAGTTTTGGCTCCTAGAGGTCAGATTCCTAGGACACATTGTGTCAGGTGATGGTGTCAGAGTTGACCCGAGTAAGGTATCGGCTGTTGTGGGTTGGAAACAGCCGAGGAACGTGTCAAAAATTAGAAGTTTCTTAGGATTAGCAGGATATTACAGACGTTTTGTAAAGGGGTTCTCTGTGATTGCTACCCCGATGACGAAACTATTGCACAAAGATGTCAAGTTTGAATGGGTTGAGACATGTCAATAGAGTTTCGAGAGACTGAAAACAATGTTGACTGAGGCACCGGTTTTGGTTCAACCAGAATAGGGGAAAGAGTTTGTGGTTTACAGTGACGCGTCGTTTAATGGTCTATGTTGCGTGTTGATGCAAGAGGGTAAAGTAGTCGCTTACGCTTCGAGACAGTTGGCTGTGATTGTTTTCGCATTAAAGATTTGGCGACATTACTTGTATGGTGTGAAGTGCCGAATCTTTACAGATCATAGGAGTTTGAGATATTTGATTGATTAGAAGGATCTGAATTTGAGACAGAGGCGGTGGCTTGAGTTATTGAAAGACTATGAGTTAGTTATTGATTACCACCTGGGAAAAGCGAATGTGGTTGCGGATGCCCTGAGTAGGAAATCCTTGTATGCTCTAAGAGTTATGAGCACGAGTTTAGCATTGTCTGATGATGGTGCTATTCTGGCAGAGTTGAGAGCTAAGCCACTATTTGTTCAACAGATATGTGAAGCTCAGAGAAAAGATAGTGAGATGTCAGCTAAGAGAGATAAGTGCGAATCGGGAAGTGATTTCGATTTTCGAGTGGGCTCGAATGGTTGTTTGCTGTATCATGACAGAATGTGCGTACCAAGAGATGAGGAGTTAATCCGAAAGGTTTTGCATGAGGCCCACAGTTGATGGTTGTCAGTACATCCGGGCAGTACGAAAATGTACAATGACTTGAAAAAGTATTATTGGTGGCTAGGTATGAAAAGAGATATTTCAGAGTTCGTGACAAAGTGTCTGATTTGTCAACAAGTGAAAGCTGAGCATCAAGTGCCTTCGGGATTGCTTCAGCCAGTGCTGGTACCTGAATGGAAGTGGGATCGGGTTACTATAGATTTTGTGACGGGGTTACCGATGACTCCGAAAAAGAAAGATGCTGTGTGGGTTGTTGTGGATAGACTAACGAAGTCGGCTCACTTTATTCCGAAGACGTGTTGATTATTCCTTTGGATAAGTTAGTTGAGTTGTATGTTGCGAGAGATAGTGAGGTTACATGGTGTACCTGTATCTATAATATCGGATAGGGATCCGAGGTTCACTTCGAGGTTTTGGAAGAGGTTGCAAGAGGCTTTGGAAAGAAAGTTGAATTTCAGTACTGCGTTCCATCAGTAAACCGATGGCCAGTCTGAAAGAGTGATTCAAGTTCTCGAAGATATGCTTCGATGCTGTGTGTTAGAATTCGAAGGTAGTTGGGAGAGATATCTACCTTTGGTCGAATTCGCCTATAATAATAGTTATCAGTCGAGTATACGGATGGCTCTGTATGAGGCCTTGTAAGGTCGTAAGTGTCGGACTCCTTTGTATTGGACCGAGCTTAGTGAGAAGCGGATCCATGGGGTCGATCTAGTAAAAGAGACCGAGGAGAAAGTGAAAGTAATCCGTAATAGTCTGAAAGTTGCTTCGGACCAACAGAAGTCGTACGCGGATCTGAAAAGAAAAGAAATTGAGTTTGAAGTGGGCGACCAAGTGTTTTTGAAAGTGTCCCCATGGAAGAAGATTATGAGATTTGGACGAAAAGGAAAATTGAGTCTGTAACATCCCAAAATTGGTCCTAGTAGAGTTGGGCCTCTTGGGCCCCGAGCGTAGAAGCATGTCTGAATTTTTGAGAACCTGAGAACGGCACTAGTGCAAGATGGGTATATTAGATGAGTGATCTTGGAAGGCTAGGGAGCTCTTATGAAGTCTCGGGTTTAAGTTAGGTCATAGGAAAATTTTGGTTTTTGGGCACTTTAGTGGGGTGTTACATTTTATGGTGAACTGTAACATCCTAAAATTAGGGGTTCGGCATTTTGCACTATTTTATGTGTTTGGCTAGCTAAGCTTGTTATTTGGGTGTGTTCGGGGGTCTTGGGAAGGCTCGAGGTCGAGCCTAGGCCCTAGTGAAAGTTTGGTTTTTGAGCACTTTAGTGGGGTGAGATAGTGAAAGCAGGACTTAAGGTTAATTAAGTGTTTTTTGTTATCACAAAAATGAGTATATGGCTTAGTGGTGTTGGCGTCAGCATGCAAGCAAGGGGAGTGGGGTTCGAATCCCACATGCTACAAAAGGAGTTATATTTTTATGCTCAGGAAGGGGAAGTAGCTGAGTCTGGATCGAACTCTAATGGGATAGTGGAGGACTTGGTCAAGGGGTTTGAATGGATGATGGGGAGTGGATTGAGGAGCAAGTTGTGGATTGAATCATGGGATTCGGTGGAGTGGGGAGTTTGGCCGAAAGTGGGAAATGTTTGGGGGGTGAAATTCGGCTAGGGGGTAGGGGATGCACATTCAGTTTTGGGGGAGGTTGTGTGCCGAAATTCTTTGGGAGCTTTCTTGTTTCTTTTCCCTCTGCGTTTTGTGCATCTTTTCTTTCCTTAAGGCATTACAAGTCTATTCCTTTCTTGTTTTTGTTTTTGCTGGCCGAATTCATCTTCTCCCTCTCTTCTCTCAAACTTCAAGTTGTTGCTACTACCCTTTGATAAGAGCCGAACCCTTCCTTACTTATCTTTTTCTCTTTCTTTCATCTATTGCTTCTCTTTTTCTTTCGTTTTGTTCCCTTAGCCGAACATCAAGAAGCAAGGTACTTGTAGTCTCTTTTGTCTGCCAAACCTACCTTGGCTATTTGGCACCGTTGTGAGCACAAGGTAATATCTTTTTCTTATTTCTTTGCCATCGGTTCTTGTTTTTCTCTCCTCTCTAAAAGCCAAAATTCTCACTATGTTCCTTCTCTCTAAGGCCAAACCTTTTGGAGTGCTAGCACACTCTCTCGGCCTCTTTTTAGCTTTGGGTTCTCGTGAAGTGGGTGGTAAGTTGGTCTTGGCTGAATATAGGTGATGGATGGACGTTCTTATCCTAAGTTTATTTAGGCCGAAAGGCCGTTCCTTCGTTATTTTGTGATAACATCGCTAACTCGTACCCCTTTCTTAGGAACTCGATTTGTGATCGGAGGAAGTGAATGGAACTCTCAAACGTAGCAAGGTGTTGCCGACGTTCTTGGTAAGAGGCGTGAATTGGGTTGTCGTTTTCAATCTTATGGATGCGTCCTACTGAGATTAAGACTAATGGTTTAAGTGTATGGATTCATAGGTGCATAACCTCGAGGATTCAACCTACGCTCGTATCAGGTGTGTAATTTCACACCTTCATTCGTTTTGTTATGTATTATTCTGTGTGTCGGTTTAAAGCCGAAATACCCTTAATGGGTGAGCTAATAAGATACCCTAGTGGGTGAATTGGAAATAGCCCAGGTGAGTAATTTATGATTATACCCTTACGGGTAGTTTTGGCATGGCTGTGTATTCGGTTTATCCGCTATATTGGTACGTTCATGCATGCACTATATTATTATGTCATGGTATGTTGCATGGGATTGGGATATTGATGATCGGGAAAGTGTAATCCGGTGGCTCTGCCACGTATATTATGTTATTCTGGTGGCTTTGCCACAATTTCAGCGATGAGCAGCGTGACTGCCATCGAGGTGTGTAGCGGATGGAGGGTTGATTGTAGAAATCCCCACAGGTGTGTTGGGCTGGTACGGGTGGTGTGTAGCGGATGGATTACTAGGCTTGGCTGGGTTGCATTGCATATATTATCTATATAACCATGCTAATAGGGTTAAGGCCCAGTTTGATTCTGAATGGGCCTCAGGCCAGTTTGTTTCCGTAAGGGCTAAGGCCCAGTTTGTATCCGTATGGGCTCAGGCCCAGTTAATGTCCGATTAGGGTATTACACACTGAGTACTCGTAACTCACCCCTCTGCTTTAATCTTGCAGGTAATCCCCAGTACTGAGGATTTGGAGCCGAGGCGGACTCTGTAGTGGCCACACATCGTAACTTTAGTAAATTCCGTTTTACTTTATTTTAAGATTATTTAATTTGGGTTATGTTTTGTAATAAGGCCTTTGGGATTTTAATTTGGTTTTAGCTTTTAATTCGGTTGATATTTACTATTAAATGTTCAATACGAGATTTTCCTAAAAGATTAATGATTGTTTTCCAAAATGTTAACGAATAGTTTACAAACTATAATTGATAAAATATTGGGTTCTCTTAAACGTCGAAAACAGTTTTCGAGATATCACAATTTCGCAAATCACTGAATCTGATTTATGTTATAAACAAAGTTTCAAAATAAAAGAATTAACAATGTTTTTACAACAACACCGTAAAAGCTGATTTGAATTTCACACACAACATAGCTCGAAGGCTTCAAAAAGAATACGAAGTTTGCAACGAACACTTAGTTTTCAAACAACTTACCTATGTGATATGCCAGATCTGGTCGTAACGTCTAGGCCGGGTTTGGGGTCTTACATTTTATGGTATCAGAGCCCGGTTGCAAAACTCGACTGTGGGATGGGTTAGAAATGTTTTTCAAAATTTGGTCTGAAATATGATTTAGAAAAAGTATGTTTCTATTAGAAGTATGGTATCACGAGTCTCCGGTACCAAATCCGTAAGTTTTCCCTACCTTATATCTGTTGATATGTTGAAATGGTTATGGTAAGAAACTGTTAGAGGTAGTGATAGTATACCGAGACTGCTAGCTATAGGAGCTAAGACTGTAGAGACTGAGATATTAGGAAATTCGATCTACGAGAACAACTCTTGTATCTGCTTTCCATAAGACATTTGTTAATAAACATTGGAATTATAAACTGATTCATAAAACTTTTAATTAGATCAAACCGATTCAGTAATATGAGTACAAGAGGTCGTGGACGTAGTACACGCGGCCGTGGTAGAGGCCGATGTGCTAGGGCTGGACCCTCAGCATCGGGGCATACGCCCGCTAGGGAGGCGCCAGCATCGCCAGTGACTGAGACGGGGTTTCATGACCGAGCTGGTGCTGATGAGCTAACTCAGCTAGTTAGGGAGGTACTGAAGGAGGTTAAAGGAATTGGTGAAACACTCCGAGTTGGGTGCGTGAATTGTAAGAAGAAAAGAGATCGCGGTTCTTTAGAGTCGCGGTCTCGTTCAGTGAAACATGCTAAGACGCGTCCAAACTTTTCGGCTTGCGGTTATTGCAGAAGGCGTCATCTGGGTAAATGCTGGAGGAGGTCAGGGGCATGCTTGAGATGCGGGTCTAAGGAGCATAGGGCTCGTGATTGTTCCATCACCATTAAGTCAGGTATGTTTCGGTTGGATGTGGTGTTTGAATGTGGTAAATTTTATGAAGGTGTGATAAGTACCTGTTTGCTTCTGTGGTTAGATATCTAGTTGGGTAAAGAGACTTCTAGATTAGGATAGAAGGGAGTGAGTGTCATTGTAATCAGAGTGCGCAGCCGTAGCGTAGTAAAGTAGTCTATGTTAAACCACTGTTAGATAGCTGGAAATTTCGGGGACGAAATTTCTTTAAGGGGGTAGATTTGTAACATCCCAAAATTGGGCCTAGTAGAGTTGGGCCTCTTGGGCCCCGAGCGTAGAAGCATGTCTGAATTTTTGAGAACCTGAGAACGGCACTAGTGCAAGATGGGTATATTAGATGAGTGATCTTGGAAGGCTAGGGAGCTCTTATGAAGTCCCGGGTTTAAGTTAGGTCATAGGAAAATTTTGGTTTTTGGGCACTTTAGTGGGGTGTTACAGAGTCCAATATTCATAAGGCCGTATGAGATTACAGACAGAGTTGGGCCAGTAGCTTACCGGTTGGCTTTGCCGGTAGGGTTGGAAAAGATACATAATGTGTTCCATGTGTCGATGTTGGGACGGTATCGCTCTGATCCTTCACATGTGATTCCTTCAATGGAAATTGAGATAAGACCGGATATGTCTTATGAAGAGGAGCCGATTAAGATCTTGGCGCGAGAAGTGAAACAGTTGAGAAATAAGAGCATAGCACTAGTGAAAGTGTTATGGCAGAAACACGGTGTGGAAGAGGCTACGTGGGAAACGGAAGAAGCTATGAGAGAGCAACATCCAAACCTCTTTACTGGTAAGATTTTCGGGGGCGAAAATCTCTAAAGGGGGGAGAGTTGTAACATCCCGATTTAGGACCTAGTCGGAATAGTGGTGCGAGACCACAAATCTAAGGTTTATGAATGAGTTTTTGAGGTTTATGCTATGTATGCATGCTAGTGTGAAAGTTTCATGAAGCAATTTTGTGAAATTGCGGTTGAATTGTCCAAAAGGACTAAATTGCAAAAGGTGAGATTCTAGAAGCTATTTGTGTGAAATAGCTTTAGAATATTAATTAGAGGTCCTTAAATAGCAATTTTCCCAATTTCTAATTTTTGGACAAAATTGGGCATGGATGAGTTAAAATAGAAAGTTTATTAAAAAGGGCATTTTGGTCATTTAACAATTAAGTGATTAAAATAGGAGAAAAGATGACAAAATTCATTCATCTTCTTCTCCAAGGCTGCCGAAAATTGAGAGAGCCATTGTTAGGGTTGTTCAAAATTTTCAAGCTTGCTAGTAAGTGCATCTAATCCCCGTTTTTGATATTCTTTATATTTTTGAAGTCATTGTAGCATGAGTAAGCTATTTTTAGCTATTTGATGAGCTATGATGGATGTTTAAAAATGTGGCCATGTATGACATGCATGTATTTTGATTTTTTATGGAAGATTATGAAAGCTTGATGTAGTAGAAACATCTTTTGCTAAATGAGTTTCCATAGAAAATGCATGTAAGGACTAGTTTGTAAAAATCTTGAGTTTGGTCATACATGTGTGATGTAGTGAGAATTAATGATTGCTTTAGTTGAGATTGTGATTCGGCTAAGCAAGAAAGGCTAGAAAGTTGAATAAAAATCACTTTACGAGCCTTGAGGCAATAGTGTAAATATGAGAAAGTTTAGGGGCAAAAGGGTAATTTTGCTAGAGTATGAGATGTGGGTCAATTTAGTCAATGTGTATATTGATTAAGTTGAATTATCATTATAGATCAAGAAAGATGAAGCCCGGATCGAAACCGAGGCAAGAGCAAAGTGGTGGACTAAATTGCACGTTTCTATACTTTTGAGTGCCGAGGTAAGTCTATGCATAAACAATGCATTCATACTTACAATTTGTTAATGCTAGCTAGTGTATAGCATGGTTGAGAATGATTGAGAACCTATGTGGTTTAAGTGGAATGAATGTGACAGATTTTGTGAATAGATGAATGATTGAGTAAATAGATATGTGAATGTGTAGTGATAATGCTAAAAGGTGGGCTAAGTGCGATACCATCCTAATGCATAATGACGATGAGCTGGCTATGTGCGATGTTATCCTTAGGTATATTGTCTAGTGGGCTATGTACGAAACCACTACGATTACCTTTATGGTAGGCTAAGTGAGATACTACCTTATTAATTGGTTGTGGTGGGCTAAGTGCGAAACCACCGAGACATTAGCTGTGTGAATTAGCTGTATGGATGTATTATCGAGAAATAATGATGTGTTGTATGTTGTGTAAATGTGATATTGAATGCAGGGGTGCATGTCAATGGTTATGAGTATGTGACTCATGATGTGTTGAAATGAATGTGGTATGGGATAGAAAGAGTAAGCATAGTTGTACATTATATGTTAGTATAATGCTAATTGTTGTTTAGCTTATACTATGGTGCTTAATTGTTTATGTGTAAACTTACTAAGCTCAAAGCTTACTCCCTTTCTTTTTCGTTGTCTTATAGAGTAAAAGTGTTGAATCGAGATACGAGGATCAATTGGAAGATCGCCCACACTATCAGCACACTCTGGTACATGAGACTCAATGTTTTGTATATGGCATGTATAGGGGCTAGACAAGTTAGTAAATTTTGTTGTAAATGGCTATGATGTGTTGGCCTTTAGATGGATGATCTCTTTTGTATTATGCCATAGTTGTTGGCTACTTTAATATATGAAGAGTAGTAGTTATCTATGTGAGATTGTACTTCAAAATGAGTTGATTATGGATGTGTTGAATGAGTGCATGTTGTGTATGCTAGAGGGGTGAAAAGAACTTGACATATAGCTTTGTTCTTGTCCATGTGGATAGACACACGGGCGTGTGTCTAGGCCATGTGTGACATACGGTCAGCCCATGGGCGTGTGACTCAGCCGTGTGTCCCCTGCTTGTTGGCATTTTAAATCAGAATAGACCACGGACTAGCCACACAGGCGTGTGCCTAGGACGTGTGGGTTAATCAGTGTTGGCCACGAGTTAGCCACACGGGCGTGTGTCTAGACTCTAGGCCGTGTAAGTGAAGTCAGTGTTCACCACGGTTGGAGAGCATGGGCGTATGTGACCTCCACGGGCGTTCCAAATCTTACACGGGCGTGTGAGCCCTGTATAGATGGAAAAATTTTAAGATCGTAAGAGTTTTCGATATGGTCTCGAGAGCCCTCGTGTGTTTGAGTGAGGCCTCGTAAGTCGAGATTGAGGTTTTTGTGATGGCCAAAGAGAGTGGTTATGTTGAGCCTAAGTGGCGATCTTGAGGATTTTATTATGGTAATGCCTCGGGCCCGGTTCTGGCCTTATACCCATGTTGTCTAAGCAGTCTAAGTTCAAGAGCTATAGCATATAAATTGTCTTTTTTCCATGCAATAGTACCGATGCGATCAGTACTTTTATTCTTCAAAGTTTCGTTTATTTCAGTTTCAAAATGATAGGACAAGCCAAGTCTTTGTAAGGTGTCAATAAGCTCAAGTTTCTCCAAAGAATCCACCATATTTCCAAGCATCATCCTCACTTCTTCCTGCAATTTGCTTTCTCGTTCATTGTATGATTCATCCTATGCACACAGGTCAGAACAAGTTTTTGTTATCTTTCTCCAAATTTAGTTTTATTAGGGAAAAAAAGGAAAAGAAAAAAAAATGGTGTCAACTGCCACATATATATGCACAAAGAATGTGAAATATACTTGTACAAAATCATCTCTGAGTGATTGAACATAATCATAATCCCAAATAGGACGATGGTAATTAGTTGATCGTCTAATTTTGCTGTCATCTTCAATAGAGGTTTTGTTTGCAACATCACTCTGTGAGGCAGAAAAACAGTTAACCTACCACAGCTTGACCCATTGTATGAGAAGCTTTTCGATTTTGAGTGCATGGGGAAACTACACATCGGGAATGAACTGAACAGGCAAAAAGCCATTTCTGAAGCTTCAACCTACTGTTCAATAGATCGTTATCACTTGGTATGGAGAACATATTGGAACAATGCGAAGTTGTATATATAGAAGTAATTTTTGTTGTTACATGCATTAGCAAACATTAATACACTTTCAAAAAATAATATAGGTTTGAATATTGACATTAAAAGAAAACATTAGTACATGTTGTTAGTGCCTTTATTTTTTTAAACAAATTATATTTTTATTAAAAATATTATTCACATGCTTTTATTTTTCCTCATTATTATTGTCGAAACCATTTTTTTGAAAAGGGGAATTGACTTTGGGTTTTGAAAAACGAAAATAAAATGGGAGTCGCCATCGATCTTTGTCAGGTTTGATCGAATCACCTTTGTCTTAATAAAACGTTTTGGTTTACTAAGACAGTATTTTTGGCCTACGAAATTTGAGAAAACGGGTTCGGGAGTCGATTACGTGCGAGGAAGGATTAGCACCCGCGTCACGCCCAAAATTGGTACCAAATTGATTAATTAATGTCTCAATGTCGAAATTTGAAAAATTTAAAAAAAATAAATTTTAAAAATACGATCTCTTTTAGAAATATTTGAATTTTCTGGAATTGAATATTAAGATTCTCTCGCTCCGAAGGAATAAAATATCACATCTAGCACGTTAGGAAACGACAATTTAAATCCTCGAGTCCAAGATCCTCTCATGATTCCTGAGACTCATGTATTGAAAATATCAAAAGGATATTCGATTATTTGGCCAAGCGAAAAACCGAAACCCAGCACGTTAGGGCACGATTTCTCAGATTTCTAAACATAGAATATTGCCTTATTTTGAAAGGTTTTGTTTTTGGATAAAATTTATAAAATATTTAAAAATGATATACGTTTGGTAGATTATGTCTTAAAGAAACATTATCTAAAGCGCGAATAGGGTTTTACTTGACGAATAATGGTAATGTGATGCAAATTTGGCATAATGATAACATAACACACATAATACATAGTATTGGTATCATTGATCTAAAATATTAATATGCATGAATAATAATAATGATAATGGGACAATAATATAAACAATAATAACGATGATCATAATAATAATGATATGGAAATACGAATAAGCAAATTATAATACATACAAGAATGGTAATCACATAGCTTACACTAGTTACATACTAATATTAATAATCAAAGACAAATGAATCAAATGATAATATTTTTTTTTAGAATAAATAATAAAAGGCAAACTAAAATAAAACAAATTGTAAACAAATTTCAAGACGATTTTATAATGAATGAATTTAAAATAAACAACATAAAAAGGAAAATCAAAATCGACAATGTACAACCTTTTTTTTTTAAATAACACATAGATATATATAAGTTTACAAATAAACAGAATACATAAAAAAAAAAGAATTCAATACTAAAACCATTCAAAACAATACATATAAAGTTTAATAAAAATTGTATATAAAAACTCAAAATAAATAATAATGCAATTTTGAAGAAAAATAACAAATAAACTCTTTAAACATGTCGAAAACCAGATTGAAATCAGAATAAAAAAACGAGGACCAAAATTGCAATAAACTAAAGTAAAAAAGGGACAGGGACCATAACGTCTAGCGCGTAAGTTCATGGGGACCAAATGGGTGAATAACCCAAACGAGGACCAAAATTGCAATAAACTAAAGTAGAAAAGGGACAGGGACCATAACGTCTAGCGCGTAAGTTCATGGGGACCAAATGGGTGAATAACCCAACCCCTATGTACAGCGCTTCAACTGACCTGGACGCGGACCAAATTAAAACGCCATAGAAATAATAGGGTAAAATTTAAAAAGGAAAGAATGCAAAATGGGACTTGATCAAATAGCACCGCAAAAAGGCGGGGACCAAACGCGCAATTATCCCTTTTAAGGGATATACGCAGTTTCCCTTGAACCAAATGGCGCCGTTTCATTGAGGGCATATAAGACCCCAGTTTTTCTGAAAAAAAAAACATTTTTAACCCTAAAATTTTCAAAGAATCAGCAGCCACCCCAAACCCTTTCTTCTTCTCATCTCTTCCCTCTCTCTGGCGAATGGATTCCCTCTGATGGTCTGTCGCACCACCACCATATCTGGTGGCCGACGTCGCGTGGAGGTGGGCTTTAGCGCCCTTCTTGAAGACCCCGAAGGCTCCCACTACCGGCGCCTCCCAAGCGACGAAAAAGGGGTCCTCGACACCCCCCTCAGGCCAAGCTCCGACGACGGAGAGAGCACTCCGACGACGGGACCGTGAGGGTTTTAGTAAGTCCTCTCCCTTCTCTTTTATTGTTATTGTATTATTTTATTTGTAAAAAAAAATTCAAAAACAATAAATAAAAAATGACAGTATTCTGATAGAAAATGAAAACAGAAGGATTTAAAATCAACCTTCTAATGCTTTTTTGCTTTCGGTTTCTGATCGTTCGTAAAAAAGGAAGAAGAGTACAAAATCGGTTTGCTTCGGTTTATATAACTGATTTACTTATTCATTTTTGTTTTCTTTCATTTTGTTTTCTGTTAGTCCTTGTTTTTTCCTTCTTTTTTTCTTCTGCTGCCTTCTGTTGTGTGCTTTCATTTTGCAGGCGATGTCAGAAGCGTGTGAGGAGGCAGACGGGCAGAGGGCACTGATGGGTCGACAGTTACGGCGCTAAGGGTAGGCTAGGGTTTCATCTTTTCTGAAACCCTAGTCCGGCTATTGGGTCAGGTGGGCTTGGGTCTGTTATTGGGCTTCGGGTTTGTTTTGTAAATGGACATGTACAATGGACTAATTTATTTTTTTATTTTTGGGCTTATTGAATTTTGGTTTGGTTTTTAATATTGTTTTTGGATTGGGCCAAAATTGGCTTCTACAGCTTCCCCTCTTTGCTCATTGTCGTGTAACGAGAATTGAGCAAAGACCTCAAAAGAGCCAATTTTGCCTAGTCTCGTCGAACCTTGACTTCAGTGGTAGCCTCGTTCCGTCCCACTGCATCTTCAGGGGTATAGGAATTAGTGCTTTGATTCACTCCACTACAACTTCAGGGAGACAAGAATTGTAACTTCAACCTGCCCCACTGCGACTTTAGGGGGATAAGGTTTGTGGCTTCAATCTGCTCTTCTGTAACTTCAGAGGTATAAGACTTGCTATCTTCAGTCTGCTCCACTGCAACTTTAGGGATATAAGACTTGTATCTCGTAGCTTTAACCTATTCTACTGCAACTTTAGAGAGATAAGGTTAATGGCTTCCCTCTGTTCCACTGCAACTTCAGGGAGATAAGATTCGCCATGATAGATTTGATCCGACCCACTATAACTTCAGAGGTATAGGAATTATGACTCGTAGCTTTCCTGTTCCACTGCAACTTCAGGGAAACAAGATTTTCTATCTTTAATCTGCTCCACTGCAACTTCAGGGAGATAAGACTTGTAACTTCAACCTACTCTATTGCAACTTTAGAGAGATAAGGTTTGTAACTTCAACCTGCCCCACTGCAACTTCAGAGAGATAAGGTTTATAACTTCAACATGCCCCACTGCAACTTCAGGGGGATAAGGTTAATGGCTTTAATATGCTCTACTGCAACTTTAGAGAGATGAGATTTGCTATCTTCAGTCTGCTCCACTGCAACTTTAGGGAGATAAGACTTGTAACTTCAACCTGCTCTACTGCAACTTCAGAGAGATAAGGTTTGGCGTCAATATGTTCCACTGCAACTTAAGATCTGTAATTTGTAGCCTCAATCGATCTTGCTACACCGTCCTCTGAGGACATGAGCTGTAAAATAGACTTCTTGGGCCTATGCTTATGTCAGAATAATTAGGATGGCATGATCAGGATGAATCAAATGCTCCTAACTAGATGTGTATGATGTTCGCATGAATGCAAAGAATGTCATTTTTGGAATGATCCTTCTTTTTAATGCTTAGGTTGTCATTGCTCGTTATTCATCAGGGTTAACGCATTATACTACCTTCTTATTCAGTCGGTATCTTTGAGGGTCACAATTTGGATCATTCTTTCTCAATTGTTCTCAACCCCTGAACTTGGTTAGTTCAGAATAGTGGTCCCGCTTCAGGTTCTTGTAATATTTAGAAGTTTTCAGAGTAATATGCGGAACTCCTTTTATTGAATATTAATAGTCCATTAATCATTATTTCAATAAAAATGCTTGAAAAAGATTATCTCAATGGAGAGGATGGACTTTTATTGAGAGCAGAGCTCGAAATGAATAAATTAATCAAAAGATCAAATTCTGACAAAGTACAGAATGAGAATAAGTTAAGATAGCAAATTTCTAAAATATGAAATGAAAATAGGTGCCCCGGATATCATTGCATGAGCTTCTCTGCACAGCATTTCTCGAGGACCCCCTTCAAACTTGATAGGTGTTTGGCAGACTCCGAAGATTTCGTTGATGCCCCAAGATGTAACGTCCCTCCTTCTTGTCAATTCGGGCATAGAAAGACTACGGCGTGCCTCCCCTTTAATCAGCAATTTGAATTGCCCATTCTTGGGTTTTCAATTCAAAACCCCTTTGGTCTCAAGGCGCCCTTTACGGGTTTTCACCTTGGCCTCTCCATTTTCTTTTTCGAGCTCAAGACGCCCTTTGCGGGTTTTCGCCTTGGACCATTCCTTTTTTTAGGCAAAGTATTTCTTGACTGAATCTGAGTTCACAGGATTAGGCAAGCTTTTTCCATATATCTCGGTCAAAATAAGAGCTCCTCCAGAAAAGGCCTTCTTTACCACGTAAGGTCCTTCCCAATTCGGCATCCATTTTCCTCTGAAATCCTTCTGTATGGGAAGGATCTTCTTCAATACAAGGTCTCCTTCATGGAATTCTCTAGGGCGAACCTTCTTATTATAAGCCCGCATCATTCGCTTCTGGTACATTTGACCATGCTGAATAGCCTTCAGCCTTTTCTCTTCAATCAAGTTCAGCTGATCATATCGGGATTGAATCCATTCTGCTTCATCCAACTTCAGTTCACACAAGACTCGAAGGGAAGGAATCTCAACTTCGATAGGAAGTACCGCCTCTATTCCATAAACCAAGGAGAAAGGAGTTGCCTCGGTAGAGGTTCTGACCGATGTTCGATAAGCATAAAGAGCAAATGGTAACTTCTCGTGCCAATCTCTGTAAGTCTCGGTCATCTTTCCCACGATTTTCTTGATATTCTTATTGGTCGCTTCTACTGCGCCATTCATTTTTAGACGATACGGCGACGAATTGTGGTGTTTGAGGGTAGGCTAGGGTTTTAGCTTTTCTGAAACCCTAGTCCGGCTATTGGGTCAGGTGGGCTTGGGTCTGTTATTGGGCTTCGGGTTTGTTTTGTAAATGGACATTTACAATGGACTAATTTTTTATTTTTATTTTTGGGCTTATTGAATTTTGGTTTAGATTTTAATATTGTTTTTGGATTGGGCCAAAATTGGCTTCTACAAAGGTAATGTAAAATAAACAGGGTATACAATAATTTAAAAACAATATATGTTAAAACAGTTTAGGGTAAATATTATATGAATTAATTTAAAATGAATAATATGTAAAACAACTTAAGATAAATTGTACATAAACAATGAAATAACATACAAAAGGTATAAAATAAATGATATGTAAACAAAAGGATTTAAAATGAATAATATATAAAAAAGGAGTTTAATAGGAGTAGTATATAAAAACTTAAAATCAATAAGAATAATAATTATAATACGATTTTTTAAAAGAAAATAAATAAATAAACTATTTAAATAGAATGAGGACTAAATTAAAAATAGACTGACATTCGAAGTATAAATTTTAAATAAGGGAAAGCCCATTAAGGATCGAATTGAAACGCGCCAAAAAATAGCGGGGACTAGGTGGGAAAATATTCCTTGTGCATGTCAGCATGACAACCCAAGGGATCGAATAAAAAAAACGAAACTTGAGGGCCAAATAAAAAAAATGAACATGGCCTGATCAAATGGTGTTACAAAAGGGAAGGACTAATCGTGCAAATTTCCCTTTTAGGGAAAACGCGTGGTTACCCCCCCAAAGCCGAACGGCGCCGTTTCATTCAATGTTTAAAAGACCCAAACTTTTTTTTTGAAACCATGTTTTAACCCTAATTTTTTTAAAACACAGCAGCCACTCAACAAAAACCTCTCTTCCTCTCATCTTCCCAATCGATTGGGCTCCCCTCCGTCGCCCGTCGCACCACCGCACCACCACTGTATCGGGGGCCAGCGATGCTCAAGGCCAGGCTTTTTAGCCCTCTTCCGAAGCCTCTTTGAAGACCAAGCCCTTGACGCCCCGAAAACCTGAGAGAAGAAAACCCCCTTTTTCGCTTTTAATTCGACCTTGACGACGGAGAGGCGACTCCGACGACGCGACCCTGGGGTTCAGGTAGGTTTTCCTTTCTCCTTTTACTTATTATTTTAGTTTGTAAAAAATTAAACAAAGTAAATAAAAAATATAACAGCATAAAAAAAAATAAAAACTAACAAAGGAAATCACCTAAAATCACCTAAAAATAAAAATGAAGGGAAGAGGCATTACAGGGGATTCGTTTCAGTTTTTATAACCGATTCTACATATTCGGTTTTGGCTGCTTCCATTTTGTTTTTCTGTCATTATTTGTTTTTTGTTCTTTGTCTTGGTTGCTGGTTTCGTGTTCTCTTGTCCTTGCAGGTGTCAGAGGCGTGCGAGGGGTGATGGGATTTGCTGACGTGTGTGATGGCGGTGGGTCAGCAGGCAGATGGAAGGTCGGCGGCGCACAGCTTGAGGCTAGCGTTTCTGGCTGCTATTTTCTGAACATATTGTGGGCTATTAGGGTTTTTTTAGTTGGGCTTGGGTATTGGGTTTGTGAATTGGGTAGATGTGTTTAGGTTATGCTTTGGCCCATTGTAATTGGACTATTATTGGACTCAATTTTATTCTATTTATTTATTTTTTGTTTGTTTGGTTTATTCTAACAGGCCCCGGGCTAAAATTGGGCTCTACAGCTGCCCCTCTTTGCTCGTTGTCGTGTAACGAGAATGGAGCAAAGACTTTAAAGAGGACCAATTTTGCCCGATCTTATTGAGTCTCGGCACCTCTCTTCTTCTTCAAGTAGCCTCGCTCTAACCCACTGCAACTTCAGAAGTTTAGGAATTGGTGCTTCGATCCACTCGAATGTAATTTCAGGGAGAGGAGATTTGTAGCTTCGATCTACTCCGCTGAACTTCAACGAGATAAGAATTGGTAATTTCAACCTGCTCCACTGCAACTTCAGGGAGATAAGGTTTGCTGGCTTCAATCTGCTCGAATGCAACTTCAGGGATATGAGACTTGTAACTTCAACCTGCCCCACTGCAACTTCAGGGAGATAAGGTTTGCGATGATCTGCTCTACTGCAACTTTAGAGAGATAAGATTTGTGATTTATAGCTTCAATCTGTTCCACTGCAACTTTAGGGAAATAAGATTTGCTATCTTCAGTCTGCTCCACTGCAACTTCAGGGAGATAAGACTTGTTAATCTTTTTAACCTGCTCCACTGCAACTTCAGGGAGATAAGGTTTGTGGCTTTATTCGCTCCAATGTAATTTTAGGGAGAAGAGATTTGTAGCTTTAATCTACTCCACTGGAACTTCAAAGAAATAAGAATTGTGGCTCCAATGTAATCTCGGGGGAAGGGATTTGTAGCTTCGACCTACCCCGCTGGAACTTCAAGGAGATGAAAATTGATTCTCAATGTAATTTCAGGGAGAAGGGATTTGTAGCTTCGACCTACTCTACTGAAGTTTCAAAGAAGTAAGAATTCAGGGAGAATGGATTTGTAGCTTCGATCTTCTCTATTGGAACTTCAAGGATATAAGAATTCAGAGAGAAGAGATTTGTAACTTCGATCTTCTCTGCTGAAACTTCAAGGAAATAAGGATTTTAGGGAGAAGGGATTTGTAGCTTCGACCTACTCCGTTGGAACCTCAAAGGGATAAGAATTCAGGGAGAAGAGATTTGTAGCTTTGATCTTCTCTATTGAAACTTCAAGGAAATGAGGATTTCAGGGAAAAGGGATTTGTAGTTTTGACCTACTCCGCTAGGACCTCAAAGGGATAAGAATTCAGGGATAAGAGATTTGTAGCTTCGATCTTCTCTACTAAAACTTCAAGGAAATGTAAACTGGTAATTTCAACCTGCTCCGCTGTATCTTCAAGGAGACGAGGTTGGTGGCTTAAATCTACTCTGCTGCTTCATGGAGATAAGATTTGTCGTTTTCGATCTGCTCCACTACTGCTTAGGGAGATAAGATCTGTAATCTTCAGTCTACTCCACTGCCGCTTCAGGGAGATAAGGCTGATGGCCTAAATCTACTCCGCTGCTTCATGGAGATAAGATTCGCCGTCTTCGATCTGTCCCACTACTTTTTAGGGAGACAAGATCTACTGTCTTCAGTCTGCTCTGCTGCAAACTCAGGGAGGTGAGGCTGGTATCTTCGATCTGCTTCACTGCAACTTCAGGAAGGCAAGATCTGTCGTCTCCAGTCTGCTCCGCTACAGACTCAGGGAGGCAAGGCTGGTATCTTTGATCTATCTTCTACATCGTCCTCTAGAGGACATAATCTGTAGAATGGGTCTGTGCTTATGCCGAATGATTAGGATGCCATGATCGAAATGCTCCTAATTATACGTGCTTTGAATGATGATGTATGAATTCAAAATGAAATGATCCCTTGTATAATGATTAAAATGAAATGATCGGAATGAATCAAATGCTCCTAACTAAATGATATTATGGATGACATTTGCATGAATGCAGAATGTCATGAGAATGATCCTCTTTTTTTTTGTACAATGATTAGGATGCAATGATCGGAATGAATCAAATGCTCCTAACTAAATGATATTATGGGTGACATTTGCATGAATGTAGAATGTCATGAGAATGATCTTTTTAGGATGCAATGATCGAAATGAATCAAATGCTACTAACTAAATGTATTATGGACGATATTTGCATGAATGCAGAATGTCATGAGAATGATCCCTTTTTAAATACTTAGGGTTGTCATTGCTTGTTGTTCTTCCAGGTTGTATCACTTGACGTAATATCCCGCCTTCTTGCTTAGGTGGTATTTTGACCGAAAACCTGAAGAAACAGTCGTATTTTGCTCAACTAGTTTGCCCCACTTGTAATGTCAGCGTCCCTTCCAGTGTACCTTGGGGACATAAGGTTTGTACCATCTTTAAACCATCCCACTGCGACTTATGGCTATAGGATCTGTATCAACTTCAACCCATCCCACTGCAACTCAAGGATATAGGATCTGTACCTTGTTCAAACAATTTGGTCTGCTACACCTTCCATTCCCTGGGTGTCATGACCAGATGTATATGAATGTCGAATTTCTTTGAGAATAATCCCATTTTAATGCTTGGGTTACTCATTATTTGTCAAGGCTGTGTCACCGACGCAATATCTTGTCTTTTTATTTAATTGATACTTTTGACAAAAAATCTTAACAGGTAGTCTCAATTAGACTCCTTTCCAACCCTTAGTTTTGGTGAGTTCTAAACAATAATCTTGTTTCAAGTTCTCGTACTATTTAGAAGCTTCCAGAGTAATATGCAGAACTTCTTTTGTGAAAGTATTATTAGTCCATTAATCGTTATTTCAATTCAAAATACTTGAAAAATAATGGGCAAGAAGGAAACTAATTGAGAGCATATCTCGAAAAAAATAAGTTAATCCAGGATAGCAAATGCAATTACGCAGGAAATTCATTGGAGGCGTATCTTGAAAGGAATAAGGTAATCAAAAATAACAAATTTAAAATGGGTAAGATGGAAAACTAGGTGCCCCAGATATCGCAGCCTGAGCTTCTCTGTACAAACTTCTTTGGGACCATTTTGAGCTTAATACATGTTTAGGGGATCCGGAGTACTCTGTTGACGCCCCAAGATGTAGCATACTTCTTCTTTGTAAATTCAGGCATAGCAAGACTGCTGTATGCCCCACTTTTGACCAAAATTTGAGCCGCCCTTTTTGGGTTTTCAACTCAAATCTCCTTTGGTCTCAAAGCGCCCTTTGCGGGTTTTTGCCTTGGCCTCTCCTTTTCCTTTTTCTTTTTCTCCCTCTTTTTTCTTTTTTTTTTCCTTTTTTTCTTTTTATCTTCTTCTTTTTTCCTTTTCTTTTTGTTTTCTTCTTTTTTTTTACTGTAATATTTCTTGATTTGAACTCATAGGATTAGGCAGGTCCTTGTTATCCCTCTCGGTCAAGATTAATGCTTTTCCAAAGAAGGCATTCTTTACCCTATATGGTCCTTCCTAGTTTGGCATCCATTTTCCTCAGAAGTCCCCTTGTATGGGAAGGATCTTTTTCAACACCAAGTCCCCTTCATGGAATTTTCTAGGGCGAACTTTTTGTTATAAGCCCGCATCATTCGCTTTTTGTACATTTGTTCATGACGAATGGCTCTTAGCCTCTTTTCTCCGATTAGGTTCAGCCGATCATACCGGGATTGAATCCATTCTACTTCTTTCAACTTCAGTTCTGACAAGACTCAAAAAGAAGAACGTCGACTTCAATGGACAAAACGCTTTTATTCCACAAACTAAGGCATTGCCCCAACGAAGGTCTTGGCCAATGTTTGATAAGCATAGAGGGTAAATGTAACTTATTTATGCCAATCTTTACAAGTCTAGGTCATCTTCCTAATGATCCTTGTTTTGTTGCCTTTTTTTGTTTTTACTCTCCGTCGCTTTTCTTTGACTTTGTGATGTGCTTTTGATCTTTGAAGCAGACCCATAAACTTTTGACATTGTGTGATTAAATATGATCTTTCGACTCTTTTTTTTTTGTCGGTATTCTTTCTTTCTTTTTCTCTTTTTTGTTTTGATGACTATCGACTTTGTAATATTGGCCTACGAAGCTACTTCCACCCTCTTAGCGAAATAATTAATGCCTGCTAGAAGCTTCCGACGAGATTATCCCAATAAACTCCATGCCCCACATAGATAAGGTCTACAAAGAAATGAAGGAGGTACATGAATCTTGTCTTCATAAATTTGGCATTTACGGCATAACTGATGCAATCCCTTTCTATGATGGACCAGCAGAATCTGAATCTCATGATGAGCTTGGCTATCGTAAAATCATTAGCATGTGATCGTCAAACACCCTTATGAACCTCTTCTAGGATTTCCTTAGCCTTAACAGCATACCCACGTATCAGTAGCCCAGGCGTGTCTTGGTATGATCGTGCGAAAACATCTTTGAAATGATGTCTCGCCTTATTTTTGTGGTGAGCTAGGCTCTCTTTCCTAGGCTTGCAATGTCCACTGACCCTTTGTAAGGTAGGATCTATTTTTCATCTTGCCCTACCATTCTTAACGAATCAGGTAGATAAGCTATAATCTCTATCATCTTTAAAGTCCTGAGATCCCTCTAGACACATATCTTGCTCAAAAGTAGACTCTGAGTCAGTAGCAGCATGGCTCATGTCGTTGATATCTAGGGACCTGTTGTAGGTACAAAAGAATATTCAAAAGACAAATGAATCTAAGAATAATTATTTATGTGGTATGAACATGAATGAAATAAATGAATAAAAGAATATTTGCTCAAAGTGAGACACAAAAATGCATTTTCATTGAAAATATAGATGTTGAACATAAACCTATTTCACAAAAAGATTCTTATTGCTCCTAGGCTTAGAACAATAAGCGTGTTTTGGACATTACTCTGAATTAGCTCTAAAAATACAGGGATCTCTTCACAGTCTCATTGTTCAAAACACTCCCAAGTATGTAAGAGCTTGGAAACTTTTATTCCCCAGTTCCCTCTTCGGATATGTCATTTAGATTCCCCGATATTCATTCTGGGCTCTTTTCTTATTCAAGGTATCGCAACTCTCTTGCCCCCACTTACAACTATCGCATTTATTGCTTTGTCAGAACGATTAGGTTCTGAAGGATCGTCGAACTTCACAATTCCCATTTCAATGAACCTTTCGACCAACTTCTTGAAAGCAAGGCAGTTTTCTATTGAATGCCCTATAATCCTTGCATGATACTCACATTGAGCTTTTGAGTCATACCATTTGGGGTATGGGGGCTGCATTGGTTTTGGGTAGTAAGGAGACACCACATGCGCATCAAATAGATTTTGATAGAGCTCCTTGTATGTCATCGGGATGGGTGTGAACTGGAGCCTTTCTATATTTGGCTTTGAGTTGGATTCCTACCTTGAAGAGCCTTGATAGCTAGTGGTTACAGCTCTCGGTTGGCCTACGGTGACCGATTTAGAATGCATGCTCAGGATATTTATTTCATTTTCCTTGTTTCTCGGGGCTGACCTTTTGGTGCTTTGTCCCGCTTCAATCCTCCCGCATCTTATCACGTTTTCTATCATCTCACCAGTCATTACTATGTCCGCAAAACTTTTTGTGGCACTTACCAGCATATGAGTGATGAATGGGGCCTTTAAAGTGTTGATAAAAAGCATTGTGGTTTCTTTTTCTAGGAGGGGTGGTGGGACTTGCGTCGCTATCTCCCTCCAACGTTGGGCATACTGCCTGAAGCTCTCACTTGGCTTCTTTTCCATGTTTTGCAGTGTGATTCTGTTGGGTGCTATGTCCGTCACGTGGCCATATTGTTTCATGAAAACTTGTGCCAAGTCCTTCTATGAACCGATTTGGGCACGGCTTAACTGGTTGTACCATTTGGCTGCAGACCCAATCAGACTGTCTTGAAAACAGTGGATTAACAGCTGGTCATTGTTGATGTATCCTGTCATTCTCTGACAGAACATCGTAATATGAGCTTCAGGGAAGCTAGTCCCATTATACTTCTCGAACTCCGGAGTCTTAAACTTTGGTGGGAGTACCAAGTCAGGGACTAAGCTTAAGTCTTTTGCGTCGATTCCACAATGATAATCGGTGTTCTCCATTGCCCTAAACTTCTCTTCCAACCATTGGCACCGGTCCTCAAGTTGTTTTGGCAGATCCCTCCTCGTTTTCTCCATCTCTGCCACATCATCAAGATCCGGGACAACGGGATTAGTTGGATTATCCCCTGGGTTAGAACCCGAGCCCGTTGGAAAGTTTATCGGTGCCGATGCACCCGCTTGATATTGGGATCTAATAGTGACAGGTACTCTTTGTGGATACACTTCTGGTTGTGCTTGAGTGTTTGTTGGGGTAAAACCTGGGGGATAGGCAGGCTCTTCATTATCATCGCCAGGATTGGTCACAGGGCTCTTTCCTTTATCGGGACCTCCGGCCAATAGTTGGGCCAGTTGGTTCATCACGTTTCTTTGGGATTCCAACATCTGATCCCTCATGTCTTGTTGCATCTTAGCCAATTGTTCTTGCATTTGATCCTGCATATCTTTTTGCATCTGTTCTAATCTTTCTAGTCTCTGATCCATTGTTTTCGTTTTGCGACGGGTATTGTAGCGATATTTAGTCGGTGGATTTTGGTTGGTTTCTAGGGTAACTGTCATAATTTTAATTAATCAGGGTCTTTTTATGAAACTTAATGCATATGATGTAATGCCATGTAGATGCATGAATGCACAAAGAGGCGCTAATTCTGATTCAATTCTGTTAGAAGAACTTTACTAGAAAATAAATTTCTTTACATAAAGCGGATAATTACACATACGGCCTTGCCCCAATATTCAAAGTGAAGACATTGATCCTTTTCTTCGTATCCGGATGTAAAGTCAAATCTTGCAAACCTTCCAATGGATGTCTCTACTGACTCCTTTTGCTTGATCCGGGCCACGTCTCATTGTTCACTTATCCTTGCAATGCTCGTTAGCTTCTTCAAGAACGTCGGGGTGTGACGGTTTTCGAATAATCTTTGTCGGTTTGAATCTTCGGGCAACGACACAAAGTCACGTATCCCTCCACGGACTATCAGCCTTCTCTTATTGTTTACTTGGACCATATTCAGACGGCTGTACTATATTCCACTATATCAAGAAGTTCGTTTTCCTATGACAAGCTCTTCTATTTAGCAATCGAATATGAATCAACACCTCCTTTCTAAGATGATGCGATGCAATGCAATGCAATCATAAACAAAACAAAACACGTTAGCACAAGAAAAATAAACAACAAAATAGATTACCTAAATGGGTGACCACTAGGGTTTGGCGCGGCTCTACTTAAGGTGGGCTCCTAGGGCTCTCTATATGCGGTTCGATTCTAAAGTAAGGGTACCTGAACCAGTAGATTCCTCAATCTTCACCCATTATAGGTTCATATAGACCGAGTTCAGTTCATGGGGATACATTTCCCTATGGCCATGCGGAGATGAAAATCTCACGAAGACATAGGTACGGATGTATCCCGGAAGCAGCCCACTAGCCCATGCGGAGGTGAAAACCTCACAAAGGCATAGCTTTTCACTCCCACTTAAAAGGGGTAAGATCGACCGATCTATGCGATGCAACATGCGAAGATAAATCAACATGCTTAACACATTATGATAAATACCACAAAAAATGACGGATGCAAAAAAACGTGAATTCAAATCAGATTTTCAAATTTCGACAAAAGACAGAAATCAATCAATTTATGGCCTGACTCTCTTATTGATGTCCCCAGTGGAGTCGCCAAGCTGTCGAAACCATTTTTTTGAAAAGGGGAATCGACTTTGGGTTTTGAAAAACGAAAATAAAACGGGAGTCGCCGTCGATCTTTGTCAGGTGTGATCGAATCACCTTTGTCTTAATAAAACATTTTGGTTCACTAAGACGGCATTTTTGGTCTACGAAATTCGAGAAAATGATTTCGGGAGTTGGTCACGTGCGAGGAAGGATTAGCACCCGCGTCACGCCCAAAATTGGTACCAAATTGACTAATTAGTGTCTTAATGTCGAAAGTTGAAAATCGAGACGAATTTAAAATACGATCATTTTTATTAGTGTTCATTTTATTTAAAAAATGCTTGATTTGGATTGAATCGAGCTTCAAAAGCTCATTCATCCCGACATAACAAAATGTCGCGTCCCGTAAGTTAGGATAGACCTTTGAATCCCTCGAGAACAAGTTCGCCTTTAAATTTTCAAAACTTAATGTTCGAAATTTAAAAGGATATTTAGCTATTTAGGTTAACGAGAAAACCGAAACCCCGTAAGTTAGGGTACGGTTTCTCGAATCCCCGAAACGCGAAATATTGTTTTTATTTTTTTGAAGATTTTTCTTTTAAAATGATAGCGGGTACAATATTTGAATGGCATGCATTATTTAGTTTGGAGTAAAATACAACGATCTAAGTTGGATAAATGTGTTGGGGTTTAATTCACGATACGATAACATGAAGCAACAATATGGTAATGGGCATGGAACAATAATACATTACACAAGTGAACGACAATGATATGAAAATACAAATGAATGAATTATAATACATACAAAGATAATAATCGCATAACGTGCACTATTTAAATACTCGTATTAATAATCAAAGGCAAATGAATTAAATAATAATATATACATGACTTAAAAATAAGTAGTAAAAAGCAGACTAAAATAAAACAATAGTAAAACAAATTTTAAAATGATGATAAATAAATTTTAGAATAGACAACGTAAAAAGAAAGTTAAAATCAACAATATACAACAATTTAAAAATAAATAATATATATATATATATATATATATATATATAAGTTTAAGAATAAACAAAGTATATGAAAAAATTTAGACAATAAAACCATTCAAAAGTGATATATATAAAAGAGTTTTAAAATACATAAATAAGGTAATGTAAAATAAATAGGGTATAAAATAATTTAGAAATAATATATATTAAAACAGTTTAGGGTAAATATTATATGAATTAATTTAAAATGAATAATATGTAAAACAACTTAAGATAAATGGTACATAAACAATGAAATAACATACAAAAGGTATAAAATAAATGATATGTAAACAAAAGGATTTAAAATGAATAATATATAAAAAAGGAGTTAAATAGGAGTAGTATATAAAAACTTAAAATAAATAAGAATAATAATAACATGATTTTTTTTAAAAGAAAATAAATAAATAAATTATTTAAATAGAATGAGGACTAAATTAAAAACAGACTGACATTCGAAGTATAAATTTTAAATAAGGGAAAGCTCATTAAGGATCGAATTGAAACGTGCCAAAAAAATAGCGGGGACTAGGTGGGAAAATATTCCTTGCGCATGTCAGCATGACAACCCAAGGGATCGAATAAAAAAAAATGAAACTTGAGGGCCAAATCAAAATAAAAAAAAAGGAACATGGCCTGATCAAATGGTGTTACAAAAGGGAAGGACTAATCGTGCAAATCTCCCTTTTACGGAAAACGCGTGGTTACCCCCCCAAAGCCGAACGACGCCGTTTCATTCAATGTTTAAAAGACCCAAAATTTTTTTGAAACCACATTTTAACCCTATTTTTTTTAAAACATAGCAGCCACTCAAAGAAAGCCTCTCTTCCTCTCATCTTCCCAATCGATTGGGCTCCCCTCCGTCGCCCGTCGCAACACTGCGCCACCACCGTATCGGTGGCCAGCGATGCTCAAGGCCAGGCTTTTTAGCCCTCTTTCGAAGCCTCTTTGAAGACCAAGCCCTCGACGCCCCGAAAACCCGAGAGAAGAAACCCCCCCTTTTTCGCTTTTGATTCGGCCTCGACGACGGAGAGGAGACTCCGACGACGCGACCCCGGGGTTCAGGTAGGTTTTCCTTTCTCCTTTTACTTATTATTTTAGTTTGTAAAAGATTAAACAAAGTAAATAAAAAATATAACAGCATAAAAAAATAAAAACTAACAAAGGAAATGTAACATCCTAGATTGGGGGTTATGCGTTCGTGTGTAATTCATGAGATAGTGGGCTCAGTGGGTGTGTTGGATGTGTTCTGAGGAGTTCTAGGAACCCTAAGGTGCATGGAAATGTATGGAAATGTAAGGCAATGTATGGAAATGTAAGGAAATGCTTTGGAAATGTTAAGTTTAAAAGAGGAAAGTGAACATTTTTGGAAACTAGGGGATGTAAGGAAATGATGTGGAAATGATTCAAAGAGGAAAGTAAACATTTGGAAACTTGGAAATGTAAGGAAATGTCAAGTTTAAAGAGCCAAACGAAAATTTTTGGAAACTTGGAAATGTAAAGAAATGTCAAGTTTTAAGGCTTAAAAGAGAAAACTAAGGCAAGGTGGCCTTAAGAAAAATAATATGAGGAATTTGACACACAAACAGGCTCGGAAAAGTGGCACTGGAGATGCCACTTAGGGCCTCTGGAAATGGCGCCACATGCAAGGTGTTGGGCCTGAGTTGAGTCACATGGGAAGCAAATAAAAGAAATTTTATTTTGCTTCGGAGAAGAAGTGAGGTGGACGGCACATGGCTATAAATTAGGAGCTTTTATTCTTTTATTTTTAAGAGATAAAGGGTGGATAAATAAGGGATAAATAATGGATTTATTTTAGATTATTTTCAAGAGATAAATGTGGATATTATTTCTTTTATTTTGATAGATAAGGAAGAGATAAAAGAGGATTATTATTAGTATTATTTTTATTAAGAGATAAGAGATAATTATTGGATTAAGTTTTATTAAAGTGATAAATCAAGGGATAAAGCTATCAAAATAGAAGAGTGGTGGCCAAGTAAAGGACTCTAGCTAGTAATTTTGGCTATAAAAGGAAGAGTAAGGCTATTCTTCATTCATTCTTTTCTTTTCAAGAAAACCTCTGCGAAATTCTCTAAAGTTTCTCCTCTTCTCTCTGCGAATTTTCTCTGCCATTATTCTCTTTTTCTCTTTTCTTTTCTTCTTCTATTACAAACACAATCAAAAGCAGAAGATACCAATAGCCCTAGTCAATTTCTCACTAAGCCTCAAGAGCCGAAATTGTTATCCACATCAAAGCCATAGCCGAATACTTTGCTAAGGGTTCAAGCAAGAGTTCCATCAAATTCTTGATAAGGGTAAGATTAGGTTAGATTCTCATTCTATTTCTTTTTTAAGGTTGTCGAAATTAAGATTCTAATACCCTAATATCTCATTGTCAAGAGATCTTTCGGGATTTACTAAGTGTCGACTACAAGGAAGGAGAAGTTCTTTTCAGAAGGTACACCATAAGCCGCGTGTTCCCTAGTTATTCGGTGAATTTGGGATTTAAGAATCTAAGGTAAGTCATATTTAACATATGGCTAAGGGTTATTTGTTGTGAATAAATGTTAGAAATTGATCTAACATGTAGTTATAGGGATTTTTGACAGAGGATACAAGGATTTTGGGATTTGAGAATTTCAAGGTAAGTTTTAAGAATACTAATCCTACTAGGATTTGGATTTATGGCGAATGGCTTTTTATTAAATTAGTAAGTGATTAATCAAATGTAGGAATTTGAGATCTAAGGCGAGTAGATCATTTTGGGATTTCAAGGAATTCGTTAAGCAAATCAAGGTGTGTACCCTACCCTAAGTTTTGATAGGTTCATGGCTATGTTTAAATTAAATGTATTATTAAGAATGTGTGTACTCATACTAACCTTCGATATATCATATGGCAATTATTTTAATATATGAATATGCATAAGAATGTGAATGTGGCTAAGTACCACAAATGTGGTAAAAGTACCTGTGCACGTTTCCTACTACTACGATAGGATTATGAATATGATATATTTTGAACATATGAATAGTAACATGAATGAGAATTAAGTATGTTATGCATGATATAAAATTTATGGGGCATTCGGGATCTATGTGAAAGGGGAAGAAGGTGTTGACCGGTCTCACCAACGGAATATGGTGACTACGGTCACAAAATTTGAATATGGTAACCGGTTACATTATCTCGAATTTGGTAACTTCGGTTACATTATTTGAATATGGTGTCTAATGACACAAATTATATGGGCGATGAGCACGTCGATCGCAATGGATGCGCTTCGATGGTGTGTAGCGGATGGAGGGTTGACTTAGTAGTCCCCGGTGTGTGACTGGCGGTGCGGGTGGTGTGTAGCGGATGGTTAATTAGGTTTGGGTTTGGGAATGCATCATTAATTGTATTCTATGATTTGAATGTGTATCATTTGCATGCCTGATTCTATTATGACTTAGTGTTGTGTACACATTGAGTCTCTGTTGACTCACCCCGTTTGGGGAATATTTTTCAGTGATGAGCGAGTAATGGACCGGGTGGCAGGAGCTTAAAGGTGGCCATGCATAGCAAGAAATTTATGATTTGGACTTTCAATTTATTTTAAGTATTTTAAGTTTTACTTTGGGATCATTGATATAATAAGGCCATTGTGGTTTACTTTATTTTTCTTTTATTTATTATGTTTATGGATTTTTATCAATTAAAGTTTAAGTAAATTCCTTTTTAAAATTAACTCTAAATGTTTTGTCACCTTAAATAAATGGGTTTTAACATAAGATAAATTTGTTTTCAACTCAAGCCCAACCCAAACAATATTTTAAAAAAAAAACTATTCAAAATTTCTCTAAGTAACAAAGAATTTGAAAACCGGTTTACTTAAGGAACAAACTAGATCCGGTTCAGGCTCGTGGGTCGGGTGTGGGGTGTTTCAGGAAATCACCTAAAATTTTCTCTGATTTCTAATGTTTTTCGTAAAATTGAAGGGAATAGGCATTATTGGGGATTCGTTTCGATTTTTATAACCGATTCTACATATTTAGTTTTTGCTGCTTCCATTTTGTTTTTCTGTCATTTTTTTTTTGTTCTTTGTCTTGGTTGCTGGTTTCGTGTTCTCTTATCCTTGCAGGTGTCAGAGGCGTGCGAGGGGCGATGGGATTTGCTAACGTGTGGTGACGGCGGTGGGTCAGCAAGCATATGGAAGGTCGGCGGTGCACAGCTTGAGGCTAAGGTTTCTGGCTGCTGTTTTCTGAACATATTGTGGGCTATTAGGGTTTTTTTTTAGTTGGGCTTGGGTATTGGGTTTGTGAATTGGGTAGATGTGTTTAGGTTATGTTTGGGCCCATTGTAATTGGACTATTATTGGACTCAATTTTATTCTATTTATTTATTTTTTGTTTGTTTGGTTTATTCTAACGGGCCCCGAGCTAAATTTGGGCTCTACAATTATTATTATTATTATTAATTTAAACAAGTTTTTATTTTAGTGATATTCTCAAGTAAACGAAATGCATTATTATACTATTTTAAATAATTAGAATGCAAAAATAATTTTTAATTAATATATTTTTAATTATTTTCTTGGACCTCTATATGAATGGACATAAATATGTGAACTTAAGTACTAAAAACAAACGAATTAAATATCTTTTAAAATTTTAAAATTAACAAAATATGCTATCTAAATAAGTAATTTATTATTTATTTAAACTTAAATTAATTCATATTTAAAAATATATTTTACAATATATTAATCTACTTAAAAATTAATAAATTTAAATCTGAAAATTAAATTATACTTTTCAAAATTTCAAACTTAATAAAGTATATCTATTGAAGTATGTAAAAATAATTTAGTTTAATTTAATTAAAATATAGTTCTAAATAAGTAATTTTATTATTTTATTTAAACATAAATTAATTAATATTTAAAATTAGTATTCACTTTATATTAATCTACTTCAAAATTAATAAATTTATATAAAAAAGTAATCAATTTATTTAAATTTGAAATTAATTATTTTTTCTCTATTAAGTATATTAAAAATAAAATAAATCAATTTAAGTAAAATATAGTTCGTTAATTTATGATTAATTTAATTCTAAATTTTCAAATTGCATATTTAAAAGAATAAATATTTAAATATTGATAATAACTTTTATAATTATAAATATCAATAATTGTAAAATGGTAATCCATCATAAGTAATATTTGATTAATTAGTAGTATATGATTTATAACAAAAATTTAAATCATATATATGCTTACTAAATTATTCATCGGGTTTTGATTTGGTCATCTAATCTGATTTCGATTTGATCATCCAACAATCATAATTATCTAATTAAACAATAAAATTTAAAAAAAAAATGAAGATTTTAATTATTTAGTTGTTAGTTAATGACATAACAATATAAAATCTATAGATTTTACATGACATTGTCACTATAGACCATGTGGCAATGTAAACATAGCATTGTGTTTTTTAAATAATTTTTATAAAAAAGTACACTTTTGATATATTTTTAAAAATTTTGATCTCATGTTTCAACTGAAAATACTGCAATAAAAAATATAAAATAAGCTGTAATTTTCGCAAATATAAGAGTCATGTTGTAATATAATTAAGTTTACAACGAAAACTTAGGAAGTATTTCTAGGATTGTATCCAAGGGAGGTTGAATTAAACTAAAAGTAATTTACATACCTTCCGAGTTAAACTTTTCATAATTAAAAAATGCTCTCAACTTTGCAAAATTCAATAACGATGGGGAGGGTGTCGCGCATCCCGATGATGATTGAAATACCAAAAAAGTAAGATTTAAAGAGAATGCTGTTGATGAAGACACTACTATGGCTGTGGATCTTGAATCACAATCGAGTATGTCGTGGAAAGAAAAATTGCTGGGAGGCCAAGATGTTGCCTGTGAATCTGTTCGAGATGGGCCTTCCGCAGGGAATGAGAATGAATTTGAACTACTTGATGGGGACGTCAATACGTCCATCATTGATGGGATTCCTGCTATCGATTTTTTGGATCGTGTTAAGGAATTCCTCTTTAAAGAAATGGAGTTGACGGTCATTGTTAAACTCTTAAGGCAAAATATCGGTTACAACGCACTCCATAATCGCATCCTTTTCCTTTGGAAACCTGTAAATTCTATTAGGATAATGGATATTGCTAATGGATATTTTTGGTGAAATTTCAGGATCTCAATGACTATAACAAAGTTTTATCATAGGGTCCATGGACAATTTATGGTCAGTATCTGACCGTACAACCATGGACTAAACATTTTAGCTCCTTGCAACCTTATCCGAGTGTGGTGCTAGTGTGGATACGGCTACCGAATCTCCCGGGATATCTTTATAAATGGAAAATCATCGAAGCCATCGAGGGTCTCATTGGGAAGGTGGCTAAACTGGATGTACATACTGACAATTAGACCAGGGGTCGGTTTGCTAGGTCAGCTGTTTACCTTAATCTAGATCGGCCGTTGATTTCGCAGGTCCTTATTGACGGAGTTGCTCAACGCGTTGAATACGAAGCCCTCCCGACCGTGTGCTTCGCTTGTGGCAAGTATGGACATGTAAATGAGTTGTGTAACTTGGTTGTGTCGAGCCAAATCCTTGCGAGTTTGGCTAACAAAGTAGACAAACATCATGACGAACCAACGGCCGTGGCAGAATATACTTCAGCAGACAGCATGGACGGGGGAAAATCTATTTTCGGTAGCAGAGAGAAGGGCCCAGATTTTGGGCCGTGGATGCTGGTGGAAAAGAAGTCTTCACGGCGAGGGAAGAGTGACTCCACGGCGGGGATCTCGGTGAAGCAAGACAAACTTCCATCTAGGTCTAGATTCGCAGTGCTATCAGAGGAAAAAGATTTAAGCACGGAATTTGGGCAGGATTTAAGTATGAAATCAGGGCAAGATTCAAGTATAAAATCTGGACAGTCGGTTGATGGATTTTTAGGGATTTCTTTAAATGATGTTTCGGCTGACAAGTTAAAGAGATTTGACTCTAGGGGCATTAAAGAAGTCAGTAATTCTTTTATGGCTACAGGCCAAGGAAAAAACAAGAGTTTGGGCCTTTCTAAAGGGCCCGATTTGAAGAAATTGCTGGGCAATAACGGGAATGAAAATTTGGGTCAAAAATCCAAAGTTTCTTTGGATAAGAAATTAGGGAAAAGGCATATGGAATCGAAGGGTGACATGGGAAATTATGGGGGATTTATTGAAAATTATTCCATTTCTAACTTATCCACTTCTGAAATTACAGGTTAAAAATAGGTGAATTTACTTAAAAACTTTTCTATGGGAGATGCTATTAATCAAGGCAAATTGGATTCTAAAGTGCAAGAGAATAATGAAGCTGGAGTTTTGGAAAAAATAAAAGCACATTACAATCCTGTTTTTGATGAATCCGAGGGTTTTATAGTACCTATATCAGACAACACTCTCGATCCAGGTAAGCATTCTGCAGTTAGTTTTGATAAAAATATTAATCCTATTCATCAGAATAATTCGGAATCGAGGGCTGTGGAATTTATGGATTCGGGTTTGGTTGCGAAGTCTAAGGGCCCCAAAATAAGAAGAAACGGTGGCAGAGAAAGTGGTATTCAAAATACTAAGAAGACTTACTTCGCTCTACGAAGTCGAAGGGATTGTTTTAAATCTTCTAGAAACACGTGTGTTCCATTAGCTGAGTCTATGGTGGCAATGGCAGAACTTTTATCTCTTCAAGTTCTCTGCGAGAATTCGAATGCCGAGGTTGATGGTACAGATTCAAAGTCAGATTGCAACATCGATCCGGAAAGCCAGGTATGATACCCTATTTATTAATTTTTTTAATAAATATCACTATCTTTTCGTGGAATTGTCAGGGCTGTGCAAACGTTAAATTCCCTAGAATTTTTCGGGAATATAACATGGAGCATAAACTAGATATTATTAGCTTGCTTGAATCGAGTGTAACATCCCAAGTTGGGGGGTTCTGCATTTCATGTTTCTGTGTGTTTGGCTTGTTTTACTTGCTATTTAGATGTGTTTGGAGGTCTTAGGAAGGCCCGGGTTCAAGCCGGAGCCTTGGTTAAATTTTTGTTTTAGGGGGCTTTAGAGGAAAGCTTGTGGGAGTGGGTCTTATATGTAATTGTGTGTGATCGATAACACAAGATGGAGTGTGGTAAAGTAGCAAGGTGACGCCTAGGAAGCAAGGGGGATGACGCCTCAAACGGAGCTTGGAGGAGGTGGGAGCAGTTTCTAGTCTCATAGTTGTCTTTTTGGAGTTTATTTTGGCGTTGGGATGGAGAGGTGGTGGATTCGGCTTGGACTTTGAAGAGTGGGAGTTGAATGGGTCAAATGTTTTGAAATAGTGGACAAGAGAAGATGTAGGTGGTTTGAATGGGTCAAGGTGGTTGGGAGATTTCAAATGTGGGATGGAGAGTAAAGGGTGGAGAAAATTGTGGGATTTGGAGAGGGGGAGAGTGGTGGCCGAATTGAGGAAAGGTGGGGAAGGTTGTGTGTGTGTGGTTTAAGCTTTGTTGCTGAGGGCCGAATCTTCTTTTTGGTGGATAGGCAAATTACGTTTGTTTTGCATTTTCGGTCAACTAGGGTGAGGTGTCGAAATTCTTCCAAATAGGTATTTATTGTTGCATTCCTCCATCTCTTCCTATTTAGTTCTCTTTCACTTGTGGGCATTGCCGAATTTCCTAGCTGATTCTTCTTCTTTTCACACCGTTTCTTTTGTGCCAGTTAAGTCTACTTTCTTTCCATTCCATTTGTTTTTCATTCCTTCCTTCTCCTGACCGAATCATCTCCTACATTCATCCATTTTCTTTGACACCCTAATACCTTAGCCGAATCTTTCTCCTCCTATTTCTTCTTTTCTTTTCGTCACTCTCTTATTTTCTCTTGAGCCGAAATTCTCTCGTGATAAAAAAACCGTATCGTTTATCCCTTGTGAGCCGAAACCTTGACTGGTTGTTTCTCTTTTCTTCTCCTCGAGATATCATCTTTGAACCAAACCTTCTTGACTTTTGGTGACTTGTACCGAATCTTTAGGCATCATTTGGTTTCTCTTGGCTTAAGTGGCTAAATATCTGATAGAGAGGTGCTAATAGATCTTGGTTGCCGAGGGTTCCTGTTCAAGCAGTCGTATGGATTAGTGTTAGTAATAAAGGTAAGGGATCCCTCTCTAGTTTATTCGATCGGACTTTCTCTTCGTTGTTCGTTTCCTTAACCCAACGTTGTTGTTAAACAACCGTTGTTTTCGTTATAGTATCTTATTGATCAAGGTTCTTTCATGGACTTGAATGCCAGTCAAGTAAAGGAGGGGGTTGGACTTGTAGTCCCTACCCCTAAGTTCAAACGGCGCGCAGTGTCAGCTGTTTGGGATTTTCCACCGGGTTGTGGGCCGGCTTCGGATCTGAATAGACAGATTGCGGTTGTTCCCTCTGCTGAGAGTGTCGATAATATTGAGAGTATAGTTCTCCTCGTATACAGGTGTGTAATTACCACACTTTTCCTTGTTTGTGTAAAAATGTTTATGTGAACTGTTTGAAAGCCAAAACTTCGGTAATGGCTATTGAGTTACCCATGAAGGGTGAAATCGTAACACCAGGTTAGTTGTTCTTCGATTAAGCCTGATAAATATTGTTGTTAGCATGATTGTACATGTGCTCTAAATAATAACTGTATGATATTATATGACATGTTCATTATACTACGTTTTGCATGTGCATGGGATTTGGGAAATGATTATGAAATGAAGGGGAAGTGTATATCGGTGACTCTGTCACACTATTTTGATGGCTTGGTGCCTCATTGTATATCGGTGACTTGGTCACATTTTTATCGGTGGCTAGACCACATTATATCGACTTTGAGCAGCATGACTGTCAGCATGACTGCCAAAGAGGAGTGTAGAGGATGGAGGGTTTGAAACACCCCACACCCGGCCCACGAGCCTGGATCGGATCTGGTATGTTCCTTAAGTAAACCGGTTTTCGAATTCTTCATTACTTAGAGAAAATTTGTAAAATTTTAGGAAATATTGTTTTGGATTGGGCTTAGGTTGGGAAACCCATTTAACTAATTTAAAAATCCAATTTTATTAAGGTGACAAAATAATTTTCTTTAGGTTTATAAAAATATATTTCACTTAAAATTTAATCCAACAATCGTTTGTAACAAAATAATTAAAAATAAAGCAGAAATAAAGAAAATCCACTTGGGCCTTATGGCCTTATTACATCAAATAACCCCAAAATAAAATTAAATGTACTTAGAAAATATAAAGTCCAAATTCTAAATAAAGTCTTCAAGTGAAGCATGGCCACCTCAAGGTCTACCGTCCCGGTCCGTCACTGTTCATCACCTGAAAATAGTTCCCACAACGGGGTGAGTCAACAGACTCAATGTGCACACAGTACTAACATTCAACAAATCAGGCATACATGTTCATATCAAATTCATATTCATATAAAGATAAATGATGATGCAACCCAAACCCAAGCCTATTTGTCCATCCGCTACACACCACCCGTACCTGCCAGTCACACCGTGGGGACTACTAAGTCAACCCTCCATCCGCTACACACCATCGAAGGCGATCATTTGCGATCCAACGTGCTCATCGCCCATATAATTTGTGTCATTAGACACCATATTCAAATAATGTAACCGAAGTTACCAAATTCAGATAATGTAACCGAAGTTACCATATTCAAATTTTTGTGACCGTAGTCACCATATTCCGTTGGTGAGACCGAAGTCAACACCTTCTTCCCCTTTCACATATATCCCGAATGCCCCATATATTTTATCATCATGCATAACATACTTAATTTCTCATTATTCACATGTAACAATATACATATTCAAAATCCTATCAAAAGTGAGAAACGTACCTGGGTACTTTTACCATATTTATGGTACTTAGCCATATTCACATTCTTATGCATATTCATATATTAAAATAATTGCCATATGATATATTGAAAGTTAGTGTGAGTACACACATTCTTAATAATACATTTAATTTAAACATAGCCATGAACCTATCAAAACTTAGGGTAGGGTACACACCTGATTGGCTTAATAGATTCCTTGAAGTCCCGAAGAACGATCTACCGATCTAGATCTTTATCTCCTATATTCGGCCAATTATTAAAACCTATTAACAAACCTATTTGGCTTAAAAACCAAATCCTAGTAGGATTTGTATTACTTACCTTGCTTGCCGATTTGATTGATCAAGTTCCAAAAATTGCTAGTATCCCTTTTTCTTGAAATCGGCTAACACTAAATCATGTAACAGTGTGAGTTTCGGCTTTTGAAATAATGAAAAATAATTCCAAATACCAAAATTAAGCCTTGGCCGAATATCACTTACCATACAAATTCCAAACTGGAGAGGATTCCTTGCCCTATATGTCTGTCGAAATCTTCATGTTAGATTTAATCTAACATATACATCATAACCTTTAATCAAATAAATTTATCTTACCTTAGATCCTTGATCCTTATATTCAACAGATTGTAGACCCCCTTTAGATGTCGTAGTTGATTGCTCCTTTACTTAGAATCAACAAAGATTCGGCTTTGACAAAGAGAAACAGAGAAGAAAATAGAAGAAGAGGAGATGGATTTTGCTTAAAGAAAAATTCGCGAGAGAGGGGGAGAGAGCTAGGAAAATTTCGGCACAGAGGAAGAGAAAGCAAACGTTGATGAGTAGCCCTCCCGCCTCCTTTTATAGCCGAAATTATCAGCCTAGGAGTCCCTTACTTGGCCACCACTCCTCTTTTGATAATATTATCTGTTTTATTTAAAAGATAAAAGCCTTTAATCCATCAATTATCTCCTCAATTTTCTTAAAAGAAAATCCTTTATTTATCACTTATTATTCACATATTTATGCAAATAAAACTCTTCCTTTTCTAGAAACCCATGCCGTCCACCTCAATTTTCCGGAAGCAAAAATAAAACTTATTTATTTGCTCCTCAAGTGACTCAAACTCGGGCCTATTTCCTGCATGTGACGCCACTTCCTTAGGCCCTAAGTGGCATCTTCAGCCACTTTTCCAAGCCTGTTTGTGTGTCAAACTTCTCCAACTTTTTCTTTTAAGGCCCTCTAGCCCTTATTTCCTATTTTGAACTTTAAAATTTGACATTTGGCATCATTTCTAAGTTTCCTAAAATTTTCGATCGGCTCAGAACTTGCCATTTTTCTTACATTTCAGGTTTCGAAATGTTCACTTTCCATTTTTGAAACATTTCCAAAAATGTTCACGTTTTCAAAATGTTCAAGTTTCCAAAATGTTCATTTCCATTTTTATGCATTTCTAGAATTCCAAAAATACCAAAAATTTATTCATAGTGCTTAAGACTTGTCATTTCGTACAATTAAACCGAAAATGCATAGGCCCTTTCCAGGATGTTTACAGTTCTACCCCTTAAAATAATTTCGTCCTCGAAATTGCTTACTAACGAACAATCGTGCGGTCTAACTCACCCCACTACGCTATTCTGCGCACTCGATCTTAAAGAACCATCACACTTTCTAGGCACATTCTCTAGGTTCACATCCAAGGTTTTGGTCACTTTCCTAGCAATACAAGAATAAGCTAACCCTATAACAAGCAAAGCATTTAAGGGTATTCCGTAAATAAGGAACGCACCCGTTGTCATATCCGCACATCTTCCTCCTCACGACGACCAATCTGTATAAACCAACCTTGGTTGCCTCGCGTCTGCACCTCCAGCATCTCTGCTTGGTGCTCCATGTCCTCGGCCCGAACCATTTCCTCCATGGTTCGGTCCACGACTCGGGCCGAGGTCTCTTTGCCCACCTCTACCACTGATTAATATTCTCGAGTTGTTGGTCGACTCTCATCCGGTTGTTTGAGACAATCCTTAAGCATATGGTCCTTGGATCCACATTTGAAACATCCACCCGTCTTTCTCCAGCACTCTCCCAAGTGCTTCTTTCCACAATGCTCACAAGGACGATACTGCCATCCTGTACCATCACTAATTTGATTTCGCGGCCCATCAACTCTAGGCCTCTTATTCTCAGATTTAAAGAAAGTTTTAAAAGTTTGAAAAAACTAGGGTTTGTTGTTTTGTTCTCTCTTCTTTTTTTTTTTTTTAAAAATAGCTAGTTCCCTTTTCGGGTTTTAGTCATTATGTTTAGCCTATGTCGAGCCCTCTTTGGTCGTGGTGAACCAAAGCTACGCACTGTGCAGCGAGATTCAAGTGGAGAGGAGGTGAGTCACGAGGATCGCTTAAATACCAAGCTCCCACCGAAACCATTCCTAGACATGCGCATGCAGGTTGCCACACCACCGAGCCCTGCGAGTTAGGGTGAACCGAAGCTACGCACAGGCAGGATTCTGCGAAGAGGAGGTGAGTCACTAGGACCGCTTAAATACCAAGCTCTTAGGATCCAATCCTAGACATGCGCATTGGGGGTTACCACACCTTAGCTCGATGACTTAGCCATAGGTTTGTTTAGTGCATTAAGTCTTATGTGGTTTTGTGTTTGAGTAGTCTAGTCCTAGGGTTCAAGTTCCTATCATTCTATTCTACGTTCCATGCCCTGTTTCTACCCTTATACGGTTCATCAATCACGTAATCACACATAATGTTAGGGGTACTTACACGGTGGGTCATGGTCGGAGACTTAGGTGCCATGCCGTAACACCGCCTTATTTTAAAGAAAATCATTTGGGCTCGAATTAAAAACGTTTTGGGCCTTAGCCCACAGGCCGAGAGTTTAAAACTGGCTCTGATACCAAGTGAAACACCCCACACCCGGCCCACGAGCCTGGACCGGATCTGGTATGTTCCTTAAGTAAACCGGTTTTCGAATTCTTCATTACTTAGAGAAAATTTGTAAAATTTTAGGAAATATTGTTTTGGATTGGGCTTAGGTTGGGAAACCCATTTAACTAATTTAAAAATCCAATTTTATTAAGGTGACAAAATAATTTTCTTTAGGTTTATAAAAATATATTTCACTTAAAATTTAATCCAACAATCGTTTGTAACAAAATAATTAAAAATAAAGCGTAAATAAAGAAAATCCACTTGGGCCTTATGGCCTTATTACATCAAATAACCCCAAAATAAAATTAAATGTACTTAGAAAATATAAAGTCCAAATTCTAAATAAAGTCTTCAAGTGAAGCATGGCCACCTCAAGGTCTACCGTCCCGGTCCATCCTTTATTCATCACCGAAAATAGTTCCCACAGCAGGGTGAGTCAACAGACTCAATGTGCACACAAGACTAACATTCAACAAATCAGCATACATGTTCATATCAAATTCATATTCATATAAAGATAAATGATGATGCAACCCAAACCCAAGCCTATTTGTCCATCCGCTACACACCACCCGTACTCGCCGGTCACACCGTGGGACTACTAAGTTAACCCTCCATCCGCTACACACCATCGAAGGCGTCAGCTGCGAATGGCGTGCTCATCGCCCATATAATTTGTGTCATTAGACACCATATTCAAATAATGTAACGAAGTTACCAAATTCGAGATAATGTAACCGGTTACCATATTCAAATTTTTGTGACCGTAGTCACCATATTCGTTGGTGAGACCGAAGTCAACACCTTCTTCCCCTTTCACATATATCCCGAATGCCCCATATATTTTATCATCATGCATAACATACTTAATTTCTCATTATTCACATGTAACAATATACATATTCAAAATCCTATCAAAAGTAGGAAACGTACCTGGGTACTTTTACCATATTTATGGTACTTAGCCATATTCACATTCTTATGCATATTCATATATTAAAATAATTGCCATATGATATATTGAAAGTTAGTGTGAGTACACACATTCTTAATAATACATTTAATTTAAACATAGCCATGAACCTATCAAAACTTAGGGTAGGGTACACACCTGATTGGCTTAATAGATTCCTTGAAGTCCCGAAGAACGATCTACCGATCTAGATCTTTATCTCCTATATTCGGCCAATTATTAAAACCTATTAACAAACCTATTTGGCTTAAAAACCAAATCCTAGTAGGATTTGTATTACTTACCTTGCTTGCCGATTTGATTGATCAAGTTCCAAAAATTGCTAGTATCCCTTTTTCTTGAAATCGGCTAACACTAAATCATGTAACCGTGTGAGTTTCCGGCTTTTGAAATAATGAAAAATAATTCCAAATACCAAAATTAAGCCTTGGCCGAATATCACTTACCATACAAATTCCAAATCTGGAGAGGATTCCTTGCCCTATATGTCCTGTCGAAATCTTCATGTTAGATTTAATCTAACATATACATCATAACCTTTAATCAAATAAATTTATCTTACCTTAGATCCTTGATCCTTATATTCGACGATTGTAGACCCCTTTAGATGTCGAGTTGATTGCTCCTTTACTTAGAATCAACAAAGATTCGGCTTTGACATAGAGAAACAGAGAAGAAAATAGAAGAAGAGGAGATGGATTTTGCTTAAGGAAAATTCGGCGAGAGGGGAGAGAGCTAGGAAAATTTCGGACACAGAGGAAGAGAAAGCAAACGTTGATGAGTAGCCCTCCCCGCCTCCTTTTATAGCCGAAATTATCAGCCTAGGAGTCCTTTACTTGGCCACCACTCCTCTTTTGATAATATATTCTCTTTTATTTAAAAGATAAAAGCCTTTAATCCATAAATTATCTCCTCAATTTTCTTAAAAGAAAATCCTTTATTTATCACTTATTATTCACATATTTATGCAAATAAAACTCTTCCTTTTCTAAAAACCCATGCCGTCCACCTCAGCCTTACGGAAGAAGAAAAATAAAACTTATTTATTTGCTCCTCAAGTGACTCGAACTCAGCCTATTTCCCGCATGTGACGCCACTTCCTTAGGCCCTAAGTGGCATCTTCAGCCACTTTTCCAAGCCTGTTTGTGTGTCAAACTTCTCCAACTTTTTCTTTTAAGGCCCTCTAGCCCTTATTTCCTATTTTGAACTTTAAAATTTGACATTTCGGCATCATTTCTAAGTTTCCTAAAATTTTCGATCGGCTCAGAACTTGCCATTTTTCTTACATTTCCAGTTTCTCGAAATGTTCACTTTCCATTTTTGAAACATTTCCAAAATGTTCAGGTTTCAAAAATGTTCAAGTTTCCAAAATGTTCATTTCCATTTCTATGCATTTCTAGAATTCCAAAAATACCAAAAATTTATTCATAGTGCTTAAGACTTGTCATTTCGTACAATTAAACTGAAAATGCATAGGCCCTTTCCAGGATGTTACAGGGTTAATTGTAGAAATCCCCACAGGAGTGTTGAGGATGGATATATGGAGCGGAGTGTAGAGGATGGAATATTAGGATGGGTTGGGTTATCATATTGACTATTTTGATATGCTACATGGATCGAGCTTGGGCCGATTGAGATATGGGGGCTTAGTCCCACTTGTGGTTTATGTGGTCTAATTGCACACTGAGTCTTCGTGACTCACTCCTTCTGTTTACTCTTACAGGTGACTCTTAGTTCTTGGAATTGGGCTGGAGCAGATTTCAAGGTGGCCATGCACGTTTTTCTTTAAACTAAACTTACTACCTTTAAATTTTCGTTATAATGGGGATTTTATGCTGTAATAAGGCCATTAACTATTTGGGTTATTTCTGGTTTGAACTTCAATTTCTTTAATTTATGCATTAATTGGTAAAATGTTTTCTTTACAAAATTTAAGAAAAAGTTTTCTCACAACTTAACCAACGTTTTCATATCCAGAACTAAGTAACAAATCATAAACTAACTTAACACAACTTTTGGTAAAAAGAACACTGAGTTTACAGATGAACTACTGATCTTGAAGTTTACAGAAAACGAAATTTTAGCTTTTTATTTCAAACGATCACAAAGTTTTGTAAAAATCTCTCTATGTGACATACCAGATCTGGTCGTGGTGTTTGGGCCAGGTTTGGGGTGTTACAATTATGGTATCAGAGCCCAGTTGCAAAACTCGGCTATGGGTTTTTGGGTTCAAAAACATTTTCCAAATTGGTTTAAAGATGGTTTAGAAAGAATATATATATACATGTTTTCTGGAAGTATGGCACCTGAGTCTCCGGCACCTAATCCGTACGGTAAGTTTTTCTGATAGAGTTAGGTGAATTGCATGGAGTGGATATATTGTGCTATGAAATTTAGAATTAGGAAACCCTACTATAGAAATGGAAACCTTTAGGTATACGTGTGTTTTGCAAAAAACTACTTATAACTCTACGCTCATAAAATTACTCGTTAATAAACAGTGAAAAGAAATACTAATGCATAAAAAATTGTAATCAGATTAAGACGAAGTGTTAGACAAGAGTGCTAGAGGACGTGGACGCGTTGCACGCGGCCGTGGTAGAGGCCAAGGTTTAGAGGCTGAGTTTTTGGAAGCAAGGCATGAGCCTGAAGGTGAAGTGCCAGCATCACCTGTGGCAGAAGCAGGGTCTCAAGATAGAACTGGTGGAGATGATGCCATGTCTCAAGCGATGTTGAGGGTTTTGGAGCGAGTTGCTGGGGCGGGCTCTGGGATAGTATCTCGGAAGTCTATTCCGAAGAGGCTTCGAGCAAATGGAGTTAAAATGTTTAGGGGTATTTCTGGTGTGGCTCCAAATGTAGCTGAGTATTGGCTGGAGGCAGTCGAGTGGATTATGGATGATCTAGACTGCATGACAGAGGAGAAATTGAAAGGAGCGGTGTCTCTTCTTCGGGACGAATCATATCAATGGTGGCTCACAGTAAGAGAGGGTACTCCAGCGGATCGTGTTGACTGGGATTTCTTCAAAACTACATTTCAAAGGAAATACTTGGGGCAAGTTATGTGGATGCTCAGAGGAAAGCATTTTTGAATTTGGTACAAGGGGGTAAATCTATGGCTGAGTACGAGGCAGAATTCATGCGGTTGAGTCGTTACGCTCGAGGAATAGTTGCGACTGATTATGAGCGTTGCGTACGGTTCGAAGATGGGCTGTGAGATGAGTTGAGAGTGTTGATAGCTCCGCAGCGCGAGAGTGATTTTGCTATCCTGGTTGAAAAGGCTAAAATAGCCGAGGAGGTAAAGCAGGCGGAGATGCAAAATAAGGATAAGGATAGAGGTAAAAATAAGAGGAGTTATGGATCGACGGGATCAGCTGGGGGTTTCCAGAAGAGGCCTAGGGTTGATGGGCCGGGTCGAATTGTAATGCCAGTTGCTGTTAGACAGTTTCGATTGTGTGCTCGGTGTGGGAAATCACATTCAGAAGAGTGCTGGGGGAGAGATAGGGGATGTTTCAAGTGTGGGTCGAAGGATCATCTAATAAGGAATTGTCTGCAAGAAATGACCAGGGCACGGACGGTAGGTCAGGGCTATGTACAGCCGGGAAGAGGTGGACAGTAGATGCCGAGAGGTCGTGGTCCGATCAGAGGGGGAAATGGTTTTGGTCGAGGTCGTGGAGCATCGGGCAGGGGTGTCAGTGATACAGATGCAAGACAGCCAGGTTTAGTCTATGCAGCACGGCGGCGAGAGGATGGCGACGCACCGGATGTCATAACCGGTATGTTTCTTATAGCTGATAAGCCATTTCTTGCTTTGATTGATATTGGATCGACCCATTCTTATGTTTTCGTGACCAAGCATTTACGAGACTTTAAGTATAGAATCGAGGATCTAGCGCTAGAGACATGACTGTGGTTAGTCCTTTAGGACAATTTGTAGTAGTGAACAAGATGTTTAGGGACGTGCCTTTAGAGACTCAAGGAGTAGTATTCCCGGCAGACTTGATGGAGTTACCATTCGGAGAGTTTGACCTTATCTTAGGCATAGATTGGCTGGTTAAGCATCGCGCTAACTTGGATTACGCGGCGAAGCGAATGGTGTTGAGAACTCCAGAGGATAAAGAGGTGGTTGTGATAGGAGCAAGAAGGGATTATTTGTCTAGCGTGGTATCTGCATTAAGGGCATTTAAGATGGTTCGAAAAGGGTGCAAGGCATTCCTAGCTTTTATCAATGCTTTGGATGCAAAGGAAGTAACTGTAGAAGGAGTGAGAACGGTGAAAGAATTTGGGGATGTCTTCCCTGAAGAGCTTCCGGGGTTGCCTCCAGATCGTGAGGTAGAATTTGGAATTGAACTACTTCCTGGTACGGCTCTGGTGTCCATCGCCCCATATAGGATGGCGCCGAAGGAGCTGGTAGAACTTAAGGCTCAGATCCAAGAGCTGTTGGATCGTGGTTTTATTCGACCAAGTGTATCTCCGTGGGGAGCGCCGGTGCTATTCGTGAAGAAAAAGGACGGGTCGATGCGTATGTGCATTGACTACCGCCAGTTGAATAAGTTGACGATTAAGAACAAGTACCCGCTACTAAGGATTGACGATTTGTTCGATCAGCTAAAAGGGGCTTCAGTCTTCTCGAAGATAGATCTGAGGTCAGGTTACCTATAACGACCCGAATTTGGGCCTAGTAAGACTGGGCCCAATGGGCCTTGGCCGTAGTAGCGTTTAAAATTTTTGAGAACAAGAGAACGACTCTAATGCAAGTTGGACCTATTAGGTGAGTGATTTTGGAAGGTTAGGGGGCCTTCTATGAAGTCCCGGGATCAAACTTGGGCTTTAGGAAAATTTTGGTTTTAAGTGAAAAGAACCCTGGGAGTTAGTAGGTAGGCTTTAAGAATAAAATGTGGAGAAAAATGACACAAGTGGAGTTTGTGGTGGAGTGGCAAAGTGACGCCACTTAGGGAGCAAGGGGGTGACGCCACACAAGGGAGTAAGGGGTCCAAGGTCCAAGTCTTGGTACTTGCATTTTGATTTTCTTTTTAAATGGACTTTAGAATTTGGCCATAGATTTATATTTAGTTGCGCATGATTTTAGACACAAAAGAGGAGCTTGTGGCTTGGTGGCAAGTGGCGTGTTGAATTATTGAAGGGAGCCTGGGTTCGAATCTCATGACAAGCAAGGGAGTATTTATTTTACGGATTGGACGGCAAGAGTTTGAGTTGGATTTAAACTCTACTGATGGAAGGATCCCACATCGGAAAGAGAGCAAGAGGGAAGGTGAGAAGCTGGCTATATATATATAGAGCTATCTATGATGGGAGGATACCTTGGAGGGTGTTTGGGCACAGGAGTGGTCGGAGCGCGGATTAGCACCAGATTCTTATCAGGTGTGTACTTCTCTACTCTAGTTGTAGAGCGGCAAATGCCGAAATGTCGGTCACCCCGGCGATGGCAGCCACACGAGCGTGCGATCGCACGTGTAGGGGCTTCGATGCGATAGTTGAGGCCATCAGTAGTATTCTTGTGGGTTGAGGCTACTTGGGCCACGACGGGTCCAAGTGGGCCCAATAGGGCCGTGGGCCCATGTGAGTAGATTGTATGATTGTTTAGTATATATTAGACTGGACTAGGTGAATCTCATATCTGTGGCTAAATTTGTGCTAGTTGGGCCTCACGAGCGTGTGGGCCCGAATGGGTCAAAATTGGGTTTTAGGCCCAATAGTCCGGTAACGACCGAAAATGGTAGTTGAGTCGCTCGAGGCGACATTAGGCCTTTGGAAAGGCCATTGCAGGTGCGAAATTACTGAAATACCTTTGGTTTACAAAATTACTAAAATACCCTTGGTTTACAAAATTACTAAAATACCCTTGGTTTACAAAATTACTGAAATACCCTTGGTTTACAAAATTATCGAAATACCCATGGTTTATAAAATTACCGAAGTACCCCCGATTTGGAAAATTAATGAAATACCCCTGGTTTGTAAAATTACCGAAATACCCTCGGTTTGCAAAATTACCGAAATACCCCCAATTTGCAAAATTACTGAAATACCCATGGTTTGTAAAATTACCAAAATACCCCCGGTTTGCAAAATTACCGAAATACCCCTGGTTTGTAAAATTACCGAAATACCCCCAGTTTGCAAAATTACCAAAATACCCCTAGTTTATAAAATTACCGAAATACCCTCGATTTGCAAAATTACCAAAATACCCCCGATTTGTGAAATTATCGAAATACCCCCGGTTTGTGAAATTACCAAAATACCCCCGATTTGGAAAATTACCAAAATACCCTCGATGGGTAAATTACCAAAATACCCTCAAGGGGTGAAATTACCGTTTTACCCCTAAACGACAAAATGACCGTTGTACCCTCGTGGTAGTACTAGCGTTTTATGTGTTAATTGTATGATTGATTATGTTTGAGATGCACTGAATACAGGAATTAGTTATGAGTAGAATTACCGAACTACCCTTGAAGGGTAGGATTACCGAAATACCCTTACAAGGTAAAATGACTGATTTGCCCTTGTAGGTAAGTGATTGGCTTGTACTATGATATGATCGATTTGGCTGTGGTTGTATGACTGGTATGCTTTTATTACATGTTTAAATGATTTTTACTGAGCATGGCCATTTTGCATACATGAGTAATGATTGAGCATGACATACACGACATATTTCATGGGATTGGGATATGATATTGATGAAAAGGGGCAGTGTATTTCGGTGACTCTGTCACATTATTTCGGTGGCTCTGCCACATATTTTGGGTGATTCTGTCACATTATTTCGGTGGCTCTGCCACATATTTCGGTGGCTCTGCCACATTCTATATAATGGCTATGTGCCAAGCTAAATATGGCTCCGTGCCATCTTGATTATGGCTTTGTGCCAATCGTATTTACCCAAGGCTATGTGTTGATTATATTCACAAATCACATCGATGGCTATGTGCCAAACATAATACGCTTATTGATGACTCGTGTCTATCATATTTACCCAAGTTTTGTGTGCCGATTATATTATTATTTCGGTGGCTCTGCCACATATTTCGGTGACTTTGTCACAATATTTCGGTGGCACTGCCACAATTTCGGTGATGAGCAGCGTGACTGCAGCATGACTGCCATCGATGGTGTGTAGCGGATGAGGGTTGATTGTAGAAATCCCCACTGGTGTGTTTTGGATGGAATGGGTGTGTGTAGCGGATGGATAATTAGGTTGGGTTGGGATACATTGCATTGCATTGCATTCATTATCTGCTATACCATGCTAATAGGGCTAAGGCCCAGATTGTTTCCGTAAGGGCTAAGGCCCAATTCGTTTCTGTATGGGCTTCGCCCAATGTGATTTCGTAAGGGCTAAGGCCCAGATGGTATTTTAATGGGCTCGGGCCCAGTTATGGTTCATGTGGGGAATTACACACTGAGTTCTCGTAACTCACCCCTCTGCTTAATTTTGAAGGTAATCCCTATCTTGAAGATTTGGAGCCGAGGTGGACTCTATGGTGGCCATGCTTAATTTCCTTAGTAAACACCATTTTTCTTTATTACTTTAAGTTTATCTTCATTTGGGATTTTGTTCTGTAATAAGGCCACTGGTTTAGTTTTTATTTTGGTTTTTGATTTAATGCGGTTACTATCTATTATTAAATAATCAATTCAGGATTTTCTTAAAACTACAACGACTGTTTCAAAACGGCACATTTCTGAAATCCACTGAATCTGGCTTTTGTGTTATAAAACAAGTTTGCGGTGTTAGTAATATTTATAACATTTTGCAAGAAAACTTTAAAAACAAATATGATTTTCGAAATGGAAACAAAACTCAAAATATTAAAATGATCGCGAAGTTTCTTTAATAACCTTTCCATGTGACATGCCAGATCCGATCGTAACGTCTAGGCCGGGTTTGGGGTGTTACAATTATGGTATCAGAGCCAGGTTGTAAAACTCGGCGGTGGAGTGGGTTCAAAAACGTTTTCAAAATTGGTTTGAAATATGGTTTAGGAAAATATGTGTTTCTTTGGAAGTATGGCACCCGAGTCTCTGGCACCAAATCCGTAAGTCCCCTTATACTATACTCTATTATGTGCTGAAATGAATGTATTTCTGGCATTCGTTCTGTGATGTGTGGATGTGATGTATGAATATAGAAATTGTATGTGTGAAAAATATCGACTTGCTTCAATGGTTAGATTTGGGTTGTGTGAAGAGGTTCCAAGATTAAGTTAGAAAGTGTATTAGTGTTTTAGAATCAGAGAGCGCAGCGTGAGCGTAGTGTTGTAGGATAGGATGTGCAACTGTTTCTATAGTTGGAAATTTCGAGGACGAAATTTCTTTAAGGAGGGTAGATTTGTAAAGACCCGAATTTGGGCCTAGTAAGACTGGGCCCAATGGGCCTTGGGCGTAGTAGCGTTTAAAATTTTTGAGAACAAGAGAACGACTCTAATGCAAGTTGGACCTATTAGATGAGTGATTTTGGAAGGTTAGGGGGCCTTCTATGAAGTCCCAGGATCAAACTTGGGCTTTAGGAAAATTTTGGTTTTAAGTGAAAAGAACCCTGGGAGTTAGTAGGTAGGCTTTAAGAATAAAATTTGGAGAAAAATGACAGAAGTGGAGTGTGTGGTGGAGTGGCAAAGTGACGCCACTTAGGGAGCAAGGGGGTGACGCCACACAAGGGAGTAAGGGGTCCAAGGTTCAAGTCTTGGTGCTTGCATTTTGATTTTCTTTTTAAATGGACTTTAGAATTTGGCCATAGATTTATATTTAGTTGCGCATGATTTTAGACACAAAGAGGAGCTTGTGGCTTGGTGGCAAGTGGCGTGTTGAATTATTGAAAGGAGCACTGGTTCGAATCTCATGACAAGCAAGGAGTATTTATTTTGTGGATTGGGACGGCAAGAGTTTGAGTTGGATTTAAACTCTCATCGATGGAAGGATCCCACATCGGAAAGAGAGCAAGAGGGAAGGTGAGAAGCTGGCTATATATATAGAGCTATCTATGATGGGAGGATACCTTGGAGGGCGTTTGGGCACAGGAGTGGTCGGAGCGCGGATTAGCACCAGATTCTTACCAGGTGCGTACTTCTCTACTCTAGTTGTAGAGCGACAAATGCCGAAATGCCGGTCACCCCGGCGATGGCAGCCACACGAGCGTGCGAGCGCACGTGTGGGGGCTTCGATGCGATAGTTGAGGCCATCAGTAGTATTCTTGTGGGTTGAGGCTGCTTGGGCCACGACAGGTCCAAGTGGGCCCAATAGGGCCATGGGCCCATGTGAGTAGATTGTATGATTGTGTAGTATATATTAGACTGGACTAGGTGAATCTCATATCTGTGGCTAAATTTGTGCTAGTTGGGGCACACAAGCGTGTGGGCCCGAATGGACCGAAATCGGGTTTTAGGCCCAATAGTCCGGTAACGACCGAAAATGGTAGTTGAGTCGCTCGAGGCGACATTAGGCCTTTGGAAAGGTCATTGCAGGTGCGAAAGTACTGAAATACCTTTGGTTTACAAAAATACCCTTGGTTTATAAAATTACTAAAATACCCTTGGTTTACAAAATTATTGAAATACCCTTGGTTTATAAAATTATCGAAATACCCCTGGTTTACGAAATTACCGAAGTACCCCCGGTTTGCAAAATTACTGAAATACTCCTGGTTTGTAAAATTACCGAAATACCCTCAGTTTATAAAATTACCGAAATACCCCCAGTTTGCAAAATTATCGAAATACCCCTGGTTTGTAAAATTACCAAAATACCCCCGATTTGCAAAATTACTGAAATACCCCTGGTTTGTAAAATTACCGAAATACCCCCAGTTTACAAAATTACTAAAATACCCTTAGTTTATAAAATTACCGAAATACCCTCAATTTGTAAAATTACTAAAATACCCCCGATTTGCGAAATTATCGAAATACCCCCGATTTGTGAAATTACCAAAATACCCCCGATTTGGAAAATTACCAAAATACCCTCGATGGGTAAATTACCAAAATACCCTCAAGGGGTAAAATTACTGTTTTACCCCTAAACGACAAAATGACCGTTGTACCCTCGTGGTAGTACTAGCGTTTTATGTGTTAATTATATGATTGATTATGTTTGAGATGCACTGAATACAGGAATTAGTTATGAGTAGAATTACCAAACTACCCTTGAAGGGTAGGATTACCGAAATACCCTTACAAGGTAAAATGACTGATTTGCCCTTGTAGGTAAGTGATTGGCTTGTGCTATGATATGACCGATTTGGCTGTGGTTGTATGACTGATATGCTTTTATTACATGTTTAAATGATTGTTACTGAGCATGGCCATTTTGCATACATGAGTAATGATTGAGCATGACATACACAACATATTGCATGGGATTGGGATATGATATTGATGAAAAGGGGCAGTGTATTTCGGTGACTCTGTCACATTATTTCGGTGGCTCTGCCACATATTTTGGGTGACTCTGTCACACTATTTCGGTGGCTCTGCCACATATGTCGGTGGCTCTGCCATATTCTATATAATGGCTATGTGCCAACCTAAATATGGCTCCGTGCCATCTTGATTATGGCTTTGTGCCAATCGTATTTACCCAAGGCTGTGTGTCGATTATATTACCGTCGCTGATGGCTATGTGCCAAACATAATACAGTTATTGATGACTCTGTGTCTATCATATTTACCCAAGGCTGTGTGCCGATTATATTATTATTTCGGTGGCTCTGCCACATATTTCAGTGACTTTGTCACATTATTTCGGTGGCACTGCCACAATTTTGGCGATGAGTAGCGTGACTGCAGCATGACTGCCATCGATGGTGTGTAGCGGATGAGGGTTGATTGTAGAAATCCCCACTGGTGTGTTTTGGCTGGAATAGGTGGTGTGTAGCGGATGGATAATTAGGTTGGGTTGGGATGCATTGCATTGCATTGCATTCATTATCTGCTATACCATGCTAATAGGGCTAAGGCCCAGATTGTTTCCGTAAGGGCTAAGGCCTAGTTCATTTCTGTATGGGCTTCGCCCAATGTGATTTCGTAAGGGCTAAGGCCCAGATGGTATTTTAATGGGCTCGGGCCCAGTTATGGTTCATGTGGGGAATTACACATTGAGTTCTCGTAACTCACCCCTCTGCTTAATTTTACAGGTAATCCCTAGCTTGAAGATTTGGAGCCGAGGTGGACTTTGTGGTGGCCATGCTTAATTTCCTTAGTAAACACCATTTTTCTTTATTACTTTAAGTTTATCTTCATTTGGGATTTTGTTCTGTAATAACGCCACTGGTTTAGTTTTTATTTTGGTTTTTGTTTTAATGCGGTTACTATCTATTATTAAATAATCAATTCAGGATTTTCCTAAAACTACAACAACTGTTTCAAAATGGCACATTTCTAAAATCCACTGAATCTGGCTTTTGTGTTATAAAACAAGTTTGCGGTGTTAGTAATATTTATAACATTTTACAAGAAAACCTTAAAAACAAATCTGATTTTCGAAATGGAAACAAAACTCAAAATATTAAAATGATCGCGAAGTTTCTTTAACAACCTTTCCATGTGACATGCCAGATTCGGTCGTAACGCCTAGGCCGGGTTTGGGGTGTTACATTACCATCAGCTTAAAGTTAAGGAGGCGGACATATATAAGAAGACGTTTCGAACTCGTTATGGACATTATGAGTTTTTGGTGATGCCGTTTGGATTGACAAATGCACCAGCTGCATTTATGGATATGATGAATCGGGTTTTCCAACCCTATTTAGACCGATTTGTTGTGGTGTTCATAGACGATATTCTGGTTTACTCAAAAATGGAAGAGGAGCATCATGCACACCTTCGAGTTGTTCTGCAAGTATTGAGAGAGAAGCAACTGTATGCCAAATTCAGCAAGTGTGAGTTTTGGCTGAAGGAAGTAACTTTCTTAGGGCATGTGGTTTCTACGGAAGGAATTAGGGTGGATCCTCGAAAAATTGAAGCTGTTCTGGATTGGAAGACGCCGAAGTCAGTAGCAGAGATTTGAAGTTTCTTGGGTCTGACTGGGTATTATAGGAGGTTTGTTGAGGGATTCTCTTTGATTGCGGCACCCTTAACTAAGTTGTTGCGAAAAGGGGTACCTTTCGTTTGGGCTGATAAGCAGCAGGAAAGCTTTGAGAAGCTGAAAAAGATCTTGACAGAGGCTCTGGTTTTGATTCAGCCCGAGGCTGGGAAAGAGTTCGTTGTCTATTGTGACGCTTCACACACGGGGTTAGGGTGTGTGTTAATGCAAGATGGAAAGGTAGTTGCGTATGCGTCTCGACAGTTAAGATCGTATGAGATGAATTATCCCACGCATGATCTGGAGTTGAATGCGGTAGTGTTCGCTCTGAAGATCTGGAGACACTACCTGTATGGGAAGAAGTCCATTATCTACACTAACCACAAGAGTTTGAAATATCTCCTCACTCAGAAGGAGTTAAATTTAAGGCAGCGGAGGTGGATTGAACTGTTAAAAGATTATGACTGCTCGATCGAGTATCATCCAAGAAAAGCTAACATGGTGGCGGATGCGTTAAGTCGGAAAGTGATATTAGATTTAAGGGCAATGTTTGCTCACCTCAGCTTGAACGATGATGGAATTTTATTAGCTGAACTTCAAGTAAGGCCGACGTGGGTAAGCCAGATTAAGGAGAAGCAGTTATTGGATGAGGTGTTAAGGGCTCGACTTTTGCAAATTCAGGATGGTGGGGTAGAGGATTATAGTTTGAACAACGAAGGGGTATTGTGTTTCCGTGAGAGGGTTTGCATGCCGAAGGATGTTGAGTTGAGACAGATGATTCTTCAGGAGGCACATAGTAGCCCTTACGCCATGCATCCTGGTGGGAGTAAGATGTATCGAGATCTGCGTGAACAGTTTTGATGGCCTGGGTTGAAGCGAGAAATTACCAAGTTTGTGGGTAAATGTTTGACGTGTCAGCAGGTGAAAGCAGAACATTAGTTGCCTTCGGGGTTATTACAGCCGGTGAAGATTCCACAGTGGAAGTGGGAGGGGATAACGATGGACTTTATTAGTGGGCTACCTCTTACGCCTACTAAGAAAGATTCGGTATGGGTGATTGTAGATCGGTTGGCGAAGTCCGCTTATTTCATACCTGTTCGTGTCGACTATTCATTGCAGAAGTTAGCTAAGCTGTATGTGGTAGAGACTGTGAGGTTGCATGGGGTACCAGTGTCTATCATATCGGACAGAGACCCTAGGTTCACGTCACGATTTTGGAAAGCGTTGCATCAGGCATTAGGCACGAGATTGGATTTCAGCACGACATTTCATCCACAGACTGATGGTCAGTCTGAAAGAGTAATTCAGATCTTGGAAGACATGTTGAGAGGCTGCGTTATCAATTTCAGGGGTAGTTGGGAGGATTTCTTATCATTGTCGAATTCGCTTATAACAATAGTTACCAATCCAAAGATTCGGATGGCACCTACGGTTACTGTATGGTGAAAATGTCGAACCCTACCTACGAGCGGAGTTAGGTGAGCGGCGATTGTTGGGTCAGATTTGATTTTGGAAAGCAGAGGAAAAGGTGAAACCGATTCGAATTCGGTTGAAGGAAGCATCCTACGAGCGAGAAGTCATATGCAGATCTGAAGCGTAAGGAAATAGAATTTGCGATGGGTGATTGGGTTTTCTTGAATGTAACATCCCAAATGTGGGGTTATTTGGAATTTGATAATTTTTCTTATGTATGAAGCTCTTTGAGTCATTATTTATGGAATAATAATGGTCAATTTAAGGCTTAGTGTTGGTTCGATTTGGTAGGAAATTTGAGTTTTTAACTTTAAAAAGAAGGAGCCTTGGTAAGTGGTGTTATAAGAATAAGTGTGGGTAATTTAACACTAAAAAGCCCTTGGTAAAGTGGCAAAAGAAGCCCACTTAGGAGCTACATGTGAGCGCCACCAAGGAGCAAGGGAGAGCTTGTGTTCGAGTCACAAAATCCTCCTCTTTTGTTTTTATTTGGACTGGCACAAAGGGGAGAGTTTTCTCCTTCAAACTCTTTTATTAGGTGTAATTATTAAGGGATAATTTAAGCATTTTAATTAGTTTTAACTTGCTTAAACCTTTTGATAATACAAGTGATTTGATAATAGCATTAAGGATATTATTTTTATTAAAGGGATTATTAAGTGATTAATTCAAATCATTTGAATTAATTGAAATGTGTGGCCAAGAGTACTTGGAGAGGTTAGAAGTTTTGAACTCCTTGAACAAGGAGGTGTGGACAACAAGGCTACTAGGTGATGGCCGAATGTGGGACTCCTTGGTGAAGAGGAGTTGGCTAGGAGTTGGACTCCTTGTTGCCAAGGATGGACTGGCAAGCATTAGGGGAGGGTGCCGAATTTCTTTATAAGCACCCATCCATCAATAGGTTTTCTTTTTCTCACTTTTGCTAGTTGTGAAACCCTCAACCTCTCCTTGTTCTTCTTTTATTTCTTTCCCTTCTCTTAAAAGACCTTAGCCGAATTCCCTACACATCAACCTCTCCTCTATCTTCTTTCTTTCCTCTTCTCTTTTTCTTAGTTAGCGAATCTACTCCTAGCCATGGCCAGAATTTCCCCTCTCCATATTTTCAAAGCTTTGGCCGAATATACCTCTCTAGAGTGCCGAAATTCCCTTCTCTTTGGATGCACTTTTGCCGAACCCTAAAGGTGGTATGAGACTCTTGAGACTCTCCTTTAATCGGTCATAAGGTGGTAAGTGATCTTGGCCGAATGCCATCTTTCTTTTCTCTCTTTGTCTCCGTCGATTTCTTTTACAAGGAGGGGTGCGATTTGGCAATGGTTTCTAAGCGGTTAGTAACCGATTCTTGTTAGGTACTCGAGGAAGTGAAGCGATCGATTCGGGCCCGATCTCTAGTATTCGGTTGGTGGTGCGTAGCGGTGAGATCTACTTTAATGGTCGGTGATATTTGTTTTAGCCAGAAGGCTACTAACTTTAGAGTGCCGATTCATGATATCAGAAGCAGATTTGGGGGAGTTAGGTGTTGCGGTTGGTGTCCAAAAGTGTGAAGGTGAGATTTTGGGTTCACAAGGAACCCCTCCCAATAATTTGATTTGGCCGAATAGGCCCTAAGACTAATCCCCTAGTTGGCCGAATATAGGTACAGTGAGATCTAGGGGGGCCAACGTTTCTTCTCGGGATTTAGAACATCCAAGGGTGACAGGTGTGTACATACACACTTATAATAGTTAATTAAGTGTATGTTATGTGTAAATCTGCTCTATGTAGATGTGGCAATAGTACCTTAATGGTACAAGCGAGGATCGGTAAGTCTCTATATGTATGAGATGGATAATATGCTTTTGGGAAGCATGGATTATTTGATACATGTGATGTATGTATGTTCTGTTATTAAGCGCTTGACATGGGTTGATGAGAGGAGGGGCGGTGATATCGTCTTTGGCGAGCACCGGTGCTTTGGTAGCTGCTGTGACTATATGTCACGGAGGTTTGGTACCTCGGAGGTTTGGTACCTCATAGCGACTTGTCCCTCGTGGTTAACACCACCGTGGGTTGGCCCCACTTGAGATATGGGATCGTCGCGGTGATTTGGTATCACACGATGGGTTGGCCCCATCACCCGATTTGTGTCTACGGACACCGGTGCTTTGGTAGCACATTGTGACTATATCGTCACGGTGGTTTGGCACCACCGGTGTTTTGGTAACACATCGTGACTACGGTCACCGGTGGTTTGGTACCACGTGGGGTAGACAAAGGTGTTTGGATGGTTAGGTTGGGTACATGATACTTTGCTTAATTAAGCTGTTATATGTTGTGTATGAAATGTTGTATTAACAGGGAAGGGTTACATATCGAGTCTTGGTGACTCACCTTCTCCTTTAACATTTTTGGTGACTCGTAGATGGCGGTTGAGGGCGGTGGGACTCGAGGCGGCCATGCAAAGGATTTTAATTTCTGAGAACTTTAAAGTTGTTTAATTTTTATTTTGGGTTGTAATAAGGCCTCCATAAACTATAGTTGTTTTTTTTTTTATTGTTGGATATTTACTTAAAACTATGTCATTAAATTGAATTAAATCACATGTTTTCTTAAGTTAACACGAAAGAGTTTAATCGTGCCATCGGGTACACTTGAAATCTAGTAAAACAATTGGACTTAATTAAAAATTCGAATTAGATCTAAAGGTAGCTTTAACGGACAACCAAAGCGAGGGGTTTTCAATGGAAAATTAAATGTTTTTGAAATAGCGTTCACAAGGTTTTACCGTAATAACTCAAATTCGGTCGTAGTGTTTGGGCCGGGTTTGGGTTATTCTGAGTAATTGGTATCGACCCAAGTTCAAAGCTCTTTGTGGGGCCCAAGGCCCAAAAATGTTTTTAGTAGGCCTTATGGTATGATTTACGGGTTTTTAAGCGGCATGGCCCGAGTCTCGGCACCAATCCGCCGGTAAGTACATCTAAACCTTTTTGGGAAATATATTACGTAGAAGGGTAGGAAGCATGGGCGTAGATAGACTTATAGGACTTGGACCCTAGGGTTAGATTACTCAAACACAACATGACATAAGACTTAAAGAACTAAACCCACCTATGACTTAGTCAATGAGCTAGGGTGTGGTAACCCCGTGCACGCATGTCTAGGATTGGATCAGGAAGAGCTTGGTATTTAAGCGGTCCTCGTGACTCACCTCCTCTTGCGCAGTATCCCTGCAGTGCGTAGCCAGTTCACCCTAACTCGAGAAGGCTCGGTGGTGTGGTAACCTCTGTGCGCATGTCTAGAAAGGTTCGGTGAGAGCTTGGTATTTAAGCGGTCCGCGTGACCCACCTCCTCTTCACTTGAAGTGCGCACAGTGCGTAGCTTTGGTTCACCCGACCCGGGAGGGCTTGGTCATAGGCTAAACACAATGATTAAAACCAGAAAAGGGAATCGACCATGTTTTTTGAAAAAGAAGGAAACAACAAGCCTAATGTTTTCAAAACTTGTCCAATAACCCTCTTAAACCCTAGAACACTTAGTATACCATGTTTTCTCGGAAAACTTGACTTGTGGAAAATTACAAAAAATTACCCTTAGGAGTAAAATTACCAAAATGCCACGACCCATAAAATATTAATTCGACGGTTTTGCTTAAAAATTTCAACTATTTTACAAATATCAAGTAGCTTAGCTTTGGAAATCATCGATAAAATATTTTGGTTCGGAAAATTACGAAAATACCCTGTAGGAAAAGGACGAAAATACCCTGGGTTAGTAATGGGCGAAATGTCAGATGAGTGAATAGGTATGGAAAGTATTAAGGAATGGATGCATGAACTCCTTTGTGTGAACTAGGATAGGAAAGCTGAAACATTGTTTGCTCGAAAGAATCTCTGATTAAACCTCGTCCATAAAACTTCTTGCGAGTAATAAAGTGAAACAAATGCTAACGCATAAAATTTTTCTTAATCAGTTAAAAGCGCGGTAGATAGAATGAGTTCTAGAGGACGTGGGCGCCGTGGGCGTGGTAGGGGTAGGATGACGATTGTGCGAACCCGTCCCAGTCGGGACAAGGTTCGAGAAAATGAGGTACCACCGCCACCACCACCTCCTACTTTTAGAGTGAGGAGCCGAGCGGACCGGTGGCGAATCGGTATCGCAAGCGTGTTGCGAGTCTTGGAGATGGTGGTAGGGCTGGTGGAAATGTTGGAGCTCGGAAATCTGTCCCCCGGCGACTCCGATCTAACGGAGCGGAGGTATTCCGAGGTGTGTCGGGAGTGGCACCCAGTCTGTGGAATCTTGGCTAGAGTCAAGCCCGAAAGGATCATGGATGACCTTGACTTTGTTGAAGAAGAGAAGCTGAAAGAAGCGGTTTAAGCTTCTAAAGGATGAAGCGTATCGATGGTGGCTTACGGTTCGAGATGGGGCTACTGGTAGATGATTTGACTTAGGAGTATTTCGTAACCGCCATCGAGAAAAAGTATGTAGGCATTAGCTACACCGACGCCTGCAGAGAAAGGCTTTTCCGGGATTAGTTCAAGGAACTAAGTCCGTGTCGGAATATGAGGCGGAATTTCTAAGGTGAGTAGATATGCGAGAGGCATCGTGTCTCATCGAACATGAGCGCCGTGTCCGCTTTGAGGATGGACTCGAGATGATTTAAGGTTCTTGATTGCCCCACAGTGAGGTTCGTGAGTTCTCATCTCTAGTGGAGAAGGCTAAGGTAGCCGAGGGAATCAAGGAGGTCGTGAGGCGAATTATAGTAAGAACAATCGGAAGAGAAGTTTTGGGTCGGTGGGTCAAGCGGAAGTGCTCGAGAAAAGGCTAGGCCCGATGGGTCTAATCGAGCAGCGAGGCCCACGCGCTGTCGAGGGCCGACTCGGTCAATCATTTGTGGAAAGACCCATTGGGGAGGATGTTGGACCGGCGATAAGGGATGTTTTGAGTGTGGGTCTTTGGAGCATCGCGTCGAGATTGTCCCCGAAACTAGCTAAGAAGCGACGGAAGGACGAGCCGTGCTCAAGATAGAAATGTAGGACCACGGAGGGTCGTGGTAATGGTAGAGAGAAACAACGGTCCCAACCGAGGTCGTGGAACTCAAGGCGAGAGGTTCGGGCAACACGAGAGGCTAGGCGGCTGGTTTGGTTTCTGCAATGCGAGGTGTCGCGAGGAAGGTGACGCACCGGATGTCATAGCCGTGCGTTTCTAATTTTTGGTTTTCCTTATGTTGCATTGATTGATGTGGGCTCGACGCGCGCTCGTACATTGCTAGTAGTGTGGTAGGAACTATGGACCTAGACTCAAAGCGCTTCTAGGGAGATGACCGTAGTTAGCCCCTTAGGTCACTCCGTGAGTCGTAGATAAACTCTATAGAGGCGTACTCTAGAACTCCAAGGGGTAGTATTTGTAGGTGATCTAATGGAACTACCGTTTGGGGGAGTTCGATTTGATCCTTGGTATGGATTGGTTGGTTAAGTACCAAGCGAGTTTGGATTGCGTGCTAAGCGCATGGTCCATAAGACGATGAAGGTGATGAAGTGGTTATGATAGGAGATAGAAGGAATTATCTATCCAGCGTAGTGGCTGCCTTGAAAGGTGAAAAGATGGTCAAGAAGGGTTGTGAGGCGTATTTGGTTCAAATCTGTGCTTTGGAAGCTAAGGAGTTGGTAGTTGAAAAGGTCCGAACGGTTGGGAATTTCTTGATGTATTCCCGGAAGAACTTCCGGGTTTGCCTCGGATCGAGAAGTCAGTCGGTATAGACTTGCTACACAGGCGGCACTGTGTCTATAGCACCATACCGAATGGCACCAAAGGAATTGGTGGAGCTAAAGGCTCAAATTCGGGAGCTCTTGGATAGAGGGTTTATACGACCAAGCATATCTCCGTGGGGAGCACTGTGTTGTTTGTCAAGAAGAAGGGCGGTTCTATGCGGATGTGCATCGACTACCGTCGATTAAATAAGTTGACGATCAAGAACAAGTATCCGTTGCCTCGGATTGGCGACTTGTTCGATCAAGCGAAAGGTGCCTCGGTGTTTTGAAGATAGACCTTAGGTCGAGTTATCATCAACTTAAGGTAAAGGAGGGTGATGTTCACAAAGCGGCATTCGAACTCGGTATGGGCATTTTGAGTTCTTGGTAATGCCATTTGGGTTGACCAATGCGCGGCGGCATTCATGGACTTGATGAGCAGAGTATTCCAGCTGATACTTGGACCGGATTTGTCGTGGTGTTCATAGACGACATATTGGTTTATTCAAGGACGAGAAGAGGAGCATGACAAGCATTTACGGATAGTTACGCAAGTATTGAGGAGAAGCGGTTGTATGCCAAATTTAGTAAGTGTGAATTTTGGCTTGGGGAAGTGGCTTTCTTAGGTCATGTAGTGTCGGTAGAAGGAATTAGGGTAGACCCCGCAAGATTGAGGCGATATTGGAGTGGAAACCACCTAGGGCGGTGGGTGAAATACGAGTTTTTACGGGTTTAGCGAGGATACTATCGGAGATTCGTGGAAGGATTCTCCCTAATAGCGGCGCCGTTGACTAAGTTGCTAAGGAAGGGTGTCCCGTTTGTATGGAGCGAAAAGCAGCAAGAAAGCTTTGATAAGCTAAGGAAGATTTTGTGGAAGCTCGGTTTTGGTGCAACTGAAGCGAGGAAAGTTATTCACGAGTCTATTGTGATGCATCTCACACCGGTTTGGGGTGTGTGTTGATGCAAGATGGGAAGGTAGTAGCCTATGCATCCCGTCAGTTAAGATCGCATGAGGTTAACTACCCAACTCACGACTTAGAGTTAGCGTGGTCGTCTTCGCTCTCGAAGATATGGAGACATTACTGTATGGAGAGAAGTCGATGGTCTACACGGATCACAAAAGCTTGAGGTATCTTCCGACTCGAAGGATCCGAATCGAGGCAGCGTCGATGGATTGAACTACTAAAGGACTATGATTGTTCAATCGAGTACCATCGGGTAAGGCTAATGTGGTAGCCGACGCATTAAAGCGGAAGGTGGTGACGGACTTAAGAGCAATGTTCGCTCGGTTAAGTCACGTATGATGATGGGAGTCTTTTGGCGAGAACTTCAAGTAAAGCCGACTTGGATTGAGGAGATTAAAGAAAAGCGATTAGTGGATGAAGGCTTGAGCTCTAAGAGGGTACAAGTTCTAGGCGGTGGATTGGAAGGATACCGCTTGTCTAGTGATGGAGTGCTTTGTTTTCAAGGACGGGTATGTATGCCAAAAGATACGGATTTAAGGCGAGAAAATTCTCCAAGATGCACATAGCGGCCCATACGCTATGCACCACGGAGGAAGCAAAATGTATGGAGACTTGCGGAAAGCTTGATTTTGGTGGCGGGGTTGAGGCGTGAGATAACGAGTTCGTAGGAAAGTGTCGACGTGTCGTGAGGTTAAGGCTGAACATCGGTCACCATCGGGACTACTTCAACCGATAAAGATCCTCAATGGAAATGGGAGAGGATCACCATGGATTTTGTTAGTGGGCTACCCCTTACGCCCACTAAGAAGGATGCGATTTGGGTAATTGTGGATCGCCTAACTAAGTCGACTCACTTCATGCCAGGTGAGAATGGATTACTCACCCGAAGCTAGCAAGGTTATATGTAATTTGAGATAGTCGATTGCATGGTGTGCCAATGTCGATTATCTCGGATAGGGATCCGAGGTTCACGTCGAGGTTTTGGAAAGCGTTGCATCAAGCTTTGGGTACACGGTTAGATTTCGATGACGGCTTTCCATCCACGATCGACGGACGATCGGAAAGGGTGATCTGATTTTAGAAGACATGTTAAGAGGTTGTGTCTTGGATTTTAGTGGTAGTTGGGAGGAGTATCTACCACTAGCGGAATTCGCTTATAACAATAGTTATCAGCGAGTATTCAAATGGCTCCATACGAGGCCCTATATGGACGGAAGTGTCGTACTCCTACGTGTTGGACGGAGTTGGGAGAAAGACAAGTTCGGGTCAGAAGCGGTAACCGCAGAGACGGAAGACAAAGTCAAGGTGATTCGGTCTCGTCTCAAGGAAGCATCGGATAGGCGAAGTCTTATGCCGATCTCAAGCGCAAGGAAATGGAGTATCTTTGTGGGAGACAAGGTCTTTACGAAAGTGTCGCCTTGGAAAAAGGTGTTGAGATTTGGACGGAAAGGAAGTTAAGCCCAAGGTTTATTGGGCCATATACCGTTGTGAAGCGAGTAGGACGGTGGCTTATCGATTAGAGTTGCCGCAGAACTAAGTCGATATACGGCGTCTTCCACGTATCAATGCTAAGACGGTATCGGTCAGATCCTTCGCACGTTGTGCCAGTAGCGGAAATCGAGGTGAACTCGGATTTATCTTTTGAGGAAGAACCGGTTCAGATTATAGATCGAGATGTGAAAGTTCTACGAAGGAAGGCAGTGCCTTTGGTAAAAGTGTTATGGCGGAACCACGGAGTGGAAGAAGCTACGTGGGAGCCCAGGAGGTGATGCGGCAGCAATACCCCCATCTCTTTTGATCAAGGAATTTCGAGGACGAAATTTATTTTAAGGGGGGTAGAACTGTAACATCCCAAATGTGGGGTTATTTGGAATTTGATAATTTTTCTTATGTATGAACTGCTGAGTCATTATTTATGGAATAATAATGGTCAATTTAAGGCTTTGTGTTGGTTCGATTTGGTAGGAAATTTGAGTTTTAACTTTTAAAAAAGAAGGAGCCTTGGTAAGTGGTGTTATAAGAATAAGTGTGGGTAATTTAACACTAAAAAGCCCTTGGTAAAGTGGCAAAAGAAGCCCACTTAGGAGCTACATGTGACGCCACCAAGGAGCAAGGGAGAGCTTGTGTTCGAGTCACAAAATCCTCCTCTTTTTGTTTTTATTTGGACGGCACAAGGGGGAGAGTTTTTCTCCTTCAAACTCTTTTATTAGGTGTAATTATTAAGGGATAATTTAAGCATTTTAATTAGTTTTAACTTGCTTAAACCTTTTGATAATACAAGTGATTTGATAATAGCATTAAGGATATTATTTTTATTAAAAGGGATTATTAAGTGATTAATTCAAATCATTTGAATTAATTGAAATGTGTGGCCAAGAGTACTTGGAGAGGTTGCCGAAGTTTTGAACTCCTTGAACAAGGAGGTGTGGGCCGGCAAGGCTACTAGGTGATGGCCGAATGTGGGACTCCTTGGTGAAGAGGAGTTGGCTAGGAGTTGGACTCCTTGTTGCCAAGGATGGACGGCAAGCATTAGGGGAGGGGTGCGAATTTCTTTATAAGCACCCATCCATCAATAGGTTTTCTTTTTCTCACTTTTGCTAGTTGACGAAACCCTCAACCTCTCCTTGTTCTTCTTTTATTTCTTTCCCTTCTCTTAAAAGACCTTAGCCGAATTCCCTACACATCAACCTCTCCTCTATCTTCTTTCTTTCCTCTTCTCTTTTTCTTAGTTAGCCAAGAATCTACTCCCTAGCCATAGCCAATTTCCCCTCTCCATATTTTCAAAGCTTTGGCCGAATATACCTCTCTAGAGTGCCGAAATTCCCTTCTCTTTGGATGCACTTTGCCGAACCCTAAAGGTGGTATGAGACTCTTGAGACTCTCCTTTAATCGGTCATAAGGTGGTAAGTGATCTTGGCCAGAATGCCATCTTTCTTTTCTCTCTTTGTCTGTCGATTTCTTTTACAAGGAGGAGGTGCCGATTTGGCAATGGTTTCTAAGCGGTTAGTAACCGATTCTTGTTAGGTACTCGGGGAAGTGAAGCGATCGATTCGGGCCTGATCTCTAGTATTCGGTTGGTGGTACGTAATGGTGAGATCTACTTTAATGGTCGGTGATATTTGTTTTAGCCAGAAGGCTACTAACTTTAGAGTGCCGATTCATGATATCGAAGCGATTTGGGGAGTTAGGTGTTGCGGTTGGTGTCCAAAAGTGTGAAGGTGAGATTTTGGGTTCACAAGGAACCCCTCCCAATAATTTGATTTGGCCGAATAGGCCTAAGACTAATCCCTAGTTGGCCGAATATAGGTGCAGTGAGATCTAGGGGCCAACGTTTCTTCTCGGGATTTAGAACATCCAAGGGTGACAGTGTGTACATACACACTTATAATAGTTAATTAAGTGTATGTTATGTAAAATGCTCTATGTAGATGTGGCAATAGTACCTTAATGGTACAAGCGAGGATCCCGTGTAAGTCTCTATATGTATGAGATGGATAATATGCTTTTGGGAAGCATGGATTATTTGATACATGTGATGTATGTATGTTCTGGTTATTAAGCGCTTGACATGGGTTGATGAGAGGAGGGGCGGTGATATCGTCTTGACGAGCACCGGTGCTTTGGTAGCACTGCTGTGACTATATGTCACGAGAGGTTTGGTACCTCCGGAGGTTTGGTACCTCATAGCGACTTGTCCCCGTGGTTAACACCACCGTGGGTTGGCCCCACTTGAGATATGGGATCGTGCGCGGTGATTTGGTATCACACGATGGGTTGGCCCCATCACCCGATTTGTGTCTCACGGACACCGGTGCTTTGGTAGCACATTGTGACTATACGTCACCGGTGGTTTGGCACCACGGTGTTTTGGTAACACATCGTGACTACGGTCACCGGTGGTTTGGTACCACGTGGGGTAGACAAAGGTGTTTGGATGGTTAGGTTGGGTACATGATACTTTGCTTAATTAAGCTGTTATATGTTGTGTATGAAATGTTGTATTAACTTAGGGAAGGGTTACATATCGAGTCTTGGTGACTCACCTTCTCCTTTAACATTTTTCAGGTGACTCGTAGATGGCGGTTGAGGCCAGGTGGGACTCGAGCGGCCATGCAAAGGATTTTAATTTCTGAGAACTTTAAAGTTGTTTAATTTTTATTTTGGGTTGTAATAAGGCCTCCATAAACTATAGTTGCGTTTTTTTATTGTTGGATATTTACTTAAAACTATGTCATTAAATTGAATTAAATCACATGTTTTCTTAAGTTAACACGAAAGAGTTTAATCGTGCCATCGGGTACACTTGAAAGCTGGTAAAACAATTGGACTTAATTAAAAATTCGAATTAGATCTAAAGGTAGCTTTAACGGACAAGCCAAAGCGAGGGTTTTCAATGGAAAATTAAATGTTTTTCGAAATAGCGTTCACAAGGTTTTACTTCGTAATAACTCAAATTCGGTCGTAGTGTTTGGGCCGGGTTTGGGTTGTTACATTGAAAGTCTCACCGTGGAAAAAGGTAATGAGGTTTGGACAGAAGGGTAAGTTAAGTCCCAGGTTCATCGGGCCTTATCGATTATTGAAACGTGTGGGACCAGTGGCGTATCAGCTTGAGTTACCTTCGGATTTGAAACAGATACATGATGTGTTCCATGTCTCGATGTTGAGGCGCCATCATTCGGATCCGTCTCACATTGTGCCAGTGGAGGAGATTGAGGTAAGACCATACCTATCTTTTGAAGAAGAACCGGTGCAGATCTTAGAGCGAGACGTAAGGGTCCTGAGGACGAAATCAGCTCCTTTGGTCAAAGTCTTATGGTGAAATGATGGTACAGAAGAAGCTACTTGGGAACCTGAGGATGCAGTGCGACATCAATACCCTTATCTCTTTTGACCAGGTAAATTTCGAGGCCGAAATTTCCTTAAGGGGGTAGAACTGTAACATCCAAAGTTAGGGGGGTTCTGTATTTTATGTTTCTGTGTGTTTGGCTTGTTTTACTTGCTATTTGGATGTGTTTGGAGGTCTTAGGAAGGCCCGGGTTCAAGCCGGAGCCTTGGTTAAATTTTTGTTTTAAGGGGCTTTAGAGGAAAGCTTGTGGGAGTGGGTCTTATATGTAATTGTGTGTGATCGGTAACACAAGATGGAGTGTGGTAAAGTGGCAAGGTGACGCCTAGGAAGCAAGGGGGATGACGCCTCAAAGGGAGCTTGGAGGAGGTGAGAGCAGGTTCGAGTCTCATAGTTGTCTTTTTGGAGTTTATTTTGGCGTTGGGATGGAGAGGTGGTGGATTCGACTTGGACTTTGAAGAGTGGGAGTTGAATGGGTCAAATGTTTTGAAAGAGTGGACAAGAGAAGATGTAGGGGGTTTGAATGGGCCAAGGTGGTTGGGAGATTTCAAATGTGGGATGGAGAGTAAAGGGTGGAGAAAATTGTAGGATTTGGAGAGGGGGAGAGTGGTGGCCGAATTGAGGAAAGGCGGGAAAGGTTGTGTGTGTGCGGTTTAAGCTTTGTTGCTGGGGGCCGAATCTTTTTTTTGGTGGATAGGCAAATTACGTTTGTTTTGCATTTTCGATCAACTAGGGTGAGGTGCCGAAATTCTTCCAAATAGGTATTTGTTGTTGCATTCCTCCATCTCTTCCTATTTCGTTCTCTTTCACTTGTGGGCATTGCTGAATTTCCTAGTTGATTCTTCTTCTTTTCACACCGTTTCTTTTGTGCCAGTTAAGTCTACTTTCTTTTCATTCCATTTGTTTTTCATTCCTTCCTTCTCCTGACCGAATCATCTCCTACATTCATCCATTTTCTTTGACACCCTAATACCTTAGCCGAGTCTTTCTCCTCCTGTTTCTTCTTTTCTTTTCGTCACTCTCTTATTTTCTCTTGAGTCGAAATTCTCTCGTGATAAACAAACCCGTATCGTTTATCCCTTGTGAGCCGAACCCCTGACTGGTTGTTTCTCTTTTTTTCTCCTAGAGATATCATCTTTGAACCGAACCTTCTTGACTTTTTAGTGACTTGTGCCGAATCTTTGGGCATCATTTGGTTTCTCTTGGCTTAAGTGGTCGAATATCTGATAGAGAGGTGCTAATAGTTCTTGGTTGCCGAGGGTTCCTGTTCAAGCAGTCGTGTGGATTAGCGTTAGTAACAAATGTAAGGGATCCCTCTCTAGTTTATTCGATCGGACTTTCTCTTCGTTGTTCGTTGCCTTAACCCAACATTGTTGTTAAACAACCGTTGTTTTCGTTATAGTATCTTATTGATCAAGGTTCTTTCATGGACTTGAATGCCAGTCAAGTAAAGAAGGGGGTTGGACTCGTAGTCCCTACCCCTAAGTTCAAGCGCGCGCATGATGTCATTTGTTCGGGATTTTCCAGGGTTGTGGGTGGCCGGATCCGAATAGGCAGTTGCGGTTGTTCCTCTGCTTTGAGAGTGTCGATAATATTGAGAGTATAGTTCTCCTCGTATACAGGTGTGTAATTACCACACTTTTCCTTGTTTGTGTAAAAATGTTTATGTGAACTGTTTAAAAGCCGAAAACTCGGTAATGGCTATTGAGTTACCCATGAAGGGTGAAATCGTAACACCAGGTTAGTTGTTCTTCGATTAAGCCTGATAAATATTGTTGTTAGCATGATTGTGCATGTGCTCTAAATAATAACTGTATGATATTATATGACAAGTTCATTATACTACGTTTTGCATGTGCATGGGATTTGGGAAATGATTATGAAATGAAGGGGAAGTGTATATCGGTGACTCTGTCACACTATTTTGATGGCTTGGTGCCTCATTGTATATCGATGACTTGGTCACATTTTTATCGGTGGCTAGACCATATTATATCGACTTTGAGCAGCATGACTGTCAGCATGACTGCCAAAGAGGAGTGTAGAGGATGGAGGGTTGATTGTAGAAATCCCCACAGGAGTGTTGAGGATGGATATATGGAGCGGAGTGTAGAGGATGGAATATTAGGATGGGTTGGGTTATCATATTGACTATTTTGATATGCTACATGGATCGGGTTTGGGCCGATTGAGATATTGGGGCTTAGGCCCACTTATGGTTTATGTGGTCTAATTGCACACTGAGTCTTCGTGACTCACTCCTTATGTTTACTCTTGCAGGTGACTCTTAGTTCTTGGAATTGGGCTGGAGCAGACTTCGAGGTGGCCATGCACGTTTTTCTTTAAACTAAACTTACTACCTTTAAATTTTCGTTATAATGGGGATTTTATGCTATAATAAGGCCATTAACTATTTGGGTTATTTCTGGTTTGAACTTCAATTTCTTTAATATATGCATTAATTGGTAAAATGTTTTCTTTACAAAATTTAAGTAAAAGTTTTCTCACAACTTAACCAACATTTTCATATCCGGAACTAAGTAACAAATCTTAAACTAACTTAACACAACTTTTGGTAAAAAGAACACTGAGTTTACATATGAACTACTGATCTTGAAGTTTACAGAAAACGAAATTTTAGCTTTTTATTTCAAACGATCACAAAGTTTTGTAAAAATCTCTCCATGTAACATACCAGATCTGGTCGTGGTGTTTGGGCCAGGTTTGGGGTGTTACACCGAGAGTCAATGGCTCCAAGACTGATAGCGTTATAGCTAAGTTGGGATTTCAGTTTTCCCATCGTGTGGAAGCAATCGGTTTCTCAGGGGGTATTTGGTTAGGATGGAGGGCTTCTGTTCGTCTCGAAGTAATTCGTAACCATCCGCAATTCATTTTGTCTCAAGTTTGGCATTTGTCTTTGTCGCATCCAATTTTTATCGCTTATTTTTATGGAAGCCCTAATAGACAAAAGCGCCAACTTCTTTGGAATGAGTTGAGGAATTCTATTCCACTTGGTCAGAGCCCTTGGATTGCTATTGGAGATTTTAATGCAATTCTTTCATCCTCTGAGAAATCCGGGGGCCTTTCAAGGAGAATGAGGTGTTCGCAGTTTGGTGACTTCGTTGCTTCTGCTGAACTACATAACTTAGGTTTTAAAGGACCTCTCTTTACTTGGCAGAGGGGATCTCTGTTTGAAAGGTTAGATCGTGCTCTGGGAAATGAAGCCTGGTTATGCAATTTTCGTAATAGCATGGTTACACACCTTCCAAAGATTAAATCGGATCATCGTTCCATCCTTTTGGTTCTAAATTCGAGTCCTTAGCTCCCTAGGGGAGGCCTTTTAGATTTTTAGCTGGTTGGGTTGAACATCTTGAGTTTGAGGGCTTCCTGAAAGAAAAATAGGATTTCTCTGGTAATATGGCTGAATCCCTTGGAAAGCTCACTCATGAACTCAAGGACTGGAATAAACATGTTTATTGTCACATTACCACTCGCAAGAGAGATCTTATTAAAAGAATTGCTATTATCCAGAGGAAAAAAGATTTATCTGGTTCCCTTCATTTAAATCAAATGGATTTGTCTCTCCGTCAAGAACTTGAGGATGTTCTTCACCATGAAGAGCTTCTTTGGAAACAAAAAGCAAGGTGTGACTGGTTGAAATTGGGGGACCAGAATACAAAATTTTTCCATACTCGTACTCTACAAAGGAGGAAAAATAATCGCATTACCGTTATTTGCAATGCTGAAGGTAATTGGATTTATGATCCTGAGGCTATCGAAGGCGAGGCAAATGAGTTTTTTCAAAAACTGTATAGAGAAATTCCTGCTCCTTTGGGTAAATTGCCTCCTAGTGGTTTTCCACAGCTCGATCCAGTAGACATTAGTGTCTTGGGGAGACCAGTATCGAATATAGAGATTAAGAAGGCGATGTTTGATATGGCGCCTCTTAAAGCTCCAGGCAGTGATGGTTTTCATGCCCTTTTCTTTCAGAAGCATTGGGACACCCTAGGGGAAGCGATTTGTGATTGGGTTCGTAAGGCCTTCGAAGGAAATTCTATTGATCCTGATTTGAATAACAATTTGATCATTCTTATTCCAAAGATTCAGAATCTGGATACCTTTAGCCAATTTCGACCTATTAGCCTTTGTTCGGTTCTTTACAAGTTGACGATAAAGGTAATTGCGAACCAGTTTAAACATATTTTCCCTAAAATTATTGCTCATGAGTAGGCTGGTTTTATTGCTGGGAGAAACATCAATGAAAACATCATCTTAGCTCAAGAAGTGATCCATACCATGCGAAGTCAAAATAAACGAAAATGGATGGCAATCAAAATTGACTTGGAGAAGGCTTATGACAGAGTTAGTTGGGAGTTCATTGAAGCTTCTCTTCGAGCGGCAGGTATCCCTGATTTTCTTATAAATGTTATTATGTCATCTATCTCCAATTCTACCATGCAAGTTATGTGGAATGGAGTACCGCTCTCTAAGTTCAAACCTGTTAGAGGAGTTCGACAAGGGTGTCCTCTTTCCCCTACCTTTTTGTGCTTTGTATGGAGTGGCTTGGTCATCTGATACAGTCTGCTATTTTGGAAGGTAAATGGAGCCCTATTCGACTATCTAGAAATGGGCCTGCTATCTCTCATTTATTTTTTGCAGATGACTTGGTTATCTTCAGTATAGATGATTCAAGGCATGGTGAAGTTTTAAAAACTATTTTGGATGATTTTTGTGCTTTGTCTGGGTGCAAAATTAATGCTAGGAAGACCAATATTTTCTTTTCTAAAAGGGTGGATGATACTAGGGTGAATTCGATTAGCACCTTGTGTAACACCCCCTAACCCTAAACCGTCGCCAAAACAGGGTTACGAAGCATTACCGGACCTTTCAGAAAAATTATGAACATCATACAAATAAATAGCATACATATTATAAAATATTAATAGTGTCCCTTTAATGGACCCTCGAGGCCCAAAATACGTGTTAGAAGTAATTTAGGACTTGTTTGGGTGCTCCATAAATTTTTCATATATTATTTATTTATTTATATTTTTTTAACTCAATATAACCCCTATATAAATATCTAACCTTCCCTGCAATTTCAAACCACAACCAATTCAAAACCAAATCATAATCCATACAATTCGAATCTTCGATCAATTCATGAACCTTAGGTTCATGCTTCCAAATCTCATATCTCATATCTCAATTTCAATTCACATTTCAATTCATAATTCCACTTTCTCATACTTTCAGTAGATCAATTGATCAAACTCATTCAATTTTCTCATTTCTTTCAATAATTCAATCAGTCAAATTACAAAGCTAATAGGTAAAACTAAACGAATAGTAAAAAAAGCTAGGTAAAACTAGGTTGCATAATAGAATGAAGAATAAATTACAAAGCTAGGTTGCATAATAGAATGATTATTAATAGACTAATGTAAAAGGTAATAACAAAGATGAGAATAAAATGAAATAGAGAAAATAAAACAAACGGATTATTAACAGAAGAAATAATAGGTAAAACTAAACGAATAGTAAAAAAAGGATGTATGTAACAATACTAAGTTAACTAATTCAATGATATAATGGTGATAATAACAATAATAATTCGATAATAGTAAAATGAAGAATAATAATAATAATACATCTATAATAATAACAATAAAAGGAACAATAATAGAAATAGAAATAATAATAATAATAATAATAATAATAATAATAATAACAATAGTGAAATAGTAATAGAAATAAAAATGATAAAATAAGAAATAATAATGACAAAATAATAATAATAATAATAATATAAAGGAAAATAAAATAATGACAATAGTAATAATAATAGCAATTAGTAAACTAAATAATAATAAGAAATATATAGATATATAAAAATAATAATAATATAGTAATAGTAATAATAATAACAGATAATAATAGTAAGATAGTAATAAAAACAAAAATGATAAAATAAGAAATAGTAATAACAAAATAATAATGATGATACTAGAAAGAAAAATAAAAAATAATAATAGTAATAATAATAGTAACTAATAAACATTTAATAAAAAATATATATGTATAAAATATAGTGTAATAATAATAATAATAATAATAATAATAATAAGGAAGTTGGTTAAATTAATAATAAAATAGTGAAAATAACAAAAAGGGACTAAATTGAATTAAAAATAAGATATCCGGGGCAAATCTGAAATAAATAAGAAGAGGAAGGACCAAATCGAGTGCCCGAAGAACAGAGAGGGACTAAAAGGGAAATTTTCCCTTCTCCTCCAAAACTTGACATAGATAGGCGGACAAATTGAAAACCAAAATAAATTATTGGGCGAAATTTAAAAATAAAAAATCTGATTATAAAACAATAAAAAAGCGGAAGGGCTAAAAGTGAAATTAGCCCTTCCTTTAAAAACACGCGGATCCTAGGCTCTGGGTCGGGTCAAAATCGGGTCGGATCAAAACAACGTCGTTTTGGTGCTTGAGAGGCCTGCCCAAAACGATGTCGTTTTGGGGGCCTATTTAAAGCAAAAAAATCTCAAAAAAACTTCATTTCACCTGCTTGTTTAAAAAAAAAACTAATTTTTTTGTTTTCTCTGCATGGCTTAGGGAATCTGGCGAGAGTCCGGCACCGATCGCCGCCGGACACCGCGCACGGTGGCTTGAAAAGGTAAAATTTTGTATTTTTTTATAAATTTTTTAAAAAATAATAACAATATACATGCATATATGTGTCGAAAAAGAGAAAAATAAAGAAAAGAAAAAGCTTCGAAAATATAAAAAAAAAACCTCTTTAGCCTCTATTTTGATTTTTAGTGTTATTTTAATGCTTAATCGATGCTTTCTTGTGCTTAAATCTATTGTTTTTTTGAAAAAATGTTATCTCTGGTATTGATAACAAAAAAATTGGCCCCTTTACAAAGGATTTTCAATGGCTTATATAGCCATTTTTACAAGCGATTTCCCCTCTTTTTTATTGTTTCTGTCATTTCATCTTTAATGCTTCCAGGCTTGGCGGTCTTTGGGCGCAGATGGCGATGTGTCGAGAATGGCGAGGCGGTGGCGTAAGAGGCGCGGCTAGGCTAGTTTAAGGTTTTAGAAACCCTAAATTTTCCTGAAAAATTTTAATGTTTTGGGCCTATTAATGGGTTTGTAATTTGGGCCATTTTCTGTTGTAATTGATCTGGGCCAAAATTGGCCACTACAGCTACCCCTCTTTGATCATTGTCGTGCAACGAGAATGGAGCAAAGACTTCAAAAGGGCCAATTTTGCCTAGTCTCGCCGAGTCTTCGACTTCTTTGGTGCTTCTGTTCTTTGAATAGCCTCATTCCATTCCTATACATCTTCACGGGTATAGGAATTAGTGCTTCAATCTACTCATCTATAACTTCAAAGAGATAGGGTTTGATGTGATCTGCTCTACTGCAACTTCAGAGAGATAAGATCTAATTTATAGCTTCAATCTGTTCCACTGCAACTTCAGGGAGATAAGACTTATGGCTCCAATCTAATCTCAGGGGGAAGGGCTTTGTAGCTTCGACCTATTCCGCTGGAACTTCAAGGAGATGAGAATTCAAGAGAGAAGAGATTCATAACCTCAATCTTCTTTACTGAAACTTCAAAGAAGTAAGGATTGATCCTCAATGTAAACTCGGGGAGAAGGGATTTGTAGCCTCAACCTACTCCATCGGAACTTCGAGGAGATAAGAATTCAGAGAGAAGAGATTCGTAACCTCAATCTTCTCTGCTAAAACTTCAAAGAAATAAGGATTGATCCTCAATGTAAACTCAGGGAGAAGGGATTTGTAGCCTCAACCAACTCCACTGGAACTTCGAGGAGATAAGAATTCAGGGAGAAGAGATTCGTAACCTCAATCTTCTCTACTAAAACTTCAAAGAAATAAGGATTGATCCTCAATGTAAACTCAGGGAGAAGGGATTTGTAGCCTCAACCTACTCCACTGGAACTTCGAGGAGATAAGAATTCAGGGAGAAGAGATTCGTAACCTCAATCTTCTCTACTGAAACTTCAAAGAAATAAGGATTCATCCTCAATGTAAACTCAGGGAGAAGGGATTTGTAGCCTCAACCTACTCCACTTTGGAACTTTGAGGAGATAAAAATTGGGGAGAAGAGATTCGTAACCTCAATCTTCTCTCTCAAACTTCAAAGAAATAAGGATTGATCCTTAATGTAAACTCAGGGAGAAGGGATTTGTAGCCTCAACCTACTCCACTAGAAGAGATTCGTAACCTCAATCTTCTCTGCTGAAACTTCAAAGAAATAAGGATTGATCCTCAATGTAAACTCAGGGAGAAGGGATTTGTAGCCTCAACCTACTCCACTGGAACTTCGAGGAGATAAGAATTCAGAGAGAAGAGATTCGTAACCTCAATCTTCTCTGCTAAAACTTCAAAGAAATAAGGATTGATCCTCAATGTAAACTCAGGGAGAAGGGACTTGTAGCCTCAACCTACTCCACTGGAACTTCGAGGAGATAAGAATTCAGGGAGAAGAGATTCGTAACCTCAATCTTCTCTACTGAAACTTCAAAGAAATAAGGATTTATCCTCAATGTAAACTCAGGGAGAAGGGATATGTAGCCTCAACCTACTCTACTGGAACTTCGAGGAGATAAGAATTGTGGCATTCGATCTATTTCACTACTGCTTAGTGAGATAAGGTCTGCAATCTTTAACTGATCTGGTCCACTACTGCTTAGGGAGACAAGATCTGCAATCTTCAGTCTGCTTCCTTGCTATCTTAGGAAGATAAGACTACAATCTCCGATCTGCCCCACTACTATCTCAAGGGGACAAAATCTGAAATTTTTGATGTTGTTACACCATTCTCTGGGGAACCTGTCCTGTAGAATTAGTTTTATGTGCTTATGCTTATGCAAATGATAAGGATGCTATGATCAGAATGAATCAAATCCTCCTAACTACATGTGTTATGGATGATATGAATGCGTAAATGTTATGAAAATGACTCCTCTTCAAATGTTTAAGGTGTCATTGTTATTTATCAAGGCTTTATCCCTGACGTATTATGCTGCCTTCTTGCTTGGCTGGTATTTTGACCAAAAACCCGAAGAAACAATCGCATTTTGCTCAACCAGTTTGCCCCAATGTAACCTCAAGGTTCATTCCATGGTACCTCTGGGACTTTAAGGCTTATACCATCTTCGAACCCTCTTACTGCATTTCGAGAGGGATAGGATCTGGGTCATCTTCAATCCGTCCCACCGCGACTCAGGGGTAACCAATTTGGTCTGCTACACCTTCCATTCCCTGGGTATCATGACCAGATGTATATGAATGTCGAATTTCTTTGAGAATAATCCCATTTTAATGCTTGGGTTACTCATTATTTGCTGAGACTGCATCACCGACGCAATATCTTGCCTTTTTATTCGACTGATGCTTTAAAAAAATCTTAACAGGTAGTCTCAAATTAGACTCCTTTCCAACCTTTAGTTTTGGTGAGTTCTGAACAACAATCCTGTTTCAGGCTCTCGTATTATTTATAAGCTTCCAAAGTAATATACGAAACTTCTTTTATGAAAGTATTATTAGTCTACTAATCATTATTTCAAAGCGAAATGCTTGAAAAATATCATAACTATGGATAAGAATGAAATTAATTAGGAGCATAGCTCGAGACAAATAGGTTAAGCAAAGATAGCAAATGCACTCAAGAAGGAAATTTATTGGTAATGTATTTTGAAACGAATAAAATAATTAAAGATAGCAAATTCAGAATGGTTAAGATGGAAACTAGATGCCCCAGATATTGCAGCCTGAGTTTCTCTGTTCAAACTTCTTGAAGACCATTTTAAGCTCAATATGTGTTTGGGGGATCCAGAGCAATTTGTCGATGCCCCAAGATGTAACATACTTCCTCAGTGTTGATTCAAGCGTAGCAAGACTTCTGTATGTCTCACTTTTGATCAAAATTTAAGTCACCCTTTTTGGTTTTCAACTCAAATCGCCTTTGGTCTCAAGGCGCCCTTTGCGGGTTTTCACCTTGGCCTCTCCCTTTTTTTTTTGGAAAAATTTTTATTGGATCTGAATTCACTGGGTTGGGCGAGTCCTTGCCATCCCTCTCGGTCAATATCCATGCTTTCCCAGAACAGACCTTCTCTGTTGCATAAGGTCCTTCGCAGTTTGGCATCCACTTTCTTTTGAAGTCATTTTGTATGGGAAGGATCTTTTCCAAAACTAGGCCTCCTTCATGGAATTCTCTAGGGTGAACCTTCTTGTTATGGGCCCGTATCATTTGCTTTTGGTACACTTGACCATGAGCATGACCTTTAGCCTTTCTTCTTCGATCAAGTTTAGCTAATCATATTGGGATTTGATCCATTCTGCTTCATCCGACTTCGACTTTAATAAAACTCAGATAGAAGAAATCTTGACTTCCATGGGCAAAATTGTCTCTATTCCATAAATCAATGAGAAATGTGTTGCCCCGGTGAGGGTCCTACCAGACGTTTGACAAGCACAGATGCCAGTCTTCACGAGTCTCAATCTTTTTCGGTGATCCCCCTTTTTTTGCATCGAGAGTGGGATTTGATAACTGTCGACATTGTAAGATTGGCATATGAAGCGACTTTCACTATCTTAGTGAAGTAACCGACCTCTATGGAAATGAATTAATGTTGGCCAGAAGCCTTTGATAAGACTGGCTTGATAACATCCATGCCCCACATATAGGAAAAAATGGAGGAGGCACATAAGTCTTGTCTTCTTCAATTTGGCATTTACGGCGTAACTGATGCAATTTACCTTTCTTGGTAAACCAGTAGCCTGAATCTCTTGATTAGCCTGGCCATTGTAGAACCATTAACATGGGTTCTTTAAACACCAATCTTAACAGCATACTCGCGTTTCAGTAGCCTGGTGTGCCTTGATATGATTGTGCGAAAACATCTTTGAATTATTGAAAATAGCTCAATAATGTCTCGCCTAATTTCTATGATGAATTAGGCTTCGATCTTTGCCTCTTTCCTAAGCTCGCAACGCCTACTGACTCTTTGCAAGGTAGAGTCTATTCTCATCTTGTTCTACCATCCTTAACAAATCAAAAGATAAGCTACAATCTCTGTCATCTTCAAAATCCTTAGATCCTTCTATACCCATATCTCACTCAAAAGGGAGTCAGTAACAGCGTCGCTCATGTCTTGATATCTGGGTGCCTATTGTAGGTACGAAGGCAAATTCCAAAGAATAAATGACTCCAAGGATGATTATTTATGAATGAGGAATGAAAGAATGTTCCAAAGAATAAAAGAATGTATAGTATGAACAAGAACGAAAAAAATATTTGCTCAAAAAGATGCATTATATTGAAATAATAATTTTAGACACAAGCCTATTTCACAAAAGAAATCTTATTGCTTCTAGGCTTAAAGCAACAAGTGTGTTTTGTACATTACTCTAAGTAAGCTCTAAATACTACGAGAATTTCTTTCGCAGTCCTATTGTCCAAAACATTCCCAGGTTTATATTTCTGCATTTGGCGCGTCATCTAACTTCACAATACCCATGTTGATGAATTTTTCCACCAATTTCTTGAAAGCAAGGCAATTTTCTATCGAATGCCCTATGACCCCTGCGTGGTACTCACACTGGGCATTTGGGTTATACCATTTTGGGTATGGAGGTTGCATCAGTTTCGGATGGTGGGGGGACACAACGTGCGCATCAAATAAACCTTGATACAACTCCTTATATGTCATTGGGATCGGTGTAAATTGGAGTTTTTCAATGTTTTGCCTTGTGCCAAATTCTTTTCTTGAGGAACCCTGATACCCAGTAGTCACTGTTTTTGGCTGATTAATGGTAATCGATTTTGAGTACCCCATGCTTGTATTATTCACTTCATTTTCTTTCTTCCTCGTGGCCATTCTCTTGTCACTTTTTCCTGCCTCTATCTTTCCACTTTTTATGGCATTCTCAATCATTTCTCCCATCATTACAATGTCCGAGAAGCTCTTTGTAGCACTCCCTAGCATATGAGTGATAAATGGAGCCTTCAAGGTGTTGATAAAAAGCATTGTAGTCTCTTTTTCTAAGAGTGGTGGTTGAACTTGCATAGTAACCTCCCTCCATCTTTGCGCGTACTGCCTGAAGCTTTCATTCAACTTTTTTTCCATATTCTGCAACATGATTCTGTCAGGCGTCATGTTTGTGACATGATTGTATTGCTTCATGAAGGCTTGGGCTAGGCCTCTCCAGGAGCTAATATTAGCACGGCTAAGTTGATTATACCATCTGGACGCTGCCCCCACTAAACTGTCTTGGAAACAATGAATCAAAAGTTGGTCATTATTCACGTAGCCAGTCATCTGTCTACAGAACATAGTGATGTGGGCTTCAGGGCAGCTAGTCCCATTGTACTTCTCAAATTTTGTCATCTTAAATTTATGAGGAAGCACCAAATCTGGAACCAAACTCAAGTCTTTTGCGTCAATACCATGGTGATGATCGACATTTTCCAAAGCCCTGAACTTTTCTTCCAACCATCTACAGTGATCCTTTAACTGCCTCGAGGATTCAGTTCTTGTCCCTTCCCTCTCTGCTATATCCAAATCAGGGATAACAGGATTAGCTGGGTTATCTCCTGGGTTAGATCGTGAGTCAACTTGGAAGTTCATGGGCGGTCTAGTATCAGCTTGCCCTTGTTGAGGCCTAACCGTGACAGATGGCCTTTGGGGATACTCCTCAGGTTGTGTTTGTGCATGTGGTGGGGTAAAACCCGGAGGAATACCTTCGCTATCTTCTCCTGTAATAGCCATGGGACCTTTTCCTTTGTGCATTGCCCCGTTCAGCATCTGGGCCATTTGAACCATCATGTTCCTTTGAGCTTCCAACATTTGGTCTCTCATTTCTTGTTGGAGCTTTGGCAATTGCTCCTGCATATGGTCTTGCATGTATTTCTAGAATTGTTCAAATCTTTGATCCATTTTCTTTATCTTGGCACGTGTATCGTAATGGTGCTCAGTTTCCAGATTTTCCTTTTCTCTCTCTCTTTCTCTGTATTAATTTCAACTAATTAGGCTCTCTCTATGGACTTAAATGCATATGATGTGATGTAATGCAAATGCATGAAATGCAATGCAAATGCATGGAATGAATGCAAAAAGAAAAAGAGGCATTGATTCTGAATTCTATTTCATTAGAAGAACTTTTATAGAAAATAAATTCCCTTACATAAAATGGATTACATATGCGGCTTTGTCCTCATAGTCTAGGTGAAAACACCAATCCTTTTCTTCGTATCGGATGTTATGGTCGTGTCCCGTGAACTTTCTCAATAGATGCCTCTTCTAGCTCTTTGTTGTTTGATCCAGGTCGTACCTCTTCACTCACTTATCCTCCGCGATGTTCATAAGCTTCTTTAAGAAAAATTGAGACATGATGACTCTCGAATAATCCTTGCCGGCTTGAATCCTCAGCCAAAGTCTTGAATTCTTTTGCGGACTATCAGCCCTCTCTCGTTATTTACCTAGACTATGTTCGAACGACTGTATTATAATCCACTTTATCAAGTAACCCATTTCCTTATGACAAACTCGTCTATTTAGCAATCGAATATGAATCAACACCTCCTTTCTAAGATGATGCGGTGTGATGCAATGCAATCATAAACAAAACAAAACATGTTAGCATAGGAGAAATAAACAAAATAGAGTACATATCCGGGTGACCACTAGGGGTTTAAAATGGTTCTACCTAAGTTGGGCTCCTAAGGCTCACTATATGGGGTTTGGTTTTAAAGAAGGGTACCTGAACCAACAGATTCCTCAATCCTCACCCATTATAGGCTCATACGGATCGAGTTCGATTCAAGGGAATACATTTCCCTATGGTCGTGCGGAGATGAAAATCTCACGAAGCACATAGGAACGGATGTATCCCGGAAGCAATCCACTAGCCCATGCGGAGGTGAAAACCTCACAAAGGCGTAGTTTCTTACTCCCACTTAAAGGGGTAAGACCAAAATGGTCCCTATGCAATATGATGCAAGACTCAAACTACAAGAACTAACAATACGAACAAATGCAATAATAGGATCGTAATTTTTTAAAACAGATTTTTAATTTTCGACAATAAGACAGAAAATAATCAATTTTATGGCTCGACTCTCTAAACTCCCCAGCGGAGTCGCCAAGCTGTCGTAACCATTTTTTTGAAAAAAACGGCGAGTCGACTTTGGTTTTGAAAACAAAAATGAAAATAGGAGTCGCCACCAATCCTTTTTGATGAGGTGTGATCGGGTCACCTCGTAAAGCGGTTGTTTTTAATAAACAGTTTGATTTATCAAAACAACGATTTTGGTCTACGAAACTCAGAAAATGGATTCGGGAGTCAGTTACGCACGAGGAAGGGTTAGCACCCTCGATACGCCCAAAATTGGTACCTAATTGATTAATTAACGTCTTAATGTCGAAAATTTGGAAAGATTTCAAAATACGATCCTCTTTATTTGAAAACCCAAATGACTTAAAATGAATGTTGAGGCCCGCTTATTTCGAAGAAGTAAAACGTCATACCCAGTGAGTTAGGATACGACATTTTTGGAACCCTCGAAACTAAGCTTGTCTTTTGACCTTTAAAAGTCGTGCATTTAAGCTTGAGAAGGATATTCGGTTATTTGGGTCAAGTGAGAAACCGGAACCCAGTAAGTTAGGGCTCGATTTCTCAAAATTCCAAATACAGAACATTGCCTTTATTTACAAGGAAACTCGTCTCGGGGTAGCAAGATGTCATGGCCAGTAAGTTAGGGCACAACATTTTGAATCTCTGAGAGCAAGTATTTTATTCAAAACTTGTATTGCGATTTAAAAAGGATATTCCGTTATTCAGATTAAATGAGAAAAATCGGAACCCTGTAAGTTAAGGCACGATTTTCTTGAATCTCTGATACAAAATATCGGTTATTTGAAAACTTGATGTATTGGGTAAAGGTTAATGTAATACGATGTGAATGAAGAATAAATTACAAAGCTAGGTTGCATAATAGAATGATTATTAATAGACTAATGTAAAAGGTAATAACAAAGACGAGAATAAAATGAAATAGAGAAAATAAAACAAACGGATTATTAACAGAAGAAATAATAGGTAAAACTAAACGAATAGTAAAAAAAGGATGTATGTAACAATACTAAGTTAACTAATTCAATGATATAATGGTGATAATAACAATAATAATGCGATAATAGTAAAATGAATAATAATAATAATACATCTATAATAATAATAACAATAAAAGGAACAATAATAGAAATAGAAATAATAGTAATAATAATAATAATAATGATAATATAAAGGAAAATAAAATAATGACAATAGTAATAATAATAGCAATTAGTAAACGAAATAATAATAAGAAATATATAGATATATAAAAAATAATAATAATATAGTAATAGTAATAATAATAACAGTAATAATAGTAAGATAGTAATAAAAACAAAAATGATAAAATAAGAAATAGTAATAACAAAATAATAATGATGATACTAGAAAGAAAAAAATAATAATAGTAATAGTAATAATAATAGTAACTAATAAACATTTAATAAAAAATATATATGTATAAAATAATAATAATAATAATTATAATAATAAGGAAGTTGGTTAAATTAATAATAAAATAGTGAAAATAACAAAAAGGGACTAAATTGAATTAAAAACAAGATATCCGGGGCAAATCTAAAATAAATAAGAAGAGGAAGGACCAAATCGAGTGCGCGAAGAACAGAGAGGGACTAAAAGGGAAATTTTCCCTTCTCCTCCAAAACGCGCAGCATAGGGGGGACCAAATTGAAAACCAAAATAAATTATTGGGCGAAATTTAAAAATAAAAAAAATCTGAGTATAAAACAATAAAAAAGCGGAAGGGCTAAAAGTGAAATTAGCCCTTCCTTTAAAAAACACGCGGATCCTAGGCTCTGGGTCGGGTCAAAATCGGGTCGGATCAAAACGACGTCGTTTTGGTGCCTGAGAGGCCTGGCCAAAACGATGTCGTTTTGGGGGCCTATTTAAAGCAAAAAAATCTCAAAAAAACTTCATTTCACCTGCTTGTTAAAAAAAAAAACTAATTTTTTTTGTTTTCTTTCTGAGGAGCTTAGGGAATCTGGCAGAGTCCCAAGACCGATCGTCCTCACGGCCACCGCGCCGCACGGTGGCTTGAAAAGGTAAAATTTTGTATTTTTTTATAAATTTTTTAAAAAATAATAACAATATACATGCATATATGTGTCGAAAAAGAGAAAAAAAAAAGAAAAGAAAAAGCTTCGAAAATATAAAAAAAAACCTCTTTAGCCTCTGTTATGATTTTTAGTGTTATTTTAACGCTTAATCGATGCTTTCTTGTGCTTAAATCTATTGTTTTTTTGAAAAAATGTTATCTCTGGTATTATTAACAAAAAATTTGGCCCCTTTACAAAGGATTTTCAATGGCTTATATAGCCATTTTTACAAGCGATTTCCCCTCTTTTTTATTGTTTCTGTCATTTCATCTTTAATGCTTGCAGGCTTGGGCGGTGCTGGGCGCAGTGGCTAGTGTCAGAATGGCAGAGGGCGGTGGCTAGAAGAGGGGCGGCGGCTAGGCTAGTTTAGGGTTTTAGAAACCCTAAATTTTCCTAAAAAAATTTAATGTTTTGGGCCTGTTAATGGGTTTGTAATTTGGGCCATTCTCTGTTGTAATTGATCTGGGCCAAAATTGGCCACTACATAGACAATTCACATATTCACACATATTCATAATTTAATTCACTTTTGTTCAATTAATATCAAACTCACCTCAATTTCACTTACCAAGCATTTTAATTAAAATTCAACAATTAATAATAATAAATTCGAATTATAGTAATACAAATATGAAATTCTTGATTTACTCCTCGGTAATCTTCTCATTTCCCTTTTGAGCCGATACCTCTGGTTCTTTGTTAGCAATTTTATAATTGAACCTTGAAAACCCTAAATTTCTTCTTTTCTTTTCTTTTTTCTTTTCTTTCTGTTTTGTCCCATAATCTGTTTCTATTTCCTTTTTTTTTAGTTTATATATATATAATAATATATTATATTATAATTAAAACATAAAATATCTTTATTATATAATAATATAATAATATATTAAACATAAAAATCTTAGATTTTCCTCATGATAAACCACCTCAATTTATACTTTTGGTATAATTGCCCTTTTAGTCCTTTTTATTTTCTTTTAATCTATAATTCAACTTTTACCCTTTATTCAATTTAGTCCTTTTTATTAATTACTCCTAATTAAGTCAAATTTACCTATTTAAAACCTAATTAAACACACAACTAGTCTTGTAAATATCTCTAATAAATTTTTACGAAACCATTTCGCTAAGACGGAGGCCCGATAATGTACTTTTCTGATGCCCATGAATTTTGGGTCATTACACCTTGTTTGGCTTTCAACGTGTTCATAATCTTGGTCACTATCTTGGAGTTCCCCTTTTTCACCAAAGGGTTACTAGCAGCACTCTTCAGTTTGTGGTGGAGAAAGTTCATGGAAAACTTCAAAGTTGGGAAGCCAAAAAGCTCTCTTTAGCTGGGCGTGTCACCCTGGCACAATGAGTCCTCTTATCTATCCCTAGCAACTTCATTCAATACATGATGATACCTAGGAAAATTCGGGATGAGATTGAAATTTTGGTTAAACAATTTATCTGGGATCTTCTAGAAGATAAAAAAAGATGTCTCTGGTTGGCTGGGATTCCATTTTTCAACTTAGAGAGTGTGGAGGTTAGGGCTGAGGAAGCTTCGTGATCAGAATATTTCCCTCTTAATGAAGCTGGGTTTCAAATTGGTGTCGGATAAAGATGCTTTTTGTGTTCGTGTGGTTAGATTGAAGTATCAAATAAGGGATGAGATACCAGAGTGCATTAATAGGAATAGATGCTCTTTTCTTTGGAAATCTTTATCCAAAATTTGGGCGTTATTTCGCGAAAACATACACTGGTCCATTGGAGATGGTCACAAAATTCGGTGCTGAAAGGATAATTGGATTCCTTACATCAGACCTCTTCTTCGTTATATCCCTCCTAATTTCAATCTAATCCTGAATGCCTATTACATGAGATAATTTCAGAGGATGGTTTGTGGAATGTTGATCTTTTTCGGGCTTGGCTTTCGGAAGATGTGATTCAGGCCATTAAGGGTATCCCACCTCCTCAGTATTCTGAAGGTCCTGACAAAATCTCTTGGAGTCACACTTTGTCTGGTATCTTCTCTGTTAGGTCAGCTTATAAGGCGCTTAAAGAGGGAGAATAGAATCCGAGAGATGAGAAATGGAAGACTGTGTGGAAGTGCCCTGGTCCTCAGTGAGTTCGTGTTTTCATCTGGACGGTCTTACAAGGAAGAATTCTTAGTAATGTTGAAAGAGTTAGGAGAGGACTCTCTGATGATTCCTCTTGTCTTATTTGTGATCACTACTCGGAGGATTCCTTACATATTTTACGTGATTGTCCTACTGCTAAGGATGTTTGGGCCCAGGTTAATCCAGGTAAGTATATTTCCAACTTTTTTTCAATTCATTCTCAAGACTGGATTCTTCTTACTTTACAGGTAAATAGGTTGATCACGAGAGGGGAGCCAGTTGGGCCTATCTTTTTGGTCTACTTATTTGGCGTATTTGGAAAAATCACAACTTATACATCTTTCAAGGCAAACCTTGGATCTCTAATGAAATTTTTTAAGGATCCGTTAGTTAGGCGATTCAACTACACTCCGTTCCTCAGGAAGTCCCTTCCGTCTGCCTCAGTCAATTATCTAAAACACACATCATTGAGGAACGAGTTTATCTTAACACTGACGGAGCTGTACAACTTGATTCTGGATTTGCTACAGCTAGGGGCATTGTTCGTGATAAAGATGGCAATTGGATTGCTGGCTTTCATATATTTCTCGGTAAATGCTCAGTTTTTGATGCGGAGCTTTGGGGCATTTTAGATGGGCTCAAACTTGTCCAAAGACGAGGTCATGATCAAGTTATCATCTTTTCTGATTGCCTGGAATTAGTCAAAGCCATTCTTGGAAGTTCATCTACATCTTCTAATTCTGCTCTAATCAGGCGCATTCATAACATTTTATCACAAGAAAGTTAGTGGATTCTAAGATACATCCTAAGGGAACAAAATCAAGTGGCGGATTGTCTAGCTAAGCAAGCTTTGGTCGAAAAAGCCAATATGCAAGTGTTTGACGTTCTTCCAGAAAGGTCTCGTAGTTTTATTGTTAGAGACAAGCTTACGAGTGATACATTCACTCAATCGTTACTTTTGTAATTTTCTAAGGTTTTTATTATTTCACCAAAAAAAACTAAAAGTAATTTCTTCATTAACAAGTCTAAACAGAAATAATCTAAAATTATAGTATGATAAACTAAAATAAATTAAGTAGTAAAAATATCATAAATTAAATAAAACTAAACTAACAATCGAAATTCACTTAGTTGATAGATACAAGATTAACTTAACCCTACAAATATGCCTCGATGGAGTTCCACCAACAATCTGGGGATGAAGGGAGTGAAGAGGACAAGGACAAGCAGGAAGATGACGAGGAGGAGGACGACAACATGGAGCAGGATTTCCCGGATGACTATGACTACAAGGTGACATTTCAACTAGAGTGGCCCTTAAACAAAGGCCCATCATCTGAAGCCTAATATGACAAGCCCACTCATTGTGTGGAGGATCATCTAGACTGGATATGTGGGGCAGGGGAAAAGCTCTAATGGAAGGGTGAAAACCACCCAATTTTGATGATTAAACCTATCTTAATTTGGAGAATTGTAAATATTAACTTGGATAATTTTTTTTTTAATTTTTGCTTTAGATTAGGTGTAGGTTAATATTAATTAACATATAAATATTGTCATAATTTTTCTATGTAGGAACCCTACATAAGGAGAGCACTACAATTGGGATCTAAAACAAGTAAGAATGGGGAAACCCAAGATAAAGCTCAAGGCACCATCAATGAAAAGTGGGTAAGTTCTTTCTTTTACATATTAGGGACAATGTGTTATCTAAAGTGTAGGGGGTAACATAGGAAATTTATTGCTCTTAGTTTTTTTTTTCTTTTTTTTTTGCCTTATTTTAGTTAGTTTATTGTTTGATGTGTGCTTGCGCTTGTAGAAATACAAATGATTGGTTAGGAGCATATTTATAGGTTGATTGTGTTTACTGTAAATTCGATGTGATAGTAAGTGATTTTGAATTATTGACTATTACGCTAATTAGTTTTATATATTACATTGTAAATAGGCATTAATTTATTAAGCATACCAAATGATGAAGGAAAATATGGGGAAACAAACATGGTAGTATGGGCAACAGATAGTTAGAGCTTCATTACCTAGTCGATTAAATTCATGAATATTGAAATATCAAGGGATGACCTAAGGCATTGTTTGGTATAAACAGAGACCCAAAAGCTAACCTTATTTATTCCTTTACTACCTATATTTGAGCCAAAAAACACTTCTTGAAGAACTTTCATATAAAACCCTGAGCCAAAATACAAATTGTACTTATCCTTGTTCTTTGGTCCCTAAAATGCATGAACTTAGAGATCGAGCCATACGTATTGAGGAATAGGTAGATACATAAAGGTGGTTTTGAGAAATCAAAGTGAAATAGGAAGAAACAATGTGATATAGTAATTATAGGTCAGGTAATAGTGTGCAAAAATAGAAAATCTAGAAGAAGTTCAAATGAGAAGAAAAAAATACAAAAAGAGATAAAAGCATGACGAGTGAGAAAAGAGCCAAAAGTCAAGTGAAAAAAACAATAAGTCACAAATTTTGAAAAAATCAGTCATTAGTGCACCAAAACTTATTAAGCTAACCATAGTTGCTAATATTATGTTGTAACTTCCTACATTGAGAGATAAGGGAGGTGATAGAAGGAGATAAAAGCCGGTGAGCTAGAAGGGAACATTAAAGGGGGTGAATAAGGTACAATACAGTGTGCCAAACTATTTTCGTGCTTGAGACATTTTTTTAGTTCCCTATTCTTGAAATCCATACCAACCTTAAGCCTCAGAACGTTACAAGACAAAAAGTCCTATGCGACCTAGGTAACTCTATTCATGGATGAAAATTGTATTAAGTAAATGTAATAATGATTGTCTATATTCTGCTGGCATAATTGTAGTACTTATGTAATCTTTTTGATGGATCAAGATACGTTATAATCTTTTTGCCTGTATACTTTGTAATATACTGAACTTAGGTGTTTGAACTTGATAATGATAAGTTAATTGTATATCATATCAGAATTACATTTACTTACAAATAGAAGTGTTTGCTTTGCTCCCAAATTAATTCTTGTATCATACTTGCTGAAGAGTCGTCATTTTTTTTTTCTTTTTGTATGTTTGCTTTGCTTGAGGATAAGCAATGACTTAAGAGTAAGGGAGTTTGATTTGCCACAATTTGTTGTAGTAGATTAAACCTTTTTCTATACTTAATGAACTTAATTTAATAGAAATTTAATAATGTTTTAGTTAGTTGTTCAGATTTACGTAGCTAATAACAAAATGAGTAATTTAGGTGTTTTATATGACCTTTTCAGTCAAATTAGGCCTAAGGGTAGACTGACATGTTAGGTGAGTGTGTAGGAAATCAATTTGGGGCAGAAAGACAGTGGCCTATGTTGCAATCCAACACTCGAATGTCGCAACACAACATCCAAAATACACTAAGAAACTCACTCTCAAGGATGTCTAATAAACCGTAATAATAACATATTTTAATCCCACATTTAGCATACTTTTGGATGACTTATCACTTGAATTATGTAATTTGGTGCTCTTAATCCTTTAATTTCATGTTTTATACTCAAGAGAGCATAGGAGGATGAAAAGAACGAGAAACGGGTTTAAAATGGACCAAATGGGCCAAAGAAAGAAATCGACACGGTCTGGGCCAAAGTCACACGGTCGTGCCTCATTAATAGACTCGAACATGGCTTGGCCACGATTCACATAGACGTGTGCCAAGGGCGTGTCCCTGCCGTGACAAAGAGGAATTTCACTCAAATTAGGATACTTAGAGGTAGAGAAACACATTCCAAAGCCTATATAAACACCCTAAGTATGACCTAAAAAAGGGAGTCGAGAGAAGCCTTCTGTCGGGGGCGTCCAGCTAGGCCAAGGAGCCGAGCTAGATGGGTCAGAATTGTGGAATTTACTCAAAGAAAGCTAGTTGATTCATCTCAAGAAGTCGGAGTCATACTCAAGAAGGGAGATCTTCTCTTTAATTCCTACAGGGAGTTTTAGGGTTTTTCTTATGTTTTGTTTTATCTTTTCTTCTGAGGTGTATTCTTTTATAATTATGAACTAAACCCTCAGATACCTGAGGGGGATGAAACCTAAGATGAATCTTGTTATCGTTTGCTAAACTATATGATAAATACTTGATTTGTTCTTAATTATGTGTTCTTAATTCTTGTTTTGATATTTCCGGGATATTGATTCAAGTATTGATGTGCTTAGGTGGAGGAGCAAAAGTCCCTGCCTAAGAGTAGATCTAGCATAGTTAAGCGGAGTTGCTCGCGCCCCTAGAGATAGGGTGATGAAAATCCACCGGATTAGGGTCAAACCTAATATGGGAGTCCATAGATCGAGTTAATGCAATTCTAGGGGTTTTAATTAGAAAGAGATTTCAATTAATCAACCTAGGGTTAGACGTTAGTAGCCTTGAGAGAGGTATTAATATAAATTAGGGAATCCTACGGATCAAGTCAAGTGAATAAATCATCTGGTTCAGAGTTAGATAATAAGTGAAGTTGTAACATCCCAAAAATGGGGTTATTTGGAATATAATTATTTTTCTTATTATGAACTGCTGTGATATTATTTATGGAATGTTAAGGCTTAATTATGGATTTTTAGTAAGCTCGAGTAGTGGGAAAAATATTATTTTCAAGCTTTGAGGTAGGGAGCCTTAACAAGTGGGGGTTATAAGAATAAATAAGGGATAATTTGACACAAAAATCAGCTTGGAAAAGTGGCAAAAAGAAGGCCACTTAGGGGCTAGTGTTGTAACACCCCAAACTCGGACAGGACACCACGTCCGAATCTGGTATGTTACGGGGAAAAACGTTTTTGAGTGATCAGATTTTTCGTTTAAAAGCGGGGTGAAAACATAGTGAATTTGAGGAAAATTGGAGTAGGCTTGTTTGATTAGATTTTGAAAACTTATCCAAAGTATAGTTAAAAACGAGTTGGTTTCATTTAGTAATTCCAATAGTTTCTTAGTGCTATTTTAAAACATTTTTGACTTAGTAGAAAATCGAGTTTGATTTGAAAATCATTTGAGTTTACTTTATAACAAAACATAGTGAGATACCCGATGGTATAGTTTAAAACACATTGCGTTATAGTTTTGAAAACATTATCCTTCCAAATTTTTAGTAAAATTTCATACCAAGTTATTTGTTAAGCAGGTTAAGAATCTAAATAAACCATAACCATCATAAAACATAAATCAAAGGCCTTTTACAAATCCAAACTAAAACCCAACTAAAAGTAAATAAGTTAAAGTACCCAAATTGAATAGTCTGAGCAAAACTTTTATTAAAGCATGGCATGTGCACCCCGAGTCCATCCGGCTCCTTGTCCGCGTCACGAGTCACTGAAATATCAAAGGAGAGGGTGAGTCGAATGACTCAGTGTATAAATCCCGCTCCCGATAACACAACATGCTAACACACATCATACTTAGCAACATAGTTAATGCAACCCGATCCTAACCATCCGTATCGCCTTTTCTACCCCGTGTGGTACCAAACCACTGGTGGTGCCAAACCACTGGTGACATATAGTCACAATGTGTTACCAAAACACTTGGTGTCCCAAAGACACAATATCCATCAATGTGGTGCCAAACCCTTTGGTGTCCCTAAAGACACGTTTGTGCTACCAAAGCACGGTGACCGAAGTCACAAATCCAATGATGGGGCCAACCCATCGTGTGATACCCAATCACTAGCGAGACGATCCCGTATCTCAAGTGGGGCCAACCCACGGTGGTGTCAAACCACAGGACGAGTCGCAATGAGGTGCCCAACCTCTCGGTGTCCCAAAGACACAAATGTGGTACCAAACCACTTTGGTGACCGTAGTCACAATAATCGAATGATGGGGCCAACCCATCGTGTGATACCCAATCACTAGCGAGCGATCCCATATCTCATGTGGGGCCAACCCACGGTGGTGTCAAACCACAGGGACGAGTCGCAATGAGGTGCCCAACCTCTGGTGTCCCAAAGACACAAATGTGGTACCAAACCACTGGTGACCGTAGTCACAATAATCGAATGATGGGGCCAACCCATCGTGTGATACCCAATCACTAGCGAGACGATCCCATATCTCATGTGGGCCAACCCACGGTGGTGTTAACCACAGGGACGAGTCGCAATGAGGTGCCAAACCTCTGGAGGTGCCAAACCTCTGGTGACCCAAAGTCACAAAGTGTGTTATCAAAACACTGGTGCTCGTCAGCACAAAATATCACTGCTCCCTCCACTCATATCACCCATCAACATACCATACTCATGTAATCATGCATATCATACAAATCATGCATATCATGCTAATATGCCTAACCTCATATCCCATGTCACATATATCCATAGCCATGGTATCATATAGATCATTAGTAAACTCATAACAATAATAATACTGACTTACCCGAGTCCAAGATCATACCCATTAGGGTATCATATCAATCATCACTGTTTCATTAATTATCACACAAAGTTATCAATCATATTACTAAGCGGAAGTGTGTTAGTTTACACACTGTAATACGAGTCTAGAAATCCTGACAAAAGCGATCTAAGTCCCTTGATTAACTTGCTCCTAGAATCGGTCAAACATAGGGGGTTAGTACATATAAACCATTCGGCCAACATCATTTAGACCAAAAGGGTTTGTCGAATCACCCTTACCTTGCTATTGGTTTGATTTCTTATCAAACCCGAACCCTGATAGTTCTCTTTCCAACAATCGGCCAACCCCTAAAAGAGAACAGTTAAACCTTAATAACCTTGACTTAATCGAAACCAAAAGATTGAACGATCAATGCCAATACCAATCACTTACCACAACCACTACTTACCAATCGATCGAGTTCTTGTGAGAAGGCTTTGTGGATCGCTTGAATCCCGAATGCCCTATCCGGCATTAAGTTCCAAAATAAGAGGTTAACTCCTTTCATCATCCAAAATCGACATAGCACTAGAGAGAAAAGGAATGGCCATTCGGCCAAAAACTTACCAACACCCAAAATTCGGCCAAAAGGGGACTTCTAGGAGAGAAAATGGATTCGGCTAACACCTTTACTGAGGAGAAGGATTCGCCACAGTGTTTTAACACACACCCCAAATTCGGTTTAGAGAGAGAAAGGATATAAAGGAAATGTTGATGAAAGTCTAGGTTAGGCACAAAAGAAATAAGAAGAACAATTGGAGAAATCGGCTAAGGGTTTTGGAAAGAAGAAACAAAAGATGGATAGAGGCGAAACTTTCGGTTTGAACAAGAAAAGAAAAGGTGAAGGTGCTTGAGAAGGTGAGTGTTTCGGCTACAAGAGGTTAAGAGAAGAAAAGAGAGGAAGGTGGGATGCTAGATTCGGCTTAGCTCAAATGAAGAAGAAGAAGAATGTCGGGGAAATGGTTCGGCTAATAAAAATAAAAGAAGAGATGCAACCCGAAGATGTGCCTTCAAAATAACATTCGGCCACCCAATTCAAAAGGCAAAATAATTTCGGCAAGATGAGAGCTTGACTTTCTGTTTCAAAAGGAAGAAAAACAAAAGAAACACTCTTGAAAATTCGGCTAAAACTGACAAAATGAGAGCTTTCTTTATTTACCAAAGCTTGACCGAAAATGTACCAAAATGCAAGAGTACATTCGGCCTCCCCTAACCCACACTATGCCGTCCACTCCCCAACACACACCCCAACAAATTCGGCCAAATCCCCCATGCACTCACATCCTCACGTTCCAACAACAAGACCAAGTCTTTCTCCTAAAGTTCCTCTCCACCACACGTTTGAATGTGAAGACTTGGTCCAAGTAGAATCCAAATTGCTCTCAACCTCTTCCTCCATGCCGTCCAAAATGAGCCAAAAAAATGGAGACTCTGCCAGCTCGAACACTGGACCTCCACCACATGTAGATGACGCCACACCAAGCTCCCCATGTAACGCATGCTTGCCACCTTGCCAGCTCACTTTTTTTACAACAAAACAACAAGTAAAATTCTTAAACCCCGACTTCCTCGGCTCCCTTCACTTAACACCCAAAACCAAAATTTTCCCATTCACTCGGGCATACTCCTAGACTACAATTAAGCCCCGATACAACACAAACAACAACACAAAGACACCAAACACATGCAATATCATGCAACAACAAAATAGCCCCTAACCCGGGATATTACAGTTCTACCCCCCTTAAAAAATAATTTGGACCTCGAAATTACCTGATCAGAAGAGTTGCGGGTATTGTTGTCTTATCATATCCTCGGGTTCCCACGTAGCTTCTTCTACGCCATGATTCCGCCAAAGTACCTTAACCAAAGGCACGGACTTCTTCTACGCGAGAACCTTCACATCTCGATCAAGAATCGCACGGGTTCCTCCTCCATGGTCAAATCTGGATTTACCTCGATCTCTTCCACTTTGCTACCACATGCGACGGATCTCGAGCGATACCTCGAAGCATCGAAGCGTGAAAAACGTCGTGAATCGACTAAGCTCTGCTTGGCAACTCAAGGCGTCACGCCATCGGTCCAACTCGTCTCGTAACCTTATACGGCCCAATAAACCTCGGACTTAGCTTGCCTTTCTTCCCGAATCTCAACACCTTTTTCCAAGGTGAGACCTTCAGGAAAACTCGATCCCCCACAGCGAACTCTATATCTTTTCGCTTAAGATCGGCATAAGACTTCTGCGGTCCGAAGCTTCCTTCAATCGAGATGAATCAACTTAACCTTGTCTTCTGGCCTCAAGCAACCAACTCGGGTCCCAACAAGCGGCGTTCACCTAACTCCGTCCAACACGTAGGTGGCGACATTTCCTACCATACAACGCCTCATACGGTGCCATCTTGATGCTCGCAGTAGCTGTTGTTGTAGGCAAACTCACTAATGGTAGAAACTCCTCCCAACTACCTCTGAAATCCAAGATACAACCTCAAAGATATCCTCTAAGACACGAATGACCCTTTTCGATTGACCGTCGATTGCGGGTGGCGTCTTTGAAATCCAAAGCGAGTGCCCAGAGCTTGATGCAATGCTTTCCGAACCTTGACGTAAACACGGGATCCCTATCCGAGATTATCGAAAGCGGCACACCGTGCAACCTCACTATCTCTCGACACATACGGCTTTCGCTAGCTTCACGGCGAATAATCAACCCTCACCGGAATGAAGTGAGGTGATTTAGTCGGTCGATCCACCACTACCCAAACTGAATCTTTCTTGCTTGGCGTAGCGGTAACCCACCGACAAAATCCATGGTTATCCTTTCCCACTTCCAGCGAGGAATCTTCACAGTGAAGCAAACCCGACTGCAATCGATGCTCACCTTGACACATTGACAAGTCGACACTTCCCAACAAACTCTGTCACCTCTTTCTTCAAGCCAGGCCACCAAAAGCGCTCTCTAAGATCCCTATACATCTTGCTACCTCCGGGATGCATAGCATAAGGATCGCTATGTGCATCTGAAGAATCTTTTGCCTTAGCTCAACATCTTTAGGCATACAAGCTTTACCTTGAAAACACAGTAACCCCATCACGGACAAGTTGTAACCCTCCAAACCACCATCCTGCACTTGCAACAACCTTCGCGCACTCAGAACCTCATCCAATAATCGTTTCTCTCGACCGCTCAACCGGTAGGCTTAACTTGCAACTCTCTGCGAATACTCCCATCATCATACAAACTCAAGTCTCGTCGCCTTGAGTACACCAAGATGTCGTCTATGAAAACCACGACGAACCGATCCAGATCTTTGTTGAAACACCCTATTCATCATATCCATAAACGCCGCCGCAGATCGTTAGTCAACCCGAGCGGCATTACGAGTAAGTCGTAGTGCCCATACCGAGTCCGAAACGCATTTGTTTTATGGATATCGACCTCCTTAACTCTTAAGCGGTGATACCCGGACCTCAAGTCGATCTTTGAAAATACCGCGACACCCTTGGTGATCAAACAAGTCATCTATCCGTGGCAGCGGATACTTGTTTTTAATCGTCGACTTATTCAATGGCGGTAGTCTATACACATCCGCATCGTGCCATCTTTCTTCTTGACAAAGAGTACCGCGCACTTACGGCGAAACACTAGGCCTAATAAAACCTCGATCCAATAACTCCACGGATGCGAGCCTTAAGCTCCACCAATTCCTTTGGCGCCATCCTATACGGAGCAATAGACCACTGGCGCAGATTAGGGTAATAGATCTATCCCGAACTCTACCTCGCGATCGGCGGCAAACCCGAAGCTCCTCAGAAACACATCAAGCCAAATTCCTTATGATGCGAACCTTCTCCACGCGAGACTCTTTAGCCTCCAAGGCATACACATGAACTACATATGCTTCACGACCCTTCACGACCATCTTCTCCGCTTTTCAGAGCGGATACCACATTTGATAAGTAATCCCTCCTATTACCTATCATAGCCACCTCATCACCCTCAACCGTCTTAAGAACCATGCGCTTGGCGCGCAATCCAACCTCTTTGGTACTTGACCAACCGGTCCATCCCAAGAATCGGATCGAACTCCCCAAACGGCAGTTCCATCGGATCAAGCGACAAACACTCCCCCTTGGAGTTCTAGGGGTACCTCTCTAAACAGTTTATCTACTACTACTGAGTGACCTAGAGGGCTAATCACGGTCATCCGCCTAGAAGATATCTCGAGTCTAAATCCATGGTCTCTACTATACTACGGCAACATAAGAGTGCGTTGAACCCACATCAATCAAAGCGGTATAAGGAGAACCAAAAATCAAAAACGCACGGTTATGACGTCCGGCGCGTCGCCTCCCGGCGCCTCGCGGCGATACACTAATCCGGTATGCGGTATCGAACTACCGCACCTCGCCGGTGCTCCACTACGGCCTGACGAACCATTACCACCTGCGCCATTACCACGGCCTCTGCGGTGGCGGTCTATTACCCTCGACACGATTACGTACGACTCTCCGCCCGAATCTGGCCAACCTCACGCGGGACAGTCCCTCACACGGTGCTCGAGAGAACCACACTCAAAGCAACCCTTTCCTCCGGTCCAAAGAACCACCCCAATGAGATTTCCCACGCGATTATCGCTGCGGCGGTCCACGCCTAGCGAGCAACAAACCTAGTGATCGACTCGGCCCACTCGGTCTAGCTCTCTCTCGCGGATTACCCGACGATCCGAGAAGACCCAAAGCTCCTCTTATGCCTATTTCGTCCATGCCCTGTCATCCTTGCGCGCAGAAACAACCTTGCGGCTCAACGCGTCGACCACCACGTTAGCCTTGCCCGGATGATACTCAATCGAGCGATCGTAATCTTTCAAACAACTCAACCCATCTGCGCGCCTCAAATTCAAATCCTTCCGAGTCGAAGATACTTTAGACTCTTGTGATCTGTGTAGACTATCGATCTCTCTCCGTACAAGTAGTGCCTCCAAATCTTTAAGCGAAGACTGTTTGCTAGCTCCAAATCGTGCGTCGGATAGTTGACCTCATGTGGTCTCATTGCCGAGAAAGCGTAAGCCACAACCTTACCTTCTTGCATCGGCACACAACCCAAGCCCGTATGTGATGCGTCGCGAAAAAGCGTGTATTCCTTACCGACCTCGGAGTTGAATCAAAGCGGAGCCTCGGTCAAAATCTTCTTTAACTTATCGAAGCTTTCCTTTGTTTCTCATCCATACAAAGCGGAACTTCTTTCCTCGGCAACTTGGTCATGGCACGCTATCAACGAAAAACCCTCAACAAACCTTCGGTAGTATCCGCCAAACCAGAAAACTCGAATCTCGACCACCGACTTAGGCGGCTTCCAATCCAAAATCGCCTCAATCTTACGAGGATCTACTCGAATCCCCTCACCGACACTACATGACCCAAGAAAGTCACTTCCTAAGCCGAACTCACACTTATCGAACTTAGCATGAGTCGCTCTTTCCTCAAAATCGCAACACCACTCGCAAATGCTTATCATGCTCTTCCTCTCGTCCTTGAGTACACCAAGATGTCGTCTATGAAAACCATGACGAATCGATCCGGATATTGTTGAAACACCTATTCATCATATCCATAAACGCCGCTTGGGTGCGTTAGTCAACCCGAACGGCATTACCGAAATTCGTAGTGCCCATACCGAGTCCGAAACATTTGTTTTATGGATATCGACCTCCTTAACTCTTAATCGGTGATACCCGGACCTCAAGTCGATCTTTGAAAATACCGCGGCACCCTTCCGGTGATCAAACAAGTCATCTATCCGTGGCAAGCGGATACTTGTTTTTAATCGTCGACTTATTCAATCAAGCGGTAGTCTATACACATCCGCATCGTGCCATCTTTCTTCTTGACAAAGAGTACCGGCGCACTTACGGCGAAACACTAGGCCTAATAAAACCTCGATCCAATAACTCCCCGGATCTCGAGCTTTAAGCTCCACCAATTCCTTTGGCGCCATCCTATACGGAGCAATAGACACTTTGGCGCAGATTCGGGTAATAGATCTATCCCGAACTCTACCTCGCGATCGGCGGCAAACCGGAAGCTCCTCAGAAACACATCAAGCAAATTCTTAACAAGACGAACCTTCTCCACAGCGGACTCTTTAGCCTCCAAGGCATACACATGAACTACATATCCTTCACGGCCCTTCTCGACCATCTTCTCCGCTTTGAGCGAGATACCACATTTGATAAGTAATCCCTCCTATTACCTATCATAGCCACCTCATCACCCTCAACCGTCTTAAGAACCATGCGCTTGGCGCGCAATCCAACCTCGCGCTGGTACTTGACCAACCAGTCCATCCCAAGAATCGGATCGAACTCCCCAAGCGGCGGTTCCATCGGATCGCTGACAAACACTACCCCTTGGAGTTCTAGGGTACCTCTCTAAACAGTTTATCTACTACTACAGAGTGACCTAGAGGGCTAATCACGGTCATCCGCCTAGAAGATATCTCGAGTCTAAATCCATGGTCTCTACTATACTCACGGCAACATAAGAGTGCGTTGAACCCACATCAATCAAAGTAGTATAAGGAGAACCAAAAATCAAAAACGCACCGGTTATGACGTCCGGTCGCGTCGCCCTCCTCGGCGCCTCAAAGCATACACTAATCCAGCCATGCGGCATCGAACTACCGCACCTGCGCGGTGCTCACGGCCCACGACAGAACCATTACCACCTGCGCCATTACCACGACCCTCTGCGGTGGCGGTCTATTACCTCTGAATCGATTGCGGCCACGACTCTCGGGATCGAATCACAGCCAACCTACGCGGACGGTCCCTCACGGTGCTCCAGAGAACCACACTCAAAGCAACCCTTTCCTCCAGTCCGGCAACCACCCCAATGAGATTTCCCACACTGATTACACTGCGGCGGTCCCTGCCTAGCAGCAACAAACCTAGCAGACTGATTCGGCCCACTCGGTCTAGCTCTCTTCTGCGGATTACCCGGCGATCCGAAGACCCAAAGCTCCTCTTATGCCTATTTACGTCCATGCCCCTGTCTCGCGACTCCTTAACACCCTCGGCTACCTTAACCTTCTCAACTAAGACGGCAAACTCGCGCTCCTGGCGAGGAGCAATCAGTGACCTCAACTCGTCTCGCGAGACCATCCTCGAAAGCGAACACACCTCTCATGCTCGGTGGCCACAATGCCCTCGGCATACCTACTCGGCCGGGAACTCACCTCGTACTCGAAGCGATTTACTCCCGAACAAGCCTCGGAAATGCCTTTTTTGGGAGTCAATATAACTAGCTCCGATGTATTTCTTTTGATATGCGACCTGAAATAATCCCATGTCGGATCCCCGCACGCCACAATCTGCTCTCGAACCGTGAGCCACCAGCGATATGACTCATCCCGAAGAAGCGTCACGATGCCCTTCGACTTCTCTTCAAGATTAATTCGGATCATCCATGATCCGCTCGGTTGCCTCTAGCCGGTATTCAGCGGTGCTAGGAGCAACACGGATACACCTCGAAAGAATTCGGCCCCATTTGCCCGAAGTCGCCAGCATCGATTCCTAACTCACGCACCACCACCTACACCGGCTACTCTTTCCAACACTCGCGGCATCGCTGTGACACGCTGCGTCATCCGGTCGATCTTGGAACTCACCACCTCCGGTGGTGGCGGGCGGTATCTCATTTTCGAACTCGACCAGATCCTACGGGCTCGTAAAGCGTCATCCTACCCCTACCTCTACCACGAGTATTACGACCACGTCGCCTCGAGTGCTCATGACTAATCTTTTCGTACGATTCGATTTAAGAGTTTTATGCATCAGCATATATTCCACTATTTTAAGGCAAATCTTATGAATATTTAAGGAGATTTGTTCTCATGAGTTCCTGAGAATCCTATCGGTTTCAATCTCTAAAGTAGTATACTATTGCTATTCATCAAATCATATCACATCCAATCAATTCACAAGCAATAGTAAGGGTACTTACCAGGCGAACCAGTGCAGGAGACTCGGTGCCATGCCTTTCAAACCATACCAACACTTAAAATAAACTCTTAAAAACTTTTTGGGCCTCAGGCCCACAACCGAGCCTTTGAACTTGGCTCTGATACCACAATTGTAACACTCCAAACTCGGACAGGACACCACGTCCGAATCTGGTATGTTACGGGGAAAAACGTTTTTGAGTGATCAGATTTTTCGTTTAAAAGCGGGGTGAAAACATAGTGAATTTGAGGAAAATTGGAGTAGGCTTGTTTGATTAGATTTTGAAAACTTATCCAAAGTATAGTTAAAAATGAGTTGGTTTCATTTAGTAATTCCAATAGTTTCTTAGTGCTATTTTAAAACATTTTTGACTTAGTAGAAAATCGAGTTTGATTTGAAAATCATTTGAGTTTACTTTATAACAAAACATAGTGAGATACCCGATGGTATAGTTTAAAACACATTGCGTTATAGTTTTGAAAACATTATCCTTCCAAATTTTTAGTAAAATTTCATACCAAGTTATTTGTTAAGCAGGTTAAGAATCTAAATAAACCATAACCATCATAAAACATAAATCAAAGGCCTTTTACAAATCCAAACTAAAACCCAACTAAAAGTAAATAAGTTAAAGTACCCAAATTGAATAGTCTGAGCAAAACTTTTATTAAAGCATGGCATGTGCACCCGAGTCCATCCGGCTCCTTGTCCGCGTCTACGAGTCACTGAAATATCAAAGGAGAGGGTGAGTCGAATGACTCAGTGTATAAATCCCGCTCCCGATAACACAACATGCTAACACACATCATACTTAGCAACATAGTTAATGCAACCCGATCCTAACCATCCGTATCGCCTTTTCTACCCCGTGTGGTACCAAACCCTTTGGTGGTGCCAAACCACCGGTGACATATAGTCACAATGTGTTACCAAAACACTGGTGTCCCAAAGACACAATATCCATCAATGTGGTGCCAAACCCTTTGGTGTCCCAAAGACACGTTTGTGCTACCAAAGCACCGGTGACCGAAGTCACAAATCCAATGATGGGGCCAACCCATCGTGTGATACCCAATCACTAGCAGACGATCCCCGTATCTCAAGTGGGGCCAACCCACGGTGGTGTCAAACCACGGGGACGAGTCGTAATGAGGTGCCCAACCTCGGTGTCCCAAAGACACAAATGTGGTACCAAACCACTTTGGTGACCGTAGTCACAATAATCGAATGATGGGGCCAACCCATCGTGTGATACCCAATCACTAGCGACGATCCCATATCTCATGTGGGGCCAACCCACGGTGGTGTCAAACCACGGGGACGAGTCGCAATGAGGTGCCCAACCTGCGGTGTCCCAAAGACACAAATGTGGTACCAAAACCTTTGGTGACCGTAGTCACAATAATCGAATGATGGGGCCAACCCATCGTGTGATACCCAATCACTAGCGAGACGATCCCATATCTCATGTGGGGCCAACCCACGGTGGTGTTAACCACGGGGACGAGTCGCAATGAGGTGCCAAACCTGCGGAGGTGCCAAACCTCACGGTGACCCAAAGTCACAAAGTGTGTTACCAAAACACCGGTGCTCGTCGGCACAAAATATCTTTGCTCCCTCCACTCATATCACCCATCAACATACCATACTCATGTAATCATGCATATCATACAAATCATGCATATCATGCTAATATGCCTAACCTCATATCCCATGTCACATATATCCATAGCCATGGTATCATATAGATCATTAGTAAACTCATAACAATAATAATACTGACTTACCCGAGTCCAAGATCATACCCATTAGGGTATCATATCAATCATCACTGTTTCATTAATTATCACACAGGTTATCAATCATATTACTAAACGGAAGTGTGTTAGTTTACACACCTGGTAATACGAGTCTAGAAATCCTGACAAAAGCGATCTAAGTCCCTTGATTAACTTGCTCCTAGAATCGGTCAAACATAGGGGGTTAGTACATATAAACCATTCGGCCAACATCATTTAGACCAAAAGGGTTTGTCGAATCACCCTTACCTTGCTATTGGTTTGATTTCTTATCAAACCAGAACCTGATAGTTCTCTTTCCAACAATCGGCCAACCCCTAAAAGAGAACAGTTAAACCTTAATAACCTTGACTTAATCGAAACCAAAAGATTGAACGATCAATGCCAATACCAATCACTTACCACAACCACTACTTACCAATCAATCGAGTTCTTGTGAGAAGGCTTTGTTGACTGCTTGAATCCCGAATGCCCTATCCAGCATTAAGTTCCAAAATAAGAGGTTAACTCCTTTCATCATCCAAAATCGACATAGCACTAGAGAGAAAAAGGAATGGCCATTCGGCCAAAAACTTACCAACACCCAAAATTCGGCCAAAAGGGGACTTCTAGGAGAGAAAATGGATTCGGCTAACACCTTTAACGAGGAGAAGGATTCGCCACAGTGTTTTAACACACACCCCCAAATTCGATTTGAGAGAAAGGATATAAAGGAAATGTTGATGAAAGTCTAGGTTGGCACAAAAGAAATAAGAAGAACAATTGGAGAAATCGGCTAAGGTTTTTGGAAAGAAGAAACAAAAGATGGATAGAGGCGAAAATTTGGTTTGAACAAGAAAAGAAAAGGTGAAGGTGCTTGAGAAGGTGAGTGTTTTGGCTACAAGAGGTTAAGAGAAAAAAAGAGAGGAAGGTGGGATGCTAGATTCGGCTTAGCTCAAATGAAGAAGAAGAAGAATGTAGGGAAATGGTTTGGCTAATAAAAATAAAAGAAGAGATGCAACCCAGAAGATGTGCCTTCAAAATGACATTCGGCCACCCAATTCAAAAGGCAAAATAATTTCGCCAAGATGAGAGCTTGACTTTCTGTTTCAAAAGGAAGAAAAACAAAAGAAACACTCTTGAAAATTCGGCTAAAAGCTCGACAAAATGAGAGCTTTCTTTGTTTACCAAAGCTTGACCGAAAATGTACCAAAATGCAAGAGTACATTCGGCCTCCCCTAACCCACACTATGCCGTCCACTCCCCAACACACACCCCAACAAATTCGGCCAAATCCCCCATGCACTCACATCCTCACGTTCCAACAACAAGACCAAGTCTTTCTCCTAAAGTTCCTCTCCACCACACGTTTGAATGTGAAGACTTGGTCCAAGTAGAATCCAAATTGCTCTCAACCTCTTCCTCCATGCCGTCCAAAATGAGCCAAAAAAATGGAGACTCTGTGGCTCGAACACTAGACCTCCACCACATGTAGATGACGCCACACCAAGCTCCCCATGTAACGCATGCTTGCCACCTTGCCACTCACTTTTTGCAACAAAACAACAAGTAAAATTCTTAAACCCCGACTTCTCCTCGGCTCCCTTCACTTAACACCCAAAACCAAAATTTTCCCATTCACTCAGGCATACTCCTAGACTACAATTAAGCCCCGATACAACACAAACAACAACACAGCACACCAAACACATGCAATATCATGTAACAACAAAATAGCCCCTAACCCGGGATATTACAAGTGTTGACGCCACCAAGGGGAGCTAGGGAGCTTGTGTTAGTCGCAGACATCCTTCTTTTTACACTCCAAGGGGATCGGCACAAGTGGGAGAATTTTTCCTTCAAACTCTTTTATTAAATATTATTATTAAAGGATAATATGAGAGTTTTATTTGTTTAATTATAGTGATAATAAGAGGATATTCATGGATAATTAATGGATTATTATGAGACTATTATTGAGTATTCAAAATTATTTAAATATTTTCAAATGGGTGGCCTAGAGAAAAACTAGGTGTTTGCGAATTTGGAACTCCTTGGATGGGAGTGGACTGCAAGAAGCTTTCTAAGGAGGCCGAATTTGTTTAGTAAATCATTTGCTAATTTTCGGCTAAGCACTCTCCCATAGTTCAACTCTCCTCTTCTTTTCAACCTTGAGCAAAGCGATAACACTAAACCCTCTCATTCTTCTTCTTCTTTTATTTCCTTTCTTCACAAAACTCTTGTGCCGAAACCTACCTTGCTGAATCCTCTCTTCTCTTAACCCCATTAGCCGAATATACATCATATTCTTGTGCCGAAACTTCTTTCTACGATTTGGAGGTCTCTAGCCGAATCTCCTGTTTACTTCTTTAGCTTTGGCCGAATATCAAAGTGGTTAGATCCCTTCAAGTTATTTGTTGTCAGTCGATTTGGAAAAGGTGAGTAGCCATAGCCGAATGCTATTCTTCTCTCTTCTCTTATATGGATTTAAGGAAAGCCGAAATCCGACATATTCTAATGGTTGGCTAAACTTTCTTTTGAAGCCGATTCACCTAAGACTCCAGGATCTCAAAACAGTGGATCTGAACCATTTGTCTTTGTCAATCAAATTGGTAAGTAAGTGGTAAGTACCTACTCATAAGGAAATTACTCTTCTAATTGAGAAAAGCCGAAGGTTATTAAGAGGCTACTAATAGTTGCCGATTTTAGGGAAGCCAAACCATTTGGAGTATAGTGACTTGGGTTCAAAGATATTCAGGTAAGATTTCGGGTTCACAAGGAACCCCTCTCTAATAATTTAATTTGGCCGAATAGGCCATAAGACTAACCCATGAATTTGGCCGAATATAGGATAAGTAGATCTGTGGAGACCAACTTTCTTTTCGGGATTTAGTCTATTCAGTGGTGACAGGTGTGTACATACACACGTATAATCATTTAAATGTGCTGAGTGTTTTGTATGCTAACTCTGATTTGTGTAGCAGCGGATTAATACCATAACGGTATGAGTGGTGATTCAGGTAAGTACCTGTTAATATGAATGTGTTATTGATGCTTTTGGGAAGCATGGTTCATATGTTACATGTGATAAATGTATGAGATCTATTCATGATTATTTGGCTATTGTGGGTTAAATGAGTGGAGGGGGCAGTGATATTTCGTGCTGACGAGCACCAGTGTTTTGGTAACACACTGTGACTATATGTCACCAGAGGTTTGGTACCTCATAGCGACTCGTCCCTGTGGTTAACACCACCGTGGGTTGGCCCCACTTGAGATATGGGATAAATGCGCGGTGATTTGGTATCACACGATGGGTTGGCCCCATCAATTGATTCGTGTCTACGGACACCGTGTTTTGGTAACACATCGTGACTATATGTCACAAAGTGGTTTGGCACCACCGGTGTTTTGGTAACACATTGTGACTACGGTCACCGGTGGTTTGGTACCACATGGGGTAGACAAAGGCGTTTGGTTGGCTAGGTTGGGGCACATAATATTCGCATATTAAGCGTTATATGTTGTGTATGGAAATGTTTTTTAAAAGCGGGGAAGGGTTACATCTGAGTCTTGGTGACTCACCTTCTCCTTTAACATTTTTCAGGTGACTCGTAGATGGCGGTTGAGGAGCCGGTTGGACTCGAGGTGGCCATGCAGTGGACTTGAATAAATTGAACTTTAAACTTAGCTATTTTATTTTATTTTTTATTTTATTTTTATTTTGGTTGTAATAAGGCCTCCATAAACTTTACTTTTGTTATTTCTTATATGTTGGATACTTTGTTTTAAACTATATTATTAAAACTGCATTAAAATCACATGTTTTCTTAAATTAACACGAAAATGTTTTATCGTGCCATCGGGCACATTCGAAATTTGTATAATAACCTGACTCAATTAAATTTCCAAATTAAATCTAAGTATGGTTTCGGCAAGATAACCAAAAACGAGGAGTTTTCAGTAAAACCTAAATTGGTTTTAAAATGGCTTCAAAAAGTTTTCTCCGTAACAAACCAAATTCGATTCGTAATGTTTGGGCGGGTTGGGTTGTTACAAAATTGGTATCGAGCCCAGTTCAAAGCTCGGCTGTGGGGGCCCAAGGCCCAAAAATGTTTTGGTAGGCCTTAGGGAATGATTTTTGGTTTTGAATAGCATAGCCCGAGTCTCCGGCACCAATCCGCCCAGGTAAGTACATCTAAACCTCTTGGTGAATTATATTTTGTAGAAGGGTAGGAAGCATGGAGCGTAGATAGACTTATAGGACTTGGACCCTAAGGTTAGATTACTCAAACACAAACGAAGCATAAGACTTAAGGAATTAAACCAACCTATGACTTAGTCAATGAGCTAGGGTGTGGTAACCCCACATGACGCATGTCTAGGATTGGATCAGGAAGAGCACAGTATTTAAGCGGTCCTCGTGACTCACCTCCTCTTCGCAGTATCCTACAGTGCGTAACCGGTTCACCCTAACTCGGAGGGCTCGGTGGTGTGGTAACCTCTGTGCACATGTCTAGAAAGGTTCGGTGAGAGCTTGGTATTTAAGCGGTCCGCGTGACCCACCTCCTCTTCACTTGAATTACGCACAGTGCGTAGCTTTGGTTCACTACGACCAAGAGGGCTCGGTCATAGGCTAAACACAATGATTAAAACCCGAAAAGGGAATTAGCCATGGTTTCAAAAAAAAAAAAAAAGAAGAAACAACAAACCCTAATGTTTTCAAAACTTGATGGTGGAAAATTACAGAAATGCCCTTAGGGGGTAAAATTACTAAAATGCCCTCGGTTCGTAAAATATCAGTTCAATGGTTTTGCTCAAAATTTCAACTATTTTACAAATATTCAACAACTTAGCTTTGGAAATCATCAGCAAAATATTTTGGTTCTGAAAAATTACGAAAATACCCTGTAGGAAAAAGACGAAAATACCCACAGGATAGAAATGGGCGAGAAATGTCCAGATGAGCGAATAGGTATGGAAAGTATTAAGGAATGGATGCATGAACTTCTTTGTGCGAACTAGGATAGGAAACTGAAACCTTGTTTGCTCGAAAGAATCTCTGATTAAAACTCTATCCATAAAATTTCTTCGTGAATAAGAAAGTGGAACAAATGCTAACGCATAAAATTTTTCTTAATCGATTAAAAGCGCGATAGATAGAATGAGTTCTAGAGGGCGTGGGACGCCGTGGGCGTGGTAGGGGTAGGATGACGGTGTATGCGAACCCGTCAGTCGGGACAAGGTTCGAAAATGAGGTACCACCGCCACCACCACCTCCTACTTTTAGAGTCGAGGAGGATCGGGCCGGTGGTGAGGCGGTATCGCAAGTGTTTTGCGAGTCTTGGAGATGGTGGTGGGGGTGGTGGAAATGTGGGAGCTCGAAAATCTGTTCCCGGCGACTTCGATCTAACGGAGCGGAGGTATTCCGAGTGTGTCGAGTGGCACCCAGTCGTGAGAATCTTGGCTAGAGTCAATCGAAAGAATCATGGATGGGCGGTGTCGCTAAAGGATGAAGCGTATCGGTGGTGGCTTACGGTTCGAGATGGGGCTACAGCAGATGATTTGACTTGGGAGTATTTTGAACCACCTATCGGAAAAAGTATGTGGGCACCAGCTACTGCGACGCAGCCAGAGAAAGGCTTTTCGGGGTTAGTGCAAGGAACTAAGTCCGTGTCGGAATATGAGGCGGAATTTTTAAGGGTGAGTAGGTATGCGAGAGGCATCGTGTCTCATCGAACATGAGCGCTGTGTCCGCTTTGAGGACGGACTCGAGATGATTTGAGATTACTTGATTGCCCCACAGCGAGTTCGTGAGTTCTCATCTCTAGTGGAAAAGGCTAAGGTAGTAAAGAAGGGATCAGGAGAGGGTGTGAGGCAAAGTTATAGTAGGAATAATCGTAAGAGAGGATTTGGGTCATTTGGATCAAGCGGTAGTGTTCGAGAAAAGGCTAGGCCAAGTGGGCCAAATCGGCGGCAAGGCCCACGACTACTAATCGAGGCCGACTCAGCAGAATCATTGTGGAAAGACCCATTGGGGAGGTTGTTGGACCGGTGATAAAGGATGTTTTGAGTGTGGGTCTTTGGAGCATCGTGTCAGAGATTGTCCCCGAAAACTAGCTAAGAATCAGCCGGAGGGGCAGAATCGTACTCAGAATAGAAGTGTGGGACCACAGAGGGGTCGTGGTAATGGCAGAGGAAACAACGGTCCTAACCAGAGGTCGTGGAACTCAAGGCGCGAGGTTCGGGCAACACGAGGCTAGGCGGCTGGCTTAGTTTACGCAGCGAGGTGTCGCGAGGAAGGTGACGCACCGGATGTCATAACCGATGCGTTTTCAATTTTTGGTTTTCCTTATGTTGCATTGATTGATGTGGGCTCGACGACTCGTACATTGCTAGTAGTGTGGTAAGAACTATGGACCTAAACTCTGAAGCGCTTCTAGGAGATGACTGTAGTTAGCCCTTTAGGTCACTCTGTAATAGTAGACAAACTTTATAGAGGCGTACCCCTAGAACTCCAAAGGGTAGTATTTGTGGTCGATCTAATGGAACTACCGTTTGGGGAGTTCGATTTGATCCTTGGAATGGACTGGTGGTTAAGTATCGTTTAATTTGGATTGCGCGGCTAAGCGCATGGTTCTTAAGACGGTGAAGGTGATGAAGTGGTTATGATAGGAGATAGAAGGAATTACCTATCCAATGTAGTATGCGCCTTGAAATTTGAAAAGATGGTCGGGAAGGGTTGTGAGGCGTATTTGGTTCAAATCGTGCTTTGGAAGCTAAGGGGTTAGTAGTTGGAAAGGTCCGAACGGTTGGGGAATTTCTTGATGTGTTCCCGTAAGAGCTTAAGTGCAGCGGCCGGATCGGGAAGTCGAATTCGGTATAGACTTGCTACACCAGGCGGCTTTGTGTCTATAGCACCATACCGAATGGCACCAAAGGAATTGGTGGAGCTAAAGGCTCAAATTCGGGAGCTCTTGGATAGAGGTTTATTCGACCAAGTATATCTCGCGGGAGCACACGTGTTGTTTGTCAAGAAGAAGGGCGGTTCTATGCGGATGTGCATCGACTACCGTCGTTAAACAAGTTAACGATCAAAAACAAGTACCCGTTGCCTCGAATCGATGATTTGTTTGACCAACCGAAAGGTGCGCGTCGGTATTCTCAAAGATTGACCTTAGGTCGGAGTTATCATCAATTAAGGGTGAAGGAGGTGATGTTCACAAGGCGGCATTCGAACTCGGTATGGGCATTTCGAGTTCTTGGTGATGCCATTCGGGTGACCAATGCACCGCGGCATTTATGGACTTAATGAATAGGGTATTTCAACGATTACTTGGACCAATTCGTCGTGGTGTTCATAGACGACATATTGGTTTATTCAAAGACGAGAAGAGGAGCATGACAAGCATTTACGGATAGTTCGCAAGTATTGAGGAGAAGCGGTTATATGCCAAATTCGTAAGTGCGAATTTTTGGTGAGGAAGTGGCTTTCTTAGGGCACGTGGTCTCGGCGGAAGGAATTAGAGTGGACCTCGCAAGATTGAAGCGAGTATTGGATTGGAAACCACCTAGGTCGGTGTTTGAAATACGAAGTTTTCGGGTTTAGCAGGTACTATCGGAGAGATTCGTGGAAGGATTCTCTCTAATAGCGTGTACTGTTAACTAAGTTACTAAGGAAAGGTGTTCCATTTGTATGGACGGAGAAGCGACAAGGAAGCTTTGATAAGCTAAGGGAAATTTTGACGGAAGCTCGGTTTTGAGTACGACCAAGCGGGAAAGTTATTCACGATCTATTGTGATGCATCTCACCTTTGGTTTGGGATGTGTGTTGATGCGAGGATGGGAAGGTAGTAGCCTATGCATCCCGTCGATTAAGACCGCATGAGGTTAACTACCCAACATACGACTTGGAGTTAGCGGCGATCGTCTTTGCTCAAGATATGGAGACATTATTTGTATGGGGAGAAATCGATAGTCTACGGATCACAAAAGCTTGAGGTATCTTCGACTCGAAGGATGCGAATGCGAGGCAGTGTCGGTGGATTGAACTACTAAAGGACTACGATTGTTCAATCGAGTACCATCCGAGGTAAGGCTAATGTGGTAGCCGACGCGTTGAGCCGGAAGGTGGTAGCGGACTTAAGAGCAATGTTCGCTCGGTTGAGTCTATATGATGATGGGAGTCTTTTGGCGGAACTTCAAGTAAAACCAACATGGATTGAGAGATTAAGGAAAAGCGGTTAGTGGATGAAGGCTTGAGCGCTAAGAGGGTACAAGTTCGGGATGGTGGTTTGGAAGGGTACAATCTATCTAGGGATGGAGTGTTATGTTTTCAAGGGCGCATGCATGCATGAAGAAGGGCGAAGAGTTGAGGCGGAAAATTCTCCACGATGCACATAGCAGCCCATATGCTATGCATCCGGGAGGAGGCAAGATGTATGGAGATTTGAAAGCAGATTACGGTGGCGGCCGAGGCGTGAGATAAGCGAGTTCAGTAGGAAAGTGTCGACATGCCCGGCGAGTTAAGGCTGAACATCGATTACCATCGGGACTACTTCAACCGATAAAGATCCTCAATGGAAATGGGAGAGGATCACCATGGATTTCGTTAGTGGGCTACCCTCACGCCCAACAAAAAGGATGCGATTTGGGTAATTGTGGATCGCTCGACTAAATCAGCTCACTTCATGCCGGTGAGAATGGATTACTCACTCCGAAGCTAGCGAAGGCAGTATATGGGTGAAATAGTGAGGTTGCATGGTGTGCCATGATCGATTATCTCGGATAGGGATCCCGATTCACGTCAAGGTTTTGGAAAGCGTTGCATCAAGCTTTGGGTACACGGTTGATTTTCGATGACGGCTTTCCATCCATAGTCCGACAGACGATCGGAAAGGGTGATCTGAGATCTTAGAAGACATGTTAAGAGGTTGTGTCTTGGATTTTAGTGGTAGTTGGGAAGAGTACCTACCATTAGCGGAATTCGCTTATAACAATAGTTATCAAGCGAGTATTGAGATGGCTCCATACGAGGCCCTATATGGACGAAAGTGCCGTACTCCTACATGTTGGACGGAGTTGGGGAACGACAAGTTCGGGTCCGAATTGGTAACCGAGATGGAAGACAAAGTCAAGGTGATTCGGTCTCGTCTCAAGGAAGCATCGAGATAGGCGAAGTCTTATGCCGATCTCAAACGCAAGGAAATGGAGTATCTTTGTGGGAGACAAGGTCTTTTCAAGGTGTCGCCTTGGAAAAAGGTGTTGAGATTTGGACGAAAAGGAAGCTGAGCCCAAGGTTCATCGGGCCATATCTGATGTAAAGCGAGTAGGACCGGTAGCTTATCGGCCTAGAGTTGCCGCAGAACCGAATCGAGATCCATGATGTCTTTCATGTATCGATGTTGAGACAGTATCGGTCGAGATCCTTCGCCGCACGTCGTGCCGATGGTGAGATTGAGGTGGTCGGATTTATCATTTGAAGAGGAACCGGTTCAGATTGTAGACCGAGATGTGAAGGTTCTACGTAGGAAGGCGGTGCCTTTAGTGAAAGTAATATGGCGGAACCACTGAGTGGAAGAAGCTACGTGGGAGCCCGAGGAGGTGATGCGGCAAGCAATACCCCATCTCTTTTGATCAAGGAATTTCGAGGACAAAATTTATTTTAAGGGGGTAGAAGCGTAACATCCCAAAAATGGGGTTATTTGGAATTTAATTATTTTTCTTATTATGAACTTTGTGATATTATTTATGGAATGTTAAGGCTTAATTATGGATTTTTACTAAGCTCGAGTAGTGGGAAAAATATTATTTTCAAGCTTTGAGGTAGGGAGCCTTAACAAGTGGGGGTTATAAGAATAAATAAGGGATAATTTGACACAAAAATCAGCTTGGAAAAGTGGCAAAAGAAGGCCACTTAGGGGCTAGTGTTGGCGCCACCAAGGGAGCTAGGGAGCTTGTGTTCGAGTCGCAGACATCCTTCTTTTACACTCCAAGGGGCGGCACAAGTGGGAGAATTTTTCTCCTTCAAACTCTTTTATTAAATATTATTATTAAAGGATAATATGAGAGTTTTATTTGTTTAATTATAGTGATAATACGAGGATATTCATGGATAATTAATGGATTATTATGAGACTATTATTGAGTATTCAAAATTATTTAAATATTTTCAAATGGGTGGCCTAGAGAAAAACTAGGTGTTTGCGAATTTGGAACTCCTTGGATGGGAGTGGGACTGCAAGAAGCTTTCTAAGGAGGCCGAATTTGTTTAGTAAATCATTTGCTAATTTCGGCTAAGCACTCTCCCATAGTTCAACTCTCCTCTTCTTTTCAACCTTGAGCAAAACTGATAACACTAAACCCTCTCATTCTTCTTCTTCTTTTATTTCCTTTCTTCACAAAACTCTTGTGCCGAAACCTACCTTGTTGAATCCTCTCTTCTCTTAACCCCATTAGCCGAATATACATCATATTCTTGTGCCGAAACTTCTTTCTCTGATTTGGAGGTCTCTAGCCGAATCTCCTGTTTACTTCTTTAGCTTTGGCCGAATATCAAAGTGGTTAGATCCCTTCAAGTTATTTTTGTTGTCGATCGATTTGAAAAGGTGAGTAGCCATAGCCGAATGCTATTCTTCTCTCTTCTCTTATATGGATTTAAGGAAAGCTAGAAATCCGACATATTCTAATGGTTGGCTAAACTTTCTTTTGAAGCCGATTCACCTAAGACTCGGGATCTCAAAGCAGTGGATCTGAACCATTTGTCTTTGTCAATCAAATTGGTAAGTAAAGTGGTAAGTACCTACTCATAAGGAAATTACTCTTCTAATTGAGAAAAGCAGAAGGTTATTAAGAGGCTACTAATAGTTGCCGATTTTAGGAAGCCAAACCATTTGGAGTATAGTGACTTGGGTTCAAAGATATTCAGTAAGATTTCGGGTTCACAAGGAACCCTCTCTAATAATTTAATTTGGCCGAATAGGCCATAAGACTAACCCATGAATTTGGCCGAATATAGGATAAGTAGATCTGTGGAGACCAACTTTCTTTTAGGATTTAGTCTATTCGGTGGTGACAGTGTGTACATACACACGTATAATCATTTAAATGTGCTTTGAGTGTTTTGTATGCTAACTCGATTTGTGTAGCAATGGATTAATACCATAACGGTATGAGTGGTGATTCGGTAAGTACACGTTAATATGAATGTGTTATTGATGCTTTTGGGAAGCATGGTTCATATGTTACATGTGATAAATGTATGAGATCTATTCATGATTATTTGGCTATTGTGGGTTAAATGAGTGGAGGGGCGGTGATATTTCGTCTTGTCGACGAGCACCGGTGTTTTGGTAACACACACTGTGACTATATGTCACCAGAGGTTTGGTACCTCCAGAGGTTTGGTACCTCATAGCGACTTCGCCCTCGTGGTTAACACCACCGTGGGTTGGCCCCACTTGAGATATGGGATCGTCTACCAGTGATTTGGTATCACACGATGGGTTGGCCCCATCAATTGATTCGTGTCTCACGGACACCGGTGTTTTGGTAACACATCGTGACTATATGTCACCAGTGGTTTGGGCACCACCGGTGTTTTGGTAACACATTGTGACTACGGTCACAAAGTGGTTTGGTACCACATGGGGTAGACAAAGGCGTTTGGTTGGCTAGGTTGGGGGCACATAATATTCGCATATTAATCGTATATATGTTGTGTATGGAAATGTTTTTTAAAACGGGGGAAGGGTTACATACTGAGTCTTGGTGACTCACCTTCTCCTTTAACATTTTTCAGGTGACTCGTAGATGGCGGTTGAGGAGCCGGTTGGACTCGAGGTGGCCATGCAGTGGACTTGAATAAATTGAACTTTAAACTTAGCTATTTTATTTTATTATTGGTTTATTTTTATTTTGGTTGTAATAAGGCCTCCATAAACTTTACTTTTGTTATTTCTTATATGTTGGATACTTTGTTTTAAACTATATTATTAAAACTGCATTAAAATCACATGTTTTCTTAAATTAACACGAAAATGTTTTATCGTGCCATCGAGCACATTCGAAATTTGTATAATAACTCGACTCAATTAAATTTCCAAATTAAATCTAAGTATGGTTTGGCAAGATAACCAAAAACTAGGAGTTTTGTAAAACCTAAATTGGTTTTAAAATGGCTTCAAAAAGTTTTCTCCGTAACAAACCAAATTCGGTCGTAATGTTTGGGCCGGGTTTGGGTTGTTACAGAAGTCTAGGTGGATTCCTCCTCGGGTATTGTCTTAGTCAATTGGTTTTTCTCACGAGTGTTTTCCCAAGTTCGTTCCCTTTATCTTAGCATCTTTAGCTTTGTAGTTAGTTAATTTTAGATTAAATAACAAATTCTCTTGTTTCTTAGGCTAAATAATAAAAAGAAAGTTAGTATTAGTACTTCTGGTTCCCTTGGGTTCGACAATCCGGTCTTGCCACTAAGCTATACTACTGTTCGATAGGTGCACTTGCCTCAATCATTGTCATAGTTAGTTTCTAGGCTCGATCATTCTTTATATAAATTTTTAAGACTCTAACGTAAACGATCAAGTTTTTGGCGCCGTTGCCGGGGAACCAAAACATTAAGAAAGCTCAATTTTTATTACTTTAGCCATTTTTTATTTTTTGCAATTTACTTTTATTTCTTATTTTGTTTTTAACTTTGCTAATTTTTCTTCTTTTATTTTATTCCTTGCAGGTACCTATAGTTTATGACTAGAAGGAACCCGACAGGACCCTTAGTTTACGACAGTGATATTGAAGGTATCGCTTGCAGAAATCATAGAGAAATAAGGCGAAGCTTAAATTACATAGAAGAAGAGCAAGAAGACGAAGTTAATACTACCGAAGAGATGGCTGAAAACAATCCGCCACCTCCAGAGATGGCCGAAAATCTTGCTCCTCGAACTATGTATGATTATGCTAGACCTAATTTAACAGGAACTGAGTCAAGTATCGTTAGACCTGCTATCGCTGCAAATAATTTTGAACTGAAACCTAACACAATTCAGATGATAAATCAATTTGTTTAGTTTGATGGTTTGCGAGATGAAGATCCAAATAATCACTTGGCGAATTTCCTAAAATTTTGCGACACTTTCAAAATAAATGGCGTTACTGATGATGCCATCTGTCTTCGGTTGTTTCTCTTTTCTTTGAGGAATAAAGCCAAACAGTGGTTGCATTCTCTTCCACGAGGGTCAATCACTACATGGGAGCAAATGACCGAAAAATTTTTATTAAAATATTTTCTACCGGCTAAAATGGCTAAGTTGAGGAATGATATCTCTTCTTGTGTGCAGATGGATCTAGAAACTCTTTACGACGCGTGGGAGAGATACAAGGACTTGTTGAGAAGGTGCCCTCACCATGGGCTACCTCTATGGCTACAGGTTCAAACCTTCTACAACGGTGTGAACCCCTCAACGAGGCAGTTGGTCGATTCAGCCACTGGTGGAACGCTGAACAACAAAACTCCTGAAGTAGGCTACGAGTTTATAGAAGAGATGTCACTGAATAACTATCAATGGCAAGTTACAAGGACAAGGCCAACCAAAGCAACTGGATTTTTCAACCTCGACGCAGTAACCATGCTATCGAATCAAGTAGAGATGTTAAATAAAAAGATTGATGGTTTGTGTTCTTCGCAGGTACATCCAGTTATGCAGTGCGAAACAAGTGGAGGCGTGGTGAATCCTGAGTACCCACCCTACGGTCAGGGCATGGAGAGCGAACAGATGAACTATATAGGTAATAATTTTAGATATCAGAATAACCCCTATAGTAACAATTATAATCCAGGTTGGAGGAACCACCCCAATTTTTCGTGGGGAGGTCAAGGAAACCAGAGACAACAGCTCCCTCTAAACTTCCAACAACAGCCCTACCCACAGGAAAAGAAGCCGAACCTTGAGGAGATGCTGACAAAATTCATAGCAGTCTCAGAAACACGTTTCAAAAATACCAAGAAAACTCTTAAAAATCAACAAGCATCGATACAAGGGATCGAGAATCAATTAGGGCAACTCACTAAGCTAATCTCCAAAAGACCACAAGGAAGCTTGCCAAGCAACACGGAAACTAACCCGAAAGAATAAATTCACACCGTTACGGTTCTCGATATTGAAGGGTTAGATGAACCAAAACAAAGGGAAGAGATTGTGGTAGAAGAAGGTAAGGTCGAGGTAAACCATGACAAACCAAAACCGGTAATTAAAGAGTACCAACCTCGTATACCATACCCCGATGCGTTGAAAAAAGAAAACACAGAAGAACAATTTGGTAAGTTTCTTAAAATTTTAAAGAAATTACATATTAACTTACCGTTTCTTGAAGCTCTTTCGCAGATGCTAGATTCAAGGAAATTTTTAAAAGAGCTTTTGATAAACAAGCGGAGGTTAGACGAGGCATCTCATGTGGAGCTAAACGCAATGTGCTCAGCAATTCTACAAAATAGACTACCATGGAAATTAAAAGATCTAGGGAGTTTTACAATTCCATGCTTAATTGGTAGTTTATCTATTGATAACGATTTAGCTGATTTAGGGGCAAGCATAAATGTTATGCCTTATAAATTGTTTAAACAACTAGGTCTAGGGAGACCCAAACAAACTAGGATGAGCATTCAACTAGCTGATAAAACTATTAGAATCCCTAGGGGTATAATTGAAGATGTACTCGTTAAAATTGATAAATTCGTATTTCCAGTAGACTTTGTTGTTTTAGACATGGATGAAGACAATAGTATCCCTTAATTTTAGGAAGACCTTCCAGAACTAAAATTGATGTTGGTACAGGAGAACTCATACTCCGAGTAGGTGACGAATCAATCAGTCTTCAAGTTCTCGACTCAATCAGGACATCAAGTGATAGAGGTGAGAAAGTAAATTCAATTGATAACCAATTAGTTAAACCTTCTTTCCAGGAAGCACCATAGAACCACACAACTGAGCTAGATCCTAGACATCATGCCAACAAAGAAATAATTCATGAGGATCGAAGGCTTCATATTGATGAACTAGACGAGTGGAAGACACACTTCAAGGAAAAACTAGGAATACACGAAGCGAAACCGAGGGAACCACCAGACGAGTTAGTAGGAACAGCAAATCACTTCAAAATAGGAGATCAGGTATTGTTAGATAAAACAGACCCTCGAATTGTTCCTCCCGACCCTAATACAAACAAAGAAATCTCTTTTAAGGTAATCAATATTTTCCCATACGGAACAGTCGAGGTAAGTAATCCTATCTTCGGCACTTTTAAAGTAAATACTACTCGACTCAAACTTTATCATGATAATAGAACTAATAGCATGAGAGAGGATGTTCAACTCTTCAAACCACCCTGATTATGCGAATGAGAGGTAAGTCTAGCTTAAGACTATAAAGGAGCGCTTCTCGGGAGGCAACCCGAACACTAACTCCATTAATTTTTACATTTTTATTTTTACTTTTATTTTTACTTTTCAACATTTAATTTTAAACTAAACAAAGTGCAAATTTCCATACCACACGGCCTTGCACACGGCCATGGCCATGGCCGTGTGGACACTACGGATTTTCGTACTAACATGGCAGAGACAGTACAAGTCAGGACGAATAATATCTTTGAGTCACGGGCTTCAACTAACTCGCCACGGTCGTGCGATGCGGCCGTGGCTGACACTGTTTGATCATACACGGGCATGGGAGAAACGAACGAAGCATAACACGGCCGTGCGATACGGCCGTGTGACACAACACGCCCATGGGACACGGGCGTGGGGATGTACCAGATTTGGATTCCCTATTTAACACACCCCTTGTTCCCTTTTTCACCCACTCCCCATTTCCCCTTCTACTCCTATTTACCTTCAAACCCTCATTCTTTCATTGTTTCTCTAGTTTTTCTTCTACAAGTCCTGATACGCCGTCCAAATTTCAAAGAAGCAGAAGGATCCTAGCACAGTCCCCCTGTGCGAGACCGATCTACATAAGTTCATGCCGGCCGCTTCATTAATTCAACATGCCAAGGACATTTGAGGCCATTTAGTTTTTATTTTTCTTTTCTCTTCTCCTTTATTTTCCTTCTCTTTATCTATTTTATGCTTAATTTAGTATATTTTATTTTAGTTTCTTGGTTTTAGGTTCTAAAGGCTGCTTGGAAATCACCACACCACAACCACTGCCAACTCCAACTCGGCATGAATTTCCCTCGTTTCTTTTCTTTGACTCCATCCAAAATTCGGGAAGTTTCACTTCTATCCCTATCTTTTGATCTTCTTACTATATTGTTTTTATATATCTTTGTACATTGAGGGCAATGTACATCTTAAGTGTTGGGGGGGAGAATCTTAAAAGTGCCTAACTTTTTCATTATTCTCAAATCCTGAATTATATCTTGTTTCTTAAGTAATTTTCTCATATTACTATTAGAATAGAATTTCCTTTGATTTATGATTTTTATTGATATATTTTTGATTAAGTTATAGATCATTGTGCATTGATGATTTAAACTTTAAGATACTAGGGAATCAAGCATGATAAGTCTATTTTTCAGAAATTAAATTTTTTTTTAGGTTGTCTACCTGAATCTAATTATTACTTTGAAGTTTGGAATTTACGAGGTTGACATCAAAAACCCATAATTTTTGTGAGATTTTGAGCCTTATAGAGCATATATTCTTTTTCTTGCTCACTTTATTGATTATGAGTGTGTCAACATTGATCTATTATTCTAGAACTTGCATTGATTATACATGCCGAGACCACACCTTTGATTTGATATACTAAGATGATAAAGGCACCTAGGTTTTAACCCACTTACTCCACTAAAATCCTACCCTCACAATTAACCCCTAGTGAACCCCTTTGATCCTAACAACCCTTTTTATTGACTCACCCACTAATATTAACCCAAAACCCTTTGTATTCGTTATCGCCATTCTTCTTGACTACCCCTATATCGAGATTTGATTTGATCAATTACTTAACTATTTTCTTTATCAGTTGTTAAATTCTATCTTATTATTACTTTATTTGTTCTTAAAAAAACGAAGTATATTCATTATTAGTTCTATGTTCTATGAGCTAAAAATAGTTAAATTCACATCTTTAGAAGAAGCTCGTGTTATTATTAGTATTATGAGTTTTCAATTGATGTAATTATTTACTAACAGTTCGTTATTTCTAGTTAGGTAATTTGTCAGGTCAGTCTCGATTCTAACCCTCTAATTTACCCTTTATCCACACCTTTAACCCAAGCCCCGTTACAACCCTGTTAAAGACATTTTGATTTGTGTATCATCTCATATTATAGTGGTGGAGATTTGATTTTCATGCAAGCCTATGGGATTAACTTTTCATGTTTGACTTATGAGTGCTTTTTCCTGAACCTTAAACACCTCGAGTGATTTGAGTGAATCTTTAGTGAGGATGTCAATCCTTGTCGATTTTGAATCAGAGGTAATTATTTAGATGAGGGGAAACACCTATGTTTTCATGCCACAAAATGTATGACTTAGATTGTTTGAATCTTTAGGACTCTTTGAGTTGAATTATCCATGTATGAATTATCTTTGAATTATGATAAAACATTATTGATGAATATTATGAATCGAGGAAGTTCATTTTAATTGTGAGTTGAGAATTTTGCTTGAGGACAAGCAAAAGCTTAAGTGTGGGGGTATTTGATGAATCGTAATAGTAACATATTTTAATCCCACATTTAGCATACTTTTGGATGATTTATCCCTTGAATTATGTAATTTGGTGCTCTTAATCCTTTAATTTCATGTTTTATACTCAGGAGAGCATAGGAGGATGAAAAGAACGAGAAACGGGTTTAAAACAGACCAAATGGGCCAAAGAAAGAAATCGACACGGTCTGGGCGAAAGTCACACGGCCGTGCCTCATTGATAGACTCGAACACGACCTAGCCACGATTCACACGGGCGTGTGCCAAGGGCGTGTCCCTACCGTGACAAAGAGGAATTTAACTCAAATTAGGATACTTAGAGGCAGAGAAACACATTCCAAAGTCTATATAAACACCCTAAGTATGACCTAAAAAGGGGAGTCGACAGAAGCCTTCTGTCAGGGGCGTCCAGCTAGGCCAAGGAGTCGAGCCAGATGGGTCAGAATTGTGGAATTTACTCGAAGAAAGCCAGTTGATTCATCTCAAGAAGTCAGAGTCATACTCAAGAAGGGATATCTTCTCTTCAATTCCTACAGGGAGTTTTAGGGTTTTTCTTATGTTTATTTTATCTTTTCTTCTGAGATGTATTCTTTTATAATTATGAACTAAACCCTCAGATACTTGAGGGGGATGAAACCTAAGATGAATCTTGTTATCGTTTGCTGAACTATATGATAAATACTTGATTTGTTCTTAATTATGTGTTCTTAATTCTTGTTTTGATATTTTCGGGATATTGATTCAAGTATTGATGTGCTTAGGTGGAGGAGCAAAAGTCCCTGCCTAAGGGTAGATCTAGCATAGTTAAGCGGAGTTGCTCCCGCGCCTAGAGATAGGGTGACGAAAATCTGCCAGATTAGGGTGAAACCTAATATGAGAGTCCATAGATCGAGTTAATGCAATTCTAGGGGTTTTAATTAGAAAGATATTTCAATTAATCAACCTAGGGTTAGACGTTAGTAGCCTCGAGAGAGGTATTAATATAAATTAGGGAATCCTACGGATCAAGTCAAGTGAATAAATCGTCTGATTAAGAGTTAGATAACAAGTGAAGTCTAGGTGGATTCTTCCTCAGGTATTGGCTTAGTCAATTGGTTTTTCTCACGAGTGTTTTCCCAAGTCCGTTCCCTTTGTCTTAGCATCTTTAGCTTAGTAGTTAGTTAATTTTAGATTGAACATCAAATTCTCTTGTTTCTTAGGCTAAATAATTTTAGAGTTTTACTTTTAGTTTTTATTTTAGTTCTTGTTTTTTTATTCAGTAGATTAAGATTGTTCATCGCTTATTCTATTAAGGATCGTAGTTCAAGCTTCAATTATTATTCAGGATCTTTCTCTTTTCTTTACTTTGTTCTTGCAATATTTTATGTTTCAATTCAAATCGAAGATGTTATTAGACAAATCGATGAATAACTAAACCCTTAGGGAGATTAAAAAAAGGGTGTGGGATTAGTTGAGAACTATTTAGGGTTTCTTAATGGATCAGTTGGTTTGAGAAAATAAGACTTAAACCTAGGAAGTTATTTAGGTAGAAAGGAATCCAATAGGAGAAGTCTGCTGGGCACCCCTTAGCCTGACCCACCTTGACCTGTGACATTGAAAGATAAGTAGTGTTTGATAAGATATTAGATTAGTAGAAGGCCGAGAGGCCCTTCTAGGTTAATGACTAGCTGGTTGAATGGAACCCGAAAGAGGAGTTAACTATGGACACTAGAGCAAGCTAGTCTTCTGCCCTTAGAATTTGAGAAATACATAATTTGTTCATTCCAATATTTTATATTCTTTATATTATTATTTTTTTCACTTCTTTTATGAATACATAATTTGGATAAAGTACTATTTAGACCTATTAGCGTAGAAGTTAGTATTAATTTAATCAAGCCTCCTTTGGGTACGATCCTTGAAATACTTTTGTGTATCATTGTAACTTTTATATTACAACCTGACTTATATAATTACGAACACCATGTTAGTTTTTATCTTTAGTTCAAAAATTATCACTTCCAAAGTTTTTATCTTTAGTTGAAGTATTCTCACTTCCAACGTTAGTACGTTGGGAGGTGGTCAGAAGTATATCCTGACCTTCTGGCCACTTACATATCGAGTTATGATTTTGATATTCACATCCCAATAGAAATATTTTTCTTCTACAAAATATCATAAAGCAAAGTAGCTCAAAAATTACTGACTCTGAATACATTTCAAGCAGGGGATATTCTAGTACACACATAGTGCATCCATATATTAGCAATAGGAAATATATTAGCTTGATTAAACAACACTGGAAAACTAGTGCCAGATTGGCATTTCCATTCGCCTCTCCCTTCGATTAAGTAATTTTTGATGTAGTCCATATCTATATTTTGATAAAAAGTTAAATTCATTTTTTTGCAACAAACCATACATATAACATGGAGCATTATAAAATCTACAGATTTCTAGGGGAGATATGAAGACTTCTTTACCCCTCACAGTTACGTGCGACCGTAACTCGTCCAATGGTCTCTTTGGTTCTCATTCTTTTAGCGAAGTGTAAAATTCTTGTACAACCGAGATCATAGCGGTCCTATTAGGGTTTTACAAAATTTTTCCCATGTACGGTATTGTATTGGATCCCATATATCGCTATATAGAGTCATTAATGGCTCGAAACCATTTTTTTGATCGGTGTGTTACCCTAAAGTTTGAAGTAGTACTTTTCAACTTCTTTGTCTCTAACACTAATGAGGTTATTTTCCATTGATGACTTAATGTTTTTGGTTCTTCTTGTTCTCTTAGAAGCCAAAATCTAATCGTGTTCTAGATCAACCACAACTTTCTAGCCAAGCAAAATAACCTACAAATCGACTGACAAACCAAAATATGGGCAACCAAAGGATTTGGAATGCTAAACCTCATTTTTTGATTTTTTTGACTTTATTGAAATATTCGTTCATCGTGTATTCAGTGCCTTGTACCTGAAACACAAAGGAATCACAAAGGAGAAGAAAAGAAATAAGAATGCAACAGAAAAGAAAGAAAAGAAATAAGGAAAATCTTGAAAAAAAAAGAGAAAATAAGGAGTGGAGAATGTTTGGAGGTTAGTAATGTTGTTCTGGGGTGTCAGAAGGATGTTAAGTATGTTTAATCAGGGATTTTAGGGTTAAAAAGAAGTGGATTTTAAGGAAAAATTCTACGAGTCACGTGAAAAATTTAGTTATTCTACTGTAGACCAGACTCGGTGTCTCGCGAAACTAAACTTCAAAGCTTCAAATTTTTATTTTGAAATATCGTGTTGTGACGTCGTGTTCGATTTCACGACACTACCCTTGTATTTTCAAAAAAATTGTTTCAAATTTCCTTATCACGATACCAAGGTTCGGTGTCGCAACACGGGTGATAGACCGTAAAAGTAACATATTTTAATCCCACATTTAGCATGCTTTTGGATGAATTATCCCTTATTTTATGTAATTTGGTGCTCTTAATCCTTTATTTTCATGTTTTATACTCAGGAAAGCACCGGAGGATGAAAAGAACAAGAAACGGGCTTAAAACGGGCCAAATGGGCCACATCACGAAATCGACACGGCCTGGACCCAATACCACACGGTCGTGCCTCATTAGTCGACCCAACACGACCTGGCAGCGATTCACACGGGCGTGTGCCATGGCCGTGCCCCTGCCGTGGCAAAGAAAAGTTTCATTTGGATTGGGATACTTAGGGGCAAAGAAACACATTCCAAAAGCCTATATATACACCATAAGTATGTAACATCCTAGATTAGGGGTTATGCATTTAATGCATAATTCAAGTGATAGTAGGCTTGGGGTGTGTTTGGATATATTTTAGGAATTTTTGAGAACTTTAGGTGAAATGGAAAAAAAACTTTGGAAAATATTGGAATTTTAAGTAAAAAGGGGAAACTAGGCAGGGAGGCCTTAAAAGAAATTTTGTGGAGTTTAAGACACAAGAAATCGATTGGCAAGGTGGCTTGGGGCGCTAAGGTGCAAGGGGAAGTGGCGTCAAAGGAGCTTCAAGGGGATGAGGTTCGAATCACGTTGTGATGAGGAGTGTTTTTATTTTTGTATTTTGCGTCAAGAAGGGAAGTTGGGCTAAGGAGGCTTTAAGGGAATTTGTGAGGAATTTGGACATGAAAGTGAGCTGGGTAAAGTGGCTGCAAGGCACCACTTAAGGCCTTGGAAAGGACGCCTTGAGCAGGGAGGTTCGAGCGCGTGGGAAGCAAATGGGCATTTATTTTTGCGTCAAGAAGGAGCGTGGCTAAGAAGGACTTAAAAGGAATGCAGGCGAAGCATGTCACAAAAAGCGCCTGGGTAAAGTGGCTTGGACGCTTGCGAGAAAGGGAGCTTCAAGAGGGCTCAAGTTCGAGTCTTGTTGACAGCGTAAGCGTGTTTTTATTTTTCCAAGTTAGCGCTGAGGGAGAAGAAGGCCTTAAAAAGTATTGTTGGGGGTTTATGACACAAAGGAGCTAGTAGCAAAGTGGTACAGTAGCGTGTGGTGACTCAGTGGTCCCATGTTCGAAACACAGGGGCGACAAATGGGTGTTTTATTTTATTTTTGCATGTGACGTCAAGAGAGAAGAGAAGAAGGGGACGGCACTTGGGACTTTCAATTGGAGGAGGATTTTAATTCTCCTATTAATTTTCGGCTAAGGTAGGATAAATGTGTTTTATTTATTTTAAGATGGTAGATAATAGATAATTGTTGTTTTATTTATTCAAGTAGGATAATTGTTGATTTAATTATTTTGTGCAAGATGAAGAAGAGATAAATATGGATTTATTTTATTTATTTTGGTTTAAATAGGTGATAAGAGATAATATAGGAGTTTGATAAGGGATTAATGTTGGATTAATTTATTTTATTTGTTAAGGAGATAATAGAGGAGATTAGCAAGGAGTTTGATAATAGCAAGGATATAGTAGCCGAATTCTTTATAAGGGGGGAAGTAATCATCTTTGATATTTTTTTCTTTAAATTTCTTTGTGCCGAATTTCTTCCCACTCACACCTCTCATTTTTTTCTTTCATCCAACACCAAATCTATTTCTATTTCTTTGAAGCCATAACCGAAGCTTAAAGTGCCTATTCTCTTTGTTTTGCCGCAAGTCACAAAAACTAAAATCCCTCTGTCATTGTTCTTCGTTGCCGAGATCTCCAAGCATAAAACCCTCTCCATTGTTGCGCTTTCCCTTCACCATTAAGTGCCGAAACCATCATTGTTGTGCTCTAAGCCGAATCTTTAAAGGAGGGTGCTGTCGACTACTTACTTTAGGCTCTTCAAAGTAAACGTGTAATAGTGGTAAGTGAATTCTCCTTTGGTAATTAGTTTTTGATTCTTCAAGGTAGGCCAATAAGGCATTCGACCAAGGGCCATCTTTAGAGTTTAAATGTGACCGATTGGTATTATGGTTAATTAGGGGGCAAGTCGACAGAAGTAGGACAAGCTTCGGGATTCAAGATTATTTCGGTAAGGATATTTAGTGAGTGTAGTTTCGATTCGATATATTTTGATTAAGGTATTAGTGTTTAACCGTTTGATCTGATTAAGTGTTGTCGATGGATGCGAATGCTAGTCAAGGAGGACAAGGGATAGTCCCTATCCCGAAGTTTAAAGGAGATCCGGTTTCTGCAGTTAGGGATTGGCCACCGGGGTGTGGACCAAGCGTCGAGCAAGAAAGTAGGCAAATAGCCGTAGTGTCGCTTAGCGATAGCATCGGGATCGAAAGCGTAGTTCTTCACGTTATAAGGTGTGTGATTAACCCACAGTTTTCCGGGTATATGATATGTATGTGAAATGTGTATGTGTTATGAATGTGCTAACTAGTGCAGTGGAAATTGTGATATGGATACCCTCAAGGGGTATGTCTATAATCCGGTAAGTACCAAACCTGATGATATGTGATTATTAATATGAATATGTGATAATATGCTTGATGAACATGCTCATGCATCATTACATTGTATCATTAATTTATGTGGCATGTGCATGGGTGGGATATGATATGAAAGAAGGTACGCGGGTGTACGAGTCACGTGGTTTGATGTTAGCCTTGAGCTACATCGTGGATTGACGTTGATCGAGGTCACGTTGTGGATTAATTGCGATTTAGTTCGCGTGGCTTGATGAGTGGCTATGTGCCTCATCGTGGTTGATATCGGCTATGTGCCATATCGTGGTTGATGAGTGACTATGTGTCCCGTCGTGGTTTTGGTGTTAGCTACGGCTACATCATGGATTGGCGCTGACTGAGGTCGCGTTGTGGATTATTGTGCTTAATTGCACGTGGACGGCATTGAATGCCTTTTTGGAGTGAAAAGGAGAGGGTGATTTGATAATCCCCTAGTGTGTGGTAGGCTGGATAAGGGGGTGTGTAGAGGATGGACCCTAGGCTGGGTTGGGCTTTATAATTGCATGATTTTGTATGTGAACATATGTGAAAGTGGGCCAAGCCCAGTGATATGTGGATTAATGTGGAAAGGGGCCAAGCCCAGTATATGAATGTGGATCATTGTGGAAATGGGCTAAGCCCGATATGTGGAAATTATGCGGTTAATTACCCCGTTAACTCCGATAAGTGACATGAATATGGGCCAAGCCTGTAATGTGTTATTATGTGAATATGTTATCTTGTTATCTCGATATATGGGTTAATATGTGGTTAACATGTGGGTGGAATTCAAAGTGGATTAATTACACACCGAGTCCGTGTGACTCACCCAAATTTTTATTAAAACATCGCAGATGATTCGTGGTGATTGGACCGGGTTGGAGTGGATACGAGGTGGCCCATGCAGAAGACATCTTCTTTATTTTGTTCAGATTATTACTAAGAACTTTTGTTTAATTATTTATTGTAATAAGGCCCAGTTAAAGTATTTGAACACATTTTTATTATGTTTAAGCTAGACGACCATTAAATTATTATTGGGAAGTGCTTTTAATTTTGGCAACTTATATTTTAAAAGCTTATAATAAAGTTTTAATTTGGATATTTTTATCAAGGTTATATTATTTAGAATTTTTAATTGGGCATGGTTTTCAAATGACAAAATTTTTAATGTTTTTCCCAAAAGTGAAATCAGTCTTCAAACATTTTTCTGCAGTGGCATTTCAAATTCGGTCGTAACGAATGGGCCGGGTTTGGGGTGTTACAAAGTATGACCTAAAAGGGGGGAGCCCAGTACCTTTGACAGGGTGATAAACCGTAAAAGTAACATATTTTAATCCCACATTTAGCATACTTTTGGATGATTTATCCCTTGATTTATGTAAAAAGGTGCTCTTAATCCTTTCTTTTTATGTTTTATACTGAGGAAAGCACCAGAGGATGAAAAGAACGAGAAACGGGCTTAAAATGGACCAAATTGGGCCAAAGTGAAAATTGACACGGCCTTGACTTGAGCCAACACGGGCGTGTCTCCCTGATAGAATAGAACACGGCCTGATTACGATTCACACGGGCGTGTCACCTCATTAAAAGTCCGAACACGGCCTAAAGACGATTCACACGGGCGTGTGCCATGGTCGTGTCCCTGTCACGGAGAAGAGCAATTTCACTCGGAAAAGGATTCTTAGGGGCAATGAAACCTATTTCAAAAGCCTATATAAACACCCTAAGTATAACCTAGAGGAGGGCGGTGAGCTAGGCCAAGGAGCCGAGCCGAAAAGGTTAGATTTGTGGGAAACACTCGAAGATAGCCAGTTGATCCATCTCAAGAAGCCGGAATTCTACTCAAGACGGTGGATCTCTCCTTCAATTCCATCAGGGGGTTTTAGGGATTTCTTATGTTTTGTTTTATCTTTTCTTCTGAGATGTTTTCTTTTATCATTATGAACTAAACCCTTCACATACCTAAAGGGGATGAAACTTAGATAAATCTTGTTATCGTTGGCTGAACTATATGATAAATATTTGACTTGTTCTTAATTATGTGTTCTTAATTCTTGTATTAATATTTCTGGGATATTGATTCAAGTTTGATGTGCTTAGGTGGAGGAGCAAAAGTCCCTGCTTAAGAGTAGATCTAGAATAATTAAGCAGAGTTGATCACGCACCTAGAGATAGGGTGACGAGATTTTGCCGGATTAGGGTGAAACCTAATATGGGAGTCCATAGATCGAGTTAATACAATTCTAGGGGTTTTAATTATAAAGAGATTTCAATTAATCAACCTAGGGTTAGACGTTATTCGCGCCGAGAGAGGGTTTAATATACATTAGGAGTCTTACGGATCAAGTCAAGTGAATAAATCGTGCAGTTCGTGAGTTATATAACAAGTGAAGTCTAGGTGGATTCTTCCTAAGGGTATCGTCTTAATTAACTGAGTTTTTCCAACAGTATTTCCCCAATTCATTCTTTTTGTCTTTGCGTCTTTAGCTTAGTAGTTAGTTAAATTTAGATTAAATAACAACTTCACTTATTTTAGGCTAGATGATAAAAAGAAAGTTAGTATTAGTACTTTTGGTTCCTTTGGGTTCGACAATCTGGTCTTGCCTAAGCTATACTACTGTTCGATAGGTGCGCTTGCCTCAAATCGTTGTCATAGTTAGTTCCAGGTTCGATCATTCTTTTTATAAATTTAAAACTCTGAAATCACAGCGATCACAGGGGGCATCTTCCTAGGCCAGAGAAGGTTGATTTGTGGGGATTCGCTCGAGGATAGCCAGTTGATTCATCTCTAGAAGCCGGAATTATACTCAAGACGGAGGATTTCTCCTTAATTTCCTTCAGGGAGTTTTAGAGATTTCTTATGTTTTGTTTTATCTTATCTTATGAGATGTTTTCTTTTATTGTTATGAACTAAACCCTTAGATACCTGAGGGGGATGAAACTTAGATGAATCTTGTTATCTTTTACTGAACTATATGATAAATATTTGACTTGTTCTTAATTATGTGTTCTTAATTCTTGTGTTGATATTTCGCGGATATTAATTCAGGTTTGATGTGCTTAGGTGGAGGAGCAAAAGTCACTGCCTAAGAGTAGATCTAGCATAGTTAAGCGGAGTTGATCACGCGCCTAGAGATAGGGTGACGAGATTTTGCCGGATTAGGGTGAAACCTAATATGGGATTCCATAGATCGAGTTAATGTTATTCTAGGAGTTTTAATTAGAAAGAGATTTCAATTAATCAACCTAGGGTCAGACATTATTCGCCTCGAGAGAGGGTTTAATATACATTAGGGAATCTTACGGATCAAGTCAAGTGAATAAATCGTCTGCAGTTTGAGTTAGATAACAAGTGAAGTCTAGGTGGATTCTTCCTTGGGTGTCGTCTTAATCAATTGGTTTTTCCTCAAGTTATTTTCCCAAATTCATTCTTCTTTGTCTTAGAGTCTTTAATTTAGTAGATAATTAATTTAGATTTAAAACAACAAATTCCCTTTATTTTAGGCTAAATAATAAAAAGAAAGTTAGTATTAATACTTTTAGTTCCTTTGGGTTCGACAATCCGGTCTTGCCTAAGCTATACTACTATTCGATAGGTGCACTTGCCTCAATCATTGTCATAGTTAGTTTCCTGGTTCGATCATTCTCGTTATTTAAATTTTTAAAACTCTGACACACGATCAAGTTTTTGGCGCCGTTGCTGGGGAATTAAAATATTAAGAAAGCTCTATTTTTATTACTTTAGCCATTTTTTTATTTTTTTTTGCAATTTACTTTTATTTTTATTTTTATTTTTACCTTAGTTTTAACTCTTCTAATTTCCTTTCTTTCTATTTCCTATCAGGTACCTATAGTTTATGACTAGAAGGAACCCGAGAGGACCTTCAGTATACGACAGTGATATTGAAGCTACCGCTCGCAGAAATCGCAGAGAAATCAAGCGAACCCTAAATTACCGAGAAGAAGAGCAATAAGACGAATCCAATCCTACTGAAAGGATGGATGAGAATAATCCACCACCACAAGATGTGGGAGAAAATAATGCTCCTCGTACTATGTTTGATTATGCTAAACCACATTTAACAAACAAATTAATCGAGTATTGTTAGGCGTGCTATAGCTGCTAATAATTTTGAATTAAAGCCTAACACTATACAAACGATTCAACAATTTGTTCAATTTGATGGTTTTGCGTGATCGAAGACCCAAATACTCATATAGCTAATTTTCTAGAGTTACGTGATACTTTCAAAATAAATGGCATTTCGATGATGCCATACGGCTTCGAGTTATTCCCTTTTCATTAGGGAATAAAGCCAAAAAGTGGTTAAACTTGTTACCACGAGGGTCAATCACCACATGGGATCAAATGACCGAAAAATTTTTATTAAAATATTTTTCGCCGGCCAAAACGGCCAAATTAAGGAATGATATCTCTTCTTTTGTGTAGATGCATTTAGAAACTTTATACGACGCATGGGAGAGATACAAGGATCTCTTGAGGAGGTGCCCACACCACGGATTACCTTTGTGGCTTCAAGTCCAAACTTTCTACAATGGTGTGAACCCCTCAACGAGGCAACTAATTGATTCGATCGCGGTGGAACCACGAACAACAAAACTCTGAAAGCGACCTATGAATTCATAGAGGAGATGTCACTGAATAACTATCAGTGGCAAGTTACAAGGACAAGGCCAACAAAAACAGCTGGAGTTTTCAACCTCGATGCAGTAACCATGCTATCAAACCAAGTAGAGATGATGAATAAAAAGCTTGATAGTTTGTGTTCTTCGCAGTACATCCAAAGTGATGCAAAGTGCGACGCAAGTGGAAGTGTGGCGAATCTCGAGTACCCACCCTACCAACCGGACACAGAGCTAATGATAAACTATATAGGTAACAATTTTGAGCTAATAATAATCCTTATAGTAATAATTATAATCCAGTTGGAGGAACCACCCAAATTTTTCATTGGGAGGTCAAGGAAATCAAGGAAATCAAAGACAACAACCTCCTCAAAATTTCCAAAATCAGCCCTATCCACAGGAGAAGAAGCCGAACCTTGAAGAGATGCTAACAAAATTCATGGTAGCCACAGATACCCGTCTCCAAAAAACTGAGACAACGTTTAATGATCAACAAGCATCGATCAAAGGGATCGAGAATCAAGTTGGGGAACTTACTAAGTCAGTTGGACAACTTGCAAAGTTACTTTCTGAACGACCGCAAGGGCATCTACCAAGCAATACTGAGATTAACCCAAAGGAGCAAATTCAACCCATAACAGCTCAAGAAAGTGAAGGGTTAGACGATCCCAATTCAAGGCAAGAGAATGTGATCAAAGAAGGTAAGGTTGAGGTAAGTAATAATAAGCCAAAATCGGTAATCAAAGAGTACCAACCTCGCATACCATATCCCGAAGCATTAAGGAGAGACGACATAGAGGAACAGTTCGGTAAGTTTCTTAAACTTTTAAAGAAATTACATATTAACTTACCGTTACTTGAAGCTCTTTCACAGATGCCAGATTCTAGAAAATTTTTAAAAGAGCTTTTAACGAACAAACGAAGGATAGGCGAGGCATCACACGTGGAACTAAAGCGCAATGTGCTCGGCAGTCTTGCAAAATAAACTACCACGAGAAATTAAAAGATCCGGGGAGTTTTACAATTCCATGCTTAATTGGTAGTTTATCTATTGATAATCGCGTTAGCTGATTTAGGAGCAAGCATAAATGTCATGCCTTATAAATTGTTTAAACAACTAGGTCTAGGGAAACCCAAACAAACTAGGATGAGCATTCAATTAGGCGATAAAGCGGTTAAAATTCCTAGGGTATAATCGAAGATGTACTCATAAAGATTGATAAATTCGTATTCCCAGTGAGACTTTGTCGTTTTAGACATGGATGAGGACAATAGTATCACCCTAATCTTAGGAAGACCATTTTTAGCAACTGCCAGGACTAAAATTGACATTGATGCAGGAGAACTAATACTTCGTGTAGGTAATGAGACAGTCACTCTCCAAGCTCTCGATTCGGCTAGAACATCGAGTAATCTAGGTGAGAAAATAAATTCTATTGATAACCATTCGGTTAACCCTTCTTTTCAGAAAAAACCAGGAAAGAATACAACTAAACCCGATCCTATACCCTGTGCCAACAAAGAAATAACTCATGAGGACCAGAAGGATTCGGATCGATGATCTAGGACAGTGGAAAGCGCATTTCAAGGAAAAAGTAGGGATACACAAAGTGAACAGAGCCATTCCACGAAGCGGACAAATTCAAAATCGGAGATCAAGTATTATTAGATAAAGAAGACCCGCGAATATCTCCTCCTGACCCTAACACAAACAAAGAAATCCATTTTAGGGTAACAAGTTTTTCCCATACAGAACAACCGAGGTAAGTAATCCCATTTTTGGTACTTTAAATATAAATGCATCTCGACTTAAACTCTATCATGATAATGAAACCGATAGCATGAGGAAGGACTTTCAACTCATCAAACCACCATGATGATGCAAACGAGAGGTAAGTCTAGCTTAAGACTTTAAACGAGCGCTTCTTGGGAGGCAACCCGAGTACTAACCCTATTAACTTTTACATTTTTATTTTGTCTTATTTATTCTATTTTATCCTTTCTTTATAGTACCTAACTATAAACTAACCAAAAGTACAGAATTCGAAACCACACGGCCGTGGCCATGGCCGTGTGGATGCACTAAATTGCCGTACTAACACAGCAGAGATGGTACGAGTCAGAGAGAATAAATTTTCAGAGTCATGGACTCAAACTACCACACCACGGGCACTGACAAAACCCTACGGCCGTGCAATGCGGCCGTGGTCGACACTGTTAGATTATACACGGGCGTGGTGACTTGAACATGGGCGTGGGAGAAATGATGCAATGCTCAACACGGCCGTACGAGGCAGCCGTGTGACTTGGCATGCCCATGGTACACTGGCGTGGGGGAGTACCATGCCTAAAAATCTATTTAAACCCCCTCTCTTTCCTTTCCCCCCACTCACCTTCAAACTCCCATCTCCCCCACTCTTCCTCTGTTTCTCCTTTAACAAACTCCTCATACGCCGTCCAAATGCCAAAGAAATGGAAGAACTCCAACATAGTCTCTCGATGGGAGATCGATCTACATAAGTTCATGCCGGCCGCTTTAAGCATTCAACAAGCCAAGGACATTTGAGGCCATTTAGTTTTTATTTCGTTTTTCTCTTTTGCTTCAATTTCCTTATCTTTACTTCTCTTCTGCTTAACTTAGTTTATTTTATTTTAGTTACTTCATATTAGGTTCTACAGGCTGCTAGGGAATCACACCACGACCACCACGATAACCTCAGCCTTAGAAATCACACCCAACAATAAGGACACTACAGTCCATTTATCTTTTCTTTTAATTTTACTTCATATTTTATTTCTCTTCACTTTAGCTTGCTTTTCTTTAATTATTTAATTAGCATAGTTTTAATTATTATTAGTACATCTTGGCTAATCCTTCACGGGCTACCCAATTTCTTCATCTAGCACAGCAATAGTGGGTAGCCACCACGACCACAACCATAGCCACTACAACCCCTCCAACGTCTTTGTCATGGAACATCCTCCAAGAATTTTCATCCATAATTCAGGAAGTTTCACCTCTCCCCATATCTTATGATTTTATTATTATTTTCTCTATTATCTATCTTTGTATATTGAGGGCAATGTACATCTTAAGTGTGGGGGGTGAATCTTAAGGATTCCAAACTTTTTGCATTATTCTAAAATCCCTGAATTATGCCTTGTCTTAAAGTAAGTTTCTCATATTATTATTAGAATGAAATTCCCCTGATTTATGATTTTTATTGATGTGTCTTGGATTAAGTCATTGATAATTGTGCATTGATAATTAAATTCTAAGATACTAGAGAATTAAGCATGATAAGTCTATTTTTCAGAAATTAAAAATTTTTCTAGGTTGTCTACCTGAATTTGAATATTACCTTGAAATTTGAAATTTACGAGGCTGACATCAAAAACCCATAATTTTCGTGAGATTTTGAGCCTTATAGAGCATATATTCTTTTTCTTGCTCACTTTTTGATTATGAGTGTGTTAACATTGATTAGTTATTCTAGAACTTGCATCGATTATACATGTCGAGACCACACCTTTGATTTAATATACAGATATGATGAAGGCACCTAGGGTTTAACCCACTCACTCCACTAAAAAAACCTACCTCTATAATTAACCCTTAGTGAACCCCTTCTAATCCTAACAACCCTATTTATTGACTCACCTACTAATATTAACCCAAAACCCAGTCTGTATTTGTTATCACCATTCCTCTTGACTACCCTTTTTGTCGAGATTTGATTTTGAGCAGTTACCTAACTATGTTCTATATTTCAGTTGTTAAAGTTCTTTATTATTATTTGTAACTTGTTCTTAAAAAAAATCGAAGTGTATTCATTATTAGTTTTGTGATTAAGTGAGCTTATATGTTTAAATTCCAATTACTGAAGAAGAAGCTCATATTAGAGTATTATTAGTACAAGTTTTCAATTGATGTAATTATTTATCAGTTCATTTTTTCTAGTTAGGTAATTTGTCAATTCAATCTCGATTCTAACCCTCTAATTCAGCCTTTATCCACACCTTTAACCCAAGCCCTGTTACAACCCTATTAAAGACCTTTTGATTTGTGTATCATCTCATATTATAGTGATGGAGATTTGATTTTCATGCAAGCCTATGGGATTAACTCTTCATGTTTGACTTTTGAGTGCTTAATTCTGAACCTTAAACACTTCGAGTGATTTGAGTGAATCTTTAGTGAGGATGTCAATTCTTGTCGATTTTGAATCAGAGGTAATTATTTAGATGAGGGGAAACACCTATGTTTTATGCTACAAATGTATGACTTAGATTGTTTGAATCTTTAGGACCCTTTGAGTTGAATTATCCATGTATAAATTATCCTTGAATTATGATGAAACACTATCAATGACTATTATGAATTGAGGGAAGTTTGTTTTAATTATGAGTTGAGAATTTTGCTTTAGGACAAGCAAAAGCTTAAGTGTGGGGGTATTTGATAAACCGTAAAAGTAACATATTTTAATCCCACATTTAGCATGCTTTTGGATGAATTATCCCTTATTTTATGTAATTTGGTGCTCTTAATCCTTTATTTTGATGTTTTATACTCAGGAAAGCACCGGAGAATGAAAAGAACAAGAAACAGGCTTAAAACAGGCCAAATGGGCCACATCACGAAATCGACACGGCTTGGACCCAAGACCACACGGCCGTGCCTCATTAGTCGACCCAACACGGCCTGGCCATGATTCACACGGGCGTGTGCCATGGTCGTGCCCCTGCCGTGGCAAAGAGAAGTTTCATTCGGATTGGGATACATAGGGGCAAAGAAACACATTCCAAAAGCCTATATATACACCTAAGTATGACCTAAAAGGGGGGAGCCCAGTACCTTTGACAGGGGGCGTCTTGCTAGGCCAAAGAAGGCAGATTTGTGGGGATTCGCTCGTGGATAGCCAGTTGATTCATCTCTAGAAGCCGAAATTATACTTAAGACGGAGGATTTCTCCTTAATTTTCGTTCAAGGAGTTTTAGGGATTTCTTATGTTTTGTTTTATCTTATCTTCTGAGATGTTTTCTTTTATTGTTATGAACTAAACCCTCAGATACTTGAGGGGGATGAAACTTAGATGAATCTTGTTATCGTTTACTGAACAATATGATAAATATTTTACTTGTTCTTAATTATGTGTTCTTAATTCTTGTGTTGATATTTCATGGATATTAATTCAAGTTTGATGTGCTTAGGTGGAGGAGCAAAAGTCCCTGCCTAAGAGTAGATCTAGCATAGTTAAGCGGAGTTGATCACTGATCGCTGTGATTTCAGAGTTTTAAATTTATAATGATCAAACCTGGAACTAACTATAACAACGATTGAGGCAAGTGCACCTATCGAACAGTAGTATAGCTTAGGCAAGACCGGATTATCGAACCCAAAGGAACCAAAGGTACTAATACTAACTTTCTTTTTATTATCTAGCCTAAAATAAGTGAAGTTGTTATTTAATCTAAATTTAACTAACTACTAAGCTAAAGACGCAAAGACAAAAAGAATGAATTGGGGAAATCTTTGTTGGAAAAACTCGGTTGATTAAGACGATACCCTTAGGAAGAATCCACCTAGACTTCACTTGTTATCTAACTCTGAACTGCAGACGATTTATTCACTTGACTTGATCCGTAAGACTCCCTAATGTATATTAAACCCTCTCTCGAAAGCGAATAACATCTAACCCTAGGTTGATTAATTGAAATCTCTTTCTAATTAAAACCCCTAGAATTGCATTAACTCGATCTATGGACTCCCATATTAGGTTTCACCCTAATCCGGCAAAATCTTGGCACCCTATCTCTAGGCGCGTGATCAACTCCGCTTAATTATGCTAGATCTACTCTAAGCGGGGACTTTTGCTCCTCCACCTAAGCACATCAAACTTGAATCAATATCCCGAAAATATTAACACAAGAATAAAAAACACATAATTAAGAACAAATCAAGTATTTATCATATAGTTCAAAGAAGCGATAACAAGATTCATCTAAGTTTCATCCCCTCAGTGTATCTGAAGGGTTTAGTTCATAATAATAAAAGAAAACAACTCAGAAGAAAAGATAAAACAAAACATAAGAAACCCCTAAAACCCCCTGAAAGAATTGAAGGAGAGATCCGCCGTCTTGAGTAGAATTTCGGCTTCTTGAGATGGACCGACTGGCTATCTTCGAGTGTTTCCCACAAATCTGACCTTTTCGGCTCGGCTCCTTGGCCTAGCTCACCGCCCCCTTCTAGGTTATACTTAGGGTGTTTATATAGGCTTTTGAAATAGGTTTCTTTGGCCCTAAGTATCATTTTCCGAGTGAAATTGCTCTTCTCCGCGACAGGGACACGGCCATTGCACGCGTCCGTGTGAATTGTAATCAGGCCGTGTTCTAGTCTATCAAGGAGACACGGCCGTGTTGGCTCAAGTACAGGCCGTGTCGATTTTCACTTTGGCCCAATTTGGTCCGTTTAGAGCCCGTTTCTCGTTCTTTCCATCCTCCGGTGCTTTCCTGAGTGTAAACCATGAAAAGAAAGGATTAAGAGCACCTTTTTACATAAATCAAGGGATAAATCATCCAAAAGTATGCTAAATGTGGGATTAAAATATGTTACTTTTACGGTTTATCAATCGCGCGCCTAGAGATAGGGTGACGAGATTTTGCCGGATTAGGGTGAAACCTAATATGGGATTCCATAGATCGAGTTAATGCGATTCTAGGGGTTTTAATTAGAAAGAGATTTCAATTAATCAACCTAGGGTTAGACATTATTCGCCTCGAGAGAGGGTTTAATATACATTAGGGAATCTTACGGATCAAGTCAAGTGAATAAATCGTGCAGTTGAGTTAGATAACAAGTGAAGTCTAGGTCGATTCTTCCTTGGGTGTCGTCTTAATCAATTGGTTTTTCCTCAAGTTATTTTCCCAAATTCATTCTTCTTTGTCTTAGATTCTTTAATTTAGTAGATAATTAATTTAGATTTAAAACAACAAATTCCCTTTATTTTAGGCTAAATAATAAAAAGAAAGTTAGTATTAGTACTTTTAGTTCCTTTGGGTTTGACAATCCGATCTTGCCTAAGCTATACTACTATTCGATAGGTTCACTTGCCTCAATCGTTGTCATAGTTAGTTTCCAGGTTCGATCATTCTCGTTATTTAAATTTTTAAAACTCTGACACATGATCAACGGGCCCTGATTTTTCAATAATTTTCACTTTGAAGTGTGATTTTGCAACACTGATAATCTAGTGTCGCGATATTGTCTATGTTTTTTTTTTCAAATTAAGTTTTTGGGGGGTGTCAGACTCTCCTAATTGTACCCACTTAGAATACATCTAGTAGTAAACATACTCTAGCCTCCTACAATCTTAATCCAACTCCTACTTGAAATAAGTTCACAAATTTGAAAAACTAATTATACATATTTTGCACATATTAATGAAATTCAATAATAACAATCCAAATGCCAATCTTCATCCTGGCATTCTACTTTGTTTTGGACTTTCTTTATTGCTCTACACTTTAAATATTACTTCTCACCTGTCTTTTCGATTGTACCACTAAAATAGTGCTCCACTCTCTATTCGTTGACACAGAATGTTTGCTCGTTTGTGGTTGTTAATTCGACTACACTATAGGGTGATACTGTTGGAAATGGTGCTCTAAGTGTAGTAATTCTATCTATGTACACTTGTAATTTTTTTTGAACACATTGGTTAATAAAATTATTCATGAATTACATTAATACTTTATATAATTGTTCTCATATTGTTTTTGTATGCAAAGTAAAATGGAAGCAAGTGTTGTTCATTAGTTGTCTAATGTTCAACTAATAGTAAGCAGTATTATGTGGTCAAATTGTAATACGAAAGGGCAACTTATATTAGTAAACAAGCCTAAACATGTCATTAGTTGAATCTAAAATGAGAAAATCGATTGAAAGACTAATATATTGTCTATCAAGTCCAATAATGGAGATTTCTTGTCTTGGGCATCGGAGCGGATGACTCCCGAAAGATAGAGACATAGATACGACTGATTGGACTGACGCATCAGACAAGACCCAAGCAGAATAGATCCCAAATTTGTTTATGGATTGATTCACTTGTGACATTCATGGTGCGGCATACCTAAATCCTGAGTGGACGATGGACTATGTATGCGTAACTCGTACACTTTGATGTAAGTAAAAGCTTGAGTTCAAATAGATAAGGAACAAAAAGTTGGTGCGTTGGGTGTATGACTTCTGTAGTATGTAGCGATATTCACAACATTTCATCATAAGTATTGATTTAATAATACAATTGCAACATTTATATGGGGTTTTAAACTGTTCCAGTAAAAAGCAATTCGACATTATGGCAGGGGGTAGTGTTTGAACTAAAACCACTCATGAAATAGTAGTGCTAATAGAGAAGGTCAGTAGCAATGATCATACATGGGAGAAGATCAGGAATACAGAACCAACAAATGAAATGATGAGTGTTATTGAGCAAGTAGAAATGGGCATGGAAAATAATGGTTCGAATGAGGAGAATGAACTGCCAAGTGAGAGTGATTCTTATGTATTGGATGAGAAAGAGACACTATAAGAAGAATTTGTTCAAAATCTTATGAATGAGCATCTGGAACAGGTTTATTGATTAGATTGGTAGAGGCATTGTATGGAACCATTGGGGTAATTGGAGAATTCACCAAATAAGATGGTTCCACCAATCATCAAACCACACACTTTGTAACCAAAATCACCTCTAGCTCACTTAAAATATGAGTACCTTGGTGAAAATAATACCTTACCTATTATTATTGCTGCTCATCTATCTGCTGAGCGAGAGAGGGCTTTGTTAGAAGTTCTAAAAACACATAAGAGAGCAACTGTGTGGACCATTGTTGATATTAAGGGGATCAATCTAATGTTATGCCAACACAAAATACGATTAGAAGAAGGAAAGAGACCAGTAGTAGATGCATAAAGGCATCTTAATTCGACAATAAAGGAAGTGGTAAAAAAGGAGTTACTGAAATGGTTGGGTACTGGAATAGTCTATGGTATCTTTAATAGTGAATGTGTAAGCCCAACACAGTGTGTTCCTAAGAATGAGTTAATTCCAATTCACGCGGTGACCGGATGACGAGTATGCATTGACTACAAAAAATTGAATGATGCAACCAAAAAGGATCACTTTTCACTTTCATTTATTGATCAAATGTTAGACCTGTTAGTCAAAAAGGAGTATTATTGTTTTCTTGATGGGTACTCGGGATGTCATTAGATTCGAATACATCCAGATGATCAAGAAAAAACAGCATTCACATGTCCATTTAGGACATATGCATTTAGAAGAACGTCATTTGGACTGTGTAAATTCAAACAATTCATCATAAGTATTTCAAATATGGTCATTGGTAGAATCCTACACAAGAATAGTTGTGCAAATTCCTCCCATGATGTGATAATTTTTGGTGGTAACACATCTAACCATGCTCTAGCTTGACCTTTGAGTGCGAAAGGGTTTAACAATAATTTGACTGCTTCATCAAAAATCCCAACATACCCAATAGTACTACATAAACGTTCAAATCGTCTAAGAAATATTACCGAATACATTCATGCACTGCTGTCAAACTGAAGATTTGTAGATACCCAAGTTAACAAAACTGGACTAATCTCAAACTTGGGGTTGCTAATAACAGGTCTTGCAATGCTAGGTTTAAGCCAATTCGTGTCGAAAATAGTACGACCAAGGATTGTTGCAATCTTGTATTCACCAGAAACATGAATTATTTAATATAAACATAGCTAGGTAAAAATGTAACGCCCCAAAACCTTATATTCTTGATTTGCTAAAATCTGTCATAAATAAGTATCTGCTTCAGTGGTTAAAGGTCTTGAATGTGTGTTTGAGGTCATGAGTTTAAATCTCACCTTAGGGAATTTTGTTATTTTTGTTCCTATTCCTATCTTGGTCCTTCTAACTTAAATATTATTTTTGTTCAACTAGTGATAGAATGAGCTTGTTGGTTCAGTGGTAAGGTATTAGCTTACCTTATGGTCATGTATGTGAATCCTTGCATAAGTAATATAGAAATAATTTCATACTAACTCCGAGCTGGTGGGATAACTAAGATTTAGTATCTTTTTTAAAATAAAAAATATATAAGTAGTTTCCTTCCCAAAAACTTCCCACGTTTTCCCCAACTCTGCTTTACATTATTTTCTCTTCTTTCTCCAGTTTGTTTTTCCCTTTTTCAAAATTTCTTTTTGGCTTCTTTTTTTTTTGTTATTTCTTGATCGTATAGTTTCTATTTGGTTGGCTTCAATCCTTAAATGTAAGGTTCCATCGTCTTCTACTCTATTCTATTGTTGAAACTTTTTGTTGGGTATTTGGGGATTTCAAAATTTCGATAGTGTGGTGCAAAATTTTTATTCCGTGTTATCTAATTAACCCTTATGTTTTAGGAGAACATCGAGACGTGTTTGGTGTCCTTCCAGCAACTTAAGATTAGCGTAGTTGCTGTTCGTTTAGCGGTAACTGCTCAAATGTGTTCTTGGAGGGTTTAATTAGTTCATTTGTGAACAATTTTTCTAATTAAGTTTTGCGAATCGATACTAAAATTATTATGTTAACTGTCGGTTTAGGTGTGGGAGTACTCGATTCTTGATTTTATGTGATAAAACCTCCAAGTGTGTAACGAAACTCGAGAAAACAACGAACGATGAAAGTAAAAAATTAGGGCTGTCGATACCAGACAAGTGTGTGCCAGGCCATGCTGTAGGCCGTGTGCTGGATGTGTGAGACACACGGTTTGGGACAATTGGGCCTTGTTAGGCCACATTGGCATTTGTGAGGCCATGTGCCAGGCCGTGTGGGCCACACAGGCTGGCTAAATAGGTCGTTTGGTGTCCCTCTAATGACTTAAGATTCGCGTAGTTGTTGTTTGTTTAGCGGTAAGTGCTCGAAAGTGTTCTCGGAGGGTTTAATTAGTTTATTCGTGATTAATCTGATCATATTTCGCAAATCGATACTAAAATTAGTTATGTTAAAGGTTAATTTAGGTGTGGGAGTACACGATTCTTGATTTTACGCTAGAAAACCTCTAGGTGTGTAATGAAACTCGAGAAAATAGCGAACGATGAAAGCCAAAAATTGGGGCTATCGACACCACACAGCCGTGTGCTAGGCCGTGTGGTAGGCCATGTGCTGGACCGTGTGAGAGAAATGGTTTGGGCCAATTGGGGTGTGTAGGCCACATGGGCGTGTGTGAGGCTGTAAAGCCCCAAAATATATTTGGCTATGTTTCTGTAATTATTTGACACAAATATATATCTGTCTGCTTTAGTGGTTAAGTGTTCTTGGTGTGTGTAAGAAGTACCAAGTTCTAGTCTTACCTTGGGTAAATTTTGGAATTTTTCTAACTTAAGCCCTATTCTTCCTCAGTGTGTAACACCCCAAACCCAGCCCAAACACTACGACCAGATCTGGTATGCTTCGGGGTTTAACGTTAAAAACTTCACTTGGATGATTTTCGAAAATTCAGTTTGTTTATTTAGGTATTCGCTAAAATAAGTGATATTCGAAGAAAACCTTTGTAACACCCTGGTTTAGGGGCTGTGCATATGGGGTATAAATCAAGTGTTAGTAGGTTTTTGGGAGTGCTTGGTTGAGTTTTAGAGGCTCTAAGAATGTTGGGATGAGAAGGGAAGGCTTTGGAAAATTTAGATTTTTAGGGTGAAAAGGAATTGGGCCTAGGAGAATTGAGCCCAATGGGCCTTAGGCGTAGTAGCGTTTAAATTTTTGGAGAACAAGAGACCGGCTTAAATGCAAGTTGGACCTATTGGATAAGTGATTTTGGAAGGTTAGAGGGCTTCTATGAAGTCCCGGGATCAAATATTGGCTTTGGGGAAATTTTGATTTTAGGTGGAAAAAACCTGGAAGTTGGAGATAGGCCTTAAGAATAAAATATGGAGGAAAATAACACAAGTAGAGTGTGTGGTGTAGTGGCAAAGTGACGCCACATAAGAGACAAGGGGGTGACGCATACAAGGGAAGGAAGGAGGTCCAAGGTTCAAGTCTTGGCTTTTGCATTTTGGTTTTCTTTTACTTGGACCTCGGAATTTGGCTATAGTTTATATTTAGTTGCGCATGGTTTAAGACACAAGAGGAGCTTGTGGCCAAGTGGCTAGCAGCGTGGATTATGTTGCAAGGGAGCACAGGTTCGAATCTCATGAGAAGCAAGGAGTATTTATTTTGTGGTCCGGGACGGGAAGAGTTTCAGTTGAATTTAAACTCTACTCGTGAAGGATCCCACATCGGAAAGATACAAAGAAGGAAGGTGAAGTGCTAGCTATATAAGGAGCATCCTAGGAGGAGAGTAAACACATCTTGGAGGCGTTTGGGCACAAGAGTGATCGGGCGCGGATTAGCACGAGAGTCCTATCGGTGTGTAACTCTCTCTACTCTAGTTGTAGGCGGCAAATGCCGAAGTGCCGGTCACGGCAATAGTAGCCACACGGCGCGCGGCGCACGTGTGTGGGGCTTCGACGCGATAGTTGAGGCCATCGGTAGTATTCTTGTGGGTTGGGTCGCTTGGGCGCGATGGGCGAAGGGGGCCCAATGGGCCGTGGGCCCAATATAGTAAAATGTATGATGGTGTAGTATATAGTGAACTAGACTAGGTGAATCTCATATACGTGGCTAGATTTGTGTTAGGTGGGCCACACGAGCGTGTGGGCCCGAATGGCGAAATTGGGCTTTAGGCCCAATAGTCCATTCGACCGAAATGGTAGTTGGGTCGCTCGGGGCGACACTGGGCCTTTGGAAAGGCCATTCCAGGTACAAAGTTACCGATATGCCCTTGGTGGGTAAATTACGAAAATGCCCTTGGTGGGTAAATTACCGATATACCCTTGGTGGGTAAATTACGAAAATGCCCTTAGTAGGTAAAATTACGATTTTACCCTTAAAGGTTGATTAGCAAGGTAAGGGCGTGTTAGTTTTCTTTGTGCTATAGTTTTTGTCTTGGCCGAATGGCCTAAGTGTTCGTTGTTTTTATGCCAAGGCCGATTGTAGGGAAGAAAAGCCTGTCGCTGGGAACCTTTTGTAAGTCCGTTAGTCTGCGAGTGCGAGAAGCGATAGCGTTTGGGTTTTGGTATCATTTAGGTGCGTAATCATCGCACTATTTACGTGGTTTGGTTTGCTAACATGTTTATATGTGTATTATGTGTAATAGCCGTTTATAATGGCATAAGTGATGAATAATGGTGATGGTAAGTTAATCTTGATATACATTTATATATGTACAATGTGGTAGTGATAAGTGATAAATACTCATTCTATATGATATTCTTGCATGATTTATTGACACATGGGCATGGGATTGGATTGAAGAAGGAAGAAGTGTACACAGGATGTACGTGGTCTAATGATAGCTCGAGGCTACATTAGCGCTTGAGGGTTAGCTTTGTGCTACCTCAAGGGAGGTGTTGGCTAGGTGCCCATCTCGGTGGTTGATTGCTATGTGCATCACCGTGAGGCGATTACGATATTTGGATCACTTTGGTTGATCGGTGGCTCACCACGGCCTCGAGCAACGAGAATGCCGAGGTAAGATTTATGGATCACGATGTGATCGGTGGCTCGACCACGGCCTTGTGCGGCAGTGCCGAGGTAACATATGTGGGATCACTCGGTTGTGATCGGTGGATTAGCCAGCCACGGCCTTAGGCAGGGAGTCTGCTAAGGTTGGTGTCACGGTTGGATAGTAGGTTGGGCTGAGATGCATTCTTGCATGATTTGTTTCGATGGCTGTGTGGGTATGGGCCAAGCCCATACGGATGGAAATATGTGTTGTGGTTATGCAACCGAGTCGGTGGACTCACTCTTTTCATTAACCATTTCGGGTAGTGCATAAAGTGGACCGGGATCGGAGAGGACAAGGTGGCCCATGCCGAGGATGATGTTCAATTATTCCATGCTTAATTTTGATATAAGTACTTTATTTGAATTGTTGGGTTGTAATAAAGGCCATTTTATGTTTTTGGTATTACTTTAACTATGGTTTATTTAAATTAAATTGCTACGTGAAAATGATTTATGGTTTGCAACCTATTTATTCAAATTGGATATTATAAACTAAAGTTTTAAAATGAATGAGTTTTATAGCAAAGTTTTATTCCAAAGATATGTTTTCCAAAATTCAAGCAAACTACGATGTTTTATTTTAAGATTTTCAACCGTCTTTTCCCGGTGACATAAGCAGATTCGGTCGTAGTGAATGGGCGGGTTTGGGGATGTTACTGATTTAATATCGAGCCGGTTCAAAACTCGGCTTTGAGGGTTTTGGGCCCAAAAACATTTTCAAAGTGGGCTTTTTCAAAATATGGGTTTTATGAAAAGGTTTTGAGTTAGGTGGCATGGCACTGTACCTCAGACCGAAGTCCACGGTAAGTACCCTTACTATTGCTTGTGAGTTATTGATGTGATCGGATGATTGCAATAGTGGATTACTTTAGAAAGCTGAAACTTTGATTGCTCGAAAGAACGACTTCCGAAACTTACTGTTCATAAAATTTGCTCGTGGATTAAGCGGTGGAACAAAATTTCTAATGCATAAAACTTTTAATCGGACTAAATCGCGACGCTAGATATGAGTTCTAGGGGCGTGGTCGTATTTCTCGTGGACGTGGTAGAGGCGTTTTGGTGTTTGTTTGTTTTGTTGCTCGTAAAGTATGTTAGCTCTTGGAGATCAGAGTGCGTGCGATAGCGTAGTGGAGAGAATTGGTGTTAGTTTAGACAAGTAATTTCGAGGACGAAATTATTTTAAGGAGAGGTAGAATTGTAACACCCTGGTTTAGGGGCTGTGCATATGGGGTATAAATCAAGTGTTAGTAGGTTTTTGGGAGTGCTTGGTTGAGTTTTAGAGGCTCTAAGAATGTTGGGATGAGAAGGGAAGGCTTTGGAAAATTTAGATTTTTAGGGTGAAAAGGAATTGGGCCTAGGAGAATTGAGCCCAATGGGCCTTAGGCGTAGTAGCGTTTAAATTTTTGGAGAACAAGAGACCGGCTTAAATGCAAGTTGGACCTATTGGATAAGTGATTTTGGAAGGTTAGAGGGCTTCTATGAAGTCCCGGGATCAAATATTGGCTTTGGGGAAATTTTGATTTTAGGTGGAAAAAAACCCTGGAAGTTGGCAGATAGGCCTTAAGAATAAAATATGGAGGAAAATAACACAAGTAGAGTGTGTGGTGTAGTGGCAAAGTGACGCCACATAAGAGACAAAGGGTGACGCATACAAGGGAAGGAAGGAGGTCCAAGGTTCAAGTCTTGGCTTTTGCATTTTGGTTTTCTTTTTACTTGGACCTCGAGAATTTGGCTATAGTTTATATTTAGTTGCGCATGGTTTAAGACACAAGAGGAGCTTGTGGCCAAGTGGCTAGCGGCGTGGATTATGTTGCAAGGAGCACAGGTTCGAATCTCATGAGAAGCAAGGGAGTATTTATTTTGTGGTGCGGGACGGGAAGAGTTTGATTGAATTTAAACTCTCTTGTGAAGGGATCCCACATCGGAAAGATACAAAGAAGGAAGGTGAAGTGCTAGCTATATAAGGAGCATCCTAGGAGGAGAGTAAACACATCTTGGAGGCGTTTGGGCACAAGAGTGATCGGGCGGATTAGCACGAGTCCTATCGGTGTGTAACTCTCTCTACTCTAGTTGTAGAAGCGGCAAATGCCGGAAGTGCGGTCCACGGCAATAGTAGCCACGAGCGCGCGTGCGCGCGCGTGTGGGGCTTCGACGCGATAGTTGAGGCCATCGGTAGTATTCTTGTGGGTTGGGTTTGCTTGGGCGCGATGGGCGAAGGGGGCCCAATGGGCCCGTGGGCCCAATATAGTAAAATGTATGATGGTGTAGTATATAGTGAACTAGACTAGGTGAATCTCATATACGTGGCTAGATTTGTGTTAGGTGGGCCACACGAGCGTGTGGGCCGAATGGCCGAAATTGGGCTTTAGGCCCAATAGTCCATTCGACCGAGAAATGGTAGTTGGGTCGCTTCGGGCGACACACGGGCCTTTGGAAAGGCCATTCCGGTACAAAGTTACCGATATGCCCTTGGTGGGTAAATTACGAAAATGCCCTTGGTGGGTAAATTACCGATATACCCTTGGTGGGTAAATTACGAAAATGCCCTTAGTAGGTAAAATTACGATTTTACCCTTAAAGGTTGATTAGCAAGGTAAGGGCGTGTTAGTTTTCTTTGTGCTATAGTTTTTGTCTTGGCCGAATGGCCTAAGTGTTCGTTGTTTTTATGCCAAGGCCGATTGTAGGGAAGAAAAAGCTGTCATTTGGGAACCTTTTGTAAGTCCGTTAGTCTGCATGGTGCGAAGCGATAGCGTTTGGGTTTTGGTATCATTTAGGTGCGTAATCATCGCACTATTTACGTGGTTTGGTTTGCTAACATGTTTATATGTGTATTATGTGTAATAGCCGTTTATAATGGCATAAGTGATGAATAATGGTGATGGTAAGTTAATCTTGATATACATTTATATATGTACAATGTGGTAGTGATAAGTGATAAATACTCATTCTATATGATATTCTTGCATGATTTATTGACACATGGGCATGGGATTGGATTGAAGAAGGAAGAAGTGTACGGGATGTCACGTGGTCTAATGATAGCTCGGGCTACATTAGCGCTTGAGGGTTAGCTTTGTGCTACCTCAAGGGAGGTGTTGGCTAGGTGCCCATCTCGGTGGTTGATTGCTATGTGCATCACCGTAGGCGATTCACGATATTTGGATCACTTTGGTTGATCGGTGGCTCGACCACGGCCTCGAGCAACGAGAATGCGAGGTAAGATTTATGGATCACGATGTGATCGGTGGCTCGACCACGGCCTTGTGCGGCAGGTCCGCCGAGGTAACATATGTGGGATCACTTCGGTTGTGATCGGTGGATTAGCCACGGCCTTAGGCGTGGAGTGCGCTAAGGTTGGTGTCACGGTTGGATAGTAGGTTGGGTGAGATGCATTCTTGCATGATTTGTTTCGATGGTGTGTGGGTATGGGCCAAGCCCATACGGATGGAAATATGTGTTGTGGTTATGCCTTTGAGTCGGTGGACTCACTCTTTTCATTAACCATTTCGGGTAGTGCATAAAGTGGACCGGGATCGGAGAGGACAAGGTGGCCCATGCCGAGGATGATGTTCAATTATTCCATGCTTAATTTTGATATAAGTACTTTATTTGAATTGTTGGGTTGTAATAAAGGCCATTTTATGTTTTTGGTATTACTTTAACTATGGTTTATTTAAATTAAATTGCTACGTGAAAATGATTTATGGTTTGCAACCTATTTATTCAAATTGGATATTATAAACTAAAGTTTTAAAATGAATGAGTTTTATAGCAAAGTTTTATTCCAAAGATATGTTTTCCAAAATTCAGCAAACTACGATGTTTTATTTTAAGATTTTCAACCGTCTTTTCCCAGTGACATAACCAGATTCGGTCGTAGTGAATGGGCCGGGTTTGGGGATGTTACAACCTTTGCCTTTTCTTTGAACGTGTTTGAAAATCCCATATTATTACTTCTTATAGATAAGTCTTTGAACATAAAGTTAAATTTTAAAAGAAAAAAATAGAATAAAGACATTAACAAGTATAATTTAATCCTAAGCTATGGAGCCTTATTACATAAATAGTCCACAAAATTGAAAACTTAAAGGAAAACCGAAAATAGTTTATGAAAATATAAGACTTGATGGCCCCTCGAGTCCGCCTCGGCTCCCATGTCCATGATCTACTGGTCATCTAAAAAGTCAGGGAAATTAAAGGGGTGAGTCACCAAGACTCAGTGTGCAAATCCCGAAAACACATAAAAGGCTTGAGGCCCACAAACACATTATGGGCCTTGGCCCATACACAATGGCAACAAAATATTCACATGCTGCATGGCCCATCCCAACCTAAAAGTCCATCCTCTACACACCAGCCCGTACCAGCCATCACACCTCGGGGATTTCTACAATCAACCCACCAACCGCTACACACCATATCGACAGTCATGCTGTTAGTTATAATGCCGATCACCATGTGACCTTATAATCCACTGTGGCAGAGCCACCAATCACTGTGTGACCTTATAATCAAGTGTGGCAGAGCCACCGATCACTGTTGTGACCTAACTTTACAATTCGTGGTTTAACCACCGATCACCAAGTGACCTATTAACATGCTCTTCCCCTTCATCACATTAACCCCATCCCATGCATACATCCATGCAGAAGCAAAATAATATACAACCTAAAAGATCACAGTCTATCACATACATCGATACACATAGAGAAGTTTCTATGATTACGCACTGGCATCCCTTGCCTACCCTTTTCGGGTATTACGATTATCCATACTGACCTTTTTTCGGTTTTTAACCCATAACATATATAGTATAGATTAATTAGTGTGATAGAGATCTACACACCCGATTATAGTCAAGACGAGACCTTCTATGTCGACACTATCAGAAGCTGATACGACTGCTAACTGTCTAAGATTTTGCTCCGAAGCCGGTCCACAACCTGGCGGCCAATCCCAAACTGCTGACACCGCTCGTTTCTTAAACTTAGGGATTGGTCTAACAGATCCAATCCCCTCCTTCGTCTGATTGATATTTGATTCCATCAAAAGACCTTATCAGTTACTACCATCATAACATATGGTTGTTAATCCATAGCATATGGTTAAGATCACAAATACAATAGCCGATCCTAACGAAAATCTAAAGAGAACCCCTTACCTTGAAATCCCGAAAAAAGGTATAGGACTTAGAGACTAGCGGTTTCTGGCTTTTGGAATCTAAATGATTTGATCTACTCCGATTTCCCGAAATGTCGCCCCAAGATGTGAACACAAGAACAATCAAAACGTTACTCAAGGGATAACCTTGCCACATCAATTAGCCTTTCGGCTTTGGCCTCCAAAAACCGAAAGAGAAAAAGTGAAGAGAGAATTTGGCACTTACCTTAACACCAACAGATTCGACTCACCCTTAGAGATCCCAGCACTTAGCACGATAGAAGAAAGAAATCGGCAAGGAGAAAAGAGTGGACAAGGTATTCGGTTAGTAGGAAAGAGTGGAGAAGAGAATTGAAGTGAAGAGATTCGGCTCTAGCGGAGATCAAAAGAAAAGTTATAGAGAGGAACTGTGAGGTTTCGGCTTGTAGAGGGAAACAGAGAAAAGAACAATGGAATTTCGACTTTTGCATAAAAGTGGAGATGAGAGAATAGGATTAAGGATTTTGGCTTAAGTAGAGAATGAGAGAAAAGAATGAGAGAAAAAACCCAAATGCCGGAATTGAAGAAAAGAATGGAAGAATAAAACCCTAATGCCGAAAATAAAAAGGTATTCCCCTCACTTAAACACAAAATTTCGGCACCTACTCCCTAAAAACTGAAAATGCCCCTTTTTAAAACTAAAACTAAGCTACTAATCAAGGGAAATTTCGGCACCCCTTAGCCATATTAAAACCGATTCCTCCTCCCCTCGGTGTTGGAATTTCGCCACCATTGTGACCAATGAGATAAATCCTAAATTTCCTTCCTTATCTTTATCTGATCACATCTCCAAAAGAAGCCTAGATCACACCACCTCTTCCTCCATTTATCTGTCATATTATCTACATTTTCCACTCAAATTAATCCTCCGAATTTCAAGCATCATTTCCGTCCCACTCTACCCACTTAAATGCCGAAAATTAACAAATCTTAATTAAAATAATTGGGCTTCATGTGACTCGAACTTGAGCCTCCTCAGCTGACGCCACCTCCCTGCTCTCTAAGTGGCGCCACTTTGCCACTGGGCCACAAGCCCGTCTGTGTCTTATAATCACAGATAACATCTTTTAAGCCCTATCTTATCAGGCTTTCCACTATAGTGTCCGAACAGAAAATTTGATTAAGGCCTTGGCCCAACCCTGAGCCCAATCTAAACCCCTTAAACACTCCAATTAACACATTAAGCATAACAACATATTAAATGCAAAGGCCCATTAATTCAGGATGTTACAGTTCTACCCCCTTAAAGAAATTTCGGCCTCGAAATTACCTGATCAGAAAAGATGCGGGTACTGTTGTTGCATCGTCTCCTCTGGTTTCGAAGTAGCCTTCTCAGAACCGTGATTCCGCCATAGAACTTTAACCAACGGAACCGTCTTCCTTCGCAGTACTTTGACATCACGATCTAAGATTTTCACGGGTTCCTCCTCAAAGGATTGGTCGGGTCTTACTTCGATTTCTTCCACAGGCACCACATGGAATGGATCCGAACGATAGCGTCTTAACATAGAGACGTGGAATACATTGTGAATCTGGCTTAGCTCAAAAGGTAGCTCTAGCTGATAAGCTACTGGTTCCACTCGTTTCAACACCCGATAAGGTCTGATAAATCTGGGACTTAATTTACCTTTCTGTCCGAACCTCAGTACTTTCTTCCATGGCGACACCTTCAAGAACACCTTGTCACCCACTGCAAATTCTATGTCCTTACGCGGCAGTCGACATAGGACTTACATGCGTCGGCGCTTCCTTGATCGAGCCCGAATTACCTCAACCTTCTCCTCTATCTCGGTAACCAACTCCGGACCCAAAATATGACGTTCTCCTAATTCTGTCCAACAGGTAGGTGTACGACACCTCCGCCCGTACAATGGTTCATAGGGCACCATCTGAATACTTGACTGGTAGCTATTGTTGTACGCAAAATCCGTCAACGGTAAGAACTCTTCCCATCTTGCATCAACACGCATCCTAGTCCCGTGTGTGAAGCATCACAGTAAATCACAAACTCCTTTCCAGCCTCCGGCTGAATCAACACCGGAGCCTCTGTCAATATCCTCTTTAACTTCTCGAAACTCTCTTGTTGCTTATTAGACCAAAAAAATGGAACCCCTTTCCGTAAAAACTTAGTCAACGGTGCTGCAATCAATGAAAATCCTTCAACAAACCTTCTGTAGTACCCGGCCAGACCAAGAAAACTCTAAATTTCAGCCACAGACCTAGGCGGCTTCCAATCCAACACTGCTTCAATTTTTTGAGGGTCAACCCTAATCTCTGCCGACACAAGCGTGACCCGAAGCGTAACTTCTCTTAGCCAAAATTTGCACTTACGAATTTGGCATATAAGCGCTTCTCCTCGAATCTGCAGAACCACCCGAAGATGTGAATCATGCTCCGCTTCCGATTTTGAATAAACCAGAATATCATCTATAAATACCACGATAAACCGATCCAAGTAGGGTTGAAATACTCGGTTCATCATATCCATAAATGCTGCTGGTGCGTTAGTCAACCCAAATGGCATCACCATGAATCCGTAGTGACCATAGCGAGTCCTAAAAGTCGTCTTATGAATATCCGCCTCCTTGACCTTAAGCTGATGGTACCCTGATCTCAGATCTATCTTTGAGAAAACTAAAGCCCCCTTCAGCTGATCGAACAAGTCATCGATCCTCGGCAACGGGTATTTATTCTTGATGGTCAACTTATTCAGCTGGCGATAGTCAATGCACATACGCATTGATCCATCCTTCTTCTTAACAAATAACACCGGCGCTCCCCAAGGCGACACACTTGGTCGGATAAACCCTTTATCCATCAACTCTTGGATTTGTGCCTTCAATTCCACCAACTCCTTCGGCGCCATCCTATACGAAGCAATAGATACTGGCGCTGTTCTCGGAAGAAGATCGATACCAAACTCCACTTCACGATCCGGGGGTAATCCTAGAAGATCTTCTGGGAAAACATCAGGAAATTCTTTCACCATCCTGACATCTCCGACAGTTAGTTCCTTGGCTTCCAAAGCCCGAACAAACATTAGAATTGCCTTACATCCTTTCCTCACCATCCTTACGCGCCTTAAAGCGGACACCACATTTGACAAAGCAGTTCCCCTTTCACCTATCACCAACACTTCACCACCCTCGGGATTTTTTAACACCATACGCTTGGCTGCACATTCCAAATTTGCTTGATACTTCACCAGCCAATCCATTCCTAAGATCAAATCGAACTCCCCAAACGGCAATTCCATCAGATCAACCCAAAAAGCTACCCCTTAAACTTTCAAGGGTACATCCTTATACAGTTTGTTCACCACTACAGTTTGTCCTAAAGGGCTCACTACAGTCCTTTCCCTAGAAGAAGTCTCATAATCTAAGTTCAAAGTTCCCGCTATAGCACTAGCAACATAGGAGTGCGTCGAACCAATATCAACCAATGCAGTGTAAGGCAAACCAAAAATTAAAAATGTACCGGTTATGACATCCGGTGCGTCGGCCCCCTCCTCTCGACGTGCGGCGCGGCATAGACTAACCCGGCTATCTCGCCTCGGTGTTTCTGCCCCCCGCACGGTGCTCCACGACCCCGACCAAAACCGTTACCACCTCTGGCTGGACAACGACCTCTCTGTAGCTGCTGACCACCTCTTTCCGGCTGTGCATTCCCTTGACCCGTGGGCCCTTCACTGCCCCGTTGCTGCGGATAGTTTCTAACTTGGTGGTCTGTAGATCCACACACGAAGCACTTCCCACCGCCTTCCCAACACTCACCTACATGGAATTTACCACATCGAGCACACTTACGTATGCGACTAGCGCAGCCAGTCTCTCATCTCGTCTTGGCCCGTCTGACCTGGGTCTTTTCTGAATACGCCCAGCTGCCCCTGATGATCCAAAATTTCTCTTACTTCCACTCTTATCTCTATCCCGATTCAATTTTTCTGTCCGCTTAACCTCCTCAGCTATCTTAGCTTTTTCCACAAGCACAGCAAATTCCCTCTCCCACTGTGGTGCTATCAATACACGCAGATAGTCCCTTAAACCATCTTCAAATCGAACACAACGTTCATGGTCTGTGGCCACCATCCCTCGAGCGTAACGGCTAAGGTGTAAGAATTCTGCTTCATACGCAGCCACCGACCTACTTCCCTGAACCAGATTTAGAAATGCTCTACGCTGCGTATCCACATAACTCGACCCAATGTATTTACTCTGAAACACCGTTTTGAAGAGATCCCAGGTGATATGGTCAGCCATCGTACCATCCTTAACCGTAAGCCACCATTGATAAGCTTCGTCCCGCAGGAGAGATACAACCCCTTTCAGTTTTTCCTCTTCCGTGAAATCAAGATCATCCATTATACGCTCAACCGCCTCTAACCAATACTCAGCTGTACTCGGGGCTATACTAGAAATTCCCCATTGGCTCTAAGTCGCTCTGACACAGATTTCCGGGCTCTTGTGCCAATGCCTGCCCTAGCAACCCTCTCTAAAACCCTTAACATCGCCTGAGATACCGCATCATCTCCGGCCGTCTGGTGCTGAAATTCCACCTCCGCAGCGGGTGGTACCGGCATCTCGTTTCCAGACCCATAGCCAGATCCTAATGGTTCAGACACAACCATCCTACCCCTACCACGGCCACGCGCAGGACGTCCACGACCCCTTGTACTCATTCTACCAATTCGCGTTTATCTGATTAGAAATTTTATGAATTATTAATTTCTTCCAGCGATTAACCACGAACAATCTTATGGATGATAGTTTTAAGAGTAGTTCTTTCGATTTCAAAATTATATCTACGGGTTTCAGTCTCAAGTTTATATCTCCTAATTCCACATACATTCAACCATCATACATCAACATACAAGTAGCATCCATGAACCCACATTCATCATATAAGGGTATTTTCACCATTTCACTACCCAGGGGTATTTTCGTAGTTCTTTCCTACGGGGTATTTTTCGTAATTTCACAAAATAGGGTATCTTGGTGATTTTTTAAAATAGAGATATTTTGGTATATTTTTTTAAAGCAGGGGTATTTTGGAAAATTTTAAGTTTTTTTTCTCTTTTTTTCCAAATCGAGGGTATTTTGGTAATTTTACAAATTTCGATAATTTTGTAAACTGGGTGCTATTGTAAATCTAGGGGTTTTTGGGTAAATTTTCAAAACATGAGTATTTTGGTAATTTTGCCAACCAGGGGTGTTTCGGTGATTTCACAAATTTTGGTAGTTTTACAAATCTAGGGTATTCTGGGAAATTTTCACAAATCAAGGGTATTTCAGAAATTTTACAAAACTAGGGGGTATTTTTAGTAATTTTACGAAATAGGGTGGCTGGTCCCTTCTGGGTTTTAATTATAAATTTTGGCCCGTCAACAAGTCCTTATGGCTAAAGTGAACAGTCACTACGCACCAGGTAGGATTCCAGCGAAGAGGAGGTGAGTCACTAGGACTGCTTAAATACCAAGCTCTCCCTGAATCCAATCCTAGACACATGCATGATCATGTTGCCACACCCTAACCCAAATGACTAGTTTACGGACATGTTTAGTTAGATTAAGTTTTATGAATTTAAAGAATTGTTTAAACTAGGCCTAAAGTCCATTAATTCCTATCATACTAGTCTACGTCCATGAAGCCCATCAAACCCAACATGCATATCAAATCAAGAGTTAGAATACTTACCTGCATGGATTAGGTGTCGGTAGACTCGAAGGCCATATCTCAACCACCGCATTTTACCAATTTATAAACTACTACTGGACCCATTTCACAGCCCGAGTTTTGCAACTAGGCTCTGATACCAAAATGTAACACCCTAAACCTGGCCCAAACGCTACGATCAGATCTGGTATGCTATGGGGTTTAACGTTAAAAACTTCACTTGGATGATTTTCGGAAATTCAGTTTGTTTATTTAGGTATTCGCTAAAATAAGTGATATTCGAAGAAAACCTTTGCTTTTTCTTTGAACGCATTTGAAAATCCCATATTATTACTTCTTATAGATAAGTCTTTGAACATAAAGTTAAATTTTAAAAGAAAAAAATAGAATAAAGACATTAACAAGTATAATTTAAACCTAAGCTATGGAGCCTTATTACATAAATAGTCCCCAAAATTGAAAACTTAAAGGAAAACTGAAAATAGTTTATGAAAATATAAGACTTGATGGCCCCTCGAGTCCGCCTCGGCTCCCATGTCCACGATCTACTGCTCATCTGAAAAGTAAGGGAAATTAAAGGGGTGAGTCACCAAGACTCAGTGTGCAAATCCCGAAAACACATAAAAGGCTTGAGGCCCACAAACACATTATGGGCCTTGGCCCATACACAATGGCAACAAAATATTCACATGCTGCATGGCCCATCCCAACCTAAAAGTCCATCCTCTACACACCAGCCCGTACCAACCATCACACCTCGGGGATTTCTACAATCAACCCACCAACCGCTACACACCATATCGACAGTCATGCTGTCAGTTATAATGCCGATCACCATGTGACCTTATAATCAAGTGTGGCAGAGCCACCGATCACTATGTGACCTTATAATCAAGTGTGGCAGAGCCACCGATCACTGTGTGACCTTATAATCAAGTGTGGCAGAGCCACCGATCACTGTTGTGACCTAACTTTACAATTCGTGGTTTAACCACCGATCACCAAGTGACCTATTAACATGCTCTTCCCCTTCATCACATTAACCCCATCCCATGCATACATCCATGCAGAAGCAAAATAATATACAACCTAAAAGATCACAGTCTATCACATACATCGATACACATAGAGAAGTTTCTATGATTACGTACCTGGCATCCCTTGCATACCCTTCTCGGGTATTACGATATCCATCTGACCTTTTCCGGCTTCTAGCCCATAACATATATAGTATGCATTAATTAGTGTGATAGAGATCTACACACTGATTCACGATCAAGAGCGAGACCTTCTATGTTGACACTATCGTAAGCCGATACGATCGCTAATCGTCTAAGATTTTGTTTCAAGCCGGTCCACAACCCTGGCGGCCAATCCCAAACTGTTGACACCGCTCGTTTCTTAAACTTAGGGATTGGTTTAACAGATCATATCCCCTCCTTCGCCTGATCGATATTTGATTCCATCAAAAGACCTTATCAGTTGCTACCATCATAACATATGGTTGTTAATCCATAGCATATGGTTAAGATCACAAATACAATAGCCGATCCTAACAAAAATCTAAAGAGAACCCCTTACCTTGAAATCCCAAAAAGAGGTATGGGACTTAGAGACTAGCAGTTTCCAGCTTTTAGAATCTAAATGATTCGATCTACTCCGATTTCCCGAAATGTCGCCCCAAGATGTGAACACAAGAACAATCAAAACGTTACTCAAGGGATAACCTTACCACATCAATTAGCCTTTCGGCTTTGGCCTCCAAAAATCGGAAGAGAAAAAGTGAAGAGAGAATTCGACACTTACCTTAACACCAACAGATTCGACTAACCCTTAGAGATCCTGGCACTTAGCACAATAGAAGAAAGAAATCGGCAAGGAGAAAATAGTGGACAAGGTATTCGGTTAGTAGGAAAGAGTGGAGAAGAGAATTGAAGTGAAGAGATTCGGCTCTAGCGGAGATCAAAAGAAAAGTTATAGAGAGGAACTGTGAGGTTTCGACTTGTAGAGGGAAACAGAGAAAAGAACAATGGAATTTTGGCTTTTGCATAAAAGTGGAGATGAGAGAATAGGATTAGAGATTTCGGCTTAAGCAGAGAATGAGAGAGAAGAATGAGAGAAAAAACTCAAATGCCGAAATTGAAGAAAAGAATGGAAGAATAAAACCCTAATGCCGAAAATAAAAAGGTATTCCCCTCACTTAAACACAAAATTTTGGCACCTACTCCCTAAAAACTGAAAATGCCCCTTTTTTAAAACTAAAACTAAGCTACTAATCAAGGGAAATTTCGGCACCCCTTAGCCATATTAAAACCGATTCCTCCTCCCCTCAGTGTTGGAATGTCGGCCACCACTTTGACCAGCAGATAAATCCTAAATTTCCTCCCTTATCTTTATCTGATCACATCTCCAAAAGAAGCCTAGATCACACCACCTCTTCCTCCCTTTATCTGCCATATTATCTGCATTTTCCACTCAAATTAATCCTCCTAATTTCAAGCATCATTACCGTCCCACTCTACCTACTTAAATGCCAAAAATTAACAAATCTTAATTAAAATAATTGGGCTTCATGTGACTCGAACTTGAGCCTCCTCAGCTGACGGCACCTCCCTGCTCTCTAAGTGGCGCCACTTTGCCACTGGGCCACAAGCCCGTCTGTGCCTTATAATCACAGATTAAATCTTTTAAGCCCTATCCTATCAGGCTTTCCACTAGAGTGTCCGAATAGAAAATTTGATTAAGGCCTCAGCCCAACCCTGAGCCCAATCTGAACCCCTTAAACACTCCAATTAACACATTAACCATAACAACATATTAAACACAAAGGCCCATTAAATCAGGATGTTACACAGTGGGCTTATATTCAATTATTTTTAAAATCGTATCAGAATGAGCCTGCTGGTTCGAGTGATAAGGGAATTGGTGTGCTGGAGGTCCTGAGTTCGAATCCCCGCGCGAGCATAGGTGATATTTTTGCTCAATTTTGTGTCAGTGTTTTGGTGGAATTTAAATTTTGAGGAGTTGAGTGTTAGTGGGTTAGTGGAGAGATAATTAAGGGATTTGGGAAGTTATCAAATTTGATTTTTATTTTTATTTTATTCTTTTTTTCGAAAATTTCGGCTTTCTTTCCAAAATTTTTACGTTCTTCTTCAAAATTTTCTCTTCTCCTCTACCATTTTCTTCCCTTATCCTTGTTAACAAAATACTTTTCTTCTTCAGTCACATTTCTCCCTCGTGCCTTGTTTGGTGGATGTCCTCGTGTTGGTAAGTGTGGTGTCGATTGGTGTGTGTTAACTTTCGGTTGGAAAGCGTTTATGGAGGTTATGTTGGAATGTTAGTGTAGCGTAGTTTCTAAATCTTGTTCTGCAATTGTTGGTGTAGGGGAAGGCTGCGAATAGTAAGTTTCGCTTCAATTGTCTAGACGGAGGCTTTTCGTCAGCGGTAAGTCGAGTTTCTGTTGGATTGTTGTTGTCAAATTCATTAATAAAGCCTCTAATAGGTATTGGGTATTCTGCTTTTAGGTTTCAGAAGGCTCAGGATTACTTTAGCATCGGATTGATACTAGGTGTGTACCCACAACGCAGAAAAACATGAATCAGTGACAGTCGAAAAACCTTACTGTCGATGCCACATGGCGGTGTGGTAGGTCGTGTGCGACGACACGATTGTGTGATCGACAAAGGCCAGGCCGTGCGCAAGACACGGCTGTGTGAAGGCTGGAGTGTGGCCTTGTGAGCCACAAGGGATAGGCCAAATTGGGTGTGTGAGCCCACACGGGTACGCCACACAGGCGTGTGGATTCTAGGCCAGGTCGTGTGATTCTCACGGGCAAGGCTAATCTGGGCGTGTGGGCCACACGGGCGTGCTGGCCCATTTATCTGAAATTCTCCCTAGGGTTGCACAGGTCGTCCTAAACGACTGTGGGCCTACTGTAGGGTTGGTAAGGGCTAACCAAACCCTAAAACTGTAAATATGAAAAACGAATATCCTATTCTGAGGATGATATTCCTATGTATGTCTGTTTTATCTGATGCATTTTATATCTGTATTTAAGCATGTAAGCATGTAAGCATGTTTAATCTATGTCCGATTCTGAATTTACTGTATTTGTTGATGGGGTTGGGATGTTATATACAGAGGAAGTGTTCTGAAAGGCAACTTTCGCCTATATTCTAGCGGCAAGGCTGCATTATATCTGTTATGTGCCGCATCGGTACTATATGGTGTGTAGGGTTGGGTGGGTGTTTTAAACCCCACATGGTGTGTAGGGATGGTCGGAGATGGTGTGTAGAGGATGGGGGTAGGATTCTGATTTCTAATTTCTGATTCTATTTTGCATATTAGTATCTATATTTGGGATGGGCTTAGGCCCGAATCTGCATCTGTAACTGTAATGGGCTTAGGCCTGAATCTATATTTGTCTGATTTTGATTTTTTGTATGTGTGCATGCTTAATTTTATGGGGTTACACACTGAGTTTACGTAAACTCGCTCCTTTCTGTTTGATCTGTACAGGTAATCCACTGAGTTAGGTAGATCGGTGCAGCGGGGGACTCGACGGTGACCACCTGTTACGAGCTATTTCTTATTATGGTTCTACTTTAAATTTAGATTTGTTTTGGTAATTTTGTAATAATTGGACTTTACGAACTGTTTACGTTTATTTGAGATTGTTTGCTGTTTTTGGTTTTATCTTCGAAGTTTTCGACAAAAACACGTTTTCACTAGAACAAACATTTTTTTTTCCAGAAATTTGAACTGGGTTTTCATAAACAATATAAGGATTTTAAAGCTTCCGCTATAAATTATGTTTTGGCTAATAAGTTAATTAACCAACGCTTTTAGGTTTTACATTAAACACAATTGTTTTGTTTAAACCATTTTTCAACGCCTCATAAAAAAATTGATTTTCAAATCCATTCCATGTGACACCTTCGAATTTGGACATAATGTCTAGGCCGGGTTTGGGGTGTTACATTTACTGGTATCAGAGTCAGGTTGCAAAACCCAGCTATGAATTTTGGGTTCCAAAATTGTGATTTTAAAGAAATGATTTTCAAATGGTTTGGAATATTCTGGTTTAGTATGTGGTACACCAAGTCTCCGACGCCGATCCTGTATGTATTTTGAAATTTAGACATTTTATTCTAAAAACACTGTAGATAGGATACTCTGAAAACACTATAGCTAGTACCCTCTGAAACTGTAGTGAAACGGATAGAGATTGAAACTTTCGAAAACATTTCTGAACTTCTGATACCTTATGCATAAAATATCTATTAATAAATATTGAACTGATGCATAAAAATCTTAATATAGATAAACTCGAATTAGCCAATGAGTGCTCGTGGAATTCGTGGACGTGGTACTCGAGGCCATGGTAGAGGCCGTAGGGGGCTCGCACCGAGTCTTCTTCTCTGGGCAGTATGCCGAATCTGGATACGAGTGAGACGCCGATTTTGCCTGCTACTGAGACTGGGTCTCAAGATCATACGACTGGCGACGACGCATTATCCCAAGCCATACTGAGGTTATTGGAGAGGGTCGCTAGACCTAATTCTAAATCTGGGGGCTGAAGGTCGGTAACTGAACGGCTCTGGTCTAATGGAGCTCAGTTATTTAGGGGTGTCACAGGAGTCGCCCCTAATGTGGTCGAGTACTGGTTGGAGGCCACCTAGAGAATTATGGATGGTCTGGACTGTACCTCGAGTAGAAATTGAAGGGTGAAGTCTCCTTGCTTCGCGACGAAGCATACTAGTGGTGGTTAACGATTAAGGAGGGCACTCAGCCTGATCGTGTGACTTGAGAATTCTTTAAGACTACATTTCAGAGGCAGTATGTGGGAGCTAGTTACGTGGATGCTCGTAGACGTGAGTTCTTAAATCTCACACAAGGTGATCGATCTGTGGCCGAGTATGAGGCCAAATTTCTGAGACTGAGCCGCTACGCTCGAGGCATGGTAGCGTCTGAGTATGAGAGGTGTGTTAGGTTTGAGGATGGCCTAAGAGATAATCTAAGGGTTCTGATTACTCCGCAGAAGGAGCGTGAGTTTGTTGTTCTGGTTGAAAATATAAAAATCACCGAGGATGTTAAGTGCGTGGAGCGCCAAAACAAATACCGAGAGAGAGGTAAGAATAAGAGGGATTCATAGCCCTCGAGTTTGTACAGAGGCCAAAGAAAAAGGCCAGATTTGATGGGCCCGTTAGAGTGTGAGCCCCTGTTGCTTCTACGAGGATGCTGCCTTGTGAGGAGTGTGGTAGACACCATCCGGGCGAGTTCTGGAGGAGGATTGGGGCTTGTTTGAGGTGTGGGTAATTATAGCACCGCATTTTAGAGTGTCCACTGAGGGCTAATCTGGTGCAAGCTCTGGGATCAGGTTCTGCGCAGCCGCAGAGAGTAGTTCAGCAGCTACCTAGGGGCCGTGGATAGGTTAGGGGTGGTAATGGTATGGTTCGAGGGCAGAGAGCACTGAGCAGAGGTTCTGGTCAGACTGAAGTGAGGTAGCCTGCATTGGTTTATGCTGCTCAACGCCGAGAGGATAGAGATGCTCCTAACATCATCACCGGTATGTTTTTTATTTTTGATGTACCATACATTGCTTTGATAGATATAGGGTCTACTCATTCCTATATAGCCTGTTCTGCTTCCAAAAATCTAGGGTTATCGGTTGAGAGTACTTCTAGCGATGTTACTGTACTGAGTCCGTTGGGAAAATCTGTTCGGGTCAGCAAATTATTTAGGGATGTCCTGCTAGTTGTGCAAGGGGTTGAATTTTCGACGAATTTGATGAAGCTGTCATTTGGGGAATTTGATTTGATTCTAGGTATGGACTGGTTGGTCGAGCATCGAGTCAACCTAGATTGTGCGACTAAGAAGGTCATTCTGAGGACTAAGGATGATGAGGAGGTGGTAATAATCGGTGAGCATCGGGATTATCTGTCTAACATGATCTCTGCTCTTGTGGCCAAGAAATTTGTGCAAAAAGGTTGTGAGGCGTTTCTAGCCTATGTCAGTATTTTAGCTTCTAGGGACTCTTCTTTGGAAGATATCAGAACTGTAAGGGATTTTTTAGACGTCTTTCCTGAGGAGTTACCGGGATTACCTCCGAGTCAGGAAGTGGAGTTTGGGATTGAGCTTCTTCTGGTTACAACTTCGGTGTCTATCGCTCCCTATCGAATGGCACCGAAAGAGCTTATAGAACTTAAGGCTAAACTTCAGGAGTTATTGGATCGTGGTGTCATCTGTCCTGGTGTGTCTTATTGGGGAGCACCAATACTGTTTGTTAAGAAGAATGATGGGACCATGAGGATGTGCATTGACTATTGGCAGTTGAACAAGCTAACCATTAAGAATAAGTATCCACTTCCGAGGATCGAAGACTTATTTGACCAGTTCCGAGGGGCTTCTGATTTTCAAAGATTGATCTTTGTTCTGGGTATCGTCAGTTGAGGGTTAAGGAAGCTGATGTGCATAGGACTACATTTAGGACTCGTTATGGACATTACGAGTTCCTAGTTATGTCTTTTGGACTGACAAATGCTCCGGCAATGTTTATGGATCTGATGAACCGAGTATTTCAGCCGTATCTTGATCAATTTATCGTGGTTTTCATTGACGATATTCTGGTTTATTCTAAGACTGAGGATGAACATGACGAAGATCTTAGGGTGGTACTTCAGACTTTCTGTGACAAATAGCTTTACGCTAAGTTTAGCAAGTGTGAATTCTGGTTAAGAGAGGTAACTTTTCTGGGGCACGTGGTCTCTGCTGAGAGTATCCGAGTTGATCCTAGAAAGATTGAGGCTGTGTTGGATTGGAAATGGCCCAGGAATGTGTCTGAAATCCACAGTTTTCTGTGTCTGGCGGGTTATTATTGGCGTTTTGTGGAGGGATTTTCTTTGATCGCAGCTCTGTTGACTAAGCTTCTGCGTAAGGGAGTTTCTTTTGTCTAGACTGAAGTGCAACAAATGAGCTTTGAGAAGTTCAAGTCAGTTTTGACTCAGGCTCCTGTTTTGATACAGTCTGAACCTGGTAAAGAGTTTGTGGTATACAGTGATGCGTCACACGTTGTTTTGGGATGTGTGTTGATGCAAAATGAAAATTTTGTGGCTTATGCGTCCCGTTAGCTTAAGACACACGAGGCAAACTATCCGACGCATGATCTCGAGTTGGTTGTAGTAGTCTTTGCATTGAAGATCTGGAGGCATTATCTGTATGGTGAAAGGTGTATTATCTACATGGATCATAAGAGCCTCAAGTATCTCCTTACTCAGAAGGAGCTGAACCTTAGGCAGCGTCGCTGGATTGAGCTGCTCAAAGATTATGACTGCATAATCGAGTACCATCATGGTAAGGCCAATGTGGTGGCCGATGCTCTAAGTTGTAGGGCGATGACTGAACTGAGAGTAATGTTCGCTCGACTTAGTCTGTTCGATGATGGAAGTCTACTGGCCGAGTTGCAAGTCAAGCTGACTTGGATTGATCAGATTCGGGTTAAGCAATTGGGGGATGAGTCTATGGGTTTACAGTCCAGTCAGGATGAGAGTGGTAGCACTTCAGATTTTGGACTGAATAATGATGGGGTACTCTATTTTTGAGGCCGAATCTGTGTGCCGAATGATGTGGATTTGAGATAGTCGATTCTGAGAGAGGCGCACAGTAGCCTTTATGCTATGCATCTCGGCAGTAATAAGATGTATCGCGATCTTCGCAAGTTGTACTGGTGGCTGGGTTTGAAGCGTGAGGTTACGAATTTCGTTGCTCGTTCTCTGATGTTACCTTCGTGTTTGTTACCGCTGGTTAAGATTCCTTTATAGAAATGAGAACGAGTGACGATGGATTTTGTTAGTGGGTTGCCCTTGACACCCAAAAAGAAGGATTCTGTTTGGGTCATCATGGATTGATTGACCAAGTCTGCTCACTTCATTCCGATTCGAACAGACTTTTCTCTTCAGAAGCTAGTAAAGTTGTATATCTCTGAGATAGTAAGACTGCATGGGGTTCCTGTCTCGATTATTTTTTATAGAGATCCTCGCTTCACTTCTCGATTCTTGAAGAAATTGCATGAGGCTCTGGGTTCTAGGTTAGACTTCAGTACTGCATTCCATCCTCAGATTGATAGTCAATCTAAGAGGGTGATTCAGATACTGGAGGATATGCTTCGGAGTTGTATGATTGATTTCTGAGGTAGTTGGAAGGATTATCTGCCGTTAGCCAAGTTCGCCTACAATAACAGCTTCCAAGCTAGTATCCAGATGGCACCTTACGAGGCTCTGTATGGTCGTAAGTTTCGTACTCCACTGTGTTGGATAGAGTTGAGTGAACGTCGGGTTTTTGGTCTTGAGTTGGTTCTTGAGACCGAGGATAAGGTTAGGCTAATTCGGGATCAACTGAAAGTGGCTTCTGATAGACTGAAATCCTATGCTGATCTGAAGAGGAAGGATATCGAGTATTCTATGGGGGACTTTGTATTCTTTAAGGTTTCTCCATGAAAGAAAGTTCTGAGGTTCGGTCGTAAAGGCAAGCTGAGCCCTAAGTTCATTGGGCCATACCAGATTCTGAAACGTGTGGGACCAGTTTCTTATCAATTGGAGTTGCCTCCAGAGTTGGATCGTATTCACGATGTGTTCCACGTTTCGATGTTGATGCGGTATCAGTCTGATCCATCTCATGTGGTATCTATTGAGGAAATTGAGGTTAGATCGGATTTGACCTTTGTGGAGGAGCCGGTTCAGATTCTGGATCGCGATGTTAAAGTTTTGAGGAAAAAGGCTATTCCACTAGTGAAAATGCTACGGTAGAATCATAGCACAGAGGAAGCCACGTGGGAACCGAGGACTCGATGCGTCAACAATATCCTCATCTGTTCTGATCAGGTAAATTTTGAGGTCGAAATTTCTTTTATGGGTGTGTGTGTGAGGTCCCAAGTTCTAGTCTTACCTTGGGTAAATTTTGGAATTTTTCTGACTTAAGCCCTATCCTTGCTCAGTAGGCTTATATTTAATTATTTGTAAAACCATATCAGAATGAGCCTGCTGGTTCGAGTGGTAAGGGAATTGGTGTGCTGGAAGTCCTGAGTTCGAATCCCTGCGTAAGTGATATTTTTGCTCGGTTTTGTGTCAGTGTTTTGGTGGAATTTAAATTCTGAGGAGTTGGGTGTTAGTGGGTTAGTGGAGAGATAATTAAGGGATTTGGGAAGTTATCAAATTTAATTTTTATTTTTATTTTATTTTATTCTCCTTTTTCGAAAATTTCGGCTTTCCTTCCCAAATTCTGACGTTCTTCTTAAAAATTTTCTCTTCTCCTCTGTCGTTTTCTTCCCTTATCCTTGTTAACGAAATACTTTTCTTTTTCTTTCGCGTTTCTCCCTCGTGCCTTGTTTGGTGGATGTCCTCGTGTTGGTAAGTGTGGTTTCGATTGGTGTGTGTTAACTTTCGGTTGGAAAGTGTTTGTGGAGGTTATGTTGGAATGTTAGTGTAGTGTAATTTCTGATTCTTGTTCTGTAATTGTTGATGTAGGGGAAGGCTGTGAATAGTAAGTTTCGCTTTAATTTTCTAGACAGAGGCATTTCGTCGGCGGTAAGTCGAGTTTCTGTTGGATTGTTGTTGTCAAATTCGTTAATAAACCTTCTAATCGGTATTGGGTATTCTGATTTTAGGTTTCAGAAGGCTCAGGATTGCTTTAGCATCGGATCGGTACCAGGTGTGTACTTGAAACGCAGAAAAATGGGAATCGATGAAAGCTGAAAATCTTACTGTCAATACCATACGGCCGTGTGGTAGGCTGTGTGTGACAACACGGCCGTTTGATTGATGAAAGCCAGGTCGTGAGCAAGACATAGACGTGTGAAGGCTAGAGTGTGGCCGTGTGAGCCACACGAGCTAGGCCAAATTGGTCCTATGGGCCACACGGGCGTGAGGATTCTGGGCTAGGCCGTGTGATCCACAGGGCAAGTCCAATCTAGGTGTGTGGGCTACACGGGCGTGTAGGCCCACACGGGTAAGCCACACGGTCGTGTGGGCCCATTTTTCTAAAATTCTCCCTACAGTTGCACGAGTCATCTAAACGACTGTGGGCCTATTGTAGGGTCGGTAAGGGCTAATCAAACCCTAAAACTGTAAATATGAAAGACTGATATCCTGTTCTGAGCATGATATTCCTATGCATGTCTGTTTTATCTGATGCATTTTATATTTGTATTTAAGCATGTAAGCATGCTTAATCTGTATGTCTGATTCTGAATTTACTGTATTTGTTAATGGGGTTGGGATGTTATATACGGAAGAAGTGTTTTGAAAGGAAACTTTCACCTATATTCTGGCAGCAAGGCTGCATTATATCTGTTATGTGTCGCATTGGTACTATATGTTGTGTAGGGCTGGGTGGGTGTTTTAAACCCCACATGGTGTGTAGGGATGGTCAGAGATGGTGTGTAGAGGATGGGGGTAGGATTCTGATTTTTTATTTTGTTTTGCACATCAGTATCTGTATCTGGATGGGCTTAAGCTTGAATCTGCATCTGTAATTGTAATGGGTTTAGGCCCGAATCTGTATCTGTCTGATTCTAATTTTCTGTATGTGTGCATTCTTAATTCTGTGGGGTTACACACTGAGTTTACGTAAACTCACTCCTTTCTGTTTGATCTGTACATGTAATCCACAGAGTTAGGCGGATCGGAGCAGCGGGGGACTCGACGGTGACCACCTGTTACGAACTATTTTTTATTATGGTTTTACTTTAAATTTAGTTTTGTTTTGGGTAATTTTGTAATAATTGGACCGTACGAACTGTTTACGTTTATTTGGGATTGTTTGCAGTTTTTGGTTTTATCTTCGAAGTTTTCGACAAATCCACATTTTCACTAGAATAAACGTTTTTTCCAAAAATTTGAACTGGGTTTTGATAAACAATATAAGGATTTTAAAGGTTCCGCTATAAATTATGTTTTGGCTAATAAGTTAATTAACCAACGCTTTCGGGTTTTACAATAAACATGATTGTTTTGTTTAAACCATTTTTCAACGCCTCATCAAAACAAATTGATTTTCAAATCCATTCCATGTGACACCTCCAGATTCGGCCATAACGTCTGGGCCAAGTTTGGGGTGTTACAAAGGCCGTGTGGGCCACACGAGCATGTGGGCCCAAATTTTTAAATTTTACCCTAGGGTCGTAAGTGTCATTCGGGTCAAACTTAGGCCTTCCATAGGGTCCGATGTTTTGTTAGTGTGAAATATTGATATGTGTTTGCATGGTTATTATGATGTATGCTTAGCATGACCTGTAATAAGGTAAGTCTGATCTGTTTTTCATCAAACATGATCTGTATCTATTATGAGAGCATGTATGACATGTATATTTTGATATCTGATAAATTATCTATCTGCATTGGGGTGAGATTTGTGTTTTGGAAGAAGTGTGGGCAGTTTAATTATCTGTCGTATTTGGTGGCTCAGCCATATGTATATCTGTATTTGGCGATAAATTGCTTATTGATCTAGCAGCTAAACTGCAAATATTCTGAATAGTGTCATACCGAAACTAAGTGGTGTATAGGGGCCAGATGGGTATTTAATACCCTATATTGTCGGAGATGGTGTGTAGGCGATGGGGTAGGAATATAAATTTGCATCTGATATAATCTGACACTGTTTCTGTATTTGAGAGATGTCTGAAATGATTTCTATTGGTGTTATGATATGTTACACACTGAGTTCGAAACTCATTATCTGTTTGTTTGTTACTTTCTGGTAACCCTCAAGTTTATGATGGGTCGGTGCGACAAGAGCTCGGTTAAAACGTTTTTATTTGGTATTAACAAAAAAACTGGTTTATTTTATTTCAGAAAATCCGTTTTAAAGTATTTTGACATAAATTTATGATACTCACTGTATTTGCAAAACTACGGTTTTCCAACAACAAATTGCATTTTACAAAATCGAGTTAGATTAAGAATTCCGTTGCAAATCTAAATGTTTAAAAAAGTATAAATAATCAACGGTTTTATTGAATTGATTAAGAAAGAAATGATAGCTAATAAACTGGATTTTTACTTAGTAATAGTTAGTATCAACCTTACAAATCAAATGGTTTCTAGGTTTTCAAATGTTTTGCAGTAACATCTCCAGATCTGGTCATAACATCTAGGTCGGGTTTGGGGTGTTACAAAAAAGATTGTAAAAGTGAAATAAAAATCATATCTATAGTTTTAAAATGTCCTATTTATCCTATTAAATAAATAAATTAAAACTTAGCCTAATCCTGACGTGCGAACGTATGAGTTAGAAATATTGCAACAAAAAGATAAAAAATAAATAGCGGTGACTGCAAGTATACGGGTAAGGTTGTAATACAGTTAAGTTTACAATGAAACACTTACGAAGTATTTGGAGGATCGTACCAAAGGGAGGTTGAATTAAACTAAGGCTCCGTTTGTTTCCCAGTAAAATGTTTTCCGGAAAATGATTTTTGGAAAATGATTTACTTTTCTGGAAATGGTTTACTTTTCCGGTGTTTGGATGAATCTGTGTAAAATATTTTCTGTTGTTTGGCAGATTTCCTGAAAATATTTTCCGAAAAAGCTGTTTTTACATATATTAATAAATTTATATATATATTTATTAATAAATTTATATTTTAAATTTTTTTTACATATAAAAACATAAATTTATATTTTATTTTAAATTGTTTTAAATTTATATTTTAAATTATTTTTATATATATTGCAATGATTTATTTATAAATAAATAAATCAAATTAAATGTAACACCCCAAACCCGTATCCGTCGCCGGATTAAGGTTAAGAGGCGTTACTGGACATATCAAGTCAAAACATAAACATTTCATTAACAACAAGCATTCCATTAACATTCCATAACGAAAAATACACATAGAGTCCCTTTAGAAGGTCTACAAGACCTTAAACATGCATTGGGAAAGAGTCGGGACTAAACTGAGCACATACATATTTTTCCAAAAATTTAAACATTTTTCAAAGTTACAGAGGTCACACGCCCGTGTGGTCAAGCCGTGTGCCTTACACGGCCAAAAGAAATGCCCATGTCCAAGACCGTGTGAAACAGGGCATACATTCTGACTTGCACCACATGGCCTAAGACACGCCCGTGTGCTTGACCCATGGGCAACACTGACTTAATTCACACGGCCTGTCACACACCCGTGTGTCTGGCCCGTGTGCAAGTTTGACTTGTTTCGAATTACAACATTAAGAGACACGGTCGAGAAAGACGCCCGTGTGCTCAACCGTGTGGGCAAATATAGGCCATTTGCAAGGCCAATTTGCCACCTAAAATTTGGGTCAAACCTACAAGCATCAAACAAATCTAAACTTATATTCCAATGGCATCCAAAACATACCAAAACATACACAATTTAACTCTTAACAACATCATTCATTTCCATATGCAAAACCCAACTCAAACATACCAATTCAAAGCACCAATTTCACATAAAAAACATATGAATCATACATCATTTTAATCCATACTATTTCATAGCATTTCTCATCATATCAATTTCTAAATCAACCATAAACTTACCGAAATTGACCATTTCTTTTGGCCAACCATGACCATATCAAACCATACCAAATTATGCATCATATAGCATGGACTAAACTCATCCATAAACACATTCATTAACAAGCCATATCACATGGCTATATTTACACATTTCAAACATACTCAAAGTTCTCTAGCCTATACATGCCATACTTTAGTATATACATTTACAAAAGGTACCAAAATATGGTTCGATAGTGTGGTGATGATCCCCGATGATCCCCGAGCTTTCCGTAGCTTTGATAATCAATAAAATAATGAACAAACACACACAGAGAGTAAGCTTTCATAGCTTAGTAAGTCATAAGCAAATAATAATCTAATAAACATTAAATCAACTAGCCAAATCAAACAAACCTTAACCAAATGTATATTAGTTATGCTTGCAAACTCAAACAATGTCACATATACAATAGCACTATAACATCAATGACCAAATGCATATTTACTCATAAACACAAATAAATATCTCTTTTATCATATCTAAATCATATATTCATCTCAAACACATAATTACCTTACTTTCATAATCACATAACATAGCACGCACCTCAACCTTTTAGTTTGTTTTTCACATTTGATCTTATCTCGATAATGCCCGTTGAACCATTCGGAATCAATAAGGATACTCGGATAGTCGGAGATCTCGTACAATGCCAACGTCCTAGACGTGGTCTTACATGTAATCACATATCGATGCCACTGTCCCAGATAGGGTCTTACACGAATCAAATACGATGCCAATGTCCCAGACATGGTCTTACACATAAACACAAATCGATGCCAATGTCCCAGACGTGGTCTTACACGAAAACACATATCAGAATCCTATGTCATGACATATGTATCCAAACTATTCCTAAGGTTCGTATGGGGCTTTCGGACGTCGTATCTCGATCGATTCAAGCTCGAAACAAGTTATTCCAAGCTTATATCAATTCAGCAAGGCATGTATATAATTATACAATTCAATTCGATATTATAAAACTTATTCACCAGAATTTTAAACACATTTATTTACTTATGAACTTACCTCGTACACAAACGAACGGATGAAATCGACTACTCGACCACTTTCGACTTCCCCCGATCTAATTCCGTTTTCTTTTATTCTTGATCTATATAAATTCAAATTTGGCTATTTAATAACACATTTCATTCAATTCAAACCACAAACACATAATTAGGGCATTTTGCACTTAAGCCCTTAAAATTCACATTTTTGACATTTTAGTCCCTATTTCATAAAATCACAAAATACACAAAATTTCATATTTCCCATGCTTGGCCGAATATTCATATAGTTCATATAAGTCCACACATTTCATTTATTTCACATTTTAGTCCCTCAATTTATTATTTTCACAATTTAGCCCAAATTACTCAAATTCATCAAAAATCCAAAGACAAAACATATTAATCTTTCACATATCTTTTATTTTTCATCATCAAACAACAAAAACCACAAACTATCATCAATGGTATTTCATGAATACATCATCAAATTCAAAAATTCAAAGCGCTAGCTAAAACACGAAGCAACGATCACAAAAACGTAAAAATTATCAAAAATAGATCAAAACACATACCTTAATTATGCTTATCATTGGCCGAACCCTAACTATCTTTTTCTTTTTCTTTTCTTTGTATTTTCGGCTAGATGAACTCATAATGGATTAATTTTATGCCTTTGTTTTATTTAATTAACATATAATTTACAAATTACTTAAATACCTTTAATGAAACTTTAATAACATCATATATTTCATGGACATTTAAATACCTTTAATGAAACTTTAATAACATCATATATTTCATGGACATAAATGTCCACTAACTTAACAATGGAATATTAATCTTATAAGGACTTCCAACAATTCAAATCATAGCAATTTAGCACATTAACATTTGGAATGCCACTTTTACTTATTATGCGATTAAGTCCTTTTTCTCAAATCGAACACTCAAACAATAAAATTTTCATACGAAACTTTCACACATGCTTAACCACATACTGTAGTCACTAAAAATAATATTAAAATATTTTTCTGACTCAGATTTGTGGTCCCAAAACCACTATTCCGACTAGAGTCTAAATCGAACTGTAACGCCCCAAATTTGGGCCTAGAAGGAATGGGCCTTGAGCAGGGGAACAACGAAGGCTGCACATAAGTAGTTGGATGTGCAAGGGAAGGACACAAATAAATAACTACTTGAGTGGTTAAGGGTCCTGAGAAGTGTTGGAGAAGTCCTGGGTTCAAACCTGGGCTTTAGCAAAAATTTTAGTTTTTAAGTGAATAAAACCCTTGGTGCTTGATAGTAGGCCTTTTAGATATGTGTGGTTAAAATATGACATAAGGAGCTGGCTGGTAAGGTGGTTAGTGGCGTGGTTTAAGTTGCAAGGGAGCTTGGGTTCGAGTCTCATGTTGTACAAGGGAGTATTTATTTTACTTCCTTGCTGCATGAGAGGTGGAGCTTGACTGAAACTCTGCAAATTGGAATTTGAAATGGTCATGGAAGAAGTTAAGGAGAGATTTAGGGAGATAATCTGGGTTGTTAGGAGAGAGTATCATGGAATTTTGAAATATGAGGTTGGAGGAAATTGTGGAGCAAATCAAGGAATTCAAAATTGGGAGTGGTGTAATCGAATGGGGAAACTTGTGTATGAGAAATTCAGCTAGGAGGGGGAGTTTATGAGCATTATCAGTTTTGGTGGTGTTCTTTTGGGTTTTTTTTCGTTTTTGGGTTTTTTTGGCAAAATAGTGTCGGCTCCTGTTAACTCTGTTCCCTACTGTGCCGAATTTCTCCTTTTTGTTTCTTGCTCTCTGTTTCCGACTTGTCGTTAGTCTCTCTTCTTTGGCCAAATATACTCTTCATTCCCTCCCTTGGTTCTTTTTTGTTATAGTTGTCTTTCTCTCCATCTGACATTGGTGACCGAATACACATTACCTTTTTCCCTCCCCTATTCTTTTCAAATCATTCCTGCTATCATCCCTTCTTTTTAGTACCCAAGCTATTTTACTGCATCCCTTGCTCCTTCACTTCTGTCTTCGGTTCAACAACTAATCTCTGGCAACCGGTCGATCTCTCTATCGTAACTTTCTTTTCTTTGGTTGTTGATTTTGGGTAGCCGAATCTTTCATCTCTGGTGTGTGCATTTCTTTTCGTGCCTTGGTTTAGGGCATACTCTTGTAGGCCGATTCTTTTTCCTCTTAATATTAACTCTGCGGTTCGGTAAGTATGTGTTTATTAAGGATCAAGTATTGTCACATATGTGCGTTAATAGGAGGTTCGATTAGTATGCAGATAATCATTGAGGGGTCTGTAACCCTCTTTCGTCAGCTATCTAAGTAGGTTAAATCCACGCTCATTCAAACAAGGCGATAGTAAGTAATCTTTTTAATAGGTTTCAGTTAGTGTCTCTTTCAACTCGTGTGTTAAGTATTTAACCGAAGCTTCTGGTGTAATAGGTTGGAGTGCACGTGGGCTAGTTTACTCGTTATCACGAATAGGTGTGTAACTATTTTTCGTAAATGATAATCAGCATAAAAGCCGAAAGGGTGTGTAACCGTACCTTGCAAACGATAATAGGCATAAAATCCAGTAAAGTGTGTACACACACACTGATTAGACTGTAGAACGGCAAATACAGAAAAGCCGAAACCTCGGCATTTGAGGGCTCACAAGCGTGCGATTGCTCAAGTGGTAAATCGAGCCCACAAACTGTGGTGATAGACTGTAGAGGCCACCACGACCGTTCTCGTGCTCTTGGGCCGATATGGGCCTCATTTGGCTGAAATGGGTCGTGTGGGGCCCATTGGACTCGTGGGCCCCACACAGACAAAATCCTCGATAATTGGCAAATACTGGACTGGACTATGTAGTTCACATAGCCGTGACTGAATTTGGGTTACATGGGCCACACGAGCGTGTGGGCTCACTTGGGCCGAATATTGGGCCTTGGGCCCATTTACACTGTTATGACCATTTAGGTTATCTGTGTCGCTTGAGGCGACTGTAGACCTTCGGAAAGGTTGTTATCTGCACTGAAATACCCTTAAAGAGTAAAATGACCGTAATGCCCCTGTAGGGTAAAATGACTGTAATGCCCTGTAGGGTAAAATGACTGTAATGCCCTGTAGGGTAAAATGACCGTAATGCCCCTGTAGGGTAAAATGACCGTAATGCCCCTGTAGGGTAAAATGACCGTAATGCCCCTGTAGGGTAAAATGATCGTAATGCCCCTGTAGGGTAAAATGACCGTAATATCCTTGTATGGTAAAATGACCATAATACCCCTAAAGGGTAAAATGACTATTTTGCCCCTCAAGGGTAAATGACTGATTTATCTGTGATTTAAATGATTGATTTATCTGTGATGTAAATGACTGATTTGTCTGTGGTTTAAATGATTGATTTGTCTGTGATTTAAATGATTGATTTGTCTGTGATGTAAATGACTGATTTGTCTGTGGTTTAAATGACTGATTTGTCTGTGATTTAAATGACTGATTTTTTTGTGATGTAAATGACTGATTTGTCTGTGGTTTAAATGACTGATTTTTCTGTGAATTAAATGACTGATTCTGAGCATGGCATTCTGCATACACGACATAATGCATGGGGTTGGGGTACTATTACGGAGGAAGTATATCTTGATCTTTGGTGGCTTTGCCACATATATCGCATCTTGGTAGCCTTGTTGCGATATCATATCGCATGACTTTTGCCGCAATATTGGTGTCTTTGGGTGGGTGGGTTGATTTTATCCCCACATGGTGTGTTGGTTGGTACGGGTGGTGTGTTGGCTGGATTGGGGTGGGTTGCATATTTGCACCGTCATCGATCTTCGAATTGGGCTTAGGCCCACACTGCATCGAAATGGGCTATGGCCCACACCGCATCATTCTTGAATAGGGCCAAGGCCCGCATCATTCTTTGCATATATTATTCTTGATCGATCGATAGGGGATTACATACTAAGTTTTCGTAAACTCACCATTTCTTTTTACTGTACAGGTAATCCCCAGCCTTAGACGATTTGGAGTCGCGAGAGACTCGGAGGTGGCCACACGATCGTTGATGTTCTGCTTTAGACTTATTTATTTAAATTTCTTATTGGGCTATTGATTCTGTCATAAGGCCTCTTAAACCTAAGTTATGTTATTTTGGCTTTATTTATTTGGTACTTAAGTGATAGTGATAGAACGCTGGTTTTCAAAAAAGATTAACTGTTTTCAAAACACTGCGTTTTCGCAACATTTTTTATATTGCTTCCGCAACAAATAATGTTTTTAAAGTAAAGACGTTTTAATTGGTTAGTAAATGGTTAAGATGATTTGAGTTTTAACAAAGAGATTTAAACTCAGAAACGAATTTCTACCAACAAGTCCAATTTTCGAAAGACACATCAACGTGACACGCCAGATTTGGCCATAACGTCTAGGCCGAGTTTGGGGTGTTACACGAACTGTTACATTAAATATATAATAATAATCAATTATTAAGCTAGAATATTAACCGTCATAAATTGAAAACACCAAAGTCGAATAAACTATTTGTAATTGTGTTATAAAAAAATAAAAAAACAAGGATTGAATAATTATAAATTAGCTTCCAAACCACAATTAATGTAATATCCTGAATTTTGGGCCTGTGCATTTTATGTGATGTGTACTTAAAATATTAATTTAAAAGGGTTAGGGGTCCTGATTGGGCTCAAGAATGGGCTGAGGTTTTGTTTAAATATTCTGTTTAGACACTCAAGGATTTAAAATAAAGTTTTAGTAGTTTAAGTGACATATTGGGCTTGTGGCCCAGCAACGAGGGGCATAGTAAAGGGGAACTATAAGTGGCGTCACAAGTGCATGAGGAGGGCCCAAATTTTGACAGCTTGAAGCCTAATTTTTAGGACTAAAATTTGGCACTTAGAAGAATAAGGGGGGACGGCACAAGGCTAAATTTTAGGAGATTTTATTATGTTTAATTTTAAGGATAATAGCGGATAATGAAGAGAGGAATTAGGGCTATTTTTGTGGAGATAATAGATCAAGATAAGGGAAAAGATGAGAGCTCATCCAAGAGGCTAGAGTTGGCCGAAAATTTGACTCTGTAAAGGGGAAAGAATCGGCTCTGTATAGGCAGTAAGGTGTGCCGAATTCTTCATTATGTTCTCTGAAAATTCTCTCAAAAATTTCTCTTTTATTTTTTAAACAAACTTGAACTCTCTCTTCTCTTTTCTTTTTCGATGTAAATCAAAACTCTTTAGATCTCAATTGCGAAACCCTACCATCTTTTTCTTTTCTCTTTTGGTGAATCTCACTAACCACTCCTTGTTTATATTTTTTCCAATTCTTTGTTTCTCTAAAAGCCAAAATCACTAAGATCACACCTCCCGAAGTTGCGAATTTTCTTTGGGAGTCTGCTGTGCCAAATTTTGAAGGAAGCAATAGGTAAGTATTGATTTGAGATTTCAATGTTTTTCGGCTTTTCAAAATCCCTAGCCGAATGGCTATTTAGAACTAATCTCTTATTTCTCTCTTATTTTGGTATTAGGGATCTCAAGTGGGGCCAATCGCATAGATCTCTAAGTTATAGTTCGGTAACACTCGAATTGTGTTACTTTCGGGATTTCAAGGTAAGAGGAATCTATTAGTTTCAAAGTGTAAATTCGGGTATCTATTAACCCTTGGCCGATTGTAGGAGAGGCTCTATTTTCACATCTTTCCGGCTTTTTGAGCAAAGTTATAGATCGGTTTAGCAAGGGTATCGACATTAATTAGGTGTGTAACCTTTCCCACTATTAGATTGGGTGCTAATATATATATATATATATATATATATATGTGTTTATAAATCTGCTATACTCTATTAAATGCCGAAAACCCAGCATTATGATTGAAAACCCGAGGAGGGTAAAGGCTAATCATCAGGTTAGTGATTTCTGTCCTTCTTCAATAATATGCTTTGTATGCCGATTTCTCTGTATGCTTGGAGTTGGGTGAATGATGAAAAGGGGAAGTTATCTGTTCTGGTGGCTTATGCCATTTTAGCCTGGTGACTTTGTCACAACTCTATTTCTGGTGGCTTATGCCATTTCAGCCTGGTGACTCTGTCACAACTTTGACGATGAGCAGCTAACTGCAGCATGTCTGCCATCGATGGTGTGTAGCGGTGTGGGTTGATTATAGAAATCCCCAATGGTGTGCTTGGCAGGTAAGGGTGGTGTGTAGCGGATGGAAACCTAGGATTGGGTTGGGTTATGTATGTCATTTGCTAAATTATGTTTTATTTGCTGATTTGTGGGCTAAGGCCCAATCTGATGGTGCATGAGGGTTGCACACTGAGTTTCGTGACTCACCCAATTATTTTAACCATTTCGGGTGACACTTAGTGCATCGGACCGGGCTGGAGGAGGGAGCAAGGTGGCCATGCGACAGAGCATTGAGGATTCAGCAAAAAGACTTCACTTTATTTATTTATTTTTAAGAAATTTATCTTAAGTGGGTTTTAAGTTTCGTTGTAATAAGGCCATGGGCCACTAGACTATTATACTTTGCTTTGGGTTTTATTTTGGGCTTTCATTATTGACATTTAAACTTTAACTAAGCTAAGGCATGTATTAAGATTTTGGTTTTTATTCATAAAACAACAAGTGAAATTTATATATTATTTAAACTTATCAAGTTATTAAGTTTTCCCAAATAAAAGATTAAATACAAGAAAAATATTTCCCGAAGATTGCGACATCTTTTACAAAACTCTTTTGAGTGGCATGCCAGATCCGGCTGTAGTGTTTGGGCCGGGTTTGGGGTGTTACAATTAATACTAGAAATTAAATAATATTATCCAAATACATAATTAGTAGTACACCACATAATAAAAACATTGTCCAAGTGCATAACTAATATTACACCACATTAAAAGTATCAATATCTTCAACCTTGAGAAATTTTTTGAAGCCAAATTTTTCTACGCTTCTTACTTTTAACTAAAAAAGCTTTGGCCTCGGATTCATGACTCACTAGATAATCAAACACAGAACACAGGAAGTCATCATCAAATCCTTCTTCCTCCATCGACATCACTTCTTGGTAAAGATGTGGTGTCTTATCTGCAATAAATTGTTCCAAAGCATTAGCAGTTTTGCCAAGTTGTTCACCCACAAATTTATTTTGTTCATCAACGACACTTTCTTGAACATTTTTTCTTTTACGTTTGGATGTGCCAGATGAAGATACTTTTGTTCTTACCTCTTCAGTCTCTTTATTGTCGCAGTCTATAGGCACTAAATCTTGGTTACCATCATCCAAATCTATGTCACCAAATGTTCTACCAAAACTCCCTGTTGCCATATCTTTGCCAACAACCAAAGCCATTTCATCATAATGATCAATGCTTTTATTCAAAAATGGTTCATACTTCTTGTGTGCCTGTTGGAAATTATACACAATTAGAATAACAAGTAAAAAACAATTGAAATATACTTAACATATATATACATATATTACCATCACTGTTGCATCATATGTTGCTCTATCACATGTGATCATTTTCATGTTATCATCCCATCCAAAACCACTTTCACCTCGAATTTTGCATATAATCTGCCACTGGTTTTTTACAGTCCTCAAATGATTTTCCACATGCTTCGCATCGCATTAGACTTGAAATCTTTCAGAAATAGCTTCGATAACTCGATTAGTAGAATCTTCTTTGAAAGTATTAGAAGGCTTATTTCCTTTCTGGGCCTCCTCTGCTAGAATTTCAAGAAAAATATGTTCCATCGGTTTTGTCCACCTGAATTGCTTGGAGGTCCCTTCTTTGTTGCCCTTACCCATTCTACATTAATAATTGTCATTGTCAATCATTTCAATATCCAACAAGCTTAAAACATAATAAATTCAATATTTAACAAGCTTAAAACATAATCAATATCTAACAAATTCAAGGCATAATAATTTCAAAATCCAACAAACTAAAATTTCAATATCATTATCCAACCAACATTAACAAAAAAAAACAATTTTAATACTAAAACATACATAACATAGAAACAATAACCCTAAGTGCTAAACCTACCTAATATTTCTAGCCATATAATCAGTCCACATAGTTTGTGCAATTTCGTCTCTCTTAGCAGATCATTCTTTTGCTTCTTCTCTTTCTTCTCGCTCCGTAAGAGTTGGTATTATCAAATCAGACTCAGGCTCCTCGTATAATCCTTGATTAAGTAAATCATTAGGATAAACTCCCATTATATGATTATGAATGATACAACAAGCCAAAACTATATCTACTTGAGTTTGAAAATTCCAAAATGGTTCAGCATCTAATACACGAAACCGTTTCTTCAAAATCCCAAAAACACGTTCAATAGTGATTCGCAATGATGAATGTCGAAGATTGAAGAGTTCCTTTGCATTTTCAGGCCCCTGAGCACTAAACTCTTTTAAATGATATCGGACACCATGATATGGGGTAATATATCCATTTCGGATGCCATATCTAGCATCAGTAAAAGAAAATATTTACCTACAATTTTACAAAACATAATTAATACTAATAAATTATGAGCTTACTAGAACTATTTGGTATTTAATGATAATTATTACCTTCCGGAATTCTTAATCCTCTTGGGCGTGAAAGTGCAAAACTTAAAATACGATAATCATGTGCACTACCTTCCCAACTAGCTAGAACATAGGAAAATTTCAAATCAAATGTAATGGCAGCCAATACATTTTGAGTCGTCCCCCCTTTACGGCTACGAAATCTTCCTTGAATGCTAAGTGGAACGGATGCACGAACATGAGTTCCATCTAATGCTCCAATACAATCTTTAAAATAAGGATAAAACCTTGGATTGTTTCTGATTTCACTAGGAGTTGACTCATCAGGTAATCTAATAACTAGTTTATACAATTTCAAAATAGCTCTCAATACAACCCTAAAGTAACGGTGAATTGTCTCAGTTGATCTATAATATCTAGATCCAATCACTCGAAACCTTACATTATGACCAATTATATGTAAAAATATAACTACTTGCTCCCTAATATTCACAGATTTAGTTGATTGTAACAAATTATTCCTACTAAGAATATCACACAAATTAAAAAAGGCAATCGGTCTCATCCTTATCACATTAATACAATGTTGGTCACCACTATATAAAATACTATTAATATAATTTTCTCTTTCATAATCTCAATTCACACGAGGGTGAGAAGCAATTTCCTTCCTAGTTTTTAATTTTTTAATCCAAAGAGCCCCAAAAGCTAAAACTGAAGCCACGACTCCGACAATTGCATTTTGATCTTAACTACGATCCATCTACACAAAATAATGCCACACAAATATTTGATCACTACAAAAAAGGTGCAAGCTTTTCATAAGATCACATATATGAATAAATAAAGAAATACAAAGGGGAAAAATTATTTTAAAAAATATATTAATATATCAATATTCAAATTTAAAATTTCCATATAACAGTCAAAGGGGAAAAATAATATTTTTTTATCAAAAAAGTTAAATTATAAAATTTATTTGATTAGTTATTTAATTTATCTAGCAAAAACGAATTCAGAATCTCAAATTCAATTATTTGCATTTGAATTCTTGCAAAAATAATATAAATTTATTAATTAAAAAATGCAATTAAGCTTTTATATTATTTTAATAGCTTATACCATTCTAAAATTATGATAAAGGTATCTTTATTATTAGGATTTATCAAATTAGTCCCTCTACTATTAAATGAATCAGTTTAATCTCTATATTATTAGAAAGAATCAAATAAGACCAAATTAGAATAGAGTTAATATTGACTATTTAAAAAGTATCGATTATCGCTTAATAGGATTAATATTTTTAAATTTTTTATGGTTCTATAAATAAAATATTTTGTTTGGAATTAAACTATGGTTTATTTAATAATCAAAGAACAAATTTGATACTATTCTTATAATACAGGGACCACCCAAGATATTAATCAATTTGTTTTTTTTCTAGAGAAAAGAATTGCCGTAGACTTTCTAGAATGTAAGGCATTGCTTAAGGAAGCTAAGGCATGATGTTTGGTTAAGGGAAAAACAAAAAAAATAAAAGAAACATGTTCAAGATCAAGAAGGAAAGGCAAGTTGGCCTCAAATTTTGGGAAACAATTTTTTTAAAAATATATAATAAGGTTAACATGGTCAAGGAGCACTCAGTTGTTAACATGGTCTGCAACTTGCAATTCATAAACCAATGAATGGGAAATTATCCTTATAACTACCACAAAGTATACAACCAAATAGAAGTTGGTCTCCCTAAGCAATTTCGAATTGAAGCCTTTCCAACATTTCTCACCCGTATTGAATTAAAGACACTTCAGGACAAAACATCTCATCTATGTGCCCATTTTTTCTATATCACTCTCAAAATTCCTCCTCACTCAATCCCCCACTTAAGGCATATTATCACCACATTCATAACAATACACAACAAAGAAATAAACACATGTACATACATGTAACGCCCAGAATTTGGGCCTAGAAGGAATGGGCCTTGAGTGTGGGATCAACTAGGAGACTGCACATAAATATTTATGTGTGCAAGAAAATGTCACAAATTGCTTGTTTACTTTAATGGCTAAGTGATTTGGGTGTGTATGGGAGTGTTTGAGAAGCCTGGGTTCAAGTCTTGGCTTTTGCAAAATTTTTAGTTTTTCTCTTAAATGAATCTGGACACTGGCATATAAGCTTTATAAATAATAATGCTTGTTTATGACACAAGAAGAGCTTGTGGTCTAGTGGCAAGGTGGTGTGTTGTGTAACTGAGAGGTCTGAGGTTCAAGTCCTGGGTTGTGCAAGGGGGTATTTATTTTGCTGCATGAGCTGTGTAGGTAGTAGAGTTGGAGGGGGTATTTATTTTGCTGCATGAGCTGTGTAGGTAGTAGAGTTGGACTGAAACATAACTAAGGGGAGTTTGAATAGATTTGAATGGTGTTTGAACTGGTCATGGAGAGATTCAAGGAGGGATAAGGGGAGAGAATCAAGGAGTTTGAGTGAGGGGAGAGTTGTGCCGATTTGGGTGTCTGGCTACTCAGATTTTTGGCAGTGATTCCTTTTGGGTATAGTTCTTGTTCGGCTCTTTCTTTTGGCATTTTTGTTTTATTCTTTTTGCTCTCCCTGGCCGAATTGTCCATTTGGGTCTTGGCATCGTAAATTATTTGGTCGATTCCTGGTAAGTCAAGTGCCTCTGGGTACCTTTCTGGATTCCTTTTTCCTCTGCTATTTTTCCTTTCAGCCGAATTCATTCTTCTCCCTTATTTCTCCTTCACTTCTTCTCAACTGTTCTCCTTTCCTCTTTGACTGAGTGGCCCTCTCTCTTTTTCTTTCTCTGTTGTACCAGTCGGTTTGGTAGTGGGCGACGATCTCTTCTCCTATTCATACCACTGTGGAAAGCCGAATCCTACATCTCCTCTTTTCCCCTCTCTCTTTTGTTTCTCTGCTTTTCCAATATAGATTGAATGTCGTAAATCTTGTCTTGTTATTTAGAAACCCTGTGGATGGTGGTCTCTGACAATCGGTGGAGCGTCAACTGCCTTACTTCTCTGCACATCTCTCGCTCTCGCCGAATACCTCTTTGGTGAATCTTTGTGGGGTAAGTAGATTATTTTGTAGTATTGGCCGAATACCCAATCTGCTCTAACTCTAACTCTTTGGACTATGGGCATCAATTCAAGCCTTGTATTACACGAGTATGGCTAATGAAATCTATCTTATACGCAGTAAATCAAGAAGAAAGGTGTGATCATTTTCAACCAGCGATCTAAGAGTAAAAATTATGTAACTTTCGGTCAAGGTTGATCACGCGTGGGGAAATCTGTTCGTTGTGCAAACAGGTTTGTAGTCACACCCCTCTCTTCTGTGAATCGACAAAAGTCGAAAAGTCAAAACTTCGGCATTTGAGGCCTCACGAGCGTGCGATCGCTTGTGTGGTAAACCGAGCCCACAAATCGTGGGCGATAGACTGTAAAGGCCACCACGAGCGTTCTCGTGCTCTTGGGCCGATATAGGCCCCGTTTGGCTAAAATGGGCCATGTAGGCCCAATGGGCTCGTGGGCCCCACACGGAAATATCCACGATAAGTGGCAAATACTGGACTGGGCTATGTAGTTCGCATAGCCGTGACTAAATTTTGGCTAAATGGGCCACACGAGCATGTTGGCCCACTTGGGCTGAGTAATGGGCCTTGGGCCCATTTACTCTGTTATTACCATTTAGGTTACCGAAGTCACTCGAGGCGACTGCGGACCTTCCGAGAGGTCAATATATGCACCGAGACCCCAAAGTAGGTAAAATGACCGTAATGCCCCTGTAGGGTAAAATGACTGTAATGCCCCTTTAAGGTAAAATAACCGTAATGCCCCTGTAAGGTGAAATGACCGTAATGCCCCTTTAGGGTAAAATGACCGTAATGCCCCTGTAGGGTAAAATGACCGAAATACCCCTATAGGGTAAAATGACTGTTATACCCCTAGGAGATGAAATGACTGTTATGGCCTTATGTTATGTATGACTGATTTGCTCTATGATATGTATGACTATGATTGAGCATGACATTTTTCATACACGTATGATATTATGTCACGACATATTGCATGGGGATGGGTTGTTATATTGAAGGAAGTGTACTGTACTGATAAGGTCACACGGGTTGCCCAAGATGATTGTGGACCTACTGATGGCTATATGCCGTTTATTTTACTGGCAACTTTGTTGCAATACTGTTTAGTGCCGCAACCGGTGCTAATCTTAGTGTGTCTGGCTGGGTGGGTCGATTTTATCCCCACATGGTGTGTTTGGAGGGACGGAGTGGTGTGTAGAGGCTAGATTGGGTAGGATTTCTGACTGCATATATGCACTGATTAATGATACTATATTGTTACTGCATCAATTAATGATATTACATATTGTTCACTGCATGACTGATATATGTTACTGTTATGGGCCAAGGCCCCACTGATACTAATACTGAAATTGGGCTTAGGCCCACACTATTACTGTAATGGGCTAAGGCCCACACCGCATCTTATTCTTGAATAGGCCCAAGGCCCGCATCATTCTTGCATATATTGTTCTTGACCGACTGATAAGGGATTACACACTGAGTTTTCGTAAACTCACCATTTATTTTAACTGTACAGGTAATCGCCAGCCTTAGACGATTTGGAACCGCGAGAGACTCGGAGGTGGCCACATAATCGCTGATGTTCTGCTTTAGACTTATTTATTTAAATTTGTTATTGGGCTATTGATTCTATAATAATGCCTCTTAAATCTAAGTTATGTTATTTTGGTTTTATTTATTTGATACTTAACAGATGGTGATAGAACGTTGGTTTTCAAAAAGATTAACTGTTTTCAAAACACTGCGTTTTCGCAACATTTTGGATATTACTTCCGCAACAAACAATGTTTTTAAAGTAAAGACGTTTTAATGGGTTAGTAGATGGTTAAGATGATTTGATTTTTAACAAAGAGATTTCACCTCAGAGACGAATTTCTACCAACAAGTCCAATTTTTGAAAGACATATCAACGTGACACGCCAGATTCAGCCATAGCGTCTAGGCCAGGTTTGGGGGTGTTACATTTAGTGGTATCAGAGCCAGGTTGCAAAACTCGGCTGTGGAATGGGTTGTCAAATTTTTTTGGATTTCGAAAGGTTGTTTTCGAATATGTGAAGTGTTTTGAGATACTTCTTCTAAAAAGTGTGGCACACCGAGTCTCCGGCGCCGAATCTGTAAGTTTTCTAAATAATTTTTTCTGTTTAAAAATTGAAATGCGGTAAGTTTGGAAATACGGTGACTACTTTAGAAATTAGACTACACCTCTCTAGATAGAGCAAACTGAAGCTAAAGGGGACTGAAACTGTAGTGAAACTTCGATCTGCATAAAACTGTTAGTTCTGATAAAATGTGAATAGACAATGGGCACAAGAGATACATGCAGAAGTGGTTCAAGAGGCTGTAATAATATTTTGAAATCAGAGTGCGCAGCGGGAGCATGGTGGTAAAGTTTGTGTGATGCGACTGTTCTAATAGCTGGAAATTTCGAGGATGAAATTTTTTTAAGGAGGGGTGATTTATAACGCCCCGAATTTGGGCCTAGAAGGAATGTGCCTTGAGTGTGGGATCAGCTAGGAGACTGCACATAAATATTTATGTGTGCAAGAAAATGTCACAAATTGCTTGTTTGCTTTAATGCCTAAGTGATTTGGGTGTGTATGGGAGTGTTTGAGAAGCCTGGGTTCAAGTCTTGGCTTTTGCAAAATTTTTAGTTTTTCTCTTAAATGAATCTGAACACTGGCATATAGGATTTATAAATAATAATGCTTGTTTATGGACTGGTCATGGAGAGATTCAATGAGGGATTCAATGAGGGGTAAGGGGAGAGAATCAAGGAGTTTGAGTGAGAGGAGAGTTGTGCCGATTTGGGTGTCTGGCTACTCAGATTTTTTACAGTGATTTCTTTTAGGTATAGTCCTTTTTCGGCTCTTTCTTCTGGCATTTTTATTTTATTCTTTTTGTTCTCCCTAGCCGAATTGTCCTTTTGGGTCTTGGCATCATAAGTTATTTGGTCGATTTCTGGTAAGTCAAGTGCCTCTTGGTAACTTTTTGGATTCCTTTTTCCTCTGCTATTTTTCCTTTTAGTCGAATTCATTCTTCTCCCTTATTTCTCCTTCACTTCTTCTCAACTGTTCTCCTTTCCTCTTTGACTGAGTGGCCCTATCTCTTTTTCTTTCTCTGCTGTACCAGTCGGTTTGGTAGTGGGCGACGATCTCTTCTCCTGTTCATACCACTATGGTAAGCCGAATCCTACATCTCCTCTTTTCCCCTCTCTCTTTTGTTTCTCTACTTTTCCAATATAGACTGAATGTCGTAAATCTTGTCTTGTTATTTTGAAACCCTGTGGATGATGGTCTCTGACAATCGGTGAAGCGTCGACTGCCTTACTTCTCTGCACATCTCTGCCTTCTACTTCGAATACCTCTTTGGCTGAATACTGTGGGGTAAGTAGATTGTTTTGCAGTATTGGCCGAATACCCAATCTACTCTAACTCTAACACTTTGGACTATGGGCATCAATTCAAGCCTTGTATTACACGAGTATGGCTAATGAAATCTGTCTTATACGCAGTAAATCGAGAAAAATGGTGTGATCGTTTTCAACCAGTGATTTAAGAGTAAAAATTGCATAACTTTCGGTCAAGGTTGATCGCGCGTGGGGAAATCTGTTCATTACGCAAACAGGTGTGTAGTCACACCCCTCTCTTCTGTGAATCGGAAAAAGTCGAAAAGCCGAAACTTCGGTATTTGAGGCCTCACGAGCGTGTGATCACTCTTGTGGTAAACCAATCCCACAAATCGTGGGAGATAGACTGTAGAGGCCACCACTAGCATTCTCATGCTCTTGGGCCGATATGGGCCCCGTTTGGCTAAAATAGGCCATGTGGGCCCAATGGGCTCGTGGGCCCAATGGGCTCGTGGTGCCCACACAGAAAGATCCACGATAAGTGGGAAATACTAGACTGGGCTATGTAGTTCGCATAGCCGTGACTAAATTTGGGCTAAATAGGCCACACGAGCATGTGGGCCCACTTAGGCCGAGTAATGAGCCTTGGGCCCATTTACTCTGTTATTACCATTTAGGTTACCGAAGTCACTCGAGGTGACTGCGGACCTTCCGAGAGGTCAATATCTGCACCGAGACCCCAAAGTAGGTAAAATGATCTTAATGCCCCTGTAGGGTAAAATGACCATAATGCCCCTGTATGGTAAAATGACCGTAATGCTCTTGTAGGGTAAAATGATCAAAATACCCCCATAGGGTAAAATGACCGAATACCCTAATAGGGTAAAATGACTGAAATACCCCCATAGGATAAAATAACTTTTATACCCCTAGGAGATGAAATGACTGTTATGGCTTTATGTTATGTATGACTAATTTGCTCTATGATATGTATGACTATGATTGAGCATGACATTTTGCATACACGTATGATATTATGTCACAACATATTGCATGGGGATGGGTTGTTATATTGAAGGAAGTGTACTGTATTGATAAGGTCGCACGGGTCGCCTAAGACGATTGTGGACCTACTGATGGCTATATGCCGTTTATTTTATTGGCAGCTTTACTGCAATACTATTTAGTATCGCAACCGGTGCTAATCTTAGTGTGTCTATCTGGGTGGGTCGATTTTATCCCCACATGGTGTGTTTGGCGGGATGGAGTGGTGTGTAGAGGCTTGATTGGGTAGGATTTCTGACTGCATATCTGTACTGATTAATGATACTATACTGTTACTGCATCGATTAATGATATTACAAATTGTTCACTGCATGATTGATATATTTTACTATTATGGGCCAAGGCCTCACTTATACTAATACTGAAATTGGGCTTAGGCCTACACTATTACTGTAATGGGCTAAGGCCCACACTGTACTGTTACTGAATAGGGCCAAGGCCCAGACTGTTACTGCATATATCGTTACTGACCGACTGATAAGGGATTACACACTGAGTTTTTGTAAACTCACCATTTCTTTTAACTGTACAGGTAATCCCCGGCCTTAGACGATTTGGAGCCACGAGAGACTCGGAGGTGGCCACACGATCGCTGATGTTCTGCTTTAGACTTATTTATTTAAATTTCTTATTGGGCTATTGATTCTGTAATAAGCCCTCTTAAACCTAAGTTATGTTATTTTGGCTTTATTTATTTGATACTTAACTGATAGTGATAGAACGCTAGTTTTCAAAAAGATTAACTGTTTTCAAAACACAGCGTTTTCACAACATTTTGGATATTGCTTCCGCAACAAACAATGTTTTTAAAGTAAAGATGTTTTAATGGGTTAGTAGATGGTTAAGATGATTTGAGTTTTAACAAAGAGATTTTAACTCAGAAATGAATTTCTACCAACAAGTCTAATTTTTGAATGACACATCAACGTGACACGCCAAATTCGGCCATAATGTCTAGGCCGGGTTTGGGGGTGTTACAATACATATGAATAATCAATAATTAACTTAATGGTACAAATAATTAGATTAAACATCAATCTTTGAATTTAATTTACAATTATGCAAATCTTGATTAAGTAAAAAATTTGGTTTCAGCCATAGAAGCTGGAAAAGCACAAGAAATACAAAGAAATGGCAGAAGGAACTAGACTCAATACCCATCCTAGATTCAACTGGACACACGTAAGTCATCTAACAACCAGAAAGATGCTAACTTTATGGAAAATCAAGAGCATATCAGTAGAATTTTGGAGTTAATGGATAAAAAAGGACTACTAGCAAACCAGAATCCTGGGAGCATAGTACCTATGCTGATATTGATTTAATATTTAATTTGTTTGAGCTGTGCTTATTGGCATGGCTTTAACAACGTGGTTAAAGAGCCAGATTTGCATAACAATGATCACTAATTTTGCCTTTGTTGTGATTGATTTGTGAATGTAAACATTTGGATGGGTTAATTACATGGTATTAACATCAAAGACAGCAAAAGCGCATTCTGGCAAGAACGTCCCCATATATATCATAATCAAAAATAATCCCACTAGTAAACCAGCTTATAGAACAATGAGACCAATATATCAAGATCCAGTCAGATGCATATCTTACAAGGGATAATGGTGAGCCATTCAACAATCTTAAGAGAGGATAGTTGGGAAATTAAACTATATCATTGTGACTCATTCAGATATTGATTTTTATTGTGTGTTGTTAGCTAGTCCATGTCCACACTGATAGTCAAACAGTGGGTAGCTCTATAACATATCCTATATAACTTGAAAGGAGCCTAAGCTTGGCACATTGTACAACAATCATTGACACAACCGCATTGAGAGTTCTGCAGCTGTTGGTTGGGCTGGATCCAAGATTGATATGAGGATTCCATACAGACAAGGTGGAGTACTTGCTAGATCAGCTAAAGGGTAATACATTTTTCGCAAAAACAGATTTAAGATCTAGCTATTTGCAAACTAGAATCAAGAAAGAAGACATTCCAAAGACGCTCAACACCATCCTCTTATGAAAATATCAACCGAGGCCACTAACAGGAGTAAGAATGATGAGGTAGAGGCTAGGAAAGGAGCTGGATAAATAAGGAAATTGACAAAATGAGCTAAAGGGGGAGAGAATCAGGCATAGCTTAAATTCTTTTTTCTAACCACATAGATCATAATTTCTTATTGGCCATTACTTTCAGCTGTTAGCTAAGGAATTATTATCAGCTAATGTACATGAACAAACTCATATTTTAATAATTTAATTTAATCCTTTAATCTCTTAGTTAATATTAGAAATTCAATTTAGACCATTTTAATACAAAATTTTAATTTATTTCATAATTTCTGGGATACAGGAGAGAAAGAGAATGGCAGTTAATTGAAGTTGTCAATAGACCAACTTTCCACAAGAGGCCCATATAGATCCTCTTGCAATCCAAGCTTTAGAAAAAAATACAGTTGGAAAGGTGTACAAGGAAGAATTGTACATGCTATCAACTTACTTCTAAGCTAAAATTTGAATTAAAAAAAAAAAGAAAAAAGAAGAAGAAACTGTACAGATGCCAAGTAAATGAAAGTGTGCGAAGAAAGGTGAACATAAAGTGAGTAGACAAATTGGTCATTTCAATAACTTTATATAATACTGGTAATTTGTTTTGTGTTAAAGTAAGCTAGTTGGTATCATATCTTTAAAGCTAACCTTGCATATAACCCACCTATAGCAGGGGAAAGAGAGCCATCATTGGAAAGAAAAAGGGAAAAAGGCAAAGAGAATTGGAAGAAGGTAAAGTAGGGTTGGGGTGGGGGACTAGTGGCATCAATAGCAACACCAAAGCAGATATGGGAACAACAGCAATCCCAGATGCAGCGCGTAAAGAACTCAGAAATCATCCTTACCAATGAAACTCCATTGAGAGATGACAAGGAAGAAGAAATGGCCAAATCTGCATTGGCTTTGTTTCGAGCAAAAGAAGAAGAGATTGAGAGGAAGAAGATGGAGGTAAGAGACAAGGTTCAGGCTTATATGGGACGCGTAGAAGAAGCTACTCACCGCTTGTCTGACATTCGAGAAGTAAGTTATTCCCTTCTTTTCTTCTCTTATTTTCTAGCCTCTCTTCTCAATTCTTGATTAAATAACACAACCCAAGCTCCCCGATTTCTTATATGTCTAAAACGTACAATAAACTAGACATGGAAACATGATTCACTAACAAAGGAGCTGCCAGGAAATAATAGAAAACAGATGAATCAACAATTAAACCCAAAACAAAACTGTAGCTAAGATCAAAAATTCATCTTAAATACTAACAGTTGAGTCCCAATCTAAGATCAAGCAATCATTTAAACCCAACACTCAATATCAACATCATAACACAAAACTGTAGCTCAACGAAGGGCTTCCGTTTTTCTTTTTTATTATTTAAAAAATCTGTATTACATGAAACAAAAATTAACAGAGAATAAAGGAAGGAAAACATAAGAGTAATCGATCAGAGATGAGACATTAGAGAAATATGCAGATACCTCGAGGAGATCAGAGATGAATTTTTCCAAGAATAACCCAGCGAAACAAAGGAGGAATCGAAAAATATCTTAGAAAGAGAGAAAGAAATTTACCTGAGAAAGAATGAAGGAAAGAAAAGGAATGAAGAACGGAAGAAGGGGAAAGACTTACCTGGATGAAGGAGGATCCCCGAAAATGTCTTACAGAAATGAAATCCATAAGACATTTTCCCTAAAATGTAAGAGATTTTACCCGTGTATTGGAAAGCATTTTCCAAATGGAAAATGTTTTCAGTCAACCAAACGCTGGAAAACCAGGAAAACATTTTTCGAAAAATGTTTTCCTGCAAACAAACGCACCCTAAAAGTAATTTCTACACTAACAAGTCTAAACAGTAATAATCTAAAATTATAGTACGATAAATCGAAATAAATGAAGCAATAAAAATATCATAAATTAAATAAAACTAAACTAACAATCGAAATTCACTCAGATGACAGACAAAAGATTAACTCATATCAATGTTCATAATTAACATTAGAATTCGGGTTTTAGTTAATTAGCTACTTTTCAACCTAGTTATTAACTTTTAGCCTCTAACTAAATCAACTAATCGACAAAAACTACTTATCTCTCGACATTATAATTCAAACAGGGTTAAATTAAGAGGTGCCCGGTAAACTATTCTTTCGACCTCATTTGCCTAGATTACTTCCTAGGTTCATCAATCCTAGGGGTTTAAGCATACATAATTTAAACCAACTAATTCTAAAGAAAACCCTAATTCCTCAGTTTATTAATCCTACCTTCGCTCGTTAATCTCCCTACAAGTTTAGCTACTCATGAATCTAAATGTCATTTTCCTAATTCAATTTCAAACATACAAAGGAAATAGAAAAGTAAAGAGAAGGGAAAAGAGAATTGTGATTTGTTTTTATGTTCAATGCGCTCGGAAGTTGAAAGCCCGTTAACAATAGTCAAGGAAATTGTGACTGCAAATGAAAACAAACAAACAACTAATTGTTAACCGAAGAAAATAATGCCTAAATTGAAATCGAATCCAAATAAGAAAATAACAGCAAAAGTCTTTAGAAATCTAATACCTAAATTAAAAATAAGAATTAAAAGAATGAAAAATCCCCCTAATCAGGTATTAAACTTAGCTAGTGTTTTATGATCTTTTTATTTCAATTACAAGTGATTCAATTGGATTAAATTGATTGTGCAAACGAAAACAACCTCTGATATAATTTGGCTCTGGACGTATCTGTGTCGCGACACCATAGGACTGGTGTCATGACATTGATCATCGAATGGAAATTCTGTTGGCTTGAAGTTGAGTGTTGCGAAGCTGCATGTCGGTGTCGCAACACTAAAACCGTCCCTTGTGTTGTTTGGCCTGAAACGTTGTCCTGCACATTCAATTAGCACGTTAGTCATACCCTAGGCCCGGGTTGGCCTAATGGGTCATCAAAATAGTAAACTTGTGTAAAAATGTTTATTTTACGAAAATTAAATATAGACTACTAAAATAGAAAATTGATAAAATAATAATATTAAATTACTCGAAAACAAGCTCATTAAGTGTCGGGATTTCTGAATTGTGGCAGATCAAATTTCTTTTTGGATCACTTAATTTTAATAATTTTGTAATTTATAATTAATATTTTTAGAATGATTAATATTTTGTTCTGACAGTGCACAAATTTCATGTTTTGGTCACAATTCTTCATGATGTAGTACTTACCATTTTCCTTTTAACTATTCCTTAGAAACCAAATTTCCCTTTTCTATTATAAATCAAATTAGGAATAGTTTACATGTTTTTTTCTTTATTTATAAAAAATGACGGGGTTTTAAATGTATTAGTTATTGATATTTGTAATCATGAGATATAATGTGGTTGTTGTTCACCTCATTCTTTAATTATGTGGTCAGAGGTTTGATCTTTCCCAATAAGAATGGAGCACATTTCATATTTAGTCACGTATCTCTTTAGAGAGTACCCGTGACGAGAGAACTAGTCATTGCTACCAATAATGGACATTCTAGTTTGGAAAAAAAAATATTGATGATTGTGAATAATAATACTTTGAGTAGTCAAATTTGAATATTTCAGGTAGCGTTGGGAGTGGGAACCCTTTGATATTTACTTTGACATTTGTCCAAGTTGGAAGCAAACGAGGGGATTAATCATTGCTACCGACAATAGACATCCTAATTTCGAGAAAAAAATATTGATAATTGTGAATAATGATACTTTGAATAGTTATATTTGAATATTTTAAGTAGTGTTGGGAGTGGGACCCTTTGATTTTTACTTCTACATTTGTTCAAGTTGAAGGCAAACGAGGGAATTAATCATTGCTACCGATAGTGGACATCCTAATTTCGACAAGAAAAATGATAATTGTGAATAATAATAATAATAATAATAATAATAATAATAATAATAGAAGTCAAATTTAAATATTTTAGGTAGCGTTTGGAATGGGGACCCTTTTACATTTGTCTAAGTTGAAGGTCAAATCAGTGATTGTTACTGGCAACGACCATCCTGGTTTTAACCAAAAAATCATTAATAATTATGAGTAGTCAATTGAATGATGCCCACGTTTCTCTAATGCATGCACATTTTATTTAAATGTTCCACATGTGATTAACATTTATGTCTTATTAAGGTTTGAAGGGTTAAGGAAAGAGAAATTAGCTCAAAATATCAGCATGTAGAGTGAGATTTATGTTGTTTTTTTGTGTGAATTTTTCATGTTTTGGGTTGTTTTTAACAAAACCCGTGTTTTTTTGTGAACCATTTGTTGGTTTATAAATTTTCTGGCGGCTCTCCGGTGGGTTTCCGGCGGCATTGTTGGTACCAAATGAAAGGTCTCTTCAAGACCTTTCTAATGGTAGGTATGGCATCATATCTGGCTGAGTATAATAAGAGAAAATAATTTTTGAAATTTCTGTTCCTGGGTTTTTGACAGATTTGGGTAGCTCAATTTGAGGTTTTTGTAAAATTATCTACTGTTGTTCATTCTAGTCGAAATTTAGGTGATTCTTATAGTATGAAATATGCTCTTTTCATTGGTACGTGGTCCAAGCCAAAATGAGCTCTGTGTTAAAAGAACTAAGCTCCTAAAATAATCTTTTTAAAATTAGAAATCTAAAAATTGTGGGCAAGTTGTGATGAATTTCAAAGTTTTCAGCCCGAATCTTAAGTTTTTGTTAATTTGTTTTGATGAAATAAAATTTCATGTTTTACTATTACATTTAAACTTTAAATTAATATTTTTACAGCCACCAAATTTTTGAAAGAGATTAGAGTTTTAATGGCTTAAATTGAACCAAATAGTCATGAGAATTTTGAAATATAGAATAAGAAAATTTTCGATTTTATTTGGTTTTAATATTATTTTTGGCCAAATTATGTTTTATTAAGTTAGACATTATATTAAATTAATATTCAATTTTTTATTAAAATTTTACATTTATATATATATTACAAAATTATAGAATTATCGTATTTGTCTAGTTACTTGAATGGTTTCCACACAATTGAAATGCCTTGGAACCACCAATGGAGATTATAACACTTTATGTTTAGGATTTCATGGTTAGATTTTGATTTGTGAATGCCTTTCATAAATTTTAGGCTTCTAGGATATTTGTGTATTCATTGCTCAAGTCTCGATTTGGTTACTTAGGCAAGTGACTCGATATTTCTTCGGTCTTTAAATTCTTGAAATATTATCCTTTAACGATTTACATTATTTATGTAACACCCCTCACCCGTCCCCGTCGCTAGAGTTGAGTTATGGGATGCTATAGCCAATAACATAATAGTACATGTGATTTTAAATCAGGAATTCATTTAAAACATTCCATAATTCTCATACCTTCACACAAATCATGCTTTGCAAACAAAATCAGGTTTAATCGAGCTTACCAAAGCTCTAAAATTGACCCGGAATTAATCAAGAATTATTTTGAAACTTTTACAAAAAGAACGAAATTAGTGCAAAATAGGGGTTACACGGCTGTGTGCCCAGACCGTGTAACATACTAAAACCGTGTAACATTGGAATCACATAGTCGTATGCCAAGGTCATGTAACTAACTGTGACCATGTGAATCAACATGTAAAAATTCAACAAAAGTCATGTAACGCCCCAAAATTTCTATTTTTTTTTGTGTATGTGTGACATAAATATCTGTCTGCTTCAGTGGTTAAGTGTTCTAGGTGTGTGTGAGAGGTCCAAAGTTCAAGTCATGACTTGGGTAAATTTTGGTATTTTTATGAATAAAGCCTTAACTCTGGATTAGTAGGCTTTTATTTAGATAATTGTGGAATCATACTAGAATGGGCCTGCTGCTCTGGTGGTTAAGTGGAGTGTTGATGTGAGGGAGGTCGTGTGTTTGAGACCCTACTTGGGCATTATTTTTGCTCATCCGTTCAGGAGAGGTTGAGATGGACTAAAAATCTAAGTAGTGGAGTGATTTGGGGGTTATCAGTTTCTATTCATATTGGCTTCTATTGGGCAATTTCGGTTTCTCTTCTCCTCTTCCCTTATTTTTGCTGCCATTTTTCCCTTTCCTTCCCCACCATTGCTGCCGAAATTTCATTGGATCACCCCTCTCCCTTTTTTTTATTCATCTTCTCTAAATCATCTTTTCTTTTTTTCATTGAGAATTGCTCCTGTGCGGTTTCGGTAAGTAACAATTTTTGTCTATTGTTAATAGTTCTTGGTTAATCTCTAAAAGGGGTTTCTTTTTGGTGTTTAGAAGTCAATCAAGGGGCTGGTGCTTTCCAATCGACGCTGTGATTGTGCGAATTTGTGGTTACTCAAGCGAGGTAAGAATTTTGTTAGGTTTTTAGTCGAGTTCCTTCCAAAATTGGTTGATTAAAAACGAATTAAGTGATTAATCTAGAGATATGTTGGTTGATTTTTAGGTTCTGGAGGCTTAGGAGTGTTTACGCATCGAAAATGATAAAGGTGTGTATCCGAAAACACAAAAAATAGGGTTTCGGCGAAAGCTAAAAACCCCACTGTCGATGCCACACGGGCGTGTGGTAGGCCGTGTGCCCCAACACGGTCGTGTGATCGATGAGGCTAGGCCGATCGCGAAGAACACGGCCGTGTGATGGCCAGGTAGGCTGTGTGTGAAACACGGGCTAGACTATTTTGGGCCGTATGGGCCACACGGGCGTGTGGGATTTTGGGCCAAGCCATGTGATCCACACGGCCAAGGCCAATTTGGGCCGTGTGGGCCCACACGGGCAGGCCACATGAGCGTGTGAGCCAATTTTTACTGAAATAATTGTTAATGCTGCACAAGTCGACTGTGAACCTTCTGTAGGGTCGGTAAACACTACTTAGTCCCTTAACTATGTGAAATCGATTATATGACTTATGTACTGAGCATGTTATATATATAAGCATGTATACTGAACTGAATGTGTATCTGATAGACCTGAGATAGCATGATATTCCATTGTATGTTGCATTGCATTGGGTTGGGTTGATATTATTTGGAGGAAGTGTACTGAAAGGCTCTTAAGTCTAATATCTGGCAGCTCAACTGCAAATTACTGTTCATGTGCCGCATTCGGTACTACTTGGAGTGTAGGGATGGGTGGGTGACTTAATCCCCACATGGAGTGCAGGGTTGGACGAAGAAGGTGTGTAGAGGCTGGTTGGGTAGGACTTTACTCTCATCATTATCGATCATTGTGATGGGCTAAGGCCCTTGTGCATCGACATCGACATCTTGAATTGGGCTAAGGCCAAACTGATATTGATACTGAAAGGGGCTTAAGCCCAAGACTGTTTTTGACTGTGCACTGTGATTTCTATATGTTTGTTTGTTTTCTGCGAGATTACACACTGAGTTTACGTAAACTCACCCTTTTTGTTTGATGTGCACTAATCCCCAGACTTAGACGAATCGGTGCGGTAGAGGACTCAGCGGTGACCATGATTTTCTGGACTTTCATGGTTTTAATTTATGATCATTGGTTTTATATTATATTTATTTTCATTGGTTAAGTTTTGGGTTGTAATTTGGACTGACGGACACTTGTTTTGATTTGGGTTTTTATTCTATTTATTTTATGGATTTATAACTGCTAGTCGTAAGAAATTCAGTTTTCAAAAAGTTAAAGTATTCTCTAAACTCATGATCACATAAACTGTTTTTATTAAAGCTTCCGCAACGAGAGGTGTTTTAAAACAAATGATTTAAATAAGTAAAACAATTTCTTTAAAACTAATAAGAGTTAAAGGAAGATAATAACACGGAAATGATTTTATCGAAATATCTTAGTTTCCAAACATGCTATCATGTGACATTGCCAAATTCAGCCATAACGTCTAGGCCGGGTTTGGGGTGTTACAAGTCACATAGCCGTGTGGCTGGGTCGTGTAACTGACTGAGGTCGTGTGAAGTTAAGTGACCAAAACTATAATACTCATACGGGCGTGTGGCCAGCTCGTGTGATAAATGAAAACTGTGTACAAGTTCGCCCTAAATTCCAGTGAGCACATAATTGTGTCACCTACCTGTGTGTGGCACACGACCGTGTGTCAGGCCGTGTAATGCAAAAATATTCCATTTGATGCATGGTACTATCCAACTCCTAAAAGTAACCTAAAATGCACCTTTCAACCAACATAAACCTATCAAAAACTTGTTCATTCCATTACAAAATATAACTTAAATCATTTCCCAAAACATACAACCAATATGCCACATTTGGCACCAAATACAACAATGAATAAGAATCAATATGAACCATTTTATATCCTTTAACCACTCCATACCATAAGACATTCAAAAGCACAAAACTTATTATGATTAACCAATCATGATTGCATAGGTGCCAAAATTTATGAACATAACCATTCATTATCTCCTTAAGTTACCATATATGTTTAAAGGTCAACAATGCCAAAACACATATATTACTTTACAAGTATCTGACCAACCAAGTTCGAAACAATCAAAAGTCTACCAAATCAGGAGACGAAGGGTGTGTGCTTCTGGTTGATCCGATTGACACATTTCAAACATCCAAAATCTATAGATAAAGTAGTAACCACGAGTAAGTATTATGAATACTTAGTAAGCTCATACAATTTAAACAACTAACTTACCTTATACATTTAACATTTACAATTCAATATGCAAAACAATTTCACCTATCATGGCATACACAACAATATCAACAAGGTGAGATTTGGAACATAATCACATTTATAATCTTCAAATGGTAGTGTACTAATTTCAATCAAAATACTTCATATACCAACTTCTATTAATCACTTGCCAATTTTAACATCATAATTTCCATATTGTATATCGTTATATTATCTGATGAATCATCGTAAAAGAACTCAATATAAAGGTGTATATCTCATCTGATGCTCGTCTGAGCTAATCATATACATTAATGTCATGTTACCCGTCAAGAATAAACTTTTATCGTCACAATAAATTGCCTAGCTAGGGTTGTATATACACGTAACGCCCCAAAAATATCTTATATTTATTTTTGTGTGTTTGTGACATGAACCTGTATCTACTTCAGTGGTTATGTGTTTTGGGGGTGTTTGAGAAGTCTTGGATTCAAGCCTTGTCTTGAGCTAAAATTTTGTTTTAATTGAATAAAGCCTTGCTTTTGTTCAGTAGGCTTATAGTTAAAAGTTTGTAAAAACATGTCAGAATCGGCCTGCTGGTCTGGTGGATAAGTGGTGTGTTAAAATGCTAGAAGTCTTGGGTTCAAGCTGTGCTTGGGTATTATTTTTGCTAGTGGTGCCGTGTAGTGTTTGAGCTGAACTGAAATGCCGAAGTGGTAGAGGTGTAGTGGGAAGTGTGGAGAGAAAATTAAGGGATTTGGATAGGAGTGGTTGGACGATTTTAGGAGGGATTTGAGGAGAAAAGTAAGGAGTGGGGAGTTGGTATAGATAAATCTGAGGAGATTTTGGGAGAGGGGTTATCAGGAAATCTTTTGGATTTTTATTTTTTTCCCTTACCGAAATTTTCCTTTTCCCAAAAACTTCTGTCGTTTTCTCTCTTTTCTCCCCTTCTGCCAAATTCTGCTTCTCCTTTCCCCACCCTTGACTTTTTTTTTTCATTTTGCATTTCCCTTGCTTCAATCGGTTCTGTGTTGCAAACTGCGTTGCCTTCTATTCGGTAAGTGAAATAAGGTGGAGTTGGTTTCTTCCCAATTTTCGGTTTCTTCTCTTCTTACTGAAAGCCTCTTGACGTTTTCCATTTTATTTCCCTAGCCGAACCTTTGCCTTGCTTCTTCCCCTTTTCGATTCTTTTCATTTCTACTTTCTTCCTGCGCATTTTCCTCTCCGCCCTCTCGGTAAGTTTAGTCTTGAGTAAACTTTAAACTAGGATGTGGACAAGTGTTGATATGGATTCTTTTGGTGATTAGGGGTTTATCGAAGGTTTGTTTATCGCTCGTCAACGTTCTGAAGGCAGGGAATTCCTACTACTCGATTTAAGGTAATGGCTTACCGCTCGAAAGTGAATACCTTGTTTTGAGATTTAGATGTATTCGATGGTGTAATCGTTTAATAAAGTGAATGTTGCTGATTTTAGGTTTCGGGAGTTCTCGGGAGTTTTAGGCTTCAAAACCCAAGCAGGTGTGTAACCACAACACGAAAACAATAATCGACGAAAAGCCAAAAAATGGGTTATCGACGCCACACCGCGCGCAGCGCCGATGTGGTAGGCCGTGTAACATCCCAAAAATGGGGTTATTTGGAATTTAATTATTTTTCTTATTACGAACTGATGTGATATTAATTATGGAATGATAAGGCTTAATTATGGATTTTTAGTAAGCTCGAGTAGTGAGAAAAATATTATTTTCAAGCTTTGAGGTAGGGAGCCTTAACAAGTGGGGGGTTATAAGAATAAATGGGGATAATTTGGACATAAGATGAGCCTAGAATAAGTGGCAAAGTGAGCCCACTTAGGAGCTAGCATGTGACGCCACCAAGGAGCAAGGGAGAACCTTGGTTCGAGTCACAGAATTCCCTTTCTTTTTGCACTTTGGTTGGACGGCAATAAGAGAGAGTTTTTCTCTCTTTAAACTCTTTTATTGTTATTATTAATAAGAGATAATATGAGAGTTTTATTTGTTTAATTATAGTAATAATAAGAGGATATTCATGGATAATTGATGGATTATTAGGGGATTATTATTTATTAATTCAAATTGTTTGAATTAATTCAAATGAGAGGCCAAGAGAAAAATTAGGAGTTGGCTAGGAGTTGAACTCCTTGTTGAAGAGGAGTGGACGGCTAGGAGACTGAGTATAGGGGGGAGAGTGCCGAATTCTCTTAAGGCACCTATTCATCATTTGATTCTTTTTCTTTTTCCCTTTGCAAATAGCCGAATTTCCCTCTCTCTCATCTTCTATTCTTTTTCACTTCTTTCTCATTCTCTCAAAATCGAAACCACCATTGTCATCTTCCTCTTTTTCTTCTTTTTGCTTAACACCAAAAACCCCTCTACTCCTTTCTTTGTTGAAACCCCTATCTCCCTTTCCACTATTTCTTTCTTTCTTTCTCCCTAGCCGAACATACTCCATTGGTGTGCCGAAATCTCTTCTCTTCCAAAAAGATCTACTTTGGCCGAATATCAAGTAGGCATAGGTTCTTCTCAAGACTTCCTCTCCAATCAGTTGTAAAGGGTAAGTGATGGCCGAAACCCTTCTTTCCATATTTTCTTTTCTCTGTCGACTTATAGGTTGGAGAAAAGCCGAAATCCGATATTCTAATGGCTAACTATTTCTCTTCTTTGGAACCGATTCCATTAGGTATCCCGGGATTTTGAAGTACTCAATCCCAACTCCTATTCTCTAATAATCGGCTTGGGTAAGTGGTGGTAAGTGCCTACTTGTAATGGATTATTCTTCTAAGTGATTAAAAGCCGAAGGCTACTGACATTCTCCATTGACCGATTATAGTTTGTGAACCAGATTCGGGAATTGAGTGCCGTGGTGAGTAACAAAGGCAAAGGTGAGATTTCGGGTTCACAAGGAACCCCTCTCTAATATTTTGGTTTGGCCGAATAGGCCATGGTACTAATCCCATAGTTGGCCGAATATAGGTACAGTGAGATCTAGGGTGGCCAACGTTTCTTTTCGGGATTTAGAACATCCAAGGGTGACAGGTGTGTACATACACACTTATAATTAATTAAATGTACTAAAGCCATTGTGTGTGCTAACCGGATCTGTGTAGATTCGGGATTAATACCATGAATGGTATAAGCAAGGAAGCAGTAAGTCCTTGTTGACTATGAAATATTTTAAGATGCTTTTGGGAAGCATGGTGTGTCTAATACACGTTGTTTATTCTTTGATGAAACACTGTACATGTGGTTAAGTATATGTAACATATATTTATGTAGTGATGTGGGATTGGTGAGTGGAGGGGGCGGTGATGTTTCGTCTTGACGAGCACCGGTGTTTTGGTAACACACTTTGTGACTATATGTCACGAGGTTTGGTACCTCCGGAGGTTTGGTACCTCATAGCGACTCTTCGTCCCTGTGGTTAATACCACCGTGGGTTGGCCCCACTTGAGATATGGGATAAATGCGCGGTGATTTGGTATCACACGATGGGTTGGCCCCATCACCCGATTTGTGTCTACGGACACCGGTGCTTTGGTAGCACATCGTGACTATATGTCACCCAGTGGTTTGGCACCACCGGTGTTTTGGTAACACATTGTGACTACGGTCACCAAAGTGGTTTGGTACCACATGGGGTAGACAAAGGCGTTTGGTTGGCTAGGTCGGGTGCATGACTTAGTACATGATGATTGATTATATCTTTGTGTATGAAATTGTTTAAATACGAGGGAAGGGTTACATACTGAGTCTTGGTGACTCACCTTCTCCTTTAACATTTTTCAGGTGACTCGTAGGTGGCGGTTGAGGAGCCGGTTGGACTCGAGGTGGCCATGCAGTGGACTTGATTTAAATGAACTTTAAACCTAGCTATCTTATTTTATTATTAGGTTATTTTTATTTTGGGTTGTAATAAGGCCTCCATAAACTTTACTTTTTGTTATTTCTTATAGGTTGGATATTTGTTTTACACTATATCATTAAACTGCATTAAAATCACATGTTTTCTTAAATTAACACGAAAATGCTTTATCGTGCCATCGGGCACATTCGAAATTTGTATAACAACCTGACTCAATTAAATTTCCAATTAAACCTATGTACGGTTTCGGCAGGATAACCAAAAACGAGAAGTTTTCAACAAAACTCAAATTGGTTTTAAAATGGTGTCCAAAAAGTTTTCTCCGTAACAAATCAAATTCGGTCGTAATGTTTGGGCCGGGTTTGGGTTGTTACAGGCCGTGTGATGGAACTCAGGCGTGTGATCAACAAGACAGGCCGTGTGCGATACATGGGCCGAACTGAATTGGGTCGTCTGGGCCACACGGGCGTGTGGGCCCACACGAGTGAACCACACAAGCACGTGGGATTTTTTGGCCAGCACGGCCATGGCCGTTTTGGACCGTGTGGGCCACACAAGTGTGTGGGCCCACACGGGCCGACAATATGTGCGTGTTAGCCCATTTCCACTATTTTGTTGCTAAGGTTGCACGGGTCACCCGAGACGACTGTGAACCTACTGTAGGGTCGGTAAGCTTACCTAGACCCCTAATTGACTGAAATGACTGTATGAATGGTATAAATTTGCATTTATTGGGTATGATGTTATCCCACTGATCTGATATTGTATGCACTGATTATATGCATGATACTATGTGATAACATGCCATGACTGTATGTTTCATTACATGGGGATGGGTGGATATTATTCGAAAGAAGTGTACTGAAAGGCTTTGAGCCTAATTTACTGGCAGCTCAGCTAAAAATTACTGTCTAGTACCGCATTTGGTACTACTTGGAGTGTAGGGATGGGTGGGTTGATTATATCCCCACGTGGAGTGTAGGGTTGGACGGAGGCGGTGTGTAGAGGCTGGCTGGGTAAGATTTTGTGACTGCATATATGTTATTGTACTGATTACTGATACTATAATGGGCCAAGGCCCTAATGCATGACTACTTCTGCACTGAGATGGGCTAAGGCCCTACCTAAAACTGAATCTAAAACTGGAAAGGGCTTAGGCCCAGACTATGATTGCATTTTTGTCTGCTTGTTCTATACAGGGATTACACACTGAGTTTTCGTAAACTCACCCTTCTGATTTATCTTTATAGGTAATCCCGAGACTTAGGTGGATCGGTGCAGCGGAGGACTCAGCGGTGGCCACACGACCTTTTTGACACTATTTCATACTTATTTTTTATTCTAAATTTATTTGGGTATTTTATTGTAAATATGGCCTCTAAGGATTTTTATTTTAATTTGGGATTTTTCTTGGTTATGGATTATAACTGCTAGTTTTAGAAAAATCGTGTTTCAAAAGAAATAAACGTTTTAACAAAATACTCACGAATACGCAAACTATTTTAAAAGCTTCCACATTGAATAACATTTCAAAAACTATCGACTGATTAATTAACACAATTTTAAAATTAATAAGTAATAATGAAAAGTTCTAAACGAAAAATGTTTTAAACGAAGTTAGGGTTTTCAAACACACCATTATGTGACATCGCCTGATCCGGTCATAATGTCCAGGGCGGGTTTGGGGTGTTACATTTAGTGGTATCAGAGCCCGGTTGCAAAACTCGGCTATGGATATGGGTTTTTTAAGACGTGATTTCTGAGAACTGATTTCTAAATGTTTTTACTGAAAGTATGGTACACCGAGTCTCCGGCGCCGATCTCGTAAGTCCTCTGAACTGTTATCTGTTTATAAACTGAAGGTGCTATAGATAGTAGGTACCGAAACTACTATAGATAGACTGTACTGAAAACACTCAAGATAGTGTATATTGATACTGTAGTAAGAATGATAGACATTGATTGACACTGCGATGTACGAAACGAACTTTACACTTCTGATACTATTTTTATAAAATATCTGTTAATAAACACTGGAACTGTAAACTAATACATAAAACTGTTAATACAGATAAAACGTAATTAGACAATAAGCACCGGAGGTACTCGCGGACGGGGTACAAGAGGCCGTGGTAGAGGCCGTAGAGGTGCTCGAGCTGGGTCTTCATTATCTGGCAACCTGCCTAATTTGGATACTAGCGAGACGGCGGCTTCACCTGTGACCGAGACTGGGTCTCATGATAGAGTGGCTGGGGACGACGCATTGTCCCAGGCCATGTTGAGGATCTTAGAGAGGGTCGCTGGGCCCAATACTGAAGCTGGAGGCCGTGGGTCGGTTACGAAATGACTCCGATCTAATGGAGCTAAGCTTTTCAGGTGTACTGCTGAGTTGCCCCTAATGTGGCTGAGTACTGGATAGAGGCCACAGAGAGGATTATGGATGATCTGGATTGTACCCCCGAGCAGAAATTAAATGGTACTGTATCGCTGCTGCGTGATGAGGCATATCAGTGGTGGCTCACTATTAAGGAGGGCACTCTGCCCGATCGACTGACTTGGGATTTCTTTAAGACTGCTTTTCAGGGGAAGTATGTGGGGGCCAGTTATGTGGATGCCCGTAGGAGAGAGTTCCTAAATCTGACTCAGAGAGATAGATCGGTGGCTGAGTATGAGGCCGAATTTCTGAAACTGAGCCGCTATACGCGGGGTATGGTGGCGACTGAGTACGAGCGATGTGTTCGCTTTGAGGATGGCCTCAGGGATAATCTGAAGGTTCTGATAGCTCTACAGAGGGAGCGAGACTTTGCCGTATTAGTTGATAAGGCGAAGATCGCCCTTGAAGTGAAGCGCGCTGAGCGTCAGAATCGAGAGAGAGGTAGGTGCAAGAGGGATTCAGAGCCCTCGAGTTCCATTCAGAGGCTTAAGAAAAAGGCCAGAGTTGATAGGCCGACCAGAGTTGGGGCTCCTATTGCTGTTACTGGATAGCTGCCGTGTACTGGCTGTGGTAGACACCATCAGGGCGAGTATTGTAAAAGATCTGGGGCTTGTTTGAGGTGCAGTTCATTAGAGCACCGTATTAGAGAGTGTCTGCAGAGGTCCGATCAAGTACAAGCTCTGGGTACTGGTACTGTACCACCACCGAGAGGCCGTGGTCAGGCCGTGGTCAAAGAGCACCGGGCAGAGGTGTTGGTCATACTGAGGCAAGGCAGCCGGCTCTAGTTTGTTCTGCACGTCACCGCAAGGATGAAGATGCTCCGAACGTCATCACGGGTACGTTCTTTATTTATAATGTACCTTATACTGCACTGATAGATATAAGATCCACTCACTCCTATATAGCTTGTACTATGACAGAAAACTTGGGTATCTTGGTTGAGAGCACTACGAGTGAGGTGACTGTACTGAGTCCACTGAGACAATCAGTAAGGGTAAATAAGTTGTTTAGAGACGTTCCTTTAGAGGTTCAAAGGGCTATTTTTCTGGCTGATCTGATGGAATTGCCTTTTGGAGAGTTTGATCTGATATTGGGAATGGACTGGTTGGTTAAACACCGAGTGAGCTTAGATTGTGCCATAAAAAAAGGGTTGTACTGAGAACTGAGGAGGACAGCAAGGTAGTCTTGATTGGGGAACGTTGGAACTACTTATCGAATGTGATTTCTACATTGAGAGTGGAAAAGTTGGTTCGTAAGGGATGTGAGGCGTATCTGGCCTACATCAGTGTTTTAGATTCTGGAGATTCTTCGGTTAAGGATATCAGGATGGTTAAGGACTTTTTGGATGTTTATCTTAAAGAGCTACCTGGGTTACCTCCGAATCATGAAGTAGAGTTCGGGATTGAGCTCCTTCCTGGTATAGCTCCGGTGTCTATCGCTCCCGATAGAATGGCACCGAAAGAGCTTGTGGAGCTTAAAGCTTAGATTTGTAATGGCCCAAAAGTTAGGGGTTAGTAGTTTTGCTTAAATTCATGTCGTGCTTATTTGGTTGGTTATTTGAGTGTGTCTGGGGGTCCTGTAGAGGCCTGGGTTCGAGGTTGAGCCTTGGAAAAAAATTGTTTTTTGGCTCTTTAGTGGAGAGGGCTACTGAAAGTAGGACTTAAGTAAAATTGTGTGTGTTTAGGAGACACAAGTGGAGTGTGTGGTGTGGTGGCTGTGGCGTCATTGGCAGAGTAGGGGGAGAAGGGTTTGAATCCCACAGATGGCAAATTGAAGGCTTTTATTTTGCTCAGGAAAAGACAAGAGGTTGTGTTGGAATCAAATACTGATGAAGAAGTGTTTGAATTAGTCAAGGTTGTTGGGTGAGTTTGAATGGGAGATGGAGAGTGAATTGAGGAGAAAAAAGGGGGAGAAAATCTTGGGATATCAAGTGGGGGAAGAGTTGGCCAAATATGGGGAAGTGGATAGGAAAATTCGGCCAAGAGACTTAGCATTTGGTATAGTGCATTTTCGGTTGTGTCAAGGGGAAGTGCCAAATTTTTTTCTTTGTATTTTCTTTAGGGAAATGTTGTCATTTTATCTTTTTGGGGGATTTCAAGTCGATTTCTTTCCATTGTGAACCTCTACCGAATTCACTTGGTTGCTTCTTTTTCTTTCTCTTCCCTTTCTCTTGTAAATTGCCGAAAGCACTCTCCTCCACCTTTTCTTTCTCTTTTATTTCTTCTATGTGTGCCCAATTGCTAAAGTTTTTCTCTTTTCTTCTCTTTCCTTCTCCTCAAATCTCATATTCTCAACCTTCCCTCCACTTTTAGCCGAATACCTACACTTTTCTCCTCTTCTCACATTACTCTTTTCTCTCTTGAATCATTTTCTCTCCATAGCTGAACCTTTATTCACCAGCTAGCTTCTTTTCCCTTCATCTACGGTTGTGCAAGAAGTGTGACAATCGGTAAGTTATAGATTTCTTTTGTCAGTAACTCTGTTCCCATTCGATTTCTACTTTAATAATCATATGTTATCTCTTTCACTCTGAGGCTAAGGTTACGTTTATTTTTCTGTGTTTTAGCCAACATTGGGTTTACGGATTTCTATAAGGCGAAGGGGAGCAAGGGGTTTGTGTTAATCAAACCTTGACTATGGACTCATCGTTCAAAGGAGGTAGGTACGTTGTCATAAAACTTGGGTTGGCCGAATGTGCCATATGTGGGTGTTGAGTGCTATGTGGTTTTAGTCACACTTATTGGTGTCTTTTGGTACAGATTCTTGTTAAGGACGCGAAGCCAATCAACCGTGCTTAGTAATCTGGGTGTTTAGGGCCGTTTACTCAAACAAGGTGAGGGAAACGTTTTGGGTTAGTTCTCTAAGTGATTAATCTTTAGCAACGTGTGGCTAATAAGGAATCTGGTGATCTGTAGGGTTGATACGAAGGGCTAATCATGCGTCTCGCTAAGGTGTGTGCTCACCCCATTCCAACTGTGGATCGGCAAATGCTGAAAAGTCGAAATACCAGCAAGTGATGCCACACGAGCGTGCGAACGCACGTATGGTGAACCGAGCCCACGAATATGGGCGTAAGATGCATGAGGTCACCATGAGCGTTCTCATGGGCTTAGGACGTTTTGGGCCTCGTTTGGCTAAAATGGGTCGAGTGGGCCAACGGGCCCGTGGGCTCAACGGGCCTGTGGGCCCTACGTGAGTAAATTCTGTGGATGGATAGGAAATAAGGAGCCAGCCATGGCAATCACATGGCCAAATGCGTTTTGGGTGGAATGGGCCATACGAGAGTGTGGGCCCATCTGGGCCAAGTTTTAGGCGTTGGGCCCAAATACACTATTTTGTTTTAAATATGTTATTTTGTCGCTCGAGGTGACTGTAGGCCTCTGGGAAGGCTATAAAATTACTAAATACCCTCGATGGGTAAAATGATCGATATGCCCCTGAAGGGAAAAATGACGAAAATGCCCCTACATGTTATATGATTATTATTGTATGCGATTTATGGTTGTATGCATTCATGTGATATTATGCTGTATGAGGGATAGGATTATTGATACGGGGGAAGTTCTGTTAGGATCGCATGGTCGCTTGACAATTGTGGGTCCACCGATGGCTTTAAGCCAGTTATATGATTGGCAGCTCTGCTGCAATATTGGTTAGTGTCGCAACTGGTACGACATAAGGAGTGTAGATCCCCACAGGAGTGCAGGGTTGGACAGGAGACGGAGTGTAGGGTTGGTATGGGCATTAATGCATTGCATTCACTTTTTTTTTATTGAAATGGGCTTAGGCCCAGATGGATGTGATCTGTGATTTTTGTTATGGGCTAAGGCCCAACCAAGGCTATTTTAGGCTAAGGCCCACTTGCCACCGTTACTGTAATGGGCTTAGGCCCGGATTGATTTGTTGCATGCCTTATGACCGATGAGGGTTGTACGTACTGAGTTTTCGTAAACTCACCCCCTCTTTTTATGAAATGTTTCAGGAAATCCTCAGTAGGCGGTTCGACGTATGGAGGACTCGGAGGTGGCCACACTACGAGCATCTTGAAATTTAGTATTCTATTCTACTTATTCAAACCATTTTCTTATTGGGTTGTAATAAGGCCTCTCTTAAATTCTATTTTTTTAAGTTGGTATTTTCAGTTTATTATGATTTAAATCTGCTAAAAGTTGAACACAGTTTTTTCCCAAAACGATAACTATTTGCAAAACTCTATGCTTTCGCAACTAAATTGTAAATATCACGTTTTCATAAATCAATTGTTTTAAATTAAGCTTCCGCAACAAACAAGGTTTTGAAGGTAATAATAAACCGATGTAACTAGGATTTTTCTCAAGCTTTTAATTAAGAAGGGTTTTCAATAAAATCACAGTTTTTAAAAAGCACCTCAATGTGACACGCCAGATTCGAGCCTAACTTCTAGGCCGGGTTTGGGGTGTTACATTTTATGGTATCAGAGTCAGGTTTCAAAACTCGCCTGTGGAGTGGGTTTGATATTTTTCCAAATCTGTTTAAAATGTGGTTTAGAAAAAAATATATAACGTTACTGAAAGTGTGGCACACTGAGTCTCCGGCGTCGGACCAAGTAAGTTCTCCTGATACTGAAATCTATTTTAAACTGTTATATTTTAGATAGTTATTGGGTTTACTTTAGATGATAGACTATACTGAGACTCTTAGTTAGAGTAAAACTGAGGGCTGTAGGAGACTAAAACTGTAGTGAGTTTGCGATTGCGAAAATAACTCTTAACTACTACTTCCATAAAACATTTGTTTAATTATCGGAACTATGAGCTAAATTCATAAAATTTCTAATTCAGATAATACGTGAAGTGATAATGAGTGTTAGAAGGGGTACAAGAGGCCGCGGTAGAGGCCGTGGAAGAACTAGGGTTGGGTCTTCGGCGTCAGACCACATGCCCAATGTCGAGGCGAGAGAAGCACCGGCTGCACTGGTAACCGAGACAGGGTCGTTTGACTGAGCTGCTGGGGATGACGCATTATCTCAGGCAATACTTCGTATTTTGGAAAGAGTTGCTGGGTCTGTTGAGCCTAGTACCGTTGTTGGGGGTCGTGGGTCGGTTACGGAACGACTCCGATCCAATGGAGCAGAGATCTTCAAGGGAGTTTCTGGGGTGGTCCCAAGTGTGGCGGAGTACTGGTTCGAGGCCACCGAAAGAATTATGGAGGACCTCGACTGCACGCCGGAACAAAAGTTGAAGGGTGCCGTGTCCTTACTGAGGGATGAAGCTTACTAGTGGTGGCTTACGGTAAAAAAGGGTACCCCGTCTGATCGATTGACCTGGGAATTCTTCAAGTCCACATTTCAGGGAAAGTATGTGGGTGCTAGCTATGTCGACGCTCGTAGGAAAGAATTTTTTAATTTGGTTCAAGGTGACAAGTCTGTGGCTGAGTACGAGGCAGAATTTTTGCGACTTAGCCGGTATGCTCAGGGAATTGTGGCAATAGTGTACAAAGGTTGTGTTTGGTTCGAAGATGGCCTCAGGGACAGTCTCCGAGTGTTGATAGCTCCACAGAGGGAGCGGGACTTTGCTGCATTAGTAGAGAAAGCTAAGATCGTTGAAGATGTGAAGCGCTCTGAGCGCCTAAATAGGGAAAGAGAAAGGGGCAGAAACAAGAGGGATTCTGAGCATTCCGATTCTGATCAGAGATTTAAGAGAAGGGCTAGAGTGGATGGGTCAGTCAGAGCTGGGCCCCCTGTTGCTACTACTGGGTTACCACCTTGTGCTACTTGTGGGAAAGGTCATGTGGGCGAGTGCTGGAGAAGGACAGGGGCTTATCTGAGTTGTGGTTCCATGGAACATCGTCTCAGAGAGTGTCCCAGAAGACCGGATCAGAGGTAGGCTTTCGGTAGGGGTAATGTACAGCCACTGTGGGGTGGACAACAGCCGCTTAGAGGCCGTGGGCATGCCAGGGATGGAAACAGTTTAGGTCATGGAGCTCTAGGTAGAGGTGCTAGTCTTGCGGAGGTGAGGCAACCAACTTTGGTTTACGCAGCACGTGGCCGAGAGGACGGAGATGCTCCAGATGTGAATACTGGTACGTGCTTTACCCATAATGTGCTATTTACCTAATTTGCAATTAGGACTAGAGTGTGCAGCAGAAGTGTAGTGGTATAACCGGTATTGTACAGTTATTAGATAGTTGGAAATTTTGAGGATGAAATTTCTTTAAGGGGGGTAGAGTTGTAACGCCCCAAAAGTTAAGGGTTAGTAGTTTTGCTTAAATTCTTGTCGTGCTTATTTGGTTGGTTATTTGAGTGTGTTTGGGGGTCCTGTAGAGGCCTGGGTTCGAGGTTGAGCCTTGGAAATTTTTTTTGGCTCTTTAGTGGAGAGGGCTATTGAAAGTAGGACTTAAGTAAAATTGTGTGTGTTTAGGAGACACAAGTGGAGTGTGTGGTGTGGTGGTTGTGGTGTCATTGGCAGAGTAGGGGGAGAAGGGTTCGAATCCCACAGGTGGGAACTAGAAGGCTTTTATTTTGCTTAGGAAAAGACAAGAGGTTGTGTTGGAATCAAATACTGATGGAGAAGTGTTTGAATTGGTCAAGGTTGTTGGGTGAGTTTGAATGGGAGATGGAAAGTGAATTGAGGAGGAAAAAGGGGGAGAAAATCTTGGGATTTCAAGTGGGGGAAGAGTTGGCCTAATATGGGGAAGTGGATAGGAAAATCGGCCAAGAGACTTGGCATTTGGTATAGTGCATTTTCGGTTGTGTCAAGGGGAAGTGCCGAATTTTTTTCTCTGTATTTTGTTTGGGGAAATGTTGTCATTTTATCTTTTTGGGGCATTTCAAGTCGATTTCTTTCCACTTTGAACCTCTGCCGAATTCACTCGGTTGCTTCTTTTTCTTTATCTTCCCTTTCTCTTACAAATTGCCGAAAGCACTCTCCTCCACCTTTTCTTTCTCTTTTATTTCTTCTGTGGGTGCCGAATTGCTAAAGTTTTGCTCTTTTCTTCTCTTTTCTTCTCCTCAAATCTCATCTTCTCAACCTTTCCTCCACTTTTAGCCGAATACCTACACTTTTCTACTCTTCTCACATTACTCTTTTCTCTCTTGAATCGTTTTCTCTCCATAGCCGAACCTTTATTCATCAGCTAGCTTCTTTTCCCTTCATCTACGGTTGTACAAGAAGTGTGACAATCGGTAAGTTATAGATTTCCTTTGTCAGTAACTCTGTTCCCCTTCAATTTCTACTTTAATAATCATATGTTACCTCTTTCACTCTGAGGCTAAGGTTACGTTTATTTTTCTATGCTTTGGACAACATTGGGTTTGCGGATTTCTATAAGGTGAAGGGGAACAAGGGGTTTGTGTTAATCAAACCTTGACTGTGGACTCATCGTTCAAAGGAGGTAGGTATGTTGTCATAAAACTTGGGTTGGCCGAATGTGCCATATGTTGGTGTTGAGTGGTATGCGGTTTTAGTCACACTTATGGGCGTCTTTTGGTACAGATTCTTGTTAAGGACGCGAAGCCAATCAACCGTGCCTAGTAATCTGGGTGTTTAGGGTCGTTTACTCAAACAAGGTGAGGGGAACGTTTTGGGTTAGTTCTCTAAGTGATTAATCTTTAGTAACGTGTGGCTAATAAGGAATCTGGTGATCTGTAGGGTTGATACAAAGGGCTAATCGTGCGTTTCGCTAAGGTGTGTACTCACCCCATTCCAACTGTGGATCGGTAAATGCCGAAAAGTCGAAATACCAGTAAGTGATGTCACACGAGCGTGCGAACGCACGTGTGGTGAACCAAGCCCATGAATATGGGCGTAAGATGCATGAGGTCACCATGAGCGTTCTCATGGGCTTAGGACGTTTTGGGCCTCGTTTGGCTGAAACGGGCCGAATGGGCCCTACGTGAGTAAATTTTGTGGACGGATAGGAAATAAGGAGCCGGCCATGGCGATCACATGGCCAAAGGATATTTTGGGTGGAATGGGCCACACGAGAGTGTGGGCCCATCTGGGCCGAGTTTTGGGCGTTGGTCCTAAATACACTGTTTTGTTTTAAATATGTTATTTTGTCGCTCGAGGCGACTGTAGGCCTCCGGGAAGGCTGTAAAATTACTAAATACCGTCGATGGGTAAAATGACTGATATACCCCTGAAAGGAAAAATGACGAAAATGCCCCTACATGTTATATGATTATAATTATATGCGATTTATGGTTGTATGCATTCATGTGATATTATGTTGCATGGGGGATGGGATTATTGATACGGGGGAAGTTCTGTTAGGATCGCATGGTCGCTTGACGACTGTGGGTCCACCGATGGCTTTAAGCCAGTTATATGATTGGCAGCTCTGCTGCAATATTGGTTAGTGCCGCAACCGATACTACATAAGGAGTGTAGATCCCCACAGGAGTGCAGGGTTGGACAGGAGACAGAGTGTAGGGTTGGTATGGGCATTAATGCCTTACATTCACTTTTCTGTTATTGAAATGGGCTTAGGCCCAGATGGATGTGATCTATGATTTTTGTTATGGGCTAAGGCCAAACCGAGGCTATTTTGGGCTAAGGCCCACTTGCTGCCGTTACTGTAATGGGCTTAGGCCTGGATTGATTTGTTGCATGCCTTATGACCGCTGAGGGTTGTACGCACTGAGTTTTCGTAAACTCACCCCCTCTTTTTATGAAATGTTTCAGGAAATCCTCAGTAGGCGGTTCGACGTACTGGAGGACTTGGAGGTGGCCACACTACGAGCAGCTTGAAATTTAGTATTCTATTCTGCTTATTCAAACCGTTTTCTTATTGGGTTGTAATAAAGCCTCTCTTAAATTCTGTTTTTTTAAGTTGGGATTTTCAGTTTATTATGATTTAAATCTGCTAAAAGTTAAACATGATTTTTTTCCCAAAACGATAACTGTTTTCAAAACTCTACGCTTTCGCAACTAAATTGTAAATATCACGTTTTCATAAATCAATTGTTTTAAATTAAGCTTCCGCAACAAACAAGGTTTTGAAGGTAATAATAAACCGATTTAACCAAGATTTTTCTCAAGCCTTTAATTAAGAAGGGTTTTCAATAAAATCACGATTTTCAAAAAGCACCTCAATGTGACATGCCAGATTCGAGCCTAACTTCTAGGCCGGGTTTGGGGTGTTAACTACTACTTCTATAAAACATTTGTTTAATTACTGGAACTTTGGGCTAAATTCATAAAATTTCTGATTCAGATAATAGGCGAAGTGATAATGAGTGCTAGAAGAGGTGCAAGAGGCCGCGATAGAGGTCGTGGAAGTGCTAGGGCTGGGTCTTCGGTGTCAGACCACATGCCCAATGTCGAGGTGAGAGAAGCACCGGCTTCACCGTGAATCGAGGCAGGTCGTTCGACCGAAACTCATCGGGATGACGACCGTCTCGAGGCAATGCTTCGTATTTTGGAAGAAGAGTTCCGGGTCTGTTGAGCCTAATACTTTTATTGGGGGCCGTGGGTCAGTTACGGAACGAATCCAGTCCAATGGAGCAGAGATCTTCAGGGGAGTTTCTGGGGTGGCCCCAAGTGTGGCAGAGTACTGGTTAGAGGCCACCGAAAGAATTATGGACGACCTCGACTGCACGCTGAAATAAAAGTTGAAGGGAGTCGTGTCTTTGCTAAGGGATGAAGCCTACCAGTGGTGGCTTACGGTAAAAGAGGGTACCCCATCTAATCGATTGACCTGGGAATTCTTCAAGTCCACATTTCAAGGAAAGTATATGGGCACTAGTTATGTCGACGCTCGTAGGAAAATTTTTTGAATCTGGTTCAGGGTGACAAGTCTGTGGCTGAGTACGAGGCAGAATTTTTACGACTTAGCCGGTATGCTCAAGGAATTGTGGCAACGGAGTATGAACGTTGTGTTCGATTCGAAGATGGTCTCAGGGACAGTCTCCGAGTGATGATAGCTCCACAGAGGGAGCGGGACTTTGCTGCATTAGTAGAGAAAGCTAAGACCACTGAAGATATGAAGCGCTCTTAGCGCCTAAATAGGGAAAGAGAAAGGGGCAGAAACAAGAGGGATTCTGAGCATTCCGATTCTGATCAGAGATTTAAGAGAAGGGCTAGAGTGGATGGGCCAGTCAGAGCTGGGCCCCCTATTGCTACTACTGGGTTACCACCTTGTGCTACTTGTGGGAAAGGTCATGAGGACGAGTGCTGGAGAAGGACAGGGGCTTGTCTGAGTTGTGGTTCCATGGAACATCGTCTCAGAGAGTGTCTCAGAAGACCGGATCAGAGGCAGGCTTTCAGTAGGGGTAATGTACAGCCACTGAGGGATGGACAGCAGCCGCCTAGAGGCCGTGGGCATGCCAAGGGTGGAAATAGTTTAGGTCCTGGAGCCCCAGGTAGAGGTGGTGGTCTTGCGGAGGCGAGGCAGCCAGCTTTGGTTTATGCAGCACATCGCCGAGAGGACGGAGACGCTCCAGATGCGAATACTGGTACGTACTTTACCCATAGTGTACTATTTACCTAATTTGCGATTAGGACTAGAGTGCACAGCAGAAGCGTAGTGGTATAACCGGTAGTGTGCGGCTATTAGATAGTTGGAAATTTTGAGGATTAAATTTCTTTAAAAGGGTAGAGTTGTAACGCCCCAAAAGTTAGGGGTTAGTAGTTTTGCTTAAATTCTTGTTGTACTTATTTGGCTTGCTATTTGAGTGTGTTTGGGGGTTCTAGGGAGGCCTGGGTTCGAGGCTGAGCCCTGGAAAAATTTGGTTTTTGGGCCTTCAGTGGAGAGGGCTGTTGGAAGCAAGGCTTATGCAAATTAAAGTGTATTTTGCTAACACAAGTTGAGCACATGGTGGAGTGGTGTGGCATCAAGTGGAGAGCATATGGGGAAAAGGTTTGAATCCCACAAGCTGCAACTAGTAGCTTTTATTTTATGCTTTGGCAGAGGAAGAGGCAGAGTTGGGATCAAACTCTGCTATGGGAGTTGGAGAATGGGTCAAATAATTCAAATGGATGAAAGAGAGGGATTGTAGGAGGAAAAAGGGGAGAAAATCGTGGAAGTGATGGGTGTGGGAGGTGTTGGCCGAAAGTGGGGATCTAGCTAAGGGGAATTTTGGCTGAAGAGGAGTCTTGGGTAGCATATTCGACCTTGAGTGGGAAGGGTGCCGAATTTCTCTAGCCCTCTTTGGTTTTTTTGCATTTTGGGCACTTTTTCCTTGAACATTTCGGGTCATCTCTTTTGCATTTCCTTTCTGGCCGAAATCTTAATCTCACTTTCTCTCTTCTTCTCTGTTTTCTTTTATACTCCTCCCTCTCCATAAGCCGAATCTCCTATCTCTTCTCTAATCTATAATTGTTCTTCTTTCTCCTTTCAACACCATTCGACTGTTCTTTGCCGTTTAATTCTCTTAGCCGAATACCCTCTGTCGCTTGTTGTGTTGGGCATACTCACGGCATCTTATGAGTTAATCCTTGGCCGAATCATAGTTCTGTTCTCTCCTGGAGTGGCGATAAGGAGTTGGAAAATCAGTAAGTGGGGGATTTCTCTCTTGGTCTATAACTTGGTTTCATTTGGTTTTTGTTATGTTGTGTTCTTCTTTTTCTTTCGTTGGGTTAAGTTGCGTTTTTATGTTATGGCCATCGTTGGGCTTAGGATTTTCTACAAGGTGGAGAGGCACAAGGGATTTGAATTTATTAAGTCTTCATCTGTAACTCATCAAGCAAGTGAGGTAAGAATGTTGCCATAATTTCTTTGTTTTGGCTGGAAGTGGGATGATTGTTAATGACTCTCTTGTTCACCAATTATTGTTAGGGACTTGATAGCTAAAGAGATAAGGCCGATTATTGGTGCACTGAAGGGGACGGTGTTTGTGGTAAGTAAAGTTAATCTAGTAAGGCACTTCAAGTTAAGGTTTTTAAGGATTGAGACTAACCACATGATTAACTATCTTTATAGGTGCTTTAGAAGCGTTGGAAAATACAACTCGTGATCAGGTGTGTAACAGTACCCAATAATCGATAGTCGGGGAGAAAGCTGATAGGGTGTGTACTCACACCATTCCAACTGTAGATCGGCAAATACCGAAAAGTTGAAATACCGGCAAATGATGCCACACAAGCGTACAATCACACGTGTGGTGGACTGAGCCCACGAATATGGGCGCAAGATGCTAGAGGTCAACATGAGCGTTCTCATGGGCTTAGGACCTTTTGGGCCTCGTTTGGCCGAAATAGGCCGAGTGGGCCCAACGGGTCCGTGGGCCCTACGCGAGTAAATTTTTTGGACGGATAGGAAATAAGGAGCCGGCCATGACGATCACACGGCCAAAGGCAGTTTTAGGCCGAATGGGCCACACGAGAGTGTAGGCCCACCTGGGCCAAGTTTCGGGCTTTGGGCCCAAATTCAACGTTTTGGTTAAATATGTCATTTTGTCGCTCGAGGTGACTGTAGAAATTTGAAAAGGACGTAAAATTATTAAAATACCCTCGAAGGGTAAAATGAGCTAAATACCCCTGGAGAGTAAGATGACCGTTATGCCCCTGAAGGGCAGAATGACTAAAATGCCCTACATGTTTGTTATCGTATGTTAATTATGGTATGTTGCATTCATGTGATATTATGTTGCATGGGGTTGGGATATTGGTTATGGAGGAAGTTCTGATAGGATCGCATGGTCGCTTGACGACTGTGGATCCACCAATGGCTTTAAGCCGATTATAAGATTGGTAGCTCTGCTGCAATTTTGGTTAGTGCAGCAACCGGTGCTACATAAGGAGTGTAGGGATGGGTGGGTCGATTAAATCCCCACAGGAGTGCATGGTTGGACAGGAGACGGAGTGCAGGGTTGGTATGGGCATTAATGCATTGCATTCGCTTTTCTGTTACTGTAATGGGCTTAGGCCCGGATTGATTTGATGCGTGCCTTCTGACCGATGAGGGTTGTGCACACTGAGTTTTCATAAACTCACCCCCTCTTTTTATTAAATGTTTCAGGTAATCCTCAGTAGGCGGTTTGACGTACTGGAGGACTCGGAGGTGTCCACACTACGAGCAGCTTGAATTATAGTATTCTGTTCTACTTTATTTAAATTGTTTTCTTATTGGGTTGTAATAAGGCCTATCTTAAATTCTGGTTTTTAATTTGGGATTTTTAGTTTATTATGATTTAAATCTGCTAAAAGTTGAACCCGATTTTTCCCAAAACGATAATTGTTTTTAAAACACTACGTTTTTGCAACTCAATTTTTGGATTACACGCCTTCGTAAATCATAATTTTAAGTTAAGCTTCCGCAACAACGAGATTTTGAAATTAATAACTTTTAATAAACGTCGATTAATAATAAACAAACGCAAACTGAGACTTTAGTTTTTAAATATCAAGAAGGGTTTTCAACGAAACCACGATTTTTGAAAAACACCTCAATATGATACGCCAGATTCGGGCCTAACTTCTAGGCCAGGTTTGGGGGGTTACATTTAATGGTATCAGAGCCAGGTTGCAAAACTCGGGCTATGAAATGGGCTTTAGTTTTATTTTAAAGATGTTTACAAATGATTTTGAAGTGGTTTGGAAGATTTTTTGTGTGGCACACCGAGTCTCCAGCGTCGCACCAAGTAAGTTCTCCTGATACTGAAATCTGTTTTAAACTGCTATACTGTAGATAGTTACTGGGTTTACTTTAGATGATAGGCTATACTGAGACTCTTAGTTAGAGTAAAACTGAGGGCCGTAGGAGACTAAAACTGTAGTGAGTTTGCGATTGCGAAACAACTCTTAACTACTACTTCCATAAAACATTTGTTTAATTACTGGAACTATGGACTAAATTCATAAAATTTCTAATTCAGATAATACGTGAAGTGATAATGAGCGCTAGAATAGGTGCAAGAGGCCGCGGTAGAGGTCGTGGAAGTGCTAGGGCTAGGTCTTCGGCTTCAGACCACATGCCCAATGTCGAGGCGAGAGAAGCACCGACTTCACCGGTAACCAAGACAGGGTCGTTCGATCGAGCTGCTGGGGATGATGCACTGTCTCAGGCAATACTTCATATGTTGGAAAGATTTGCTGGGTCTGTTGAGCCTAATACCGTTATTAGGGGCCGTGGTTCGGTTACAGAATGACTCTGGTCCAATGGAGCAGAGATCTTCAGGGAAGATTCTGGGGTGGCCCCAAGTGTGGCAGAGTACTGGTTAGAGGCCACAGAAAGAATTATGGATGACCTCGACTGCATACTGGAACAAAATTTGAAGGGTGTCGTGTATTTGATGAGGGATGAAGCCTACCAGTGGTGGCTTACGGTAAAAGAGGGTACTCCGTCTGATCGATTGACCTGGGAATTCTTCAAGTCCATATTTCAAGGAAAGTATGTGGGCGCTAGTTATGTCGACGCTCGTAGGAAAGAATTTTTTAATCTGGTTCAAGGTGACAAGTCTGTGGCTGAGTACGAGGTAGAACTTTTTGTGACTTAGCCGGTATGCTCAAGTAATTATGGCAACAGAGTATGAACATTGTGTTCGGTTCGGAGATGGTCTCAGAGATAGTCTCCGAGTGTTGATAGCTCCACAGAGGGAGCGAGACTTTGCTGCATTAGTAAAAAAGGCTAAGATCGTTGAAGATGTGAAGCGCTCTAAGCGCCTAAATAGGGAAAGAGAAAGGGGCAAAAATAAGAGAGATTATGAGCATTCCGATTCTGATCAGAGATTTAAGAGAAGGGCTAGAGTGGATGGGCCAGTCAGAGCTGGGCCCCCTGTTGCTACTACTGGGTTACCACCTTGTGCTACTTGTGGGAAAGGTCATCTGGGCGAGTGATGGAGAAGGATAGGGGCTTGTCTGAGTTGTGGTTCCATGGAACATCATCTCAGAGAGTGTCTCAGAAGACCGGATCAGAGGCAGGCTTTTGGTAGGGGTAATGTACAGCCACTGAGGGGTGGACAGCAACCGCCTAGAGACCGTGGGCATGCCAGCGGTGGAAACAGTTTAGTTCATGGAGCCCCAGGTAGAGGTGCTGGTCTTGCGGAGGCGTGGCAACCAGCTTTGGTTTATGCAGCACGTCGCCGAGAGGACGGAGACGCTCCAGATGTGAATACTGGTACGTACTTTACCTATAGTGTACTATTTACCTAATTTGCGATTAGGACTAGAGTGCGCAGCAGAAGCGTAGTGGTATAACCGGTAGTGTGTGACTATTAGATAGTTGGAAATTTCGAGGACGAAATTTCTTTAAGGGGGGTAGAGTTGTAACGCCCCAAAAGTTAGGGGTTCGTAGTTTTGCTTAAATTCATGTTGTACTTATTTGGCTTGCTATTTGAGTGTGTTTGGGGGTTCTAGGGAGGCCTGGGTTCGAGGCTGAGCCCTGGAAAAATTTTGGTTTTTGGGCCTTCAGTGGAGAGGGCTGTTGGAAGCAGGGCTTATGTAAATGAAAGTGTATTTTGCTAACACAAGTTAAGCACATGGTGGAGTGGTGTGGCGTCAAGTGGAGAGCATAGGGGGAACGGGTTCGAATCCCACAAGCTGCAACTGGTAGCTTTTATTTTATGCTTTGGCTGAGGAGGAGGCAGAGTTGGGATCAAACTCTGCTATGAGAGTTGGAGAATGGGTCAAATAATTCAAATGGATGAAGGAGAGGGATTGTAGGAGGAAAAATGGGAGAAAATCGTGGAAGTGATGGGTGTGGGAGGTGTTGGCCGAAAGTGGGGATCTAGCTAAGAGGAATTTCGGCTGAAGAGGAGTCTTGGGTAGCATATTCGGCCTTGAGTGGGAAGGGTGCCGAATTTCTCTAGCTCTCTTTGGTGTTTTTGCATTTCGGGCACTTTTTCCTTGAACATTTCGGGTCATATCTTTTGCATTTTCTTTCTGGCCGAAGTCTTAATCTCACTTTCTCTCTTCTTCTCCGTTTTCTTTTCCACTCCTCCCTCTCCATAAGTCGAATCTCCTATCTCTTCTCTAATCTGTAATTGTTCTTCTCTCCTTTCAACACCATTCGACTGTTCTTTGCAGTTTAGTTCTCTTAGCCGAATACCCTCTATCCCTTGTTGTGTTGGGCATACTCACAGCATCTTGTGAGTTAATCCTTGGCTGAAATATAGTTTCGTTCTCTCCTGGAGTGGCGATAAGGAGTTGGGAAATCAGTAAGTGGGGGATGTTCTGATAGGATCGCATGGTCGCTTGACGACTGTGGATCCACCGATGGCTTTAAGCCAATTATAAGATTGGTAGCTCTGCTGCAATTTTGGTTATTGCCGCAACCGTTGCTACATAAGGAGTGTAGGGATGGGTGGGTCGATTAAATCCCCACAGGAGTGCAGGGTTGGACAGGAGACAGAGTGCAGGGTTGGTATGGGCATTAATGCATTGCATTCGCTTGTTCTGTTACTGTAATGGGCTTAGGGCCGGATTGATATGATGCGTGCCTTCTGACCGATGAGGGTTGTGCACACTGAGTTTTCGTAAACCCACCCCCTCTTTTTATTAAATGTTTCAGGTAATCCTCAGTAGGCGGTTCGACGTACTGGAGGACTCGGAGGTGTCCACACTACGAGCAGCTTAAATTTTTGTATTCTGTTGTACTTTATTTAAACTGGTTTCTTATTGGGTTGTAATAAGGCCTCTCTTAAATTCTGGTTTTTAATTTGGGATTTTTAGTTTATTATGATTTAAATATGCTAAAAGTTGAACCCGATTTTTCCCAAAACGATAACCGTTTTCAAAACACTACGTTTCTGCAACTCAATTTTTGGATAACACGCCTTCGTAAATCATAATTTTAAGTTAAGCTTCCGCAACAACGAGGTTTTGAAATTAATAACTTTTAATAAACGTCGATTAATAATAAACAAACGCAAACTGAGACTTTAGTTTTTAAATATCAAGAAGGGTTTTCAACGAAACCACGATTTTAGGTTGACATGGTCCCCACATGGACACGCTAGATTCGGGCCTAACTTCTAGGCCGGGTTTAGGTTGACATGGTCCCCACATGGAGAGATTGGTTGGTACGGGTGGAGAGTTTGGGGTGGGTACATATCCATTGCATTGATATGATTTGGGGCTTAGCCCAGACTGACACCGTATGGGCTCTGGCCCAAACTATGACCGTTATAGGGGATTACACACTGAGTTCTTGTAACTCACCCCTTCCTTTTAACTGTGCAGGTAATCCCCAGCGTTAGAGGATTTGGAGCTGCGGAGGACTCGGAGGTGGCCATACATCGGATATGTTATTAAACGAAACTTAGCAATTTTGAGTTTAACTTACTTTATATTATTTTTGGGTTAATATTTTATGTAATAAGGCCATTGGGATTTTCTTTTTAACTTTCATTTGGTAATTCTTTTAGTTATGAACTGCTAAACAATTAAACACGGGTTTTTAAACAATAACTACCGTTTTCAAAATATCACGTTTTCGCAACTTTTAAAGTCAGTCTTCTACAAAAAATAGAGTTTTTGAAAATAATTTTATGTTTGCAAGGAATGGTTTTAATGATCGTGTAGTTTTAAACAACCTTTTGATGTGGCATGCCAAATCCGGCCATAACATCTAGGCCGAGTTTGGGGTGTTACAAGATTCAAGAGTTACTAGATCATGGGTTCATCCGTCCTAGTGTGTCTCTGTGGGGAGCACCAGTTCTGTTCGTAAAATGAAGGATGGATCAATGCGTATGTGTATTGACTACCAACAATTGAACAAGTTGACAATCAAGAATAAGTATCCATTACCAAGGATAGATGATCTGTTTGACCAGTTCTAAGGGGCTTCGATTTTCTCCAAGATTGACCTTTGATCAGGATATCATCAGTTGAGGGTTAGGGAGACTGATGAAACACCCCAAACCCGACCCACGAGATCTGGTATGTTCCTTGAGTAAAACGGTTAAAAACTTGTTTGTTTCTTTGGAAAACTTTGGGTGATTTAGGAGAAAAATTTGGATTGGGTTCAAATTGAAAACATCGTTATTCTCGAAGATTAGGCTTTATTAAGTCTTTATTGTTATATTTCAAAACCATAAGTTAAAGGAAAAAGTCGAGTTTTTAGAGTTTACTATTTAAATTGAAAATCATTTGTGCTAGGTGTTAAAACATTTAAAGATTTATTTTTAAGAAAAGTTGCTTAAACTTTAAATTGATAAAAATTGTATCATAATAAAATAAATAAAAATGCATGCATAATCTGTTTATAGCTATGGCCTTATTACATTAAAACAAAACCCAAATAAATCAAAAATACTTAGAAATAAAAAGTCCAAAATTAAAATGAAGTCTGAGTTGAACATGGCCACCACTAAGCTCCTGCCGACCCGGTCCGTTACTGAGTGTCACTTGAAAAATATCCCACAACGGGGTGAGTCAAATAGACTCAGTGTGTATAACCAACACTAAGTCCCAACGATTCAGGCATATCATATCATATCATACGTATATATAATAGATAGAAATAATGATGTAAACCCGAACCCATACCTAGATAACCATCCGCTACACATCACCCGTACCAACCATCACACCGTGGGGACTACTAAGTCGACCCTCCATCCGCTACACGTCATCGAAGGCAGTCGCTGCAGAAGACTTGCTTATCGCCCTTATAAATTTTGTGGCATAGCCACCAGACATTATTTTGTGACATAAGTCACCACATTCAGATTTTGTGACATGAGTCACCATATTCAGATATTGTGGTATAAACCACCAGATCACTTCCCCTTTCCATATAAACCATATGCCCCATGTCACACAGAATATGCAATATCATGCCTTATGCCTTATTCCACATTCTTATCGATATTCACATATGTACCATATTCCAAATATTCATATCATAATATTATTCATATCATTTATTAACATAATGTTAAGGTTACTTACCTGAGTACTTTGTACCATCACATGGTACCTTTGCCCACTTTTCACATTATTATAAACACATATATTTAATTGATGCCATAAATCTATTAAGAGTTAGTGTGGGGTAAACACCTGGTACTAACACTTTCACTGAATCCCGAAAATCTATCGAAACCGATTGCATTCCCTCCTCGATTATCTAGCTCCTGAAATCGCTATCTGTTAATGGAGATGTCGAAATGCCTACACGATCTATGTTAGATCCGATTCTAACACTTAATGAACATCATAAATGGCCTTTGGCCTAATATTACACTTTACTTACCTTAGATATCTAAATCTCGAAACTTTTGTTTGTTCCTGAAGTTGTCGAAATCCCTACTAATCAACTGTTAAGATCGTTTATAAGCAATAATCTATGAAAATGGCCCTTGGCCGAATCATACACTGGCTTACCTTGATCACTTCCAATCCCGAAAGACCTCCTTCATGATGGCTACACCAAACACGAGAATATGGCTTAATGAACATTCGGCCATCCTTAGAAATCAAGGCCAACCCTTGATTTCGGCACACTAAAAGAAAAGAACCCAAACCGATTGTTTAAGGAAGAGAATACTTACCACTTACGCTGCTTGTGCAGACTAAAAGGTTTCGGCTAACTGTTTCGGCTTTTAAGACTTGCGCCAAAGAAGAGAGAATGTGGGGCTAAAAGATTCGGCTAGGCTCCCAAATGATGATGAGGATATTCGGCTATCACCAAAAATAGATATAGACTTGTGTTTGAGTGGAAGAAAAGAAGTATGGAAGTGAGCTAGGAAAATTCGGCAATGGCTATCAAATGGAAAAGAGAGGCGTTTTTGGTGTGATTCGTATGTGGAAAAGAAAAGGTGAGAATTCAGAGGAGAACAAAGCTAAATTTCGGCTAAAGAAAATTGCCAAAGAGACACTTTGATAGCTTTAAGATTTCGGCACCAAGCCTTCCTCCAACCGAATGTTTCCTAACTCCTTACTCCTCTCATACATTCGGCCAACACACAAACTCTAGCTCCTCTTTGCTTTTCTCCTATTTTATCTCTTCTTCATCTATTCAAAATAATTAAAATAATTCAACATTTATCCTCTATCTTAGCCGAATTTTAAAAGGATTGACCAAGTCTAATCCTCATCTAAATAAAGTCTCTAGGGTGCCCACTCATCGCTCCCCGTTGCAAAAATAAAAACTCCCTTTTGCTTCCCTTGTGGCTCGAACTCAAGCCCTTCTCCACTGCTTGAGGCGTCACTTACCAAAGCCTTAAGTGGCGCCTCCTTGCCACTTTAACAAGCTGATTCTTATGTCCAATTTCCCCTACAATTTCTCTTAAGGCCTATCATGCTTAGTTCCCCCCTTAAGACTTAAAACCTAATATTTTCTAAGGCATTCACCTACACTCTAAAGTTCTCAAAATTCATAAAAACACATTCAAAACACTCATAGGCATACTAGCACATGAAAAAATGCACAAGCCCTAAAATCCTGGATATTACAGTTCTACCCCCCTTAAAATAATTTCGTCCTCGAAATTACCTGGCTGAAATAGGTGAGGGTATTGCTGTCGCATTGTTTCTTCTGGCTCCCACGAAGCATCTTCCGATCCATGATTGCGCCATAACACTTTGACCAAAGGAACTGACTTCCTTCGTAGCACTTTCACATCTCGTTCCAAAATCTGAATCGGCTCTTCCTCGTAGGACAAATTTGGCCTTAGCTCCACCTCCTCAACTGGCACCACATGAGATGGATCCGATCGATAACGATGTAGCATAGAAACATGGAATACATCGTGCATCTGCTATAATTACGAAGGCAACTCTAACTGGTATGCCACTGGACCAACTCGCTTCAATACCCGATAAGGTCCTATAAACCTTGGACTTAATTTCCCTTTGCGACCAAATCTCATCACCTTCTTCCAAGGCGAAACCTTAAGAAACACTCGATCTCCCACAACAAACTCTATTTCCTTACGCTTAAGATCTGCGTACGACTTCTGCCTATCAAATGCCTCCTTTAACCGTGCCCGAATTACCTTTACCTTTTCCTCAGATTCAGCCACAATCTCTGGACCCAGAACTCGACGTTCTCTTAATGCTGTCCAACACGTCGGTGTGCGACACCTCCGCCCATACAACACTTCATACGGTGCCATCCGAATACTGGCCTGATAGCTGTTGTTGTATGCAAATTCCGCTAACGGCAAATACTCTTCCCAACTTCCTCTGAAGTCTATTACACAGCCTCTCAACATATCCTCTAACACTTGGATTACCCGCTCAGATTGACCGTCCGACTGTGGATGAAATGCTGTAGTAAAATCCAATCTGGTGCCTAAAGCCTGATGTAGAGCTTTCCAAAACCGAGACATAAACCTTGGATCCCTGTCTGAGATAATCGACACCAGCACTCCATGCAACCTTACAATTTCAGCCACATACAACCTCGCCAACTTCTGCAAAGAATAATCAACCCGCACTGGTAAGAAATGCGCGGACTTTGTCAATCGATCCACTATCACCCATACCGAGTCCTTCTTAGTAGGCGTAAGGGGAAGCCCACTAACGAAGTCCATGGTGATTCTCTCCCACTTCCATCATGGAATCTTTATCGGGTGAAGCAATCCTCGACGGAACTTGGTGTTCACCTTGACTTGCGACACGTCAAGCATTTCCCTACAAATTCGGTAACTTCCCTCTTAAGACTAGGCTACCAAAACTGTTCCCTTAGATCTCTATACAACTTACTACCTCCAGGATGCATAGCATAGGGGCTACTATGCAATTCCTGAAGAATTCTCCGCCTTAACTCCTTATCCTTAGGCATACAGACCTTACCCTTGCAACACAATACTCCATCGCTGCTAACTCCATAATCCTCTAACTCCCCCCTCTGCACCTGCCGCAACTTAGCACTTAAATCATCATCTGCCAACTGACTCTCTTTCACCTCCTCCAACCATGTCGGCTTAACTTGCAATTCTGCCAGCAGACTTCCATCGTCATACAAGCTAAGATGTGCAAACATCGCCCTTAGATCCGACACTACTTTCTGACTTAGGGCATCTGCTACCACATTTGCCTTGCCCGGATGATATTCAATGGAATAATCATAGTCTTTTAATAATTCCACCCACCTTCGCTGTCTCAGATTCAACTCCTTCTGAGTCAGCAGATACTTAAGGCTCTTATGGTCTGTGTAGATTACCGACTTTTCTCCATATAAATAGTGCCTCCATACCTTAAGGGCAAAGACCACCGCCGCCAATTCCAAGTCGTGCGTCGGATAGTTAACCTCATGTGGCCTTAATTGTCTAGACGCATAAGCAACTACTTTCCCATCTTGCATTAAAACACATCCTAATCCTGTATGGGAAGCATCACAGTACACCACAAAATCTTTCCCTGCCTCAGGCTGAATCAAGACTGGAGCTTCAGTCAAAACCCTCTTAAGTTTCTCAAAACTTTCCTGTTGCCTATCTGCCCATACGAAAGGTACTTCCTTTCTCAACAACTTCGTCAAAGGTGCGGCTATTGATGAGAACCCTTCTATGAACCTTCTGTAGTAACCTGCCAATCCCAAGAAACTACTTAACCTGACCCACGGACTTAGGTGGTTTCCAATCCAACACCGCCTCAATCTTCCTAGGATCCACCCTTATTCCCTCTGCAGACACTACATGCCCTAAGAATGCGACCTCCTTGACCAAAATTCACACTTCTTTGAATTTGGCATAGAGCTTCTTCTCCTTAATACTTGCAACACTAACAGGAGATGCTCATCATGTTCTTCCTCGGACTTGGAATACACTAGGATGTCGTCTATGAACACAACAACGAATCGATCCAAGTAGGGTTGAAAAACCCGGTTCATCATATCCATGAACGCAGCTTGGGGCGTTCGTCAATCCGAACGGCATTACTACAAACTCATAGTGCCCGTATCTTGTTCGAAAAGTTGTCTTATAGATATTCGCTTCTTTCACCTTAAGCTGATGATATCCCGACCGTAAATCTATCTTCGAAAATACCGTGGCTCCCTTAAGCTGATCGAACAAGTCATCTATCCTTGGCAACGGGTACTTGTTCTTGATGGTCAGCTTATTCAACTGACGGTAATCTATGCACATACGCATAGTCCCGTCCTTCTTCTTCACAAACAAGACCGGTGCTCCCCATGGAGACACACTAGGTCGGATGAACCCGTGATCAAGCAACTCCTAAATTTGAGCTTTGAGCTCCACCAATTCCTTTGGTGCCATTCTATACGGAGCTATAGATACTGGCTCCGTTCCAGGCAGTAAGTCAATTCCAAACTCCACCTCCCTATCAGTGGGTATTCCAGGTAACTCCTCCAGGAAAACATCCACAAATTCCCTTACGGTTCTAACTCCACTAACTCCTTCTTCTTTTGCATCCTACGCACTAACGAAAGTCAAGAATGCCTTGCACCCTTTTCGAACCATCTTATTAGCCTTTAATGCAGAAACTATATTAGACAAGTAGTTTCTTCTTTCTCCTATCATAATTATCTCCTCATCCTCCAGGGTCCTTAACTCCATTCGCTTAGCTGCACAATCCAATATAGCCCGATGTTCTACTAGCCAATCCATGCCAAGTATGAGATCAAATTCTCCGAAAGGTAGTTCCATCAAGTCGGCAGAGAATATCACTCCCTAAATCTCTAGAGGTACATTGCGAAATATTCTATTCACCACTACGTTTGACCTACTTGGGCTTACTACGATCATCTCCCTACTAGATAGTTCAGATGCTATGCCTAGCATTTTGACTACTCTATATGCAACATAAGAGTGGGTCGAGCCAACATCAATTAAAGCAAAGTAAGGCTTATCAGCTATAAGGAACATACCAATTATGACGACCGGTGCGTCTCCATCCTCCCTCCGCGAATCGCAGATACACTGGACTTACTGCCTTGTCTCTGCGTTACCAACACCTCTCGCTCGTGTTCCCCGTCCTCTTCAAAGCACCATTTCCTCGCCATTCGGACCACGACGACTGTGGTGGCTGCGGTCCACCTCTTTCAGCCTGATTGAAACTCTGACCTGTTGGTCGGCCCCCGTCTATCTTTATAGGACGATCCTTAATTATGTGTTCCTTGGACCCACACTTGAAACATCCCCTGTCTTCTTCCAACACTCTCCTAGGTGCCTCTTCCCACACCGATCACAAGTACGATCATCGCCTCTCCTGTAGCAACTTGTCGACCTCATGCCCATCAACTCTGTCTCTTTTGAACATTCGGATGACCCCGAGGCTCCAAAACCTCTCCTTTGTGCATTCCTATCCGTATTCTCGCCTCACTGATTCCTTAACCCCTTCGGCTACCTTAGCCTTTTCTACCAACACTGCAAACTCCCGCTCCTACTGTGGGGCTATCAACAACCTTAGGTCATCCCTCAGTCCGTCCTCAAACCGGACACATCGTTCATGCTCCGTAGCCACGATACCTCGAGCATACCGGCTCAACCTTAAGAATTCAGCCAGACACCGCTACGGACTTGTTCCCTTGAACCGGCCCGTAAATGCCTTCCTCCGAGCATCGTGTATAACTAGTTCCAACATACTTCTTCTAATATGCCGCCTTAACATACTCCCAAGTGAGATCCTCAGCTGTAGCACCATCCCGAACTGTGAGCCACCACTGATATGCCTCATCACAAAGTAGCGACACCATTCCCTTCAGCTTCTCTTTAGTAGTCAGATCCAGCTCATCCATAATTCGCTCTGTCGCTTCCATCCAATACTCAGCCGTACTGGGTGCCACACCAGATACGCCACGGAATACTTCAGCTCTATTGGCTCGGAGTCGCTCGGGTACAGATTTTCGAGCTCCCCCACCTCCACATGCTCCAGCCACCATCTCAAGAACCCGCAGCATCGCCTGCGATACTACATCATCCCCCGTCTGATCCTGATGCTCAACGCCAGCAGCTGGTGGTGGTGGTGATACCTCATTCTCGGACCCTTGACCAGACCTAACGGGTTCCGATACGGCCATTCTGCCTCTACCACGTCCTCACACATTACGACTACGTCCCCTAGAACTCATGTCTACGATCGCGATTTAATCTGTTTTAGAAAGTTTTATGCATTAGTCTTTGTTCCACTAATTATCCACGAACAAGTTTTATGTAAGGAAGTTTAGTAGTAGTTCTTTCGATCATTACAGGGTTTCGTTTCAAGTCTTCTATCCTAGTTCAGAGAAAGTAGCACATTCATTCAGTAGTATCTACTACACACATTTATCACTCGAACGTTTTCGTCCGTTCCAATCCCAGGGGTATTTTCATAATTTGTCCTATAGGGGTATTTTGGTAATTTTCCAAACCAGGGTATCTTGATATTTTGCAAAATAGGGGTTTTTGGTATTTTTGTAAAGTAAGAATATTTTAGAAAAATTGAGGGTAGTGTGGTAATTTCATAAACCAAGGGTATTTTAGTAATTTCTCAAACCAGGGGTATTTTAGTAATTTTTTTGTAAATCGGGAATATTTCGGAAAAATTTTGTAAAAGAGTTTTTACAAATCAAAGGGGTAATTTGGTGCTTTTAAAACTAAGATTTATAAAACAATGTAGCAGGTCCCTTTCGGGTTTTAATTATTAAGTTTAGCCTGTGAATGAGTCCTCTTGGTTAGGGTGAACCGTTACTACGCACTGTAGGATTCGAGTGAAGAGGAGGTGAGTCACTAGGACCGCTTAAATACTGTGTTCTTCCCGAATCCAATCCTAGACATGCGCACAATGGTTGCCACACCCTAACTCTCGGCGACTCGATCCACGTGTTTGTTTAATTAGGCCTTAAAGTTTTATGTAATTCTCATTGAAGTAAGCTAATCCTAGGGTTCCATAACTTAATATACTACTCTACGTTCCTCGTTATACCCATATACAAATCATACATTAATTCACACAACGGTTAGGAGTACTTACCTGGTGGACTTCGGGTCGGAGACTTAGGTGTCATGCCAGAAAACCTGCTCAATTTCAAAAATTTTCACAAAAACTTGTTTGGGCTCAATTTTGAAAACGTTGTGGGCTTTAAACCCAAGGCCGAGAGTTTAAAACTGAGCTCTGATACCAAATTAAAACACCCCAAACTCGACCCACGAGCCTTGACCGGATCTGGTATGTTCCTTGAGTAAAACGGTTAAAAACTTGTTTATTTCTTTGGAAAACTTTGGGTGATTTAGGAGAAAAATTTGGATTGGGTTCAAATTGAAAATATCATTATTCTCGAAGATTAGGCTTTATTAAGTCTTTATTGTTATATTTCAAAACCATAAGTTAAAGGAAAAAGTCGAGTTTTTAGAGTTTACTATTTAAATTGAAAATCATTTGTGCTAGGTGTTAAAATATTTAAAGATTTATTTTTAAGAAAAGTTGCTTAAACTTTAAATTGATAAAAATTGTATCATAATAAAATAAATAAAAATGCATGCATAATCTGTTTATAGCTATGGCCTTATTACATTAAAACAAAACCCAAATAAATCCAAAATACTTAGAAATAAAAACTCCAAAATTAAAATGAAGTCTGAGTTGAACATGGCCACCACTAAGCTCCTGCCGACCCGGTCCGTTACTGAGTGTCACCTGAAAAATATCCCACAACGGGGTGAGTCAAATAGACTCAATGTGTATAACCAACACTAAGTCCCAACGATTCGTGCATATCATATCATATCATACGTATATATAATGATAGAAATAATGATGCAAACCCGAACCCATACCTAGATAACCATCCGCTACACATCACCCGTACCAACCATCATCACACCGTGGGGACTACTAAGTCGACCCTCCATCCGCTACACATCATAGAAGGCGATCATTTGCAGATGACTTGCTCATCGCCCTTATAAATTTTGTGGCATAGCCACTGTGACATTATTTTGTGACATAAGTCACCACATTCGATTTTCGTGACATGAGTCACCATATTCGAGATATTGTGGTATAAACCACCGGATCACTTCCCTTTCCATATAACCCATATGCCCCATGTCACATGTAATATGCAATATCATGCCTTATGCCTTATTCCACATTTTTATCGATATTCACATATGTACCATATTCCAAATATTCATATCATAATATTATTCATATCATTTATTAACATAATGTTAAGGTTACTTACCTGAGTACTTTGTACCATCACATCATGCCTTTGCCCACTTTTCACATTATTATAAACACATATATTAAATTGATGCCATAAATCTATTAAGAGTTAGTCTGGGGTACACACCTGGTACTAACACTTTCACTGAATCCCGAAAATCTATCAAAACTGATTGTATTCCCTCCTCGATTATCTAGCTCCTGAAATCGCTATCTGTTAATGGAGATGTCGAAATGCCTACACGATCCATGTTAGATCCGATTCTAACACTTAATGAACATCATAAATGGCCTTTGGCCTAATATTACACTTTACTTACCTTAGATATCTAAATCCCGAAACTTTTTCTTGTTCCTGAAGTTGTCGAAATCCCTACTAATCAACTGTTAAGATCGGTTATAAGCAATAATCTATGAAAATGGCCCTTGGCCGAATCATACACTGGCTTACCTTGATCACTTCCAATCCCGAAAGACCTCCTTCACGATGGCTACACCAAACACGAGAATATGGCTTAATGAACATTCGGCCATCCTTAGAAATCAAGGCCAACCCTTGATTTCGGCACACTAAAAGAAAAGAACCCAAACTGATTGTTTAAGGAAGAGAATACTTACCACCTACGCTGCTTGTGCAGACTAAAAGGTTTCGGCTAACTGTTTTGGCTTTTAAGACTTGCGCCAAAGAAGAGAGAATGTGGGGCTAAAAGATTCGGCTAGGCTCCCAAATGATGATGAGGATATTCGGCTATCACTAAAAATAGATATAGACTTGTGTTAAAGAAGTATGGAAGTGAGCTAGGAAAATTCGGCAATGGCTATCAAATGGAAAAGAGAGGCGTTTTTGGTGTGATTCGTATGTGGAAAAGAAAAGGTGAGAATTCAGAGGAGAACAAAGCTAAATTTCGGCTAAAGAAAATTGCCAAAGAGACACTTTGATAGCTTTAAGATTTCGGCACCAAGCCTTCCTCCAACTGAATGTTTCCTAACTCCTTACACCTCTCATACATTCGGCCAACACACAAACTCTAGCTCCTCTTTGCTTTTCTCCTATTTTATCTCTTCTTCATCTATTCAAAATAATTAAAATAATTCAACATTTATCCTCTATCTTAGCCGAATTTTAAAAGGGATTGACCAAGTCTAATCCTCATCTAAATAAAGTCTCTAGGCTGCCCACTACTGCTCCCCGTTGCCGCAAAAATAAAAACTCCCTTTTTGCTTCCCTTGTGGCTCGAACTCAAGCCCTTCTCCACTGCTTGAGGTGTCACTTACCAAAGCCTTAAGTGGCGCCTCCTTGCCACTTTAACAAGCTGATTCTTATGTCCAATTTCCCCTACAATTTCTCTTAAGGCCTATCATGCTTAGTTCCCCCCTTAAGACTTAAAACCTAATATTTTCTAAGGCATTCACCTACACTCTAAAGTTCTCAAAATTCATAAAAACACATTCAAAACACTCATAGGCATACTAGCACATGCAAAAATGCACAAGCCCTAAAATCCCGGATATTACAACTGATGTACACAAGATAGCATTTAGGACTTGATATGGTCATTACGAGTTCCTAGTAATGCCATTTAGACTGACGAATACACCAGCAGCTTTCATGGATCTGATGAACCGAGTGTTCCAGCCCTATCTGGATCGGTTCGTGGTGGTATTTATTGACGACATACTGGTGTATTTGAGGACTGAGAATGAGCACGATGAACACCTAAGAGTGGTTCTACAGATTCTGTGAGATAAATAATTGTATGCCAAGTTTAATAAATGTGAGTTCTAGTTACGAGAAGTAACATTTCTGGGCCATGTGGTTTCTTCTGAGGGGATTAGGGTCGATCCTCGAAAGATTGAGGCGGTTTTGGATTGGAAATAGCCTAATACTTTGAGATTCACAGTTTTCTAGGTCTGGTAGGGTATTATCGACATTTTATAGAAGGGTTTTCACTGATTGCGGCACCTTTGACTAAGCTATTACGCAAGGGTGTGCCATTTAACTAGACTGATGCACAGCAAGAGAGCTTTGAAAGGCTTAAAATTGTATTGACTGAGGCCCCTATTTTGATACAGCCAGAGTCTGGAAAAGAGTTTATTGTTTAAGCGATGCATCACATGTCGGTTTGGGATGTGTGTTGATGCAAGAGGGTAAGGTGGTAGCGTATGCGTCTCGTTAGCTTAAGACTCATGAGGCGAATTATCTGATGCATGACCTAGAGTTGGCCGTAGTGGTGTTCGCATTGAAAATCTGGAGGCATTACCTATATGGTGAGAAGTGTATCATCTACACGGATCACAAGAGCCTCAAGTACCTCCTCACACAAAAGGAGCTAAATATTAGGCAGCGTAGATGGATTGAGCTGCTTAAGGACTACGAATGTACGATTGAATACCACCCTGGTAAGGCCAATGTGGTGGCCGACGCATTAAGCCGTATGGATGTGACTGATTTGAGGGCGATGTTTGCTCGCATCAGTTTATTTGATGATGGAAGTCTGCTAGCTGAGCTTCAGGTTAAGCCTACGTGGATTGAGCAGATTAAGGGTAAGCAATTAGAGGACGAATCTTTGGGTCTTCGTTTCCAGTAGGTTGAGAGTGGGCATACTAAGGACTTTGGACTGAATAGCGAAGGGGTACTCTATTTTCATGGGAGAATCTATGTACCGAAAGACATTGAATTGAGGTAGTCGATACTGAGAGAGGCGCATAGTAGCCCTTATGCTACGCATCCTGGTGGAAATAAGATTTACCGAGACCTTCTTGAGTTATACTGGCAGCCAAGTCTTAAACGAGAGGTTACCGATTTTGTGGGTAAATGTCTAACTTGCCAGCAGGTTAAAGCTGAGCATCAGTTACCTTCGAGTTTGTTGCAGCCAGTTAAGATTCCACTTTGGAAATGGGAGCGAGTGACTATGGACTTCGTTAGTGGGTTACTGATCGTGTATGTCAGAGTCTTAAAAATTTATATAAAGAATGATCGAGCCTAGAAACTAACTGTGACAACGATTGAGGCAAGTGCACCTATCGAACAGTAGTATAGCTTAGCGGCAAGACCGGATTGTCGAACCCAAAGGAACCAGAAGTACTAATACTAACTTTCTTTTTATTATTTAGCCTAAGAAACAAAGGAATTTGTTGTTTAATCTAAAATTAACTAAATACTAAGCTAAAGATGCTAAGACAAAGAGAACGAACTTGGGAAAATACTCGTGAGAAAAACTAATTGACTAAGACAATACCCGAGGAAGAATCCACCTAGACTTCACTTGTTATCTAACTCTGAACCAGACGATTTATTCACTTGACTTGATCCGTAGGATTCCCTAATTTATATTAATACCTCTCTCGAGGCTACTAACGTCTAACCCTAGGTTGATTAATTGAAATCTCTTTCTAATTAAAACCCCTAGAATTTCATTAACTTCATCTATGGACTCCCATATTAGGTTTGACCCTAATCCGGCAGATTTTTGTCACCCTATCTCTAGGCGCACGAGCAACTCCGCTTAACTATGCTAGATCTACTCTTAGGTAGGGACTTTTGCTCCTCCACCTAAGCACATCAATACTTGAATCAATATCCCGGAAATATCAAGACAAGAATTAATAACACATAATTAAGAACAAATCAAGTATTTATCATATAGTTCAGCAAACGATAACAAGATTCATCTTAGGTTTCATCCCCCTCAGGTATCTGAGGGTTTAGTTTATAATTATAAAAGAATACATCTCAGAAGAAAAGATAAAACAAAACATAAGAAAAACCCTAAAACTCCCTGAAGGAATTGAAGAGAAGATCCTCTGTCTTGAGTATGACTCCAGCTTCTTGAGATGAATCAACTGGCTTTCTTTGAGTAAATCCCACAATTTTGACCCCTCTGGCTCAGCTCCTTGGCCTAGCTGGATGCCCCCGATAGAAGGCTTCTGTCGACTCCCCTTTTTAGGTCATACTTAGGGTGTTTATATAGACTTTGGAATGTGTTTCTCTGCTCTAAGTATCCTAATTTGAGTGAAATTCTTCTTTGTCACGGCAGGGACACGCCCTTGGCACACGCCCTTGGCACACGCCCGTGTGAATCATGGCCAGGCCATGTTCGAGTCTATCAATGAGGCACGGTCGTGTGACTTTGGCCCAAACCGTGTCGATTTCTTTCTTTGGCCCATTTGGTCTGTTTTAAGCCTGTTTCTCGTTCTTTTCACCCTTCTATGCTCTCCTGAGTATAAAACATGAAATTAAAGGATTAAGAGCACCAAATTACATAATTCAATGGATAAATAATCCAAAAGTATGCTAAATGTGGGATTAAAATATGTTACTATTACGGTTTGTCAAATACCCCCACACTTAAGCTTTTGCTTTTCCTCAAGCAAAATTCTCAACTCACAATTAAAACGAACTTCCTCGATTCATAATATTCATCAATAATGTTTCATCATAATTCAAAGATAATTCATACATGGATAATTCAACTCAAAGAGTCCTAAAGATTCAAACAATCTAAGTCATTCATTTTGTGGCATGAAAACATAGGTGTTTCCCTCATATAAATAATTACCTTCTGATTCAAAATCGACAAGGATTGACATCCTCACTAAAGATTCACTCAAATCACTCGAGGTGTTTAAGGTTCAGGAAAAAGCACTCATAAGTCAAACATGAAAAGTTAATCCCATAGGCTTGCATGAAAATCAAATCTCCACCACTATAATATGAGATGATACACAAATCAAAAGGTCTTTAACAAGGTTGTAACGGGGCTTGGGTTAAAGGTGTGGATAAAGGCTAAATTAGAGGGTTAGAATCGAGACTGACCTGACAAATTACCTAACTAGAAACAACGAACTGTTAGTAAATAATTACATCAATTGAAAACTCATAATACTAATAATAACACGAGCTTCTTCTAAATATGTGGATTTAACTGTTTTAAGCTCATAGAACATAGAACTAATAATGAATATACTTCATTTTTTTTAAGAACAAATCAAGTAATAATAAGATAGAATTTAACAACTGATAAAGAAAATAGTTAAGTAATTGATCAAATCAAATCTTGATATAGGGGTAGTCGAGAAGAATGGTGATAACGAATACAAAGGGTTTTGGGTTAATATTAGTGAGTGAGTCAATAAAAAGGGTTGTTAGGATCAAAGGGGTTCACTAGGGGTTAATTGTGAGGGTAGGCTTTTAGTGGAGTAAGTGGGTTAAAACCTAGGTGCCTTTATCATCTTAGTATATCAAATCAAAGGTGTGGTCTCGACATGTATAATCAATGCAAGTTCTAGAATAACAGATCAATGTTGAGACACTCATAATCAATAAAGTGAGCAAGAAAAAGAATATATGCTCTATAAGGATCAAAATCTCACAAAAATTATGGGTTTTTGATGTCAACCTCGTAAATTCCAAACTTCAAAGTAATAATTAGATTCAGGTAGACAACCTAAAAAAAATTTAATTTCTGAAAAATAGACTTATCATGCTTGATTCCCTAGTATCTTAAAGTTTAAATCATCAATGTACAATTATCTATAACTTAATCCAAAACATATCAATAAAAATCATAAATCAAAGGAAATTCTATTCTAATAGTAATATGAGAAAATTACTTAAGAAACAAGATATAATTCAGGATTTGAGAATAATGAAAAAGTTAGGCACTTTTAAGATTCTCCCCCCCCCACACTTAAGATGTACATTGCCCTCAATGTACAAAGATATATAAAAACAATATAGTAAGAAGATCAAAAGATAGGGATAGAAGTGAAACTTCCCGAATTTTGGATGGAGTCAAAGAAAAGAAACGGGGGAAATTCAGGCCGAGTTGGAGTTGGCAGTGGTTGTGGTATGGTGATTCCCAACAGCCTTTCGAACCTAAAACCAAGAAACTAAAATAAAATATACTAAATTAAGCATAAAATAGATAAAGTGAAGGAAAATAAAGGAGAAGAGAAAAGAAAAATAAAAACTAAATGGCCTCAAATGTCCTTGGCATGTTGAATTAATGAAGTGGCCGGCATGAACTTATGTAGATCGGTCTCGCACAGGGGGACTGTGCTAGGATCCTTCTGCTTCTTTGACATTTGGAAGGCATATCAGGACTTGTAGAAGAAAAACTAGAGAAATAATGAAAGAAGTAGGGTTTGAAGGTAAATGGGAGTAGAAGGGGGAATGGGGAGTGGGTGAAAAAGGGAGCAAGGGGTGTGTTAAATAGGGAATCCAAATCTGGTACATCCCCACGCCCGTGTCCCATGGGCGTGTTGTGTCACACGGCCGTATCGCACGGCCGTGTTGTGCTTCGTTCGTTTCTCCCACGCCCGTGTTGTGGTTACCACGCCCACGTATGATCAAACAGTGTCGGCCACAGTCGCATCGCACAGCCGTGGCGAGTTAGTTGAAGCCTGTGACTCAAAGATATTATTTGTCCTGACTTGTACTGTCTCTGCCATGTCAGTATGAAAATCCGTAGTGTCCACACGGCCACGGCCATGGCCGTGTGCAAGGCCGTGTGGTATGGAAATCTGCACTTTAGTTAGTTTAAAATTAAATGCTGAAAAGGAAGAATAAAAGTAAAAATAAAAAATGTAAAAAATTAATGGAGTTAGTGCCCGGGTTGCCTCCCGAAAAGCGCTCGTTTATATTCTTAAGCTAGACTTACCTCTCATTCACATAATCAGGGTGGTTTGAAGAGTTGAACATCCTTCCTCATGCTATCCGTCCTATTATCAGCGTATAGTTCAAGTCGAGTGGCGTTTATTTTAAAAGTTCCAAATATAGGATTATTTACCTCGACTGTTCCGTATGGAAAAACATTGATTACCTTAAAAGGGATTTCTTTGTTTGTATTAGGGTCAGGAGGAGATATTCGAGGGTCTGCTTTATCTAACAATACCTGATCTCCGATTTTGAATTTGTTAGTCCCACAGAGTGGCTTGGGTTTTGCTTCGTGTATCCCTAGTTTCTCCTTAAAATGTGTCTTCCACTCGTCTAGTTCATCAATTCGAAGCCTTCGATCCTCATGAATTATTTCCTTGTTGTTATGAGTATAGGATCTGGCTCGGGTGTGTAGTTCCGTGGTGCTTCCTGAAAACAAGGTTTAACCGAATGGTCATTAATAGAATTTATTTTCTCACCTTGATTGCTTGATGTTCTAGCCGAGTCGAGAGCCTGAAGACTGACTGATTCGTCACCTACACGGAGTATGAGTTCACGTGTACCCACATCAATTTTAGTTCTGGCAGTTGCTAAAAAGGGTCTTCCTAAAATTAAGGGGATACTATTGTCTTCATCCATGTCTAAAACAACAAAGTCTACTGGAAATACGAATTTATCAATTTTAATGAGTACATCTTCAATTATACCCCTAGGGATTCTAATAGTTTTATCAGCTAGTTGAATGCTCATCCTAGTTTGTTTGGGTTTCCCTAGACCTAGTCGTTTAAACAATTTATAAGGCATAACATTTATGCTTGCCCCTAAATCAGCTAAAGCGTTATCAATAGATAAACTACCAATTAAGCATGGAATTGTAAAACTCCCTGGATCTTTTAATTTTCGTGGTAGTCTATTTTGTAGAATTGCTGAGCACATTGCGTTTAGCTCCACATGAGATGCCTCGTCTAACCTCCGCTTGTTTATCAAAAGCTCTTTTAAAAATTTCCTTGAATCTGGCATCTGCGAAAGAGCTTCAAGAAACGGTAAGTTAATATGTAATTTCTTTAAAAGTTTAAGAAACTTACCGAATTGTTCTTCTGTGTCGTCTTTCTTCAACGCATCGGGGTATGGTATACGAGGTTGGTACTCTTTAATTACCGGTTTTGGTTTGTCATGGTTTACCTCGACCTTACCTTCTTCTACCACAACCTCTTCCCTTTGTTTTGGTTCATCTAACCCTTCATTATCGGGAACCGTAACGGCGTGAATTTTTTCTTTCAGGTTAGTTTCGGTGTTGCTTGCCAAGCTTCCTTGTGGTCTTTCAGAGATTAGCTTAGCGAGTTGCCCTAATTGATTCTCGATCCCTTGTATCGATGCTTGTTGATTTTTAAGTGTTGTCTCGGTATTTTGGAAACGTGTTTCTGAGACTGCTATGAATTTTGTCAGCATCTCCTCAAGGTTCGACTTCTTTTCTTGTGGATAGGGCTGTTGTTAGAAGTTTGGAAGGGGTTGTTGTCTCTGGTTTTCTTGACCTCCCCACGAAAAATTGGGGTGGTTCCTCCAACCTGGATTATAATTGTTACTATAGGGGTTATTCTGAGATCTAAAATTATTACCCATATAGTTCATCTGTTCGCTTTCCATGCCCTGTCCGTAGGGTGGGTACTCAGGATTCACCACGCCTCCACTTGTTTCGCACTACATAACTGGATGTACCTGCGAAGAACACAAACCATCAATTAACATCTCTACCTGATTCGATAGCATGGTTACTGTATCAAGGTTGAAAACTCCGGCTGCTTTGGTTGGCCTTGTCCTTATAACTTGCCACTGATAGTTATTCAGTGGCATCTCTTCTATAAACTCGTAGGCAGCCTCCGGTGTTTTGTTGTTCAACGTTCCACCGGCGGCTGAATCGATCAACTGCCTTGTTGAGGGATTCACACCGTTGTAAAAAGTTTGGACCTGTAGCCACAAGGGTAATCCATGGTGTGGGCACCTTCTCAACAGATCTTTGTATCTCTCCCATGCATCGTAAAATGTCTCTAAATCCATCTGCACAAAAGAAGAGATATCATTCCTTAACTTGGTCATTTTAGCCAGCGGAAAATATTTTAATAAAAATTTCTCGATCATTTGCTCCCATGTAGTGATTGACCCTCGTGGAAGAGAATGCAACCACTGTTTGGCTTTATTCCTCAAAGAAAAGGGAAATAACCGAAGACGTATGGCATCATCAGAAATGCCATTTATTTTGAAAGTATCGCAAAATTCTAGGAAATTCGCCAAGTGGTTATTTGGATCTTCATCTTGCAAACCATCAAACTGAACAAACTGTTGTATCATCTGTATAGTGTTAGGTTTCAGTTCAAAATTATTTGCAGCAATAAGAGGTCTAATAATACATGACTCAGTTCCTGTTAAATTAGGTTTAGCATAATCATACATAGTTCGAGGAGCATGATTTTCGGCCACCTCTGGAGGTAGCTGATTATTCTCAGCCATCTCTTCGGTAGTATTAAATTCGTCTTCTTGCTCTTCCTCTATGTAATTTAAGCTTCGCCTTATCTCTCTACGATTTTTGTGAACGGTACCTTCAATATCACTATCGTAGATTAATGGTCCTATCGGGTTCCTTCTAGTCATAAACTAGAGGTACCTGCTAGGAACAAAATAAAAGAAGAAAAATTAGCAAAGTTAAAAACAAAATAAGAAATAAAAGTAAATTGCAAAAAATAAAAAAAATGGCTAAAGTAATAAAAATTGAGCTTTCTTAATATTTTAGTTCCCCGACAACGGCGCCAAAAACTTGATCGTGTATGTCAGAGTCTTAAAAATTTATATAAAGAATGATCGAGCCTAGAAACTAACTGTGACAACGATTGAGGGAAGTGCACCTATTGAACAGTAGTATAGCTTAGCGGCAAGACCGGATTGTCGAACCCAAAGGAACCAGAAGTACTAATACTAACTTTCTTTATTATTTAGCCTAAGAAACAAGAAAATTTGTTGTTTAATCTAAAATTAACTAACTACTAAACTAAAGATGCTAAGACAAAGAGAACAAACTTGGGAAAATACTCGTGAGAAAAACCAATTGACTAAGACAATACCCGAGGAAGAATCCACCTAAACTTCACTTGTTATCTAACTCTGAACCAGACGATTTATTCACTTGACTTGATCCGTAGGATTCCCTAATTTATATCAATACCTCTCTCGAGGCTACTAACGTCTAACCCTATGTTGATTAATTGAAATCTCTTTCTAATTAAAACCCTTAGAATTGCATTAACTCGATCTATGGACTCCCATATTAGGTTTGACCCTAATCCGGCAAATTTTCGTCACCCTATCTCTAGGCCTGCGAGCAACTCCACTTAACTATGCTAGATCTACTCTTAGGCAGAGACTTTTACTCCTCCACCTAAGCACATCAATACTTGAATCAATATCTCGGAAATATCAAAACAAGAATTAAGAACACATAATTAAGAACAAATCAAGTATTTATCATATAGTTCAGCAAACGATAACAAGATTCATCTTAGGTTTCATCCCCCTCAGGTATCTGAAGGGTTTAGTTCATAACAATAAACAAAAACATCTCAGAAGAAAAGATAACACAAAACATAAGAAATCCCTAAAACTGCTTGAAAGAATTGAAGAGAAGATCCTCCATCTTGGGTATGACTCCGACTTCTTGAGATGAATCAACTGGCTTTTTTCGAGTAAATCCTACTATTCTGACCCCTCTGGCTCGGCTCATTGGCCTAGCTGGATGCCCCCGACAGAAGGCTTCTGTCGACTCCTCTTTTTAGGTCATACTTAGGGTGTTTATATAGACTTTGGAATGTGTTTCTCTGCCTCTAAGTATCCTAATTTGAGTGAAATTCCTCTTTGTCACGGCAGGGACACGCCCTTGGCACACGCCCGTGTGAATTGTTTCCAGGCTGTGTTCGAGTCTATCAATGAGGCACGGCCGTGTGACTTTTGTCTAGACCGTGTCGATTTTTTTCTTTGGCCCATTTGGTCTGTTTTAAGCCCGTTTCTCGTTCTTTTCATCCTCCTATGCTCTCCTGAGTATAAAACATGAAATTAAAAGATTAAGAGCACCAAATTACATAATTCAAGGGAGAAATCATCCAAAAGTATGCTAAATGTGGGATTAAAATATGTTACTATTACGGTTTATCAGTTACCCCTCACACCCACTAAGAAGGATTCTGTATGGGTAATCGTGGATCGATTTACCAAGTCCGCCCATTTCATAAGGGTTCGTACTAACTACTCACTACAGAAGCTGGCTAAACTGTATGTGTCTGAGATAGTGAGACTGCATGGGGTACCGGTTTCGATCACCTCTGATAGGGATCCTCGCTTCACGTATTGGTTCTGGAAGAAGCTACATAAAGCTCTGGGTACAAGGTTGGACTTCAGTACTGCGTTCCATCCTCAAACAGATGGTCAATCTAAGAGGGTGATTCAGATACTGGAGGATATGTTGAGGAGTTGTGTCATTGACTTCCGAGGCAGTTGGGAGTATTACCTGCCACTAGCAGAGTTTGCTTATAACAATAGCTATTAGTCTAGCATTCAGATGGCACTATACGAGGCATTATATGGCTATAGGTGTCGCAAACATTCATGTTGGACTGAGTTGGGCGAGCGACGTGTTCTGGGCCCTGAACTAGTTTCTGATACCGAGGATAAAGTTAGATTGATTCGAGACCGACTGAAAGCGGCATCAGACATACAAAAGTCCTACGCAGACCTAAAGTGACGTGAAATCGAGTATTCTGTGGGAGACTAATTTTTTCTTAAAGTCTCACCATGGAAGAAGATATTGAGTTTTTGTCGTAAGGGCAAGTTGAGCCCTAGATTCATTAGGCCCTATTGTATTCTGAAGCGAGTAGGACCAATTTCAAACCAGTTGGAGTTACCACCGGAGCTGAGTCAGATTCATGATGTATTCCATGTCTCGATGTTGAGGCGTTACCGCTCTGATCAGACGCATGTTGTTCCTATAGAGGAGATTGGTGTTAGGCTAGATCTGACTTTCGAGGAGGAACCTGTTAAGATATTAGAGTGAGGCGTAAGAGTTCTGAGGAGGAAGTCTATCCCACTGGTTAAAGTTTTATGGCATAATCATAGCACTGAGGAGGTCACGTGGAAGCCTGAGGACGTAATGCGTCAGTAGTATACTCATCTATTCTGATCAGGTAAATTTCGAGGCCGAAATTTTCTTTTAGGGGGTAGAGTTGTAACACCCCAAAAATCTCTTATATTCATTTTTGTGTGGTTGTGACATAAACCTGTATCTGCTTCAATAGTTATGTGTTCTGGGGTGTCTAAGAAGTCTTGGGTTCAAGCCTTGTCTTAAGCTAAATTTTTTTTAATTGAATAAAGCCTTGCTTTTGTTCAGTAGGCTTATAGTTAAAAGTTTGTAAAAACATGTTAGAATGGGCCTGCTGGTCTGGTGGATAAGCGATGTGTTAAAATGCTAAAGGTATTCGGTTTGAGCTGTGCTTGGGTATTATTTTTGCTAGTGGTACCGTGTAGTGTTTGAGCAAAACTGAAATGCCGAAGTGGTAGAGGTGTAGTGGGAAGTGTGAAGAGAAAATTAAAGGATTGGATGGGAGTGGTTGGACGGTTTTAGAAGGGAGTTGGGGAGAAAAGTAAGGAGTGGGGAGTTGGTATAGAGAAATCTGAGGAGATTTTGGGGGAGGGGTTATCAGGAAATCTTTTTTATTTTTATTTTTTTCCCTTACCAAAATTTTCCTTTTCCCGAAAACCATTATCGTTTTCTCTCTTTGCTCCCCTTCTACTGAATTATGCTTCTCTTTTCCCCCACCCTTGACTTTTTTTTCATTTTACTTTTCCCTTGCTTTAATCGGTTTTGTGTTGCAAACTACGTCACCGTCTGTTCGGTAAGTGAAATAAGGTGGAGTTGGTTTCTTCCCAATTTTCAGTTTCTCCTCTTCTTACTGAAAGTCTCTTGACGTTTTCCCTTTTCTTTCCCTAGCCGAACCTTTGCCTTTTTGGTTCTTTTCATTTCTACTTTCTTCCTGCGCATTGTCTTCTCCGCCCTCTCTGTAAGTTTAGTCTTGAGTAAACTTTAAACTAGGATGTGGACAAGTGTTGATATGGATTCTTTTGGTGATTAGGGGTTTATCGAAGGGTTGTTTATCGCTCGTCAACATTCTAAAGGCAAGGAATTCTTGCTACTCGATTTAAGGTAATGACTTACAGCTCAAAAGTTAATACCTTGTTTCGGGATTTAGATGTATTCGACGGTTTAATCATTTAATCAAGTGAATGTTACTGGTCTTAGGTTTCGAGAGTGCTCGGGAGTTTTAGGCGTCACAACCCAAGTAGGTGTGTAACCACAACACTGAAACGGTAATCAGTGAAAAGCCAAAAAATGGGGCTATCGACGCCATATGGGCATGTGGCCGCCCGTGTGGTAGGCCGTGTGATGGAACACAGACGTGTGATTGACAAGACAGGTCGTGTGCGATACACGGGCCAGACCAAATTGGGCCGTGTGGGCCACACGGGCCGACAACATGGGCGTGTGAGCCCATTTCAACTATTTTGTTGCTATGGTTGCACGGGTTGCCCGAGACAACTGTGAACCTACTGTAGGGTCGGTAAGCTTACCTAGACCCCTAATTGACTGAAATGACTGTATGACTGATATAAATTTGCATGTTATTGAGCATGATGTTATCCCACTGATCTGATATTGTATGTACTGATTATATGCATGATACTATGTGATAACATGCCATGACTGTATGTTGCATTGCATGGGGATGGGTGGATATTGTTCAGAATAAGTGTACTAAAAGGCTTTGAGCCTAATTTACTGGCAGCTCAGCTGCAAATTACTGTCTAGTGCCGCATTTGGTACTACTTGGAGTGTAGGGATAGGTGGGTTGATTATATCCCCACATGGAGTGTAGGGTTGGACGAAGATGGTGTGTAGAGGCTGGCTGGATAGGATTTTGTGACTGTATATTTGTTATTGTACTGATTACTGATACTTTAATGGGCCAAGGCCTTAATGCATGACTGTTTCTGCATTGAGATGGGCTAAGGCCCTAACTGAAACTGAATCTAAAACAGGAAGGGGCTTAGGCCCAGAAATTGATTGTATTTTTGTCTGCTTGTTCTATACGGGGATTACACATTGAATTTTCGTAAACTAACCCTTCTGATTTATCTGTACAGGTAATCCCCAGACTTAGGTGGATCAGTGCGGTGGAGGACTCAGCAGTGGCCACACGACCTCTTTGACACTGTTTCATACTTATTTTTTATTTTAAATTTATTTGGGTATTTTATTGTAAATATGGCCTCAATGGATTTTTATTTTAATTTGGGATTTTTCTTGGTCGTAACGTCCAGGCTGGGTTTGGGGTGTTACAATACATGTAATGTAACAACCCATTTTCAGTGAAATCTGAACAGTGATTTCGGGACCAAAAATCTGAGTTAGAAAGAAAATTTATTTTAATATTATTACATGGTCTATAATATGATAGGAAAGTCGTATGAAAATTTTGATAAGAAAATTTACCGATTATGTAGGGAAAGGACCAAATTGCATAAAATGCAAAAGTTGAATTCTAGTAGCTAGAAGGATCAAATATTTATGGAATTCAAAATTTGAGGTCCTTATATGGTAATTAGGCCATTAAAAAAAAGTTAGTAGATATTTTTGATGAATCATCCATGGAAATCAGAAAAAAAGTAAAGGACTAAATTGGAAAGTGGGGAAATTAAAAGATAATAATTAAGTTAAATACAAAATATCATCATTTTATATCATCTTCTTCCCAAAAATATATGGAAACCCTAGGAGAGAGAAAGGAAACTTTCTTGGTTTAATTAGGTATGTTTTCTTGTCCCGTTTTTAGTATTTTTTTATATTTTTGAGATCGGGATAACTTAAACTTTCTATTTTGGGGATTAAATTGAAAAGATATCAAAGTATAGAAGTTTTTTCATGGATGAATATGCTGAAAATTTGAAATTCATGGTAGAAAATGAAAGGTTGTTGATAGATAAACAACTTTTACAAAGTGAAATTTGATGAAATTATGATTTATGGACTAAATTGTAAAGATGTAAAAGTTATGGAAAAAATTCTAAATTCTGAGAAACATATGTGTTGTAAATGTTATATGAAAATTTCGGTTAGGCTTAGATTAAGCATTAGATTTCATGAATTTCATTTTCCGAGCCTAGGGATGAAATTGGAATTTATGAAAAGTATAGGGGCAAAATGATAATTTTAGCTAAGATGTAAATTGAATGTGAAATATGAAAATTAATGATTAAATTCATTTATACAGATTCGGAAAGACCAAATACGGAATTGGATCGAGGAAAACAGAAAGTGTCAGATTGGTAGATTTCTTATATGAACGAATATCGAGGTAAGTTCATGTAACTTAATTATACATGTTAATGTGTTTTAATTGAATATTGCATTTGGATTGAATGTGTTATGTGGATTATATGAATATTAAAAATGCATGAAATATCATAAGCCAAAACAAGTCCATGAAAGGTTAAATTCCGTTTGAATATTTAATTTCGATGGATAGGTGATTGCCTATATTGAAAATGGCTCTGCATATGTTGCAGACAGGATTTAGCTCAGACGAGTAATCCTGATATAGCCTTCTCGAGCGTCCTGTTATATAGTTCCTGGGAGCATCCTGATCGGTAGTGATTTAGCATGTGTTGCGCACTACCGCAGCTCTGTATGAGCGTCCTGTTACATGACTCGATTGGTTATGATCCAGCATATAATGCGGACACAAACGCAGCTCTACGTGAGCGTCCTGATATAAGCTCTTATGGGCTTCCTGACATGACTCGCTTGAACTCTCTGTTACCTTAACCTATGCTCCCTGGTATTAACTCTTCGGAGTTATCTGTTTAGCTCAATGAACTCCCTGATTAAAATTCTTATGAGTTTCCTGATTATCTTAGATAAGTGTCCTGTTACATGGCTCACCTGAGCATCCTGATATGTGGCTCGAGAGTGTGCTCCCTGATTGAGTGCCATAACGGGTACCCCCGGATACGAGTTGACGGTATACAATTTTGTGCACTTTGTGTGTACTACCTGAGTATCCATCGAAATTTCAATGATTCAATGGATAAACTCATGAAATGAGAAACTATAAAATTAAATGAAATATATCATGAATGTTCCCGATATACTTGAAAGTTAGTAACATGATGAGCTCATCTATGTTTACTTGATACATATGTGAATTATGTAACTAACTTGCTTATTTGAGTGAATGTGATTAGGTAAATTGGTTAATTTGTTTGGAAGCATGATATTGTTATGCTTATATTAAAAGAGTATGATTGGTAAGTTTAATTCCTATTATACGAACTTACTAAGCATTAAATGCTTACTAGGTTTCTTTTCTTTATTTTATAGTGCTCGGAAGCTCGTAAAGGTTGGAGATGGTTGGAGCAACATCACACTATCCTCCAGCACATTTTGGTATAAATAGACATCTTACTATGGGTATAATGGCATGTATAAGCTAATTAGGTCAATGTTGTATGAAAATGGATGTTTGTAAACTAGCCATTTGAAATGGTTAGAATGATATGTTTTGGTATATGACTATAAGATCATATCATGTTTGATATGTTTTGAAATAGTTAAGTAGTATGTGATGCATGAATCAAATGGTAAATGAAATTGAATTAGTATAAATGATATAGATACACTGTAACAGCCCGATTTTGGGTCTAGTCGGAAAGGTGGTTTCGGGACCACAAATCCGATGCAGAAAAATTTATTTTTATTTGATCGCTGTGAAGTCAGAGTTTTAAATTTATAAAGATAATGATCGAACCTAAAAACTAACTATGACGACGATTGAGGCAAGTGCACCTATCGAACAGTAGTATAGCTTAGGCAAGACCGGATTGTCGAACCCAAAGGAACTAAAAGTACTAATACTAACTTTCTTTCTATTATTTAGCCTAAAATAAGTGAAGTTGTTTATCTAGTCTAAATTAATTAACTATTAAACTAAAAATTCTAAGACAAAGAAGAATGAAATTGGGAGAATAACTTGGAAAAAACTCAGTTGATTAAGACGACACCCAAGGAAGAATCCACCTAGACTTCACTTGTTATCTAACTCGAACTGCACGATGTATTCACTTGACTTGATCCGTAAGACTCCCTAACTATATTAAACCCTCTCTCGAGGCGAATAACGTCTAACCCTAGGTTAATTAATTGAAATCTATTTCCCATTAATAACCCCCTAGATTAGCAGTAAATCGATCTATAGACATCCCATATTAGGTTTCACCCTAATCCGGCAAAATCTCGTCACCCTATCTCTAGGCGCGCGATCAACTCCGCTTAATTATGCTAGATCTACTCTTAAGCAGGGACTTTTGCTCCACCACCTAAGCACATTCGACTTGAATTAATATCCGCGAAATATTAACATAAGAATTAAGCACACATAATTAAGAACAAATCAAGTATTTATCATATAGTTCAGAAAACAATAACAAGGTTCATCTAGGTTTCATCCCCCTCAGGTATCTGAGGGGTTTAGTTCATAACAATAAAGAAAAACATCTCAGAAGAAAAGATAACACAAAACATAAGAAATCCCTAAAACCCCCTGAAAGAATTGAAGAGGAGATCATCCGTCTTGAGTAGAATTCTGGCTTCTTGAGATGGATCAAGCGGCTATCCCACGAGTGAATCCCCACAAATCTGCCTTCTGCGGCCTAGCAAGACGCCCCTAAACGATGGCTTTGGGCCTCCCTTTTTAGATCATACTTAGGGTGTATTTATAGGCTTTTGAAATAGGTTTCTTTGCCCCTAAGTATCCTTTCCCGAATGAAATTGCTCTTCTCCACAGCAGAGGCACGGCCATGGCACACGCCTGTGTGAATCGTGGTCAGGCCGTGTTCAGACTTCTAATGAGGACACGCCCGTGTAGATCGATACCAGGCCTTGTTCTAGTATATTGAGGAGGCATGGCCGTGTGGGCTTTAGTCCAGGCCGTGTCGATTTCTTCTTTGGCCCATTTTGGTCCGTTTTGAGCCCGTTTCTCGTTCTTTTTATTCTTGGGTGCTTTCCTGAGTATAAGTCATGAAAAGAAAGGATTAAGAGCACCTTTTTACATAAATCAAGGGATAATTCATCCAAAAGTATGCTAAATGTGGGCCTAAAATGTGTTACTATTTCAGTTTATCATTATTATATTTTTATGGTCTACAATTTTATGGAATGATTTCGTAAAAATTTCGTTCAAAAATTTTGACGTTTGGGCACTCAATCTAGTCAAAAAGACTAAATTGTAATAAGTGCAAAAAGTGAGTTCTATAGGTTAAGGGTGTTTAATTGTTATGAAATTTTAAATTGGAGGTCCTTAAATGGTAATTAGACCATTGGTTAAGTTGGTGGACAAAAATGGACATGGTTAGGTATGTAACGCCCCAAAAATATAGGGTCTCTAATTTTTCATGTTCTGACAAATTGCTTGTTTGCTTTAATGGCTAAGTGATTTGGGTGTGTTTGGGGGTATTTAGGAAGCCTGGGTTCAAGTATGGCCTCTGGCAAAATTTTGATTTTTGCTCTTTTGGAAACCTAGATGTTAGCTTGAAGGGCATATATTAAGTTAGGTTTGTTTTATGACACAAGAGATCTTGTGTTGTGGTGGCTAGTGGCGTGATGGGCATTTAAGAGGGAGTGGGTTCGAATCCCATGGCATGCAAAAAGGGGGTTTTATTTTATGTCTCTGTGACGTGAGAGGTAGAGTTTGATTCAAACTCTGCAGAGGTGGTTGGAGACTTGGTCATCAAATTTGAATGGATTTGAATGGGAGGTTGGGAGCAAATCAAGGAGAAATCGGTGGAGATTTTGAAGGAGTTTGGATGTGAAGGGAGTCATAGCCGAATGGGAAAGCTTGAGTAGGGGATTCGGCTATGGGCATTCATTTGGTGCATTTTCGGCATTTTTGTGAGAGTGTAGAAACTGAAAATCCTCTCTCTCATTTTGGGTTTTCTTTTTGTGCGTTTCAGGATTTACTCTTTTTGTGGCGTCTCGTGCAACATTCTTGACCATTCGGGTCTTTTTCTTTTCAACTCTATTTCTCTTCTACTATCCACTCTTTGCCGAAACATAAACATCAAGTGTCGAGTTCTCCCTTGAAGCTTTTCTTCCTTCTTCACTTATCTCTCTGCCGATTCGGTATTCTTCTCTTCTTCTTCTCTTTGGGCTAAATCGAATTAAGTTCTTCTGTTCCTCTCTTCTTGAGTATAGCCGAATACCCTGCCTCCTCCTCACATCTTCTAAAGCTCTGACAAGCAGAATATTGGGGTAAGTAATTGGGTTGTTTCTTGTTACTTTGCGATTTTCCCTATTAGGATTATCGTGGGTGCTATTCAATGATCTCCTTTCAGTTTATTCTTTTTAGATTGTACGTGTAACACCCCAAACCAGGTCTATGCGTTAAGACGAGGTTTGGTTTGTCGCACAGATCGAACATCCATTTAATTCTCTAATGATTTAAGTAAATCAGTTCTACAAAACCTTTTGAAAGTGAAGTTTAGTAAAAATTAAGAGCAATGATTTAAAAATCGATGAATTAAGAAATTCTAGTTTGAAATCTTATCATTTAGTATTTAATTGTCAAAAACTTTAAAGTAGTTTTTAAAGAGTTCAAAATAATTTGAAAAGAAAAATAATTAAAGTATCTAAAATGTTATAAAACACAATTTTTAAGAAAACCTTATAGAATTAACATAAGCCCATATTAAGTGTCTTAAAACCAAAATTTAAATCCATCCACACATAAAAATCCATAAAAATATTAATAAAGGCCTTATTACATCATACCCAAAATAGTAATTAAAATAAATAACTTAATAAAAGTTCATAGTTTATAAAACCCATATTCGTAGTATGGCCTCCGTGAAGTCATCCTTGGCCCAAGCCTCCGTCAATTGCCATTACCTGAGATGGATAAATAAACAGAGTGAGTTACTTAGAACTCAGTGTGTAACCCACTTACCACGTTCATTGAGCCAGATCATCAAGACATTGTTTTGGGCTTGAGCCCATTTATGAATATAATATAATAAATAAAATGCATGTAAAATGAAATTTCCCAACCAAACCTAATTTCCATCCGCTACACACCCCCGTACCAACCAACACACCTGTGGGGATCAAGTCAACCCGCCCCGCCAACACCCCAATCGTAGGCATAAAGCCATTTTAAATATATTGTGGTGCACCACCCAACTAGATTGTGACAAAGTCACAGAACTAGAGGCATTAAGCCATTAAAATTTTGTGGCAGAGCCACCGAACTAGATTTTTGGCAACAGGCCTTTCTTCTCTTCATCAATTATCCCAACCCATGCAATCATGTATGCATAACAATTTATAACCATATAATAATTTAACAAAAAGCCCACAATACATGTGATTCTATATTTTAAATTTCATTTAGGCCCATAAGATAAAATAGCATTTAGCCCATTTAACGATCTAGCAATTTTTGGCCCATTTAACGATCTAGCGGATTTTTCGCCCATTTAACGATCTAATGAGCTTTTTGGCCCTTTTAACGATCTAGCGCTTTTTTTCGGCCCTTTTAACTATCTAGCGCTTTTTTGGCCCATTTAACGATCTAGAAATTTTTCGTAAATTCCACGACTTTAACTATTTTCATACATTTACACAAAAGTGTTAATTACTACATATTTTACGATTTTGCCATCTTTATGATTTTATCCCAATACTTACGGTATAATATCTAACCCGAGATAAGTGTGAAATTACACACCTGGTTATTGTGAGAACTAGACTTTCCCGCTCGTCGATACCTAAATGCATCATGATAAATTAGGACACTATAATTTATTTACAAATCGAATCTTAGAAATAACGATCTAGACTTTACCCTCAAAATTTCGAACCACTTCTATATGTGATTTCTCCCCGATTGATGGTTCGTTACCCGATGAAAATCCACGAACAAACAAAGGTTCGGGAGTACGAACGACTTCAAACAATTGATTCTCCTCGGATGAGCGTCCACAACCCGGTGGGAAATCCCGGATTGCTGAAACAGTCCTTCGCTTAAACTTAGGGGAAATAGCAGAACCACCCCTCTTCTGAACACTATTCACCACCCTTTTCGTCCCTATTTTGATTATCTCTAACGACAAAAGATCATTAGTCCGACTAATAATATATCGAAATTATGACTAACGGTTTTGAGATTGCCTTACCACAAAATATCCTTGTTCCACAATATGAGAATCGAGCAAAACGTTCCCTTAACACCTTAAATCGATTCCAACGTTCTACGATACTCACGAACACTTGAGTTTCGGTCCTCCACTATCACACTAAAATATAACGAAAGAAAATGTTTAATAGAATGAACGATGATTTCGATCAAAGAGATCCTTCTTACCACCATCAAGATTCGGCCAAAGAAACTAATAACCAACATAAACTAAAAGAACTCTTACCTATTGTCCACGATAGAAAAAGAAATAATTGAGAAGAATGCTTATGTATGATGGAAGATTCGGCTATGAATAACCAAAGAAAAGAGAAAATGATTCAGCAATGGAGTACACTAACATTCGGCCATGAGATAAAATAATGAAGAAGGTATGGTTGAAAAGAAATAAAAGATGAGAGAAAGAGATGATGATGATTCGACTTTCAAGAGGGAAAAAGGAAAAGAAAAGAGATGTGTTTAGGAGCAAAGGTACATTCGGCAATGGGGAAAGAAAAGGAAAAGAATGGCCTTTTTGTGTTGGTAGTTTCGGCACTAAGAGGAAGACACTAAAATGATTAGCAAAGAAATGACCAATTGGTCAAAAAGATGGCCAAACGAAATAAAGCAATAGTTGCTTTCTTCTACCAATACATTCGGCCAAAGGAAGGAAAAGATGAGTGGAGAATAATGTCTTCAAACAAAATGACCAAAAAGAATTCTAACAAGCTATCATCCTACCCCAAGCCAAACACCAAATTTCGGCTCCCCTCCCTTTGTCCATAATGCCGTCCATGTTCATGGTCAAAATGGCCATGAAATAGTTTCCAAAACATCCACCTTGATACATGCCTTGTAATCCTCCACTTTCCCAAAGTTTAAGAAATCCTATCCCTAAAATCAAGCAATTCAATCCCTTAATTCATGCTTACCATAACCTTAAGTCTCCTTACCATAAAAATTTAGTCCATCTTATCCATAATTGATGGTTGGCCGACACATGCTAGGAAAAACCAAAAATAAAAGCTCCCAAATTGCATGCTAGGAGATTCGAACCTCTCCCTTCAAGTCCAACTTATGGCGCCATCACCACTTTGCCAATTACTCATCTTATGCCATCTTTTATCACTTAATTAACTCAAACTTCAAGGTCACTGATTTCTCTACACTAAAGTATTCTTTACTAAAATTTATTCTAATTCCAAGTAAACCCGAGCCTTCTCAAGACTATATTTAGCACATAAAAAAATCATACCCGAGCTAACACCAAAGACAAACAACATATTGATACTCAAATTTTTAGGATGTTACAATTCTACCCTCCTTAAAAAAATTTCGTCCTCGAAATTTACCTGATTAAAAGAGGTGAGGATATTGTTGCCGAATTGCATCCTAAGGCTCCCACATAGCTTCTTCCGCTCCGTGATTACGCCATAAAACCTTGACCAATGGCACGGTCTTCTTTCTTAGCACCTTAACATCTCGGTCCAAGATTTCCACTGGTTCCTCCTCGAATGACAAGTCTGAACTCAACTCCACTTCCTCTACCGGTATTATGTGTGACGGATCCGATCTATAGCGCCAAAGATGGAAACATGGAAAACATTATGAATTTGACTCAACTCCGGAGGTAATTCAATCTGATAAGCCACTGAACCAACACGCTTCATCACACGATATGGTCCAATGAACCTAGGACTCAACTTGCCCTTCCTTCCAAATCTAAAAATTTTCCTCCAAGGTGAGACCTTGAAAGACACTGGTCCCCACAAAGAAACTCGATATCCCTACGCTTTCGGATCGCATACGACTTACGTCTATCCGAAGCTTCCTTTAATCGTGCTCGAATAACTTTTACCTTTCCTTCGGTTTGAGATATCAACTCGGGACCTAACATCTGTCGTTCGCCCAATTCAGTCCAACAAGTAGGAAAGCGACACCTACGACCATACAATGCCTCGTAGGGTGCCATCTGAATGCTAGACTGATAGCTGTTGTTATACGTAAATTTTGCCAACGGTAGAAAATCCTCCCAACTACCTTTGAAATCAAACATACATCCCCTTAACATGTCTTCCAATAACTGAATTACTCTTTCCGACTGACCATCTGACCGAGGATGAAAAGCCGTCAGATGAAGTTTAACTTTGTTCCCAAAGCTTCATGTAGAGCTTTCCAAAATCGTGATGTAAACCTAGGATCCCTATCTGATATAATAGACACAGTATCCCATGCAACCTCACGATTTGAGATACATACAACTTAGCCAACTTTTGTAATGAGTAATCGTCTGATTTAACAGTAGAAAATGAGCAGATCTTCGTCAATCGATCAACAATTACCCAAACGGAATTTTTCTTAGTAGGTGTTAAAGGTAACCCACTAACAAAATCCATTGTTATCCGCTCCCATTTCCAAAGAGGAATCTTTATCGGTTGTAATAAACTTGACGGTAATTGATGCTCCGCCTTCACTTGTTGACAAGTCAAGCATTTCCCCACAAACTCAGAAATCTCACGCTTCAACCCTGGCCACCAATACTGTTCACGGAGATCCCGATACATCTTATTTCCTCCGGGGTGCAAAGCATAAGGGCTACTATGCGCCTCCCGCAGAATCATTTGTTTCAAATCTGAGTCCTTAAGCATACAAACTCTACCACGAAAACACAGCACACCATCCGTGTTTATACCAAAATCCCCTATTTCACCACTTCTAACTTGCTGAATTAAGGGTCCCAACTTTTTATCTGATATCTGATTTTCCTTGATTTGTTCTAACCATAGAGGCTTCACCTGAAGTTTCGCTAACAGACTACCATCCTCATACAAACTCAAATGAGCAAACATTGCTCTCAAATCGAATACCACCTTACGACTTAACGCGTCGGCCACCTACCACATTAGCCTTTCCAGGATGATACTCGATTGAGAAATCATAGTCCTTTAATAGTTCCACCCATCTTCTTTGTCTCAAGTTTAACTCCTTACGAGTAAGAAGATACTTAAGACTCTTGTGATCCGTATAGATGATAGACTTCTCACCGTAGAGATAGTGCCTCCAAATCTTTAGAGCAAACACTACCACAGCTAACTCTAAGTCATGAGTAGGGTAGTTTACTTTTTACGGTCTCGGTGAGAAGCATAAGCCACCACTTTTCCATTTTGCATCGGTACACAACCTAAACCCGTATGTGACGCATCGCGATAAACTATAAACTCTTTTTCCACCTCGGGTTGAATCAAGATCGGGCGCTTAGTCAAAATCTTCTTCGATTTCTCGAAACTTTCTTGCTCATTTATCGGTCCATACATACAGACTTCTTTCGCGCAACAGCTTAGTTAGGGGTGCAAAGCAATCAACGAAAACCCCTCAACAAAGCGTCTATAATAACCACCAAACCCAAGAAACTCCGAATCTCAGCTCATCGACTTTGGTGGTTTCCAATCGATCTGACCTCAATCTTCCGAGGATCCACCCTTATTCCTTCTTGGTGATACCACATGACCCAAGAAAGTCACTTCCCTTAACCAGAATTCACATTTACTGAATTTGGAATAAAGTTGATTATCTCGAAGTAACTGCAATACTATACGCAAATGCGAGTCATGCTCCTCTTCATTCCTTGAATATACCAAAATGTCATCTATGAATACCACCACAAATCGGTCTAAATACGGTTGAAAGACCCGGTTCATCATGTTCATAAATGCAGCTGGTGCATTGGTCAACCCAAACGGTATTACCAAAAACTCAAAATGTCCATAACGAGTTTGAAATGCCGTCTTATGAATATCCGCTTCTTTCACCTTAAGCTGGTGATAACCCGATCTCAAATCAATTTTAGAGAAAACTGAGGCTCCTTTCAATTGATCAAACAGGTCATCAATTCTTGGCAAAGGATACCTATTCTTGATCGTCAATTTATTCAACTGCCTGTAATCAATGCATATACGCATCGACCCATCCTTCTTCTTAACGAACAAAACCGGTGCTCCCCACGGAGACACACTCGGTTGAATAAAACCCCGATCCAACAATTCTTGAATTTGAGCTTTAAGCTCCGCCAACTCCTTCGGTGCCATTCTATAAGGAGCAATGGACACTGGAGCCGTTCCGGGCAAAAGCTCAATACCAAATCCCACTTCCCGATCTGGAGGTATACCAGGAAGTTCTTCGAGAAATACATCTGGAAATTCCTTCACCGTTCTCACATCTTCCACTGATAACTCTTTGGCATCCAAAGCACTAATAAAAGCTAGAAATGCTCCATACCCTTTCCGCACCAACTTTTTTGCCTTTAACGCAGATACCACATTTGCCAAGTAATTCCTTCGTTCGCCTATCATTACTATTTCTTTATCCTCCAAAGTCCTTATTGACATCCGCTTTTTAGAACAATCCAAATGCGCTCGGTGCTTAACCAACCAATCCATGCCCAAAATGAGATCGAACTCGCCGAAAGGCAATTCCATCAAATTCGCCAAAAATATTTCTCCTTGAATTTCTAAGGGCACGTCTCTAAACAGTTTATTTACAATTATCGACTGTCCTAAAGGACTAAGTACCATCATCTCACTATCAGAAATTTCAGATTCTAAATTCAAGTTTCCAGATATGGCGCTAGCAACATACGAGTGGGTAGAACCAATATCTATCAAAGCAGTAACAGGTACATCAAAGATGAGGAACGTACCAGTTATCACATCAGGTGCATTGCCATCCTCGCGGCATCTAACTGCATATACCAATCTTGGCTGTCTTGCATCCGTGTTACCTCTAGAACCATTGCCTCGACCGCGCACCTTGACCACGTTCAACCCCATTACCACCACGACCGGTCCACGACCTCCGGTGGTCTTTGAGTTCTCTCTGCTTGGTGTGCATCAATATTACAAACTTCCTGAGTTGTATCCATTCGTCGAGGGAAATTCCTATATTGATGATCCATTGAACCACATTTATAACAAGCACCCGTTTTCTTCCAGCACTCTCCGGAATGCCGTTTCCCACATTCAGCACAGTCTCGACTCTGATTAACAGCTACAGGTGTTCTACCTTGAGCTGGCTCATCATTCCGAGGCCTCTTCAGAAACCTTTTTGAAGAACCCGAATACTTTATATCTCTCTTGCCTCTAACTCTTTCCCGATTCTGATGTTCTGAGCTCTTAGCCTCTTCGGCTATCTTAGCTTTCTCCACAAGCGTGGCAAAAGTTCTAACTTGTTGTGGGGCTATCAGAACCCGCAACTCATCATTCAACCCATCCTCAAAGCGTACACAATGCTCATGATCCGTTGGCACTATTGTTCGAGCATAGCGACTCAAACGTAAAAACTCAGCTTCATAAGCTGCCACCGTCTTATTTCCTTGAATCAGATTCAAAAATTCCTTTCTTCGGGCATCTACATAACTTGTTCCTACATATTTCCCCTGAAAGGCAGCTTTGAAGAATTCCCAAGTAATTAATGCAGCTTCAGTGCCTTCCCGGACAGTAAGCCACCATTGATATGCTTCGTCCCTTAACAAGGACACCGCTCCTCTTAGTTTCTGTTCTACAGTGCACTCAAGGTCGTCCATAATTCGTTCCATCGCCTCAAGCCAATATTCAGCAACATTTGTAGCTACACCTGAGACACCTCTGAAACCTCGGCACCACTTGATTTCAATCGTTCCGATATCGACCCACGAGTTGTTGGCCCAACTCTAGCTCCAGTGACCCTTTCAAGGACTCGCAACATTGCTCGTGTCAAAGCATTATCTTCTTCCATATGATCATGTGATCCCGTCTCACTCTCGAGTGACGCAGGTGCATCCATTTCCAGCATATGACCCGGCGCTTCAGTTGCACCCCTAACACCTCGTCCTCTACCACGGCCCGCGTCTACGCGTCCCACGACCACGTCTTCTAGTGCTCATAATGACTAATTCGATTTAATCTGATTACAAGTTTTATGAATCAGAATACTGTTTCAGTGTTTATTAACAATATTTTATAAGATATAAGAGATAGAGTTGTTTTCGCATACCATCCTATAGTCTCGATCTCTATTGTTTTCAACACCTAAAACTAGAAGTTCTAGAGTGTTCCTATGATTATATCACAATAATAAACAATCAATATACAAATACTTACTTGACTTGGTGCCGGATGCTCGTGGTGCCATACTACCTTTAGAACATAAAGTTTAAAAATTTAAACTATTTCTCAACAAAAATTGTTGTTGAACCCAACCACAGTCGAGTTTTGAAACTGGCTCTGATACCATTAAATGTAACACCCCAAACCAGGTCTATGCGTTAAGACGAGGTTTGGTTTGTCGCACAGATCGAACATTCATTTAATTCTCTAATGATTTAAGTAAATCAGTTCTACAAAACCTTTTGAAAGTGAAGTTTAGTAAAAATTAAGAGCAATGATTTAAAAATCGATGAATTAAGAAATTCTAGTTTGAAATCTTATCATTTAGTATTTAATTGTCAAAAACTTTAAAGTAGTTTTTAAAGAGTTCAAAATAATTTGAAAAGAAAAATAATTAAAGTATCTAAAATGTTATAAAACACAATTTTTAAGAAAACCTTATAGAATTAACATAAGCCCATATTAAGTGTCTTAAAACCAAAATTTAAATCCATCCACACATAAAAATCCATAAAAATATTAATAAAGGCCTTATTACATCATACCCAAAATAGTAATTAAAATAAATAACTTAATAAAAGTTCATAGTTTATAAAACCCATATTCGTAGTATGGCCTCAGTGAAGTCATCCTTGGCCCAAGCCTCCGTCAATTGCCATTACCTGAGATGGATAAATAAATAGAGTGAGTTACTTAGAACTCAGTGTGTAACCCACTTACCACGGTCATTGAGCCAGATCATCAAGACATTGTTTTGGGCTTGAGCCCATTTACGAATATAATATAATAAATAAAATGCATGTAAAATGAAATTTCCCAACCAAACCTAATTTCCATCCGCTACACACCCCCGTACCAACCAACACACCTGTGGGGATCAAGTCAACCCACCTCGCCAACACACCAATCGTAGGCATAAAGCCATTTTAAATATATTGTGGTGCACCACCCAACTAGATTGTGACAAAGTCACCGAACTAGAGGCATTAAGCCATTAAAATTTTGTGGCAGAGCCACCGAACTAGATTTTTGGCAACATGCCTTTCTTCTCTTCATCAATTATCCCAACCCATTCAATCATGTATGCATAACAATTTATAACCATATAATAATTTAACAAAAAGCCCACAATACATGTGATTCTATATTTTAAATTTCATTTAGGCCCATAAGATAAAATAGCATTTTGCCCATTTAACGATCTAGCAATTTTTCGGCCCATTTAACGATCTAGCAGTTTTTCGGCCCATTTAACGATCTAGTAATTTTTCGGCCCATTTAACGATCTAGCAGTTTTTTGGCCCTTTTAACGATATAGCAGTTTTTCGGCCCTTTTAACGATCTAGCAATTTTTTGGCCCATTTAATGATCTAGCAATTTTTCGTAAATTCCACGACTTTAACTATTTTCATACATTTACACAAAAGTGTTAATTACTACATATTTTCTGATTTTGCCATCTTTACGATTTTATCCCAATACTTACGGTATAATATCTAACCCGAGATAAGTGTGAAATTACACACACGGTTATTGTGAGAACTAGACTTTCCATTCATTCGATACCTAAATGCATCACGATAAATTAGGACACTATAATTTATTTACAAATCGAATCTTAGAAATAACGATCTAGACTTTACCCTCAAAATTTCGAACCACTTCTATATGCGGTTTCTCCCCGATTGATGGTTCGTTACCCGATGAAAATCCACGAACAAACAAAGGTTCGGGAGTACGAATGACTTCAAACAACTGATTCTCCTTGGATGAGCGTCCACAACCCGGTGGGAAATCCCGGATTGCTGAAACAGTCCTTCGCTTAAACTTAGGGGAAATAGCAGAACCACCCCTCTTCCGAACACTATTCACCGCCCTTTTCGTCCCTATTTTGATTATCTCTAACGACAAAAGATCATTAGTCAGACTAATAATATATCGAAATTATGACTAACGGTTTTGAGATTGCCTTACCACAAAATATCCTTGTTCCACAATGCGAGAATCGAGCAAAACGTTCCCTTAACACCTTAAATCGATTCCAACGTTCTACGATACTCACGAACACTTGAGTTTCGGTCCTCCACTATCACACTAAAATATAACGAAAGAAAACGTTTAATAGAATGAACGATGATTTCGATCAAAGAGATCCTTCTTACCACCATCAAGATTCGGCCAAAGCAACTAATAACCAACATAAACTAAAAGAACTCTTACCTATTGTCCACGGTTGAAAAAGAAATGATTGAGAAGAATGCTTATGTATGATGGAAGATTCGGCTATGAATAACCAAAGAAAAGAGAAAATGATTTGGCAATGGAGTACACTAACATTCGGCCATGAGATAAAATAATGAAGAAGGTATGGTTGAAAAGAAATAAAAGATGAGAGAAAGAGATGATGATGATTCGGCTTTCAAGAGGGAAAAAGGAAAAGAAAAGAGATGTGCTTAGGAGCAAAGGTACATTCGGCAATGGGGAAAGAAAAGGAAAAGAATAGCCTTTTTGTGTTGGTAGTTTCGGCACTAAGAGGAAGACACTAAAATGATTAGCAAAGAAATGACCAATTGGTCAAAAAGATGGCCAAACGAAATAAAGCAATAGTTGCTTTCTTCTACCAATACATTCGGCCAAAGGAAGGAAAAGATGAGTGGAGAATAATGTCTTCAAACAAAATGACCAAAAAGAATTCTAACAAGCTATCATCCTACCCCAAGCTAAACACCAAATTTCGGCTCCCCTCCCTTTATCCATAATGCCATCCATGTTCATGGTCAAAATGGCCATGAAATAGTTTCCAAAACATCCACCTTGATACATGCCTTGTAATCCTCCACTTTCCTAAAGTTTAAGAAATCCTATCCCTAAAATCAAGCAATTCAATCCCTTAATTCATGCTTACCATAACCTTAAGTCTCCTTACCATAAAAATTTAGTCTATCTTATCCATAATTGATGGTTGGCCGACACATGCTAGGAAAAACCAAAAATAAAAGCTCCCAAATTGCATGCTAGGAGATTCGAACCTCTCCCTTCAAGTCCAACTTATGGCGCCATCACCACTTTGCCAATTTCTCATCTTATGCCATCTTTTATCACTTAATTAACTCAAACTTCAAGGTCACCTGATTTCTCTACACTAAAGTATTCTTTACTAAAATTTATTCTAATTCCAAGTAAACCCGAGCCTTCTCAAGACTATATTTAGCACATAAAAAAAATCATACCCGAGCTAACACCAAAGACAAACAACATATTGATACTCAAATTTTTAGGATGTTACAGTACGCGATAATCCACTCACTTGTGCCGCCCCTCTAAGTCAGCATTCGGTTCTTAGGGACTTGTGAGCGGTCAATCAACAATTGTGGGAGTCTAGCCAAGCGATTTAAGGGTTAAAGACTATACTCCTGTTTACCAAGGTTAGTGGTAAAGACAGTGTAAAGATTCCGGGTTGTGAATCTTATGACCGATTTGAGGACTGATTGAAATCTTTTGGATTGGATCTAGGTTGGTGCTTTTGGAGTCTCGCAAGTGGTCGCTAAAAGGTGTGTAATCATACACCCTGCATTGTTACTATCAAAACGATGGACAATGGTGTGTAATCACATTATCTCCGCTAAGAACCGGCAAATGCCGAAAAGCCAGAAATATGGCGTATGATGCCACACAAGCGTGCGATCGTGCGTGTGGTAAACCAAGCCCACGAACATGGGCGTTAGTCTGTAGAGGCCACCACAAGCGCTCTCGTGGTCTTGGGCTGATCTGAGCCTCGTTGGGTCGAAATGGGTTGTGTGGTCCCAGTGGGCTTGTGGGCCCACACAAATAAAATGTATGTGATGTAGTGAGTGTTGTTTGGACTGTGACGTTTACATAACTGTGGCTATTTCTGGGCTGAATGGGCCACACGAGTATGTGGGCCCACTTAGGCCGAATAATGGGCCTTAGGCCCATTTACACCGTTGTGTCTGTTTGGGTTCCTTAAGTCACTCGAGGCGATAGTGGACCTTATGTTGGGTCATTAAGCCTCGATTTGTAAAATTACTGAAATACCCTCGATTTGTGAAATTACCGAAATACCCCCGATTTGTAAAATTACTGAAATACCCTCGATTTGTGAAATTACCGAAATACCCTCGATTTGTGAAATTACTGAAATACCCTCAATTTTTGAAATTACCAAAATACCCTCGATTTGCAAAATTACTGAAATACCCTCGATTGTGAAATTACTGAAATACCCTCGATTTGTGAAATTACCGAAATACTCCCAGTTTGTAAAATTATCGAAATACCCTTAATTTGTGAAATTACTGAAATACCCCCGATTTGTGAAATTACCGCAATACCCTCGGTTTGCAAAATGACCGTAATGCCCCTATAGAGTAAATTGACTGAAATACCCTTATAGGGTAAAATGACTATTTTGCCCTTGTGGGTAAATGACTGACTTAGACTATGAATTTGATTGATTTGACTGTGATCGTATGATCGTGTCGTGAATCGACTTGGATCGTGGTCGTGTGGATCGATATGGTTTTAACATATGTTTAAATGACTTTACTAAGCATGGCCATTTTGCATACACGTGTAATGATTGAGCATGACATACACGACATATTGCATAGGGTTCAGACGTTGATACGGATGAAGTTCTGATAGGGCCGCGCGGGTCGCATGAGACGACTGTGGATCCAGTATTGATCTGTTAAGGTCGCACGAGTCGCATGAGATGACTGTGGACCGACGGACGGCTTAAAGCCGCGTAATCTGATTCTGGCTCTGTGCCAACCTAAATATGGCTCTGTGCCATCTTGATTATGGCTTTGTGCCAATCGTATTTACCCGTGGCTATGTGCCTAACATATATATTGATGACTCGTGTCGATCATAATTACCCGTGGTCGTGTGCCGATTATATTACCATCGATAGCTATGTGCCAAACTTATTACGATTCATCGATAGCTTTGTGCCATCCTCGATTATGGCTCGTGCCATCCCGATTATGGTTTATAACCAAAGATGTTTATGGCTTTTAGTCGTTTCGTCTCACGCGACCGAGCCGTTCTGTTGACTTAGTGCCGCAACCGGTGCTAAGCTTGGTGTGTTGGCTGGGTGGGTCGATTTTATCCCCACGTAAGTGTAGGGTTGGTACGGGTGGTGTGTTGGCTGGATCGGGGTGGGATGCAACCTCATACTGTTGCATATCTATTTATGAGATCTATCACTGTACTGGGCTTAGGGCACTTATTCTGTTATTGGATTGGGCTAGGCCCAATTGATTCTGTTATGGGCTGTGACCCAAATGATATTGTAGTGGGCTTTGGCCAACGTGTGCTCGAATCAGCATCTGCATCGTTATCTTGTTATAGGGCTTTGGCCCTGCACTATTTCGATTTATGTTTTCAGATATCGATCGTTACTCTAGTAAGGGGATTACACATCGAGTTTCAGTAAACTCACCCCGTTCTTAATCAGGCAGGTAATCCCCACCGTTAGGAGGATCGGTGCTGCGAGGGACTCGGAGGTGACTGATAAACCGTAAAAGTAACATATTTTAATCTCACATTTAGCATACTTTTGGATGATTTATCCCTTGATTTATGTAAAAATGTGCTCTTAATCCTTTCTTTTCATGTTTTATACTCAAGAAAGCACCGGAGGATGGAAAGAACGAGAAACGGGCTTAAAACAGACCAAATTGGGCCAAAGTGAAAATCAACACGGCCTGGACTTGAGCCAACACAACCGTGTCTCCTTGATAGACTAGAACACGGCCTGATCACGATTTACACGGTCGTGTGCCATGGTCGTATCCCTGCCGCGGAGAAGAGCAGTTTCACTCGAAAAAGGATACTTAGGGGCAAAGAAACCTATTTCAAAAGCCTATATAAACACCCTAAGTATAACCTAGAAGAGGGCGGTGAGCTAGGCCAAGGAGCCGAGCCAAAAAGGTCAGATTTGTGGGAAACACTCGAAGATAGCCAGTTGATCCATCTCAAAAAGCTGAAATTCTACTCAAGACGGTGGATCTCTCCTTCAATTTTTTCAGGGGGTTTTAGGGATTTCTTATGTTTTGTTTTATCTTTTCTTCTAAGATGTTTTCTTTTATCATTATGAACTAAACCCTTCAGATACCTGAAGGGGATGAAACTTAGATGAATCTTGTTATCGTTTACTGAACTATATGATAAATACTTGATTTGTTCTTAATTATGTGTTCTTAATTCTTGTGTTAATATTTTCGGGATATTGATTCAAGTTTGATGTGCTTAGGTGGAGGAGCAAAAGTCCCTGTCTAAGAGTAGATCTAGCATAATTAAGCGGAGTTGATCGCGCGCCTAGAGATAGGGTGACGAGATTTTGCCGGATTAGGGTAAAACCTAATATGGGAGTCCATAGATTGAGTTAATGCAATTCTAGGGGTTTTAATTAGAAAGAGATTTCAATTAATCAACCTAGGGTTAGACGTTATTCGCTTCGAGAGAGGGTTTAATATACATTAGGGAGTCTTACGGATCAAGTCAAGTGAATAAATCGTCTGTTTTAGAGCTAGATAACAAGTGAAGTCTAGGTGGATTCTTCCTAAGGGTATCGTCTTAATCAACTGAGTTTTTCCAACAGTATTTCCCCAATTCATTCTTTTTGTCTTTGCGTCTTTAGCTTAGTAGTTAGTTAAATTTAGATTAAATAACAACTTCACTTATTTTAGGCTAGATAATAAAAAGAAAGTTAGTATTAGTACTTTTGGTTCCTTTGGGTTCGACAATCCGGTCTTGCCTAAGCTATACTACTGTTCGATAGGTGCACTTGTCTCAATCGTTGTTATAGTTAGTTCCGGGATCGATCATTCTTTTTATAAATTTAAAACTCTGAAATCACAGCGATCAAGTTTTTGGCGCCGTTGCCGGCGAACTAAAATATTAAGAAAGCTCAATTTTTATTAATTTAGCCATTTTTTTTTTTTTACTTTGCTAAATTTTCTTTTATTTGATTTTGGCAGATAGAGGAGATGGCACTGAATAACTATCAGTGGCAAGTTATGAGGACAAAGCCAACAAAAGCAAATTTGATATCTACAACCTCTACCCAATAACCGGGCTATCAAACCAGTTAGAGATGTTAAATAAAAAGTTTGATGATTTGTGTTCTTCGTAGATACATCCAGTTATGCAGTACGAAACAAGCGGAGGGGTGGCGAATCTTGAGTACCCACCCTACGGATATGGCATAGAGAACGAACAAGTCCACTATATGGGTAACTATTCTAGACCTCAAAATAATTCTTATAGTAATACTTATAATCCAGGTTAGAGGAACTACCCAAATTTTTCATGGGGAGGACAAGGAAATCAAGGAATTCAAAGACAACAACCTCCTCAAAATTTCCAAAATCAGCCCTATCCACAGGAAAAGAGGCCGAACCTTGAAGAGATGCTGACAAAATTCATGGCAGCCACAGATAACCGTCTCCAAGACACTGAAACCACCCTTAAGAATCAACAGGCATCAATTAAGGGGATCGAAAGTCAAGTTGGGGAACTTACTAAGACAGTTGGACAACTTGCAAAGATAATTTCTGTAACACCCCTTACCCGATTCCGTCGCCAGAATAGGGTACGAGGCATTACCAGACATTATCCACACAATTGTACAAAATTTAATATGTAAAATCCATATAAACTTAAGATTTTTCCATACATAATCATCACATTCTCATTCGACCAATTCAAGCATTAACATAAACATATAACTTGATTAATATTGAACATTATCAATACCCATAAGCAAAATAAACCATCAAAAATTTTTTTTTTAAAGGCCAGTATTTTAGCCCAATTCATTACTACAAGTAACAAAACAATTAAGCCTTCTATACATGCCATAATTCCCAAAATATTGTTTTCAAAATACCAAAAGAAGGCTGATAGTGTGGATGGATCTCTGACGATCACCGAATCCCGAGCTAGCTTGATGACACTATAGGACAAGGAAAAGAAAAGAGAGTAAGCATATAGCTTAGTAAGTAAGTATGTAAATAATAAATAATGGATTTAACACGTTTACAAAATAACACAATCATATCTACATTCAAAGTCACTATTTATTCAAGTTCGGAGCAAGCTGTCTATTCGAGTAGCAGTCACTAAATTACTTTTATCTGGAGCTAAGAAACTCCAAATTAAGATCCGTAAATTTTCCATGAAACTAGACTTACATATATTTTTACCATAAAAATATAAGAATTTTTGGTTTATCCAATTAGTACAGTTTATTCTTCAAAATCTCCCCTATTCTGCTATCTGACAATTCCGACCATTCTTTGCTAAAATTTAATTATCTTTTTTTTACAGAATTCAAATGATGTTCTAGTTTGTTTATTATAAAAATATACTAATTAAGGAATATAACCATATAAATTATGTCCCAAAATTATTTTTTTACAATTTTCAATGATTTTTCCAAGTCAGAACAGGGGATCTCGAAATCACTCTGAACCAGTCTCACAAAAATATAAATATCTCAAAATAAAAAATTTCTTTGCTTTCTCTGTTTCTTTCATATGAAAATAGACTCAATAAGATTTAATTTAATATCTCACTCAAATACTAATTCCATTTCTACCATTTTTTGTGATTTTTCAAAGTTACTCTACTATTGCTGCCCAAAACTGTTTTATTTTTAAATTTACTCTTTCATAATTTCACTTACTCCATTTCCTCTTACCGAAAGTTCGCTCAAATATCGAGCATATTGTTCATAAATTTTCACACTTATACCTGCACTTATCCATCACTTAGTCATATTCAATTACACTTAGTCGTTACATAGTCACATGTATTTTCACTTAGTGAATTTCCCGTTGAACTCATCGGAATAATAACTGATACACGGTGGCATGCACATAGTACCACCCTTGTAGCCGAAGCTATCTGGTGCACATAGTAGCCTGCACTTAGTACTACACTTGTGACTAAAACCATCACTTACACATAGTGTCCTGCACTTAGTACCACACATGTGATCGAAACTATCGGGTACGCATAGTAGCCTACACTTAGTACTACACATGCGACCTATCTGTCTGGTACACGTAGTAGCCTGCACTTAGTACTACACACGTGACCTAAAACCATATTGTAGCTCTCTTGTACACATAGTGGCCTACACTTAGTACCACACATGTGACCTAGCTACCTCATTCGTATCTTTTCTATTCCAAAGGTTCAACAGGGAATTCTCACTTTTCAACATTTTTCCAATTCATCCATAATTAATCACAATTCATAATTTGCATCAAGTAATTACTCCATATTCAACTATATCTCATATAATATAACCAAAATATTAAAACATAAATAAAAATAGTGTATTATTTACATACAAGCTTACCTCGGTACAAAATATGGCAAATTTGCAATTTAGTCCACAACCTTTTCTTTTCCCCGATCAAGGTTAATTCCTCGTCTTTCTTGATCAATGAAAACACATTTAACTCATTTAATACTCATATTATTCAATTTAGTCCAAAAATGACACTATGAAAAAATTACAATTTCGCCCCTAAAATTTCACATATTTACAATTTTGCCCCAATACTCGAAAATTAAACTTCAGCCCCTATTCTTATGTTTTATAACATGCTGATCATTTTTCCCTTCTATGGCAACATCAAATTCTCATTCTAACATGTACTTATGAACATTAGGTATTTTTACCGATTATGTCGTTTTACTCGTTTTCACGTAAAATCGCTTAGCAAAAGTTGTTTAACATAATTTCAGCCTTCATATTCTATCATAAAACATCAAAATAAACACATTTCACCTATGGGTATTTTTCCAAATATGAACCCTAAGTTAAATTATTGCTAGAATAAGCTAAACCAAGTTACCGGGATTCCAAAAACGTAAAGAACATGAAAAACGGGGCTTGGATTGACTTACTATGGAGCTTAGAAGCTTGGAAACCCTAGATATGGAGTCCCCCCTTGAAGTTTCGGCCCAAGGAAGAAGATGAGCATATTTTTCCATCTTTTTCCCTTTTAATTTCTTTTTATTACCAAATGACTAAATTACCCTTCATTAAAAACTTTGGTTCTTTCTACCTATATTTGTCCATTTTTGTCCATGAAAGCCTAATGGTATAATTACCATTTAAGGACCTCTACTTCAATTATTCTCTTCAATTAAATCCTTTAGTATCTAGAACTCTCATTTATCAACTTTTACAATTTAACCCTAATAAGCAAATTAGACATGAATTTCATAAAATTTTCTATCAATACTCTAACACATGCATCCAATCAATTAGTAAATCATAAAAATTAATCAAAATAAACTTTTCTATCTCGGATTCATGGTTTCGCAACCATTGTTCCGTTTAGGCCCTATTTCGAGATGTTACAATTTCCGAACGATCGCAAGGGCGTCTACCAAGCAACACTGAGACTAACCCAAATGAGCAAATTCAAGCCATAACAGATCAAGAAAGTGAAGGGTTAGACAATCCCAATTCAAGGCAAGAGAATGTGATCAAAGAAGGTAAGGTGGAGGTAAGTAATAATAAGCCAAAACCGGTAATCAAAGAGTACCAACCTCGCATACCATATCCCGAAGCATTGAAGAGAGACGATACAGAGGAACAGTTCGGTAAGTTTCTTAAACTTTTAAAGAAATTACATATTAACTTACCGCTACTTGAAGCCCTTTCGCAGATGCCAGATTCTAGAAAATTTTTAAAAGAGCTTTTGACGAACAAGTGAAGGATAGGCGAGGCATCACACGTGGAACTAAATGCAATGTGCTCGGCAATCTTGCAAAATAAACTACCACAAAAATTAAAAGATCTAGGGAGTTTTACGATTCCATGTTTAATTGGTAGTTTACCTATTGATAATGTGTTAGCTGATTTAGGGGCAAGCATAAATGTCATGCCTTATAAATTGTTTAAACAACTGTGTCTAGGGAAACCCAAACAAACTAGGATGAGCATTCAACTAGTGATAAAATCTGTTAGAATTCCTAGGGTATTATCGAAGATGTTCTTGTAAAAATTGATAAATTCGTTTTCCCAGTAGATTTTGTTGTCTTAGACATGGATGAGGATAATTCGATTCCCTTAATTTTAGGAAGACCCTTTTTAGCAAGCTGCTAGAACAAAAATTGATGTTGGTACAGGAGAACTCATACTGCCGTGTAGGTGACGAATCGATCGGTTTACTGTGCTCTTGACTCGGCCAGGACAACAATTGATGAAGGTGAGAAAGTAAATTCAGTTGATAACCAAGTTGTTCAACTTTCACCACAGAAACACCACAAGGTTACAAACTGAGCGAATCATGGACCCCATGACAAAAAGAAGAATTACATAAGGAACGAAGCCTTAGGGTCGACAAATTAGAAGACTGGAAAACACAATTCAAAGAAGAGCAGGAACCACACGAAGTAAAACCAAAGGAGCCCCAGTAAGAGCTCATAGGAACAACAAACCACTTCAAAATAGGAGACCAGTGCATTGTTAGATAAAGCAGATCCTCGCCTCATCACATCGGACTGAACACAAACGAAGAAATTCCTCTTGAGGTACACAATATTTTCCCATACAGACAATCAGAGGTAAGTAATCCTATTTTTGGTACTTTCAATATAAACGCTTCTCGACTTAAACTTTATCAAGGAAATAGAAATGATAGCATGAGGGAAGATATTCAAATTTTTAAACCACCACGATTTGTTACGAATACGAGGAAAGTCTAGCTTAAGACTTTAAGCAGCGCTTCTCGGGAGACAACCGAGCACTAACCCTAATTACTTTCGTATTTGTTTTCATTTTATTTTCTTCCCTTCTCTTAGTCTTAAACACCTAGTTTTAAACTAACCAAAAGTGCGATTTCCAACCCACACGGCCTTGCACACGCCATCGTGGCGTGGCGTGTGGTGGAGTGCTGAATCTCTGATCGACAATGGTAGAAGAGGTACAAGTCGAGAAAGAATCAAATCTTCAAGTCACGGACTCTAACCACCACCCCACGGGCGCCGGCAAAATGCCCGCGGCCGTGCGACACGGGACGTGGGCGACACCGACTTATCACCAGCGGGCGTGGCAATCAGTAAAATGGGCGTGGGAGACATGAACGACGCTCAACACGATCGTGCGATACGGCCGTGGTCGACACTGGTAGTTTACACATGGGCGTGGTAACCAGAACATAGGTGTGGGAGAAACGATACGATACATAACACGGCCGTGCGAGGCGGCCGTGTGAATCAACACGCCCATGGTACACGGGCGTGGGAATGTGCCTGACTTGAGAATTCTATTTAAACCACCCACCCCTCCCTCTTCTCACCCATTCAGCCCATTCAGTTTTTCTTTTCTTTCTCAACCCTCTCCCTACTTTTCTTCTCCAATACATTCCCAAAACCCTTGAGCTACACCAAATGCCGAAAAAGCGGAAGGAATCAAGCATAGTCTCCCGAGGGAGACCGATCTATATAAGTTCATGCTGCCGCTTCAATCATTCTACGAGCCAAGGATATTTGAGGCCATTTAGTTTTTATTTCGTTTTTCTCTTTTGCTTCAATTTCCTTATCTTTACTTCTCTTCTGCTTAATTTAACTTATTTTATTTTAGTTTCTTGTTTTTAGGTTCTTCAGGCTGCTTGGGAATCACACCACGACCACCACCATATCCACAACGTTAGAAATCACACCCAACAATAAGGACTCTACGGTCCATTTATCTTTTCTTTTAATTTTAGTTCACTTTTTATTTTTCTTCACTTTAGCTTGCTTTTGTTTAATTAGTCAATTAGTATAGTTTTAATTATTATTATGATATACTGGCTAATCCTCCATGAGCTACCCAATTTCTTCATCTAGCGCAGGATCGTCATAAAGAACGACCCCTCCAACTTATCTTTCACCTCCAACGCAAGGATTTCATCCATAATTCAGGGAGTTTCACTTCTCTCCATATCTTTTGAATTTATACTTAATTGTCTATATATATATATCTTTGTACATTGAGGGCAATGTACACCTTAAGTGTGGGGGGTGAACAACCTAAAAAGGTGCCTAACTTTTTTTCATTATTCTCAAATTCCTGAAATTAGGTACCAAACTTTTTGCATTATTCTCAAATCCCTGAATTTTAATTTGTTTTTAAGTAATTTTCTCATATTACTAATTAGGATGAAGTTTCTGATGATTTATGAATTTTATTGATATATTTTAGATTAATTCATTGATAATTGTGCATTGATAGTTAAATTCTAAGATACTAGAGAATCAAGCATGATAAGTCTATTTTTCAGAAATAAAAAAAAAATTCTAGGTTGTTAACCTGAATTTGAATATTACTTTGAAATTTGAAATTTACGAGATTGATATCAAAATACCCATAATTTTTGTGAGATTTTGAGCCTTATAAGAGCATATATCCTTTTTCATGCTCACTTTTTGATTATGAGTGTGTCAACATTGAACTGTTATTCTAGAACTTACCTCTATTATACATGTTGAGACCACATCTTTGATTTGATATACAGAAATGATAAAGGCACCTAGAATTTAATCCACTTACTCCATAAAAAGCCTACCTTCATAATTAACCCCTAGTGAACCCCTTTGATCCTAACAACCCTTTTTATTGACTCACCCACTAATATTAACCCAAAACCCTTTGTATTTGTCATCACCATTCTCCTTGACTACCCTTTTTGTCGAGATTTGATTTGATCAGTTTCCTAACTATGTTATTTATTTCAGTTGTTAAAGTTCTTTATTATTACTTGACTTGTTCTTAAAAAAAATCGAAGTATATTCAGTATTAGTATGATGAAAAGCAAGCTTATACAGTTAAAGTCTATTTATTGAAGAAGAAGCTCGTATTATTAGTTTCAAAGTTTCAATTCATGTAATTATTTATTTTTCAGTTCGTTGTTTCTAGTTAGGTAATTTTTCAGGTCGATCTTGATTCTAACCCTCTAATTCAGCCTTTATCCACACCTTAACCCAAGCCCCATTACAACCCTGATAAAGACCGTTTGATTTGTGCATCATTTCATATTACAGTGGTGGAGATTTGATTTTCATGCAAGCCTATGGGATTAACTTTTCAGGTTTGACATTTGAGTGCTTAATTCTGAACCTTAAACACTCCGAGTGATTTGAGTGAATCTTTTGTGAGGATGTCAATCCTTGTAGGTTTTGGATCAGAGGTAATTATTTAGATGAGGGGAAACACCTATGTTTTGTGCTACAAATGTATGACTTATATTGTTTGAATCTTTAGGACTCTTTGAGTTAAATTATCCATGTATAAATTATCTATGAATTATGATGAGACATTGTTGATAGGAATATTGAATCATGGAAAGCTCGTTTTAATTGTAAGTTGAGAATTTTGCTTGAGGACAAGCAAAAGCTTAAGTGTGGGGTATGTGATAAACCGTAAAAGTAACATATTTTAATCCCATATTTAGCATACTTTTGGATGATTTATCCCTTGATTTATGTAAAAAGGTGCTCTTAATCCTTTCTTTTCATGTTTTATACTCAGGAAAGCACCAGAGGATGGAAAGAACGAGAAACGGGCTTAAAACAGACCAAATTGGGCCAAAGTGAAAATCAACACGGCCTGGACTTGAGCCAACACGGCCGTGTCTCCTTGATAGACTATAACACGGTCTGATCACGATTTACACGGGCGTGTGCCATGGCCGTGCCCCTGCCGCGTAGAAGAGCAATTTCACTCGGAAAAGGATACTTAGGGGCAAAGAAACCTATTTCAAAAGCCTATATAAACACCCTAAGTATAACCTAGAAGAGGGCGGTGAGCTAGGCCAAGGAGCCGAGCCGAAAAGGTCAGATTTGTGGGAAACACTCGAAGATAGCCAGTTGATCCATCTCAAGAAGCCGGAATTCTACTCAAGACGGCGGATCTCTCCTTCAATTCCTTCAGGGGTTTTTAGGGATTTCTTATGTTTTGTTTTATCTTTTCTTCTGAGATGTTTTCTTTTATCATTATGAACTAAACCCTTCAGATACCTGAAGGGGATGAAACTTAGATGAATCTTGTTATCGTTTACTGAACTATATGATAAATACTTGATTTGTTCTTAATTATGTGTTCTTAATTCTTGTGTTAATATTTTCGGGATATTGATTCAAGTTTGATGTGCTTAGGTGGAGGAGCAAAAGTCCCTGTCTAAGAGTAGATCTAGCATAATGAAGCGGAGTTGATCACGCGCCTAGAGATAGGGTGACGAGATTTTATCGGATTAAGGTGAAACCTAATATGGGAGTCCATAGATCGAGTTAATGCAATTCTAGGGGTTTTAATTAGAAAGAGATTTCAATTAATCAACCTAGGGTTAGACGTTATTCGCTTCGAGAGAGGGTTTAATATACATTAGGGAGTCTTACGGATCAAGTCAAGTGAATAAATAAATGCAGTTTGAGTTAGATAACAAGTGAAGTCTAGGTGGATTCTTCCTAAGGGTTTCGTCTTAATCAAACTGAGTTTTTCCAACAAAGATTTCCCCAATTCATTCTTTTTGTCTTTGTGTCTTTAGCTTAGTAGTTAGTTAAATTTAGATTAAATAACAACTTCACTTATTTTAGGCTAGATAATAAAAAGAAAGTTAGTATTAGTACTTTTGGTTCCTTTGGGTTCGACAATCTGGTCTTGCCTAAGCTATACTACTGTTCGATAGGTGCACTTGCCTCAATCATTGTTATAGTTAGTTCCAGGATCAATCATTCTTTTTATAAATTTAAAACTCTGAAATCACAGTGATCAGTGACCACACGACTGCGGCTGTTATGCTTGAGAATTAAATATTTTAAATTCGGTTTTGGGTTTTAATTTCTGTAATAAGGCCTCTCTGGATTTAATTCTGAAATTGGGATTTTGTTACGTTTTATATCTATTAGACGTAGACGAGTTTTCAACCCAATTACTGTTTAAAAAAACAAAAAAAACAACATACGTTTTAAACTTCTTTACCTTAAATTAGCTTCCGCAACTAAAAGAGATTTTTAACGAAATTAATAACATTTTTAAAAGTGATTAACTTATCAATGAACCACGTTTTGAAATTGAACGAACACAAACTGAGACTTTAGTTTTTAAATATTAAGCAGGGTTTTCAATGAAAACATGGTTTTTGAAAAACACTTCAATGTGACACGCTAGATTGGGGCCGAACTTCTAGGCCGGGTTTGGGGTGTTACAAGTGATGTTTCTAAAGTTTTTCATTAAGGGCATTTTAGTAATTTGGTAATTAAATGGATTAAAAAGCCAAAATTAAAAGCCATTTTTTTCTCATCTTCCACCCCATGGCTGAAATTCACAAGAGGAAACCATGGCTAGGGTTTTTCAAGATTTCAAGCTTGATTGTAAGTCCGTCTTTGTCCTGTTTTTAATGATTTTTACGTTTTTGTGAATGTTGTGACTTGATTTAACTATTTCAAGGACTAATTTGAAAGAAAATCAAAGTCTAAATTTTTACCCATGATAGATATTTGTGTATTTTGATGTTTAATGGTAGAAAAATGCATGTTTGTTGTTAGATAAACGACTTTTGCTAAGTGATTTTCAGTAAAATGTTAAAAAAGACCTATTTGTAAAAAGTTGTAAAATGGGTGTTAAAATGTGAATAAAAGAAAAATGTGGGCTGCTATAAGCATGTATAAGGTTCGGCTAGGCATGGGTATTGAAGAAATTTAGTACATTTCATTTTACAAGCCTAGGGACTAAAATGTAAAAATGTCAAACTTTAGGGGCAAAAACATAATTTTTTCCATAATGTGATTTTGGACTGATCTGAATAGTTTAATGATTAAATAAGTTAAATGTGATATTATAGATCAAGAAAAATGAGGTTCAGAATTAGAACGGGGGAAAAGTAAGTATTTGACGATTAGGTCATTTTCGCCATTTTTATGCCGAGGTAAGTTCATATGTTTAATAAGCATTAAATTATATATGTATAAATGCTTAATTGATATAATTTTGGTAAATGCTATATTATTGAAATGAAATGTGAATGCTATTGAATACGGTACTACGGAAATGACCGATAGAGATTCAATACAGTAAAAGTCTCGGTTGAACCTTAGGAATGTTATTGGATACAAATGTCATGACATTAGGGTGACTGAGATGAGATTTCGTGTAAGACCATATCTGGGATATGGCATTGGTATGATATTTCGTGGAAGACCATGTCTGGGACATGGCATTGATATGATAGTTCGTGTAAGACCATGTCTGGACATGGCATCGATATGATAGTTCGTGTAAGACCATAGCTGGGCTGTTGGCATCGATATAAAATTTCATGTATGACCATATCTGGGATATTGCATTGTAAGCCTTATGTCTGATTTCCGAGTATCCTTAGTGATTCCGAATGGTTCAACGAGCTTGGTTCAGACGAGAACAATAGTACAATCATATCAAGTGATACAGGTATGTACATAAAATTATAAGTATTAACTTCATGATATTGTGAGTTCATGGTTTCCATGAGAATGCTTTTGTGAAAGCCTTGTGATTATTGGTCCATGCTTTTGTTGTATGAAATACATGGTAAATTCGGTTGGCGATCGTGTAATTGGCTTTCAGGCCAAATTGAGTTATGATATAGCATGTTTTATTCACACAAATTGTGATTTATCTGATATGAGAACAAGGAAAGATTGACATAATTATCTATTAAAATTATTATGGTAGTATGAGAAGACATGAGCTTTAAACAATTGAAAGATGTTAAAATATATGCTCGAAATGTGAATACTCATAATGAATGTGCATGATTATTATGAGGTTTGAAATGATTGGTTGATTGTGGCAATCTGTTATAATGGAAAGATTATGGTTGTTAGGCTAATGTCAAGACATGTTAAATTATGCTTGCAAATTGATAGAGCAAACAATGTGACTGAATAAGTTATAACTATGAGTTTTATAGTGATTAATATTATCTTGTGTTTATATTGTTGGTCTTAGTAAATGATTGGTAAGAGTTTGTAACATCCTAAAATTAGGGGTTCGGCATCTTGCTCTATTCTGTGTGTTTGGCTAGCTAAGCTTGTTATTTAGGAGTGTTTAGGGGTCCTGGGGAGGCTCGGGTTCGAGCCCAAGTCCTGGAAAAATTTTGGGTTTTGGTCACTGAAGTGGGGGAAGATGGTGGAAGCAGGGTTTAAGGGAAATTATTGGTAGGTTGTTAGCACAAGGAGGCGTGTGGCATTGTGGTGTGGCGTCATTAAGGGAACTTGGAGGAAGGGAGTTCGAATCCCACATGCTGCAATGTGTTGCATTTATTTTTGTGCTGAGTAGGTGAGAGTAGTAGAGTTCAGCTTAGATTCTGCAAGGGGAGTTGTAGACTCAGTCCAATGAATTTGAATGAGTGATGGAGAGGAGTTTGAGGAGAGATTTGGGGAGTGAATCGTGGGATTTGGGGAGAGGAGGAGTTTGGCCGAATGTGGGAGCTTGGAGGGGGTGAAATTCGGCTGGGGGTTGTGGGAGGAGCATTTTTTTGGTTTTGAGGAAGAGTGAGTGTTGAAATCTCTCTTAGGCTCTTTTCGTGTCCGTCTTCTTTTTTGTGCAAATTGGGTGCATTTCGGGTTACTTTTACTCTTATCAAAAACTTTCCTTCTTCTTTCTTTCATCTCTTCTCCTCATAGTGTGGTAGCCGAACCTTTAGAGAGTGACCACTCGTGCATTCTTTTCATCTTTTCTCTCCAACATTCGTCTCTTCCTCCCTCTTCTTATTTTTAACATAGCCGAAGCTTTGCTTTTCCTTCTCTGCTTTTCTATTTTTCCCCTTAAGCCGAATATTTCCCTTTTCATTCCAACTGAATCAGTTTACATTCATATTTGCCTTTAGCCGAATGCTAGTAGCTGCAAGTGGGGCGTCCTAGTGACTGTCGAATCCATCTTCGTTGTTCGAATCATCTGTAATCACAAGGTAATGGTAATTCTTTCGCTCTTTTCTTTTCTTTTCGGCCTTATGTTGCGCATAGCCAAAGTGGCTATTTCTCTTAATTCTAGTTCTCGACTAATCTCTTCTTTTCTTCTCTCTCAACATGGACTGCATACTTCTATTAAATCCCATAGCCGAACCTATCTTGGACCGGTTCCTCTTTGATCAAGGTAGAGAGTTTCTTTCTGATTCTTTTTGTCTATTCTCTTTTTGTCTTACTCTGCCATAACCAAATTTTCTTGTTAGACAACCACCATTCTTTCACTATGTTACTTTACTGATCAAGACTTTCTTCATGGAGGAGAGTGCTAGCAGACCTAAGGAGGGTGCGTTAAGGGAGTCTGAGGGGAGTGGACTCGTAGTCTCTGCTCCTAAGTTCAAGCGACGTACGGTGTCAGCGGTTCGAGATTTTCCGTCGGGTTGTGGTACAGAGCCGACATCTGTTTGGGATAGGCAAATCGTTGTTATTTCCGCTAGTGAGAGTGACGGCGATCAAGAGTGTATAGTTCTTCGCGTAATCAGGTGTGTAATCTCACACCTTTATTTCGTTTGATCTGTATTTTATTATGTGTCGGCTAAAAGCCGAAATACCCTTAACGGGAATGCAATTGAGATACCCTAGTGGGTAAGATTGGAGATATACCTGTAAGTAACATTTACGACTATGCCATTGGGATAAATTAGCATGATTATATGGGTGCCACGATTATCGATGTACATTGATATATGTATGCATTCACCTCATTATGATGATATGTTTTGCATGGGAATGGGATATGATATTGATGAAAAGGGAAGTGTATTTGGTGACTCTGTCACATTATTTGATGGTGGCATCGCCACAATTTTGGCGATGAGCAACGTGACTGCCATCGATGGTGTGTAGCGGATGAGGGTTGATTGTAGAAATCCCCACCGGTGTGTTTTGGCTGGTCGGGTGGTGTGTAGCGGATGGATAATTAGGTTGGGCTGGGTCGCATTGCATTCATTATCTGCTATACCATGCTAAATAGGGCTCAGGCCCAGTTCGTTTCTGTATGGGCTTCGCCCAATTTGACTTCGTAAGGGCTAAGGCCCAGTTGGTATCTGAATGGGCTCGGGCCCAGTTAATGTTCGTGTAGGGGATTACACACTGAGTTCTCGTAACTCACCCCTCTGCTTAATTTTACAGGTAATCCCTAGCTTTGAGGATTTGGAGCCGAAGTGGACTCTGTGGTGGCCATGCACTGCTTCTTTAGTAAACTCCGTTTTACATCACTTTAAATTTATTTTAATTTGGGATTATGTTCTGTAATAAGGCCATTGGGATTTTTAATTTGGTTTCTGTTTTTACGCATTTACGATTTATTATGAATTGATCAAAACGGGGTTTTCCTAAAAACGTAAATAACCGTCTTCCAAAATATTAATGAACGGTCCACAAACTATTGATAATTAAACACAGGATTTTCTTAAAACTACAACCATTGTTTTCAAAACGTCACATTTTCGAAACCCACTGAATCTGATTTTTGTTATAAAACAAGTTTTCGGTGTTAGTAATATTAATAACGTTTTGCAAGAATACCTTAAATCTGATTTTCAAAATGAAAACAAAACTCGAAGTTTTCAACAATCGCGTAGTTTCTTTAACAACCTTTCCATGTGACATGCCAGATCTGGTCGTAACGTGTAGGCCGGGTTTGGGGTGTTACAGAGTTGCTTATTATGTTTGTTGAAACCATTTTTAATTTTTAAAAAAAAAGGATCGACTTTGGAAATGAAAATGGAGTCGCCACCAATCCTTTTTGAGGTGTGATCGGGTCACCTTGAGATTTATCATTAAAATATTTTGATTTATTAAAACGACAATTTTGGTCTACGAAATTTAGAAAAATGGGTTCGGGAATCGATTACGCACGAGGAAGGATTAGCACCCTCGTGACGCCCAAAATTGGTACCAATTTGATTAGTTAATGTCCTTATGTCGAGAATTTGAAAAATTTTATAATATGATCCTTTTATTAGAAAGAAAACCGAGACTTACCTATCTCAAAGAAATAAAATGTTATACCCAGTAAGTTAGGATATAAAATCTCATGGCTTTGAAACTAGGCTCACCTCTATTTAGGGAATTCTTATCTCAAGACACAAAACATCATATCCAGTAAGTGAGGATACAACGTTTTGAATTCCCGAGAATAAGTTTTGAATTGAAGTTTGTAAGTTTTTTTTTTAAAAAAAAAAGGATACTTGATAATTTAAGTTCCATGAGAAAAATTAAAACCCAGTAAGTTAGGGTATAATTTCTCTCGAAGTCCCCAAATATCACATATCGCTATATTTTAAAAAGTCTTTAAATAAGATGCGTCAATTTATCAAAATATGTTTTTATAAAACAATGGTTTGAATAAGATATTACAACATACATACTTACTAGCAATTCAACATAAATACAAATTATATTAACAATAAATAATTAAAGAATAATATAACATGAATAAATAAATAAAGAATTATGTTAAGCAATAACAAATGATTAAAAGGACATAAATAAATAAACATGGGATAAATAAGTAGCAATAATTAAGATCTTCATGAAATAACAAAATCAAACGACAAGGGAATGATATATTTAAACATTGAATGAATATTATGACAAAAAAATATGACGATTTATAAAACGATTTTATATATATATAAACAATATTTTAAATGAATAAAAAAATTTAAAGTATATAAAAGAATAAGAATATTTATAACAAATACATAATTTAACAATTTAATACATGATAAAATAATTAGTAAATAATATATAATAATTTTAAATAAAAACATATATAGAATACACTAATTATAAAAATTACATATGTAATAAACAATATAAATAAAATATGTCATATAATATAAATATATTTTATACAAAATAAAATTTTAAAATAATATATGATATAATATAATACTATATAATATACAAATTAAGAAAAATTTATAATATAATAACTAATATACAAATTATAAAATAATATATAATATAAATTATATTAAACCAAATAAAAATAATATATAATAATAATTAAATATATATAAGGATAATACATATAAAAAAATCAATACATACAAATTTTTATACTATTAATAAATTAATAATATAATATAAAAAATTTTATATAATAAAATAATTCAATATAGTATTAAGATAATTTAAAAATAAAAAGGTTTTTAAAAAAATAAATAAAGAAATGGGGATTAAATAGCAATAAAAATCGATATAAAAGGATTAAATCAAAACACGCGTCACACTGTAGGGGCTAACACGCGTCACACTATAGGGGCTAATATGGCAATTATGCCTTTTTCCAAAACGATGCCGTTCTGATTTCGGCCTTTAAGCAGCCTGAAGGACTAAATTGAAATGCAAGAAATAATTCTGGACCCAATTGTAAAAATAAAAAAATTTAACAGGACATAATTATAGAATTAAAATAATGCGGAAGGGCTTGTAGGGCAATTAGACCCTTAAACAAAAACACGCGGATCCTACCCGGGTCGGGTCAACGCGCAGGTCACAGGCCTTTAAACGACGTCGTTTTAATGCTTATTGGCTTAAGCAAAAACGGCGTCGTTTTATATTGCTATATAAGTCAGTATTTAGGCAAAAAAAAAAAAAATCATTTGGCACCCCATTTTAAAAAAAATTCTAGAAAACGCTCTCAAAAGCCCTCCCCTCCTCTGACGGAGTTCATCATCGGGTTCCTGGGCTACGCACCGCACGCGCCACACGCGCCGTCACTCACGGCGGTGCAAAGGTAAGAATCTTCGCCCTTTTTATTTTAAAAATATGCACGAATTGAAAGAAAAGAAAATAATACGAAAATAGAGAATGGAAATCACCTCTGTAAACAGATTTTGGTATTTTATTTCTCTGTGATTTTTTGAATCTTTCTATGTATTCTTTTTTTTTCGTGTTCTTTCTTTCTTTGTATTACAGATATTTGGGGTTTTTATAACCCTCAAAATAATAATAAAAAAAAGGAAACAAAGATTTCGTCCTGTTTTGCCATATTTTGTTGTTGCTTCTTTCCTTTTTGCAGGCGATCGACAAAGGTCTCGGCGATGGTGCGGGGTTGGCGCGCGGATTGCGGCGCGACTGAAGGCTAGCGTGGGCGCGAGGAGCTGATTGCTGGGGAACTTGCGACGCCTAGGGTTTCGGAAACCCTAGGCTACTGAAACTTGTTTAGTTTTGGGCCCTTTTGGGCCGTGCGAGTTTGGGTCAGGGTGTATTCGGGTAATGGGTAGTTTGGTTTGTTATTGGGTTTTGGGTATTAGTTTAGGCCAAGGGTAGTGGGTCTAATTTATGTAATCTGTTTTGGCTTGTAAACAAACTGGACTTTATTTTTTATTTTTTTATTTTTTGGATTTGTTTTATTTTACACGGGCCCGGTCAAAATTGAGTTTCTACAGTTACCCCTCTTTGCTCATTGTCGTGCAACGGGAATAGAGCAAAGACTATAAAAGGACCAATTTTGCCCAGTCTTGCCGAGTCTTGACTTCTTGGTCCTCGTCTTCTTCAAGTAGTCTCTAACCCAATTGCAATCTCAGGGGTATTGGAACTGCAACTTTTAGAAGTATTGAACTATAAGTCTAACGGCTTCAATCTGCTTCGCTGCAATTTCAGGAAGGCAATATCCACTATCTTTAGTCTGCTCTGTTGCAAACTCAGGGATGCCAGACGAGTATCTTCGATCTGCTTCCTGCAACTTCAGGAAGATAATATCTGCTGTCTTCAGTCTGCTCCACTATAACTTCAGGGACGCCAGACTAGTATCTTCGATCTACTTCCTGCAACTTCAGGAAAATGAGATATCTTGTCTTGACCGCTTCCTTTGCAACTTCAGGGCCTTGACGACTAGTATCTTCGATCTGCTTCCTGCAACTTCAGGAAAATAAGATATGCTATCTTTAGTCTGCTCCACTGCAAACTCAGGGACACAAGATCTGATGTCTTCGATCTGCTTCCTGCAACTTCAGGAACGCCAGATCTGCTATCTTCAATCTACTCCACTACAAACTCAGGGAGACAAGATCTAAAAGTTTCTTCGATCTGCTTCCTGCAACTTCAGGAAGATGAGATCTGCTGTCTTCAGTCTACTCCGCTACAACTTCAGGGAGACAAGGCTGATGTAACATCCCAAAATTGGGCCTAGTAGAATTGGACCTATTGGGCCCATTGGACCTTGAGCGTAGAAGCGTTTTAAAATTCATGGGAATTTGAGAACGGCATTATTTCAAGTTGGACTTATTAGGAAGGTGATTTTGGAGAGTTACGAGGTTTCTAGGAAGTTCCGGGTTCAAGTTAAGTTATAGGAAAAATTTTGTGTTTAAGCACTTTAAGGAGAGATAGTAAGTGGCATCAAGGCTTATGAAAATAAGAGAGTAATTTGCTTGCATAAATGAGCAATTGGTAAAGAGGATATGATGCCACATGAAGGACTTTAAGGGAAGAGGTTCAAATCCCACCAAGTGCAAATATTTTGGATTAAATTTTTGTACTAATAAGTTAAGTGTCAGCCAAGGCTTTAATATGGTATGGAAGACTTTTTAATTTTGGAAGGGAGGCTAAGGAATATGGTAAGGAGGAAGATAAGGGAAAAAGAGGGGAAAGAAATGAAAGAAAAGGAAGGATAAGGGAACATGTTGGCATATAGTGTGGAAGGTGTTTTGGAAAGATTTTAATTGGTTAATGTTCATCTTTTGGAAAAGATGATAATGGTTTTGGAGGGGGGTTTGTGATAGCCGAATTTTCTATAGGAATTTGCAAATTTTTGGTGCTTGAAGATGTTGTTTTCTCCTCAGCATTTTGGTGTCTTTTGCTTTCTTCAATTTTTCCCTCTTTGCCGAAACTCCAAAGCCAAAAAGAGAGCATCTTTTTCTCTTGTTTTGACCGAAACCCTCAAGGCATCTTTGCTTCTTTTCCCTTTGATAGCCGAACCCATTATCATCCTATTTCTTCATCATTTTGTTCACCATCGTGTGGGAAAAAACTCTTTTTAATCAGATCGGTAAGAGACTCTATTCTATCATTGTATTTTTCTTTTCTCCATGCCGAATTTTGTGCCCTTGTCTTGGGATGGTTTTCTTAACCGAAAACATCATTTCTTCTATTCTCTCTAAGCGTGATCATCTTTCCTTTCATAGTGTTCTAGTGTGTAGTCGCAAAGGACATTCTTGTTGATCCCTCTCTAGTCTTGAGTCAAACGATTGAAGTCGGATCTATCATCATTAAGGTAAGGGGTTCATTTTCTGATTTTTCGTTATATCTCTATTTGGCTATGTTGCAAATCGGATTGAAGTTTTGACTAATCGATTATGTTTTAGGGACGAAATCACTCGATATATTCTATTTGCGAATTCTTCGGATATAGTGGTAAGTGATTCAAGTGTAAGCAATGCGTTGAGTATGAATCTTTTGGAAATCCGAGGCTAACTTTTGGTTGGTATTGTTCTAGGATCAACGGAGAGTGGTTCTTTAGGAAATCAAAATAAGGTGTGTAATCCCGCACCTTCCGAATACATGTTTGAAATGGTGTGTGTTCTCACATCTCTCTCGATTGTTTGCATGAAATGTTCTGTGATTTGGTCGTAATACAAAAGAAAACCGGAAACCAGCTTTCGTGATCACTCGGGCGTGCGTAGGTTCATGGTGGTAACCATATTTTTGCAATGAAACAGTTTCAGTCAGCAGCAGTGACGTGATTTCAAAAAATCATGAAAAATAGGAGAAAGTGAATAAGATATCGAATTAAAGCTTACTGTGTCTATTTTGATATGGAAGAAATGGAGAAGGAAAAGAAATTTTATATTCTTATATATCTTAATTTTAGTGAGACTAGTTCTGATGGACTTCGTGGTTCCCTGTTCTGTCTTGGAAAAATCGTATAAAGTTGTACAAGGTAAATTAAGAGTTATAATTAATATGTATGGATTCCTTATTTAACCTATTTTTAATAGAAACAAGTGGGAGCAGCATATGAAAACCATACAGTAAGATATTTGAAATTAAGATAAGAGAGGTCAGAATCGTTGGACAGTGAAACAAGGGAAACTTTAAGAAATAAACTGTACTAAATGGTTAATTCAAAAATTCTGGAAAAATTATCGCAAGAATATATATGAGTCTAGTTTCAAGGAAAATTTATGGATCTAAATTTTGAGTTTCCTAATCCGAGTTATGGTCAGTTTAGTTAGTATGACACAGATGGACAGTTTCAATTTTTATGCCCCAAATTAGTAGTTAAGTCTGGGTTGCGAATTTACCAAATTACCTTTGGAAGGTAAATTATCGAAATACCCCTGGGTTGCAAGATTACCGAATTACCCTATAGAATTACGAAAATGCCCCTAACGGGCCGAATTACGGAAATGCCACTAAAGGACTGAATTGTTATATTGCCTTAATGGGCTGATTTGATATATTGCCTTAACGGGCCGATTTGATATATAGCCATAATGGGTCGATTTGATATATTGCTTAATGGGCCGATCTGATATATTGCTAAATGGGCCGATCTGATATATGGATTAATGGGCCGAATTGTTATAATGCCCTAATGGGCTGATTTTGTAAAGTGTTAATGGGCCAAATTGTTTGTAATAAATCTCTGAGTTATTAATTATCGTGGTTATATTGTAAATATCATGATTTACTACGTATGTTACATTTACATAAGTTGCATGGGATTGGGATATTGATGATCGGGGAAGTGAAATTTGGTGGCTCGCCACATAATCCGTGACTCTGTCACATTTTGCACAGTGGCTAAGCCACGTATATTCGTTATTCAGTTGCTTGTCCACAATTCAAATTTGATATAAATGGCTAAATGCCTATGATTGGTGTGTTGGCGGGTGGGTTGACAAAAGATCCCACAGGTGTGATGGATGGTACGGGTGGTGTGTAGCGGATGGATATCTAGGTTGGGTTGGGTTGGGTTGCATACATTCATACATTTGCTTCATTTTAAGATTGTTATGCAAAAGGGCTTAGGCCCAAGATGATTGATATATGGGTTCAGTGCCAGTGGATGACTGTAAGGGATTTCACACTGAGTTCTTGTAACTCACCCCCTTTTCTTAACCCTTGTAGGTAATGCTCGATGATTTGAGGACTTGGGCCCATGGATGACTCGGTGGAGGCCATACTTCAAAAATGGTGTTATTGAATTTTAAATTTCTATTTCCGTTTATTTTATTATTTTGCTATTTTGGTTTAAGTTGTAAAAAGGCCTGCGGAGTATTTTATTATCGCTTTATGGTTGATATACTTATTATTTTGCTTAAATTGTTTAAAACGAGAATTTTTCTAAAACTTAAATAAAGGTTTTCCAAAATCGATTAACAAATGGATTTCATAATAAACTTTATAAATATTTTAACACGGAAGTTATTTTCTCGAACTATCAAACAATATTTTCAAAAGTCGCGGTTTAAGTTCACTACCTTGATTGTTGACTCATCAATCAATCTCTCAAAAATATTTGTATTTTATCTACGTTTTTCAAACGATTTGAATATATTCGCAACTCTATTTCTAACATCACATTTTTGTAAATTGTTTATCTCAAATATGCTTTTGCCACCAAAAAGGTTTTTAAACATAATTACGTTTTCAAGTAGTTAATAAATTGCTTAAGTGTTTTGGGTTTTAACAAAGAGGCTGAAATTTTCAAACGAGTTTTTTTTTGTGTGACACGCCAGATTCGGGCCTAACTTCTGGGCCGGGTTTGGGGTGTTACAGCTGAAATTTTTGATCTACTTCACTGCAACTTCAGGAAGATGAGATCTGCTGTCTTCAGTCTACTCCACTGCAACTTCAGGGAGATAAGACTATAATATTCAGCCTGCTCCCTTGCTACCTCAGGGAGATAAGGCTGGTGACTAAAATCTGCTTCCCTTGTACCTCGAGAAGATAAGATACGTCATCTTCGATTTGCTCCACTGCAACTATAGGGAGACAAAATCTACAATCTTTAGTCTGCTTCCTTGTTACCTCAAGAAGATAAGACTACAAACTTCAGCCTGCTCCCTTGCTACCTCAGGGAAATAAGGCTGGTGGCTAAAATCTGCTCCCCTGCTACTCGGGAAGATAAGATTCGCCAAATTTGATCTGCTCCACTACTGCTTAGGGAGATAAGATTTGTAAATTCACCAATATTGCTACACCGTCCTCTGAGGGACATGTCCTGTAGACTAGGTTCCATATGTTCATGTCAAATGACCAAGATGCTATGATCAGAATGAATCAAATGCTTCTAGCTACATGTGTTATGAGTGACATGAATGCAACATGTCATGAAAATGATTCCTTTTTAAACGTATAAGGATTAGGATGCAATGATCAGAATGAATCAAATGCTCCTAATGAGAAAAAAATGTTATGAGTATGATTCCTACTCTAGGTGTCATCACTCATTTGTTCTTCATCCTTGTTCCTCTTGAAACACCAATCATATTCTGCTCAACAAGCTTGCCCCGATGTAACTTCAGAGTCAACTCCGCTTGAAACTTGAGGACACAAGGCTTGTACCATCCTTCCACGATAGGAATTGAAACTTTTTCAATCTGTCCCATCTGCAATTTTTAGGATATAGGATTTATTTCAAATTCAACTCATTCCACCACAATTCAGGGGTTCTGAATATTTCATCAACTTAGTTTGTCACACCATTCCCCGAATGTTATGACCTGATGACATCACTTACTTTCGTCACATCAACTCATTATTTTGTCCAATTATCATTTAGACAAAGAATTCAGAGAAATAGTCTCTATCCAGACTCTTCTTTCTCAAATATTTCCAATCTATGCACATGGAAATTCTAAACAATTGTCCTGTTTCGGTTCCTTGTTTTATCTAGAAATTTCCAAAGTAATATGTAGAACTTCTTTTGTGAAATTGTTAGTTCGTCAATCATTATTTCAATGCAACATGTTTATGAATAATGAGTAACAAATAAATTGATCTCAAAGAGAGTTAAATGAATTATAAAAAATACAAAGAAAATTAACTGGGAACATATCTTTGAGAAGAAAAAGAATCCAAAGATAGTAAAATGAATAGGACAAAGATTAGATGCCCTAGATATCGCAGATTGGGCTTCTATATACAGACTCCATGAAGACTGCTTTGTGCTTAACATGTGTTTAGAAGACCCAAAGTACTTTGTTGATGCCCCGATATGCAACGTTCTTCATTTCTTGTTGATTCAGGTATAGCAAGATGATTTCATGCACATTCAGAATTCGAGCCGCCCTTTTCGGGTTTTCAACTCAAAACCCCTTTGGTCTCAAGGCGCCCTTTGCGGGTTTTTGCCTTGGCCTCTCCTTTTTTTCTTTTTGAAGTCTCAAAACGCCCTTTGCGGGTTTTCACCTTGGCCTCTTCCCTTTTTTAAGCAAAATACTTTTTAACTGAATCCGAGCTCACAGGATTGGGTAGACTTTTCCCATCCATTTCAGTCAGAATCAGTGCACCTCCAGAGAAAGCCTTCTTCACCACATATGGTCCTTCCCAATTTGGCATCCATTTTCCTCTGAAATCCTTTTGTATGGGAAGAATCTTTTTCAGTACAAGGTCCCCCTCATGAAACTCTCTTGGGCAAACTTTTTTTAGTATAGGCTCGCATCATACGTTTTTGGTACATCTGACCGTGACGAATAGCCCTTAGCCTCTTTTCTTCAATTAAGTTCAACTGATCATACCGAGCCTAGATCCATTCAACCTCATCCAACTTTATTTCTGACAAAACTCGAAGAGAATGTATTTCCACTTCAATAGGTAGAACTACCCCCATCCCATAGACTAACGAGAAAGGTGTTGCCCCAGTAGAGGTTCTGACGGACGTCCGATAAGCATAAAGTGCAAACGGTAGTTTCTCATGCCAATCCTTATAAGTCTCAGTCATCTTTCCTACTATCTTCTTGATATTTTTGTTGGCCGCTTCCACTGCCCCATTCATTTTTGGACGATACGAAGACGAGTTGTGGTGTTTGATCCCAAATTGACTACAAATTTCTGCTATCGTGCTATTGTTCAAATTCAGTGTGTTGTCTGATATGATCCTTTCGAGCATTCCATATCGACAAATGATGTCCTTCTTCAAGAATCGACTAACTGCTGACTTAGTGACGCTAGCATATGAAGTAGCCTCTACCCATTTCGTGAAGTAGTCAATTACCACGAAGATGAATTGATGCCCATTCGAAGCTTTCGGTGAGATCGGTCTGATAACATCCATGCCCCACATGGGAAAAGGCCATGGGGAAGTCATAACATGCAAAGGTGACGGAGGCACATGGATTTTGTCTCCATAAATCTGGCATTTATGACATCTCTTGGCATAGTTGATACAATCTCCTTCCATGGTGGACCAATAATATCCAAATCTCATTATCTATCTGGCCATTGTGAATCCATTAGCGTGTGTCCCACAAACGCCCTCACGGACTTCTTCTAGGATTTTCCTAGCTTCAACAGCATCAACGCATATCAATAATACTTGATCTTTCCTCTTTTTCTATAAGATATCCCCGTCTAAAACATAGTCAGATGCCAATCTTTTTAATGTTCTTTTCTCATTCTCAGTTGCATGCTCTGGGTATTCACGATTTTTTACATATCGTAATACATCATTATACCAAGGGTGGTCATCTTTTTCCTCTTCTTCCAGATTATGACAATAAGCTGGAACTTCAAAAATACTCATCTGAATAGGTCTCATATCCTCTGGTCTGTTTACTTTAATCATAGAAGCCAAGGTCGCGAAAGCATCTGCCATCTGGTTTTCATCGCGTGGGAGATAATTGAAAGTAATGTCATCAAATTCCTCAATCAATCCCAGAACTATTTTTCGGTAATTAATTAGTTTGGGATAACTTGTCTCCCACTCTCCTTTAAGCTGGTAAATTACTAAGGCAGAATCTCCATATACTTCTAGCACTCTGATCTTACGTTCTACAGCTGCTCGAATTCCCATGATGCATGCTTCATATTCCGCCATGTTATTCGTGCAATCAAAATCCAATCTACATGTAAATGGATAATGATCACCACTCGGGGATACCAAGATTGCCCCAATTCCATTTCCCACAACATTTGATGCCCCATCGAAATTTAGCTTCCACGGACATTCTTCAGTATTTGCCACATACATTAAGTCCTCATTGGGGAAATCAAAGCTCAAAGGTTCATAATCCTCTAAAGCCCTGCTAGCCAAAAATTCTACTATCGCGCTCCCTTTTATAGCCTTTTGGTTTACATAGACTATATCAAATTCAGAAAGCAGAATCTGCCACCTTGCCATCCTTCCATTCAAAGTAGTTGACTCCATCATATACTTTAAAGGATCAAGTTTTGAAATTAACGAGGTTGTATGATATAGCATGTACTGTCTCAATCTCTGAGTTGTCCAAATCAAGGTGCAACACAATTTTTCAATCGACGAATATCTCATTTCACATTTAGTGAACTTTTTACTGAGATAGTATATCGCCTTTTCTTTTCTTCCTGACTCATCATGTTGACCAAGCACACATCCCATGGAGTTATTGAACACTGTCAAATACAGTATCAATGGTCTATCTGGATTAGGAGGAGATAGTACTTGGGCATTTAACAGATATTGTTTGAATTTGTCAAAAGCTTTCTGGCATTCTTCGTCCCATACACCTTGGTTGTGTTTCTTGAGAAGACGGAATATGGGATCACATTTCTCGGTTAATTGTGAAATAAACCGAGCAATGTAATTTAATCTTCCAAGAAAGCCTTGAACTTCCTTTTAAGTGCATGGTGGAGGCAATTCTTGTATAGCTTTGACCTTATTTGAGTCAACTTCGGTTCCTCTTTCACTAACTACGAAACCCAGTAATTTCCCTGACTGAGCTCCGAAAGTACACTTTGCCGGGTTGAGCTTCAATTGAAATTTTCTCAATCTCAAAAACAACTTCTTCAAAACTTCAATGTGTTCCTTTTCTATTTGAGATTTGGCGATCATGTCATCAACATATACTTCAATCTCTTTATGCATCATGTCATGGAATAAAGTTACCATGGCTCTTTGATATGTCGCTCCTGCATTCTTCAGCCCGAATGGCATTACTTTATAACAAAAGGTACCCCACAATGTTATGAAAGTAGTTTTCTCCATATCCTCAGGGTGCATCTTGATCTGATTGTATCTCGAAAAACCATCCATGAAAGAAAACAATGAATATCCTGCCGTATTATCCATCAACGTGTCAATATAAGGCAAAGGGAAATTGTCCTTCGGGCTGGCTTTATTTAAATCCCTATAGTCTACACACATCCGAACATTTCCATCCTTCTTAGGAACAGGAACAATGTTGGCAACCCACTCTAAGTATTTGACCCCCTGTAGAAAACCAGCATCAAACTGTTTCTTGACTTCCTCTTTTATTTTCAACATCACATCAGGCCTCATCCTTCGTAGCTTTTGCTGAACTGGCTTGCACTCTTCTCTTATTAGAAGGCGATGCACTACAATATCAGTACTTAGCCCAGGCATATCTTGGTATGACCATGCAAAGATGTCTTTGAATTGTCGTAATAACTCAACCAGGTCTCGCTTTGTCCCTTCGGCTATGCGCGTTCCAATTTTCACAACCTTCCCTTCCTCTAAGGCTATGTTCTCTACCTCCTCTTCATGGGGTAAAATCTGTTTCTCCTCTTGCTTTACCATTCTTAACAAATCTGGAGATAAGTCACAATCTCTGTCACCTTCAAAATCCTGAGGTTCCTCTAAACACATGTCTTGCTCAAAATGGACCTTTGGATCTGTAGTATGGTTGCTCATGTCATTGATATCTTGGGACCTGCGGTGGGCACCAAAGAATGTACAAGGAATGAATGAATTCGAGGATAACTATTCACATGATATGAATGAGAATAAAAAATTTGGAATGAAATTGGAAAATTAAAAGAATAAAAAATGAAAGAATATTTGCCAGAATTGGTCATTAAAGATGTATTTTATTGAAATAAAAGATGTCTGAACATGAGCCTATTTCACAAAAGAAATCTTATTGTTCCTAGGCTTAAAAATAACAAGTACATCCTGAATATTACTTTGTGTAATCTCTAAATACTACAGGAAGTTCCTCTGCTGTCCAATTGTTCAGAACGCTTCCAGGTTCATAAGGGCGAATGCCCAACAGATTTTTTTGCTCAGTTTCTCCATCATGTACGGCATTGATGTGAGGATTTTCATTTTTCAATAATCCTCTCTCCAGGTGAATTATCCCTCCTAAAACAAAGGTCTGGGATATGTGAGGGAATGCCATCGATTCCCACTCGACTTCCTCCCCATTCAGCCGTGCTCTTCTTCTCTCTTGCTTTTTCTCCATTTCCTTTCTCCTCTGTCTAGCATCTGGCCTGAAACCCAAGCCAAAACGGGCTCTCTTCTCTTTCAACATCGAAACTTGAATTCTCCTTGAAGATGTCTGCCCAGTCCTTTTTCTGGTAGGGCTCCTTTCCCCACCATCATTTGTAAGCCCATCCTCGTGGTCCTGGATATCTTAGGCACTGGAACCTCATTCCCCTCCAAAATAAATGTCGCGTTCACGAACTCTAAAGATCAGAAAGAGCATTCAGTTGCTTCTTCATTCGCCTCTCAATATGGTGCCTCATTGGTAACAGTCGCTATGATATCTTCCTCCGTATTTATAGTAACCAACCGACCTTCTGTTACCAGCTTCAATTTTTGGTGTAGGGATGAGGGCACTGCCCCTACCGAATGAATCCAGGGCCTTCCCAACAAGCAATTGTAAGAGGGCTTAATATCCATCACCAGAAATTCCACCTCATATGTGTTTGGCCCAATTAGCAGCGGTATTTCAATCCTTCCCATCACTCTTCTTTCAGTGCCATCAAATGCTCTCACTATGTTCTGGCATGTCTTCATATGAGAACTGTCTATTGGAAATCTTTTCAGCGTAGACAATGGTAAGACGTTCAGAGCCGATCCATTATCGATTAACACACTTGGTAGGGTGTATCCCTTACAACGAGTAGTGACATGCAAATCTTTGGTCGATCCCATACCTCCAGGTGGAATTTCATCATCACTAAAGTAAATGAAGTTGTCAGCACTTATGTTACTAACCAGACGATCCAGTTTGTTGACGGATATATCCTTAGTAACATAAGTCTCATTCAGCACTTTCATCAATGCTTCGCGATGTACTTCTGAACTTAAAAGCAAAGCCAGCACTGATATGCGAGCCGGTTGTTTGTGCCGTTGTTCTACCACACTGTATTCACTATGTTTTAAGAATTTAAGAAATTATTTAGCCTCTTCTTCTTTCACTGGTTCATTGATAAGGGCCTAAGGTCCTTTCTCTCGTTCAACTACCACAGTCTTTGATTTCACTGGTTCTGCTCTGACGTTTCCTGAACCGTAACGCCTTCCACTACGTGTGTAGGACCCTTCATTTTGGACTTCCTCGGAAGTTTCGACTGAGCTTTCCACTCTCGGTATTGTCACGTTACAGTCGTAATTCCAAGGTACCATTTTGTTATCCTTGTAAGGAAAGGAAACAGGCTTCTAGATTACAACTTTTGGCGCCACTTGTGTTCCGCCCTCCATGTTTCTTGGTCGGGAGATAATGATCCTCGGATAATTGACTTTTTGCTTCGTCAATTCTCCTTCGGTTGTATGTATGTTTCCTCCTTCTAAGCCTTGTTCATAAAACTCTAATTCCTTATTGTCCATAAGGCTTTGCACCAAAACCCTGAACTCAATGCATTCCTGGATCTCATGTTTTTCTGCTTTGTGGAACTCACAGAAGTCCCTTATTTCTTCACATCATTCCTCAAAATCTGATTCTACCAATCCTCTTCTCATCATTTCTCTCCAAACCATTCTCAATGGGGTTTTCACATTTGAGATATCCCCCTTGATCTTTCTCACGACCTTTTCACCGATCGCATTTATCCCCTTATCCCCGTGGTTGGGTAATGGGTTCTCCACACTATGTGTTTCATCAAACTTCACGATCCCCATTTATCCCCTCATCCATTGTATGTTGCATTGCATTGGGTTGGGGGTTGTTATTCGGAGGAAGTGTACTGAAAGGCTTTAAGCCTAATTTACTGGCAGCTCAGCTGCGAACTACTATTTTGTGCCACATTCGGTGCTACTTGGAGTGTAGGGATGGGTGGGTTGATTATATCCCCAAATAGAGTGTAGGGTTGGACGGAGATGGTGTGTAGAGGCTGGTTGGGTTGGATTTTACTACTGCATAACTATTACTGCTACTGATACTATGATGGGCTAAGGCCCATCTTGTATTTTTGACATCAGATCGAGATGGGCTAAGGCCCAAATCGTCATCGATCATCAAAAGGGCTTAGGCCCAAGATCATTCAACTGTTTCATCGTGAATACCGATTGTTTGTTTGTTTTTGCGGGATTACACACCGAGTTTACGTAAACTCACCTTTTTGTTTAATGTGCATAGGTAATCCCGGACTTGACGGATCGGGCGGCAATGAGGACTCGGACGGTGGCTACACATTTTTTAAATTGTTTTAATTTGATTTTGGTATTTATTTCTTAATTATTTTCAGGTTATTTTTATGTAAATTGAACTTTTTTTGGTATTTGCTTTTATTTCAAATTTTAGACTGTTTTCGTGGATTTGAAAACTGCACAAACTCAACGAACAAACAGTTTTCTCTAAAACAAAGGGGTTTTTCTAAGATGGACAGATTTACCTAATTAACTCAGTTTTTCATAAAATAAATGATTTCTAAAGATTCCGCAATGAATTATGTTTTAAAACAATCGATTAAATAAGTACACGGTTTTGGAGTCAACAAGAGTAAATAAATGAAAATGGTTTTATTGTAACAACTTAGTTTCAACACGCTATTATGTGACATCGCCAAATTCGGCCATAACATCTAGGCCGGGTTTGGGGTGTTACATTTAGTGGTATCAAAGCTAGGTTACAAAACTCGGCTGTGGATTATGGGTTTTATGAAAAAATGGGCTTTCAAAAAATTGATTGATTTCCAAATGATTTGAAATGTTTTTACTGAGTAAGTGGTGCACCGAGTCTCTGGCGCCGATCCTGTAAGTATTCTGAACAGTGATTTGTTTTAAACTAAAATTGTTATGGATAGTATATTCTGAAACTACTATAGGTAGCAAACTGTACTGAAAATACTCTAGTTAGTGTATACTGAAAATTGTAGAGAAACTGAAAGTTGTAGTGAGACTGCGATTTACGAAAATGAACTCTGAATAATCGATATTGTTTTACATAAAACATTTGTTAATAAAAACTGGAACTGTAACTGATTCATAAAATTGTTAATACAGATAAAAATGATTAGACAATGAGCGCACGAGGTATCCGCTGACAGGGTACTAGAGGCCGAGATAGAGGCCGTAGAGGGGCTTGAGCTGAGTCCTCTTCACTGGTTAGCATACCGAATTTGGATACGAGTGAGACACCGTGATCGCTCGCCATCGAGATCTGGTCTCAAGATCGCATGGTCGGGACGCACGCATTGTCCTGTGCTATGCTAAGGATTTTAGAAAGGGTCGTTGGGCCCACATCGATCCGGGGGCCGAGGGTCGGATTACGAACGACTCGGTCCAATGGAGTGAGCTTTTAGGGGTGTCACCGGGTCGCCTAATGTGGCCGAAAGCATGGATTGAGGCCACAGAGAGGATCATGGATGATCCGAATCGCACTTCTGAGCGAAATTAAAAGGGTGCAGTGTCGCTACTGCGTGATGAGGCTTATCAGTGGTGGCTCACTGTTAAGGAGGGCACTCAGCCCAAACGACTGACCGGGGAGTATTTTAAGACTGCCTTCTAGGAGAAATATGTGGGGGCCAGTTACGTGGATGCCCGTAGGAGAGAGTTTCTGAATCTGACTCAGGGAGATAAATCAGTGGTCGAGTATGAGGCCAAATTTCTGCAACTAAGCTGTTATGCACGAGGTAGGGTGGCAACTGAATATGAGCGATGTATCCGCTTCGAGGATGGTCTCAGGGATAATCTGAGGGTTCTGATAGCTCCGCAGAGGGAACGAGACTTTACTGCACTAGTGGAGAAGGCGAAGATCGCCGAGGAGGATATTGAGGTAGTCATGATTAGAGAACACCAGAATTACTTATCTAATGTGATCTCTGCACTGGTGGAAGAGAAGATGGTTCGTAAGGGATGTGAGGCATTCTTGGCCTACGTAAGTGTTTCAGATTCTAGGGATTCTACAGTTAAGGATATCAGAACGGTAAAGGATTTTCTGGACGTCTTTCCCGAGGAGCTACCGGGGTTACCTCCGAATCGCGAGTTGGAGTTTGGTATTGAGCACCTACCTGGTACAGCACCGGTCTCCATCGCTCCCTACCAATTTAAACCGAAGGAGCTTATGGAGCTAAAGCCTCAGTTTCAGGAGTTATTGGATCGTGGGTTCATCCGCCTTAGTGTGTCTCCGTGGAGAGAACCGGTACTGTTTGTGAAGAAGAAGGATGGGTCCATACAGAGGTGTATCGACTACTGGCAACTGAACAAGTTGACCATTAAGAATAAGTACACCCTACCGAGGATAGATGATCTGTTTGACCAGTTTCGAGGAGCTTCGGTATTCTCCAAGATTGACCTCCGATCTGGGTATCATCAGTAGAGTGTTAAGTAGGATGATGTATTTAAGACGATATTTAGGACTCGTTATGGATACTACGAGTTCCTAGTGATGCCTTTTGGACTGACGAATGCACCGGCAGATTTCATAGACCTGATGAACCGAGAATTCTAGCCCTATCTGGATCGGTTTGTGGTGGTGTTCATCCGCGACATACTGGTTTATTCGAAGACTAAGGATGAGCATGATGAGCATCTTAAAGTTGTCCGTCAGACTTTGAGGGAAAGGCAGCTCTATGCTAAGTTTAACAAGTGCGAGTTTTGATTTTTGTGGTAGTTGGGAGGAGTATTTGCCATTAGCGGAGTTTGCCTATAATAACAGTTTCTAGTCTAGCATCCAGATGGCACCTTACGAGGCACTGTATGGTCGTAGGTGTCACACTCCTTTACGTTGGACTGAGTTGGACGAGCGACGTGTTCTGGGTCTTGATTTGGTTTCTGAGACAAAGGATAAGGTTAGACTGATTCAGGAATCCTATGCGGACCTGAAGCAATTTGAGATTGAGTATTCAGTGGGGGACTTTGTATTCCTTAAGGTCTCGCCATGGAAGAAGGTACTGAGGTTTGGTCGTAAGGGCAAGTTGAGCCCTAGGTTTATTGGACCTTACCGTATTTTGAAGCGAGTAGGACCAGTCGCTTATCAGTTGGAGCTACCTCTAGAGTTGGATCGTATCCATGACGTGTTCCACGTCTCGATGTTGAGGTGCTACCGCTCTGATCCTACTCACATCGTTTTCGTTAAGGATATTGAGGTTAGGCCAGACTTGACCTTTGAGGAGGAGCCGATTCTGATTCTGGATCGAGATGTAAAAGTACTGAGGAGGAAATCTATTCCACTGGTTAAGGTTCATTGGCGTAATCATAGCACTGAGGAGGCTACGTGGGAGCTTGAGGATACGATGAGTCAGCAATATCCTCATCTGTTCTAACCGGTTAAATTTTGAGGACGAAATTTTCTTCTAGGGGGTAGACTTGTAATGCCCCAAAATTTTAATTTTTGATTTCATGTATGTGTGACACACAATGTCTATCTGCTTCAGTGGTTATGTGTTCTAGGTGTGTGTGTGAGGTCCCAAGTTCAAGCCTTACTTGGGCAAATTCTGGTATTTTTATAAATAAAGCCTTAACCTTGTGCAAAAGGCTTAAGTTTAAATGTTGGGTAAATTACATCAGGATGGGCCTTCTGGTTTGGTGGTTAAGTGGTGTGTTATTATGGTGGAGGTCTTGTGTTCGAATCCCTGCGCAGGCAAAGGTATTATTTTTTTTTTGCTCAGATTTCGGGATAGAGTTGTGTAATAGGGGGATTCTGAGTAGCGGATGTGAAGTGGGAATTAGGGGAGAAGATTAAAGGATTTTGGGGGTTATCAGGATTTTATTTTATTTTTTCCCATAACCGAATTTTGGCTCCCTTTTCCAAAAAAAAAAAATTCTACCATCTATTCTTCTCCCTCTCTTCTTGCCGAAATTCTCTGAGTTTTTCCATCTTTCTCTTCTTTTTCTTCTTCTTGATTTTTCCCTAATCCATTTATTTTCCTTCGTTTTCGCATGCGGTTAGTGCTCGCTTAGTTTTGGTAAATGTTTCTCTTCGTTTCTATCATGAATCTCTTAGCAACTGAAGTGATAATGTTTTTTCTCTGCGATTTGGGCGAAGGGGGAGGCTCGGACTGGTGAATTCAGTGTTCTCATTTTAACAATAGTTAAACGGAGGGTTATCCTTGGCGGTAAGTTGGGTTTTATTCATTCTTGGTTGTCAATTCGCTTGTAAATCCGTTAAATTGATGTTGAGTATCTTGATTTTAGGCCTTGAAGTGCTCGAGAGTGATTAGGCATCAAAACGATATCAGGTGTGTACCCGAAACGTAGAAAATGGGGTTCAGTGAAAACCTAAAATTGCTTTTTGTCGAGAAATAAGAGAAATAACATAAAATGATGCGAAAAATTTGTAGAGAAAGGAAATAAGGGTGTTAAAAACTAGGAAATCAACTTTTTGCACTAAAATAGTTTTGGAAAGCAGCAGTAGTCTAACTTTGAAAAATCATAAAAAAATAGTGTAAATTGAGTTAGAGGTTGAATAAAATATGAAATTAAATTATATTGAGTCTAGTCTTTCATGGAAGAAACAGTGTAAGCAATGGAATTGTAAATCATGAGTTATAATAAATTTTGTGAGATAAGGTCAGAATGATTTTGGGTTCCCCTGTTCTGACTTTGGAAAATCATCAAAAATTATAAAAAAAAAAAAGAATTATGGGCTTAAATTTATATGTTTAAATCCTTAGTGAGTCTATTTTCAATAGAAATAAATGGAAACATCATCTAAATTCTGTACTAGGAGATAAATAGTTTTTAGTAAGGAAAGGTCGAAGCTGTCAAATAGCAGAATAGGGATAACTTTAAAGATTTTACTGTACTTATTTGATAAACTATAAATTCTAAAAATTTTATGGTAGAAAGGTATTTGAGTCTAGTTTCAAAAACATCAAGCAGATCTTAATTTGGAATTCTTTGCTCAAGATATAAATAATTTAGTGATAATGACTCAAGTAGACAGCGTTGAATGAACATATAAGTAAATAGTGAAAACATATATGAGTATTGAGCTAGCATGGTGATCGTATGTCGAGAGTCTTAATATTTATATAATGAATGATCGAGCCTATAAACTAACTATCACCACGATTGAGGCAAGCGCACCTATCGAACAGTAGTATAGCTTAGTGGCAAGACCGGAATGTCGAACCAAAAGGAACCAAAAGTACTAATATTGACTTTCTTTTTTATTATTTAGCCTAAGAATTAATGGATTTGTTGTTTATTCTAAAATTAACTAACTACTAAGCTAAAGACGCTAAGACACAGAGAATGAATTGGGGAAAAATACTTGTGGGAAAAACCAATTGATTAAGACAATACCCAAGGAAGAATCCACCTAGACTTCATTTGTTATTTAACTCTGAACCAGACGATTTATTCACTTGACTTGATCCATAGGATTCCTTAATTTATATTAATACCTCTCTCGAGGCTACTAACATCTAACCCTAGGTTGATTAATTGAAATCTCTTTCTAATTAAAACCCCTAGGATTTCATTAACTCGATCTATGGGCTCTCATATTAGGTTTGACCCTAACCCGGCAGATTTTCGTCATCCTATCTCTAGGGTTGCGATCAACTCTGCTTAACTATGCTAGATCTACTCTTAAACAGGGAATATTCCTCCACATCCTAAGCACATCAATACTTGAATCAATATCCTGGAATATCAAAACAAGAATTAAGAACACATAGTTAAGAACAAATCAAGTATTTATCATACAGTTCAGAAAACAATAACAAGATCCGTCTTAGGTTTCATCACCTCGTGTATCTCGAGGGGTTTAGTTCATAATCATAAAAGAATACATCTCGTAAGAAAATATAAAACAAAACATAAGAAAACCTAAAACCCCCTGAAGGAATTGAAGGAGAGATCCTCCGTCTTGAGTATGATTTCGGCTTCTTGAGATGAATCAACTGGCTTTCTTCGAGTAAATCCCACAATTCTAACCTCTCTGGCTTGGCTCCTTAGCCTAGCTGGACGCCCCCCTCAAGGTTGGCTTTTAGGGTGTTTATATAGGCTTTTGGGATGTCTTTCTTTGCCTCTAAATACCTTATTCCGAGTGAAATTCCTCTTTGTCACGGTAGGGACACACCCGTGCAACACGCCCGTGTGAATCGAATCCAGGCCATGGTCGAGCCCGCTAAAGGGGCACGATCGTGTGGCTTGGGCCCAGGCCGTGTTGATTTCCTACTTTGGCCCATTTGGTCCATTTTTAAATCGTTTCTTGTTCTTTTCATCCTCCTATGCTTTTCTAAGTATAAAACATGAAATTAAAGGATTAGGAGCATCAAATTCCACAATTCAAGGGATTAAATCATCCAAAAGTATGCTAAATGTGGGATTAAAATATGTATATATTATGATTTATCACATGGGTTACTTTAAAAATGGATCATACGGCAAAGGCCAATTTGGGCCGAGTGGGCCACACGAGCATGTGGGCCCACACGGGTAGATCACATGGGCATGTGGGCCCATTTTTACCGAAATGTTTTTAAGGTTACACGGGTTGCCCAAGTCAACTGTGAACCTACTGTAGGGTCGGTAAGCACTACTTAGACCCCTAAATGTGTGAACTTGACTGAATGATATATGTACTGAGCATGTTAATATCTGAACTAAATATATGCACTGAAATTGCATAACAGCGTATCATCCATTGTATGTTGCATTGCATTGGGTTAGGGGTTGTTATTCGGAGGAAGTGTACTGAAAGGCTTTAAGCCTAATTTACTGAAAGATCAGCTACGAACTACTATTTTGTGCCGCATTCGGTGCTACTTGGAGTGTAGGGATGGGTGGGTTGATTATATCCCCATATGGAGTGTAGAGTTGGACGGAGATGGTGTGTAGAGGCTGGTTGGGTAGGATTTTGCTACTGCATAAATGTTACTACTACTGATACTATGATGGGCTAAGGCCCTACTGCATTTTTGGCACTGTACTGAGATTGGCTAAGGCCCAAACTGTCATTGATACTGAAAAGGGCTTAGGCCCAAGACTGTTCAACGGTGCACTGTGAATATTGATTGTTTGTTTGTTTCTGTGGGATTACACACTGAGTTTACATAAACTTACCCTTTTTGTTTAATGTGCACAGGTAATCCCCAGATTGATGGATCGGTGCAGCGGAGGACTCGACGGTGGCCACACGTATTTTAAATTATTTTAATTTTAGTTTTGGTATTTATTTCTTAATTATTTTCTGGGTTATTTTTTATTTAAATTGAACTTTTTGGACTGTTTGCTTTTATTTGATTTTAGATTTGTTTCGTGTGGATTTAAAAGCGCACAAACTCAACGAACAAACTGTTTTCTCTAAAACAAAGGGGTTTTTCTAAGATGGATGGATTTACCTAATTAACTCGGTTTTTCATAAAATAAATGATTTCTAAAGCTTCCGCAACGAATTGTGTTTTAAAACAATCGATTAAATAAGTAAGCGATTTTGGAGTCAACAAGAGTAAATAAATGAAAGCAGTTTTATCGTAACAACTTAGTTTCAACACGCTGTTATGTGACATCACCAGATTCAGCCATAACGTCTAGGCCGGGTTTGGGGTGTTACAGAAATAAGGCTAGGAAATGGCCCTATTTTGTCCACATGGGTAGACACATGGGTGTGTGTCTTGACCGTGTGTGACACATGGCCTGGCTCATGGGCATGTGGCTTGGCCATGTGTCCCTTGCATCCTAAAATTGAGAAACAGAATGCTCAGAATTGAGCACACGGGCAGAGACACGGGCGTGTGTCTCAACCGTGTGAGGTGCATGGCCTAGAACACAGGTGTGTGACATGGCCGTGTGAAACCTGCACCTAATTTTTGAAAATTAAATTAACCACATGGCATAGCACACGGGCGTGTGTCTTAGCCGTGTGACTCTTATTTTTTTCATGTTTTACAAGTCAGAGAGTTACACGGGTTAGGGACACGGGCATGTCACCTGGCCGTGTGAGCCACATGGTCTGACCACGCGGCCGTGTGACCCTTGAACCTAGGAAAAATTTTGGAATTTTGCGAAAAATTCTCTAAAGTCCTGATTTAGTCCCAACTTGTTTCTAATGCTTAAATTGGGCCTTGAAGGTTTAATCAAGGGACGATATAATTAGTTTCGGATATGAATAGAAAATGACTGAAATTGTCTGTATTTGTTTTGTAAACCCCAGTAATGCTTCATAACCCTGTTTCGACGATGGATATAGGTTAGGGGTGTTACATGTAACATCCTAGATTAGGGGTTATGCGTTCGTGTGTAATTCATGAGATAGTGGGCTCAGTGGGTGTGTTGGATGTGTTCTGAGGAGTTCTAGGAACCCTAAGGTGCATGGAAATGTATGGAAATGTAAGGCAATGTATGGAAATGTAAGGAAATGTAAGGAAATGCTTTGGAAACGTTAAGTTTAAAAGAGGAAAGTGAACATTTTTGGAAACTAGGGGATGTAAGGAAATGATGTGGAAATGATTCAAAAGAGGAAAGTAAACATTTCTGGAAACTTGGAAATGCAAGGAAATGTCAAGTTTAAAGAGCCAAACGAAAATTTTTGGAAACTTGGAAATGTAAAGAAATGTCAAGTTTTAAGGCTTAAAAGAGAAAACTAAGGCAAGGTGGCCTTAAGAAAAATAATATGAGGAATTTGACACACAAACAGCTTGGAAAAGTGGCCTGGAGATGCCACTTAGGGCTTCCGGAAATGGCGCCACATGCAAGGTGTTGGGCCCTGAGTTCGAGTCACATGGGAAGCAAATAAAAGAAATTTTATTTTGCTTCCAGAAGAAGTGAGGTGGACGGCACATGGCTATAAATTAGGAGCTTTTATTCTTTTATTTTTAAGAGATAAAGGGTGGATAAATAAGGGATAAATAATGGATAAATAATGGATTTATTTTAGATTATTTTCAAGAGATAAATGTGGATATTATTTCTTTTATTTTGATAGATAAGGAAGAGATAAAAGAGGATTATTATTAGTATTATTTTTATTAAGAGATAAGAGATAATTATTGGATTAAGTTTTATTAAAGTGATAAATCAAGGGATAAAGCTATCAAAATAGAAGAGTGGTGGCCAAGTAAAGGACTCTAGCTTGTAATTTTGGCTATAAAAGGAAGAGTAAGGCTATTCTTCATTCATTCTTTTCTTTTCAAGAAAACCTCTGCCAAAATTCTCTAAAGTTTCTCCTCTTCTCTCTACCGAATTTTCTCTGCCATTATTCTCTTTTTCTCTTTTCTTTTCTTCTTCTATTACAAACACAATCAAAAGCCGAAGATACCAATAGCCCTAGTCGATTTCTCACTAAGCCTCAAGAACTGAAATTGTTATCCACATCAAAGCCATAGCCGAATACTGCTAAGGGTGCAAGCAAGAGTTCCATCAAATTCTTCAGTAAGGAGATCTTTCGGGATTTACTAAGTGTCGACTACAAGGAAGGAGAAGTTCTTTTCCGAAGGTACACCATAAGCCGCGTGTTCCCTAGTTATTCGGTGAATTTCGGGATTTAAGAATCTAAGGTAAGTCATATTTAACATACGGCTAAGGGTTATTTGTTGTGAATAAATGTTAGAAATTGATCTAACATGTAGTTATAGGGATTTACATGAGAGGATACAAGGATTTTGGGATTTGAGAATTTCAAGGTAAGTTTTAAGAATACTAATCCTACTAGGATTTGGATTTATGGTCGAATGGCTTTTTATTAAATTAGTAAGTGATTAATCAAATGTAGGAATTTGAGATCTAAGGTGAGTAGATCGATTTCGAGATTTCAAGGAATTCGTTAAGCAAATCGTGTGTACCCTACCCTAAGTTTTGATAGGTTCATGGCTATGTTTAAATTAAATGTATTATTAAGAATGTGTGTACTCATACTAACCTTCGATATATCATATGGCAATTATTTTAATATATGAATATGCATAAGAATGTGAATGTGGCTAAATACCACAAATGTGGTAAAAGTACCTGTGCACGTTTCCTACTACGATAGGATTATGAATATGATATATTTTGAACATATGAATAGTAACATGAATGAGAATTAAGTATGTTATGCATGATATAAAATTTATGGGGCATTCGGGATCTATGTGAAAGGGGAAGAAGGTGTTGACTTGGTCTCACCAACGGAATATGGTGACTACGGTCACAAAATTTGAATATGGTAACTTCGGTTACATTATCTCGAATTTGGTAACTTCGGTTACATTATTTGAATATGGTGTCTAATGACACAAATTATATGGGCGATGAGCACGTCGATCGCAAATGCGCGCTTCGATGGTGTGTAGCGGATGGAGGGTTGACTTAGTAGTCCCACGGTGCAGACCGGTGTACGGGTGGTGTGTAGCGGATGGTTAATTAGGTTTGGGTTTGGGAATGCATCATTAATTGTATTCTATGATTTGAATGTGTATCATTTGCATGCCTGATTCTATTATGACTTAGTGTTGTGTACACATTGAGTCTGTTGACTCACCCCGTTTGGGGAATATTTTTTGTGTGATGAACAAGAATGGACCGGGTCGGCAGGAGCTTAAAGGTGGCCATGCATAGCAAGAAATTTATGATTTGGACTTTCAATTTATTTTAAGTATTTTAAGTTTTACTTTGGGATCATTGATATAATAAGGCCATTGTGGTTTACTTTATTTTTCTTTTATTTATTATGTTTATGGATTTTTATCAATTAAAGTTTAAGTAAATTCCTTTTTAAAATTAACTCTAAATGTTTTGTCACCTTAAATAAATGGGTTTTAACATAAGATAAATTTGTTTTCAACTCAAGCCCAACCCAAACAATATTTTTTAAAAATCATACAAGTTTTTCCTAAGTAACAAAAGAATTTTGAACCGGTTTACTTGAGGAACATACCAAATCTGGTCAAAGCTCGTGGGCCGGGTTTGGGGTGTTTCATACATGTAAGCTTACTCATCCAGGCTAAACCTAAAAAACGACATCAGGTTACTCATCTAAGCTAAACATGTATCACATGTATCTTCAAGTTTGGAACAATTGCAGGAGCCCAGAATCATCAAAGATCGACTTTTAATCATGTGTATGAGACTTCTACTAAGTTCATTAGGATTATCTCTTCACTAAAATTTAGAACCATCTGATTACAATTTAGTCCATTTCCAATTATGTACTAATTCATAAATAATCCAAATTTCAAATAGAACTTATATATACACATTTAAATACAATTTATCAGCAATGGTGAACTTTTTAGAGTGCTTGTTGATTTGATTTAGGACTATTCTGCAACATCGGGACAAATGCTAAATTTTTAGAAATCAACAATGGCGTTCAGTCCCAATACGCTAGCAGCTTTAAAGGAGCACATCCAAATAGCCATGGGCATTTCAGTTTTAGATAACCATGGTATGTACTTGGGAATTCCAGTAGTGTGGGGGAAGAAAAAAAAATAGCACTTGGGTATTTGAAATATAATGTGCAAAAGAGACTCAAAGACTAGAAGAAATAAAATTTACCAGTAAGAGGCAAAAAAGTACTGATTAAGTCTGTTATTACTACCATTATATCCTATGTTATGATGTGCTTTAAGTTTCCTACACAACTTTGTAAGGAAATGAACTCGCTTGTGGCAAATTTCTGGTGGGGGCAAAGGGCAATGAAAGGCGGATTCATTGGAAAGTGTGGTCAAGTTTGATTCAAGATAAAGCTGAGGGAAGGATTGGCATTAGGGACTTTGAAGTGTTCAGTTTAGCTCTACTATCTAAGCAAAGCTAGCAAGTTATTCAAGAGCCAAGAGTTTACTTGGTTTGAATATTGAAAGGCCTATATTTTCCTAACAATTCTTTTTCTGATGCTTGAAAAAGGTCGAGGGCATCCTGGGTATGGAACAGTATTGCTGAAGTAAATGAGTTTCTTAAAAAGCTATTAATGTGGCAAATTATTAATAGGGAGAAGGTGAGCTTATGGAATAATAGATGGATTATTGGGTTGGAGGGTAATAAACTTGTTTTCCCTGGTATATTAGATTCTTCTTTACAAGAAAGGGTAGCTGAAATTATCAATAAAAATGAAGGCAAGTGGGACATATCTCGAATTGAACAGTATCTTCCAAGTCAGGAGAAAATGGCAAATAAGATCTATATTTATGATGTTGATGGGGAAGATAAGCTAGTGTGGCCCTATAGTTCTGTTGGTGATTATACTGTGAAAACAGGTTATCAAAAACTAAGGCAAACGAAGCTTAAAGTGTCCAAAAGGTGCACTCTTCTTCTCACTCTGTCGACAATAGAGTCTAGAAAACTTTCTGGGAATTAAAACTTCCGAATAAGCTATATATTTCTCAATGGAAAGGATGTACTAATTCTTTGCCTACTTGAATGGTCTTATGGAAAAGGAGATGTATTAATAATCCTCTTTGTGGTATATGTCAGATTTAAGAGGAAACGGTGGAACATATATTTCTTAGCTGACTAGGTAAGGGTGATATGGTTTGAAGCGTGTTATGGCCTAGTTATGCAATGAGATCAAATTACTATTTTTGACAATTGGTTAATGGGAATGATTATGGATGCTAGAAATTTGACTACTAATGGAGAGGAGCTATTACTCGTATTATGTATTCGTTATGGTATATTTAGAAAATACGATGTGAAAATGCTATGTAGGGTTGTTCAATTGATATTTGGAAAACTATAAGAAAGATCTAGATTGCATCTACGAAGCTTCTTGGTTGTAAGGATACTAATGAGATCCATTATGGTAATGGAGGTAGACTTGATAGGGATTGCTTGTGGAAAAGGCTAGAGAAGGGATGGCTAAAAATTAACTACAATGGTACCCTTGACCTTACATCTAGTAAAGCTGGAACTAGAGTGATTGTTAGGAACAATGTGGGAATCAAGCTTGATGGTGCAGGTTCAAGCTTTGTCTCCAATTCTCTTGAAATTGTGGAAGCTCTGGACTTGCCGCATGGTGTTGAAGTTTCTAAGCAGAAGAAATTTGATAAGGTAATACTGGAGATGGACTCTCAAATTGTCTATAATGAGCTTACAATGAAGAATAGAAGGCACAGATAGAGATTGAAGCCTTTTCTAATTAAGCTAGATAGACTTACTACATCTATTTATCAAGTATAGATTCAGTTGATCAGGCATGAAGCGAATCGTGCTGCAGACTGGGTGGCAGTTCAATACAAAATGAGATGTGCCTATTAGGTTGGGTTGAACAAACTCCATCTTCTTTGGTTCATATTCTGGATAAAGATAGTGTTAGAATTGTGTGACCCAAATTCTAATAGATTGCATGCAAGTCAAGTTAAACAAAATATATTTTCTTTCTAGAAGATTTAGTATTTATTAGTATAATATATTTAGCATTTATTAGCATAATATATTTAACATTGATTAGAATTAGGTTTTTTCCAACCTATAAATAGATGCAGTTGAAACTCCTCTTGTATCATTCGAGTTCAACATTAGTGAATTTTCCTCTCATCTGCCCGTAGTTTTTTCCTGATAGGGTTTCCACATAAAACCTGTGTCTATTTTTCTTTCTTTTTCTTTGCGATCTTTTTACATTGTCATTATCGGTGTTCAACTTTTTAACAAACTGGTACCAGAGCTTTTCAGGTTGCTTGTTTTGATAACAGTATTGGCGACAATAAAGTATGGTATCCCGTTGTTGGATTGCAACACCAGATTATCATTTTGGCAAATAAAGATGCAGGCAGTTCTTGCGCAAATGGATTTGGAGGATGCCTTTCTAGGGGTAGATAAGATGCCTTTGACATTGACAGAGGAAGAGAAGAAATGTAAATATTAGAAGGCTTTAACGCAATTACATCTACATTTTTCGAATGAAATTCTACAAGACGTGATGAATGAGAAGACCGCCGCTACATTCTGCGCAAAGCTACAGTAGCTATGCATGTCAAAAACCCTAAGTAGAAAGTTTCATATGAAGCAGCGCTTTTATGCTCATCATTTGGAGGAAGGTGCACCTGTGCATGAACACTTAACTGTGTTAAAGAAATTCTCGTGGACCTAGAGGCCATGGAGTTTCAGTACGATAAAGAAGATTTAGGGATCATTCTACTTTGTTCATTGCCTCTGTCTTATTCAACCTTTAGATATACGATTTTGTATAGCCGCGAATCTCTCACAGTTGATGAAGTCTATGCTTCCTTAACATCGTATGACAAGATGAAATATCTTGTGTCAGGATCAGACTCTCAAGGAAATGGTCTCATTGTTCGTGGGAGACAAGAACAAAATACTGATGATAATCGTGAGAGGACACAGGAACGAAATCCTCGCGGTAAATCTAAGGGTAGATCGGGATCTTCAAATAGAGATAAAACCTGTAACATCTGCAAGAAGAAAGGGAACATTAAGTCCGAGTGCTATAAAATGAAAAATAAGATCAAAAAGGAAAACAACCAGAATAATCCGGTGAAGCTGATGTTGTAGAAGACTACAGTGATGGTGAATTCCTAGTTACTTTTGCCAACAACCCTAAAGTGAGTAAGGAGTGGATCCTTGATTCTAGTTGCACCTTCCATATAGTCCCAATTGGGATTGGTTTACAACATATGAAATAGTGTCTGAAGGTGTTATTTTTATGGGAAATAATGCTTCATGTAAAATCGCATGTATTGGCACAACCAAAATTAAAATGTTCGATGGAGTTGTCAGAACAATTAGTGGTGTACGACATGTACTAGAATTGAAGAGGAAATTGATTTCATTGAGTACTCTTGATTCAAAGGGGCATAAGTACGTAGCTGAAAGTGGGGTTCTAAAGATTAGCAAGGGTTCCCTCATTGTGATGAAAGGGCAGAGAAAGACTACCAAGTTATATTTTTTGTAAGGTTCAACTATTACTGGTGATGTAGTCATCGCTTCATCTTCATTGTCAGATGATGATGTTACTAGACTTTGGCATATGTGTCTAGGGCATATGAGTGAGAATGAAAAGGTAGAATTGAGCAAAAGAGGACTTCTTGATGGACAAGGCATTAGTAAACAGAAGTTCTGTGAGTACTGCATTTTTAGGAAGTAAAAGAGAGTTTGATTCACCAGAGGAATCCATAACACAAAAGGAATACTGGATTATATGCATTCTAATCTTTGGGGACTATCTATAATACCTTCGAGGGGTGGTGTTAATTATATGTTAACGATCATTGATGACTTTTCCAAAAATGTTTGGGCATTCTTCATGAAGCAGAAAAGTGATGTGTTTTCCATGTTTAGGGCTTAGAAAACTATGGTCGAAAAGTAGATAGAAAACCAGATAAAACACCTCCGCACAGATAATGGCTTGAAATTATGTTTTGATGAGTTTAATGAATTGTGCAAATCAGATTGGATCGTGAGACACTTGACAGTTCGTCATACTTAACAGCAAAGTGACATCACATAATGGATTAATAGAACAATCACAGAAAAGGTCCGACGTATGTTGTTGAATGCTTGTTTACCAAAGTCATTTTGGGCTGAAGTGGCCTCTACTGCATGTTTTTTCATTAATCGGACTCGGCCCATTGCCATTGGGAAAAAGACTCCACAAGAGGTATGGTTTGGTAATCTTGCTAATTATTCTAATTTAAAGATTTTTGGGTGTCCTACGTATGGTGTCCTGAAAATAAAAAATTTGTGATTAGCAGATACGTTATTTTTTATGAAATTGTTCTGCTGCCTAACTCACCTCTTAAAGACTCTTTCAATAAAGACCAGCAAAATCCAGTCACACATGCGAAGTAGGTGGAGCTACAGATTGGTCAAGAATTTCCAATAGAGTCTACTCCTCATGTTAGTACAGAAACTCAGAGTAGAGATGATTCTTCACCATAATATTCTATTGCCAAGAACAAACCTAAAAGAGACAGCTTCTTTATAAACTCTTTTCTCTGGAATAGTATTTATTATAGGGTTGAAACATCATTCTTAGTAAGGCCCAATGATTTCTTTTTGGTTAAGGTGATTTTAGTATAACTCTGAGTCTCGATGATTAATATATGAGACAGCTTCTTTATAAACTCTTTTCTAACTCTCGTGAAGGTTCGACATTGATAAAAGTGAAAATGATAGAAGATCAAGGTCAATCTGTATAATGATATGTCTGGAGTTATTTCTTCTAATGAGAAGAAAGATTTTTTCGAAAAGACCGATTCAGTAGTTAGTATGATCTGAATTATTTGATTGAAAAGTTAATTGAGTTATATGTGTTTGAATATATCTACGAACTGGAAATAAACTTTGAATATACATTTATGAAGTGAAGGATAGTCTGAAAGAAAACTTTATATTCTTGAAGACTTGATATGGAATTATATCTATCGGAACGATTCTATCTGAGAAATGTTGTGGTAAATTAAAGTTAGTTTGATTGTTGAAGGTTTCTTTTGCACGAAGACATTATCAACCGAAATGTCAGTTCTAGTTCCGCCTGAGTTGAATAAAGAGTTTATGATTTTCAGTCATAAATTATTGAATGGTTCGAAATGTGTTCTAATACAAGAATGTGCAGAGATATCTTGTGATTCTATACAGTTAAAGTTGAATAAAAAGAGTTATGTGACATATTTGATGACTATAAGAGTTTAAATTGTTTAATGTCAGAGAAAGATCTGAACATGGAACAGTAAGGTTAGCTCCAATCGTTGAAAAACTTTTGAGTCTGTGAGTAATTATTATGCAAGGAAAACAATTATAGTTTCGGATGTACCGAATGGGAAACTCTTGTGTGCTTTATGAGTGAAGAATACGTGATTGGTCTTATTAGGTAATGAACAGTGGTTAGCTGAATTAGAGGCTAAATAAATGTTTATTAGTGAAGTTGTGAAATTCAAAAGTGTGTCAGCGAATTATAAGTTACAAAGGGGTTCAGCATAAATTGATTTCTGATTCAAAACCTCAGATATGGTATCGATGATTATTTTGTTATTTTGAGATAGAATGTGTATCCTGAAAAGCTCTATAAATATAGAACAACTGCTACAAGAAACTCTCAGTGGTAATTTATTTATTCACATGGGAATAACAAGATGCACAACAGTCCGAGATATGATATCGATGATGAGTGTGAAATGTGATATTTCTGACTTTGTTGATTATAGAAATGGAGGGTTGATGAATTCTGTATCAGGATTATCTTTATCATTGAAAAAGATAGAGTTATCTGAAATATGATTTAACCGTCTGAAGAAATCTCTCTGTACGTATAGGTTTTCTCTTTTGATAAAACAGTTGAGTTATCCGTTCCTGTGTTAGTAAGTCTGTCTACGGTGTCAGTTATCATTGTTTTGGATTGAGATCTAAAACTCATATGGTAATTCTGAGAGAGATTACAGTAATCTGTGAGTATGACATTACATTGAAATCGGGAAACACAAACCAAATTCTCGAAATATTTATTTGTCACTGTGTTTTAGAGTTTTAAAGCAACTAAGAAAGACTGTTGCTGTTATAAGCAATTACTGAACTCTGTTATTTCAGGATCGAGCTTTGTGAGAAAATGATCCACTGGATTAATATCGTCAGAGAAATTGAGCAGAAAATAAAAACAATTTAATACAGTTATAAGCGGTCTCAGTTATAGATAATGTACAGCAAAAGTCAGATCAGAATTTTAGTTGTGAGACTAAAGAGATTTGAAATCTGAAGCTATGTTTGAATTTGAAATGTATGGTGTGGAAACAAATCCTTAATCTACTTTCTGGTAATATTTTCGGGGACGAAAATCCCTAAGGGGGGAGAGTTGTAACAGCCCGATTTAGATCCTAGTCGGAACAGTGGTTCCGGGACCACAAATCCGAGTTAGAAAAATATTTTAAAATTATTTTTGGTGTTTACAGTATGTGAATTAAGATGTGTGAAAGTTTCGTATGAAAATTTTATCGTTTGTGTGCTCGATTTTATAAAAGGACTTAATCGCGTAAAATGCAAAAGTGGTAATCTAATTATTAAAGCACTAAATTGCTATGGTCTATTAATTGTGAAGTCCTTAAAATGAAATTTGTCCATTATAAAATTGAGTGGACGACAATAACTTTTCATATATAGTTTTTATATTATTTTATAATGTATAATGGATAATTATGTGTTAAATTATTAATAAATAAAACAAAACATTAAAAAAAGGCATGCATTATCATTTTATTCTTGGCCGAATGTGAGAAGAAGAACACCATTCTTGAAGCTTTAAGTTTCGGCACCTAGGAAGCTTAATTCGGCTATGTTCTTTGTTCGATTTTTGATAATTTTTACGTTTTAGAGATCGTTGCTTCAAATACTAGTAAACCCATGCTTTAATTTTCAGAATTGATGATGAATTTGATATTTTCCATTAATGTTAGCTTGATGTTTTTGTGGTTTGATGATGAAATATATTTTTTTGTTGATAGATTATTATGTTTAATTAAGTGATTTTTGATAAAAATGTGTATTAAGGATTAAATTGAGAAAAGTGTAAAATTCAAGGTTAAATGTGTGAATAAACTAAAAATATGGGCTGCTAGCAGTATGGGTAGAATTCGGCCTAACAAGGATTTAGTGAAATTTTGTGTATTTTGTGTTATTTTGAAATAAGGACTAAATTGAGAAAAATGCAAAATGTTAGGGGCTAAAATGCAAATTGCCCATTTAAATGTTCTTGAATGGAAATTGAATGACATGTTGAATAAGTAAGTTAATTTTGATATTAATTAGATTGGCAAAAGTGGAAATCAGATTTAGATCGGGAAAATCAGAAGTTATTGATTAGTCATTCTGGTTCGTTCGAGTCCGTACGAGGTAAGTTCATAAGTAAATAAATGCTGTTAAATTTAAATGTATATATGTTATATGTGCTGAATTGATCTTTGTAAATATATGTGTATATGCCAAATTGAATTTAGAGTTGGAGAACTAGTTACGAGGTTGAATCGATAGAATTACGACGTCCGAAAAGCCCCGTACGAACCATAGGAATAGTTAGGATACATATGTCATGACATAGGATTTCGATATGTGTTATCGTGTAAGACCACGTCTGGGACGTTGGCATCGATTTGAGATTTACGTGTAAGACCATGTCTGGGACATCGGCATCGTATTTGATTTCGTGTAAGACCCTGTCTGGGATAGTGGCATCGATATTGATTACATGTAAGACCACGTCTGGGACGTTGGCATTGTACGAGTTTTCTGAGCTATCCAAGTATCCTATTTGATTCCGAACGGTTCAACGGGCATTCCGAGAAATAAATGAGTATATGAATGTGCATCCGAATCAGGTATGTTACGATGAATATGAATTTGAGCAATGAAAGTGAGTATGATTATGATTAGTTGTCATATGATTTATGTGAAAATGAGTTGTGGATATTAGCTAGTGAACTATGAACAAATGAACCATATAAGAAATATAGAATTGTAATTGTGTTTTTGCCATATATGATTCAGGTACATATGATTTGTATATGAAATTCTGATATGAAATGTGAGTATGATTCAAATGATGGTAGATGTGAAATATAAGATAATTAATGATGTGTTATATATGTTCGTTAAATGAAATTATGGTCCTATGTTTCGGACATGAGAATTATGAAACACGGAACATAGTTTTGATGTGCGATTTGTTATGGTTATTCGGGTTTGGAAGTGTATAAAAAGAAATTGATATATTTTTATGAATAATCTGTAATAAATGACCATGATTCGGTTGGTATGTAATGAAATTGTGAAAGCTTAATTTTATGAATGAGCTAATAGTTGATATATGAATTTTGAAAACATTGTTTATATGTTCATCTATAATTAAGCCTAGTGAAGTTACCTAATGTGGCCTTAAGAAATTACGATTATGATGAATATATATGTGGTTGAGATTTGTTAAATTCGGCCTAGTTAAATTGAATTATAAACATTATTGAAATGATTTATTTGCTTATGGCTTACTAAGCTTTTAAAGCTTACTTTTGTGTGTTTTCCTATATTTATAGACTTTTCGGAGATTTGCTCAGGTTGGAAGTCGGTGGAGATCTCATCACACTATCCAGTATTTGTCTCGGTAATTAAATGCTTTGAGATTGGGTTATGTGGCATGTATAGGCTAGTTTTGATATATTTGGTTTTGAAAAATTGTATATGTATATAGCCATGCGAAAATGGCTTGTTCATGATGCAAATGTTGGTAGTTATATTTAGTCTCGTTATAAGCTTAATTGAGAGGTATGATTTAAGGTAAATATGTCGTGATGTTGGTTATATGATTTGGCAATGAGGAGTGGTAAGTAGGGTGTATATTCGGCTTATTAATTAACTCATTTCGGAAGCATGAAAAGTGGTATAATATGGTTTGGTAAAAGGGTTATTTGAATAACTACAAATGACATATTGTTTTGATGTTAAGATATGAGATAACATGTTTAGCTTATAGATTGAGTGATGGAAATGTTATGATTTATTGAGTTAAATTTGATAACCGAAAAGTTGTTTATTTAAATTGTTGGACATATGTGATATGAATACATATGCCTATTTAATGTTTGCTTGTAATTCGGTTTAAAAAGATCAAATCGTTGGTTCAATGAGTGATTATAAAATGTGTTATATATAAGTAGTTATATGTTCGGCTATGGTATTTGACTATTTAGGCTCGGTTTTGAATGACAAAATATGTACACGATTTAATTGTTATATGGAAGTTAATTTGGATGATCGATTATTGAATAAATTAATTGGTTGTGTATATGAATTATAGGCATGATAATTAGCATGAGAATTAGGTATGTGGTTCATGTGTGTGGTTGAATATAACATGTTAGATATGTTATTTAGCTTGCAAATTAGATATTTTATGACTTGACAATGGTATTCGAAAATGGTTAAATTTGATTTAGTAAAATGTACATAAGGTTAAAATGTTTAAAATGCTATGATTTGGAAATTGTATTTAGAAATGGTTTTTGTTTTTAGGGTGTTATGTGCATGGTTGGATGATGTTAAAAATGTAGTTGGTCATGTATAAAGTTATCTAACGTTTTAGGTGCAAATGAATATTAAACTGTGAGATATGGCCAAATTAGTTTAACAAGCGCATGTATAATGTTTATTAAATGTTACGTTTGTTATTTAGTTAATGATATGGGTTGAAACAACTTAATATGCGATTGTACTTAGATTTATAAAATGATATCGTTGATTTTTTATGGAATAGATGTAAACAAATGGGTGTCTTGATATATACTCGGTATATGAAATGAAATATGTTTGATTATAAATTGGGTATTCGAATGTCATGGAAATGATGGTCATATAGCTTGAATTTTTGTAATTATGAAACAGGTACAAATTGGTTTTGATATTTGATGGCTTGGTTTGAAAGTTTTGAATTAGCAAACGGAATTGAAATGGTTAAATATTGAAATATAGTTCGTATAAGAGAATGTTCGATAAAGCATGCTTTGTGTGGTTAGATATGTAATTCAAATATATGATTTTGACTTGTATGAATAAGATATTGGTTTATTAATTTATTTCGTAAAATTTTATAAAGGAGAATACTTTACTGGGCATATGAATTGTAAAGAATGTCTGTTTTGAACTGTATTTTGTTTGGTAATGCCTTGTAACCCTAGTCCGGCGACGGATATGGGTTAGGAGTGTTACAATTGCATGTGATTTAACTATTCTAATACATGCATAGTACAAACTAGAAGAAATAGGATAATTTTCCAATACAAAATTCTTTCACAATATATGTAACACCCTAAACCCGGCCTAGACGTTACGTCCGGATATGACGTGTCACGTCGAAGTGTTGATTTGAAAATCGGTCCTATCGATGAAAGTTCGTGACTAAGTCTTAAATCCCTTTTTAAGATAATTTCTATTGAAAACGTTGGTGTTGTAAAAACATGTAGGCCAATTGTTTGTTACCAGTTTAATAATCTGAACTAAAAACCGCAGAAGCTTTCCTAATCGTAAACTTTAAGATTTGAAATGCGTGATTTTCTTTTGAAAATAGTTATTATTTTGAAAACCCGTGTTCCCTAATCTAGTAGGTTGAAATAAGAAGTTAAAACCAGATAAAAGTTAAAACCTCAAATGGCCTTATTACATAAATATTAACCCTAAAATAAAATATTTAAAAAAAACTAGGTGTGAATTAAAATACTTGCGAACATGTGGCCATCTCCAAGTCCCTCGCAGCTCCAAATCATCTAAGGCTGGGGATTACCTGTACAGTTAAAAGAAAAGGGTGAGTTACGAGAACTCAGTGTGTAATCCCCTATCATGCAATGTGATGCGGGCAGAGCCCTATTCGAGATAAGATAGTGTGGGCCTCAGCCCGATACAATAACAGTGTGGGCATAAGCCCAAAATAATAACAGTACAGAACAGTGATGCAACCCAACCCAATCCAGCCAACACACCACCCGTACCAACCAACACACCATTTGGGGACTAAGTCGACCCACCCAGCCACACACCAATATCGCAGCATAGCTGCTAACAATAACGCAGCAAAGCTGCTAGTAACAGTAAACGTGGCCAAGCCACTAGAATCAGAATACGTGGCGAAGCCACTAGATCAGTTAAAACGTGGCAGAGCCACTAGTGTAGTACTTCCTCCAAATCAGAATCCCAACCCCAATGCAGAATGTCGTGTCATAAATATTACGTGGATGCAGTATGTCATACTCATAATCAGTCACATAGATATCATATACACGCCAATTAAACTACCACTAGGGGTATAATGGTCATGTTGTCGATTAGGGGTAAAAGGGTAATTTCACCCCTCAGGGGTATTTCGGTAATTCAACCTTATAAGGGTATTTCGGTCATTTTACACCTTAGGAGTATTTTAGTCATTTTACAACTTAGGGGTATTTTAGTGATTTTACAACTTAGAGGTATTTTAGTCATTTTACAACTTAGGGGTATTTTAGTCATTTTACAACTTAGGGGTATTTTAGTCATTTTACAACCTTTTCGAAGGTCTACAGTCGCCTCGAGCGGCTCAGATGCATATATGATCAAAACGGTGTGAATGGCCCAAAGTCCTATATTCGGCCCAAGTGGACCCACACGCTTGTGTGGCCCATTTAGCCCAATTCCACTCATGGCTATGCAGACTTCGCAGCCCAATCCATTATTTGCCACTATCATGAATTTTACCCATGTAGGGCCCATGAGCCCATTGGGCCCACATGTCCCATCTCGGCCCAACGAGGCCCATTACGACCTAAGCCCATGAGAACGCTCGTGGTGGCATCTACAGTCTAGCGCCCACGTTCATGGGCTCGGTTTACCACACGCACGATCGCACGCTCGTGTGGCATCATACGCCATATTTTCGGCTTTTCGGCATTTTGCCGATCTACACTCATAGTAGTGTAACATTACATACTTTTGGCTTTTCAGTGGTCATCGAATACTGCATACGATTACACACCAGTTCACGAAATTAGCTAAGATCCACGCTCTCCGAATCCTATAATCAACCAACATATCGTATCAGATTTACAACCAATAAAGTTAATAACTGTCCACGCCCAAAATGACAACCCCCACTTACCTTGACTGATCGCTGATCGATTTATTTCCCTTAGATCACCGGCTAGAGTTTATCACACTCATCTTTGACAATTAACTGTATTTCACATACAACCTATCAATCTTGTCAGTCTAAAACAATGATTTAGCACACATCAGTCCAAAGAAAGAACACGCAACCTTTCCCCTAAAAAAGGAAAGTAACATTCGGCCAAACACTTACCTAGTCCCTCAGAACCGGAAGTTGACTCAAAAGAATGGCACACGTGGGTGGAGTATTGTGTTCGATCTAAAGAGAGTAAACCGAAAGAAGATTATTGAATAGCAACACGATAATCCTAAAAGGAAAATCGCAAAGTACAAAAACAACCCAGTCACCTACCCCAATATTTGGCTTGTCAGAGTTAGAAGATGAGAGGAGGAGGCAGGGTATTCGGCTACACTCAAGAAGAGAGGAACAGTAGCACTTGATTTGATTTAGCCCAGAGAGAAGAAAAAGAAAAGAATGCCGAATCAGTAGAGAGAAAAATGAAGGAGGAAGAAGGGCTTCAAGGAATTCGGCACTTGATGTTTATGTTTCGACAAATGTGGGCAATAATTGAGGAATAAGGATGAAAAGAAAAAGACCCGAATGGTCAAAAATACAGCATGAGATGCCCCCAAGAGAGTAAATCCCAAAACGCAAGAAAAGAAGATCCCCAAAAAAACAGAGAGAAAAACGGCTTCTACACTCTCCCCAAAAGTCAAAAATGCACCAAATGACATAGCCTTAGCCGAATTTCCCTTACTCAAGCTTCCCCATTCGTCCAAGACTCCCCCCACATCCCAATTCCTTAGAAATCTCCACAGATTGCTCCTCGATTTGCTCCCAACCTCCCATTCAAATTTGATGACCAAGTCTCCAACCACCTCTGCAGAGTTTGAATCAAACTCTACCTCTCATGCCACAGAGTCATAAAATAAAACTTCCTACTTGCATGCCATGGGATTCGAACCCACTCCCTCACACATGCCCCAACACGCCACTTGCCACCACAACACAAGATCTCTTGTGTCTTAAAACAAACACAATTTATTATAAGCCCTTCAAGCTAACATCTAGGTTTCCCAAAAGAGAAAAAAATCAAAATTTTGCCAAAGGCCATACTTGAACCCAGGCTTCCTAAAATCCCCAAAACACACCCAAATCACTCAACCACAGAGGCAAACAGATATTTGTGTCAAGACATGAAAAATTAAAGACCCTATATTTTTGGGACGTTACAATATAATAGATTTAATATATAGAAATCAATTGTTTCCTCATCCATAGTCTCAATATGATATCTATTACAGCGAATATCTTTTTTAAAAACATATTAATTTCATTGAGTCTGACTAGAATATAATGCATTAATTATTGTTTTGTTTTTTCGGATAACAATGTATTAGCTCTTTTAGATCCTTGAATTAATTTTGTGTAATGAAAGGTTAGCATGTTCATTAACACATTGAACATAGAGTACCAATATGTAAGCTATTATGGAGTCTCAAATCAATTTTGTACCACCAAAATTGGTTCATTCATTACCAAATAAGAAAAATATTTCTTGATAGTATACATTGTTGTATTGCCTACAGGTCATATGTTTTCTTTCCTTTAAGAAATATTAATTGAATAATAAAATTTTCAGGTGTACAACATGTACATAACCAATGACTTTTCATAAATTGTCTCTCTTCTTTAAAGGGTTATGTTGAGAACTCTTGTTATTTTATTATTTATCTCTATATCTCCACTCCTAGTGGTGAAAAGAATTATTACTAGTAATAAATCTAATAATTAAGTAATTAGTATCACAATCCACAAAAGGATGCAATTCACACTTAATGTTTAGGCGTACAATAGGTACTCAACCAATGACCTTTCATATCACATTAATAACATAAGTTATCTTCACTCTTTAAATATTTCTCTTGGGAATTCTTATTCTTCTTTTAGTTATCTTCATTTTTTTCACTTGTGGTGTAAAAAAATAATTAATATGGCCATCCTTGTAATGCCCCAAATTTTTTTTTTTTTATTTTTTGGATTGTTAAATTTTGTTAAGTGAATTAATTTGATTTGGTGGTTAGGTGTTGTGAGTGGTGTGGGAGATTCTGGGTTCAAATCTATTTCTTCAAAGTTTTAAGTATTTTTGTCTCACCCTTGATCCTGAGCATCTGACTTATGTTTATTTCTGTGCTATTTTCATCAAGGATAAGCCTATCGGTTCAGTGGTTAAGCTTCAGCTTACTCTTTGGTATTGAGTTTGAATCCCTACATGAGCATATGAAAATATTTTTATGTCAAATTTTTGTGCGGCCTACTTGGATGAAGTTAGATTTAATTTAAACTCTTACAAATCTGATTAGTTGTTAGTGGGATAGAGTTTGTTTTTGAAGTAAATAAACTTTTAATTATTTTTTTTTTCCAAAAATCTTCTCACCCATTTTCACATCATTTTCTTCTATTCCCCTTTTGATAGCAGTTTTTTTTCTTTTTTCATTCTTTTCCATTGCTCTTGCTTCTTGATTTTTCTTTCTTTACTTGGTTTGCCGCTACTTACATCTTTTTCTCCTATTCACGATTACGTTTTTCCCTACTTCTTTGCTATTTTTAAACTTGGTGTTATGGTTGTTTGCGATCGTATCATCAGGTAAGCTTGTGAAAACTTGTTGGGTTGGGGTTTTCAAGCGTATTAAGATTTATGTTGTGGAAACGGGTTTCAAGTGTTTTGGTTTTTAATTTAATCATTTACACGCTGTCAGGAGAAGATCGATAGGCAATTGGTGCTCCTTCAGCGACTTAGACATCGATTTGTTGTTGTTTCTTATTGGGTAAGTGTTCTAATGTCTTCTTAAAAGCCGAACGTGGGCATATATGACCTGAATTTTTTATTTAGTTTTCATTTGATGTTGCTAAAATTAGTCCTATGATTACTGAATTTAGGTTCTTGAAGTCTCGTGGTTGATTTTGCATCAAGAAACATTCAGGTGTGTTTCTAACTCGAAACCTTCACTAACAAACTTGGAAAATCTAAAGAAAAAAAACCTAAGAATTCAATAATGTTCTTTGTCACACGACCGTTTGGTTGGCCATGTGGCAGACCGTGTGCACCACACGGTCATGTGACTGGTCGTGTGGGTGCAAACGGGCGTGTGTGATTACACTGGCAATTCAGGTAGGCCGTGCAGGGCACACAAGCGTGTGTGGTTACATGGTCAATTCAGGTAGGCCGTATAGGACACCCAGGCATGTGAAATCACACAGGCAGGATAGGTAGCTCGTGTGGACCACACGGGCTGGTCATTTGGGCCGCTTGTGTGGCCCATTTTTTTGGAAATTTTCATTTGGGGCCAATTTAATCTGTAATTCATAATTAGACCCTTCGTGGAGTCCATACTGCTTAAATAAAACTCGAAATGTGGTATGTGTTAATGTGTTCGGTATGTAGGTTACATGTATGATATATGTATTGATAATTTTGAAAGCATGACTATTTCTGTAAAGCATGCATGATATTCGTATTCTGATTATTTGTTAGTAAGATTATTTGCATTGGGTTGGGTTATGATATTTTGGACGAAGTGTTGGCAGATTAATTTATCTTTCTTATCTGGTGGCTTAGCCACTTATATCTAAATTTGGCGGTTTACCACATTGTATTTGGCAGCTTGACTGCACTGATTCTGTAAAGTGACATATGCTCACTTATTGATGTGTGGGGTTGGATGGGTACTTAATACCCTAAATGGTGTGTAGGGATGGGCGAGATGGTGTGTAGGGATGGACGAGATGGTGTGTAGTGGATGGGGGTAGAACATATATATATGCATCTGATTATGTATCTGTCTCTGAAAATGATTTTGCATCTAATCTGTTAATGAACAATATTTGGAATCTATAACTGAGCATGATCTGATATGTGTTCTTTGTGAAATTTACGTATCTGATTTATTAATTAAGTTAGTTCGCACACTGAGCTCGTAAGCTCACATTTTTTGTTTGAATCCTTTTAGGTAACCAACAGCCTTAGAGCGGGTTGGCGTGGCGGGAGCTCAATTTTTAAATTGCATTTTCTTTAGTACTGATAAGTTTTAATTTATGTTTCTTGTAGACTGTATTATTTGGACTTTCTGGGACTATTTTTAGACTTAACCTTTGCTTTGAATATCAAAACGAACTTATGTAACCTCTCAGGATTCGACCATAACATCTAGGTCGGGTATGAGGTGTTACAATCCTTTGTTTTAGGATTATTATATAGTCACTTACTACATCCACATCAAAGATTGTGTATTTATATATTGTTACATTCACTTCAGAGAATGGAGCAAATCTAATACGACGAGCTTTAGGGTTTTTCATTTAATATCTCGTTATTTAATAGCACATTTGAAGGATGAAAATTTGGAAAAGTTCTCTAATAAGACCTCATTAGTAATATTCTCTCACATACCCACAATTTTAAAATCTTGTAACTTCAGGTGCATTCGATCATAACGAGCTTTAGATGGGAGATCTTGAAACTATAAGTGCATCTAATCGTAACAAACTTTTAGAAAAAATTATCATTTTTATGATTATATCGTTCTTTTAAATTATTCCACAATTCAAGTAGATATTACATGGTCAAATGTTCTGTTTTCAAGCCTTCATGATAATGATGATGAAAGAAGATCATGGAGATGGTCATAATCAATTCAAATTTTCATATAAGACTTGGCTTAATTCAAATATCAAATAAACCACAAACATCAGTTAATAATGCAACCATCAATTAATAATCCACAAATCGAATACCAAATATTAATTAATAATCCACAAACTCATTAAAATCAAATACCAAATATAATCAATCTTTTCCTTATTCACAATCTCACAATTTCAATATGAGATCCATTTATGGTGAATATCTTTTAAAACCAATGAATCATCACAAATTTCAATTATTTAGATATTGATATATTAGCTTTCTAGAGCTTTCAACTAATTTTGTTCTACTAAATATTACAATAATATCAGTTTGTTTCAGTACCAAATAAGACAAATACTTTCTATTCGCAAGGATAGTATTCATCGCTACATTATCAACAAGACATATATATTTCTTTAAAGAATATTAACAAAAACAAAATATTTGAGTATATGAAATGTATGTAACCAATGATCTTCCATATCACGTTGATATTATAAGTTATCTCTACCCTTTAAAAAGTTATCTTGAGAACTCTCATTACTCTCTTTGAAAGTGTTGCATTATCTAAGAAAAACTTATTTCTCTTTATATATGAGTTCTATTAATTTCATCAATGGCGGAATATCATTACTTACAAAAGTTACTTAAAAATAAATAATAATGGCAAAAAGTCATTTTTGTTCAAATAGCCAAATTTTTTTTTAATAGTTAAATGTCATTCTAAACTTTTGTAATGGTTGCATAGTCATTTTTATTTATTTTTTCTTAAAAAAAACTATTGAAGCAGTTGTTTTATAGGAAGAAAAAATAATTTTGATATAATCGATGGATACATAGATATATAAATTACCCATGGTAGTTTTTCCGTAACTACTCTTTAATAACCTTAATTGGTTTGGGTTCTACCCCATTATGTGCAAATCATATCCAATTGAATCCAATATTTCCAACACAATATAATATTAAAAACAAAATTTTAAGAAAATTAAAAACATATCGGGTATAAATTTGATTAAGATATTACCCATATAATGTAAAAGTATTTATGAAAATTTGATGTCATCGAATGATTGATGTCCCATACCTATTTAAATTTTGATTGATCAAAAACCAAAATTAGTATAGACATCAAATCTTTTACCATTTTTGAAAAAAAAAATAAAAAAAATAATCAAATCAATCATAATTAATCATAATTTAAAATTAAAATTAAATTAAATCTAGAGATTAAATATATATAAAAAAAAACACTTCATGTAAATCTCTACATCTTATATCTAAAATCTCGGGGAATAAATTTGGTTTTCAATCAGTGTCATGGTGATGGGGGCATGTTGAAACTCTGATTGTAACAGGGGAAATGTTAACCCTAGTGACATAGCCACATAGGTTAAGGTTGTTGTTATTAGAAAAAATTGTAGTTATTGATTATTTTTTCTACAACTGAGTAAAATAATTGGGAGAAAAATTAAAATGATAACTAAATAATCATTTAAATAAATGGATCTTTTTAATTTATAAGTCTTTGCAATTATTATATTGAGTTTTTCTAAATATTTTAGTTTTTGAAATTATTATACTAGAGCCTCAAACAAATCAAGGGAAGAGACAAAATAGAAACTCCATTGCCATCAATATCATAAGGATCTTTTCCTAAGAAAAATCATCAAACTAGATTAGCACCCCACAATGGTTATGGATGTGGATAGTACCTAATTAATCTTATATAATCTATGTTTTTATGATTCAACGTTTGATAATTTTTCGAGTTAATCAAATTGATGAGACATATTTTATTATTTTAATTTGAAATGGATTTTTTAATCGAATCGAATAAAATAAAGTTCGAATTGAATAAATTTATTCAAATAAAATTTTAAAAAAATAAACAGATCAAGTTAAAATATTTGTTAACGATAAAGCTAAATTTCAAGCTAAAACTCGCCATATATATTTGAAAACTCTTTTAATTCAAAATAAGTGAAAAATAATAAATTTAATATGATAAACTTTATTTAGTAATTTTACTTGCTTAAAGTTTTGAGTTTATCATTTTGGAAAAAAAGGCTTATAGTTGTAATTTTTTTTTATGTGATTCTTATAATCTTTTATAAAATTTTGGAAATTTATTTTTATATATATTGATTATTTTGTTATTTTTTTTAAAAGGAACAAATTTAAAAATTGATAGTCACTCAAGAAGTATTTAGATGACATAGGTTTAAATATTGTTGTCCCTAATATCACTCTTTTTTTTTTTTTTTTTGTTATAACCATAGGTGTCATCATTCATTAATTTTCAGTATGAGCTTAGTGTAATTCGAGTCAAAGTGATATTCAATTAAAATCCTCTTAATAATATTACTTCAAAATTCAAGCGTGATCAATCTAAGATTACATTTTAGTATTGAATGAAAAATAACAAATTGTATATTTCCAGCTAAAGTGCTTTAGTAACCTAAACCTCCGTCATAATGTATTAATCCCAAAGCACTGTTAAGATTCTTTTCTTTCTCCTTTCTGTTTTGCTTGGTGAATAATGAGAAAATGGTGTAGCAGCAAATTAAGGCATGTAAATGGCTACTCACGTAAGGTCCATGATCTCATATTAGAAGAACCAAACAAACAAGCAAAGGCAATGGGCATTTTCTGCGTTGCACTTTTCAAATCCTCTTTCTTTTGACTGGCAATTTTTCACACTATAAAAGAATGATATGATACCTTTCATTTCGCATGGAAGAAGAAAAGAAAAACAAAACCAGCAAAATGGCATCCCCAATACTAAAATTTACGTGCATTATTATGGCAGTTTCTTTATCCTTGGGCTTCAGTTCGGCTAATAGGTTCCTGTTGGATCAAACCAATCATGCCCACAAAAACATGGACCCTGTTGTCCATGAACCAATGAAAAACCCTAGTGATGAAAAACTTGGTGTGGGTTATGGCGTTGGAAGTGGCTCAGGAAATGGCATGGGATATGGCCTTGGGTATGGCATTGAAGATGGGAACCAGTTAGGTACAGCCATTGGATATGGCATTGGAGAAGGGAACCAGGTAGGTACAGGCATTGGACATGGCATGGGAAGTGGGAACCAGTTAGGAATGGGCATTGGGTATGGCATCGGAAATGGGGATCAATCAGGAAATAACATGGGATTTGGTATCGGAAATGCGAACCAGATGGGAATGGGTATCGGGTATGGCATTGGAAATGGGGGTCAGGCCGGAAATAACATGGGATATGGCATTGGATATGGCACTGGAAATGGGAACCAGTTAGGAACTGGTATTGGATATGGTATTGGAAATGGGAACCAGTTAGGAACCGGTATTGGATTTGGTATTGGAAAGGGAGGTCAGTCAGGAAATAGTGTTGGATATGGCGTCGGAATTGGATCAGGTGGAAACAACTGGAATGGACCTGGGACTGGAGTTGGAATTGGGTCAGGATCAGGCGGACTAGGGTCAGGGATTGGCGTGGGATACGGCTCAGGAGGTGTTCCTGCATGTACAACCGGCAATTGCAATCTAGTGAATGGCCCTGGGAACTGTGTACCAGTTGGTCCAGCTCATTATGAACTTCAAGGACGATCTGCTGCTGGAGCTGCCAAAGAGATGTCGAAGACTATGAGTACAGTTACTCAGCCCTAGACACCATATAACTTTTCTAATATAAAGAGCTAATGATGTTTCAGAGGTTTACGATCAAGCCTTGTTGAATCAAATCAATAAGATAATAAAAACCCAAATAGTCTTTTTGGTAACTTTTTTCTTTAACTATTATTATTGTCGTAACCATTTTTTTGTAAAAACGGGAAATCGACCAGGGTTTTGGAAACGAAGAAAAAAAAAATGGGAGTCGCCACCAATCCGTTTTGCTGAGGTGTGATCGGGTCACCTCGAAAAGTGGTTGTTTTAAATAAACGGTTTGATTTATCAAAACAACAATTTTGGTCTACGGAAATCAGGAAAGCAGGTTCGCGAGTCAGTTACGCACGATGAAGGATTAGCACCCTCGATACGCCCAAAATTGGTACCTAGTTGATTAATTAACGTTTTAGTGTCGAAGATTTGAGAAACTTGTAGGAATTTAAAGATACGATCTCTCTTTTATGATGATGCTAAAAAATCGTTTGGATAATTTGAAAACGTGCGCCGAAGGCTGTCTCGCCTTAAGGTAAAATGTCATATCCAATACGTTAGGATCCAACATTTCGACCTTTGAGGCTAAACTTGCCTTTTATTCGAAACCCATTTTAATTGAAAGGATGTTCGGTTACTTAGAATGAACGAGAAAATTGAAAACCCAACACGTTAGGGCACGACTTCTCGAATTTCTAAATACAGAATAGTGCCTTGGTTTAGAAAATCTTATCTCGAAATAACAAAACATCACGTCCAATGCATTAGGACACGATATCTCAAAATTTCGGGAATAAGCTTTTTATCTAAAACTTACGTATATGTTTTAAAAAGGATATTCGGTTATTTAGTTAAACGAGAAAAATCGAAACCCAATACGTTAGGGCACGATCTCTCGAATTTCTAAATAGGGAATATTGCCTTTGTGAAAGAAATTAATTTTGTGTCGGGCGAAAGTTGATGTAATGCAAGTTTATAATGAAATGTAAAAACAAATTATGATACGGATGTGCGTAGCAAAATGGAAATAAATGCGTTAGTACGAATGATAACATAAAGAATGAAAACAAAATAGAATAAAATGAACGAGTCAAAATGAAAATAATGAAAAATAAAAGTAAGAAAGTAATAAAAGAATAATGATTATAAGTATGAATACGAAATGAAAATATAATTGTAATAGTAACGATAATAAAAATAAATAGTAATAATAGTAACAACGAAATAATAATATAATAATGGAAGTAATAATTACATAATAATAATAATAAAAGAAAATAGTGACAATAATATGTTAACATATGTATTAATAATGATAACAATAATAGCTTAAATAAAAAATAATAATACATTAATAAGAAAAATGATGATAATAATACAGAGGTATTAAATTAATTAGCTTTAGCAATAAAATAGCAAATATAATAGTAATAATAAAGATATTAAGTAATAAGGTAATAATAATAATAAGGTAATAATAAAAATAATAGTAATAAAATGGAAATAATGATATTTTAATGAAAAAACAATAATAATATTATTATTAATAAATATAATAATGATAGTAAATATAATAATAATAATAATAATAATAATAATAATGGTAATAATAACACGAGACAATATATTTATAATGATAAAAAAATGACAATAATAATAATAATAATAAAATAAAAATGATAATGATAATAAGCAGATAATAGTAAAATAAATAAAATGATAATGATATAAATGATGATAATGATAGATACTAATAATAATAAACAAAATAATAATAAAAAAATTAAAATAATAATAATATGAATAATAATAAATATAATGTAGGGCTATTAAATAATAATAATAATAATTAAATTAATAAAATAATCAAAATAATCAAAAGAGGGACTAAATTTGGACTTAAAACAAAGTTTCAGGGTAAATTTAAAAAAAATAAAGAGGGAAGGTCCTAATTGCAATGCGCTAAAGAAGTGGAGGGACTGAAGAGGTAATAAACCCCTCTGGCCAAAACGCGCAGCAGCAAGGGGGACCAAACTGCGAACCGGAGTAAATTGTAGGGTCCAATTCAAAAGAAATAAAAACTTAATTGCGAATAAATAAAAATGCGGAAGGACCAAATGGGCAATTAGCACCATAAGCAAAAACACGCGGATCCTCCGAGCGGGTCGGGTCGGTGCGCGGGTTAGGCCTTGAAACGACGTCGTTTAGGGGCTTTTGGACGTCGGCCAAAACGACGTCGTTTTAAATGGCTATATAAGCCAAATTTTTGCAAAAAATTTCATTTTTCTCCTGTTTTAAAAAAAAAACTAATCCTCTATTTTTTTTCTCTGCAGTCGGGAATCAAGCGACCGATTTGTCGTGATGATCGCCGGTCACCAATGACAATTTGCTGCTTGATCCACTCAGCGACCGGAAAAGGTAAAAAATTTATATTTTTTTTCTTTTTTTTAAAATAATATAGTAATATATATACTGAGAAGAAGAAAAAAGAAACAACTTTCGAAATAAAAGATCACCTTTTTTCTCTCTGTTTTAGGGTTTTCAGTTCTCTGTTTAGTGCTATTTTTTGTGTTTTTGAATGTTTTGAATCTCTATCTATTGCTTCTATTGATGATCGAAAGAAAAAAAAGGGTCCTTTTACAAAGAAATTAATCGGCTTCTATAGCCCGAATTTTTACATTCATTAAGCTTTTTGTCTTGTCTCTTTTAATGCCTTGCAGGTGCAAGTGGCAGTGGCCGGTACAGATGGGACGGTGGCCGGTGGTGTCAGAATGTCAGGGGTCAGAAGCCAGACCTAGGTGCGGGGCCTAGGGTTTCTTTGCTGTCCCTTTTTATATTTGTTTGGGCTAAGGTTTTAATTTAGTTGGGTTAATTTTGTAATTGGGCCCTGGGCATGGAAATTGGACTTGTACAGCTACCCCTCTTTTCTCATTGTCGTGCAACGGGAATGGAGCAAAGACTTTCAAGAAAGACCAATTTTTCCCGGTCTCGCTGAGTCTTGACATCTTTGGCGCTTCTCTTCTTCAAGTAGCCTCATTCCAATCCACTGCATCTTGTTGCTTTGATCCACTCCACTGTTACTTCCGCGAGATAGGACATGTAGCTTCAATTTGCTCCACTGCAACTTCAGGGAGATAAGGTTTGTTTTGATCTGCTCTACTGCAACTTCAGAGAGATAAGATCTGTTTATTTATAGCTTCCATCTGTTTCACTACAACTTCAGGGAAATAAGATTCGCTATCTTTAGTCTGCTCCGCTGCAACTTCAGGGAGATAAGACTTGCAACGTCAACCTGCTCCACTGCAACTTCAGGGAGATAAGGTTTGTTTTGATCTGCTCTACTGCAACTTTAGAGAGATAAGATCTACAATTTCCGACCTATTCCACCGCTGGTCAGAAAAATAGGATAGTGGATTAAATCATGTTTCCCTACTATTAGAGAGACAAGATTTGCCTTCGATCTTGCCCCACTATTGTTTAGGGCGACAAGATCTACAATATTCGACCTATCCCACTGCTGGTCAGGGAAATAGGGCTGTTGGCTTAAATCATGTTCCCTACTGTTTAGGGAGACACGATTCGCCTTCGATCTTTGTCCCACTACTGTTTAGGGTGACAAGATCTACAATCTTCGACCTATCCCACTGCTGGTCAGGGAGATAGGATCATTGGCTTGAATCATGTTCCCTACTGTTTAGGGAGCCAAGATTCGCCTTCGATCTTGCCCCACTACTGTTTATGGCGACAAGATCTACAATATTCGACCTATTCCATTGCTGGTCAGGAAGATAGGACTATTGGCTTGAATCATGTTCCCTACTGTTTAGGGAGCCAAGATTCGCCTTCGATCTTGCCCCACTACTGTTTATGGCGACAAGATCTACAATATTCGACCTATTCCACTGCTGGTCAGGGAGATAGGAATATTGGCTTGAATCATGTTCCCTACTGTTTAGGGAGCCAAGATCTACAATCTTCGACCTATCCCACTGCTGGTCAGGCAAATAGGATGGTGAACTCACCGATGTTGCTACATTGTCCTCTAGGGAACCTGTCCTGTAGAATCAGTTTTATGGTTTATGCTTATGTCATATGATTAGGATGCCATGATCAGAATGAGTCAGATGCACATGATATATGCATGCAGAAATGTTATGAAAATGATCCTTGTTTATGCCTAGGATTGTTATTGCTTGTTTGTTTGTCAAGGTCATGTCACGGACGCAATATCTTGCTCTCTCATGCAACTAATATTTTGACAGAGAATGTGGAGAGATAGTCATGACTTTAGACTTCTCTTTCTTGAAAGTTTCCAACCCTTAGGTGTGGTGATTCTAAACAACAGTCCTGTTTCAGGTTCCTGCGCTATTTAGAGACTTCCAGAGTAATAGGCAAAACTCCTTTTATGGAAGCATTATGGGTCTATTAATCGTTATTTCAATTGCAAACTACTTAACAGATTAAAATGATGGACCAAACTTGAATTTATGAAGAGTGGAATTGAATTAATCCGCAAAAGCGAACATTATTGGAATACAAAAATGGGTAAAAAGGAAAAGTAGATGCCCCAGATATCGCAGTCTGAGCTTCGCTATCCAATCCCTCTTTTTTTGAAGGTCATTTTGAGCTGAATAGATGTTGGGAGATCTGTAGTGTTTTGTAGATGCCCCAAGGGTACAAAATTTCTCCCTTTTTGTGTTAATTTTGATACGACAAAATCATCACATACCCTTTTTCTTGTCAGAATTTGAGCCGCCCCTTTTTTTTGGTTTTCGACTCAAGACCCTTTTGGTCTCAAAGCGCCCTTTGCGGGTTTTTGCTTTGGCCTCTCCGCTTTTTTTTTTTTTTTGAAAGGTCTTGAAGCGCCCTTTGTGGGTTTTTACTTTAGCCTTTTCCTTCTCAAGCATAATACTTCTTAACTGAACTTGAATTTATAGGATTGGATAAGTTTTTCCCATCCATCTCGGCCAAGATCAGTGCTCCTCCAGAGAAAGCCTTTTTCACCACAAAAGGTCCTTCCCAATTTGGCATCCATTTTCCTCTGAAATATTTTTGTATGGGAAGTATTTTCTTCAACACCAGGTCTCCCTCTCGAAATTCTCTTGGGCGCACCTTTTTGTTGTACGCTCGCATCATTCGCTTTTGGTACATCTGACCATGACGGATAGCTCTTAGTCTCTTTTCCTCAATCAAATTCAGCTGATCGTATCGAGACTGGATCCATTCTGCTTCATCTATCTTTATCTCTGAAAAGACTCGAAGGGAGGGAATCTACACTTCAATGGGTAACACGGCCTCCATTCCATAAACCAATGAGAAAGGAGTTGCCTCGGTGGAGGTTCTGACCGATGTTTGATAGGCAAAAAGGGCAAATGGTAACTTCTCGTGCCAATCTTTGTAAGTCTCAGACATCTTCCCCACTATCTTCTTGATGTTCTTATTAGCCGCTTCAACTGCACCATTCATTTTTGGGCGATATGGTGATGAGTTGTGGTGTTTAATTTTGAACTGACTGCAGACTTCTGCTATTGTGCTATTGTTCAAATTCAATGCATTGTCAGATATGATCCTTTCTAGCATTCCATACCGACATATGATTTCTTTTTTTAAGAACCTGCTGACAGCTGATTTTGTTACATTGGCATATGTAGCGGCCTCTACCCACTTAGTGAAGTAGTCGATTACCACAAAGATGAACCGATGTCCATTGGAAGCTTTTGGCGAGATGGGTCCGATGACGTCCATGCCCCACATAGAAAAAGGCCATGGGGAGGTCATAACGTGTAGAGGTGAGGGTGGTACATGGACCTTGTCCCCATAAATTTGGCATTTATGACATTTCTTGGCATAATAAATGCAATCTCTTTCCATGGTAGACCAATAATACCTGAATCTCATGATTTGCCTAGCCATTCTGAAACCATTGGCATGTGTTCTGCAGACACCCTCATGGACCTCTTCCAGGATTTGCTTAGCCTCGGGGGCGTCTACACACCTCAGTAGTACTTGATCTCTTCTTCTTTTATACAAGATCTCCCCGTCTAAGACATGCTCACAAGCTAGTCTTCTCAAAGTCTTCTTATCGTTCTCGGTCGCTTGTTCAGGATATTCACGACTTCTCACATATCGCAATATGTCTTGGTACCAGGGGTGATCATTTTTTTCTTATTCCCCTATATTGTAATAATGAGCGAGGGCCTCGTAGATACTCATTTGAATGGGTTTGACATCCTCTTGCTTGTTCGCTTTAATCATGGAAGCCAAAGTAGCCAAAGCATCAGCCATTTGGTTTTCGTCTCTTGGCAGGTAACTAAAAGTGATGTCATCGAACTCCTTGATCAATCCTTGGACCAATCTTTTGTAGTCAATCAGCTTGGGGTCCCTTGTCTCCCATTCCCCTTTGAGTTGATAAATTACCAGTGCAGAATCTCCATATACCTCCAGTATCCTAATGTTGTGTTCCATAGCGGAGCGGATACCCATGATACAAGCTTCGTATTCTGCCATATTATTTGTACAATCAAAATCCAATTTAGAAGTAAATGGATAATGATCTCCGTTTGGGGATACCAGAACTGCCCCAATTCCATTGCCCACAGCATTTGATGCCCCGTCAAAGTTTAGTTTCCAAGGACGATCCTCTGGGGTACCTTCTTCGGTGGTTGCCACATACATTAGGTCTTCGTTAGGAAAATCGAAGTCCAAAGGCTCGTAATCCTCCAGAGCTCTACTGGCTAGAAAGTCTGCTATTGCACTCCCTTTTACTGCCTTCTGGTTCACATAAACTATGTCAAATTCAGAAAGAAAAATTTGCCATCTGGCCATCATTCCATTCAAAGCAGTTGACTCCATCATATACTTTAGAGGGTCTAGCTTCGAGATGAGCCAAGTCGTATGATACAACATATACTGCCTCAATCTCTGAGTTGTCCAGATCAAGGCACAACACAGTTTCTCGATTGGTGAATACCTTGTCTCACATTCAGTGAACTTTTTGCTAAGGTAGTATATGGCATTTTCTTTCTTTCCTGACTCATCGTGTTGGCCGAGCACACATCCCATTGAATTATCAAGTACTTTCAAATATAGGATTAGTGGCTTATCCAGATTAGGTGGCGTCAGCACTGGGCATTGGACAGGTATTGCTTCACTTTGTCAAAGGTCTTCTGGCATTCATCATCCCACACTCCTGGATTATGTTTCTTAAGAAGATAGAATATGGGGTCACATTTCTCAGTTAGTTGTGAAATGAACCGGGCAATGTAATTTAATCTTCCTAAGAAACCTCGAACTTATTTTTGAGTGCGTGGCGGAGGCAATTCTTGTATAGCTTTGACTTTATCTGGATCAATCTCAATCCCCTTTCACTGACTATGAATCCTAGCAGTTTCTCTGACCTGGCTCTGAAGGTGCATTTTGCTAGGTTGAGCTTTAGCTGGAATCTCCTCAACCTCAAGAATAATTTCCTCAAGACTTGCACATGCTCCTTTTCAGTTCGGGATTTGGCGATCATATCGTCGACATAGACTTCAATTTCTTGGTGCATCATATCATGGAATAGGGTTACCATGGCTCTCTGATATGTCGCTCCCGCATTTTTTAGTCCGAATGGTATTACATTATAGCAAAACATTCCCCACATGGTTACAAATGTGGTCTTATCCATGTCTTCAGGATGCATCTTTATCTGGTTATATCCTGAAAAGCCATCCATGAAGGAGAATAGTGAATAACCCGCCGTATTATCCACTAAGGTGCCGATGTGAGGCAACGGGAAATTGTCTTTTGGGCTAGCCTTATTTAGATCCATGTAGTCTACACACATTCGTACTTTCCTATCTTTATTAGGGACGGGGACGATATTGGCTACCCATTCCGAGTATTTAACCACTTGCAAGAAACCCGCGTCAAATTACTTCTTGACCTCTTCTTTTATTTTCAGTAGAACGTCTGGTCTCATCCTTCGAAGTTTCTGTTGGACTGGCTTGTACTCCTCTTTTATGGGCAATCGATGTACCACGATATCAGTGCTTAAACAGGGCATATCTTGGTACGACCACGCGAAGACATCCTTAAATTCTTGGAGTAACTCAATGAGGTCTCGTTTTGTTTCTGTGGTAATACAAGCTCCAATCTTCACTTTTTTCTTCTCTTGTTCATTTCCCAGGTTCACTATTTCCACTGACTCTGTGTGAGGTAGGATCTGTTTCTCTTCTTGCTCCACCATCTTTAACAGTTCAGGAGATAGGTCACAACCTTGGCCATCTTCCAAATCCTGAAAATCTTCCATACCCATGTCTTGCTCAAAAGGACGTTCTGAGTCATTGGTAGCGTTACTCAGATCATTGATATTTGGGGACCTGTTATGGAGATGAATAAAGGTCCGTAGAACAAAAGAATCTAAGCATATTTATTGTCATGGTATGATTATGAATGAATAATGGAAATATTTAAAAGAATATTTAAAGAATAAAAGAATAATCATGATGATGAATGCAATAGAAATAATAAAAGAAGATTTGCTCAAAAGGTAGCGAAGATGCATTTCATTGAAAAGAACAATTTTAGACATAAGCCATGCTTCACAAACGGGAATCTTATTGCTTCTATACTTAGAGCAACAAGTGTATTTCGAATATTACTCTAAACAAGTTCTACAAGCTACAGAATTTCCTCTGCGGTCCAGTTGTTTAGAACACTGCCAGGCTCATAGGGGCGGATGTCATTCCAACTTTCCTCTTCAGTTTTTCCTTCGGATATAGCATTGATGTGCATGTTTCCCCATGTTCCTTCCGCGGTTCCTTTATTTGGTGTTCCTCGTTCTGAGTGAATACTCCCGCCTGATACAAAGGTTCTGGATATGTGGGGAATCATCATTGGTTCCCATTTAATCTCATCCCCACTCAACCGTGCTTTCCTTCTTTCTTGTTTTTTTCTCTAACTCTTTCCTCATTTGTCTTGTATCCAGCTTGAATCCTAAGTCGAAGAGGTCTCATTTTTCTTTTAACTTTGGGGCCTCGATCTTTCTTTGGAGGCACCTTCCAAGCCTTTTCCCGGGTAAGGCTCCTTTCCCGACTATCAGTTGCAAACCCATTTTTGTAGTTTTGGATATTTGAGGCACTGGGATCTTGTTCCCCTCGATGATGAACGTTGCATTAACAAATTCAAAGGAGCGGAAGGAACACTCCGTTGCTTCGTCGTTAGCCTCTATATATGGCGTACCATTAGTTACAGTCGCGATGATGTCCTCTTCAGCATTTATCGTCACCAGACGACCTTCTATAACTAATTTCAACTTTTGGTGTAGCGACGAGGGTACTGCTCCTGCTGAGTGTATCCAAGGTCTCCCTAGTAAACAATTATAGGAAGGCCTGATATCCATTACTATGAAGTCTACTTCATACGTGCTTGGGCCAATTAACAAGGGTACTTCGATCCTTCCCATTACCTTTCTCTCAGTTCCATCGAGTGCCCTCACTACATTGTGGCAGGCTTTCATGTGAGAGCTATCTATGGGTAACCGATTCAGCGTCGATAGTGGCAAGACATTGAGTGCCGATCCATTGTCGACCAGTGCTCCTGGTAATGTATACCCTTTGCAACGTGTGGTGTTGTGAAGGGCTTTAGTAGAGCCCATACCCCCCGGCGGAATCTCGTCATCGTTGAATAAAATGAAATTATCCACACTTATATTGTTAATCAGGCGATCCAGCTTGTTAATAGAAATGTCATTAGCAACATAGGTTTCATTTAGTACTTTCATCAGCGCGTTGCGATGCCCCTCCGAGCTCAAGAGTAAGTCTAGCACAGATATGTGAGCCAGTTGTTTATACAGTTGCTCCACAACACTGTACTCACTGTGCTTTAAGAATTTTAAGAATTCTTTAGCCTCTTCTTCCTTTATTGGCTCATTTATAGGCGATTCTTGTTTGGTCGCCTTTTTCTTCTTTTGTTCGCCGGTCAAGGCTTTCTCCTTTATGGGCTCTATTCGTGCGTTTGCTGCATCGTAGCGCTTTCCACTGTGCATATAAGAATCAACCTCTTGATCTCCCTTTGAAATGCTGAACGAACTCACCTCCCCAGAAATTTATCACATTGCAGTCATAGTTCCAGAGGACCTTCTTGTTATCTTTATAAGAAAAAACCGCAGGCCTCTGAATCACAAGCTTTGGTGTTATCTTCACTCCGACTTCATCATTCTTTGGTCGTGAGATGACGACCAATGGGTAGCTAATTTTTGAGACCGTTGCTGTTGATTCTTGTTCCAACGCGTAGATGTCTTCTTCTTCTTGGCTTTTATCAACTTCATAAAACTCCACCCTTTTATTGTCCATCAGCCCTTAGACTAGAGTTCTGAACTCGATACAATTTTAGATCTCGTGCCCATCTATGTCATGAAACTCGCAGCCGTTTCTCATTTCTTTACATTCTCCCACAGTTAATCCTCTCTTTATCATTTCCTTCCAGACCCATCTCATCGGCGTTTTCACTTCCGCAACATTCGCTTTAACCTTTTTCCTTGCATCTTCGCTTATCATATTTACCCCACTGTTAGCATGATTAGGTAGTGGGTGTTCTGCGCTGGGGGCATCGTCAAATTTCACAATGCCCATTTGGATGAATTTTTCTACTAACTTCTTGAAGGCGAGGCAATGCTCTATTGAATGTCCCACGATCCCCGCATGGTACTCGTATTGTGCTTTTGCTTCGTACCATTTAGGGTATGGATGTTGCAGGGGCTTTAAGTAATGTGGGGAAATAACATGAGCGTCGAACAAGTTCTGGTACAATTCCCTGTATATCATTGGGATCAGCGTAAATTGGATTTTCTCCGTATTCTGCTTTGTATTTGTTTCCTGTCTCGGGGGGCCTTGATGGCCAGTAGTTAATGTCTTTGGCTGGCTTACATTAATGGATTTTGAATAACCTTTGTTGTAAGTGCTTACATTGCTCACTTCGTTGTCCCTTTTCCTCAGGGCCGGTCTCTTGGTGCTTTCCCCCGCGTCTATCTTTCCGCTCCTGATTGCGTTTTCTATCATCTCTCCAGACATCACTATGTCTGAAAAGCTCTTAGTAGCGCCTCCCAGCATGTGGTTGATGAAGGGAGCCTTCAGAGTGTTGATAAAAAGCATAGTCGTTTCCTTTTCTAGAAAGGGGGGTTGGACTTGTGTAGCTACCTCTCTCCACCTCTGGGTATACTGTCTAAAGCTCTCACTCGACTTTTTCTCCATGTTTTGTAATGTAATTCTGTCTGGAGCTATGTCCGTTACATGGCTATAGTACTTCATGCAGGCCTGTGCCAGGTCCTTCCATGTTTTAATCTGGGCGCGACTGAGCTGATTGTACCATTTGGCCGCAGATCCGGCCAGACTGTCCTGAAAATAGTGAATCAGCAATTGATCATTATTAACATGTCCCACCATCCGTCGGCAGAACATCGTGATGTGCGCTTCAGGACAGCTTGTCCCATTATACTTTTCAAAGTCCGGAGTTTTAAACTTTGGCGAAAGTATCAAGTCCGGGACCAAACTTAAGTCATTAGCATCTACCCCGTAACGGTAGTCAGCAGTCTCCATTGCTTTGAACTTCTCTTCTAACCACTTGCAACGGTCCTCGAGTTGTCTTGGCAGGTCCACTCTTGCCTTGTTCATTTCTACCATTTCATCGAGATCGGGGACCACAGGGTTAGCTAGACTTTCCCTTGGGTTAGAACCCGAGCCTGTCGGAAGGTGCGCAGGTGTCGCAATACCGGCCTGATACTGAGGCCTGATGGTAACATGCGTCCTTTAGGGGTACGTATCTGGTTGTGCTTGGGTATTTGGCAGGGTAAAACCTGGAGGGTAGACAGGGTCGTCATTATCATTTCCCAAACTAACAGCAGTGCCCTTTCCTTTTTTCACGTTCTTTATCCAGCAACTGTGCCAGCTGACTTATCATACTATTTTGGGATTCTTACATCCGATCCATCATGTCTTGTTGTATTTTGGCTAATTGATCGTGCATTTGCTCTTGTAATTGATCTTGCATGTCCATTTGCATCTGTTCTAGTCTTTCCATTCTTTGGTCTATAGCTTTGGTTTTTCTTCGTGTACCGTAACGATGTTCCAGGGTAACTGCCCTAATTTTAAGGTCTCTTTGTGAGATTTAATGCACATGATGCAATGTAATGCTGATGCATGAAATGTATGCAACAAAAGGTATTGATTCTGATTCAATTTCATTAAGATAACTTTTCTAGAAAATAAATTTCTTTACATAAAACGGATTACATATAAGGCCTTGCCCTAATACTTAATGCCTTGACTTTCTTAAGAAGCCAAGCTAACTCTTGGCCTCGCTCTGACTCTGACTCGTACTTTAAAGTTAGCACATCAGCCTGGACTGCTAAAATTTGTAATTGATCCGCCACCTCTCGCACCTGAGCAACGGCTTCGCCCATAACGTAATCTCGGTCTCTGACTTGACTTTGAGAGTGATGAAGCTATTCTTTCCAACGCTCCTCATTGACTTTAAGAAGTTCCACCCGAAGCTCACAGCCATGTAAAGCAGACTCTAGCTCTTCGATTCTTCCTTTCATTTCTTCAATTTTGCTCAGACTAGCCTTTAATTCAGCTATAGAATTACGGCTACGATACTGATACAATGATCTTTCTAACTCTGACACCCGAGTTTTTAGTTCCTCTTTCTCGTTCTGACTTTCTACCAAACTTCTTTTCAGAGTATCCTCTCAAACTTGAGTATCTCGGAGTTTTCTTTCCCATTGATTGGCTCTGTTCTTTTCTTCTTTAATTTCTTAACGCCATTGCTCTGACGTTTTTCCCAGTCCAGCTGTTTTCATTGACCTTCGTAGCTTTTTATAGTCTATTTTCAAACTGTCTAGATCCTCTTCAGCCTTATTCTTCCCCATTCTCAGCTTCTCGGGTTCTAGTTTTTGAATGTCAACATCCAATCCCAGCTGCATTTTCTCTTCTTCTAATTGCTCTATCTTTTTCCCTAATTCCAAACTCTTCTTCTCAAAGTCTTGCTTGATGATTTCTAGCTCCGATGGGATCACCTACAAGTGTTCTTCTACTGATCGGGTGTTTTCTTAGCCTGACATAGGGATGTTGTCGTTGACTCTTTGACTCTACCACCGGTCGTATTCAAGAGTTGTCATCGGGTTAGCAGCAAGCCTCTTCGTTCTACGAGTTTGTTTCCAGGCGCTCGATATTTCACGAACTCTCTTTTTGTAATTATCTCATTTATATTCAAACTCGCAATGGATTAATCCTTGTGTTGCTGGCGTAAACTGCCTCGATCGGTGTTGTCTTAACACGAGGAGAGGGGCATACCCGACAGCTCCCCATATTCCAAGCAGGGGAACCCAATCGAAATCCCCGCACCGATATAGGATCTCGTCAGGAACCATCCAAGGGGCTCTCCATTCTACATCTTCTTCTTACAGATTTTGCAGAATCATCATCCCGTTTTCTTTCGTAATATCGTCCCGTCTTGGCGTGGCTACTAACTCATTCAGCGGAGAATAGTTCTCGGAGAAGATTCGATATGATACATTTTCCACTTTCCAAAAATGACTGTGAAACCATACTAGTAAGAGTTGCACGCAACCGATGAATCTCCCTTCGCCCGCTCTCCGACACGCGCTTAGGGACCTGAAGGTTTCGGCTAGAATTGCAGGAACGGGCTTGATCCCTCTATCCAGTCTGTCAAATAAATCAGAAACTGCCTCGTCCACATGCCCTAGGGCTTTGAGGAATATGACCAGTCCATAAATGCTCAAAGCGAAAACGTCGACCCTTTTCTTCACATCAGGATGTGTTCTGATCAAATCCCTTAAATTTCTCCAAGGGATGCACTTACAATCTCCTTTTTGTTTTATCCGGGTTGTAACCCACTGATCGCTCATCTCCGTAATATTCATCAGCTTTTTTAAGAATGTGGGGACATTAATAGCTCTCACATAAGCCTTGTCAGTTTGAATCTTTGGGCAACGGAGCAAAGCTGTGTACTCTTCTATGGTAGGTACCAAATCCACTTTCCCGAAAGTAAAACAACTATAAGCAGGGTTCCAAAACTGGGCTATAGCTCAGAATAGGTGCTGGTCTACCTTGATATCAAGCAGATAAGGTAAATCACCATAATGACAGTAGAATAGTTACTTGACCCCGTCGTCCCATTGACTCCATATTTCTTTCATCTCTTGAAGATTATTTTGGGTTACGCTGATGCGTGTGAAGTCCCACAACTCTGACATATACCCTTCTGTAATACTATCACCTCTCTCTTGCTGCATTGCCTCGGCCCATATTCGGACGGCCGCATTTTCCATGACAAGCTATCTATTTAGCAACCGAATATGAATCAACACCTTTTTTGATGAATATGCCATGCAATCAAAATAAAAATGAAGCAAGTCAGTATTTCATACACAGTAAGCAGAGAATAAAATATCTGGTCGGGTAACCACTAGGGTTTGGCGTAGCTCTACCTAGGGTGGCTCTTAAAGTTTGCTATATGAGGTTCGGTTCTAGAGTAAGGGTACCTGAACAGCCAAATTCCTCGATCCTCACCCATTATAGGCTCATATGGACCGAGTTCAGTTCAGGGGAATACATTTCCCTATGGCTGCACAGAGATGAAAATCTCACGAAGACATAGGTACGAATGTATCCCAAAAGCGATCCACTATCCTGCATGGAGGTGAAGACCTCACGAAGGAATAGTTTCTCACTCCCACTTAAAGGGTACAATCGAGCGATCATGCAATGCAATGTGCAGAGACATATTAAAAAAAATCAAAGCAGAAAGTGAACCAAAGTGATAGAAGTTATAACAGAGATGAATGACATGTAACAGAAGGATCGTATATTTAAAACAAGTTTTCAATTTTCGACAAAAAGACAAAAAGTAATCAACTAAAGGCTTGACTCTTTCATTTGAACTCCCCAGTGGAGTCGTCAAGCTGTCGTAACCATTTTTTTTGTAAAAACGGGAAATCGACTAGGGTTTTGGAAACGAAGAAAAAAAATGGGAGTCACCACCAACCCTTTTTGTTGAGGTGTGATCGGGTCACCTCAAAAAGTGGTTGTTTTAAATAAACGGTTTGATTTATCAAAACAACAATTTTGGTCTACGGAAATCAGGAAAGCAGGTTCGCGAGTCAGTTACGCACGAGGAAGGATTAGCACCCTCGATACGCCCAAAATTGGTACCTAGTTGATTAATTAACGTTTTAGTGTCAAAGATTTGAGAAACTGGTAGGAATTTAAAGATACGATCTCTTTTTTATGATGATGCTAAAAAATCGTTTGGATAATTTGAAACGCGTCATGTGAAAGGTCGCCGCATATAAGGTAAAATGTCATATCCAATACATTAGGATCCAACACTTCGACCTTTGAGGCTAAACTTGCCTTTTATTCGAAACCCATTTTAATTGAAAGGGTGTTCAGTTACTTAGAATGAACGAGAAAACCAAAAACCCAACACGTTAGGGCACTACTTCTCGAATTTCTAAATACAGAACAGTGCCTTGGTTTAGAAAATCTTATCTCGAAATAACAAAACATCACGTCCAATGCATTAGGACACGATATCTCAAAATTTCGGGAATAAGCTTTTTATCTAAAACTTACGTATATGTTTTAAAAAGGATATTTGGTTATTTAGATTAAATGAGAAAAATCGAAACCCAATACGTTAGGGCACGATCTCTCGAATTTCTAAATACGGAATATTGCCTTTGTGAAAGAAATCAATTTTGTGTCGGGCGAAAGTTGATGTAATGCAAGTTTATAATGAAATGTAAAAACAAATTATGATACGGATGTGAGTAGCAAAATGGAAATAAATGCGTTAGTACGAATGATAACATAAAGAGTGAAAACAAAATAGAATAAAATGAACGAGTCAAAATTGAAATAATGAAAAATAAAAGTAAGAAAGTAATAAAAGAATAATGATTATAAGTATGAATACGAAATGAAAATATAATTGTAATAGTAACGATAATAAAAATAAATAGTAATAATAGTAACAACGAAATAATAATATAATAATGGAAGTAATAATTACATAATAATAATAATAAAAGAAAATAGTGACAATAATATGTTAACATATGTATTAATAATGATAACAATAATAGCTTAAATAAAAAATAATAATACATTAATAAGAAAAATGATGATAATAATATAGAGGTATTAAATTAATTAGCTTTAGCAATAAATAGCAAATATAATAGTAATAATAAAGATATTAAGTAATAAGGTAATAATAATAATAAGGTAATAATAAAAATAATAGTAATAAAATGGAAATAATGATATTTTAATGAAAAAACAATAATATTAATAATATTAATAATAAATATAATAACATAGTAAATATAATAATAAAAATAAAAATAATAGTAATAATAACGCGAGACAATATATTTATAATGATAAAAATGACAATAATACTAATAATAATAATAAATGATAATGATAATAAACAGGTAATAGTAAAATAAATAAAATGATAATGATATAAATGATGATAATGATAGATACTAATAATAATAAACAAAATAATAGTAAAACAAATTAAAATAATAATAATATGAATAATAATAAATATAATGTAGGGATATTAAATAATAATAATAATTAAATTAATAATATAATCAAAATAATCAAAAGAGGGACTAAATTTGGACTTAAAACAAAGTTTCGGGGTAAATTTTAAAAATATAAAGAGGGAAGGTCCTAATTGCAATGCGCTAAAGAAGTGGAGGGACTGAAGAGGTAATAAACCCCTCTGGCCAAAACGCGCAGCAACAAGGGGGACCAAATTGCGAACCGGAGTAAATTGTAGGGTCCAATTCAAAAGAAATAAAAACTTAATTGCGAATAAATAAAAATGCGGAAGGACCAAATGGGCAATTAGCCCCATAAGCAAAAACACGCGGATCCTCCGGGCGAGTCGGGTCGGTGCGCGGGTTAGGCCTTGAAACGACGTCGTTTAGGGGCTTTTGGACGCCGGCCAAAACGACGTCGTTTTAAATGGCTATATGAGCTAAATTTTTGCAAAAAATTTCATTTTTCTCCTGTTTTTTTTTTTAAAAAACTAATCCTCTATTTTTTTTCTCTCTACAGGTCTAGGAATCCGGCGCCGGACCGTCGTGACGGCCACCGATCAACGGCGACGGCTCCGCCGTCCACGGCGGCCGGAAAAGGTAAAAAATTTACTTTTTTTCTTTTTTTTAAATAATATAGTAATATATATACTGAGAAGAAGAAAAAAGAAACAACTTTCGAAATAAAAGATCACCTTTTTTCTCTCTGTTTTGGGGTTTTCAGTTGTCCGTTTAGTGCTATTTTTTGTGTTTTTGAATGTTTTGAATCTCTGTCTATTGCTTCTATTGATGATCGAAAGAAAAAAAAGGGTCCTTTTACAAAGAAATTAATCGGCTTTTATAGCCCGAATTTTTATATTCATTAAGCTTTCTGTCTTGTCTCTTTTAATGCCTTGCAGGTGCAAGTGGCGGTGGCCGGTGCAGATGGGACGGTGGCCGGTGGTGTCAGAATGTCAGGGGTCAGAAGCCAGACCTAGGTGCGGCGCCTAGGGTTTCTTTGCTGTCCCTTTTTTTTATTTGTTTGGGCTAGGGTTTTAATTTAGTTGGGTTAATTTTGTAATTGGGCCCTGGGCATGGAAATTGGGCTTGTACAATTATTGTTAGGTTAAACTTAAGGGCGTAGCTAGGGCTGGCAGGGTCACCTTAAAATGAAAATTTCTTTCATCCAATTCCTTTAATTTTTAAAATAGTAAAGTTAAAATTGCACTTTGCCCTTCCTAAAACTAATAGAATTTTTATTTAATCTTTTAGAAATTATAAAGATATAAGTTATTAAAATAGTGAAATTGTATTTGTACCATCGTAAAAATCACAATTTAATTTTGGCCTCGTAATAAATTTTCTTGTTTCGCCCCTAGTTAAACAACATTGGTAATCACTTAACTATTAATAAGTTTCTTTTTTGATCACCTAACTATCAAAAGTTACAAAATGATTACCCTATTATCTGATTTTTTTTTTCTTTTTTGTCGGAAAAATGATGTGTCATCTTTTAAAATTACCATAACAGCGACTTTAACCAACATTTATACATTGTGTTAATTCAATCTTAATTTTTTATAAAATCCACTCTTAATGTTTACTCATTACCTAATTTATCCTATTTTTACATGAAAATACAATCCAATACATGATAAGTAAATTAGAAATAAAAACAAAAAAGGTTGTTTTTTTTTTAATTTGCTTATTATTAAATTACATAATAGTCAAACACATTGTTATCCATATACTTTAAATGGTTGAGAACTTGATATCTCTCAATAATAATTAATTAATTAATTTTTTGTTAGCTTGAGTTGGTTGTCATTGATGAAACAAATTATGATCTTGGGTTTCTAGGAATTTCCTTTTTTGGTATACTTTTGATCAAATTTAGATGATAAATTTATTTTTTCAGCTTTTTAGGTAAAAGAGTCACGAAGAAAAGCAAGACTGTAAAAAAAATCAAATTATACAATGTGCAAATGTTGAGGGTTAATTTTTTTTTAAAATCAATACCAAATTGATACAATGTATAAGTGTTTCAAGGTTACAGTTGCTATCATGCAAATTTCAAAAGCTGGCATGTTATCTTTTCGTTAGTCATTTAACAATAGATGATCAAAAAAGAAAAAAATTGAATAGTTAAGTGATCATTTTGTAACTTTTCATAGTTGGGTGACCAAAAAAGAACTTAAAAATTACTTATAGTCCCTCCTCAATCCTTAAATAGGAAGATAATGCGTTTCAGTATACTCGAACTCACATCCTCCTATATTGATAATAATATCAATGTCAATCAAGTTAAAACTCAATCAACTTTGAATTAATTGTTTTTTACTATAATTAAAGTTATAATATGTTCCAAATCCTTTTATATTTGGAATTTAGTTATCATGTTTTTACTTTCAAGAATTTAGTCATTCTATTTTTTGAATTTCAAATTTAGGTTTAATTGTTAACATCGTTTAAATTTTTTTTGTTAAATTATTTTGTGTGACATTCTAAAAATTTTAAAAAATTACTCACTCGATACTTATGTGAAAAAAAATAGTATTGAATGCACTTAAATTTAACTAGTGATATTATAAATCTTGTATAATAATATTATTAATATTAGAAAAACCATGTACACGTCATAAAAAGGAAGGCCTATATGTGTAGAGTGAAGTTCCATATTACAACAAAATTATCGTAAAACAAAAATGTTTGCTTTTCTAAATATAGATATGCTACATTTAATTAATCCAATTTGCTAATTTTTTTTTATTGAATTTCTTGCTAAAAACTGGTTTTTTTAGTTTTGGGTTTTGAAGATTTATCCATACATTGCAAGTGCATTAGTGAATGAATGAGAATGGGGTGCCTATGTTTAATTTAAACTACCTCATCAATATCCCATGTTTAATTCTTGTCATTTACAGCATTAGCATTAGCATTAGCCTTAGCAATAGCCTTTGCCTGAGCCTTGGTTTTAGCAGTTTGGAGGATTTGATCAAAGGCTGATTTAGCTTCAGGGGACCAAAGTTTTTCTCCCTGTGGATAAAGCCTGGTCTTGACTTCATCAGGATTTATTATTCCATCATCAGCCATTTTCATGAAGGTGCTTACCAGCATTGATTGATAAAATTGTTCTTGCTGTTGAGGGGAAAGTTTGATTGATTGCACGTCGTCGAGATCCCCACTTTCAAAGGCTTCTTTGATCTCTTCCTTAAGCCTATTTGCTTGATCAGGTGTGAGTTCTAGATTTTCCAATGAAGTAGCCATTTCCCTCAAACTATCGGTATGATCGCCTGCAACGTTGAACCCAGGTTTGGGCTTGAAATCTTGGGTTTCTTGTCCTACCACGAATTGGATTGAGAGAATCAATGTCAATGAGAATACTACAAAAGCAATCTTCCCCATTTTTATTTTTATTTTTATTTTTATTTTTAAAGCTTAAGATAAGAAGTTTTTTTTAAAAATGGCTAATGATGCTTAACTATGGAAATGAGATGAAATTTAAGGAGTATTTAAGATGAGGTATTTGCGGCTGGTTGATTGGCCTGGTGTCTGATGGCCATACACGAGTAAGACAAAGGTAGCTTCTCTCAACATTTTTAAGCCATATTTTTCTCTATGATTGGTGTTTTTCAATTATCTCCTTTTGTTTTATTTCATGATGTTGCAAGCAATCGAAAGAGTGTTATAAAGAAAAATGTTTCAAATTGTATACTTATTTTAGGCATTCACAGTTTACAAAATTTTGTTGATAAATTGTATAAAAAAATAAACATTTTTTTATCAACAGTGAAAATTGTAAATTCCTTAAACGAAATTATTATGATAATCGCAAGTGGTGTCCTAAAATATGAGAGAAAGGAGCTCTTGTGACTCTTTATGCTGAGAGAGAATGAAGGAGTCCCCTTTTAAGTCATAAGGGGTGGCTTGTATAGATAGCATTTCCATGTATTAGTAGTCATGTAACACTTTTGGCAAGATCATCTTTGAGGTTGACCAAGCAAGATCTTTGTGCATTATGATCGACCTAATGAGACTTTTTAAGTGCAATGGAGACGTAAAACAATCGCTTTAAGAGAATTGTGTCAATAGCGTGTTATAAAATAAAGAACAAAAATAAAATAAAAGGAACAAGAGATGTGTGAATGAAGAGAAGTATGTAAGTTTTTTATTCATCAATAGAACATTTTTAATACTTCTTCAAAGTCTATATTTATAAATATCAAAAGTAAGAATGATATAAAATTGACATTATAGCCCCAAGGTATATCAAGATTCTTATCTTACTTAGCATCCATTTTATAACAAAAAGATTTATAACAAATAACACTTTCTTCTGATTTTTCAATTTGAATACAAGTGCTCTTTATTTCTCCTTTTTTAGACTATTGTTTTTTTTTTTAATTTTCCTTTGAAGCAAAATAAAAACATGCTTTGTCAACTCTCTCACAAATGCAAGTCACAAGATGATATCATTAAACACTATGTTAAGGCAATTATGTGAACAATGACTTGCATAGTGTCAAAGCAGTGCTCGCTGCTCTTAAGCACTACGCAAGTCACATAACTTACCTTATTTAGAGATTGACAATCTTTTGAAACAAAATCTTTAGGTTGTAATTCTTGTTGATATTTTAGACGTGTAGTAGCCCATCTTTGAAGATCGATCCATTTGGATCAACATATCTTGAAGCTTACATCGGGCCAATAAATCTAATCCCTTGAAATAAGGAGATTGGATAAAAACTAAATTGAAGACTTACCTCTAATATTTCCACAATATCTTGGATTTATTAATATTGTAATTGTAACGCCCTCAACCCGACCCGATTCACCAGATCTGGATCTTAGGTGTTACTAGACGTACAAAACTTTTAACAAAAATAATTTACAATTTATCAATTATTTTAAATATGTTATTTGAAGTCCAAAATAAAACGTGACATTTGAAAACGTAAAATGAGATATGTATTTAACACCTTATTACAACACATTTGATTTGGATCTTTACAAGTTTCAAATTTAATCAGGACAAACTTAAAAGCAAATTTCACGACTGTGCCACAATCCTCTGTATGCATAATAGCCCAATCTGCCACCAGCTTGGTGTACTCCTGGCATTGTCCGTCCAGGAAAAGCCTCTTCTCATCAAACCTGAAAGAAATAATAATCTTGTAAGTATAGAAGTACTTAGCGAGCTCATTAACCATACCTTGATGAAGTCTTCATAATATTCTAGGACTTTCCATGAGTCAAATTCTACTCTGCATCATTTACTATAGCAGGTATCATATGATCTTATCACTCTCTTATACACCAATTATCATACCCTTGTTATACTTAATCTTCTATATCTTGTTAACTAGGGGATCCTTCCAGTCAATTCATGAATCTCTTATTTCAAACAATTGCTTACTAACATTATCTTAGGCGGGTACATATACATGGCGAATATTTATGCCAAATTTTGTACCAGTGCTTCACACTCAGACCTTCCGTGATCTAATTCTGTGCATTTATCCATACTAATAATTCACTGCATATAACATCCAGATGAGCTTCATATCATGCTTTAACAAAATCTCATAATTCAAAACAGCATTTACTCAAATTCAGAATGAATTTGGAAGAAGATGTGATACCCCTTATTTTCATACTTACAGATCATCATAACAGACACGCTTCTTGACATACAGATATACATCTCTTCTTTTCATGGAAATCCCTTAAGACTTTATTCAACTCTTATTCCAGAGCATATCAACTCATTATCTTGGTTATACATATTACAGAACTACTAGAATTTACTCATATCTTACCATAGAGACAAGCATTTAAATTTGTAGCTTAGCAAATATTCCTAACAGTTCACGCCATATAGACTTAGCAAAAGACACCATATGTAACAGCCCGATTTTGGGGCTAGTCGGAACAGTGGTTTCGGGACCACTAATCTGAGGTTGAAGAAAATTATTTCTAATACTTTTTTATGTGTTATAGCATGATTATAAGGATGCATGAAAATTTTGGTACTTTAATTTTAGCGATTGTATGCTTAATTGCGAAAAAAAGGACTAAATCGCATAAAGTGCGAAAGTTTTATTTTACAAGCTAGAGGTGTCTAATAGCTATAGAATATTAAATTGGAGGCCCTTAATGTGTAATTAGGCCACTAGGGAAGTGGTGGCCGGCCATAGGGACAAAAATATTAAATGGGTCAATGGTTAGGTGAGTTTTGGTGACTTAATGAATAAAATAAGAGAAAAATAAAGAAAGAAAAGATATCATCTTTTCTCATTCTCCCTACCACCAAAAATTTCAGCAAGAGAAGGGGTTTAGAAGCTTGAAAATTTTTAGCCATTTCAATCTTTACAAGTAAGTGATCTTGGTGGTTTTTATTGATAATTTTTGTACTTTTGGAACCCCTAAAGCTTAAGCTAGCTAAAGAGGGGACTATTTTGCAAAATGGTTGAAAGTTTAGGGATTTTTCATGAGAGTGCTTATGTTGTTTGCTGAGTTTTAAGGGAAGAAAATGAATCTTGGGTGTTAAATACACAATTGTTGTGAAAGGTGTTTCCATGAAATCACCAAAATGAGACTTATTTGTAAAGGTTGTAATTGAGTAGTAAATGCATGAAATGATTGGTACTGTGAATTGTTGTAAGAGTAAAAAATGTTCAGCTAGGCTTTTTTAATGAGAAAATGTGATGAAAAATGATTTACGAGCCTAGGGGCAAAATTGTAATTTTGCCAAAGTATAAGGGCAAAACGATCATTTTTGCCTAAGTAGAAATTTTGAAGTGTCATGATTTATGTAGTGATTAATTGAGTAAATTTTATTATTTTAGATCAAGAAGAACGCGGAAACAACCTTGACTGGGGAAAAGGCAAGGTTATGGATTAAGCCGCAAATTAACATATTTTGCACCGAGATAAGTTTATGTGTAAACGATACATCCTTAATACATATGTTTTTACCTATTGATGCATAGTATGGATGTAAATACTTATTGGTGAGATTGATTGAAAATGAAAGAAAATGAGTAATTCTCGAATGAACCTCGGAATAGAAATGTGGGTACGGATAAATATCCGTAAATATGTAATTGTTGGTGGGCTGTGTGCTATACCACCTTGTTATTTATTCACGATGGGCTATGTGCGATACCATCATATTTATTATCATTTTGGTGGGCTATGTACGATACCACCGTAATTATCATTGTTGGTGGGCTGTGTGCGATACCACCCTATTATTGATTAATAGTGGGCTGTGTGTGAAACCACCGAGTACTTTGTATCATTCTGAAGGGTTCATCGAGAAACTTGTTTAAGTAAATATTTCATGTGGCTTTGTGGTGATAAGTACAGGGCATAAGTACAAGTAAATGTGAGCAATGTATATGATATATGGTTGGGATGTGGTAAGAGTTGAGATGAGTAAGCATGATTATGAAAATGTGATTTGTTCTTACATAGTATGTAATGTTTATGATTGATTAGCATATGGTATGATGCTTATAGTTTACATATAGACTTACTAAGCTTAAAGCTTACTCCCTTTCTTTTCCCTTGTTTTATAGTGTCGAAGAGCCAGCTCGGGATACGGAGATAAGCAAAGGATCACCCACGCTATCAGTACATCTTGGTATATTTAGACTTAGCATTTTGAGTATGGCATGTTTAGGGACTAGACTTAGTGAAATGTCATATTGTTTTGGCCAAATGTTTTGCCTCATTCAAAGATGAACACTTTTGTAAAAGGCCATAGTTGGTGGCTCTTTCTTGTTAATCTATGAAAAGATAAGGTTATTCATGAATGTGCAAGATGCATGATTGGTTTGCTTAGTTTAAATATGCATGAATGGGTTGAAGGTTTGATGTGAATTATGTTTGTATGAGTTGGGGTGATAAAAAGAGCTTGGCAAATAGCCTTGTTCTTGTCCACACGGGTAGACATACGGGCGTGTGTCTAGACCGTGTGTGACACACGATCAACCCCATGGGCGTTTGGTTAGGCTATGTGTCCCCTTGCATGCTAGATTTTCAAGTCAGTATGCTCAGTAGTAAACACACGGGCAGAGACACGGCCGTGTGTCTCAGCCGTGTGGAAGGCACGGCCATAGACACAGGCGTGTGCCTAGGCCGTGTGACATTTATGGAGTGATGACGTCAGAAACAGAATGCCAAGGATTTTGCACACGGGCTAAGACACAAGCGTGTCGAGGCCGTGTGAGGGACACGGGCCAGGGACACGGGCGTGTGTCCAGCCGTGTGAAAACTCCTGTAAGTTCGAATTGAAAAATAATTCCACACGGGTGTGGAACACGGGCATGTGATATGCCACACGGGCGTGTCCCTTCCTCCACACGGGCGTGTGGACTGTTTAGTGAAAATTTTTCTAAGGTTTTCTAGAGGGCTTCAGAAGGGTTCGATTTGATCTCCTCTTCTTTACATCTTCGCACATCCAGACAACAATTCTTACCTGATACTCTAACATTAACTATGCGCCCGATGTACACACCAAGAGCATCAATTGGGCGGATAGGACTGCACCACTCAGACTACTTTCAGGTTACACGTCAAACTCAGGACCCGCCAAAACTAGGTGTTACAACTCTCCCCAATTAGGAAATTTCATTGCCAAAATTAATATAATCTTGGAAAATTCATTTACTCAAATAATAACAAACTGCCTATTGGCATATCATAAGAATCTTTACTTGCTCAAAATACCAACAGGTTAGCCAAAACTTAACGTTTACATCAGAATTTCAAATTTTCACAACTTACCCCGTGATAGATGTCACCATCACATTGGAGAACTTAAAAAGTCATCTTCAACTTGACTTCTCCCACAAGATTACCTCTATTTATATCCATCGTTTCAACACCCCCTTTTGTTTTTCACTTTGTTGCAACATTTGAATCCCTAATTTCAATTATCGGCTCTATCCTGGTAGACTTTGGTGGTGTATTACTACTTAGAAACAGACTGACTTAAATACATTTCAGCAGAAGCTTTAAAGAATTCTTATAACATTTTAGATTTAGAACATATTTTAGCTGCTATTTTAATAAGGTGAGAGAAATATCATCACTTTAAAAATAATATTCAATTTATAAGGCATATAAATTCAAATATGATAACTTCATAAATAGAATATATTAAATTAAAACCCAAATATTAATACTTCATTCAATTCTTATCAAAACAAAGTCTTAATATACATAAGTTCTTTATACACATCATTTTCAACATAGACTTGAGCATCATCCCCATATATCATGTATGATATAGGCACAAAACAGTCAGATCACAATCCTAATAGCTCTTTGGCGTAGTCCTTGATCAAAATTTTCCTTCAATCAGCAAGTCCTGATAAGGAAAATGATAACGGAGTAAGTTCGTATGAACTTAGTGAATTCCAAAGAGAATTCATACAATACAATACTTAGAATATTAATTGAATCTTTCTGAAAATTACACACGTTTTACACAAAGTACACCCACTAGCATAGACAAAACACAGACAGACTCATTAGGCCAACTCATCTCACTTTGACGTATATTGTACGCCAACTTAACTTAACTCATACAAATCTATCTTCATGCCAGTCACGTACCCAAAATACAAAACCAGAAGCATATCTTTCAAAAAATTTCACATTCATTCTCCCTTTAACTCCTTATATCAATTCATTCAGAATAGTGTGTTTTATCGTGATCTACCAATCGATTTGCAATATTTCTGCCCTACCGGAGGCTGCACAAATATATATCCACTTCTCCTTCATCACATATCATATTGTATCATTTCATACATATCAAAAGCTTCTGGTAGTGGCTTAAGCATGAAAATGACGCACATGAAAAAATACTTACCTTACATTGTTTACAAAGGAAAAATACTTACCTTAAAATAAAGAAACTATAGCACATGGAAGTAAGAAAGAACTCACCAGAAACTCTAACACAAGTCTATAAAGTAGGTCACTTTCCCTTATCGCTTAGACCTTCGTTATCTTCTTGAGCTAAAATAAAGATAATAAAAATATCATATCATCAATTTATCAAATCTGATTATACATGCAAGAATCACAACATTTATACCAGAATCAGGAAGTTTCCTTCCTCACACACCACTCTAATACTTATACATGCATAATGAAGATCATCAAATGATATAAAAAATAACCTAGGGTTCATCAGTAATTACCAGTAAGCTGGTACTAACGTATAAGTCAGTTGAATACTGCGAACCTTACTTCAAAGGGGTTTTTTGAACTTAAGTTTTCAAAGAGTTACAGAGAAAAATTGAGAAAGAAGAAGAAAACGTAAAGGTGTTCAGCAAAGCCACTGCTAACCTTATATACCTAAGCTCGGAGACAAGGATTAGTGGAAAAATCAAATAATTCCACTAACTCTCTTGATTCTCGTGATTAAGTGCTCTTAATTTAATTTGGGTCTTATCATCTGCAGTAATTCAGTTCCATTCTAACTAAACCTCAACTCAACTAACCAAATTACCATACTTAAAAAATAAACAAATCTAAATAGTTGTGAACTTACTAAGTTCGCCAAAAGCATCTGAGTTGGGCAGATACTAAACAGAAGAGTCCGCCAAACTATAGAATATGCCAAAACAAAGAGTTCGTCAAACGGCGCATACACACAAAATCCTATACTTAATCAAAATAAACACGTTAATTACTCACATCTATCCTCATTTTACCAAAACTTATCAAATAGTAACCAGATACAGAGACTTTGCCGGGCAGGCTATTACAATTCATCTACAGAAAATCCCCATGCACGGCTTCTTATTTGTAACTTACTACTAAATTACCTCATAGCATCCTTATTCCTAACATGCAAAGTTATCAGACTTACTAGGAAATGGAACACCTCTACATTATCCAAAAATCCTTAGCTTCCAGATCACATAAGAAAAACAACCAACAATAACCTTTAATACTTAAAGGGAAAAAACGAAAGAAGTAAAGAATTACTCTGAAGGAAAAGGAACCTCACACGAACTTTTCTCACGCATATATATAATCCACTTCTGTTTAGTAGAACTTGACAAGTGTCCTGAAATTTCAGAATATACCCTTCATAATGGCCTATAAAATCCGAAGAAAACATAAACGGAAATCTTTTCCATATGTCATCTGTCCAATCAATTTAGTTAGTTTATAACCAGATCTAGTTATTGAGACTTGCCCTTCACGGTATTTACACAAACTAAGCGTAATATACCTTTGGCGGTTACTTATACAAAGCTTACTTTTCCCTTTTTTATCAAACTCTTTCTTTTACTAAAGAACACGTCGGAGACTAAATCCTAATATACTTCTCTGGGTGGATACTCAATTCACCCAAAATATTAATTCACCAAAAGCTATAATTTGGTGAACTAACTTCCGTAGTGCGCAGAACAAACATTTTCTCATCTATGCGCCTAAAATTCAGGTTATCCAAATTTGGGGTGTGACATGCTGATTTACACTATTAGTTAGTTCAATTTGTATACAAGCTAACAATTGCAAGTTTCAACAAAATATAGTGGGAGTTGTTAGCATTTGGGAAACTAATGACTTAAAAGATGTAATGGTTTCTTATTGCTATAGATCAGATTGCTTTCTACGTTTTTTTTTCTAGATTGATTTTCTTCTTGTTCTCTGTTTTCTCTCTTTGCAAAAACACCAACACTCTTAATGTTTCAACAAACAATAGTCACTACTTCTGAGATTTTCTTTTTTTCTTTCTGAATTTAGCAATGGAATATAAATTAGAGGTTCTTTTTCATCTCATTAATGCTGGTTTTTTTAGCAATGAAGTAGGGTCTTTCACTTCGATGTCCACGTTAAGTTCATGTTCAGGAAGACAAGAATCCGGAGCAGGCCACCGTATTTGAACAGATGAAGTAGAAACTGAGTTAGCTTTGTTTTAGAAGCTCATTCATTGGCTATCTTGTACCCAGATTTTCATTTTCTCTAAAATACTGGTGTTCGACCCTTTCTTTTGACATTGTTTTTGACATATTCAAACAAGATTACAGTACAAGATAGCTCCCGAGCATAGTAGTTTAGCATACATTGAATCTTGTTTAATGTTTACTTGGGTTGCTGAAATTCATGAGCAATAGCAAATTGAACCAAAAAGTTCAGAGGAAGATGAAGATGAGCGTTTACACTTCAGGTCCTAATACGTACAAATATACAATCACAAATGGACGCTAGAAAATCGAACCATTCTCAATTACTTCATTTTCTTTATTGAGATAAAACAAATTGCTCATAATAAAATATTAAGAAATTTTCTTTTCTTGAATTACAACGAAAAAACATAAATTTAATTTTAACTTGGTCAAATGTTTTTCATATTAAGAAGGGAAAAGAAAAACATATTCCAGTTACAATGAACAAGCCCTAACTACCAAAAATCAAGCCTTCCATCTTTTTTCCAAAACAAAATGTCTATGCTTCATCTGAGCTACTACCTTCAACCTCCTCATCATCATCATCGGAGGCTCCATCTTCACCAACCGTATCACTATCAGGTACCTGGTTGGTTGCGTCACCGGTGAGTTCATTGTCACTGAAGAGATCAGTTTTAACAGGTACACTTTTCTGCTGCTGGAACAACATTACATTTGCAATGGCTTTAAGTGCAGCGCCAGCCTGATTATTATCAGCCACGGCATCCTTGTCTATCCCATGCACAGTGGGTTCATCTGACGAATCATCAGCTTCTTGTTTCGGAGGAGGAACAAAGAAGGGTATTCTACCTCTCTGCCAGTCATGAAGGATCATCTTCGCACAAGTAGTCAAATCAGGTTCTCCACCCTACATACAAGCCATTTACAATGCGCAAAATTTAATCTTACTTTATATACTACAGTTAATACTAAATGAGGATTGAAACTTTAGATTAAAAACATACCTTCAAAAGTTTACCAGTTGATTGGCATAGCTGAACTAAGAAGTCATTTTCATCTTCCCTGATAACAGCAAAACAACAAATATAGCACAAAAAAATTGCAACTTCATTGTTGTATGACTATCATCTTAAGAGTAGTAAATGGGCACAACACTAAACGAAAATGCCCCAAGGTAGGCCATCATACTTTTAGAAGGCTTTAAGACGCCTCAGATAAAAGAAAAAAGGTGGATAAAGCAATAGTTAACCTATTTTTTCACCATATGTGATTAAACAAACTGCATTTAAATCAAATATCAAACAAACAACAATGGGCTCCATACTAAGAATCTACGGAACTAATGACCACAAAGTTACTCACCAGTCCTTTATCTTGTATGCCCTTTCCAAGTGCTCTTTTTTTACACGCTTTAAAACTTCTCCAATGTGTTCAGCAGCATCCTCTAGATTCGTGACGCGTACCTAGAAAAACCAAGAGTTTGATGCTAAGAATCCGTGACATGAATGTAGATGGAAGACACAAACAACAGCAATTAGATGTAAGGAACATACCACACCCTTCAGCACAATATCTGTTTCTGAGTCACTATTCTGGTAAACAACTCCAGGGCAGTCAATTAAGTAAATCCTTTTAGTGAGTGTTATATACTGCCAAACCTTAGTCTCCCCTGGGATGGGAGCAACCTTACAGACCTTCAGAAAATTGAAGAAAAAGAATTAAAAAAGCAGAACTAAATATAGAGAGAGCATTATTTACACCAATTACCAATTACAAACTATTGACATGAATGCCTGACAGATTAAAGTTCTCATTGTACCAAAATAGAAACATGATCAATGTTCTCGATTAAGGGGCAATGACAGCAAAAGGTCAGGTACAATACAAATCTAAAAATAAGGAACCTAAAATAAATGTATGCACAAGAACACGTCAATACAAAATACATTACATTTTAATATTACCATAATACCGGACTACCAAAACTTAAAGTATAGTGTGCATGAAACAAAGAACGAAAAAGGAGAAAGAAAACTTACATTTTTTGTGCGGAGTGTGTTGATAACTGAAGACTTGCCAACGTTAGGATAACCAATAAATCCAACAGATATTGCTTGCTTGTCACTTTTTAAGCGGGCAAATTGTCTTAGTACCGATAAAAGAGAACCCTACATTTGATAGAAATTCTAAATCAAAAATCTAAACATTGAATAAACACAGGTAAACATCAAATCAACTAAATATGCTGCAATGAACAAATTTCTAAGGAATTACAGATAAGAATTTCATATTCTGACTAAAAATTGCATCATAACATAAAAAGCCACACATAAGTTGGGAGGGGCCATAATGCCATAAATTAGCAGCATGAGACATAAATAAGGAAACAAAGGAGATGAAGGTGTAAACACTTTCTATCTATATCCTAAATGCAACAACAATATGAAATGAATTAGAGTTACCTTGCCAAAAGACTTGTTAACACTAGCATGGAATGCTAGAGTTGGATATTCTTTGGATAGAACTCTAAGCCACCCCTTCGTAGCCCAAGCAGGAACAAGATCACACTGAAAATAGGTATTACCAGCATTTACAAGCAGTTTTGCAAAAAACATCATGGAGTAAAATATAATAATAACAATAACAACAATATTAGAGAAACTTCAACATGAAAATGCAACTTACCTTGTTTAACAGAAGAATCATGTGTTTATGATTGCAATGCTCTTTCAAATGCCTCTCTAAATGATGACATCTGGTGCCCTGTGGGTTCCTAGCATCCAAAACCTGTAATGCAAAAGAAAATTAGAAAACGAAGGCTACTACTGTTTCCTCTTAAAGAGGGGACAGAAGTTTTGTATTGCCTCACAAAGATACATTCAAAATTTTGAAAGGAACATATCTTTACGTCCAGGTCTATTTTAAAAGTGTTTGACATGTGCCTGACATATGCATGTAGGGAAATGAATTCAAGTAACGAAAGTAAAATTTCCTGAATTTTAGGTGATAAAAATAGTTCCAATAATTCAACAGAAGTAACAAGAAAGAAGAGAAAGTGGGTAAAAGAATTGTTGTTTTCTACAGAAATCAATGTCTAAGCAACAGAAGATGGACATAGACTGACCTGGACAACAACATCTGATGAGTCTATTACTTTGTAGAGTTCACCCCATATTCGTTTACTTTGACCCTTCTCAAACATAGTGTGCCGAACTAAGTCACGGAACCCATCTGCCTCACCTGCTTCTGCAGAAGTAGAAGCACCATGCTTCTGCTCAAATGCATCTGCGGAGTTGATAAAACAAAATGTGAAACACATAGCTTAAACTACGGTAAGATGCACTTTAAGACTAAAATCCTCATAATAAAAATATTAAAAGTAATAAGTTACCTTGAGAACCATCTGCTTTCTTAAGGAAAGACTCATAATCTACAGCTAGGAGCTTTGGTCGCTTCCTCTTTGTCTTAGGTCCAAATGCATTCTCGAAAGGCTCTGTGTCCAGAAGATGAGCTCTAGCTTGCTTCATATACATACATTTTAATCAACAGTACAATAGAATTAGAAGTATCTTTTTTTTTTTTAAGTTTTAACTTAAAAGTCAAAGCAAATTCTGAAATCCAAATGCCAAAAAGGTTCACTTCCAAAGAATTCATACCTTAGCATGGTCCTTTAAGAGAGATAAGGGCAATTTCTTCTCCTTCAAAATGACATTGTAATTGCTTGACATCCGGCTTTGGAGCTCTTCTCGAAAAAATTCTAGCTCCTTTTGATTCACAACTCGAGTATTCCCTGCAAAAAGAAAGGTATATTTACGCTAAGTAAGCTTCATACAAGACCAAAAAAATAGTAATAAAAACAAGCCCATTAAATGAAGTTAAGACTTCAGTTAAGGCTCTTTTCAGCATTGCTTTCTCATTCTTATTAGCTTTATTTGATTAACATGATCAAAAAATATACAAAAATTTTCAATTATTCAAAAACATAATTTTCTTATATTCCCAATTTCTAAGAAAAAACCATATAAATTAACAAAATTAACAGCTAAAGGGAACTAACTTAAATTAAAAAAAAAAAAAGGTGAGCTTAAGCTTACCGAACCATCGGCGATCAGGTTGGATACGTGTATTCGGTAGTTCTTTAGACTGAAACTCATGACTCAAGATTTTCCCTTTAGCGTTACGTTTGGGCCGTGTGTTGTACATCTTAAGGCGGCGCACCGTGGCGGCAGTTCTCGAATTGTTCTTGCCATCGCTCCGGTTCACGTCTAGCGAGTGCTTAGGTTTACCCGACACGTTCACTTTCCTCTCCGTGTTCTTCTTCGCCATTTTACGATATACTTGAGGGTTTAGTGTGTTTGGCTGCCAGGAAAGTGTCGGAAAGTGGAAAAATGGAAGTATAAGATTTTCTAGGGTTTTGAGAGGCAACATGGAAATTAGACTTTTATATTGTTAGATCTTTTTTAATTGGGTCGGTTGGGTCGGGTTAATGATATCGAGGTTTTTTCCCTTGGGTAAATTCTATAAATAGTCACCCAACTATGAGCATATTTCTATTCTAGTCACTCAGGCTTAAATTTTTCTATTTTAGTCACTAAAGTTTGGACAAATATTTTGCACCTCGGCCGGCTCAGAGCAAACTCAATTTGAATAATAAAAAATTTAAATTTAAATTTAATTATAATTAAATATATATTGAATGTTTTATTAATTTTTGAATAGTAAAATGGACTTTTTGGGCTAGTCAAGCTGGGTCGAAAAGGGCTCGAGCTTGAACTTTTTTAGAATCGAGCCTCAAATCGGCCCAACCCATGGAAACTTCTACTAACGTTATTGAAATTTAATATTTTGATCACTCCCCTATTAAATCATTGTCGAAATATTGGCATGACCTTTTTTATTGGCGTAATAACAAATTAATACTCCAATATTTACAAATTCTATCAATTAGGTCTTAAATCTAAAAAATTCAATAAATTTAATCATCTATTTTATACATTCTATCAATTTAGTATTGACTCTTAAAATTTTAAAATAAAAATTATTTAAAAGTTCAATTTTTTAAAAAAATTAGATAAGATTATGTAAAAATACATTCAAAATTATGAAAAAAATTATATTTAAACGAATATATATTTTCTCATCTCCTAACATGACATTTATTTATTAAAATAATAATTTTATAAATAAAACAATTAAATGGAAAGAAAATCATGAGGAAGACTTAAATAGATATAACTTTTTCCCCTTTTTTTTCAAGATTAACGACCATTATGTTTAGGTTTGATCAAAAACTAAACTCGAGGTCGAAAAGGGTAAGAATCGGCGCCTTTAGGTTGTTACCCAGAATGAGTTTGTTACGTTTGAAGTTGTGTTTGAGGGAGGGCATGACTGGAGATATATAGGTGAGAATGAGGTCTTGGAGACCCAATAGGCGAAAGATCATGTTGGCGACTCCATAATCAATTCCTAATTCAAGATGCATGGCACGACAGTGAAGGATATGGAAATCGAAGAGTTCGAAGTAAAGGTTATTGGTGCCTGTGGTTGTGAGCGAAGGAAATGCCCAGTGTTCGACAAATTCGGTGAGGAGTAAGAAATAAGGTCAAATGTATGATGAATAAATTATTATTTATATAAAAAAAAAAAAAAGAAATGTTGTTTGTGGGGTTTTTTTTTTAAATAATTTATTTTATTTATAAAATTAATATTTTAATAAATAAATTTAATGTTAGAAAAAAGAGAAAATTGGGTACTCATTTATCTATAATTTTGTATGTATTTTTATCGAAAAATGAAGTTCTAAATACTTTTAATTTTTAAATTTTATTTTTGAATTTTTCAGAATCAAGACTACATTGATAAACTGTGTAAAGTTGAGAATTAAATTTGTTGAATTTTTAGTATTAAGACCAAATTGATAGAATATATAAACATTAGAGGGCTAAATTTGTTATTATGCCAATATAAAACACCACATCAACATTACATTAGTGATTTAATGAATGAGTGACCAAAATATTAAATTACGATAACGTTAGAGACTAAAATAAAAAAATTTAAACCTAAGTTACTAAAACAAAAACACGCTAATAGTTGAGTGACTATTTATATAGTTTATCCTTTTTCTTTATGGGAAGGAAGGGTAAGTGAAAAAAAAAGCATAATGATCAATTTAACTTTCAATATTTACATTTTTTGTCAATTTAGATCTTATTTTTTTTAGCTAATTTTAGTCATTAACCTTTTAAAAAGAATCAATTTGTTTTTTAATAATTATTTACTAAAACATTAATTTTTTTTTTTAACAATGTAAGCATCAAAAGCAAAACTAGAAATTTGGTAATGGGGCAAAAGTGAAAATTTAGTTTAAAATAGACTTAAATTATATGCTTTATAATAGAAAAGGGCTAAAACTGATATTTTACCACTTAGTTAGGGGGGAGCCCACTTTTTGCCCCTCTAGCCACACCCTTAGTTAACGTGACAACTCGTATAGTAGTTCACGTGTATTTCATAACGACATGACTTCATTTATCTTATATATTACGTCAACAATAATTTAAAATTAGAAAATATTCAAAAGAATAAAAAAATCTAAAAGCATGAAGTATATGCGGATTGTCATACGAGCTACCATGTATAAGAATTTAATGTTATTGTCAGTATTTCTATTAAAAAAATAACAATTCAACTCTTGGGTCAAACTTAGCTAAAAATAATAATAAGAGTTAAATTGACAAAAGATGTGAACAGTAAAAGCTAAATTTATCTTTAAAAATTAGCTAAAGGGTATATAAGCCCCTAAACATTAACAAAAATATCTATTAAACCTCTCCATGAAAATTGCCCTCAATTAAACCCCTAAATTAAAAAAATATATCAATTAAACCCCTTTATTGATGGTTTACATCTTTTACAATGATTATCATAAAGTACTCAGATGTATTCTAGATGGTCATAGGAGTCATGGTGCATAGCATATACAGAGTGGCAGCAAGGGATTCTAGCCAACATCCATTCTCTGCTTGTACAAGTCATCAACTTCAAGTCAACAATGTGCTGGTTGTCTTGATGGCTCACCTCAAATCTCCCATCACCATTCCATATCAGCCTACTGTGGGTGGATTGCTCTATATTTTCCTACAACTTCTCAAGAACCCTTAGTGCTATGTTTGTTCTCCATTTTACTTCCCCGAGTCCTCTTAAGATGCATCATTTATATCACCAGTATTCTGATATCTTCCAACATTGTTATAATTGAATTGCACCTTGCATCCAAAAGCCACCCATTGAAAGTTTTTGCCAAAGTTATTGTCTGCTCTTGTTGGTACCCTTGAAGTAGGCCTTAGACCAATGCTCAATTGGTGTTTCTAGAAGATCATTACTTCAATTATGACCCATTCTTCAACTCTTCATCCAATTGTTCAACAAACATTGCCCTAACACACTTCCAAAATTGGAAATTTCTATTTATCCCTTTCCATTTCTTGTGCCAATTGGCATAGATTTGTCTGGCACACATTCTATGCTCAAGTTCTGGGAAAAACTCATTGAGTATAGGCAGCAGACCTTACTATAGGCATATAACACAACTAAGTAAATTCATTTGGATGATCTAAATCCACCATCAGATTTTCTAAAAACCATTTCCATGACTGTTTGCCCTCCCCTTCAACAACTGCCCATGCCACAGGGAACATTTGATTGTTGCCATCTCTGCCAACAACAGCTAGTAGTTCCCTTTTGCAAACTTTGTTAAGATATAAAAAATAAAAGCTGCTTTAAGATATCAAAACTTTGTACCAACCAATACGAATCAGTACAAACTGGTATTGATCAATAAGCCCAACCACATTGAAATGGTTTAAACACCTAGAAATTTTAACCGGAACAAAACATAGACTATTTGGTGTTGATTTAAAACTAAAATGATACGTACCGATCAATACGACACCAACTACCATGATTACATACCTTTCAAGAAGCAAAAGACACATCCCACGGAAGAATCAAGTGAAAATACAATAGGTCTTTCATTTTCTTACATTATTTCTTGTAAGTAATTAGTGCTTCATTTTAAGATATATGTATAAGTTTTATTCTATCTTTTAGTAAACTTACATCTTGTAAATACCCACTTTGGAGAGGTTTTCTTTGTTTATTCCAAATCATCAATTTGTAATTTGAAGGGTTTTTAATTTCATCGTGATTTTATCTTTATCATTATAAAAGATAGGAGGAGAGGTTTCTATCTAAACCTTAAAAAGATAGGAGTTGTAAAGGTTATACCTTATTCTTGAAAGGTTTGGAGAAATCCTTGACAAGTACGAGTAAGGTGGAGGATGTAAGTAATTGGGATCGATTTTTATTTTTATAAATTAATTATGTAAATTTTTTCTATCCTTTCACCCTTAACAAAAGAATTTTTAAGTACCAATTCACCTCCTCTTAGTAAAATTTCATCCACCAAAATCAATAACTCCTATGCTATAGTCTGTCTCATTGCCAAGCAACTAAATGCATTCTAATATATATAAATCAAAGGTACACAAAGTGTTTATCAACAAATGTTGGATACAATGGTAAGAGACATTACAATCTCATGGAAGAATACATGCTTGAATCTTGGAGACACATTGTTAGGAGGGATAGTCATAAATCTTGAACATGGCGTGATTTGATACAGGATCAATAAATTGAGGCTACGTTTGTTTCACTGAAAATAACTTCTAAAAAATGAATTTATTTTTTTGAAAAAGTTGATATTTTTTTTTATGTTTGGATGATTCTACATTTTTTTTTTTTTTACTTTTTGACAAATTTTCCTGAAATAATTTTCAGAAAGTTGTTATTAGTGAAACAAACACGATATGAATATATTTGTTACAAAATATAATATTATAGTAGCATTTCCTTTTTGACAATTGAAATTTATTTTATAATAAGATAATATTCTGTAGTAATGAATATCACATATAAACTTAATAATAAATAATGTCTAATTAAAACTTGATTTAAATTATATATATTACATATATGAGAGTGGATCGTGACACATTAGAGTTGGATGGTGAGGGGCGAAGCCTTTAGAGTGGCCAAAAATGAATAAATTTTTTAGAGATAAAATACAATTTTACTATTATATTAACTTGTAATTTCCTAAAAACTAAAAGTACTATATAAATAATTTTTCATTTTTCTAGAGAAGCCAAGGCCACTGTATACCTTCCTCCCTCCACCCCTAGTGGATGAGATAAATAAAACCAAGTATGAGTTAAAAAAAAAAAATACTCATATTTATATAATTAAAACATTCATATTATATACTATAAAACATTTATTATTAAATATTTATAAATTGTAATATATATTTATTATTAAAATAAACCGTAATATTAAATGATTTATTAAAATAATAAAATTATTAATTATATTAATAATTTATTATATTATTAAATATAAATAATTAAATATGTATATTTAATAATAATCAATATTATAATATTTGATTTTAATATTTTAATATTTTTAAAATTAAAAAAATTATAATAATATTATACTTGATTCATATTAACTTTTATATAAAATGAAATTATTCATAATTTTTTTTCGAATAATGATTTATGCTTTTTAAAAGGGTGGTTTGATGGTTTACCATTGATGTTGAAAAGTATCGTGAAAAAGCGATTCAGAAAAATACTTTTGAAAAATTTGATAGTGTTTACTATTGTTGTCCATAAGTTCGTTTGAGAAGATAAAATGTTTATTTTAGACATGATGTTATAAAGTAAAAAATTTAATGAGGGGATAAAAATATAATTTTATTGAAAATAACTTTTTCAAAAGTTAAAAATTTTGGCTTAAAACCACTGTTTATAATCAAGATTTGGTTTGAAAAATTGTTTGTTTACTAATGGCTAGTTTACTATTGAGGTTGAAAACTGCTCTAAAAGAAAGCTTTTAAAAACTACTTGTGAAAATTTTGATAATGTCTATTATTGCTATTAAAAGTGCTTTTAAAAATATAAAGTGTCAATTTTAGACATAATATTATAAAGTGGAAAATTTAATGAGAGGATAAAAATGTAACTTCATAGAAATATACTTTTCCAGAAATCAAAAGTTAAAAATTTAAACTTTTTGATTTGGATTAAAATCCCAATCAATATATTTTATTGAACACATACTTAAAACATAAGAAATTGGACCATAATTATGCTTGGACAAAAGCTAACCAACCCCATGCCTTAGTATTAAACTAAACCAATCTTGCACCGAATATGCCGTAAATATAAGAAAACAATATGTTTTCATGCCAGCTGAGAGAGAGTTTTTATGAAGCATCATCTTTTTAATTCATATATTAAAAAAATTGAGTAATCCATACAGAACAATATGCCAAGAATTCTAGATTTACAGATTGTCTCATAATGCTAATGATTTGGAAAAGAATCTACTAGTTTATATGCAATTATTAAACTCAATTTTATACATTTCTGAAATATTTTACATCTTTTTGTGCACAACATTTCCAAATTTGCAGATATTACCGAGAGAGTGCAACAGAAGCTGGAATGATGGAAGGTGAAGCTTTTGTCACCAGGAGGTAGATTGGTATCAGCAACACCACTTTACCAACTTTGCTGGCCAAAGCCAATAGGTGAACTGGCTGGAATTATGAATGACACTCTTTTGCAAACAAGCTTGGCAAATCCTCACAAAACCACACTCCTTTGCTCATGTAATGCTATTGTTCCGATAAATTTTTCTAGAGGTTCAGGCTCCACCATCTGATTCCTGAATACGGAAAAGCATCCTGAAAGGATGTGACATATGGTAATGGGATGGCTTTACACCAGCATCCGCTCCAATGCGTATTAACTGCAGAACTCCAGGATAATAACATACACCAGTGGCACATTCAATCAATAAAGGAACTCCAGAAGTATGCTTGGAAGCATTAGCTTCTTGGGTAAGTTCTTTGTCAAAGCAACTTACAAATTTGTAATTACCCCAACACATGGAAATGGCGCAAATAACCCATTTAACATTAATTGGAAAGCTTGTTGGAAGATGAAACTCCCCTTTAGAATTCTAATCTTCTTATAGAAAGTGTATCATAATGCTCTACCTCTCTGTAAGGAATTAAGAGAACGAAATATATCAGTGTATCCCTATTGTGTTCTATGCTCCATGGAACAGGAATCTGTAGACCACCTGTTTCACAAGTGCCCACTGGCTAGAGCCATATGGTTCGAAATTTCTTGGTCAGTGCGAGTCGATGACATTAGGTCTTAAATATTTGTGCATGGATCGGACAATGTATTAACGACTGGATTCTAGTGCTGAGGCATATCTAAAAGAAAACATAATCTGATCATAGTATAAGAAATATTCATGCTTGTCATCAGGATTACCAGCTACTATTCCACATGTCTTCTTCGAGCACTAAATGAGGAGCTGTGCATGTACAATTAACATAGTAATTTGAGAACGATTAAAGACCACCAACAAATCCTTCCTTGAACTACATGCCTTTTTCAATTATCATTTCGCTCCTCTATGACAGATCTACAATGACCTTCGGAACAACCGTAGCCCTTGTTGAATACTCTCCCTTGCCCCTAGTTTTGATCACACATTACACTGGAACATCTAAAATCCAAAGTAAACTCTTTATTGTCAGGACTATCCTGTAGAAACTTAAGGAACTCCACATACAAACCTTGCAGGCAAACGATTGTGTTTTGATGGAAATCCAACGACATCCTCTCATAACAAAACAACAATGATTCGCATGGCGAGCAACGTCCTCCGAATCCACTACTCTATGGCACTAGTTAATTTTCTTGTTTTGTTTTGATGCATACCAAAAATAATAATTCTAGATATAAGCACCAATGTAAAGTTATTTAGTTATAAATGGCAATCCTTATTTTTTTTGTTTAGTAACAAAAAATACTTATGTTGTATGATATGAAAATTTAGCATTAATTCTAACATTATTACCTCTTGCCTTCAATTATTAAAAAAAAATATATCTAGCAAACTATTGGTCTGCTGATTTAAGATGTTTGAAATGCTAGCATTCATCCATAGACTAAACATTTTGAATTGCATCCTTTTCTCAATTTATGATATTAAAAATAAGGTAAACTATCATAATAATCACTTTTATTAACCTCAGGTTGTATTTTAGTCATTTATGTTTGAAATGTTACGTTTTAGTCACTTACGTTAACATGTTGTAACATTTTAGTCACTGAGCGGTTAATTGTTGTTAACGGTGTAACGGTAAGCTGACATGACACATTAAATCATCAGTTCAAACAAAAAATTTAGGTTAAATTATACAATTGATCCCCATATTTTTTTCGTTTTGAGCAAAATAATTTCTTTTATGTTCTTTTAATTTTCTTTTTTTTCCCTTTATTTCCATTCTCTTTTGCTGCTCCTGTTTTCCTCCCTTCCTCATCTCTTTTAACGTAGTTTTTCTATATTTTCCATTTGTTAAAGCTTTTTTATGTTTATGAAAAAGGAAAAGGTGAAAGTTGAAACCAAAATAAAACTTGATTCACATATTCTCACCTCACAATTACAAACCCTCATCGTCCATCATCGCTTTAACAAACCAATTTGGATCTCTCAATGACCTAGTCCACAAACTTGCCTCACTTGAAGACCTCGCCAGTCGTGACTTATAGCAGTCCACCCTCAATAAAGTTTCCCGAGCCCGTTCCTTTAATCTCCTAACCACTCCTGTTTTCCTCCCTTTCTCATCTCTTTTAACGTAGTTTTTCTATATTTTCCATTTGTTAAAGCTTTTTTATGTTTATGAAAAAGGAAAAGGTGAAAGTTGAAACCAAAATAAAACTTGATTCACATATTCTCACCTCACAATTACAAACCCTCATCGTCCATCATCGCTTTAACAAACCAATTTGGATCTCTCAATGACCTAGTCCACAAACTTGCCTCACTTGAAGACCTCGCCAGCCGTGACTTATAGCAGTCCACCCTCAATAAAGTTTCCCGAGCCCGTTCCCTTAATCTCCTAACCAACCCTCACAACCACCTTATCTATCTTACCTACAACATTCTCGCCCTCTCAAAACTACGTTGTTTCACAGATTTTTCAAACGAGCTCTAAACTTTCAATGACTAAAACGACCACCATACGAAACTTACCCTCAACTTTACCCAAACCAGTTTGGTTCCATGCTCCCTTTCTCTCTTCGGTTTATCCATGCTCGGCTTCCAATCAAGCTTGCTTGGGAATATCTAAGAAGGTTTAGATCAGTTTTATCTTTTGCTGGATTTTATTTGTCAAAAAATAAAAGAAAAGGAAGAGAATAATCTACATGATTCTGTAAAAGTTTGGAAACGGAAAAAATTGTTTTGAATATAAAGAATTTAATTTATGTTTAGATTTGATTAATGATATGATTTTTTATATTGATTAGTTAGATCCAATTTTAGTTTCAAAATTAGGTTATATTCAAATTGAGATTTGATTAAGAATGATAGATATTCAGTTTTGAGTGAAATTCAATTTAGGAATCATTTGAAAGAAACAAAGACTTGGCTTATTTGGTGGCCAAAGATTATGTTTCTGTACTGAAAAATATGAGGCAAGAAAAATACAGGGGAAGAAAAAAATGAAAATAAAGAAATAAAAAGAAACAAATTAAATTGTTCAAAAAAAGTGTAGGGACTAATTTTAACAAATGAAAAACGTAGAAAAACTACGTTAAAAGAAATGGAGAATGGAGAAAAACAGAGGGAGAAGGAGAAGAGAACATAAAATAAAGAAAAAAAAATGGAAAGTTCAAAGAACATAAAAGAAAAAAAATTAAATTGCTCAAAACGAAAAAAATATAAGGACCAAATGTATAATTTAACCTAAAATTTTCGTTTGAAATGATGATTTAATGTGCCACGTCAGCTTACCGTTATATCGTTAACGACAATTAACGTTCAGTGACTAAAACGTAACATTTCAAACATAAGTAACTAAAATGAAACACGAGACAAACAAAAGTGACTATTTTAATAGTTTACCCTAAAAATAAACAAATCGATATTGTTAATGTTGAAGTCACTGACTTCTCTCCCTTTCTCCTGATCCTTCTCATTGTTTCTAGAAAAAACAAAGCTTATCATCATCCATCATTATCTAAACTTATCCATTAATTAAAATAAAATATGTATAAATCGACTTGTATTAAGTTGACTTAGGAAAGGTATAAATAGGTTATAGACTTCTCATTGTATGTATAAGAGTTAGAAAGGAAACAAGTAAATGAATTGTTAGCTTTCCTAAAGCTTTGGTATCATTGCTCTTTTAGGCATCCAAGTTAGTTTTGTCTTATTTTCAATTTAACCTCTCCCTTCTTTTTCTTAAGTTATTTATATTTGCTCCATTAATTGATTCAACAAGTGGCCTCAAAGCTAGTTAATTGATGGTTTGAGACCGTTGCATATATCAACTAGCTTGATTATAGAAGAATTTCTCTTCAAGTTCGCGATCAGGGATTACTCATAAGAGGAGGTGCAGTTTATTTTGCAGTTTGGGGTTGCAATAACTTTTTGGTCTAGGACCAAACATAATGAAGATAGCACAAGATGTATAAATCCATAATGGCGGATTTTGGTGTTCATGCTAGCATAATCCAAAAGCTCAATGGGAGCAATTATAACATGTGGAGCTTTCAGATGAAGTTTTATTTGAAAAGGAAAGAACTGTAAAGCGTAGTTGATGGAAATGAAGCTGAACCACCAACCAAAGCTAAAGCGATGTTCAATTTAATCGTTACAATGGAAGATGAATACCTACAACAAGTACGGGATGCCAAGACTCCGAAAGAAGCATGGGATACTGCAGCAACATTGTTCATGTAACACCTCATACCCAACCCGATCATCGAGTTTGAGTTATGGAATACCACATTCGTTGTCGGAGAAACTACAAATACAATTCCAATCAATTTTACACATTTATACAAGTTATTAAGATTAATACATCAATACAACATAAAATATGATCTTATTAGGGGTTTATACGAGCTTATTAAAGCTCTTATGACAACCCAAGACCATTTGAGGACATAAATGCAAAGTTTTCAAAGTTTACCAAGCTGGCGTCGCGACCTTGAAGGTGTCATGTCACGACATCAATGATAGGAGCTCAGCGTCGCAACTTCAATAGTACAGTGTCACTACTTCGAAAATAGTAGGTTGACATCGCGACTTCAGTAGAGGACGTCACAATTTTGAAGGCTAATGTTGCGAAATCGAAAGGGTGTTGTCACAACATTGAAGGTAGATGTAATGCCCCAATTTTTTTCTAAATTTTGAATTGCTAAATTGTGTCAAGTGATTTAATTCATTTCAGGGGTTAAGTGCCTTGGATGTGTGCTTTAGGTCCTGAGTTCTATTCCCTTCTCTTTGGAATTTTTCCATTAATTTTGAAACTATGCCTGACTTGGTTCATAAGGGTTATCCTTAATTTTTATAAGATTATTGTTAAGAATGAGCTTGCTGGTTCAGTAGTAAGGCATCAGCTTACCCTTAGGTCTCGTGTTTGAATCTTGTATGTGTAAATTAAAATTAATTTTTGTTTCCCTTATGTTGTGCAGCCAGAACAGTAGTAGGTAGGTAAAATTTGAATTCTTAGCAACTAGATAAGTTAATAACAAATATGATATTAAGGGAGAAAAGGTCCCTAAAATCTCTCCTCTTTTGTGCCATTCACTTCTCCACTTTTTTTGATTTTCCAAATTTTGTTTTTCTCACGTTAGTTCCTTGTTACAGCAAAAGAATTTTTTTTCTCCGTTGATCCCTTAGCCAATTTTTCCTCTATTCAACTTCTGAAATTCTACTTTTTCTCGCTGTGATCCTACTTCTCCTTTCTCCTTTTTTTTTTCGTTCTTCTATCTTTTCTTCTTTCATCCGATTTCCATAGTTTGTCGAATTGTTGATTGTGTTCTTCTTCTTCCTTCTTCTTTGTTGTTGCTAGTGTTACATTCTCGGTAAGTACGATTGTATTTCATTCAGTGTTTTTTTTTTGTTTAGATGTTTTGCTATTCTTCTTCAAGGTTGGTAAGTGTTGATGAGTTAAGTGGATTTTTAACTGGTTTTAATGCTGAGTTTGAATGTTCTTGTGTTGATAGAAGTTTATTGTGGGGCGCACAACGATCCTTCAGCGAGTTAAGTGCTATTTAAAGCTGTTGTTTTCTTTCGAGGGTAAGTGTTCGGATGTTCAAATTAAAGCTGGTTTCGTTTAGTTATAAGGATCGATTGCTCAGGTCGTTATTGTATGTGTGTTAATTAATTGGTTTGTTTTGGATTTCGTATGCATATTCCATGTTTGCTACTGTTGAGATGTCGTATATGAAGCATTCAGGTGTGTAACCGAACCCCATAAGTTTCAAGTGTATCTTTATCACAAAAATTTAAAAACAGTGGAAAAAATGAATCTATCAACATCACACGGCCGTGTGTTTGGCCGTGTGCCAGACTGTGTAAGCTACACGACCATGTGTCAAGCTGTGTAAGTGGAAACAGGAGAATATGTAGACTTTTTCAGCACCTTTTGAGTACTAATTCATGTCGTTTCTAAGTAATTTTTGTTAAATTTCATACTTTAATTATAAAATAATTAATTAAAACTTAATTTATGAAACATATTGAATTTTAATTATTTTTATAATAAATTTGCACAATTTGATCTATTTTCGACAGTTTTGCACAAAGGGTGAAAAATTGGTTGAACAGTCACCTTGAGAAGATTGGACCATCAAAGCACTTTTCATATCAATTGACCTAAGAGTATGACTGATTAATTTCCAGCCATGGACGACCCAAATTATATTCCTTGAACACATTTAATAATTATTTTTGATCCAACACAAATTGGGTTAAAATTTAATTATAGTCTAATTTAGAGAAAGGAGCCCAAATGTGCTAAGTGAAGAGGACTGATCCACTAAGAAAATAGTAGCCCAAACTATCCAAATTAGTTGACCCAATCATCTTATTTTAGCTTATTTTTACACTTGCAAATCAGTCCTTGAACTTTTCTTAAATGTCATTCAAACCCTTCCTCTTTTCATGCATTCTATTTTTAGCCACAAGCTAAAAATAGCAAATTCAAACTCAACCGCTCCTTCCACTAGCATGGCCGGCCATAGGATGAGGGATTGATTGCTATTTTTAGCTAATTTTAGCCGTCATCTCCCACTGTAAAAAGCCCCCTTCACTTCCTCATTTTTCATCATTCACTTCACACATCTCTCTCACACACATTTTCTCTAATCTTTCTTTTTCTTTTCCCTTCTAGTTGCTTCCAAAGTTCTTTCTTCCCTTTTCGATTTCCCCTCTTGAAAAAGAGATAGCATGCTCCTTGGAGAAGTAGCAATCAAGTGTTCGTGAAGGCCTTGGACCAACAGAACGGGCAGAGAAGAGAGGAACGCACTAGTTTGGCTTCGGAAAATCACCGGGATTTGTTTTTCTAGTTCCTTTCTCTTAATCTTTTTAGTTTATGTTGTGATTATGATTATGTATATTTGTTGTGTTGATGTTCTTGCATTAATTAAAATGACTTAAATTTTGTTCGTGTTAGATTAATTGCATTTTGTCCACTTGAATTTTTAAAAATGTGTTTGTATTAATATTAGGCCTTGGTAAATTGTTCAATTAAATAAAATCATGCCTATGTTATGCTTGCATTTTAATTGTAAGGTAACAATTGAATTAATTATTAAATTGATTGAAATTATAATTAATTGACACAGTGTTTAATTGGTGCATGTTTAATCTTCTAAGGTAGTTGAGGGTTAAATTAGCGATGATATTAAGCAATACTTTAGCCTTGCATAATTTGTAAGATTATTTTGATTAAATTGTTTCAATATAAGAATATATTATTACCTCACTTTATCTTATACTTGCTTATGAAAATTTGATTAATTGTTTGAATTGACATAGAAATATGTTTAAGAGATTAATGGATTTAGTAAGTATGTGCATTGGTTAACAAGATACCAAGTTGCCGTGAAATTATTCGTAACAACATGAATATAGTTTTAATTATTCTAAGTTAAAGAATGAAATTGATCTAATACATTTATGTCATATTGATTAAACCTTAGTTTTTAGAAATCGTACATTGGAATTTTATTTTCTTAGTTAATCACTAAGTTAAATTAGTTTTATTTTGAGATCACCTTTTCAAAACAACATATTTTTCATCACAAAATTGTTTAATTTTACATTTCATAAATATTCACTTGCACAGTCCTTGTAGGTACGATAACTCGACATTACTTGTCACTTTATTCCTTGTTAATGATTGTCTACACTTGCACATTTCTATTGTCCCAAGTTTTTGGCGCCGTTGCCAGGGACTGTTTTAAAAGACATTATTTGTGAAATTGTTAATTTCGCATTTTGGTCTATTTTTCTGTTCAACTTTAATTTATTTATTTTTTCTTTGATTATTTCAGGTGTTTATGAATATTGATCGAATTATCGACTTACTCCCCGTAGATCCTGAAATTGAAAGGACTTTTCGACAAAGAAGAAGAAAAAAAGCTTAAAGAAGGACCGAAGAAATGAACTTCGAAAACCATAATCAAGGAAATTGAGCAAATCATGCTCAAAATCCTATCCTTATTGCTGATGATAGGGATAGAGCTCTAAGACAGTATGTCGTGCCATTGTTTCATGAGCTTAATCCGGGTATTAGGAGACCCGAAATTGAGGCACAACAATTCGAGCTGAAGCTAGTTATGTTCCAGATGCTTCAAACAGTGGGCCAATTCAGTGGAATGCCTACTGAAGATCCTCACCTTCACCTCAAATTATTTATGGAGGTGAGTGATTCCTTCAAGTTAGCCGGAGTACTCGAAGATGCGCTGAGATTAAAGTTATTCCCATATTCACTAAGGGACAAAGCTCAAGCCTGGTTGAACTCATTGCCACCAGATTCCATTACCACATGGCAATAGCCAGTAGAACGCTTCCTTATGAAATATTTCCCACCTAGTAAAAATGCTAAGTTGTGGAATGAAATCACTACTTTCCAACAGATGGATGACGAGTCCTTGTATGAGGCGTGGGAAATATTTAAAGAATTGTTATGAAAATGCCCTCATCATGGAATCCCACATTACATCCAATTAGAAACTTGTTATAACGGTCTCAATGCTCACACAAGGATGGTAGTAAACGCTTCTGCCAATGTTGCTCTCCTTTCTAAGTCTTATAATGAGACTTGTAAAATCATTGAGAGAATTGCCAACAACAATTACCAATGGCCAACCAATCGAGCAACTTCAAGACGAGTTGTAGAAGCACATAAAGTAGACGCCCTCACGTCACTTGTAGCTCAAGTATTTTTGATATCCTCAATGCTTAAAAATTTTACTACTAATGGGTTTAACAATGTTGCAGCTCAGCCACCTAATCAATTCGAGAATATAGCCTGTGCCTATTGTGTAACACCCCAAACTCGGCCTAAACGTTACGACCGGATCTGGTATGTCACAAGGAAAGATTGTTTAAAGAAATTTTAGAAACTTCGCGTTTTGTTTTCATTTTGAAAATCAGATCCCGTTTTAAGGTTTTCTTAAAAACTTTTATTAATAACACTAACAGTCGAAATCAGGTTTTGTGATACGAAAAACCGAAACTAGTGGTGTTCTGAAACATGACATTTTGAAGACAGTGTTTGTAGTTCTAAGAAAATTTCCGAATTTAATTATTATTCTACATGTTATCCGCTTGTCAATATTTTAGAAAAATGATTATTCATATTTTTAGGAAAACTCTGTGTTTAACATTTCATGATATAATAATAACGCGTTAAATCAAAAACCCAAATTAAAATCCGGAGGCCTTATTACATAACAAAATCCCAAATTTAAAATAAGTTCAAATAAAGAAAGCGGAGTTTCTTAAAGAAGTAATGCATGGCCACCGCAGTCCTCCTCGGCTCCAAATCCTCGAACTAGGGTTACCCGCAAAATTAAGCGAGAGGGTGAGTCACGAGGACTCGGTGTGTAATTCCTCCACTGAACGAAATTTGGGCCTACGCCCACTGAAGCACATTGGGCCTTAGCCCTCACGGTAATGAATTTGGCGAAGCCCATACGAATCAAAGCGGGCCGTAGCCCTAACAACTGGCATATCAAATAGTGTATGCAATGCAACCCAACCCAACCTAGTATTCCATCCTCTACACACCACCCGTACCCGACAAAACACACCTGTAGGGATTTCTATAATCAACCCTCCATCCGCTACACTCCATATATGTGGACCAAGCCACCGAATGTGGTACCAAACCACTGAAATAATGTGATAGAGTCATCGATATATGTGGTACCAAACCATCGATATATGTGGTACCAAACCATCGACATGCTCTTCCCTTTTAATCAATTTCATATCCCAATCCCATGCATCATATAATCATAATATAATGAATGCAACATATGTCAATGTAAATCGAATAATCGAGCATACATATATTCATGATAGGTATTTACATGACACAATCAAAGGTAACTAACCTGGTATCTCGATTTTACCCCAAGGGTAACTCAAGCGACCATTACAGATGTTTGGCTTTTAAACAATTCACATACCAATTAATAATCAAACAAAAGATGGTGCGAATATTACACACCTGACTACGCGAAGGACTAAACACTCTTGATCGTTGCTACTCTCACTAGCGGGAATAACCACTATCTGCCTATCCCAAACGGATGTCGGCTCTCTACCACAACCCGGCGGAAAGTCTCGAACCGCCGACACAGCACGTCGTTTGAACTTAGGAGCAAAGACTACGAGTCCACTCCCCTCCTTAGATCGGCTAGCACTCGCATCTATGAAGAGAGTTCGATCAGTAAGGTACCACAGTGAAATCAGCGATTGTCTAACAAAGGGGTTTGGTTAAGGTAGAGTATAGCGAAAAAAAGACTAATCGTATAGAAACTAGAGAGAAACTCCTTACCTTAATAAACGAGGAATTGCACAACCACAGATTCAGTTGTAGGACGTTCGACCTATCTAACGAAAATATATCACGAATCACAGAAGAACTAAGTCACAACGTGATGGAGTAAACAGTTATGAAAAAGAGAACCCACAAGAAAGAAATCGATTTAGAATGGGGTGACAAGGGGTTCGATTATGGTGAAAAAACAAATTGTAGGAGATGAACACAAGAGATTCGGCTTAAGAATAAAAGAAATGGAAAGCAGTGAAGGAAAGCAAAGTTTCGGCTATGGCACACACTCAAATAAGAATCAATTCAAAATGGCTACCAGAGAGATTCGGCTAGAGGAGAAAGAAGTAGAGGAGAAAAGATGAAACAGAAGAAAAAGAAGTAGAAGAAGAAGAAAAAGGTTTCGGCTTTGTGAAGAAATGGTGAAAGAGATGAATAGAAGGAAACAAAGGTTCGGCTATGGAGGTCTCAAAAGAAAAAGATGAGAGGAGAAAAGGTAGAAATGGACTTAGGTGACAATAAAAGAAAACGATTGAAAAGGAGGAGAAAAGTAACTCAAAATTCGGCAATGCTCAAGAGAACAAAAGTGCAACCCCTTGAAGAATAAGAAAAAGAGTCACTAAATGCATATACTGGAAAGTTTCGGCACTCCCTCCCTACACACAGTGACCGAGAAAACTAGGATGGAAATGCCTAAGAACCAAGGGAAATTCGGCACACACCTAGCCTAGCTAAAACTGAAAATGCTCCCCTACACACCTTCTCACATTCGGCCAAACTCCACCTCTCTCCCCACCTTCCACGATTTTCTCCTTCATTCACTCTCCATCCATAAATTTGAATTATTTGACCCATTCAAACTTCTCAAACTCCTCTTGTCCATCCATTTGAATTTGTTTGACTCATTCCACAACCACCATGGTAGAGTCCCAGCCGAATGCCACCTCTTCCCCTCATTGAACACAAAAAATTAAACTCCAAAGTACATCAGATGGGATTCGAACTCCTCCCCCACTACTCCTACAAGTGACGCCACACCCACTCAACCATAAGCTCATCCTTGTGTCCTTAAACACAAATAATTATCCTTAAAGCCCGCATCTACTAGCTCTCTCTCTTACTTGCCCTAAAATAAAAAATTTTCCAAAGCTCCGACTCGAACCCGAGCCTTCCCAAGACCCCCAAACACACCAAAACAACAAGCTAAACGAGTCAAACACATAGAATATCACAAAACACAGAACCCCTAATTCTAGGATGTTACATATTGTGGGGAATGACACTTGTTCGAAGATTTCCCATCAAACCCAAAATCTATTTATTTCATGGGTAGCCAGAACCAGAACTGAGGAATTGAATTGAAGAACTTGGAGAATTGAACTTGAGGTTTATCAAACACAAGCCAAATTTTCAACAAGATTTCAAACGAAAGAACTTGGAGAATTAAAGCACTTCTTAAGGCTTGAGATAGAACGGACCAAGAAAGGCCTATTCCTATGTCAACAAAAATATATACAAGATCTCCTAACAAAATACAAGATGTAGAATTGGAAGTCAATTTCAACACCAATGGAGACGAATGCCAAACTTTCTGTAGTTGAAGGAAAATAGTTAAATTAATGCTACTGAATATAGCCTTTGCAGTTGAATAGTTAGTCACTTTATGCAGAAGCCAAAGAAACCTCATTTAGAAGTTGTTCATCAAATAATGAGTGTAACACCCCATACCCGGCCTAGACGTTATGGCCGAATCTGGCGGTGTCACATTGAAGTGTTTAGCGTAAAACTTGTTGTCGTTAAAATCTTCAGAATCGATTAATTATTTTGTTATTAAACGGTGATTCCAAAACGGGTTGTTCATTTCCAAAGCGTGCATCATTAAAAGCTAATCATTTTTAAAACGTTATTAATTTTCAAAATCTCATTTATTGCAGAAGTTTTTTTTAGGAAATGTTGCGAAAATGTGGTGTCTTTGAAAACAGTTACCTTTTGAAAACCCGTCTTTTTCTACAGCTAGCAGTTTATATCAAACTAAATAAATAAAAACCCCAATTTAAATTTTATAACTTCAAAGAGGCATTATTACATAAAAATACCCAAATTAGAAGTTAAAATTTATAAATCAAAAGCTAAAAACGAAAGCTGATGCGGTTGTGTGGCCATCATCGAGTCCCTCGCAGCACCGACCCGCCTACGACTAGGGATTACCTGTACAGTTAAACAGAGGGGTGAGTTTACGAAAACTCGGTGTGTAATCCCTTAACAAGCAAACAGTCAATTAAACAGTAGATAAATGTAGTTTGGGCACGAGCGAATATAATAATAAATGATCCGATTCAAGATGGGCCTAAGCCCTTTCCTCGTAATAGAGAACGATTGGGCTTGAGCCCAAAGATAATGCCGATGAATCGGTAGGGCTTTGCACAATTTCAGTATTAGTATCAGTGGGGCCTTGGCCTATAACGATAAGAATGATATCGGTCATGCGTTGAAGCGGTATGTAATATCATTAATCGATGTAGTAACAAAGATAAAGATCATTAATCAAAGACAGATATGCAAATGTAAATCCTACCCAATCTAGCCTCTACACACCACTGTCCCACCAAACACACCATGTGGGATAAAATCGACCCACCCGGCCCGGACACACCAAGATTAGCACCGGTTGTGGCACTAATGCGATATTGCAAAACAAAGTCGCCAATAAAATAAATAGCATATAGCCATCGGTAGGTCCACAATCGTCTTGGGCGACTGCATGCGACCTTATCGAGACAAAGACACTTCCTTTAATATAACAACCCATCCCTATGCAATATGTCGTGACATAATATCATACGTGTATGCAAAATGTCATGCTCAATCATAGTCATACATATCATAGAGCAAATCACCATACATAACATAAGGCCATAATAGTCATTTCATCTCCTAGGGGTATAACAGACATTTTACCCTATGAGGGTATTTCGGTCATTTTATCCTATGGGGGTATTTCGGTTATTTTACCTTATGGGGGTATTTCGGTCATTTTACCCCATAGGGGTATTTCAGTCATTTTATCCTATAAGGGTATTTCGGTCATTTTACCCTATAGGGGTATTTCGATCATTTACCATATGGGGGTATTTCGGTCGTTTTACCATATGGGGGTATTTCGGTCATGAAAATTATACAGTTTGGCCTAATAATCTCTACACGTTCGTGTGGTTTACCTGTATGGGGCCCACAAGCTCGTTGGGCCCACACGGCCTATTTCGGCCCAACAGGGCCCAAAACGGCCCAAGACCACGAGAAAGCTCATGGTGGCCTCAACAGTCAAACGCCCACATTTTATGTGTTCCGACATTACCACGAGCGCTTGCGCGCACGCCGTAGTGCCAACGATCATATTTTTGGCTTTTTGCCGATTCACGCTTTTTAGGCGGTGTTTACACACCTTGTTTCTGTTTGTTGAGAAAACCGCCCACACCTTTGAAACCTACACTTGATCAACAATTCTCAATTAATCATTTAAACATTTACTCAATCGAATACAATAAGATCCCAATCGATAAACTCACACCACGTTACCTTTGATCGAGTAAAGAGGGAAGTTTCGCCTATCCAACCGTTGATTATAAACCTTCTACCCTTCGACAGGTTCCAATAACGCGAGAATAGTACCCACTACGAAGTGTACGACTATTGACAAATAAAGAATGATATCCAGAACAATAGAGAAGGGAAAACAGTCGGCTGCAAGGGAAAGGCAAGAATCAACAAAAAGAAAAGAAAAGAGAAGGATGAAAAGAAAATGGGAGATTCGGCCAAGGGGAGAGCAGTATAGAAAACGTTTGCTCACTATACAGTAAGAGTAGAAGAACCAAACAGGTAATCGGCAATGAATGAGGAAACGTTTGTGGTGAAGAAGGACAAAATCGAAAAGGACAAAGTTCAGCAAAAGATGAAAGAAGGAGAGACGATAGGCTTGAGAAGCAATTGCCAAAAGAGGGAAAAAGAAGAGAAAGGAGGCACAAGAAGAATTTCGACCAAAAGGGAAAGTAAGTTGCCGTCCAACTTGGGGAACAAATGAGGAGCATTTCTCTCTTAGCCAAATTCCTGAGCGCCAGAGTTCAATTTCGGCACAACACTCCCTCCCCTCTCTCTTCCCTTGATTTTCTCCTAAAATCTCTCAAAATATCCCTCTCAATTCTCTCTATGACCAGTTCAAACTCCATTCAGCAGTATTGCAATCCAACTCTACCACCCACACGAATTAGGCAGCAAAATAAATACTCCCTTTTTTGATGCGCCACCACTTGAACCTTAGACCCCATGTACACTCCACACGCCCCTTACCACTAGACCAACAACTCTTTTGTATCATATTTTAACCACAATAATTTAAGAACCTACTATCTAGATCCAAGGATTTTATTCACTTAAAATAAAAAATTTGCCTAAGCCAAGGCTTGAACCCTTGACTTCTCAGACACTTCTAAACACTCCTAAATCACTTAACCACTGAAGCAGACATTCATTTATGTCACTTTCTTGTACAACTAAATATTTATGTGCAGTCTCCTAATTGTTCCCTTGTTCAAAACCTATTTCTTTTAGGCCCAAATTTTGGGGCGTTACAATTAGGTATGCCAAAGGCACACTTGACTATGGCTTATATTATAGGAGCAAGACGTGTGAGTTAGTAAGACACTGTGATACAGATTAAGCTGGCAATCATGAGACATGACTATCAACCATTAAATATGCTTTCAGTTTGGGATCCATTACCATCTCTTGATGCGGCAAGAGACAACCTAACTTTTTATGTCTCTTTCTCCCGATCCTTCTCATTGTCTCTACAAAAAAAAAAAAAAAAATCAAACTTATCATCATCCATCATTATCTAAACTTATCCATTAATTAAAACAATAATATATGTATAAACCGACTTACATTAAGCCGACTTAGGGAAGGTATAAATGAAAAAGGATTATATAAACATGTTAGTTGTATCCCTTTCCAACAATTTAATATCATTTCAACATTTTCATTCTAAATTTTAACATATCATGTTTGATTTGATTTTTTTTCAGGATAATAATATTGAAATTTAAGATGAAAATGCTATAAACTTTTCATTATATATACGTGAGTTAGAAACATTTAAATGAATTGATAACTTTCTTAAAGCTTTGGTATTATTGCTTCTTTAAGCATTCAAGCTAATTTTATCTTCTATTCAATTTAATACCTCATTTCTTTTGCATAAATTATTTTATATTTGCTCCCTCAATTACTTCAACCGTTAAAAACCACATTAGACAACCACAAACTTCCAATACAAACTATAAAACCAACATAAAAAAAAATATATATATATATATATATATACACACACAAATAACACAAGATTCTGCAACCTAATAAATAACTAATTTTAAAATTTATATAAAATATTTAAAAATAATGGAATTGTGGTTTCCACGTGGCAAGCTTGTAGGACTTCACGTGTCAATCAATCTTCGGACAAAATAGAAGGGGAGAGCGACAGGTAGTGGAAATCCACGACCAAACACAAAAACGGACCAAAGCTTCCGATTCGTAGATTTTGTGCTGTAAACCAGAAAACAACGCAGCTCCATCGCTTTTGACGTCAGTTAGCCAATCCTCATTCGACACGTCATCTGAAAGAAAAACTTTCTCATCCGTGTTGAGATGTTATTGATTCCCTTCACATGGTTATCCTAGGATTGATTCTATCAAACAAATTTTTAGATTTTAATAATTCAGAGTTTATGATGCCATCCCCTTTTGTATCAAGTTAAGAAACAGGCTTCCAACTACGTTTTGTCTAATTTAAGAACATAAAATCATTTCTATAATGTTCCCACCAACATAAGAAAAATCATATAAAAATTGAATTAATCAAGTCAAAACTCATATAAACTTTTATTTAAATAAATATTTTAAATTAACTTGATTTAAATAAATTTAATTTAAACTTATGACCCAACTTGACTAAACAGGATTTACTTGGAAGTTGCCATTATTGTTTTTAAAATTGGACTCGATTGATTAATCAAATAAATTAAATAAAAAATCAATTGAGGTATTAATTAGAAATAAAAAATCAAATAATTTTTTTAATAATTAATTCATCCGAATTGAATAAATTGATTTGACTGATTAAACCAAAGACCGATAATTTATGCTTGTTGGACTATAGATTCAATGCGGAAAACCTTGGTTGGCAGTATCTTTTCCTTCATGCCTTTTTTTACATCTCCTTTTTCATTTTTTAATTTAATTATTTTACAAATAACGTACTTCTCAGCTCAATTTTCCACTTCCAATTTTTCGGTGAAAAAAGAAAAAGAAAAAGCAAAAAAGGAAAAATCCTTCTTTTGGTAGTGATCGATCTTCACTGATTTCCTTCGCTTATTTTTTTTCTTTAATTGTTTCTTTCTTCAATCCAATCTCAAACTTTTGAAATTCTGGTAATCCTCTGTTTTTTAAATCCATTTTCTGCAGATTAATTAAGAAAATTTCTGAATTTCTCGTTCTCTTAACAACGAAAATCAACGGTGATCTAGTGATCCGATCCATCCCATCTGATGATTAGTTTCCAATCAAAGCATCAATCGCAATTGAATTTCTCAATTCTCCTTCCTTCCGATGCTTTCTTTATAATTTGTTTTAATTGCTTAAGATTTCGCCTCAAAATTTGATAATTTTTCTTTTTCTCTTGTTTCTTTTTCTTAGAAATCGAAACCCTAAATCCGTTACATTTCCAGTTAAAAGAAAATCAAAAAATTTTCAATGGCTGATCGGAATAGGTTATTTTCGATTGATGATCTACCGTCGCATCTAATTTTGGAAATTTTAACGTCCGGTAAACGGTTAAGTGCCGTTGACCTAGTGTCGCTGGAGCTGACTTCGAGAACATTCGGAGGGTGTCACGGTGTTTATCCCACGAAATGCAGGTCGCTGGTTGATTTAGCCGCGTTTCAATTGTGCATGACGAATGGGATATATATAGGGATGAGTTGTAGTAGTCAAAGGGACATTTTTGAACGGTGTGATGGGAATTGGAAGCGACTTTTGAGGTTTTTGCAATCAGTGGAGCAATCTTCGGACATGGTCCAAACCTCTGCAGGCAATGTAACTATTTCTTTTTTCTTTTTTTTAAAATATTAATTTTGATAATTTTGCTTTTAGAATTAATAATTTTTTGTACTTTTGCCTGTTAACTTGAGAAATGGCTCAGAATTTAGTTGGGATTTAGTTTCTGTTTGGTTTCTTATGGTTTGCTCTTTTTGGTGTGTTCGGATATAAATAGAAATACTAGTTCTGAAGGATTTAAAGTTACATTACAGTTTTTGTGAATATTAAAATGCCTGGTTTTTAGTTTTATATGGAGAATTATGATTTAACTGGTTAGCATAGATGATTTAAAGCAATTTCCGGGGCAACATAAAGGAAATAGCAGAAAGTAAGTGATAGAAGCAACAATTGTATAAATGCTTAAATTACAACTTAAGTTGAAATTTGGCTGAACTCTACCTGCTTTCACTGTGGATTATTCAGTATTTAGTTTGGTTGTATTTTTTATGGCTTTAGTAATTAGTTGTTTGATGGTTCCTTATCATTCATTTTTTGCTACACAAAGAGGTTTGTTTCTTTTTTTTCATGTTGATACTTGATTGCATCTTTCAAATCTCTTATGTTTCTGTCTCCATCTCTTATATATCTTATATTGCCATTAAATGAGTTCTGGTTGCTCAACACTTATTATCAAGTTTGATTTACCAGATGCAGATAACAACTGGAAGGTATCACACATTGCTAATTAGGAATTCATCAGTGTATTCTTGTGGTTCCAGTTTGTGTGGTGTCCTTGGACATGGTCCTGAAACAACACAGTGTGTAGCATTTACGAGGATTAACTTCCCTTCTCTAGCTAATGTGATCCAGGTGTCAGCCTCTCAGAATCATGCTGCATTTGTTTTGCAGTCTGGAGAGGTTTGTTACTCACCTTTATTCAGTTTGCCATGTTTTTCAGTAGGCCAATAGCATACACGGGGTACATTTCGTAAACGAGCCACATATATTCTTTCCCTAGCAGCTGATGTCAATTCTTTGTAATTGCATATGGATGTTAGTGCTTGATGTGGTTTTGAATGTTTGATCCAGCCACTACCTCTGAGAAAGTCAAATATTACATGACTGGAAATGATGATAACATAATATACTGTGAATTTGTGATAACGTCAAATATTCTTAACAGCTATGTTTCTTATTGCTTAACGTGGGCAACCTTTTAGTCTATTCATTGCTGTATAGATCAATTCCTAATATCTTGATTCGGCTGGATTTGGTAATAAGTTTATGAAAATGTGAACCCTAAGGGAAGGGTTCATAGCGGTTGCAACCTCTGTGTGGTCTTCATATATTAAATTCAGGCAGAAGCAAGCTGAACCTAGCCTAGAAAGCAGAATGTATAAATTTACAAGTCTGATTTGGTTATATTTAGCTCTTTTAGAGTATGCATAGCCATCTATGAGCCTGCACTGATGGCTCTGATGCCTGATTAGTTGAGCAGGCCTTTGGTTGAACTTGGTTTGCCCTGGTGAAAAGCTTGAAATTGGCATACTTGAGCCAAACTCCAAAGCTTTGTTGAATGAGCTCAGGTGAGTTTTAATCTGTCTTGGCATGATGAACTCAGGTGAGCTTTAATCTGGCTCAGGTGAGTTCTAATCTGCTTGGCATGATGAACCAAGCTCATTTTACTTGAGTGTTATACAGAACTATAAACCTATTTTCTCATATTAGAGATCCCTCAGTTGATTATGCTTTACTGATCCTAGCCTTTCAATGTATATAAAGTTCCATAGTTTTGGCTAATTTTATATGTTTTTCACCCACTTTACTTTGTGGTCACAATTTTGTGAATTCATGCTTATCGTTTCAACATTTAAGGATGTAGGTGATCAGTATACCAAGTGGTTTCCGTATTCATAGTGGCACCAATACTTATGCAGGTTTTCACATGTGGAGACAATTCATCTTTTTGTTGTGGCCATAGAGATACAGGCCGCCCCATCTTTAGACCAAGGCTTGTTGAAGCAATGAAGGGGATTCCTTGTAAACAGGTGTAGTGTATATCACCCTCATCGTATAGCGTAACATGTAAATAATAGTTTTGCTCGAGAGTTTTAGCAGCTTGTACTATAGGTTCTACAATAAGTGGTTCTTAAACTTCTTTCTATGTTAGTATTAGTATCTTATCAATACTGGTTGTATTTTGTTGTTGCTTCTATCATTGATGCTCTGTCATCTTCATTATCTTCCCCTGTGTCATTTTGAGGAGGAGATAGTAAAAGTTTTCACCATAATAGCCTAACGTTATTGCTACCATGCTGATGTTTGCTGTCATCATTATAACTATTGAGCTTCATCAACTGATTATTTTCATGAATCCTGTCAAGTATGATGCTTAGATTTGCATTTTGTTTAGAAGAAGTCAGTATGCAGTATTTTGTTAAAATGCTGTTTATGTTTGTTGGTGATAAAGGTTTAAGCCATCAAAAACCATGTTGTTTGTGATAGATTAAGACTTCATTTAATGTTCAAGGTCAGAGCAGAGAGAGCTTTTGCAATAAAGCAAAAAATTAGTATAACCTAAAGAGTTGATTTTGAAGATTGACTGTTATTATTGTCATGGCAAGAATTTGGTAAGAAGTTGCCGCATCTTCCTTTATCATGGTTTCAGGTTGCTGCTGGACTGAATTTTACTGTGTTTCTTACAAGACAAGGGCTTGTTTATACATGTGGAACTAACACACATGGGCAGTTGGGTCATGGTGACACTCAAGACCGACCAACCCCCAAAATGGTTGAACTGCTTGAGAGAGTTGGCTCTGTAGTTCAGATTGCTGCTGGCCCAAGCTATGTTTTAACTGTAACTAACAATGGAGTAGTCTACTCATTTGGTTCTGGTTCTAATTTTTGCCTTGGCCATGGGGAGCAGCAAAATGAATTCCAGCCACGTGCAATCCAGACATTTAAGAGAAAGGGTATTCATGTTCTTCGTGTCTCTGCTGGTGATGAGCATGTTGTGGCAGTTGATTCGAGTGGATATGTGAGTCTCTCCATTGGAGTTGAACTTTGTGGTTGTTTATTATGCTCTTTTTTTATGGTTTTACAATTTTCCATGCTTTTTGCAGGTTTATACCTGGGGAAAAGGTTACTGTGGTGAATTAGGCCATGGAGATGAGATCGATAAGACTCTTCCTGAACACTTGATTAGCCTTAAGGGTCAGCTTGCTGTGCAGGTTAATTTTCTCCATCCTTATAACATTTTTATGCTTCATTTGGTAGGAGCATTATTTTTTCAACACATATTAGTACATGAGTTAGCAATAAATTAATTTCACTTGGTAATTTTTAGCCACTCACATGACTTGTTTTCAGCAAAGGGAAGGAAAATCTTTTATTTTGAGAGGTCATTTTTTTAACTAGGGTTTACTCATCCTTCCAATTTCAAGCTTAAATTTGTACTGATAACCAAACGAGGCGTTAGAGTAATGTGTTTGAGTGAATCAGAATATACTATTTAATTCTACTTGCGAAGATGACCCATATCAAACTCAAGCACACTGTTAATATTTAACACTATTTAATTCTATGTGCTGATAATATTTAATTGTGAGTGTATCGCAAAGCTTGCTGACATGCCTTGAAGCATATTGAAGCTAACATGGATGCTTGTAACCTCCAGCCTTCAGTATGCATGCATCTCTATTCATGACAATATTTGTCACGAAAAGAATCTAGTTGATTTACCAATAGCTGTGGCCGGGGGTTAGTTAGTAGAGTGTTGGACTCTTTGATTTAGTAATAGCAGAAAAGAAGAATGATGATGGTTACCATTTGATGTAGGTTTGTGCAAGAAAGAGGAAAACATTTGTTCTGGTTGATGGTGGTGCTGTCTATGGCTTTGGGTGGATGGGATTTGGCAGCTTGGGTTTTCCAGACAGGGGCGTATCTGACAAAATTATGAGACCTAGACTCCTTGATTGCTTGAGAGGTCACTGTGTTTCACAGGTTAGCACAGGTTTGTACCACACTGTGGTGGTAACTCACCGGGGGAGGATGTTTGGGTTTGGAGACAACGAACGAGCACAACTTGGTCATGACACACTGAGAGGTTGCCTTGAACCTACAGAGATTTTTATTCATGAAATGGAAGACGAAGCAACTCTTCTTTCAGAAAGCAGATGAAATGCAATGAATTGCATCTGCTTTTATGGAGATCAGTGACGACCGTCTTGTGTTCCTACTTGAGAGGTGAAACAGCGTTTATCCCCCCTCATTAAAATTCTTGTAGAATTATATGAATTTTTAACTCCGCATTCTGGATGCTGACTGTTATATTTTATAAAGTTGCATATGTAGGCCGTGATAGTTGCTTTTCCCCTGCTTCTATCCATGTTTGTTGTTAAGTTTTACTTATTCGAGTTCAGAAGATTGCTTGCAAATCATCATAACTCTCTGGTATGAACTCAAGATTTATGGTGAATACAATTGTGAATCTTCCATGCATACTTAAATTGCTTCAGGTCTTATTTCTATATATGATTTTGAAAATTTAATCTCAATTTCGCTTGGTATATTGAGTATATGTATTCAGTCTTTTACTATGTCCTGATTAAATTTTGGTTCTGTATGAAACAAAACAACCAAAACCAGGTTGTTTGGTTCATGCATAGTCATTTTCATTTACCCTTGTGTTCTCATTTTGTGTACACATGCAAATTTGATATGATGGTACAATCATCCTAATATATTACAAAGTAAGGAGGAAAAAAAAGAGAGTTTACCTGTTAGCTATCCTTTTCATATTCATAATATTTTCAGCATGATAAAAAAAAAAAGAAAAAAAGAAAAAAAGAAAAGCCCCACCAGCTGGATTGATAAGACTAGGCTTTGCAAGACATGGTACTATTATTTTCCAATATTGTCTCAATCGAATTGCATCGGGCAGTCAAAACGGCTAGATAGGAAATTGATTGGGGTATCAATTTAGAAAAAGATAAAAAACTTGTTGATCTGTAAATTGGTATAGACTATTTGAATTGAATATTATAATTTTATAATAAATTTTTTTTTATTTGAATCGGAGGAACCAATCAGAATAAAAATTAATGATATGATCAATTCAACCTTCAATCTAATTAAGAAAATATTGTTACTTTCTTCCCACCATTTCCCTTTTTTTCAGAGACAGATTGTAAAGAAAGAAAGAAAGAAATATGTTGACCAACAGATATACGTATTAGTTGGAAGATGATTGTCATCATCTTTTATATCTTACAAAATCTGACAGTAAGATAACTTAAGTAAAAGAAGCTTGTAAGATTGATGAACCCTAGATAAGTGTCAAATGGTAGCATATGATTTGTGGATTCAACCTCGAAATCACCATCTTTGAAACTGTTACTGATTAACTCATTAATTGCTTATCCGGTTTCTAAAGTGAGTGTCCACTGTGGGTGTATAATATTATATACCATACTGCTCGTTGTTCCAAGTCATATGTTTGAACGAGGAACAGAAGATATATCTAAAACCTGAGAAGAGACACGGTTACATTCTGTCTTTAGATTGTGATAATTCACCTACTTCTTTAGGACCACCATAATACGATGGTACTGTCATTCACATGCTATGTGAGTCTCGAGCTGGGACGGTCACGAGCCACCGATGTGCCCATCCGACGATGATACAGGACTGCTGTCCGTGGAAAGTAGATTAAGACATAATTCCCATCTTAAAACAGTGGTGATATTTGTTTCATCTTTCAACATTTTTAGCCTCATTTTAGTTGTCTCTTATTGTTTCTGCTGATCACTGCCTGCTCCATAGGTGTTTATTTTACACCTGCCAAAAAAAAAAGAGATTTTTAAAATAGGAAATAAATAAATAAAACATTTTGCTTCTAAAATTAAAAAGACATAATGATAAAATTAGTTTTCTACCGTTACATTTTTCTTATCAAATAGACTTTTTATTTATTTTTAGTTAAATTTGACCATTAACCTTTTAAAAGAACTCAAATCACTTTTTTAAATGATTGATTAAAACATTTTTTTTAACGATGTTGGTCTGGTGACTTGTATGGCAATCCACGTGTACTTCATGTCGATATAATATTATTTGTCTTATATAACACGTCAACAAATAATTTAAAAATTATGAAAATATTAAAAAATAAAACTAAATTATAAAAAGTTCATAAAAATTTTAAAAAAATTAGCATGAGGAACACATAAATTACCATGTGGGTTGCTATGTTTAAAATTTTAACATTTTAGTTTGTATTTTCATTAAAAATTTAACGTTTTACTCGGTATTTTTTATTAAAAATGATGATCATATTCGACTCTTATTAAAATATTGAGAATCAAATTTAGCTAAAAAAAATAAAGGCAATAAAATATGTAAACATTAAGGATTTAATTTATTATTATGCTAAGAAACTTGACATCTAATGTACACATAATAATCATATATATGCAATGATTATTTATATCATTATAAGGTCAAAAGGCATGTTGCACTTTCAAGGAAAGAACATGATTCAAACATTGAAGACGACATTATTATACGAAATAGTCACAAATTCTGAACATAAACCGTGAAACATACAAAAAAATATTAAAAAAATCTCATATGTAATGTATTTAAGTTAGTTGGTACAAATATTATGCTAGTTGGAATCAAATTGTGCTGACTTCTGGTTGGTACCAACAATATTATTCTATTGTAAGATCATTAAATAAAGACAATATACTTTTTCATGGATCGGGTATTTAGACCAAAATTTTGTAAATTTATCCTTATTATTATGTAATAATAATAAATTGAAATTTAATTATAATAATATTTTTTTAAACTATTTTTTTATTTAAGAATTTGAAATAAGATTAATTCAATTATAAAATTATTGATAATTTATTATTTTTATATAATAACAAATATTATTCTAAGAGTTTTTTTATATATTTTTAAAATCTAGAAAATATATAGAGATGATTAGTAATTTCTATTATCTCAAATTTACCATTTCATATCTTATAATCTAATTTAACGATTAATTCTTTTTCATTAATTTTTTTCTTTAATAAAATGGGTTGTAAGGTAAGATCAAATTTTTTAAAAAAATTAGCCCATCACTTAATTTATGAACAAATTCTACAAGAAATCACATGTTAAAATTCCAACTCAAACCTATTAAATATCAAAATTTCCCCTAGAAGGCTAGTAGGGTGTGAATTAACACTATCAAAGGCTAGTAGGAAACTTTTCATCGTAAAGAAGTGTTATTGTGGGTATCTTAGTTTCCTCCAAGTATAATATATATAATTTTTTTTAAAAATAATATTCGATGCATATTAGTGTATCAGTTTTATATATTATTGATGAATAATAATATATATTAAATTTTATGTGATAGTTTGATGGTTAAAGGTGTTTATTGCTTTATGTGTGCCTTGAGTTTGAATCACGCTAATCGCGTTAGTTGTTTGAATTTTAATCTATTATTGTAATTAATTAAAATAATAATAATATAATGTTTTATCATTAAATAAAATAAAAAATAATGAAATTTTTTAAATAAATATTAATAATTTTTTAATTTAAAATTTAAAAATTCGAATTTAGGATTAAAGATTTTGAGTTTACGATCACCTTTATTTTATTATTATTATTTTTTTTTTGCAACAAATGTCATTGTCAAACCCTACAATGAATGGGAAGATGCCCTGTTTTTTCCACTTTCCCAGCATTGACACATCTCATTTGTTTGAAGGTTAATCTGAATCCATGCCAACCCCCCATACTGCAAGCTCAAAAGCTCCTTCTTAAAGACCAATTTATATATATATATATATATATATATATTCACTTTCTTTTATACAAAATTGCTGGCAACATCATGAACTGTCATCACGAACAATTTCAATATACTATTCCAATTCAAGTCTTTAAAATGATTTCAAACTGGATAAAAACAACTCCATTTATGCTCCATTGTTGTAATAATCACGAAATTAAATAAAAAAGATAAAACTTTTTTTTTATTTAATTAATAGTCGAGAGTTGGAATCATTTATGGTTAACCATTGGCGGGGTTAGTATCTTCTTTAAAATTACATAATTCAATTCCACCTTTTTAATATCTTTTATTTTCGTACTTATGATTAAGGTTCATAATTATTTTTTTAATAATACGATTTTTAAAATTCATATCCGTATTTTATTTTTAAGAATTTAATGTGATTTATAAATGCACTCAAATTCATGAGTAATATACTTGAGATTTTAAATTCTTACAACTACCATTCAAACACACATGGGGAAGAATCTTTTAACCAGAATCATGAAATAAAAGGCTAAATCCTTTTGCATTTTGCTTTTTGTTGTTTGATATAATCTCATATAATAAAAAGGGACTTAAAATCATAGTATCAGCAATGAAATACCAAACTCCAGATCATCTCAATTCTCACATGACAGTAACAAACAAAACAAAAAAATTCCAGTATTCACACAAATATTTTTTATTTGTTTATTCTTCCTCTACCAGCCTCAACTGAGTTCTCTCAGCATTGTTAGCATCGACAGAGATGATCAGCCAAAAATTATTAAAAAAACAAAAAAAAAAAACTTTCTCATCTCATTTTCCTTTTCAGGCCATGGTTTCAAAACTTTCCCGGACAACTTTTAACATATCAGAAAAAGTAACAATCCCAACCAAGCTACAATCTTCTTCTATAACCCAAACATAATTCACCCTATGAGCAATAGCTTGAATCATCACAGCAACAAGTGAACTCTTTGGATGACAAACAATTGCCTCTGATCTCCTTACCATCCTGGCTGAATAACTCATTGATCTACTTATCCTTCCAGGCCTTGGAAATGGTGAAACTTGAACCGCCATTGAAGATGATGAATATTCCTCATCTGATGAAGATGATGATGAAAACCCACCACAAGACATTGAAACTGTGAAATGTTGAAGCATCCCATTCATGTTTTTCTCTTTTAACTTTGCTGAAACAACCTTGACAAGCTCTTCTGGTGGACCTCCACAGTCAATGTAAGCCATTAAATCCATAGATGACAAGGTCTTGAGTGCTGCAGCAACTGTCTCATCACAACAGGCTAAAGTGAAAGGTGAAATCTCACCTATTAGGGTCCTCTCACTGTCAACAACAGCCACTGAGGTTTGTTCCACCAAAGCTCTAGAGATAGCTCCAATGGCAGCTGAGGCAGGTGAGTGATACTCAATGGTGAGGGTATTGGGGCTGATTATGTTAAGTGTGTCAATGGAGAAAGAAGAGATTGGTGAAAAAAGACCAATGGAGGTTAATAAGAATCTGATAATATCTTCTTGTGTTAACCAACAAAATGGCTTTTGTTGCTGTTTTGATCTCTTGTTGTTGAACACCTTGGTTTTGATTGGTACCACTAGGTTTTGTGCTCCTTCAAGTATAAGATCAATTGCTTCTAACAAGCTGAAAATTATGAAAATTGATAAAACAAAACTTAGATAAAACATTGAAGAAAAAAAAGCTAGAAATCATGTGTGTATATAAATATACCTGCAAGATGGTTCCACATGGATAATAAGACCAGGGATCTTAGGTAAAAGTACAGAAACTGGTTGTTTCAAAGCAATTGAAGGTGATACCAAATTTTCATCTTTGCAAAGATAACAAATCACATCCACAATGCAAACTTTGCCTACACATCTACTACAACACTCATCATCATCACAATTCCAGATACTAACAAAGTTGTCATCAGAGGTTTTCAAGACCTCAAGGGCTTCAGCAATGGTGGATGTGATGGAAAGTGACCTTAGTGCTGGCTTCCCAAGACACAGGTCAGACAACTCATGTGACAATAGACTTACTGCCATGCAAAAAAGAAAAGTACGGAAATTTTGAGTAACTTAAAGTGGGGTATAAAGGGTTGCTTCTTCTTTCTTTCTTTTGCTGGTTTTTGAAAGAAAGATGATGAAACTGGAGATTGTGTAGGGGGTTATATACAAGAGAGGTGATTTGTAAAATGAAGGGGCAAACAGAAGGGGAAGGGGAAGGGCAAAAGAGAAAATGTGGGTCCAAGTTATTTTGTTTTATAATTTTATAGTAAATAAATAACTAAATGAAATTATTCATGTTACAGTTACCAAAGGTAAAAGTATTATGTAGGTAATATATTAGAAATTAGATTATATTATGTTTTATTTATTAAAAAAATAAATATATTAGTTCATATATATTATATTAAAGAATAGATTGATTTTTCTGTCAAAAAATTTATTTATTTCTATTGTTAAAAAATAATATCTGTACGTCAACATAAGATGCACATAACATGTCATGTATCATTATTTGATTATTCTACTAATTACGTTAATTTTTAATAGAAATGATCAATTTATTCTTTAATTTACTCTTTTTTGACTAAATAAAAAAAAAATGCAAGAGATATTCAATTTACTTTTACCTGTTTTAATTTCATCGTCATCGATCATCGAGTTGGGCTAAGGCCAAACCGTCATCTTGCATCTTGAAAGGGGCTTAGGCCTAAGACTATTTTTGACTGTGCACTGTGTTTACTGTTGTTTGTTTTCTGTGAGATTATACACTGAGTTTACGTAAACTCACCCCCTCTCGCATTTAATGTGCATGGGTAATCTCCGGACCGCAGATGCAGTTGATGCGGCGGAGGACTTGATGGTGACCACAATTTTTGGACTTTTATGATTTATAATTTATGATTTGCGGTTTATTTGAATCTAGTTTGGGGAGTTTTGCTTAAATTTAGTTTTTATTTATTTTTATGGATTTATAACTGCTAGACGTAGGAAAACTCGGTTTTCAAAAAGGCAAAGTTTTCTCTAAACACACGATTTACTCAAAATGGTTTTAAAAGCTTCCGCAACGAATTATGTTTAAAACAACCGACTAAACGAGTAAGGATTTTGGAATTAAGAAGAGATAAGAAAAGTAAATAAATGAAAATGGTTTTATCGTAGAAACTTAGCTTTCAACATGTTATCATGTGACTTCGCCAGATTCGGTCATAACGTCTAGGCTGGGTTTGGGATGTTACATCATCATCCATGCTTAATTTATGAAATATTTTCTTAATTAGAAGGTAAAAAAAGAGATGAATTAATATTTTATTTTAAGCTAAAAATAAAAAAATAATTGAAATATATAAAGAAAAAGGTACAATGTTTCTTTTCTTTTTTTGTGTGTAAAATAATTAAAATAAGCAAATAATTACATAGACTTATTCATATTAAAGCTTCTTGAATAGCCATAGGAGGGTCATTAAACATACGCAAGTCTTAGTCATTCGAAAAAACCATTTTTGCTATTGCATCCACTATCTTATTAGACTCTATAGGAATGTATCTCTAAAACCATTTCTCTTCATTTGATAAAATCAATTGAATTCTCCTAACTAGTGTAGAATTTGAGCATTCAAGTTTAATGTCACAAATAGTTTCAACAAGCTCAAGATTACCAGATTGGATAGTAACCTCATCATAACCTTGTTTTTGAAGTAGAGGTAGACTATCCAATATACCACATAACTCAGGAATAAAGATCGAATACTTCTCCAAAAAGCGATTATACCTCAAAATCTACTTTCCCTTTTTATCTCGTATTACTTCACTTGCAACAGAGAAACTAGACGTAGTCTATCCAATGTCTTTGATTTATGGCATTTTACCCCAAGCTTATGCTTTTAATTATGTGGTTTTGTAATAATTTGTAGTAACAATTTGCTTTTAAGAACCCTAATTTAATTGAATCTATTCATTCAATTGCTTATAAGAGATAAATTACAAAAAGTTATCCTTTAGGAAGGAAAGAGAGTGAAACATGTGATGTCATTGATTAATTTTAATTATTGTGAGTCAGCTCCTTTTTACTCTAAGTTGAAACAACAATAATTAAATATAATACTAAAACTAACATGTGCATAGACTGGGGATTGGGGACCAAAAAGCAGAAGAAAGAAAACTTCTCTATCGTAACAAAATAATACCCAATATTGTATTTAGGCACCATTTATTTTGAAATATTAATTTCTATTTATATTCTTGTGGGTATTAATTTATGAATTGTAGTCGATTGAGTCTTAATTTGATTGGCATGGGCATTATTGCTAGTGCAGGAGAATGTGGGTTCGAGTGCGCTGAAGCGCGTTATCTTCCTATTTATGGGTTAGGGAGGGGTTATGGGTAGTTCTAGACATTATTTTAAAAATAACAGATACGATCAGAACCTATAATGAAATTATTACAAAAATTATGAATTTTAATTAGTAAATTCTTTTGTTATGTAATTTTCAAAATTTTAATTCAAGATGTCTTTTTAGTAGTTATTAGGTACCATATAATTTAAGGGTTAGCATTTCATACATTGGTAGTGAAATCTTTCAATTCTACAAAAATAATTAAAAAATTGTCACGTGTCTTTTTTTTATATATTTATTTTTTAATATTTATTATACTCTATAGGACATTTGTTATCGTCCAACCTTACTTGTACAGTTTAAAAATGTTGAAAAATATGGACATCACATATATAATAAAGGTAATTACATGTTATTATTTACTATCATGATAGGTTAACCCAAATTAAAAGTGATCTAATTTGGTTGGAATTTTATTGGGCTTTAATTATTAAATAAAGTATGGGGCAAATATGTGTAGGTACTCTAGCAATTGAGTTCTAATCAAATTCTAATTAATGATGTGCTAATTAGAAATTGATTAGAACTAATATGCCAAGGTTATAAATATTAGGGTTATGGTCCCCAAATTATACACAAGATATCTTTTCTTGTGTGCTAATTTGGAAGATCAAATCCCTAAGATCCGGTAAAACTTTAAGGAATTCATGGATTCAGGTACGCTTCCGCATCTAGTTTTGTTCTTGATTTATTCTTGATGATTTGACATGATAGATCATGGTTTATTAAGTTTTATTTTAGATTTATTTTACAAATCTAACAGGTGGCATCCGAGCTTTGTCATGTTGAATCATTGAGAATGAATTGATTCTTTATGGATTTGATATTTTAATTATATATTATGTTGAATCTTTGAGATTCTTGATAATTTTTTGGGTTTTGATTCTTTAAATAAAGTTTTAAGGTTTTATAAATATAATCTTGTTTAATATTTGCATATGCTATTCGAAAGATGAAGGTTTATTTATTTATAATCAAATGATAAAAATTGATTTGTGAGATTTCTTTCTCTTCTTTTCACACAATTATTTTATAAATTTTGGTTAAAGTCATTATTAAATTAAAGTTACAGACTTACAACTTTTTGCAATTGAAGAATTCCAATTGGGTTGTATAATTGGTTTTGAAAGTTAATTCACTTGATAATCGAATAAATGAATGTTGTTAAGATGTTTTTTTTTCTTTTTCGCACTATTTATTTTAAATTTTTTGTTTGTGGTTGAATATATATGGAATTATCATCTTTTGTCTTTATTCATGATGAATTATATTCACCATTGAATTCAATTCATATATACGAATGATTACTTTTAGTTTCTGTTATAATCATTTTATATAAGTTTTAGTTCTTATGGAACTCGACTAAAATTAAAATATTTGGGATTTTTTTTTAAATACGGTGGCTATGAATTTTCATATGTAGTTGTGCATATAAAGACTGTTATATAATTTGGGATTATTTTTATATTTAGTGGTTATGGGTTTTTTTTTTTAAGTATTTGTGCGTATAAAGAAGTTTCATGATAATGTCTTTAGTCATGAATATAAATTTGAGTTTACATGAAATATGTAAGGCAAGCCAGTATTATTTTTATATTATTATAATTGTGTGTGTATATATTATATGCATATCAATGATTTTGAGGATTAATGTATGATTATAGTTGGCGTGAATAGGTGTTTATAACCATTATTCAATAAGATATCTTTTATTGTTTAATTGGTGAAATTAAGCTTTGATGGATATCGTTGAAGTTATTAATTAATTAATTATTTATTTATTTTTTGTTATGGTTATATATTCAATTTTATGGGTGTTTTGGTGCAAATTCATGCCTACTATATACATATTTAAATATTTTGGTTTTAAGTTTGGCTCTATAATCTTAGGTTTTGACATCTTATGGTTCCAAATATTTGGTTAAATTATGATGATATGGTCTATGGTATGAATTATGGGGTATGTCAACTATTATAATTTTATTTCTGAGATATATTGACTTGAAGTTTTATTTTTCAAGTATTCATGTGAATATCTGTTTAATCATAAATACAACTTTGAATTTACATGGTAAATTCAGGGTAAGTTTTTCTATTTGATTATGAAAACATGTATATGCGTGAATTGCTTTAGTGTTTTTATCCATGCCAAAATTATGAATACATATGCTTGTTAATTATTTGGCTTTGAACCACTACATTATTTCTGTTTGGTTTTGATATATATGGCAAAAGAAATAGTCAAAAATTAAGGTTTTCGATTTTTTATTGCATTATTAAGACAACCTTATTTTGGGTTATTTCGGAGTTTATAAAGCAATAAAAAAATAGTTTTGACATTTGACTATTGGGGAATTTTAATTTTGAATATTGGTATGTTTATATATATTTTAAAATAACTTAATTGAAGCAATAAGTCACCAAAGTGATTTTTTTTGTATAAATTATTTTGTTTTAAAATATAAAAGTTTGTGTGCATGTAACTTAAGTTATGTTGATATTGGTCGGCCCAAATGAAGGTTAATAATATTACATGTGCAACTATGGTGATAAACATGTGACGATTATTCGGTTTTACATGTGAATAATAAATCGGAAAAAAGGAAGATTTATTGTTCGACATGTTCTTATTGTCAATGTTTGATTACTACACCAAGATATCACTTGCAAGTTAATATTTTGTCCAAAAATGAAATATTAATGGAGTGCCCGATATCTTAAGATGAGGTTTACCTTTATTCAAATTATTTTGGTTTAAATTTGAAGTCTTATGTGAAGTTGTTTATGGTTTATGATTTATTCAACTATTATTATATTTGCCAAAATCACTGTATGTTGTTTTGGGATAACTATATATACATATATATACTAGTATCTTTTAATTTAATTGAAAGATGAAATTAAAAGAAATATTTTGAAACAAATAAATTCAAATTTTGGCTTTGGGTTTTAATTAAGGATGTCTAATATTTTAAATAGATTAGTTGAAACAAAATGCCGCCAAAGTGACCTCTTTTGTGTAGATTAGTTTATTTGAAATATCAAGATGATTATATGTTTTTGTGATTCATGCGTTTATTAACTGACCCAAAGGTAAGTTAATATTTGGCAGAATTTCAACGACATCTGTGGTGATAGATGTGTGACAATTATAAGGTATTTTATGTGAGCAATAAGTTAGTCCAAAGATTAATTAATTGTTTGACATAATTTATTGTCAATGTTTGATTGCTACAACAAGAGTACCACTTACTGTTAATATTACTGTCCAAAGACTTGATATTAATGTTGTGTTTGGTATCTTGAGATGGGATTAGCCATTATCTTGAATTTATTGTTTATTTATGAATATTGATGTGAGCTTATTTTTATTTATTTTTTGTTCTATATTCAGCTAATTCATCTTCTATTGCCACAATATTTGCTAATATAAATCCTATACCCATGTTTAATGGGACTAATTTCAATGAATGGAAAAGGCACTTACCTATAGTGCTTCACTGTTTGAACATAGACCTTGCACTAAGGGAAGAACAAATCGCACCTCTCACTGCGGAAAGCACCCCCTATGTTAAAAGGGATTTTGAGAGGTGGGATCGTTCAAATTGCAAGAGTCTAATGATCATGAAGCACAACATTTCAGAAGCCTTTAGGGGCAAAGAATCTAAAAAGATTACTTGGGCCAAAGTTTCCTTGATGAAATTGAGAAACGTTTTGCTAAAAACGATAATGCTGAAATGACATTACTTTTGACTTCTTTGATGTCTATAAAGTATAAGGATCAAGGAAATTATGTGCAATCTAAGGGCTATGAGTTTTATGATCCCATAATTAGGAATATTTTTGAGATGAGAATTGCAACATTCTTTTAGGATGTTGAGTTTGGAGGGAGAAATAAAGTTAGAGACATTGCTTCTGAGGAGGGATTGGATTCTAACTCAGTTCCTACTATCGCTTTTGATGATGTTTAGGTTCTCATACCTATTATTGATTAGGAAGTGAATCTAGAACCTCAATAAGACAATGTTGAACAACTCCCTATTTAAGATGAGGTAATTGTTCCAGAAGAACAAACTCAACAACCTCAAGAATGAGTGTCATTAAAAAAGTCCACTAGAGAAATGGTTATAATGGCTTTAGTAGAATATTTTGACATTAAGCTACATCAGATGAATATTAAGTTAATGGTTTCTCAATGGTAACATTGATCATACATTTATATGGAACAATTAGAAAGCTTTGTGTCTAATGATACAAAGGTAATGATTTGCAAATTAAATAACTTTATCTATGGGCTTAAGCAGACTTCTCATTAGTAATATTACAAATTCTACCAAATGATTATATTATTCGATTTAGAGATAAATTTTGTTGATAATCGTATATACCATAAGTTTAGTGGGAGTAAGGTTCTATATTTGGTTTTATATGTTAATGACATACTGCTTGTCAATAATAAGTATAGCCTCAATCAATGCCCTAAGAATGATTTTGAGATTACAAAAATTCATAAGATTTTTTACATTTTAGCAGTGGAAAGTCTAATGTACATTCAGGTTTGTATACATTAGAATATTGTGTACATTATTGGGATGTTAGGCAGATATTTTAAGCAACCCTGGTTTGGACTATTGGATAGCATTCAAGAGGGTTATAAGGTATTTTTAAAGAACAAAAGATTACATGCTCACATATCGGAGATCTAATCAGTTAGAGATCATCAGGTATACAGAACTCCGATTTTGATGGATTATTGATACAATATTTTGTCACTAAGGTGCAAATTGTGAAAACAAATTGCAGTCTTTTATTCCAATAACAACAGGAGTATATCAAAGTTAAAACACAGACTTTAAGTTACTGGTTGTTAAAGTAAAAGTTCAGAGTGGCTAGGTGCCTATAAAGCATATTAGGACAAACTCCATGATTACGGATCCGCTTACTAAGGAACTACACCTAAGGTTTTATAAGAGCACACTGCTCATATGGGTGTAATGTCATTTAAAGGATATTTGGTTTAGGTGGGAGTTTGTATTTTTAAATGCTTTTATGTTATAGACAGATTTTCAGTTATTTAAATTTAAAGATATTAAGTTTATTTTCTGCAGAAATAAAGTTTATTTGGTTTATTCACACTCTGATTTTGGTAAGGTTTGATCTCACTAAGGAGGGCCAGTTGGAAATAGACATGTTTAGATCATATTGCATGTAATTTCCATGCTACACATCCATACTTGATCTATGTCATTTGGTTGTGTTAATATACGTGATCATGGATGGATTTAGTTACGACATATGTAACGAAAGTCGCCTTGGTTCAATGTTAACATAATTAATGGACTAGATTGTTCGGAATACCTTTTGGATATGATAGTAAAATTTTGAGCTCATAAGGTTATATAATGACATGTAATTATAGAGTAATTAGTATATATATGTGGTCCAAGTGGGAGATTGTTGAAAAATATGGACATCACATATATAATAAAGGTAATTACATGTTATTATTTACTATCATGATAGGTTAGCCCAAATTAAAAGTGATCTAATTTGGTTAGAATTTTATTGGGCTTTAATTATTAAATAAAGTATGGGGCAAATATGTGTAGATACTCTAGGGGCTAATTAGAAATTGATTAGAACTAATATGCCAAGGTTATAAATATTAGGGTTATGGTCCCCAAATTATACACAAGATATCTTTTCTAATATCCCATCATTAGGAAAGAGAGAGTAGATATTCTCTGAATTTTTTATTTGCTAATTTGGAAGATCAAATCCCCAAGATCCGGTAAAACTTCAAGGAATTCATGGATTCAGGTACGCTTCTGCATCTAGTTTTGTTCTTGATGATTTGACATGATAGATCCTGGTTTATTAAGTTTTATTTCAGATTTATTTTACAAATCTAACAAAAAAATCTATTGGTGGTGTACCAAAGCATTTTTTTTCATAATTTAAACTGTCAATTCTCATATATATTTTTGTTTTGTCGTACTCACAATATAAATGAAATATTATGTAATAAATCTATAAAAAAATGTTATAAAATTCAAGTAAGCTTTAGTTAAAATGATATAGTTAAGAAATAGTTATAAAAACATAATTTATAAAATTATATATAAAACTTTCTCAAAATAATATTCGTTACTTTTTAAAAATAATGAATTTTTAATAATTTTACAGCTAAATTGAAAAACAAATCAATGAATCAAACACTTAAAATATAATATAGATTAATATATATTTCCTAATTAATAGCATCAAGTAAAATATATTCTTTTGATATTAACTTTCAAATTAAAACAAAATTCTTTTTTTAGTGAAAAAATAAGCAATTAATGAGCATAAATTAATTCCCAAAAAAAGTTATGTTCCTTTGCAAAAGTTATGGTCATGCTCATTTTTGTAAAGACATTCAGCCTTTCATCTATGAGATATTTTTCTTTTAGCGAAAATTAAAATTAGTTTTTTTTTTAAAGAAATTTGTTGGAAAAAGTTTATGAAGAAAATAAAAATTTATTATTATTTTTAAAGTAATGTGGTTTTAGTTTAATTGTTTTAGTTTTGTTTTGATTTTAGTTGAACTGGATTTTGTTTTCTTAAAAGGGTTTTAATTTATTTTTAAAAAATATATATTTAGATTCAATATAGTATTAAGGTTGAAAAGTATTCAACTTAAATCATGATTTCAAACCAAAAGCAATGATAAACAATGAGTTTTTCAAACCAAATCATGATTTTGTTGTTGCGGTTAAGAAGTGTTTTTGAAAAGTGTTGTAAAAAAGTGTGTATTGTTAATTTAAAGTGTTTGGCATTGTTGTCAAAAATTGCAATGAGAAATTAAAATATTCATTTTAGACATGATGTTAGAAATTAAAAAATAAATTAAATTAATTAATATTTAAATAATCTAATATAATTATACATAAAATATATATTTTAAATACTTTTTAATAATTAATTAATTATTTGTAAATTTAATTATACATGAAATATTTTAAAATTTTAAATATAATAAATAATATTTAAATAATTTAATATAATTATATATAAAATATAAATTAATTCAAAATTTTTAATATATTTTAAATAATTATATAAATAAGAGTATTTTGATGAATTATACTTTGAAAAATAAAAAACCAAAAGCACCTAAACCCCAACTTTTGTCTTTGGATGAAAAAACACTTTCCACTACACTTTTAACCCAAAATCCAGATATTTGGGATTGCTCTTGGGGTGAAAAAGTGTTTTTCCACCCCAACAACAATCCATAACATCAAAAAACTAAAATTTTAGCTTTTGCAAAATTGTTTTTGGTTGAAATTATTTTTTTATCCTCATTAAAGAAGTCCAACATATCTTCTACTTTAGTGCATCATATTTAAAATGGACATTTTATTTTAAAAAAAAAAAACACTTTTTGAAAGCAATGACAAACACAGTCAAACTTTTCAAAAGCACTTTTCACGATACTTTTCTAAAAATATTTTTCAACTTCAATGGTAAACTGAACTTTAGCTTAATTGTGCTATGGCACATATATGTAAATTACCAACGCAAGTGTGTCGTTAGATCTATTAGAAATAACTAATGGAGGACTTTGTCAAAATAGATCAATGTGACTAAAAATGTGAAATTTGTATTCCGAGATGATGAGGAAGATGATAGGTCACTTGAGATCTAGTTTTCATGCATCACTTGTAATGATCCAAAATTCACAGGCATCGAAAAAGTACATTTTCGGGCCTTCGTCTTAGTAAACAGAATTAGTAAATATTTATTAGAAATAACTATGAGCCTAGTTGTGTGTCTAATTAGGTTTTTATTAAGTGAATTTAGCTTAATTAAAAGTAATTAGGAAAAAAAAGGACTAAAGTGAATAAAGGGTAAAAGTTGAATTGTAGATTAAAAGAAAATAAAAAGGACTAGAAGGGCAATTAGGCCAATCTTCATAAATGAGGCGCATGCTAAAAATCTTAGATACTTTAGATTTTAATTATATAATTATATAAGATTTAATTATAAAATATATTATTAAATTAAGTTATTATAAATATTATATTATGAAAATAAACTAAATTATGCCAAATGTATGGTGATGATAAAATAAATGTGTAGTGTTTGTATTTATACACTTGTAAAATATTTATATATTTTCTTAAATAATAAGTAAAAGATATTTGCATATTAATTATATTATAAGATTTTTATATGATAAATAAATTAAAATAAAGACAAATGTATGGTGATTAAATTATACATGTGTAATGCATATATTTATACACTTGTAAAATAAATAAATAATTACTTATAATTTAAGTATAAAAATATTTATTAATTAAATAATAATAATTATTATATTATTATAAAACTAATAAAGTAAATAAAACATAAAAGGAATAAAAGAAGCAAAGAATAAAAAGAAACAGAGAGTGAAACGAAACAGAGAAAGGAAGGGAGAAAAAGAAAAGAAAAAGCAAAAACTAGGGTTTTAAAGCTTGGAGCTTATTTTGGTAAGTCAATTAAGTCCTTTTCTTTTAATTTTGATATTTTTGAAGCCTTAGAACAAAGTTTTGTTGAAATTGAGTTGAAATTTTGAAAGTTCTTAGATTTTTTAACATGATTCATGTTGGACAAATTGTTGAATTAGGGGTTTGATTGATAGAATTTCTAGTTAGAATTGATAAAAAGGATAAAATTGTAAAGTAAGCTATAAGTTTTGTGTTAGAGGAACTAAATTGAAAGAAAATTGAAATTAGGGTTTATTCATGAATATTAGATAGCTAAGTTGAATTTGGTAGGAAATTGAGTAGAAATAAAGTATGAATTGAGATAGAAAAGTAAGTGAATTTAGTTAGGACCAAATTGAAATTAAAGTTGAAGTTGAATAGAAAATTCAATTATTTAATATAAATTAGTACTGTATTAATAGTGTAAATTACTTTAATTTTCGTAGCTAGCAAAGAACTAGAGGCATCAGCTCAAAAAGGAAAGGAAAAAGTTATCGAGGAGTAGACACGAGAAAATCACGGTTTGTATTACTATAATTCGAACTACTATTTGTTAATGTTATATTTAAATTTATATGTATGGTAAGTAAATTATAAGGTAAGTATCAATATTGAAATGATTGAAATTGAGATGAAGTATGATTATGTATGAATATTTGATGATATATTGATTGGAAAGTGGAAAATTGTATTGAATTGAACTGTGATTAAATTGAGAATGATTTGAATTGAAAATATGAGAAAGTGATGGAATTGAAATATGAAAATTGAATACCCTATTAACTAGTCGGGCTGAGTCGAATATAGTTGGCATGCCATAGGATTGGAAGAATTTGGGGATTTTTCGGCTTGGCCGAGGAGACACTGATGTTACTATATTTCTTCGGACTATCCGAAGAGGCACTTAGTGCCATTCTGGTGTGTTTGGATGGATCATTCTGGTGTGTTTGAGAGGATTATTTTGGTGTATTTGGATGGATTATTTTGGTGTGTTTGGTGGAATCATTCTGGTGTGTTTGGTTGGAATTCGTGTATCCGTCAAGGTCTGAGTTTTGTTAATAGGGTGAATAAATGAAATGAGAAAATCGAACGAATTTGATTAATCGTACTATTGAAAGTATGAAAAAGAAATTGTGAATCGAATTGTGAATTGAAATGGGATGTGAGATTTGTAAGCCTGAACATAAGGTTCATGAATTTGATAAAAGACCAAATTGTTGATATATGATATTAGTTGATGAAATATTATAGATGATATATGAATTTGAATGTAAATTAGTTCTTATGATTTAAAATGTTATATGATTGATAGTTTGAATTATGGTAATACCACTGAGTATAGACATACTCAGCGTACGGTTGTTTCCATGCGCAGGTCTGTAGAAGTCAAAGGTCCTGGTTCAGCATCCAGATCAATCCCGACTTCAGCACAACTTTGGTGATGTATTTTTTTCCTTTTGGTAAATGTGGCATGTACCTAGGTCTTATTCAAGAGTCTTGTGAGTTTTGGTTGTAAAGAATTGGTCTCTAATGTTTGAATGATGAATGAAATGTTAAGTTATAAAATGGTATGTTTGGTACTAAAGTTGAAATGAGATAAATGAAGTTTATTAGTAACTTTTATATAGTATCATGAATGTTGTTGATCAATTTGATAAGTCAGTGTTTTAGGCATGATTTAAGTATGTTTGAATGTGAAAATGTGTTGGTTTCCATATTAACTGTAAATTGGTTGCGGTTTGAAATTGCAGGGAAGGTTAGATATTTATAAAGGGGTTATATTGAGTTCAAAAAAAATATATATTTACGAAAAATTTTTAGAGTATTCGAACAAGTCCCGTTCTACTTCTAATACGTGTTTTGGGCCTCGTGAAACACCCCAAACCCGGCCCACGAGATTTGCCCAGATTTGGTATGTTCCTCAAGTAAACCGGTTTCAAAATTCTTTCGTTACCTAGAGAAAACTTGTGCGATTTAAAAAAAAAAACATTGTTTGGGTTGGGCTTGTGTTGAAAAGCTAATTCAATTCTTTATATTAAAAATTTTACTTAAACTTTAATAGGTAAAACTCATAATCATAATAAATAGAAATAAATGGAAAACAATTCAACTATGGCCTTATGGCCTTATTACATCAAATAATTTCCAAGTAATTCAAGTACTTAAATAGAAATAGTAGTTCATAAAATAAAAACTTCATGTTGAGCATGGCCACCACAAGTTCTCGCCGTCTGGTCCATCACATTCATTACTCAAACATGGTCCCACAACGGGTAAGTCAAGCAGACTCAATGTGTACACAAACACTAAATCAAAATAGAATCAGTCATACAAATGTTACACATTCATATCATAGCATACAAATTATGATGCATTCCCAAACCCAAACCTAATTAGCCATCCGCTACACTCCCCCGTACCAACCATGCACACCGTGGGGACTACTAAGTCGACCCTCCTTCCGCTACACTCCAAATTGCGGTCTTAGGTCACCGCATTCGTGGTCTTAGGTTGCCACGTTCAGACATCTGTGGTCTTAGGTCACCACTTTTTGACATCGTGGTCTTAGGTCACCACTTTCAGATATCACGGTCTTAGGTCACCGTGTTCGTGGTCTTAAGTCACCACATTCACTTCCCCTTTCAAACAAACCCATATGCCCCATATAATGATGATATGCATAAATATGCCAGATTTCACATTCTTATCATATTCTCATGTTACTAATGACCTTTTCATATTCTTTGTAGAAGTAGGAAACGTGCACGAGTACTTAGTACCATAACATGGTACCTAGCCACTTTCATATTCTTAATATCACATATTTTAATAAAACAGGCCATGAAACATATTAAGAAGTAGTGTGGGGTACACACTGATTTGCTTAACCACTTCACCGAAATCCCAAATCGATCCATCGCGCTTTAGATCTCAAGTTCCTACAATTGATTAATCACTTTCTATTTAGCACAAAGCCTATTCGGTTAGAAAACCAAATCCTAGTAGGATTTGTATTCTTAAAGCTTACCTTGGTGTCGATTTGATGATTTAATCAAATCCCAAAACTCGTATTTTTCCCCTTTGAAATCGGCTAGTCACTAAATCCCTTGAATTGGTTAGTTTTTGGCTTAAAACACATAATCATAGATCTACTACTAAAATAGGCCTTGGCGAATTTACCTTTGTTCTTACCTTCCAAATCTTAAATCCACGAATTGGATCCTTGCTTCTTTATTCTTTGCCGAAATCCCTATGTACCCATGTTAGATCCAACCTAACATTAAATCATAATAATATAGCTTATGGCCGAATGGTATTCATAACTTACCTTAGATCTTAGAAGTTAGAAAGATACCTTCTTGTAGTTGACAATTTCTTAAATCCCGAAAACACCCTTCCATAACTCGGCCAAAATCCATAATAGAGATTAGTCCCTAAATTTTAGATAGGTTTAAAATATAAAAGAATTGAAACCAAACTTTGGATCTAACCCTTTTTAAGAAATTGGTAGCACCCTTGTTAAAAGCCCCTTAAAGAATCGGCCTTGATGACTAGATGATAAAGTTTCGGCTTTTGGGATTTAATGGAGAAGTCGACTAGAGGTTCTCTTGGGGTATTTGGTTTCCACGAAAATAAGGAAAAGAAACTTGAGAATTTTGGCAATGGTGGACTATAGATTCGGCTTGACAAAAGAAAAAGAGAAGAGAAGAGAGGAGAGCACTCAGAAATTTGGCAGAGAGAGGAGGAGGAAGAAAAATTGATGAGTAGCCTTATTTCCTTCCTTTTATAGCCGAAACTACTCCTCAGAATCCCTTACTTGGCCACCACTCTTCTTTATTTGATAGCTTTATCTCTTAATTTAAAATAATTAGAGAATAATCCTTTATTATCTCTTCAAAAATAATCCAAATTAAATCCCTTATTTATCACCTTATTAATCGAATATTAAAGAGAATAAAACTCCTCCTTTCTAGAAGGCTTGTGCCGTCCACCTCGAGAGCTTACGGAAGCAAAAATAAAACTTCTTTTATTTGCTTCCCAAGTGACTCGAACCAGTGCCCAACACCTTGCATGTGGCGCCATTTCAGAGGCCCTAAGTGGCATCTTGAGCCACTTTTCCAAGCCTGTTTGTGTGTCAAATTTCACAAACTTTTTCTTTTAAGGCCACCTTGCCTTAATTTCCTCTTTTAAACTTTAAAACTCGACATTTCTAAGTCATTTCTAAGTTTCCAAAAATTTTCGTTCGGCTCTGTAAACTTGACATTTTCTTACATTTCCAAGTTTCCAGAAATGTGCACTTTCCTATTTTGAATCATTTCCAAATCATTTCCATCCATTTTCAGGTTTCCAAAAATGTTCAAAATTTATTCTTAGTACATAAAACATGTTACTTCGTACAATTAAACCGAAAATGCATAGGCCCTTTCCAGGATGTTACACCTCGAGGGTCCATTATAGGGATTTAATAATTAAATTATACTATGTATGTTAATTTATTTATGAATTATTCGTAAATTGTCCTATATGTCCGGTAATGCTCCGTAACCCAGTTCTGGCGACGGTCTAAGGTTAGGGGGTATTACATTAGTAATGTGGTGAGGTATTTTGTGAGCCTTTAGCAGTGTCTAAATGGTTGAGTAGAGTTTGTTGTTAGTGAATTTGATAGTGGTGAGGCAATAATGCAAGATAGTTGATCAAGGTGATACATCTCTAATTAATTTTTAAAACTTTAATGTAGTAGTTATTATCAGTTTGTAGCTCTCCTCTGTTAAATTATTGTTGAAGAAAATGATATTTGTGGACTATAATCATTGTCATGTTATGTATTCAGTATCACACTTTTGTTCTTATTAATCAAGTTATCTTTTATTTAAAAAGGGTTTTCTTTTTAAATAGCAATAGTATATATGTATATATATAAACTTATCAACTAATAGTTATTCATTTAAATTCTTTTATCTTAGAATTGTTAATCTTAGAATTGTTCCCCAGTTTCACTGAGGATTTTCAAATTTTTAATGAAAACTTATCAACTAATAGTTATTCATTTAAATTCTTTTATCTTTAAATTGTAATAATATGGGTATTTGATTATTTATGGAATTTAAACTTTATGATAATTGATTAGTTTAAGATATAAATCTATGCTGAGCTGCAAGTCAGATCAATTACTTTTAAATTATATTTTAAAAAAATTGACTGAGTTGAATTCCCCATTATTATTATTTTAGGCTTCATGATAATTTTGGATACTGAAGTTTATATGTTTTATTAAAATGGTCCTAATTATATTTTTGAGTTTTTTTTTTACAATCAACTTTTGTTCTTTTGTTCAATTTGCTTTTTTTAACAGATTTAATGAATAAATTCAATGCTTGTTTACTGATAAGTTTTTCTACTGAGTTAATTTTTTTAGATAATTATGTTTATTTTCTTTAAATTAAGGATTAGTATTTTTAATTTAATATATTATTTATTCATTTTATTATTTTCTACGTGTAATTATCTTATTGGGTTACCTAAGTAATAAATTACATCTCATTAAAAATATTCCACATATGAAATTCCATATCAACCCTGTTAACTTTTTTAACGGTACTTTTATTAAATTTGTTAGAAAAAAAAATAGATTGAAAAATAAAAATAAAAAATGTTGATAACCAAAAATACTCATTTTGACAAAACATACAAACGTTAGTGGCCAAATTTGTCATTAATCTATTTTTTTATGTAGGTTTAAATCAGATACTAAATTAACTTGCTGAGTGTATTATACTATTACTCCCTCAATTACTTCATTTTAAAATATATTAAAATTTAACACACATTTTTAGAATAAATTAGTGTGAATCCTGAATTGATTTCACTACAAATAAATTCATTTGCTACATTATTTAAAGTTAAAATTAAAATAATTAATAAAAATAAATTTTATTTTAACTCTTATTTTTCAATTGATTGAATACAATTCTAAATTAACTTATGAGTCAACACATAAACACATTTTTTACAAATAATATTTTTGTATATATTGATAATTTTGAAAATTAAGTTAAATATTTTTATATTTTAATATCTCAAAGAAAGAGATTAAAGTTAAATGATTATGGACCATGAGGTGTGATGGTTGCATACCTCGTCCTTTAATCATGTGGTTGGGAGTAAGATTCACACTCATGATAATGGAGTACATTTCATGGTTAGCTATTTTCCTCTTTAGAGAGTACCCATAATGAGGAGATTAATCACTATTACTGACAATGGGTACCCTAATTTCGAAAAAGAAAAAAGAAAAAAGAAGAGCTAAATAATTATAATAAATTATATAAAATATGGTATGAATTAAGGTGCTAAATAAAATGAAAGGTAACATGAGTATACTAATGTTAATTATTAATGTGTATTTATTTAAATTTATAAAAATTCAAAATAAAAAGAACTAATAGATAATTTGTTTTTAAAATTGAACTATTTTGATAATCATGCAAAATATGTAATAGGTTGAGACACAACACATAAGAATTAAGATGAAACACCAATTTTTATTTGAATTCAACCATAATAATAAACTATACAAAATACAATATAAATGGATACATATCAAAAAAATAAAATTAAGTTTTCTATTATATATTATAAAAATAAAAAAATAACATTTTAAAAAAAATCCTAAAAACTTCGATTTTAATTTTTATTATAATAAAAGAAATTTTATTATGAGGCCTGCATGACTCAATGGGAAGGTTGATGCTCTTAAAAATTTGAGATCCCATGTTCAAGTCCCACCTTATCTAAATGTACGAGTTTTATTTAATTAGTTGCATGGTTATTTTAATTGGAACTGTTGACATATTTGGAGGCAAGGTGATTTTAATTGGAACTGTTGACATATTCAAGACATTAAAGCCAGGACAAAACTAAGTCTTAAGCATGACATATTATCACATACGTTCAAGTGTTCAAACTTACCAAATACACATATGTACATATAAGCATATTTTACTAATTTTGCTATCTCAAACCTAATCAACAATAGATCTATAAACTTTCCACCATTTAACCATTTCAAACACACACATCGAATATGTTTAGGCCATATATTTATATATCAAAATATACCAAACACAAGCCATACCAATGGCTAGTTACAACTAAATATTTATATGCCATCATTTGGCCAATTTAACCTATACATGCCATTATATCCAAAAAAAATTTTGCTATTTATACCAAAACGAGCTGAAGGATAATGTGATGTTGCTCCGACCCGCGTCCAACCTTTACGAGCTTCCGAATACTATAAAATAGAGGAAATAAACAAGGTAAGCATTTAATGCTTAGTAAGTCAGTATAACAGGAAATTAACTTACCATTCATTTTCATTAAAATAAACATATAAGATGCATTCAAGCAATTTGGCTAATAGCCTAAAACACACAACTTCATCAAACATGTTAGTCATTTACTTCACATAAATTTCAAGAATCGTGTATGAGCTCATCAATACCAAATTTCCATGTATTTCATGTATATACAAGTAACAATTCACTTTGAATTCATTTATTTTCTCGAATCAGGGTTTTACCCATTGAATCATTTAAAATATCGATGGATACCCGGGTAGTACACATAAAGTGTACAAGTTTATACTTCGTCAATTCATATTTGGGAATGCTCGTACGAGCACATAAACGGGAAGCCCTCTCTCGAGCCATATAACGGGAATATCATATGAGCCATGTAAAGGGAAGCTTATCCGGGCTGTATAACGGGAAGCTCATAAGAGCCATAATCAGGAAGCTCATGCGAGCCAATAACGGGTAGCTCTGAAGAGCCATTAATGGGAAGCTCCGGATAGCCATATATCGGGAAGTTCAAGAGAGCCATATTGGGAAGCTCACAAAGAGCCTTTAATTGGGAAGCTCACGAAGAGCCATATAACGGGACGCTCATAAGAGCTGCGGTGTGTCCACAACACATGCAGGATCACAACCGATCGAGATGCTCTGAAGAGCTATTAATGGGAAGCTCGCAAGAACCATATAACGGGAAGCTCGAGAGGGCTAATATCGGGGTACTCTTTCGAGCTATGGTGTGTCTGTAACACATGCAGGACCACAACCAATTCGGGAAAAATCTTGTATCCATCGAAATTTCATTTATTCAAATGGGATTTATTACTTATCGGGTATTATTGGATATGTGATCAATTTCATACATATAACATTTATACATTTCACATATACAACATCTAATTCAAACATATAAATATACATAATTTAGTTACATGAACTTACATCAACAATGTTCGAGAACTCGTATGCTACTAATCTGTTACTTTTTCTTTACCTCGATCTAGCTCTGTATTTGATCTATCCGGATTTATACGAGTAAATTTAGCTCAATTTAATACAATTCCTATTCAATTCAATTCAATTCACATCCTAGGAAAAATTACCATTGTAACACCCCAAACTCTGCCCAGACGTTATGGCCGAATCTGGCGGCGTCACATTGAAGAGTGAACCGAAAAATCCGAAGTTGATGTAAAACCTTGAAGTCTTTTGAGGAGTTCTTAGTTTAAAACATTTGCCAGTGATAACTTAATGTTATGTTCAAATTCTTTTGGTATATTAGGGTTTGATTAAAAACTTTATGTGGGAAAACTTGTTACTTAAACTTTCAAAATACAGTAGAAGCTTTTCTTTGAAAAGGTTTGTGTACTTACGATTGGTTTGTAAAACGGTGTTTTCCTTTTTTCTTTTCTTTTTTTAAAACCCGAGACCTAAAACTAGGAGTTATGCAATTAACACAATTAAATCCCAAAATTTAAAACAAAACCAAAGAAAGGCCTTATTACAACAAAACCCAATTTAAAGAAAACATAATTAAAAATAGAGTAAATTAAAACCACGGAAATACAATTGTTCGTAGTGTGGCCACCTCCGAGTTCCCCAGTACGTCGAACAGTCTCACTAGGGATTACCTGAAAAATTAAAAAAATGGGTGAGTTTGTGAAAACTCAGTGTGTACAACCCCAACAATCAAATAACATACATCACATCGATCTGGGCTTAAGCCCATTACAGTAACGGTGGCATTTGGGCCTTAGCCCCCATTAGCCTCGGTTGGGCCTGAGCCCAAATCAAATGACACATATAACATCTATTTGGGCCTAAGCCCATCTCAATATCAAAATCAGTATATGCAATGCATAAATACCCAAACCAACCCTGCACTCCGTCTTCTGTCCAACCCTACACTTCTGTGGGGATTAAATTGGCCCACCCATCCCTACACTCCTTATGTAGCACCGGTTGTGGCACCAACCAATATTGCAGCAGAGCTGCCAATCACATAATCGGCTTAAAGCCATCGGTGGGTCCACAGTCGTCTCGCGCAACCCGTACGACCCTCACATATCAATCACTTCCTCCAATACAAGATCCCATCCCCATGCAACAAAATATCACATATGAATGCGAACATATCATCAAATGGCATACAAGATCAGTCATGTATCATATAGGGGTATTTTAGACATTTTGCCATTCAGGGGCATAACGGTCAATTCTCACATTAGGGTCCAAGTATTTGTATCAACTCATCAATAGGTCCACATTCGATCCGTACGACTTGTGCAACCTTTAGCAATTAAAAGGTATAATTGGGCCCAAAGCCCAAAGTATGGCCCAAGTAGGGCCCATACGCTCGTGTGGCCCGCTAAGCCCAAAACTGCCCTTAGCCATGTGAACGACTTAGTCGAGCTCATTATTTCACATAAGTTCATGAAGTTGGCCCTTGTGGGGCCCGCAAGCCCATTGGGCCCACACGGCCTATTTTGGCCCATTTGACCAAAAAGCGGCCCAAGACCATGAGACGGCTCATGGTGGCTTCCGTCATTGTGTCAACTTTCTCACACGAGTGTTCGTGCGCTCATATGGTAACCGATGCCGTATTTTTGGCATTTCAGTATTTTGGTATTTCGACATTTGCCGATCTATAATTGGAGTGGTGTGTGTACACATCTGTTCGTGATAACGAGTGAACAGTTCACCGTCCAAAGCCTACATTCATTCAAGATATACAGTTAGTCTACCAATCGTTAGGTTTCACCAACACTTAATTCCCAAATCGCCAAACACCACCTACCTTGAACGAACGAATATGGCTTAATGCTCTTAGGTTGCTGGCTAAAATTGATCACCCGATCCTTGTCGATTAACTGTATTAACAATAGACCTACCAATCAGGATTGTTCATATATGTGGCCTACATTTACAAATGTAAGCCTACAGAACACAAACAATATTCGGCCTATACCAAAAGAAGGTAAGATAACACATTTCCTTAATTGAACGATGAGAGAAACAGGTTTAGATTGCTTCAACAACACTTGCACTCCTTCACTCCTCGAGAAACCCAGAAACCCAACGGACTACACATCACGAGGAAGGGATCAAAAGTCGGTAATCAGAGGATAAGAAGAAAGAGCATTCGGCTTTAAGCTAAAAGTAAAAGAGTACACCTGAACACATACCGACTGACAGAAACCTCTTGCCACATCGAACAATACACCAACGGCAGTGTAAGTGAGTAACCTATAACTATAGAACTGACAAAAAAAAGGGATGAGGGGAAAAAGGATATATGGAACTGCTCAAGGGAGAAGGAAGAAATGGTATTCGGTTTAGGGTACTAGGATGAGCACGTTAGAAAGGATAAGAAAACTGAAAGAAAGAAAGAAAAAAAAATGCCAAAGTAGAAAAATACCCGAATGGCCAATGCGTAAAATGGCTACCAAAACAAGCTTGAAACAAAAAGAGAGAAAAAGCGTAAGAGAAATAGCTACCGAAAAACAAATAAACAAAATCTAGACAATTTCGGCACTAAGTGCCTATGACCGAATTGGCACCAAAAGAAATCCTACTTTTGGCAAACACTACCACTCCCCTACTCCTTGATCCACTCCTCACATCTCTCCACAATATCCTCCTTATTTTTCTCCTCATATCACTCCACAAATCACTTAACATCCAATTCAAATTGCCTACAACCACCTCATGACCAATTCAAACTCAGTGTCCAGTCCAACTCCACCTCCTACATGGCTTGGGCAGCAAAATAAATACTCATTGTTGCTGCGCCAACACTCAAACCTTAGATCTCATGCACCACTCCACACGCCACTACCACTGGACCAACAGGCTCTTTGTGTCATAAATTCACCATAATTATTCTTAAGGCCTCCAGGCCAGAATCAAGGTTCATTTAACAGAAAACTAAAATTTTGCTAGAGCCTAGGCTTGATCCTAGGACTTCTCAGACACTCCTAAACACTCCAAATCACTTAACCACTGAAGCAGACAATCATTTACGTTATTTTCTTGCACACATAATTTTTTATGTGTTCCCACGCTCAAGACCTATTTCCTTCTAGGCCCAAATTCGGGGCGTTACAACCATTTTGCCCCTATACTTTTAATTAATGACGATTTTGTCCCTAGGCTCAGAAAATGAAATTCATGCAATTTAATCCTTATTCCAAGCCTAACCGATTTTTACATATAACATTTTCAGCCCATGTAATTCATAAAATTCATAATTTTTCCATGAATTTTACATCTTTACAACTTAGTCCCTAAATCATAATTTCACCAAAATTCACTTTACAAAAGTTATTTATCTATCAACAACATTTCATTTTCTACCATAAATTTCATAATCCATGCATATTCATCCACGTAAAAACCCTAGTTCTTTAATAACTTTGCAAATTAATCCTTGAGATAGCTAAATTAAGCTATTACGATCTCGGAAATATAAAAATTACTAAAAACGGGACTTGAATACTCACCTAATTAGGCCAAATAAGTTTTCTCTTTCTTCAATTCTCCATTGCTAGGGTTTCCATATTTTATTTGGGAAATATGATGATAAAATGATGATATTTTCTTTATTTTATTATTTATCATCTTTATTTTTTCATCTTTCCAATTTTATCCTTTTCTTTTTCTAACTTTCCATGGATGAATCATCAAACTTATCTACTAACTCCTCTTAATAGTCTATTTTCCATATAAGGACCTCCAATTTTGAATTCCATAGCTATTTAATCCTTTTAGCTAATAGAATTCAATTTTTGCATTTTATGCAATTTGGTCCTTTTATCGATTAATCATGTAATTGGTAAAATTTTCTTAACAAAATTTTTAAACGATATTCCTATTATACGGTAGACCATAAAATAATTTAAAATAATTTTTCTTACGGACTTGGATTTGTAGTCTCGAAACCACTGTTTCAATTTCACTGAAAACGGGCTGTTACAAACATGTAGAGAAGGTGTATAGTAAGCTTGTACTTTTTGCCCTTGTATGTTTTGGATCATATTAAAAAGCTTAAGGTTTTGTCTTTACTTTATTCATACATATATTAATGGATAACAAGAGTTTTTTTTTTATTAAAGGGGAGAAAATGTAACTGTGATGATTTTATTTTCCCTGTATATGTTTTGTTCAAAAATTGTCAAAGGGGAAATTGTTGACACATTTGGAGGCAAGATGATTTTTGTGGTTGCTTCTATGGCTGAAACAGTGGCCACATCTTCGGGCACTGTTTCATTGCCTTACTTAACTATTTTTAGAGTTGGCAGATTTTAGAACAAAAACTTTGGACTATTTATTTTTAAGTTATTTGGACGAGTTAAGCCCATAACTTGAAGACTATTGAATAGAAATTGAAGACTTGAAGATCGGTTTCTTATAGCCCAAGGCAGATAAATTTTCAAACTAGGAAAGTCACTTTTCATATTTTGAAGGCATTAAATCGAAACTCTTTTGGAAGTAGTATCTTATGATAATTTTCAACCTTCTTTATAGAGAATTGATTATATTATAATTCTTATATATAAAAAAAACCTCAAGTAATATATTAACTTAAGTTTTGCCAAGGTTAAACGATAACCCGAGACTTTGAGAGTTTGATAAAGCACAATTTGTTCAAGTTAGGAATGTGTATGTGTGCATTATTTCTGTAAGCAATCAAGAGAGTCTCTTGAGTTGCAAAACTAAGCTTTCGAGGGGAAAGCTTATTGGGAAGGTGGTCTAGTCTTTGTACAACTTCAAGGTTGCTAAATTGGTGAGTGTTAGGCCAGTGTTAGGACTTAAATCATTGGTTGTACTATGAGAAAGATAGTTAATCATTGCTTTTGGAAAGGTCTCACATTCATAGATTGGGGTCGAATTGCGTAAACAATCTCAGTGTTCTTTACTATTTTTGCACTTTTGGTTTTGTAGTTAAAGCTGTTGCCACAGTGCTAAGCATTGTTGTAGCCATAGTTTTTGTTTTGCAAAGCAAGTACCCCTTCATTTCTATAGGAACTATTAATGTAATTTTAACTTAATTTTCTTTTATCATAATGTGTTACTAAAAAAAGCCCCTTCAGAACTCTGGTTTTTGGCCTATTAGTTAAGGGTGTTCATTATATCCTAAGGTCATGAGATCGTTCAGCAAGTTGTGTCTGTATGGTAGTTCAAATGAGTGTGCGTAGATGTGAGTTTGAAATTCTATTGTATTAAAAGAAATAACCCCTTTAATTAAGACAAATACCATACATTATGTGTCCATCAAAATTGAATTCAATTATCTCAAATCATTGGGATAACTTTTATAGGTGGTATAAATAGTATAAGGATGATGAATAAACAAGTGCTCTGAAACTAGTAAATTTTACAATTTTTTAAAAAAAAAATACAAATACAATTATAAATAATATATATTTGAATAACTATAATAAATATCAAATTCAACTTTACCATTAGAGAATATGGTTGAATTAAAATATAAACTTTTTTTTATCCATTTGTTTCACTGTAACACCCCAAACTCGGCCTAGATGTTATGGCCAAATCTGGAGAAATTACATTAGTTTGTTTAAAAAAATCGAGAAGTTAAATTCTAGCTTTAGAAACTGAGAATTCTGAAAGCATTAACTTTTAGCGAAACACTTACATGTTATTTCGAAAATTACACAAATAGCTTATTTATTTTACAAAATAGCTCTTAACTTGACATTGTTTGAAAACTTTTGATTTCAGTAAGTGTTTAGAAAATATGGCCAACATTCATTAGAAGCAGTTTATTCGTTTACAAAAAAACACTTAAGAAATTATGTAACGCCCCAAAATTTGTATTCGTGATTTGTTAAATTCTATCATATAATCTAATACTTGCTTTAGTGGTTAAAGGCATGGAGTGTGTGTTATGGGTCCGAGGTTTGAGTCCCTTTGTCAGCAATATGACAATAATTTTTATGTATGTGTCGTTTAAGTGGTGGAGTTTAGAGTAAATTCAAATGTTTTTTTTAAAAGAAAACCGTTGAGAGTAGTGGATTAGTTGGGATATGGTTGGGATTTTATTTTTGTTTTATTTTATTTTATCTTTTATTTTTGTTATCTTAAAAAAATAAGTGTTAATTAAATCAAAAGGTTTTGCTTTCCCACTTTTCACATTTTTTTTCCACATTCCATTGCCCATTCTTGTGACTTTATTTTTGGCACTCACAGTAAAGAAAAACAAAAGAAAAGCTCTATCCCTTTTCTTGAAATTTGGCTTTTGTTTCAATTGGTCCTTGCTTTTGTTCCAATTGGTTGGTTATTTCCCTATTGGGCGGTCTCAGTGTGGGTAAGATTAAAGTTCTCTTCTTGGATTTATATTTTAGGGGTTTGCTTTTGATGGTTGTTGTGAAGGGAGTTGTTTGGAGTTTGATTTCTATGTATGTTTTGTTTAGGAGAGGATCGTGTAGCAGTGGGTTCTCCGACGAGTTAATTTCGTTCAAGTTGTTGTTTCGACAGGAGGTGAGTGATTTGCTGTTGTTGGGGTTCGATTGTGTGGGTTGTGATATTGTTCGTTGGAGAATTTTTTAAAATTATTTGTTTAGGTTGAGAAATCTTTGTTGTTGACTCGTGTTTTTGTTAATTTAGGTGTTGGGACATGCTTGTTTGAGCGTGCATCGGAATTTCGATCAGGTGTATGCCAAGCCGAAAACCAGCGAACGACAAAAGTCGAAAAACATCACTTTTGACGCCACACGGCTGTGTGCCAAGCCGTGTGGTAGGACGTGTGCAACACACGGCCGTGTGACAGACCGTGTGCCCTCGTGTGTGACACACGGTTTGGGCTATTTTAAGCCATGTGGACCACACGGGCGTGTGTGGGCCGTGTGGGTGACACAGGCTGGGCTATTTAGGCCGTGTGGGCCCAAAATTCAAAATTTTTTTCTATGGCCGTACACGTTGTTCCGATCGATTGTGGCCATCTGTAGGGTTTGTATGTGATTAAATATACTATAAAATATGAAATCTGGACATCTATCAATACAGTTTCTGCTATCCGTAAGAGTAATTAAAATGTCAAATTATTAATAAAGATGAATATTTATGTTAAGTATATGATTTGTATCTGTTATGCTGGCATGTATAATTTATGCTCTGAATATGTATGATATTTATTGTATTCTGTATCTGCATCTGGGTTGGGTTGTAAATAACATGTGGAGGAAGTGATTCTGTAAAAAGGCGATAAATCGCCTATTGATCTCACAGCTCGGCTACAACTATTCAGTAAAGTGTCCTATGGGCACTAAGTGGTGTGTAGGGATGAATGGGTGTTTTATACTCATATAGTGTGTTGGGATGGACGAAGATGGTGTGTAGCAGTTGGGGTAGGATTATATGTCGTATCTGTTCTGTTCTGTTATAAATCTGTTTCTGATAGATATGTTTGATATGCATTTAACTGTATTAAGTTAATCATCATACACTGAGTTTCGATAACTCATGTTCTGTTTGTCTGATATTTTCAGGTAATCCTCAGACTTAGGCAGATCGGTGCGATGAGAGCTCGCTTATATTAGTATTTCGCTCTTTTTAACAACCTTAAATTGGGTTAAGTGTTTTGTAAAATTTGGACTATTTTGGACATTTTGTTACTACCTTGGTTTTGGATTTTATTTTCGATTTACACATGATACTAACAAAATGATTTACCGAAACTAACTATTTTCTTGCAAACAATCGATTTCGAGAAACAAACTTGGTTTTCCAAAATATAATGATCTAAGATTTCTGTTGCAAAGTATTCGTTTTATTTAGAAAATGTATATAAGCATCGTTTTCAATTAAATAGTTATGTCAAATAGATTTTTTAATAAAATGGGGTTTTAGGTAACAAAGGATTACGATGTTTTTTCAAGATATACAGAAACCAGATTTACAATTTTTTTTATGTAACATTTCCAGATCTAGCCATAACGTCCAGGCCGAGTTTGGGGTGTTACAAATTACTTAATTTGCAGTGGAAAATTTTCAGAGTTTTAGTTTTGAAAACTGAAGTCCATTTTGTTAACTTGTGCGATTTTGCAGTTTCACGTTCGAAAATATCAATTATCGACGAATTAAACAAAAACCAAAACAGAACCCAAAAACAGATTACAGACCCCAAAAGTCCAAAATAGATAATTACAAAAATCACCATATTTTAATTGACTGAGAAAACAATCCGAGCTCCCGCACGCCTTTTGGTCCTAACTTAGAAGATTGTCTGAAAAGTAAGAGATTAAACAAAGAGGTGAGCTATAAAGCTCAGTGTGTAACAAACTCAAACCGATAACTCAAATAAAACAACAAACAATTCACAGAATCACAGAGAATTACATAACGATCATTTGATCAAAACTGAGAATGCATGCTTTTTCCAATGCAATATTTTTTAGAAAATCATAATGCAGATTTCTTTTCAAAAAAGATCCTATCCAACTCCGCTACACACCAAATAAAGTTCTCCAGAACTTGTCCACCCAATTACACCAACATAATAATTATGTTCGATGCCACCAGAGATTGCAGTTAAAACTGCCATATCGGATATATATGGACAATCCACTATATTGCAGTCAAGCTACTAGAACAACATATGTGTGTGGTCGAGCCACCATAAATGCAGACAAGCTGCCAAAACAGAAATGTGGATTAACCACCAAAATGCGCAGATCATTAAACTACCAGAATCTTCCTCCTTTCAACATTATCCTAAACCCTATGCAACGTGTTATGGCATGCATATACAGAACCAGAATGATAAGCATGTAAAACATGTTGACATACAATAACAGAAACAGAAGGCATGGAAGTCCATGCTTTGCAGAATAGATTTATCAAACCTTATAGAAACACATAAGTTTTTCAATTAAGTCACATGCATGGTTATATAACAGATTCAGAGATATACAAATTATCATATTCTGATATCATATGCTCACACCAAACATAATAACACAGAAACATACCATCAAAATTAACAGAACATGGATCACACATGTATAGATCACACACCTTAAATGCATCCCATATAAAAGCACATTAACAGATACCTCGTTTTCAAGTCTTATATAAGCGGTATGAACCCTACGAAGAGGCTAAATACAATTCACGGATCAAATCAGGCCAAAACGAAAATTTTTAGAAAATGAGCCCACATGCCCTAAATGGCCAGTCCGTGTAGCCCACATGGCCCAATTGACCCAGACCGTGCCGTGTGGTTCACACGGCCTGTCACATGGCCGTGAGGCACACATGGCCTGACACACGGTCATGTGGCATCGAAAATCTAGTTTTCGGTTTTCTATCGTTCGCTGTTTTTCAAGTTTTTTGATGCAAACCTGGTCGTTTTACTAATTTAGCAATGATTTACTAATTTTACAAGTAACTCACTCGATCAAAACTGCTAACATACACATTACTAAATCGAAAATTAACCTTTTGGGTGTTCGATCACTTGCCCAAACAATCACAGTAGTTGCAACACCCCACACCCGGCCCACGAGCCTGGACCGGATCTGGTATGTTCCTTAAGTAAACCGGTTTCAATGTTCCTTGTTACTTAGAGAAAATTTGTGTAATTTTAGAAAATTATCGTTTTGGGTTGGCTTAAGTTGGAAACCCATTTATTTTACTTAGAAATCATTTTATTATGGTGACAAAACAATTTTAGGGTTTATTTTGAAAGAAATAATTTTAATTAAACTTTAGTCAAAAATAATTCTTAACATAATAAATTAGAATAAAAGCAGTAAAGAAATCCAACTTGGGCCTTATGGCCTTATTACATCAATCAAAACCCAAAAATAAAATTAAAGTACTTAGTAAAAATAAAAGTCCAAATCTTTAAATTTCTCCTTGCGATGCATGGTCACCTTGACTCCCGCTGACCCAGGTCCATTCTTGCTCATCACCGAAAAATATTCCCACAACGGGGTGAGTCAACAGACTCAATGTGTAACCAACACTAACATTCAATAGATCGGGCATACATATTCATATCAAACACTTATTCATACAATGATATCAATGATGATGCAACCCGAACCCAAAACCTAGATGCCATCCGCTACACATCCCCGTACCAACCGCACACTTAGCAGGGGACTACTAAGTCGACCCTCCATCCGCTACACACCTTTGAAGGCGTCAGCTGCGATCGACGTGCTCATCGCCCATATAAAATTTGTGGCATAGCCACTGAGATATAGTTGTGTCAAAAGACACCAGATTCGAGATAATGTAAGAAGTTACCACATTCGGATAATGTGACCGAAGTCACCACATTTAGATAGTGAGACCAAGTCATCACATTCACTTCCCCTTTCTCATAAATCCCGAATGACCCATATTTTTTTATATCATGCATCTCATACTTAAATTCACATTCATATATATTTTCACATGTTATAGAATAACATATTTCATAATCCTAATGAGAGTAGGAAAGCGTGCACTGAGTACTTTTGTACCACATTAGGTACTTAGCCATATTCACATTAATATATATATATACATAGATTAAATATTGCCATGTATCATATTAAATGATAGTGGGGATTACACACTGATTCGCTTAATGAAGTCCTTGAAATCTGAAGAAGCGATCTACCGATTTAGATCCTTAACTCCTATATTTGGTCAATCATTTAAACATATTAATAAACCTTTTGGCTTTAAAACCAAATCCTAGTAGGATTTGTATCTCAAAACTCTGCCTTGTTGCCGATTGACTTAAGAATCAAGTCCCAAAACTTTGTTGTATTCCTTCTTGCATTCGGCCAACATTAAAACACATCATGGGTTAGTTTTGGCTTTGGGAATAAATCCAAATACTTAAAATAGGCTTTGGCGAATGTCTTAAACACATACCTTTGTGATCTCAAATCCCGAAAAGTATACTTGCTTTCCTAGGGATGTCGAAATTCCTATAATCACATGTTAGGTTTAATCTAACATTAAAACTTAAAACAAGACCTTTGGATCTTATAGTTTCTTACCTTAGATCCCGAAATATTCCTCCTTGTAGTTGTGATTGCCAGAAACCCGAGAGATCCCCTTAATACTTGATGACTACTTTCTTGCTTAGATTCACGGGGAGATTCGGCTATGGCTTCTAATGGAGAGGAAAATATTCGGCTAGGTTCCAACAATTACTTAATTTCGACTTGACAAAAGAAAAGAAAGAAAAGAAGAGAGGAGAGTACTAAGAATTCGACAGAGAAAGGAGGAAGCAAAAATTGATGAGTAGCCCTCCTTCCTTCCTTTTATAGCCGAAATTATCATCTAAGGAGTCCCTTACTTGGCCACCACTCCTCTATCTGATAACTTTATCCTTTAATTATCATAAATAAAAGAGTTTAAATCCAACATTTATCTCTTCAAAATAATCCAATTTAAAAATCCTTTATTTATCACCCTTTTAATCGAATATTTATGAAAATAAAACACCTCCTTTCTAGAAGCATGTGCCGTCCACCTCAGTCTTCTGGAAGCAAAAATAAAACCTCCTTTATTTGCTTCCCAAGTGACTCGAACTCAGGCCCATTCCTCTTGCATATGGCGTCATTTCCATAGGCCCTAAGTGGCATCTTCAGACCACTTTTCCAAGCCTGTTTGTGTGTCAAATTTCACAAACTTTTTCTTTTAAGGCCACTTTGCCTTAATTTCCCCTTTTAAACCTTAAAACTCGTCATTTCTAGGTCATTTCTAAGTTTCCAAAAATTTTCGATCGGCTCTGTAAACTTGACATTTCCTTACATTTCCAAGTTTCCAAAAATGTTCACTTTCCATTTTTGAATCATTTCCTTACATTTCCAGGTTTCCAAAAATGTTCATTTCCATTTTCATTTTCATACATTTCCGAATTTCCAAAAATATTAAAAATTTATTCATATTACTTAAGACTTGTCATTTCGTACAATTAAACCGAAAATGCATAGGCCCTTTCCAGGATGTTACAGTTTTACCCCCTTAAAATAATTTCGTCCTCGAAATTTCCTAACTAAAATAACTGAGGGTATTTCTGTCGCATTGTCTCATCTGACTCCCACGAAGCTTCTTCCGATCCATGATTGCGCCATAACACTTTGACTAGAGGAACTGACTTCCTTCGTAGTGCTTTCACATCACGTTTCAAGATCCGAATCGGCTCTTCCTCGTAGGATAAGTCTGGCCTTAGTTCCACCTCTTCAACAGGTACCACATGAGATGGATCCGATCGGTAGTGACGTAACATGGATACATGGAATACGTCGTGCATCTGTTGCAACTCTGGTGGCAACTCCAATTGGTATGCCACTGGCCCAACTCGCTTCAGTACTCGATAGGGCCCTATAAACCTTGGGCTTAACTTCCCTTTGCGCCCAAACCTCATTACCTTCTTCCAAGGCGAAACTTTCAGGAACACTTGGTCTCCCACTTCAAACTCTATTTCCTTCCGCCTAAGGTCCGCGTCACGATTTACGCCTATCGAGGCTTCCTTCAACCTTGCCCGAATTATCTCAACCTTCTCCTCGGCCGCCACTAACTCGGACCTAACACTCGCGCGTTCTCCTAACTCGGTCCAACAAGTAGGAGTTCTACACTTCCGACCATACAATGCTTCATATGGTGCCATCTGAATACTAGCCTGATAGTTGTTGTTGTAGGCGAACTCAGCTAGAGGCAAATAATCTTCCCAACTTCCTCGGAAATCCATCACACAACCTCTCAGCATATCCTCCAACACTTGTATAACTCGTTTGATCGCCGTCGATTGTGGATGAAAAGCCAGTAGTGAAGTCCAACTTAGAGCCTAAAGCTTGATGAAGTGCCTTCCAAAACCGAGATGTAAACCTTGGGTCTCTATCGGAGATGATTGATACCGGTACTCCATGTAACCTCACGATTTTCGCCACATATAACTTGGCTAACTTTTGAAGAGAATAATCAACTCTTACTGGAATAAAATGCGCGGACTTGGTCAAACGGTCCACTATCACCCACACCGAGTCCTTCTTAGTAGGCGTAAGGGGAAGCCCACTAACGAAGTCCATGGTAATTCTCTCTCACTTCCATTGTGGAATCTTGATTAGTTGAAGCAATCCTGATGGGACTTGGTGTTCAGCCTTAACTTGCTGACACGTCAAACATTTCCCCACAAATTCAGTCACTTCTTGCTTAAGATCAGACCACCAAAATTGTTCCCTTAGATCTCTGTACAACTTAATGCCTCGGGGATGCATAGCATAAGTGGCTACTATGCGCCTCAGAAGAATCCTTTGTCTTAACTCCTTATCCTCGGCATACTGGACCTTCCCTTTGTAGCACAATACTCCTTTATCATTGACGCCATAATCCTTTAATTCTCAGATTCTCGGACTTGTCGTAACTTAGTACTTAGGTCCTTATCACCCAAGCTGTCCCTCTTTCACCTCCTTCACCATGTAGGCTTGACTTGCAACTCGCCAACAAAGCTTCCATCATTATACTGGACTTAAGTGAGCGAACAAAGCCCTTAAATCGACACAACCTTCCTACTTAGGGCATCGGCTACCACATTCGCCTTGCCGGATGATATTCTATCGAGCGATCGTAATCCTTTAACAATTCCACCCACCTTCGTTGCCTCAAGTTTAACTCATACGAGTCAACAAGTACTTAAGACTTTTGTGGTGCGTGCAGATAACTCGACCTTTCTCCATAAAGGTAGTGCCTCCAAACCTTAAGGGCAAAGACCACTGTTTGCTAGTTCCAAGTCATGAGTTGGGTAGTTAACCTCATGAGGCCTTAAGCTGCCGAGAGACGCATAAGCGACCACTTTACCATCTTGCATTAGCACACATCCTAATCCCGTATGCGAGCGTCACAATACACCACAAAATCCTTGCTCGCCTCCAATTTGAACTAGCATGCTGGAGCTTAGTTAACACCTTCTTAAGCTTTTCAAAGCTCTCTTGTTGCTTATCTGTCCATTCAAAGGGTACTTCCTTCCTTAGCAACTTTTTCAAAAGCGCGGCTATTGACGAGAACCCTTCCACGAACCTTCTGTAATAGCCTGCCAAACCTAAGAAACTTCGGATTTCAGCCACGGACCTAGGTGGTTTCCAATCCAACACTGCTTCAATCTTCCTAGGGTCCACTCTTATTCCCTCTGCGGATACCACATGTCCTAAAAATGCCACCTCCTTAAGCCAAAATTCACACTTGCTGAATTTGGCATAAAGCTTCTTCTCCCTTAACATTTTTAACACAACTCGGAGATGCTCATCATGCTCCTCTTCCGACTTAGAATACACCAAAATATCGTCGATGAACACAACGATGAACCTATCCAAATAGGGTTGGAAAACCCGATTCATCATATCCATGAACGCGGCTGGAGCGTTCGTCAATCCAACGGCATCACCACAAACTCAAAATGGCCGTATCTTGTCCTAAAAGCGGTCTTATGGATATCTGCCTCCTTCACCTTCAACTGGTGATATCCCGACCTTAAGTCTATCTTTGAGAATATCTGCGGCCCTTGCCGGTGATCGAATAATTCATCGATAAATTTGAACCTTAAAGCCTCATTGTTCTACTCTATTTCTCTATTATTAAAAAAGTGCCAAACACCATAGTCGAATCTTTTTTGGAGAAATTTTGTCGACTACGTGCTTGTGATCTTCTATTCTCTTCAACGTGTAGTGGTAAGTTCTTTCATCATCATTCGGTTTTGTGCTCTTTTTGCTAGTGTGCCGAAATCATGAGGATAGGCCTAGGGATAGCCGAATATTCTTTAAGCCATGATTATGTATTGTTTTGTGTGTAGTCGACGCTAAGGAGCCTTAAAAGAGATCTATCGGGTCTTGGAACATTAAGGTAAGTGATTGATAACATTTGGCCATAGGCCATTTTATGAGTTTTAAATGGTGATCGATTCTGTCCATGATGGTTTAGGGGCTAATCGACAAGGATAAGGAGACTCTCGGGATTTAAAGCATTCAAGGTAAATCGACAAAAATAAAGAGTTTCAGGATTCTAGATTGTGTTAGATCCAAAATTGATCGGGATTTCGCTAAATAATCAGGTGCGTAGTTATCGCACTGTCTTTTGATTGTTTTAAATATGTTAAAATGTATATGTGCTATGTTATGAATGATAGCCGAGTTAAGGGCTAAAGTGGTGGATACCCCTGATGGGTAAACGATTAACAAGGTCAGCGTTTTATGTTATTAAATGATTACTGTTAAATATATGAAATGGTGATGAGCATGTTATATATGTATTTTATTAAATGATGTTTTAATTATATTTATGTGCATAAGGGCTTGGGATATGAATATTGGAGGACAGGGTGTACATATTTATGTACGTGGTCTAATGTTAGCCTTGTGCTACATTAGCGCTTGATGTTAGCTAGGTGCTACGTCAAGGGAGGTGTTGGCTAGGTGCCCATCTTGGCGGTTGATAGCTGTGTGCATCACCGTAGATTGATTGATATGTGGGATTCCTACGAAATCGGTGGCTTAGCCACGGCCTTGAGCAGCAAGTCTGCCAAGGTAGGATATGTGGATCACGATGTGATCGGTGGTGGATTAGCCACCGCCTTAGGCAGGGAGTCTGCTAAGGTAGGTGTAATGGATGGACCTAGGTTGGGTTGGGTCATAATTGCATATTTATGTGTATGGACTGTGTGGATATGGGCCGAGCCCATATGTATAGAGACATGTGTAATGACTATAATCGAGTCTGCTTTGACTCACCCAAATTTTTACCAACATTTCAGGTGATGCATAAAGCTTGGACCGGGTTGGAGTGGATACGAGGTGGCCCACGCAGAAGATATTTTAATTAATTAATTAAGTATTTATATATTTTCGATTATTTTGATTAAGTGTTTATTGTAATAAGGCCCATTAAAGTATTTAAGTATTCTTATTAAGTACCTTTATTATTTTTTTGATGGATTGATAAGCTGAATTATGATTTGGAAATGAGTTATTTCAAACAATTTACATTTTGGAATATCTATTAAAGTTTTAAATCAGGAAATGTGTGACAATAAAAGTTTTACTTATAAATTTTAAAAAAATACAAGGTTTTACAAAAGTCAACAAAATTTTAATGTTTTATCTTAAGTCAAAAATATTTTCAAACGTTTTTCCGCAGTGGCATTTCAAATTCGGTCGTAACAAATGGGCCGGGTTTGGGGTGTTACAGTAGTCCTCTGAAACATCTATATTGCTGGTAACACGCCGTTCACCTTAGTAATTCCTCCTAGTAGAACACGAAATAATTAACCCAAAGAATCTACTTTCAAATAACCACAATAGCAAATCACATAACACAAAACCTTATCGACTCACTACGCGAATTGAGAAAAGTATCCCAAAACAGAAGTAACCATGAAGAATAAGGAGAACCCAGTTGATTATGAAAGTTTCAAGAAAAAGCAAGGCAAAAATCAACACCAAATTATTTTCTGTAACCAAAGGAAAATTGAATAAAGAAATAAGAGAGAACTTCTTGATTGCAAATAACGTGAGAAAAAGAGAAAAAAAACAAAACAGAAGAAAATTTTGGGGAAAGAAAAGAGAGAGAAAGAAAGAAAGAAAATATGGTAATGGACGATTGAGTGGGTAAGTAGATTGGGGAGAAAATCACTCAATATTATCTTTTTACAATTTCTCCACTAACTCCTATCTTTATCCACATAAGATCTTCTCGAAGTTTAAAATAAAAATAATTTTCCACTTCACATACACGGGGATTCCCACATAAGACTAAGGGCTAGTTTGGCAATACTTTTGAAAAGTACTGTGGAAAAGTGCTTTTGAGAAGTGCTTTTGAAAAGTTTGCTTTAAAATTTGAGTGTTTATCATTGCTGTCAAAAAGTGTTTTTGAGAAATAAAATGTCTATTTTAGACATGTTATTATCAAGTAACAAATATACATTTAAATAAAATTTAAATTAGTTAATATTATTATATTTTAGTAAGAATATAAAAAAATTACTATAACTTGTTAATATTTTAATATATGAAATATAAATTTTAAATATTTTTAAGTAATAAATATTAATTACTTATAAAATTTAATTAGAATATATAAACTACATTTTAAATATTTAAATATACCATTAAATATTTGAAATTAATATTTTAAAAAATATTTTTTTTATTTTTAATTAATGATTTTAACACATTTGTAATTAAGCACCACGAAAAAAAAGAAAAGTACTAAGTTATTAGAAGGGTGAAAAAGTAATTAAGCACTAAAAGTGCTTTTGGGAGAGGAAAAGCTAAAAATTCTAACTTCTCCTTTTTAGAAGTGCTTTTCAAAAGCATTTCTGAAAAGTCAAAAATTCCAATAAAAGAAATTGTTTCATGATAACTTTTCCTCCAAAATTGCTTTTGAATGTAAAATCTTTTGAAAAGCAATGAAGAACTGGCCCTAAAGGGTAAACTAACACCTTACCACTGAACCAGCAAGTTTATTCTGATATTAATATAGTGAAAATAATATATAAATTAAATGTTCAAAGGTAGGGGTTTAAGCAAAAATAACAAAAATTAAAAGAAATAATTCAAACCCAAAACTTCACACACACAAACACAACACCTATCCACCTAACTAAATTAACACACTTAACATAATTTCACAACTCAATTCTATTTTCGAGATGTGACATTCACAAATTTTATTTATGATGTTATTAAGTAGTAATTGACAAAGGCATTAATGGAACCTTTAGGATCAAGTCGTCAATTTTAAGGCACGGGGACCATAAGTAAATTTCCAAGAAATATTCCAACTTTTTGCTGTTCTTTTCACTTTTTCTAGTTTAGGTTATATAGTAAGTACAGCTTTTCAAATTGGGGGTAATAATTTGTGGATTATTATAATCCACTTACCAAAAATTATTATACCATTGACAAACACAATTAGCCTGTACAACATATGAGTATGTAAACTAGTGTATATATATATATATATATTAAAAAAAAGAACATTTATATGGAAAAATAAATAAAAAAACAAAGAAAAAAACTTATTTTGTTGGCCACATTTAAAGCTACTTACTAATTTATAGTAAATTTTTATGAATTGAGGGATATCTAACCAACCAAGTGCTTGGCTAAATTAAGCATTTCCATACCTAACAACAACAAAGGGTGTTCACATATTAAACAATAAATTCTTATTTAAAAAAATTAAAATTGAAATTTTCTTCAATATTACTGTGTAATTTTTAATTATACATTTTAATCTTGCAATACAAAAGAATTCAAGGAGCAAAAAAGAAAACATAAAAAAAGTACTTTAATAATATTAGAGAAAAAAAAATTGTTTTAATTAATTTTAATAATGTGTAACAATATTTTAGTACAATACTTTAAAGTATTCATAATCCCTTTTTAATCCATAAATAGAATAATAATGTATTTCTGCACACCAAAACTCACATCCCTTTACATTATTAATAATACTCATGACAATTAAATTAATATTTTATCGACATTTTAGCACTAAGTTTTAGTCAAATATACAATTCTTTTTTTATTTTTGAAAAACTCAAAATTTTAAGAAAAAGTCTAAATTACTCCCCCATCATGAAATGCAGATCTGTGATTGACCCATTGATGTGGTGGGGGGTCCTCCATGTGATTATCTGAAAATGACGTTTTTGTCCACGTTATCTAGGCCCTACTACTTCTATCCACCAACGCTTTTGTTGAATTTGTATCATTGCCTTTGTATTTAAAAAAGTAAATAAATAATTCTAATAAAATACTAATTAAATAAAAGGTCATTGTACTTCGTAAAAAAAAAAAAAAACTAATTGTACAAACAAGAAAATTTGATTGCAAAATGAAAAGTGGAGTGTTGAAATAGTCGGTTTGGGTAATCGAATGAAACTATTATTAATTGAATTATTTGAAATGTAAAAAATTTTAATTGTTAATTAAATTAAAATTTTTTTAAATACATTAACTGAACTAAAATATTTTAATTAATTCAATCGGTTAATCGAATTAACTAAAATTTATATGTTTTTACCTTTTGGTTAAGATAAATATAAACCATATAAAAAGTACATTCCCAATGTTCATTTTCTTTTATTTAATAGTTCAAAAAACTTTAAATAAAAATGAAAATAACAAACAAGACATTAGGAATATTATATAAGTCTTAAAAATAACAAATATTTCGATTAATTATTTGATTTCGAATTGAATTAACCAATAATTAAAATTTCAAAAAAACATTAACCGACCTCCAACCGAATTAAATCGATTAATTCAATTTTAACCGAACTGTAAACACCCCTAACGAAAAATACTATACCATTGCAAAATATAATGCTAATAAACAATAGTATTAATTTTTATATTGTTTTTTTTCTTCTTTTCCTATGTGTGCTTAATTCAACAAATTTTTAAATAAATTATAAGTATAATTACAAGTAAAATCACAAAGAATATATATTCAAATAATTATAATCAGAATTAAATCAATAAACATATAAGTAGATTTAAAATTGAAATATAAATTAATTTATATTAGAATAAAATTGAATTATGAACTTAAATTTTGATAAATCTGAAAAAAAACAAAACTGAAACATTAATGATTCTTATTACCAAAATCTTATCATTCATTCAAGGCTTCATCTGGCCATTTTGAACGATTTTAAAACAAAAGATGACATCATTTACTTTCTTGATTTTAATGTATTTGGTAAGTACTATTTAAAGTTGTCTATAAGTTGTCTCCTGTCGGTATTACTTGATTTGGATCGAGCTTAAAAAATTGAGTTTTTTATATAATCTAGTTCGGTTTGGTTTGGATTTAAATTAATTATTTTTTTAAAATATTTTTATTTATATTTAATTATAAAAATATGGAAATAGTAGTATAAAATTTTATATGTTAATATTTTATTGTTTTTAAACAATAATATGAACTTTTGAGATAGACTAGGTTTAGGTTCAGACCTCTTATTATTTTTAAAAAAATATGTAAATCATTCCAATGTTCTTTCCATTCTATCAAGCAAAGCTTTAAAGTACTGTCAAGTTTTATTACGACATAAAAATAAATAAGAACAAAATGACACGTAAAAAGGCTTAAGAGTTAAAAAGAAATTCTTGATTTAAAAAGAATTCAATTAAATCAATTCGCAAAAAATGCATTTAATTATTAACAAATGTTGGGTGCAGTGGTAAAATACACCGCATTTCTATAAAGAAAATTTATATTTAAACCTTAAAAATGATATTATTAAAATGAATAATTACGAATCTCGAAAGAATTAATTTTTATGAATTAAAATAAATATAAAAGATACCATAATCATAAAAAAAGAGAGCGTATAATTGAGTCCTAAAATGGAAATGAATATTTTATTTCTAAAATAATAATATTAGGCTATAAATATTTAAAATTATTAAAATGCATATTTATAGGTAAATTTTAGTCCCATACTAGATATATGAGACATATCAGATTAACTTAAATTTTAATAGTGTTAATTAAATTACTAGAAAATACTTTAACAATTCCAACAAAAGCCCCTATTTTAGAACTTTCATATTAAAAAAATAAAAATAGCTTAGACGGTAGAGGGCTAGGCTCTTGAGACAAATTAAAATGATATATTTTTACATTAAAAAATGGAAAAAAGAAAAAAACGATATTCATGGCAATAAATTTGTCTAGTAGATACACGAAGACTTTCAATTATATCATACCTTTTGTTTTCTATGGTGTGTGTTTTTTTTATATTAATTTCTATAAAATTTCAATGCAGGTTAGTTGTCGGGCCATTTGGGTTAAAAAAATTTGAAATAGTGAGACCAATTGTTGTAGGACTATTCAGGATGATAGAATATGAAAACAGTGAAATCTATAGGCAATTTGGGATGATAAAGTAAAGTAAAAATTTATTGATGATAGAATATTAACACAATATGTTTATTTAGATTTGCTAATTGTGGCAATGTATGAATTGAATCATATGATATGAATAGGTGAATTGAGATGGATGACAAATTGATCATGCTTTGAATGTATCTTTAATGTGCTAATGCTTTTATGTTATTAACTTGAATCATGAAAGTACAATTGAACTTTATCGCTTAACATGCAATTTGTTTATTCTGTGCATAAGTTTTAAGGAATCTTAGAGTCTTGGGGATTGATTCAATATCCAAACTGCAGCTCTCGACTCAACAAAGTTTGCATAGTTCCTTTACGTTTTGAAATATGGCATGCACCTAAAGTTGAGTCGGTTTATAGTCTGAATGGTCATGTTAAGACTTAGAATGGTAAACGTAGATTTGAGCTTCACTATATGATTGTAAAGACATTTCTATAGTTAATATGATGTTAAAGAAGTATGTTATGTAAATGATTATATAAATATTGAAAGGTAGTGTTTTGGTATGTTGGTGCCATGAATGAAATGTTGTATGGCTTGTGACATATATGCTTATTTGTGTCAAATGGTTATTTGGTATGCTGACTGAAGTTTAAGTGTTGATTTGGTTGAAAGCTAAGTTGTGGTTTATTAGATTTTGTCAAATAGGGGGTAACATCGAGACAATAGGATTTAAACATTGTGACTGAAATCATCAATGAGTGGAGTTGCGACTCGAAACCCCTGAAGCCTCTATATCAACTCGATAATTTCAAGAATTTTACATTTTAATCCTCAACCAGTCTTGATTTATCGGAAGAGCTTTTGTAAGCTCATTCAAGTTTCGAATTTAATTATATAACATATGGTAATTATGTATTAAGCCTAATAAAATGCATAAATAGCTTATTTGTTTTGCGAATTTGATAGTAGTTGCTTCGGCAAAAAACATGGCATTTCATAGCTTAGACCCGACGATCGGGTTGGGTATGGGGTGTTACATTTAGTGATATTAGAGCTACAAGTTTAGCCGATTCTCGAACTAAATCGAGCTCAGAATTGAGTCTAGAGGTACTTGCCAAGGTCAAGTTGAGTCTGAGTCAAGATTTGGATGCTGATTATGAATTGTCCTATTTTATAGCTGAAAATGTCAGAGCAATCAAGAAATGCTTTTGAAGAAGAAATCAACAACAGTGATCACTTTGTTGAGGGTGAGAATTAGGTAGAGATCAAGGCACACGGTGTTGATCAAGACGGTGTTTGATGAAATAGAGATGATAGACCTCGTCGAGAAGGTCGTGGTGATGAGAATTTATTTCGCACAATAGCAGAAGTACTTTAGAGAGTAACGGGAGTTTTTTTGCCAATTGTGCCAGTAGCTGCAGCTCAGCAATCCCTAATAAAAGAGTTGCTAAATTATAGAGCAACTAAATTCAAAGGATTGAAAGGTGTTGATCATTCTTCAACTGAAATCTGGTTGGAGTCAACCAAATGAGTTCTTCAACAATTAGAATGTTCATCGCTTGAGCGTGTCATTTGTGTGGTATCTCTTCTAAAGAAAAAAGCTTATCAATGGTAGCTAACTGTAACCCGTCATGTGCTAGTCAATCAGATTACTTGGACATTCTTCCTGTCTTAGTTTGAAAAGAAGTATATTGATAAATTGTATTTAGAGGATAGAAAGTAAGAATTAATGATATTGAAGCAAAGGGATATGCTAGTAGTCGACTACAAACGAGAATTTTTGCGACTCCACAAGTATGATGTCACACCCCAATATAGAAATAAAGCCTGTATATATTTGAATTAAAATCCCTATGTTACTTAATTTCTTTTTGTTATTTTATTTTTTCCTATGGAAATTGTTTAGTATCAAGTTGTAAATATATGGATTGAAGTGGGCCTTAGAGTAATTATGGAATACTTATGTGGCCGGGTGGGGAATATTTGGAGTGGAATCGAATGGTTGAGATGTAACTATACAATTTCTTAATGGAAAACTTAATGATGAGGTTATAAATTTTATAATGTTTATTGGGTTCTAGAGATCAGGGCAGGATGAGGGATATATAAGGGGGAGAATCGGAGTTGTCTTTCCATGGACTCTCTCATTCCCTCATTCTTACATTTTTTTTTCTTTCTTCCATTTCTTCTTTAGTTTGTGTTGCAAGTGATAAAAAAGGGGGGAATAAAAGGATTTGTTTGCAAATGGGTAGAAACAAATGTTTTGACTTGAGTAATGAAGATTTTGGCAAGCTGGTAATCTTTCTTTACTCTTCTGTATCTTTTGATTTTGAAAAGGAAGAAAACTTGTGAGCAGTCGATTTAAATGTTTGGTGGTGGATTTAAAAGTAAGAGAAGCTTGTTAAATGTAAAAATTTGCCCTGCATGTTAATGAAACTCAATTTGTCTTACTCACGAATGCCTCATTTTTCTTCTTCTTCTCTTTAAATGATCGATATTGTTTTGCTAATAACAAAGGAGAAGGACCGAGAAACAAGGGAAAAACTAAGCAAATGAATGTGGAATCGACTTCCAGGTAATCTTGTTCGTTAGTTCCTGAACTTAAATATTCAGCTTTTGTCTTTCATGCTTTGTACTGTGATGATCAGGTTGTGTGTTATGCTAATGATGAAGTGTTAACTTTTTGTAGGAAAATCACCACAATTGTAGATGTATGTTATGAGATAAGGAGCAAGTTGGTTGTGAGCTTAAGTTATGGTATTGATGAATTATTTGATGAGTATAATGTTATTATGTATGATGATCTATAAATTGTCCACCAGTTACTTTGCATGTATATTGTTTTGGTGAGGTTTTTTGTTATGATGTTGATGCATGTTAAGTTAGGTGTGCAAATGTATGCCCAGTTGTAAGCAAAAGCTTGTTGTACTTATAAGTTGTTACTAGGTAAAGTAATATGGATTATGTTATATTGATGAATGACTGATATGTGTTATTTGGTGAAAATGAATGATATGTAGAGTATGGAGGGATGTAATGATGGATGAAGGAATAAGGAGATGTCATGTTGTACACTTTATGCCACATGTTATTTGGTTTTGTGGAGGTTCGTTAGACTATACAGAGATATATGTGCACAAGTATATGATAGCCCTACGAGGGTTTTTCTCAAGTATGAGGCTCTGCGGAGTCTAAGGCTTTATGTGTCATGTGTGTATGTAGGTTCCATGGCCATGGACATACGCAAGTTATGACAGTTCGTTAAACTTGTCCTCATGTTTCAAGTTATGACTGTTGGACTTGTGCTCATGTTTCAAGTTACAACAGTCCATTGGATGTTTCTTTAAGTTTCCATGCTAAGGTTATACGTTGGACTCCGCCATATAAAAGTCCGCGAGACTATTTCATGTATGAGTACCCATGGACTAATATAAAACATGAGGCTACAAGGACTGTTATCAAGCATGTGTCTGTAGGGACTATTCCATGTATGAGTCTGTGGGGACTGTTTCAAGCATAAGTCTGCTAAAACTAGTGTAAAGTCTGAAACCGCAAGGACTATTCATTTGTAAACTTGTAATTTTTTCGAACAGATTGGTTAATAAAACAAATTAATTGATTACATTAATATACTTTGTATAAATTTCCTCACATTATTTTTTTATGCAAAGAAAAATGGAAGCAAATGTTTCTCAATGGTTGTCTATATGTTTAACTAATAATAAGCAGTACAACGTGGTCGGATCGTAGTACGGAAAGAAAACTTGTATTAGTTGACGAACCTAAACATGACATTAGTCTAATAAAAAATTAGTAGACCGATTAAAATACTAATATGCCATCTACCGAGTCCAATTAGGGAGATTCCTTGTCTTGGACATCAGAGTAGATGACTCCCAGAAGATGGAGGCATAGATGTGACTGACTAGACTGACAGTACATTGGACAAGACCCAAGTAGAATGTATCTTGAATTCATTTATTGATTTATTCACTTGTGACATTTATAGTGTGACAAACCTAAATCCTGAGTGGATGGAAGACTATGTATGCGTGACTCGTACAGTTAGATGTAAGTAAAAGCTTGAGTTCAAATATATAAGGAAACGAAAGCTGGTGTGTTGGGTATACGACTTCTGTAGTATGTAGTGTCATTCACAAAAGTGGAATTAATAGCCCAAAACATGAGTAAATGATATCCTCTCATTGACATTACATGGTTGATGAAAAGTAAATGTGGCCACGGGTCGTCCGTCTTTGTGATGGATGACTTGACCACTATTTGATAGTAATTGAATTTTCATGAAGGAAGATGTAATAATTACCATGAGATAAAATAGGATCTTATTGGGAGAACAATTATTATCCCAAAGAGATCAAGGATATCCTCTGAGGGTAACTGACTTATAACAAGGTCATTGGACAAGTACTGAGTAGTTGCTTTCATAATGGTATGTCGTTAGGGAGAGCTTAATCACAATACTATTAATAGGAGAAAAGTTGAAAGTTAATTATAAATCATTTGAGCCTTAACTAATATGTCCAATTGATCCCTCCACTAGCTCGTTGAAACCAGAAATGAATTTCGTGTTTGAATAGAAATGAAAGAAATGAATAGAAAAAGAGAAATGGGAAACATACAAGAATGGTTATGGTTTTTCTCAAAAATGGAGAAATTGAATTATTTGGAAATGAAAGTAAGTTTCCAAATATGGAAATGGAAATGGAAATGGAAATGGAAATGGAAATGGAAATGGAAATGAAAATGAAAATAGAAATGATCCATTTGCACTATATGGATTACTTAAAAAATGATCGGAAGAATAAGTTTATGTTTTTGGACTGTTTTGAGGCCTGAAAATGAAATAAACCATTTGTTCATAGTGAACATGTTGAGTTGTGAAATATTGAACATATTTTCTCAATATTTACTAATGAAAAAATCATCAAAATTATATCAGGGGTAAAATTATCAAAATTTTGTTGGGGGTAAAATAGGGATGATAAAATTGTTTTATATATAAATATTAAAGTTTATTTTGGAAAATAGAAAAACTGAATCAGGTTGGATCACATTACAAATTACTAGGTCAAAAAGGCCTATGAAGTACTCGTAATTGGACCTGATGTGAGAGAGGCTCAAAAACCCCTTATGGACATAAAATGGGCGACAATGCTAGTAGGATTACTAGGGTATGTCGTCCACCCTAGTACTATTCTAAGTAGGATTTTTTTATTTGAAATAAACCACTACAACTAAACAAGGGTTCTAATTCTCTTCCTATAAATAGATGGCACTGATAGAGCTATTAACATAACTTTGAGAGATTGTTATTCTACCGAAAAATAGAGAGAATTTATTCTCAACTGTTACATATATTTTTCCGAAATAACAATTCTATTCGTTTCTATTAAGAAGAGGGTACTTTCGTTTTCACCCCTAAATGAGAGAAAAAAATTTCTAGTTCTGTGTTTTGATTCAATTGGTTCGAGTCCATACTTGATGCAGTTCGTAGTACGAGAATAGCAGAGAAGATCATTTAGTTGAAAGTCGGGAACAATGAAAGTCTGCTAAGCTGAAAACACAAGTATGAATTCAGTTAAGGTTTATTGTTATAAATATCACAAAACGGGTTGATTTTCAAAATTTTAAATTTTCACTGTGTAAGAAAACCATTTTCAAACTGATATTTTTCCAACAATTGGTATCAGAGTGATAGGTTGTGCTATGTTTATGGTGTAAACTGAGATCAAATCTCTCTCTTCATCTTGTTTGATTAATATTTGATAAGATGTGACATTCTTGTAATTATTCACATGTTTAGGGGAATGTATGTGAATGAATGCAATATTATATATTTATTATGTAATTATTTTCTTGACAAGGTATTGGTTATTAGGAAATAGATCGTGGACTATCATATCCACGTAGGATTATTTTTATTTATAAAATTCTTGTGAGTCGAAAACGGGCATAGGACAATGTAATTTTTCCGAAAAAGAGTCCATAACAAGGAGAAAATGGAGCGATGGTAGTCATAGACACAAGGAATGCCTTGTGGCTAAAAACTATGTAATTTTTTTGTTTTTCATTTATTTTCTAGAAATAAAACCATGGAAACCTTGACTGGCAATTTTATTTTATTACCCATATCTTTATATATGTGTTTAATAATTATTTCTAATATAATTGTTATATACGTATGAGATAATCCATAGTTGATCTATTAAAGATAAGAAGTGTGATAAAGAGAAAATACATGTGTTGTATTGTTCTATTCATTTCTTTAGGTTATTTGATTATTTTGAAAAGTGTGGTAATGAGAATGTGCATGTCTAGGATTGAATTTGGGAAGGAAAAACTTTTTTTTTTTAAGTTTTCAAATACGACTCACCTCTCTTTCTTGTGAATCTACTTGGTGCACGGTTCATGTTCACTTCTTCGATTTTTCCCTTAAAAGAAAAACTGTAAAGAATCAAAATTGTTTGATTGAATTTTTTGAATAATTAAATGTGAATATTATGAAATTGTTTGATTGTGGTAGACGCCATCAGGGCGAGTGTTGGAGAAGGAATAGGGCGTGCTTGCGGTGTGGGTCATTGGAGCACCGTATTAGGGAGTGTCCGCTGAGGGCCGATAAGATGCAAGTTCCGGGTACTGGTATAACACAACCATAGAGGGTAGTGCAGTAGCCACCGAGGGGTCGTGGACAGGCCAGAGGTGATAATGGTATGGGTCGTGGGTAGAGAGCACTGGGCAGAGGTGCTGGACAGGCTGAAGCGAGGCAGCCAGCCCTAGTTTATGCTGTTAGTCGCCGAGAGGATGGTGATGCTCTGGATGTCATCACGGGTACGTTCTTTATTCTTAATGTACCGTATATTGCCTTGATAGACATAGGGTCTACTCACTCATACATAGCTAGCAACATATCTGGAAACTTGAGGATTTTAGTTGAGAGCACTACGAGTGAGGTTACGGTACTAAGCCCGTTAGGGCAATCTGTTAGAGTTTGCAAACTGTATAGGGATGTTCCTTTAGAGGTACAAGGGGCAATCTTCCTAGCTAATGTGATGAAGCTTCCATTTGGGGAGTTCGACCTAATTCTGGGGATGGACTGGTTGGTCAAGCATCATGTTAGCTTAGATTGTGCGACTAAAAGGGTCGTACTAAGGACTGAGGAAGATAAGGAGGTAGTCATGATTGGAGAATGCCGAAATTACTTATCTAATGTGATCTCTGCACTGGTGGCAGAGAAGATGGTTTGTAAGGGATGTGAGGCATTCTTGGCCTACGTTAGTGTTTCGAATTCTAGGGATTCTACAGTTAAGGATATCAGAATGTTAAAGGATTTTCCGGACATCTTTCCTGAGGAGCTACCGGGGATACTTCCGAATTACGAGTTAGAATTTGGGATTGAGCTACTTCCAGGTACAGTTTCGATGTCCATCGCCCCTACTGAATGGCACCGAAGGAGCTTATGGAGCTTAAGGCTCAGATTCGATAGCTGTTGGATCGTGGGTTCATTTGTCCCAGTGTGTCTCCATAGGGAGCACCTGTGCTGTTTGTGAAAAAGAAGGATAGGATGATGAGGATGTGTATAGACTATCGGCAGCTGAATAAGCTAACGATTAAGAATAAGTACCTACTTCCGAGGATTGATGATTTGTTTGACTAGTTCTGAGGGGCTTATGTGTTCTCCAAGATTGATCTGCATTCTGGATATCATCGGTTGATGGTTAAGGAGGCTGATGTATTTAAGACGACATTTAAGACTCGTTATGGATACTATAAGTTCCTAGTGATGCCTTTTAGACTAACGAATGCACCGGCAGCTTTCATGGACCTGATGAACTGAGTATTCCAGCCCTATCTGGATCGGTTTGTGGTGGTGTTCATCAACGACATACTAATTTATTAGAAGACTGAGGATGAGCATGATGAGTACCTTAGAGTTTTCCTTTAGACTTTGAGGGAAAAGCAACTCTATGCTAAGTTTAGCAAGTGCAAGTTTTGATTTTCGTGGTAGTTGGAAGGAGTATTTGCCGTTAGCGGAGTTTGCCTACAATAATAGCTACCAGTCTAGCATCCAGATGGAACCTTACGAGGCACTGTATGGTCGTAAGTGTCGCACTCCCTTGTGTTGGACTGAGTTGGGTGAACGACGTGTTCTGGATCTTGAGTTAGTTGCTGAGACTGAGGATAAAGTTAGGCTGATTCGAGATCGTCTGAAAGCGGCATCTGACAGACAGAAATCCTATGCAGACCTGAAGCGACGTGAGATTGAGTATTCCGTGGGAGACTTCGTAATTCTCAAGGTCTCGCCATGGAAGAAGGTTCTGAAGTTTAGTCGTAAGGGCAAGTTGAGTCCTAGGTTTATTGGACCGTACCGTATTCTGAAGCGAGTGGGACAGGTTGCTTATCAGTTAGAGTTACCTCCAGAGTTTGATCGCATTCATTATGTATTCCACGTCTCTATGCTGAGGCGCTACCGCTCTGATCCTACTTACATTGTTCCTGTAAAGGAAATTGAGGTTAGGCCGGACTTGACCTTTGAGGAGGAACTGGTTCATATTTTGGATCGCGACGTAAAAGTTCTGCGTAGGAAGTCTATTCCTCTAGTAAAGGTTCTATGGCGTAATCATAGCATCGAGGAGGCTACGTGGGAGCCTGAGGATGCGATGTGTCAGCAGTATCCTCACCTATTCTGATCAGGTAGATTTCGAGGACGAAATTTTCTTTTAGAGGGTAGAATTGTAACGCACCAAAATTTCTAATTTCATTATTGTGAAAATATGACACAAATATCTGTCAGCTTTAGTGGTTATGTGTTTTGGGAGTGTTTGAGAGGTCCCAAGTTCAAGCCTTTGCTTGGGAAAATTTTGGTATTTTGAATGAATTAGGCCTTACTCTTGTTCAGTAGGCTTTTATTTGATTTTTGGCAAAAATATATCAGAATGGGCTTGCTGGTCTGGTGGTTAAGCGGAGTGTTAGTGTGTAGGAGGTATTGTGTTCGAGTCCCTGCGGAAGCAAGGGAATTAATTTTTGTTTGAGGCTTGTGGCGTGGTGGAGTTCAAATTAAACTGGACTGTTGAGTAGTTGTGTTTTAGTGGGTTGATAGGGAGTGTTTTTAGGAGATAATTAGGGAGAAGTTATCAAAATAAGATTTTCTTTTTATCAGTTTTCTTTTTTCTTTTTTCCCAACAAATTTTCTGACTTTAGACTTTTGTTTCTCTGCCATTTCTTCTCCCTTCTTGTTCACTTTTGGTTTTTGTTCCCCTTTGACCGAATCTTGTTTCTTCTCTTTCCCCTCTCTTTTCGTTTTCTTGATCGGTTCATCTCTTGCTCTATAGCTGAAATTCTCTTCTCTGTTCCCTACTATTTTCGTTTCTGTATTTTTTCGAGTCATCTATTTGGGTGCAACTTTCGACTTCATCTGTTTCGGTAAGTGGAATTTTTCTCCTTAGTTATCGTATTTCGATTAGGCAATTAACAAATGTTTCGTTTTACTCTCATTTAGGTGCTGTTCAAAGGTTTTAAGCGAATATTCCAGTGTGTAGAGACGACTGGTTTTCGAATTCGTCGCGGTAAGTTTTCGAATCGTTGTTGGTTTAGTTTCTTGAGTTTTATGTTGGGGATATTTGGTTTGATTGACGAATCGAGTGATTAATTAAGGGATATACTGGTCAAATATAGGTTTTTGAAGGCTCGGGTTTTTGCACAGCGATTCGATCCAGGTGTGTACCTGAAACGTAGAAAACGGGATTCGACGAAAAGCCAAAATTGCTTGCTGTCAAGAAATAAGAGAAATAAGAGAAAATGATGCGAAAAATTGTAGAGAAAGGAAATAAGGATGTTATAAACTTGGAAATCAACATTCTGCACTAAAATAGTTTTGGATAACAGCAACAGTAGTATAATTTTGAAAAATCATCAAAAATAGTGGAAATTGAGTTAGAGGTTGAATAAAATATGAAATTAAATTTTATTGAGTCTAATTTTTCATGGAAGAAACAGTGTAAGCAATGGAATTGTAAATTATGATATATAATAAATTTTGTGAGACAATGTCAGAATGATTTCGGGTTCCCTTGTTCTAACTTTGTAAAATCACCAAAAAATTGTAAACAAATAATTAGGGGCTTAAATTTATATGTTTAAATCATTAATGAGCCTATTTTCTAGAGAAATAAATGGAAACATCATCCAAATTCCATACTAAGAGATAAATAATTTTTAGTAAGGAAAGGTTGAAGCTGTCAAACAGCAGTGATCGCTGTAAATCAGAGTTTTAAAATTTATAAAAGAATGATCGAACCTAGAAACTAAATCTAACAACGATTAAGGCAAGTGCACCTATCGAACAGTAGTATAGCTTAGGCAAGACCAGATTATCGAACCCAAATGAACTAAAAGTACTAATACTCACCGTCTTTTTATTATTTAGCCTTAATATAAAGTGATGGTTGTTAAACTAAAACTAATCTACTTACTAAGCTAAGACGCAAAGACAAAAAGAATAAATTCGGGAAATAACTTTTGGAAAAACTCAGTTGACTCAAGCGATACCCTTAGGAAAAATCCGCCTAGACTTCACTTGTTATTTAACCTTGAACCATATGATTTATTTACTTAGTTTGATCCGTGAGACTCCCTAACGTATATTAAACCCTCTCTCGAGGCGAATAACGCCTAACCCTAGGTTAATTAGTGGAACTCTCGTTCGCTTATAATAACCCCTAGAATAGCGAAGAATCGATCCGTGGACTCCCATATTAGGTTTCACCCTAATCCGGAAAAATCTCGTCACCCTATCTCTAGGCGTGCGATCAACTCCGCTTAATTATGTTGGATCTACTCTAGGCGTGGTCTATTCCTCCTCCACCTAAGCACATTAGATTTGGATTAAGTTCACACAATTAAGAACAAACTAAGTTATTATCATATAATTCAAAAATCAAATAACAAGATTCATCATAGGTTTCATCTCTCTCTCGGGTATCCAGAAGGTTTAGTTCATAACAATAAAGGAAAACATCTCAAGAGAAAAGATAACACAAAACATAATAAATCCCTAAAACCCCTCAAGGAATTGAAGAGGAGATCCTCCGTCTTGAGTAGAATTCCGCTTCTTGAGATGGATCAACGGCTATCTTCGAGTGATTCCCACAAATCGACCTTTCTGGCTTGGCTTTTAGCCTAGCTTTCCGCCCCTTTCACCTTTGGTACCTAGGTGTATTTATAGGCTCTTGAAACACGCTTTCTTTCTCCTAAGTATCCTTTCCGAATGAAATTGCTCTTCTCCACACGGCAGAGGCACGGCCATGGCACACGCCCGTGTAAATCGTGGTCGCCGTGTTCGAGATCGTTGAATGAGGCACGGCCGTGTAATTCGTGGTAAGGCCGTGTTCTAGTAGGAATGGTGGCACGACCGTGTGGCTTGAAGTCCAGGCCGTGCTGATTTCATGGCTTGGCCCACTTGGTCCGTTTTAAGCCCGTTTTCTCGTTCTTTTCGTCATCGGGTGCTTTCCTGAGTATAAGAATGTAAAGAAAGGATTAAGAGCACCTTTTTACATAAATTGAGGCTTAAATCATCCAAAAGCATACTAAATGTGGGCTTAGAATATGTTACTTTTACGGTTTATCAAATACCCCCACACTTAAGCTTTTGCTTGTCCTCAAGTAAAATTCTCAACTTACAATTAAAACGAACTTTCCTCAATTCATAATAATCATTGATAGTGTCTCATCATAATTCATAGTTAATTTATACATGGATAATTCAATTCAAAGTGTCCTAAAAATTCAAACAGTATAAGTCATAGATTTTGTAGCTCGAAAACATAGGCGTTTCCCTTTATCTAAATAATTACCTCTGATTTGGAATCGACAAGGATTGACATCCTCACAAAAGATTCGCTCAAATCACTCAAAGTATTTAAGGTTCAAAATTTAGGCACTCAAAAGTCAAACATGAAGAGTTAATCCCATAGGCTTGCATGAAAATCAAATCTCCACCATTGAAATATGAGATGAAACACAAATCAAAAGGTCTTTGTTAGGGTTGTAATGGGGCTAGGGTTAAGGTGTGGAGTAAGGCTGAATTAGAGGGTTAGAATCGAGATTAAATTGACAAATTACCTAACTAAGAACTAATGAACTAATAATAATTACATCGATTGAAAACTAATAATACTAACACTACGAGCTTCTTCTTCGATATCTGGGATTCAAGCGTATAAGCTCCTTTAATCACAACTAATAATGAATAATGAATATACTTTTGAATTTTTTTTTTAAGAACAAACTAAAAATACATAATTTGAAACACCCCAAACCCGGCCCACGAGATTTACCCAGATTTGGTATGTTCCTCAAGTAAACCGGTTTCAAAATTCTTTCGTTACCTAGAGAAAACTTGTGCGATTTTGAAAAAAAAACATTGTTTGGGTTGGGCTTGTGTTGAAAACGAATTCAATTCTTTATATTAAAAATTTTACTTAAACTTTAATAGGTAAAACTCATAATCATAATAAATAGAAATAAATGGAAAACAATTCAACTATGGCCTTATGGCCTTATTACATCAAATAATTTCCAAGTAATTCAAGTACTTAAATAGAAATAGTAGTTCATAAAATAAAAACTTCATGTTGAGCATGGCCACCACAAGTTCTCGCGCCGTCCCGGTCCATCACTGCTCATCACCGAAACATGGTCCCACAAGGGGTGAGTCAAACAGACTCAATGTGTACACAAACACTAAATCAAAATAGAATCAGCATACAAATGTTACGCATTCATATCATAGCATACAAATTATGATGCATTCCCAAACCCAAACCTAATTAGCCATCTGCTACACTCCCCCGTACTAACCATGCACACCGTGGGGACTACTAAGTCGACCATCCTTCCGCTACACTCCGATTGCGGTCTTAGATCACCGCATTCGTGGTCTTAGGTCACCACGCTCAGACATCGTGGTCTTAGGTCACCACTTTCGACATCGTGGTCTTAGGTCACCACTTTCGGATATCACGGTCTTAGGTCACCGTGTTCGTGGTCTTAAGTCACCACATTCACTTCCCCTTTCAAACAAACTCATATGCCCCATATAACGATGATATGCATAAATATGCCGATTTCACATTCTTATCGTATTCTCATGTTACTAATGACCTTTTCATATTCTTTGTAGAAGTAGGAAACGCACTGAGTACTTAGTACCATAACATGGTACCCTAGCCACTTTCATATTCTTAATATCACATATTTTAATAAAACAGCCATGAAACATATTAAGAAGTAGTGTTGGGTACACACTGATTTGCTTAACCACTTCATGAAATCCCGAAACCGATCATCGCCTTAGATCTCAAGTTCCTACAATTGATTAATCACTTACTATTTAGCACAAAGCCTATTCGGTTAGAAAACCAAATCCTAGTAGGATTTGTATTCTTAAAGCTTACCTTGGTGTCGATTTGATGATTTAATCAAATCCTTAAACTCGTATTTTTCCCTTTGAAATCGGCTAGTCACTAAATCCCTTGAATTGGTTAGTTTCGGCTTTAAAACACATAATAATAGATCTACTACTAAAATAGGCCTTGGCGGAATTTACCTTTGTTCTTACCTTCCAAATCTTAAATCCCGAATTGGATCCTTGCTTCTTTATTGCTATCGAAATCCCTATGTACCCATGTTAGATCCAATCTAACATTAAATCATAATAATATAGCTTATGGCCGAATGGTATTCATAACTTACCTTAGATCTTAGAAGTTCGAAAGATACCTTCTTGTAGTTGACAATTTCTTTAAATCCCCGAAAACACCCTTCCATAACTCGGCCAAAATCCATAATAGAGATTAGTCCCTAAATTTTAGATAGGTTTAAAATATAAAAGAATTGAAACCAAACTTTGGATCTAACCCTTTTAAGAAATCCAGTAGCACCCTTGTTAAAAGCCCCTTAAAGAATCGGCCTTGATGACTAGATGATAAAGTTTAGGCTTTTGGGATTTAATGAAGAAGTCGACTAGAGGTTCTCTTGGGGTATTTGGTTTCCACGAAAATAAGGAAAAGAAACTTGAGAATTTTGGCAATGGTGGACTATAGATTCGGCTTGACAAAAGAAAAAGAGAAGAGATAAGAGGAGAGCACTTTAAATTCTACAGAGAGAGGAGGAGGAAGAAAAATTGATGAGTAGCCCTATTTCCTTCCTTTTATGGCCGAAACTACTCCTCTAATCCCTTACTTGGCCACCACTCTTCTTTATTTGATAGCTTTATCTCTTAATTTAAAATAATTAGAGAATAATCCTTTATTATCTCTTCAAAAATAATTCAAATTAAATCCCTTATTTATCACCTTATTAATCGAATATTAAAGAGAATAAAACTCCTCCTTTCTAGAAGGCTTGTGCCGTCCACCTCAGAGCTTCTGGAAGCAAAAATAAAACTTCTTTTATTTGCTTCCCAAGTGACTCGAACCAGTGCCCAACACCTTGCATGTGGCGCCATTTCCAGAGGCCCTAAGTGGCATCTTCAGCCACTTTTCCAAGCCTGTTTGTGTGTCAAATTTCACAAACTTTTTCTTTTAAGGCCACCTTGCCTTAATTTCCTCTTTTAAACTTTAAAACTCGACATTTCTAAGTCATTTCTAAGTTTCCAAAAATTTTCGTTCGACTCTGTAAGCTTGACATTTTCTTACATTTCCAAGTTTTAAATGTGCACTTTCCTATTTTGAATCATTTCCAAATCATTTCCATCCATTTCAAGTTTCCAAAAATGTTCACTTTCCATTTTTTTAACTTAACATTTCCATACATTTTCAGGTTTCCAAAATTGTTCAAAATTTATTCTTAGTACATAAAACATGTTACTTCGTACAATTAAACCGAAAATGTATAGGCCCTTTCCAGGATGTTACATAATTGAAATAGAAAACATAGTTAGGCTATTAATCAAATCAAATCTCGATATAAGGGTAGTCAAAAGAAGTGGTGATAACAAAAACAAAGGGGTTCTGGGTTAATATCAGTGGGTGAGTCAATAAATAGGGTTGTTAGGATTAAAATGGGTTCACTAGGGGTTAATTTGTGAAGGTAGGCTTTTTTATGGAGTAAGTGGGTTATATCCTAGGTGCCTTTATCATCTCTGTGAATCAAATCATAAAATGTGGTCTCGACATGTATAATCGATGCAAGTTCTAGAATAACAAATCAGTGTTGACATACTCATAATCAATAAAGTGAGCAAGAAAAAGAATGTATGCTCTATAAGGCTCAAAAACTCACAAAAATTATGGGTATTTTGATGTCAACCTCGTAAATTTCAAACTTCCAAGTAATATTTAAACTCAGTTCGACAACCTAGAAAATTTTTAATTTCTGAAAAATAGACTTATCATGCTTGATTCTCTAGTATTCTTCAAATTTAATTATCAATGCACAATTATCAATGACTTAATCTAAAACATATCAATAAAAATCATAAATCATCAGAAATTTCATCCTAATTAGCAATATGAGTAAATTACTTTCAAACAAGACTCAATTCAGGGTTTTTGTTAGGTACCTTTTTAGGTTGTTCACCCCCCACACTTAAGATGTACATTGCCCTCAATGTACAAAGATATATAACAACCTTGTACTAAAATCATCAGATATGGGGATAAGTTAAAACTTCCTAAATTTTTGGATGATTCCTTGAGAGGAGATTGTGTCTTTGGTGGTGGTGATGGCCCGCCTGAATGACGAACCTGCGCTAGATGAAGAAATTGGGAGGCTCGTAGAGAATTAGCCAGGGATCATTAAGACATAATTAAAGTAAACTAAATATAAAATTAAGGACAAGGAAGATAAAGAGAAGGAGACTAAGAAGAAAACTAAAATTAAAAGAAGAGATGAATGGACTGAGAGGTCCTTATTATTGGGTGTTATTTCTAAGGCTGAGGTTATGGTGGTGGTGGTGGCGTGATTCCCAAGCGGCCTTTAGAACCTAAAATTAAGAAATTAAGATAAAATAAGCTAAATTAAGTAGAAGAGAAGTAAAGATAAGGAAAATAAAGGAGAAGATAAAAATAAAAGAACAGATAATTTGTCTCAAAGACCCTTGGCTTGTTGTTTGGATGAAGCTGCCGGTATGAACTCGTGTGAATCGGTCTCCTTTGAGGAGATTGGCCTCTTACGCTTCTTTGCCATTGATATGATTTTTTTGTAGCTCAAGAGTCTAAGGATTTATTAGGAAAAGGAAAAAGGAAAAAGAGAGGAAAGAATGGAAGAAGGAAAGAAGAAAGAAGTGGGTTAAGAAGAGAAAGGAGAGGGGTATGGTGTTTAAATAAAATTTCAGTGTCCGCGGTTCTCCCACGCCAGTGGGTTGAGGTGTGTCGATCGATTCACACACCCGCTCGCGCGGCCGTGCTCTAGGGCGTGTTGATTCCCACGCCGTGTCAGCCCGTGTTCGACAAGTCGGTATATTAGCACGGTTGCCGCGCACGCGTGTTCAGCCGTGGTTGGGAAGTCGAGTAGCCTCACACACGGCCGTCAAGCACGGCCGTGTCACTTTGTTGGTGCCCGTGGGAGAGTGGTTGAGTCCGTGATTGCCGTAAATTAGGTTATTCTGACTTGTACCGTCCCGCCCTGTTAGTACCAAGATTCTTGAGGTACACACGGCCATGGCCACGGCCGTGTGCAAGGCCGTGTGTCACGGAATTCTGCACCCTTGTTAGTTTATAACTACGTATTCGTAAAGAAAAGAAGAAAAGAAAATTTAATTTAAAGCAAAATGTAAGAATAAGTTATGTTAGTGCTCAAGGTTGCCTCGAGAAGCGCTCGCTTATAGTCTTAAGCTAGACTCTCTTCTCGTTTGCATCTTCAGGGTGGTTTGAGGAGTTAGAAGTCCTTCCTCATGTTATTATCTGTATCCTCGTGAAAAAATTTAAGTCGAGATGCGTTTATAGTAAAAGTACCAAAAATAGGATTACTTACCTCGACTGTTTCGTATGGAAAAACACTGGTTACCCTAAAAGATATTTCTTTGTTTGTGCTAGGGTCCGGAGGAGATATTTCAAGATCTGCATGATCTAACAGTACCTTGTCCCCTATTTTGAAGTGGTTTGTTGTTCCTATAAGCTCTTTTGGGGGCTCTTTCGATTTTTCCTCGTGTGGTTCTGGTTCTTCGTCGTGTATCCCTAATTTCTCCTTGAAGTGTGTCTTCCACTCGTCTAGATCATTGAACTGGATCCCTCGATCTTCATGAGTTATTTCTTTGTTGGGGTTGGGGTCAGGATCGGGTTCAGTTGTATTCTTCAGTGGTGTTTCCTAAAAAGAAGAGTTAACCGAATGGTTATTAGGGAAATTTACGTTCTCACCTTGATTACTCGATGTTCTAGCCGAATCGAGAGCCTTGATGGTGACGGTCTCATTACCTACGCAAAGTATGAGTTCTCCTACATCAACATCAATTTTAATCCTGGCAGTGGCTAAAAAGGGTCTTCCTAAAATTAGGGGGATCGAATTATCCTCATCCATGTCTAAGATAACAAAATCATGGGAAAACGAATCACAATTTTACAAGAACATCTTCGATAATACCCTAGGAATTCTAGCAGTTTTATCAGCTAATTGAATGCTCATCCTAGTTTGTTTGGGTTTTCCTAGACCTAATTGTTTAAACAATTTATAAGGCATGACATTTATGCTTGCCCCTAAATCAGCTAACGCATTATCAACAGTTAGTCTACCAACTAAACATGGAATTGTAAAACTCCCTGGATCTTTTAATTTCTGTGGTTGCTTATTTTGCAAGATTGCTGAGCACTTTGCGTTGAGTTCCATATGCGAATCTTCGTGTAGTTTCCGCTTGTTTGTCAGAAGCTTCTTTAAGAATTTCCTGGAATCAGGCATCTGCGAAAGAGCTTCGAGGAGTGGTAAGTTAATGTGTAATTTCTTTAAAAGTTTAAGAAACTTACCGAACTGTTCCTCTGTGTCGTCTCTCTTAAATGCTTCGGGATAAGGTATGCGAGGTTGGTATGCTTTGATTATCGGTTTTGACTTGTCTTGTGTTACCTCAACTTTACCTTTTTCTACCTCGTTTCCTTGTGTTGAGATGGATTCATCTACCCTTGTATTCTCCCGAGTTTGTTATGGCTTGGATCTGCTCTTTAGGATTAATTTCAGTGTTACTTGGTAGACGCCCTTGCGGTCGTTCGGATAATAGCTTTGCAATTTCTTCGACTGACTGGGTAATTTCCCCGATTGCCTTTGTAAGTCCTCCAACTTGGTTCTCGATCGTTTTGATCGATGTTTGTTGGGTGTTGAGTGTTACCTCATTTTTTTGGAGACGGGCTTCTGTGGATGCTATGAATTTGTTCAACGTCTCTTCAAGACTCGGCTTCTTTTCCTATGGATAGGGCTGATTTTGGAAATTTTGATGAGGTTGTTGTCTTTGATTTCCTTGATTTCCTTGTCCTTCCCACGAAAAATTTGGGTGGTTCCTCCAACCTGGGTTATAATTATTACTATATGGGTTATTATTAGATCTGAAATTGTTAGCTATATAGTTCATCTATTCGCTCTCTGTACCCGGTTGGTAGGGTGGGTACTCAGGATTCACCACGGTTCCACCTGCGTCGCACTGCATCACTGGATTTACCTGGGATGAACACAAACTATCAATCTTTTTATTCATCAACTCTACCTGATTTGATAGCATGGTTACTGCGTCGAGGTTGTAAACTCCGGCTGTTTTTGTTGGCCTTGTTCTTGTAACTTGCCACTGATAGTTGTTCAATGACATCTCTTCAATAAACTCGTAGGTCGCCTCGGGAGTTTTATTATTCAGTGTTCCACCACCGTGGTGAATCAATTAATTGCCTCGTTGAAGGATTCACACCGTTGTAAAAGTTTGGACTTGGAGCCACAATGGTAATCCGTGGTGTGGGCATCTCCTCAAGAGATCTTGTATATCTCTCCCATGCGTCGTATAATGTTTCTAAATCCATCGCACAAAAGAAGAGATATCATTCCGTAATTTGGCCGTTTTGGCGGTGGGAAATATTTTAATAGAAATTTTTGGTCATTTGATCCCATATAGTGATTGACTCGTGGTAACGAAGTTTAACCACTATTTGGCTTTATTCCTTAATGAAAAGGGAAATAATCAAGACGTATGGCATCATCGTAAACGCCATTTATTTTAAAGGTATCACGTAACTCTAAAAAGTTAGCTATATGAGTGTTTGGATCTTCGATCCCGCAAACCATCAAATTGAACAAATTGTTGAATCATTTGAATAGTGTTAGGCTTTAATTCAAAATTATTAGCAGACTATAGCAGCCTAACAATACTCGATTCTCGCCTCTGTTAAATGAGGTTTAGCATAATCATACATAGTAATGCGAGGGCATTCGATTCGCCACATCATTTTGTGGTGGTGGATTATTTTCATCCATCCCTTCAAAGTAGGATTGGATCTGTCTTCCCCGCTCTCCTTGGTAATTTAGGGCTCGCCTAATTTCTTTACGATTTCTTTGAGCAAGAGCTTCAATATCACTGTCGTATTCTAAAGGTCCTCTCGGGTTTCTTCTAGTCATAAACTAGAAATTTTGATTGGAAAAGAAAGAAATAAAATTTAGCAAAAATTAAAATTAAAACTAAAAGAAAAATAAATTGTGAAAAATAAAAAAATAATGGCTAAAGTAATAAAAATAGAGTTTTCTTAATATTTTAGTTCCCCGGCAACGGTGCCAAAAACTTGATCATTGTAAATCGAGTTTTAAAATTTATAAAAGAATGATCGAACACGAAACTAACTCTAACAACGATTGAGGCAAGTGCACCTATCGAACAAAGAGTATAGCTTAGGCAAGATAGGATTATCGAACCCAAAGGAACTAAAAGTACTAATACTCACCGTCTTTTTATTATTTAGCCTTAATATAAAGTGATGGTTGTTAAACTAAAACTAATCTACTTACTAAGCTAAGACGCAAAGACAAAAAGAATAAATTCGGGAAATAACTTTTGGAAAAACTCAGTTGACTCAAGCGATACCCTTAGGAAAAATCCGCCTAGGCTTCACTTGTTATTTAACCTTGAACCATATGATTTATTTACTTAGTTTGATCCGTGAGACTCCCTAACATATATTAAACCCTCTCTCGAGGTGAATAACGTCTAACCCTAGGTTAATTAGTGGAACTCTCGTTCGCTTATAATAATCCCCTAGAATAGCAGTAAATCGATCTGTGGACTCCCATATTAGGTTTCATCCTAATCCGGAAAAATCTCATCACCCTATCTCTAGGCGTGCGATCAACTCCACTTAATTATGTTGGATCTACTCTTAGGCAGGGTCTATTCCTCCTCCACCTAAGCACATTAGATTTGGATTAAGTTCACACAATTAAGAACAAACTAAGTTATTATCATATAATTCAAAAATCAAATAACTAGATTCATCATAGGTTTCATCCCCTTCGGGTATCCGAAGGTTTAGTTCATAACAATAAAGTAAAAAATCTCAAGAGAAAAGATAACACAAAACATAAGAAATCCCTAAAACCCCCTGAAGGAATTGAAGAGGAGATCCTCCGTCTTGAGTAGAATTCCGGCTTCTTGAGATGGATCAACTGGCTATCTTCGAGTGATTCCCACAAATCTGACCTTTTCGGCTTGGCTTTTTAGCCTAGCTTTCCGCCCCCCTTTCAGCTGGTACCTAGGGTGTATTTATAGGCTCTTGAAACACGTTTCTTTCTCCCTAAGTATCCTTTCCCGAATGAAATTGCTCTTCTCCACGGAAGAGGCACGGCCATGGCACACGCCCGTGTAAATCGTGGTCAGGCCGTGTTCGAGACTGTTGAATGAGGCACGGCCGTGTAAGTCGTGGTAAGGCCGTGTTCTAGTAGGAATGGTGGCACGGCTGTGTGGCTTGAAGTCCAGGCCGTGCTGATTTCGTGGCTTGGCCCACTTGGTCCGTTTTAAGCCCGTTTCTCGTTCTTTTCATAATCGGGTGCTTTCCTGAGTATAAGACATGAAAAGAAAGGATTAAGAGCACCTTTTTACATAAATTGGGGCTTAAATTATCCAAAAGCATACTAAATGTGGGCTTAGAATATGTTACTTTTACGGTTTATCAAGCAGAATAGGGATAAATTTGAAGATTTTACTGTACTTATTTGATAAACTATAGATTCTAAAAATTTTATGGTAGAAAGGTATTTGAGTCTAGTTTCAAAAACATCAAGCGGATCTTAATTTTGAATTCTGTAGCTCAAGATATAAATAATTTAGTGACAATGACTCAAGTAGACAGCTTTGAATGAACATATAAGTAAATAGTTAAAACGTATATGAATATTTAGCTAGCATGGGTTACATTAAAAATGGATCACACGGCCAAGGCCAATTTGGGCCAAGTGGGCCCCACACGGGCAAATCACATGGGCGTGTGAGCCCATTTTTACCGAAATGTTTTTAAGGTTGCATGGGTCGCCCAAGTCGACTGTGAACCTACTGTAGGGTCGGTAAGCGTTACTTAGACCCCTAAATGTGTGAAATTGACTGAATGATACCTGTACTGGGCATGTTAATATCTGAACTGAATATATGTACTGAAATTGCATAATAGCATGTCATCCATTGTGTGTTGCATTGCATTGGGTTGGGGGTTGTTATTCGGAGGAAGTGTACTAAAAGGCTTTAAGCCTAATTTACTGGCAGCTCAGCTGCAAACTACTATATTGTGCCGCATTCCGTACTACTTGGAGTGTAGGGATGGGTAAGTTGATTATATCCCCACATGGAGTGTAGGGTTGGACGGAGATGGTGTGTAGAGAGCTGGTTGGGTAGGATTTTGCTCGCATAATCAAGTATCGCATCGATACTTTGATGGGCTAAGGCTCTCTTGTATTTTTGACATCGTCATTGAGATGGGCTAAGGCCCAAATCATCATCGATCATCAAAAAGGCTTAGGCCCAAGATCGTTTCAAGCTGTGTAATCGTGAATACCGATTGTTTGTTTGTTTCTGCGGGATTACACATCGAGTTTACGTAAACTCACCCTTTTTGTTTAATGTGCACAGTAATCCCCGCACTTAGACCGATCGGTGTGGAGGACTCGGGTGTGACATGAATTTTTGGACTTCATGGTTTTCAATTTACGATTTATGATTTGATTATTATTGATTATTTGGGTTGTAATTTAAGGACCCTCTGGGACTTTGGTTTTAAATTTGGGTTTTTATTTATTTATTTTACTTTATGGATTTATACCTGCTAGACGTAGGAAATTCGGTTTTCAAAAAGTTAAAGTAATTTCTAAACGCATGATCACCTAGACTGTTTTATTAAAGCTTCCACAACGAGGGATGTTTCAAAACAAATGTTTTAAATGAATAAAGACGACTTCCTAAATTCTAACAAATGTTTACTAAAGATAATAACATGGAATGTTTTCATCGTAACAACGAGGTTTCAAAAACACTATCGTGTGACATTGCCAGATACGGCCATAACGTCTAGGCCGAGTTTGGGGTGTTACATTACTATTGTTTCAATCCTTTCTTTAGAGACATGACATAAATATTCTATGCAACAACATGTATGAAGCCTTTGTAACACCCCAAACCCGGCCTAGAAGTTAGGCCCGAATCTGACGTGTCACATTGAAGTGTTTTTGTGAAAACCTTGTTTTCATTGAAAACCCTTTTAGAGAAAAGTTAAGTAAAATCCAGTTTGCTTTCAAAACGAGGTGTAGCCAAAAACCATTTCTTTGTTACTATGTAAAAATTTCATTTGACAGCGGAAGCTCGTTCTTAAAACACAATTATTTTAAAAAAATAAAACTTGAAATATGCTTAAAAGAAATAAATCCAGGTTCCGTTTCAAAATTACAATGCATAGTGGAAGTAATGGAATAATAACTAGAGGGAAGCCTCATTACAATCCGAAATAAAATAACTTAAAATAAATAACTTAAAATCAAGAATTTAGATATTAAGAAAAACAAGTCTAATCGTCTTGCTAGTTGGCCACCTCTGAGTCCCTCCATCCGTCGAACCGCCCACTGAGGATCACCTGAGAAAAATAAAAGAGGGAGTGAGTTTTTGAAAACTCAGTGTGTACGACTCTCGTAAAAAAAGAGCATACATATCATATTATTAACATAATAATATCATACATGCAATGCAGTGCAAACCCTCCCCAAATAATCCATCCGGTACACATCATCTCCGTCCCGCCGAAACACATCTGTGGGGATTTCTAAATCGACCCACCCATCCGATACACATCAAGGGTAGCCTGGTTGCGATACTACCTAACGTTGCAGCAAAGCTGCTTATCATATAATAGGCATAAAAAGCCATCGGTGGATCCACGGTCGTCAAGCAACCATGCGATCCTCATATACTTCCTCCGTTCCATAATTCCCACCCCATATTCAACCTAAACAAAATATCATATGAATGCAGAAAATGCACAGTAACATCCATAAATCTTACATTCAACACATAGGGGTATTTTAGTCATTTCAAAAATCAAGGGTATTTCGGTAATTCTACCCTACAGGGGTATTTCAGTAATTCTTAACAATATGGGTCTTAATTACGAACCTTGGCCCGTCAAAAAGTCCTCGCGGCTAAAGTGAACAGACACTACGCACTAGGTAGGATTTCAGAGAAGAGGAGGTGGGTCACTAGGACCGCTTAAGTACCAAGCTCTCCCTAGATCCAATCCTAGACATGCATATGTCCATTGCCACACTCTACCCTAGCGACTTGTCCACAGACATGTTTGATTATTAAGTTAAGTTTTATGCTGTTTAAGAATTAATCAGAACTAAGTCTAGAGTCCATTAAAACCCTAGCATGCATTTCTAAAATCTCATAAGGCCCACTAAGCCCAATCATGTCCATATAGCCCATTAAGCCCAATCATGTATATGTAGCCCATTAGGCCCGACCATAATCAAATCATACAACCATCCATGTCAATCCATCATTCAATTTCACTTATCAACTCTTGTCGATTTGGGCCCACGAGCTCGGCAATCCCATTTAGCCCCTTCTGGCCCGGTTGGCCAAACAGTAGCCCGAGACTATGAGATCGCTCTCTTGGTCTTGATAATCGTATCGGTGTTCCCACATGAATGTTCGCATGCTCGTGTGGTTGCTGACGCCAACCTTTCGGCTTTTCGGCATTCCAATTTTTCGATATTTCGACTTTTGCCAATTTGTCGTGTGTGAAGTGTATGTACACACCTGGTAAATGAGACGTGTTACACTATCCTCGGCCTTGAACCTACAACCAATACCAACCTCCAATCAATCACACACTTAACCACAATATTTACCAAAAACCGAAGCTTTACCATAACCTTACCGTGTGCCACCAGTCCTAATAGCCCTTTCTTAGCTACTACTCACGAATATCCCCTAGACCTGCATCAATCTTAATCGTTAAAGACAAAATAATAGGTGACTTGTATCCACTTAAGTCACCCTTTCCCTTACTATAGACTATTCGGCCAACTTATCCCAAAATCAAGAATACTTACCCAAAAGCCGAAACGTATGGATAGCTTTTCGGCAGAGACTTGTAGATCCAAGCTTGATTCCAATTTTTCTAAGATCCGATCCACCAAAAATCAAAGGAATGATGACAGCACGACAGAGATTTGGTCACTAGAGTATTCGGCACAAGGTTTGGGCCGATGAAGAAATCGGCTTCAAGAGCAAAAGTTTTCGGCTTTTGAAGTCACGAATATTTGGTCCCCAACAATTGAGATGAAGGTGGGACGGTACAAGCAATGGAGAAAGAAGAGAATGATATTTGATTTAAGGCTTTAGGATAGAAGGAAAGAAAACACATAAGGAAGAGGCGAGGTTTAGAACAGAAAAAGTGAAGGAGAATTCGGCAGAGCACTATAGTTGTTGAAATAGCACAAAGGGAATTCCAATTGCCGAAATAGCACAGAGGGAATTCGGCACCCTCTATTTATACACAAAACTGAAACTCTACCTACCCCCCCAAAGTCCTAATCAGCTCCAACTCTTCCCCATCTCATCTCCTCGTTTTTCTCCCTGATAACTCCCCAATCCTTTTCCTAAATTTTCTCTTCTGATAACCCTCCTTAGAATCCATCCTCTCACCACTTCCAACCTTCTAGAAGGCCAAAATTAAACTCCTAAAAAAAATACTAAGCTAGGATTCGAACCTAGGATCTCTTTGCTAGCCTATAACGCCACCTTCCTATACCTTAAGTGGCGTCACTTAGCCATTCCACCACAAGGCTCTTTGATGCCATTTTTCTCTATTTTTATTTAAAAGCCCAACTACTCACCGCCCTGGTTCCTTTAATAATTAACTAAAAATTCCGTCTCCTCAAAGTTCGAGCCCAGAACTTCTCCAACACCCCTAGACACTCCAAGTTTATTAAACCCTTAAAGCCAACATGTCATTTGTCATTTTCTTGCTTTAAAAAATTTTTATGAGACCCAAAGCCCAAATCCCAATTCATCTAGGCCCAAAATTCGGGGCATTACAGCCTTATATTGATTAACACATTTGATGCAAATATTCACATTCACGTGGATCGGAAAAATATCTAATTGAGGTTCACTATGTATAATCCATCAAATAAACAACTTAAACCAATCAAAATATTTTCTATAAGGTTACAAGATTGTTTTTAAAATAAAAATAATAGGACAAGGTGCAATTATATAAATCTATGGTCTAGCCTACATTAAGAAAATAAGTTTGTAGTTTCTATTTTTAACTTTTGAAAGGATTTTATTTCCCATAAAATGTTCTTTCTCTATCTACGAAAGCTAGATTGTAAGAAATTAGAAATGTGAATATCTTTAAACCAATATCTAGCCACCATGTATTAGAAGAGTAACAGACAAAAAATTTATTGCATTTATGAAATAAACTAGATTAAAATTGCTTTCCAAAATATTCTTTTCTTTGTGGCCATTCCTTTTTTTTATTTATATGTCCATTCTTCTTATAAGGTAGAACAATATATCACCTTCATCCACGTTGCTTGATGTGCTATTTTTTCTTTTATTTGGTGATTTTCTTGTATGCCCCTATGATATTAAGTGGATAATTTGCATTCAAATTTTCTTACTTTTGCACACATATATCTATTACTTCATTATGGTCCATTGATCCTTTTGTGTGTTGTAAGTTATCTTAGATGGACCAATCTAAAGAGTAAGAGAGATAAAAACAAATTGCACTAGAAATAATTTTGAAATAATCATATTCAAGGAGTTAAATTGTTCTGCCAAGTTATTCATTTCCATTATGTGCTCACGCACACAATACTCTCACTGACTATATTGTATGCTTTAATAGTCAAGTTGCCATAAGCATACCTAGTAATGTTGTATCATAAGCATCTATGCTCAAGAGACTCAAATAGTTGGAAAGCTCCCAAATTTCATGTAGATTTTCTCTTATCATCTTTAGCGTTTTTAAGTTTATCCATCCTTAGGCACAATCAAAGTCTAAGCATTTCATTGTAATGAGTCTTTGTTCATTCTAATAAGATTAATTGGAACTAATCAAATTGAAATGTTAGACAAATAGCCTTACAAGAAGCTAGAGTAATAGCTATAAATATACCACAGGTCATAAAGCCTTAATGTGACAATCAATGACTTACAATGAGTAATCTAGTGCATTATCAAGACCAACCTTTGAGTTAAGGCAATCACATGCGATTGATTCACTCTCAAGTAAGACGATTAGTATCTTGTAATGAGTAATCTATTGCATCATCATAACCAACCTTTAGGTTAAGGATATGACATGCTAGTGATTGACTCTCAAATGTGAACATTAAAGTCTCACAATGAGCAATCTTGTAATCAGCATTAATATCTCATAATTTTGTGAACCATAAGTATAACAGTGTTCATAAAATAAAACTCATACAACATAATTTTATGAATCAAATAAGACATACTTTGAGGAATCTTAAGTCTTGGAACTTGACCACGATTGATTTTAGGTCTTGTAGAAATTCAATTCTGAACATATTAACACATATTAACACTTATGATGGAAACTTGATTTATGCCATGATGCACACTTGATCTTTTCTCTTCTAGCTTACTTTGATGTTTGATCTTAAGTTATAGGAAAACTCTTAAACTTGGTTAAGTGGAAAGGGACCGAGGGCCTTTTATATAGTAATTCCATAAGATATAATCCATCATAATGTCAATGTCCATGCCATATTCCTCCTTCTTTAGCTCATGAATGTACAAGTTTCACGGGCTACGAATCAAAGCCCGTGACGAATGCACACAGAACATTCCATGGAGGTCAATTGATTAAATGGGGCCCATTTAACCCACTTAAATTGGCTCGATTCGTGGAACACATAGAGAAGTCCATCTACTTGAAGCCTTGGTGGACTAGTGGAACACTCTCGTAAAACTAGAGTTACCGTGGTTAATATTTGTAATCTTAAGGGATAAGACTGTATAGAGTTTAAAATCCTTAGAACTCTCATATTGTAGATAGGCTTTAATATTGACCATCGAAGTAATTTAAATTGTACGGTTGGATTTAGGGGAGCTAAACTATAAATAGAGACATTCCCCATCATTTGGAATCATCCCATTGTATCATATTCAAAGTTATTAAATACACTTTGAGAGAATTTACTCAAACACTTGGTGTGTTTAGTTTTATTGTGGCCTTTCTAGTCGATCCAGGTTCCTTTGGCTTTTCGAGTTTGCTTCCGCTTTATTTCAGTGCCTTGGAGAATTTCCATGAGAATTCTCATCTTTTGAGAGTTTGACTGACTTAAGGACGTGTGATTTGTCAGACTTAAGTTCTAGCCTTGTGACACAAGCACATGAATCATTTTAATGCGATACAATTAACCTTGGGAGATTAATCTTAATCATACATTGATCTAGGGACAATGCCATTTTTTTAGGGGGCGCAAAATTAAGCTATATATTTTAAAGAAAGTTAAATTGCAATTTCACAATTTTAATAGCTTATATCTTTATAACTTTTTAAAGGACTAAATCAAAATTTTATCATATTTTTGAAAGGGAGGTTAAGTGCAATTTTACCATGTACTAATTTTTTCTAATTTTAAAGGGTCAAAAGTTGAATTTCCCATTTTAGAGGACAGAGACCCTTGCCAACCCCCTACCATTACCCCTGCATTGATCATTAAGGATACATAATTTGGTTAATGTATATACTTTAATTATACTTTGAACATTAAAAATGCATGGCTTTGATGAATGTAACTATTAATGTTTAATGTATATATATAGTACATAACTTTGGTTAACGTACTTAATAAATAAATCTTTTGTGTTCATGAACACATTATTCTTAAGATTCTTCTTAGAAGAATGCTTGTCGCGACGCCAAAGAATTTGGTTGATATGATCACCTAATGCAATCCAAGAATTGTCATCTTTGTTAAGCAAGATTTATAAGTGTGTCTCAAACTCTTTGCCTTCCTTTAACTCTAGGGTTACCCTAAATGCATGTTAACCAAAGGTAACAATTAGCTATAACGATGCAAAGAAAATAAAATTTGCGTTCACATATAATATTGTATCCAATGTTACTCCTCCATAACAAAATAGTTCCCCCACTATTTCCAAAACATTTGAATTAAGTCAATACAAGAGAGAAGGCCATGAAACACAAGGCCAAGATGTTTTTACTATATGGTAATATATACAACTTACTACACTAGAAACCCCAAAAATTTTTTTGGCTATTCAAGCTGACCACAATTAGAAATAATTAGTAATAGGATGAAAACAAATTACTCGTTTATTTGATGTCTCTTTTTTATAGGTTTTTTTTGAATAATCATATAAATTCTGATAATATATTTTCTTTTTGACACAATATCTAGAACCACCCATAGCCTTTCCTCAACACATAAATAGAAGAATAATGTATTTCAGCGCACTTCAACTTACGTCCTCCTACATCAACAATAATATTCATGCTAATCGAACTAAGACTTAATCACCTTTAATAACGAGTTATATATAAATATGGGTAGTTAGGTGAAAGAGATTTGTATTGCTTATAGGTTTTATTTTATTATATTTACTCCTATATATTGTATTACAAGTTGCTTCTAGTATTTGTTTAATTTTCCCCGAGTCTCTCATTTTTATCATATTTAGTATTTGTTTATTTAACAAGTAAATATATAATATCGAGAAATGATTATACGAAACAATTATGTCACATCAATATATATTTCCTTCATTTAAATTAGGTAATCATATTTTAAATGAAAAAAAACAAACAGGCTATTATTAGATATCATCAATAATAATCAAATGATTTTTATTATAAATGGTTGATTTAAAAAAATTGATTAGGTGACATTATTTAAATGAAAGCTATATAGATTGTTCATACAAATCGTTCTTCATATACTATCAATTAAAAATTATTTAATTGAATTAAAAATAATTGCTATAATAGTTTAACAGAAGTATTAGAGATGAGTAAAATTCGATCCGATTAGAAAAAAGTAAAAAAAAAATTGAATTTCGAGTTAACTGAATTGAGTTATTCGAATTATTTGAGTCAACTCAAATAACTAGATTCGAGTTTCAAGCTCGAGTCGAGTTGAATTTTATAATTAGAATAACTCGAATAATTCAACTAATTTGAATAACATATTGGTGTAAATATTTTTTTGGTCCCTATCAACTTTGAAAATGAGCAAATTGCTCTCCCTCAACAAAAATTACAAAAATAATTCAAAATAATTTTTTAAAATTCAAAATATTTAAAAAAAAAGTATATAAAGAAATTTACAATTTTAAAAAATTTCTAAAACAATAATTTTGGAAACCTAAATAAGTTAACTAATGATTCAAGTTTATCATATTAAAGAATCTTTTTTTTTTTTTATTTTGCTTTGAATTTTTTTTCAAATATATATAGTTTCAAATTTATGTGCTCTAACATGAAATTAGTTATACTGTAATAATATTTTAATTTGACATGTTAAGTTTTTTTAATTTAACTCGAACAATTTCACTCGATTCGATTCGACTCAACTCAAATTTCACTTCATTCGACTCGATTCGAAAAAATTTCAAATCAAGTTAGGATGATAAAATAGGACTCGTAAACTCAATTAACTCGAATTTTTTTTACTCAATTCGATTAAACGCTCACCCTCGCTTGATATGATAGACTCCACCTTTATTATTTATTAAATATTTTATTTAAATTTAATTATTAAAATATATAAATAGTAATATAAAAAAGCTTAATATTGTTGTTGACAATGAAATAAACTTTTGATTAACCTGGACTTAATAAAAAATTAAAAAAAATAATATCATAATCCAATATATTTAATGTTTATCATCAACATCATGAGTTGATTATCATAATGGCATCCTAATGCTTAGATATTACAACACATTTTCAAAGAGTGTTCCATTCATAATCACCTCCTTTCAATACTACAAAAGGACAATTCAACATTATTACTATACCTTTTCTTTGCATTTTAAATGTTTAGCCAATGAAATCATTTGTTTTTGCAACAATATCCAATAAGTGGCCACATCCTACCATATTGTTGAGTTATATTCCTTTTCAACATTGGGTGAAGAACTTAAGAAGAAATAAAATAACATATGGCCTTTTGAAGAAAAGGAACATTTCATACATTACAATAATTCAAAAGTTTCCTTATATATATATATATATATATATATATATTGTTGAGATGATTATTCAGGACCCTACTTGCTTTAATTTAATCCCTAATTGCGCCATTAAAAATGTTGAATAAATCATCTTCATATAATTATTTAAGTTATAGATTTGTTATGGGTTTTATTGTTATTTATATTTTTTTTTTACTAAATCTTATATAAATTTGTCATTAATTCAATCGTAGAATTTTTAAATTGTTTTTTTAATATTTGAAGTTTATAAAATTAAATTATGATCTCTAATTAAAATAAAATTTTAATATTTATTAATTAAAAAATATATTTATGGGTCGGTTTAGATCGGGTTTGGCTTGAGTTTAAATTGGGTCCATGTTTTATATTAATATCATACATGGTAATCCAAACCCAACTCGACCCAGAATATGACTCTTTGAAAACCCGTTCATTTTTGTACACTACAACAAAACAGTCCTATAGCTACACTTTTTTTGACATAAGACGACGCAAAAAAGGTTGGCATATGTTTCGCGACGCTTCGTCCGACGCTTCCAAAATGGTTGTATATAGTGGGGTTGGTATATGCATTGCGACGCTTTTGAAAAAGCGTCGCAATAAGTCAACATAAGCCGACCCTTATTGAAGGGTTGTGAAAAGTTTGGTCAATGCCGACCTTTAAAAAAGGTTGGGAAAGACCTAGTCAAGTTCAACCTTTGAAAAAGGTTGTTATAGACATGTTTAAGGCAACCTTAAAAAGGTTGGGATAGACCAGTCTAAAGCAACCCTTAAAAAAGGTTGGGATAGACCAGTCTAAAGCAACCCTTAAAAAAGGTTGGGATAAACCTTGTCTAAGGCGACCTTTAAAAAAGATTGGGATAGAATCGTCTAAGGCAACTTTAAATAGGTTGGTATAGACCATGTCTAAGGCAACCTTTTTTAAAAGTTGGAATAGACCTGCTCTAAGACAATCTTTAAAAAAAGTTGGGATAGACATGTCTAAGGCAACCTTTTAAAAATTGTTAGGATAGACCTTGTCTAAAGCAACCTTAAAAAAAAGGTTGGTATAGATTCATCTAAGGTAACGTTAAAAAGGTTGGGAAAGATCTTGTCTAAGGCAACTTTTAGAAAACGTTGGTATTGACGTGTCTAAGACGACGTCAAAAATGTCGGGATAGACCCGTTTACAGCAACCCTAAAAAAGTTAGGATAGACATTTTCTAAGGCAACTGAAAAAAAGTTGGAAGAAACCCGACTTAAAAAGGTTGGGATAGATCTTTGTCTCATGTCCAATGTTTTTTTACGATATTTTTACCGATTTTTAAGAGCCTATTTTAATGAAATATGAGCAAATTTGTATGAATTGAGTTTGGAAAAGTTTAGTCAATAGTAATTGAACAATTAATTAACATAAAAATGATCATATAAATACAAAATTATCATTAAATAATGCAGTTAGTAATTTATATACAAAATCCTAATAGAAGTAGTCAACAAGTTGCGAACATGTTGTCAACCTATTTCACATGACATCAAAAAATTATACAAAATCCTAGTAGAAGCAGTCAACACGTTGCAAACATGTTGTCAACTTGATTCCCATGATATCAAAAAAATTATACAAAATCCTAACAGAAGCGGTCAACACGTTGCAAACATGTTGCCAACTTGATTCCCATGACACCAAAAAATTATGGGACAACTGCATTCATCAACCACTATAACATATATATATATATATAATACATAATATGCAGTAATCGTCATTCATCATCATCCGAACTGAAGTCTTTATCATCAAGTCCGCTACTCTGAAATTCAACTGCAAAAATAGCAATGTACATTTTCTATTTATAAGAGTTAAATGAGAAACAACATGAACACATGGGAAGACTATTAATAGTAACCAAAGAACCATAAATTGAAGCTAAATAAAGAATTTTCATCAGTACATCCAGTAATTAGTAGTTGAGCAAGCAATGAAGACACCAAATAAGAACCTAGCATTCAATTACAACAGCCAATGTCTATTAAACCATTAACAAACTTGTTGACAATCTAGTTATAAAATAGTGACCTTAATATGCTTTCTATGAAAAACCTTGAACTTACTTGACATTCCCTTTGCCATACACTCATTGATGAGAGCCTTATACTTTTTCTCACGAGCATCCATCATATCCATGAACTTTGCCTCTCGAATTTTAATTAATTTCATAAATCTTTCTTCTCCGCCTCGGCTATCAAACGAGCTTCGCGCCATGCCTCCGTCTGAAATTGAGATTCTCGCTTCCTCGAGTAGAGTTTTCTCTCGAACTACTTGTTCGGCTTGAATTGTTTGTATTTGCTCGACATGTTTAGCGCTCATCTCTTCAATCAATGTACTGATGGCTGATGTAGATTGGCTTCCTCGGGTGACTAACCCATAGCCAAACAACCTGGATTTGGTCATCCCACGTCCATATCCCAACATTATTCCATCCTTTTCAGGGCCGAACAATTGTGTATAAACCTCATTTTCTAATGCAATATTATCTTGAGGTGCGAAAGAACTCTCAGGTGTTGGCATAGAGTCTTTAACCATTTTGCATGCTTCATCCTACAGTTCTATTTAATTAGAAAAATCTATTTTGAAAAAAAAATTGATGTCAAAATAAATATAAATAAATAATACCCATTTGTTTCTTACATAAGCTTGTTCTTCTGCCTCACTGCTCAATTTGTCACTCCCATCTTTGCGCAAATGTTGAAATCTAAACTGCTCCAAATGCGAGGGTTCACGGCCTTCCTTCTCAGCCTATTATACAACAAAAAAATAGTTGTTAACTATTTCAGCAATGAGTGCAGTATAATTAATATAAGTTACATATTAATTAATATGTAATACTTACAAACTGTGCATTCAGGGTTGCATATCCTATCCTACCAGCAGTGTGTGCATAACGCACCTTTGTTCGAGATTCTTTCGCCTTTTCTGATTGTGCCTATTTGTTTAAATTAATGAGAAAAAATATGAGAGTAATAGGAAAACTAAGTTCATTATGCCTCTTTCATCAAATCACGCATTTATGCACCCATACTTTAATGATACCGTTAGTGGAAGCAGGAAAATAGGACATTTAGTCTAATAAAAGTGCATATCGCAGCTTGCGTTGTTCCCCATCGCTCCACTAGCCACTTCCATTGATCATCATGCACACTAGGAGGATTGTTTTCGTATATTTCTTCAATCGTTCGACCTTCTTAGACCATCTCTTTGTAGTATCTAGTTTTCAAAGTCAATTTAAACTCCTTCCAGAGTTTTCCAACATGTGAGAGGATGTCAGAGTCCTCCACCTTACCTTGGAGATCAAACTTTTCCTACACATATAACAAAATAATGTAACAAGTACTCATTACATACGATTTCGAATAATGCAAAATTATTGCAATATATTAAATTAGAAAATGATTATGTACTACATACATGAACGATTCTCAATATGTTTTCCAACACATATTTAGAAAGATGTTTCCAATGTTTTGTATTCAAAGGACAGATAGAACCAGTCCTTGCAATTGTACCAAGAAATTCAGCCAATTTGGTCGCTTCCTTCCCAATAGGCTGGCCATATTGGTTGGCGTCTACTACTATACGAGTTCCAGGTTGAAGATTCCATATATCTTTCATGTTTGTAGGCCCTCTCTTTCTCTTAGTACCCTTAGTAGCCTCTGTCAAAAGTGACAATTATATTTTAGATATGAAAATTGAAAAAAAAAATTATGTATCAATTTGAAAAAAAATAAATATGATGCATGAGCAAATTGTGAATATGGTAAAAAAAGAACAAAAACCAATCTTAATTATATAAAAGCATAATAAAAGATTTTATTTATCATAAAAAATACATAAACAAGTTTCTTTTATGCTATTACTTGTAATGTGGAAGAAAAACCAACATCACAAATCAAAGACAGGACTTAATAAGATTCTGATACGGCAATCATATCATCATGTCTAATATTATATCAACTTGCTATTTTCCTATATTACTTACGAAAAAATCGAATTTAACTATTCTTATTTACGTGAATGTAAAAAATTTGAAATTTCATTTTAAAACTACTCAAATGAAAGCTACATTTACTAGTGATTGAGTGTCCCTGGAAAATAGGCTACTGAAACCCAAATGAAAGCTACACTTAACAAACACAAAAACACTAGCACTGTGAAATTAGTCAGTCTCTGAAACCCAATTTGTCCATTTTCATGACTCAATCTCCCCCCAAATTCCAAACACAAAATGGGTCATTGTCCTAAACGACATCTCATACACGACAAAACTCATTTCTCTTCTACTTTCTTATATATATATATATATATATTTACATTTCCCAAAAACCATAAACATTTCCCCAATTTTCATTTAATTCTCTTTTGCTTCCTATGTATTGCTAGGATGTATAAAAATTAAAATTCAAAACATCAAAAAGAAAAAGAGAATATCGATACAAAACAACAAGAACACCCAGATATATTTAAATATATTTATCAGCATTCAATGAAATTTAGAAAGATATTTTGCAGTCAAAGGAAAACTGAAATTAAATTACAGCAGGGATTTTGAAATCTGAAATCCAAATAAAAACAAAACAAAATCAGTTCAAAATAGAAAAGAAAATCAAATAACAAGAGGTGAGCAAATTTATTAATAGGAGTCTTCAATTGGAAGCATAGGTGAGTGAGAAGAGTACCCTCTTCTCTTTTTAAGTCAACTTAATTTCGAAATCTTGCTTAAATTTTTAATCAGAAAACTGAAATTTTTTTTGAACAATAACAAAAATTCTTTCTATTTGTTCATATAACAAATAATTTCATAGCTAAAAAAAAGTGAACTCTAATTAATAAAATATATTAATACGATATATGTATATATGCTCAGCCCAAATTTGGCTCAACCTACACCTCTAAATTTCAAAGAGCAGTGACAAAAGAAAAAAAAAAGAAGAGCAGTGACAAAAAGGTAACAAATAAAAAAAAAAAGAACAGCAGTGACAAAATGGTAACAAATAGAAAAAAAAAAAGTGGTAACAAAATGGTAACAAAATGGTAACGAAGAGGAATCTATGAAGGAAATTAAAAAAAAAGAAAGAAAAAAATCGTACAATAATGGAGTGCAAAAGAATAAGTACCAGAGAAAGAATAAATAGTAGTAGATGGTAATAAACTAGTTTAAAACCAGAGAAATAATAACTGAGAAGGCAATATATGGAGGTAGTGCAGTAGGAGTTGCAGTGCATCTTGCTTCTGCTGGCCCGAGTTGGAGTTTCATCTCCTGTGCTTTGACTATCGGTAGCAGCACTCTCAAAGGTGTTCGAACCTATCGAAGAACCCCTTGAAGAGAATCGTACACCTTTTAATGTGCGCCCCTTGCCAATCATTTTCCTAGAAAACAAAGTGGTAATGGTTAAGATGAAGTACCCAGCAGAGCACCGAAAAAGTCATGGGTTTTGAGGAGGAAAAACCGGGAAAATATGAATTTTCAACCGGGAAAAATTTGGAGCAAGGGTTGCTTCTTTATTTACTTACCTGTTCTTTTACCTTTTAGGGTTTGGACGACAAGTTCAAAGTCAAGAGATGGAGAATTTCATTCCATTGGCTTTTATAATTTTATCAGATAAGTATTGTATTTTTTTTAAAAGCATGGCTAAAATAAACCCAATAACCCAAAAAACAGGCAAATAAAAAAAATACCAAATCAAGCTCAAAAACAAAACAAAAAAACCAGCCCAAATAAACAACCTAGTCTCTGTTCAAAAGTTTGAACATGACACCTTGTTTGTTTTCGAGGTAATTTTGCTTCTCCTTCCTACTGCAGCCCATGTAAGAGAATGCAAGCACAAATAATCAGTAATCTAGATCCAATCACAAATATCATTGAAAAAAAGAGAGGAAAAACCACCTACATATTGTTGTCTCCAAAACAACATGGAATCACAAAGCAGCCAAAGCAGGTGGCAGTGTCAACTTGTAAATGTGAACAACTCTTACATCTTTGCAATTTTTTTCTCATATTTTGTTTACTGCGGCAGCATCAAAGATTTCATGTTTGGTTCAAGCAAATAGGACAATGATGAAGATGGTTATGTCGCCAAATATTAAAAGATCAGCAGCATATCATACAATCGCAAACAAAAGATCATGCCGCAGCGAACAAGATATGTTGAATTGCATCTTTATTGCAAACTGTCAAGACACTGAACATTACACAGTATGTTGCAACATTTAATAGCAACACTCTGAATAATGTTAGCACAACCTGACAATTTTGCCTTGTAATTATTTTCATTGCTTAATATCTATTTGTTATTCTCTTGTACTATACACAAATTTTTACTTTGATATTTTTTTTAAAAATTAATTATTCTTAAACTAGAAAAAGTAAGTGTATTTTACAATAGGAAAAAAGAGCAATCATCACCTTATCGATAATTGAAGCAAGTGCGTTTTTCTATATAACTTTAGCCTTCGAAACTCCCTGAATCCTCTTTTCTCCTGCCTCTCTTTGCAATAAAACTATGAAATCAAGTTCAATACCATATTTAGAAATCATCTTATTACATAATAACGAGCAAACTATCAAAGCTATAAATCACATAAGTTTTCATGTCAACCAACTTGTAAATCACCCTTGGGGCATTCATTTAATACATTTGATTGTCCAGTATATCGACTCACCTTCAAAGTATTAGCACATCATTTTGCATAATTCAACCTTAATATTCATGTTTACTCCTTAACCATTAACTATTACATTACATGTATATTTAATTATCAGCACAACGCTTATTAATTGACTCAGATTGAGGACAGATACACAGATCCTGTTTATATGATGCCTGTTAACTTTTGAATTCCAAGCATGTCGAAATTGTTCTAATACAATGATGTCATTAAATTTTCAAGGTGTCATGCATATATATAAAGTAATTTGATTTAATCAAGTAATTAAATTATATGGTATTTATTTTGGATAGTCATTCATAATTTCACAATTCCAGTGGATTGGGAACAATCAAAAATAGAAAGATATGGCGAGAAGAAAGCGTATAAATATCCCGAGAAAAAACAAAGACTTATCATTTAAAAGCACTCGAAAATAACTAACAAAAACATAACAAAAGCACCAAACAGAATGTAAAACAAGCTGACATATGCTTCAAAAGTAAGATAAATCTACTGATTTCAGTCCACGGTCACTCATTTGAGTGCCATACTAGTCAGTCATCAAGCAAAATAGTTTTCAAGACTCTACTCATCCAATCCAAAAATCAAATACTCCATAAATCAAATTTTATGTTTAATGTTATATTTATCATATGGTTCATTACTTTCGAGGGTAAAAATATCAATAGCAGTTGGTCACGGCCAAAAATAGCAATGTAACGGAAAATAGCGGCAAAGATGGCCCCCCATTTCCGCTAAACTGATACATTTTTTTAAAAAAAATCGATGAGACAGAGCAACAAGCAGTAGAATGAAAGAGAGAAAATCAAATATAGCAACAGCAAAGGCAGAGAGTAGATAACTCAAAATCCAAACACTGAATCACTATTCAAGATAAGTTTTTTAGAGTTTCAAAAAACTACCTTATTTAATTTCCGGTGCTGCCGGAAACTTGAAGTCGAGGAGGGCTTGGGTGGGTCACCACGGAGGAGGAGAGGAATTGAGCCAACTAGATCAAATAAGAGGAGAGAAAGACGATGCAGGCAAGGCCTGGTGGCGGGAGGATTGTTTGGCGGCGGGGATGTGTGAAAAGAGACGGGAGTGGGTCGGCCAGTTTCTAAAGAAAAACATTTTATTACATATAATTTTATTTGGATAAAGAAACATTTAGAAATTGGAAATTTTAATACAAGATAAATTTACATATATGTATTTTAAATATCATTATACATTAAAAAAATGAGTATTTTTTTAATTTTATATTTATATTAATTTTCTATTAAATTAAATTTATGTGTAATTAAAATTGTTATTTGTTATAAAATATATATTTTAATTCATAACCCTTAAATCGGAGAGAAAATACGCATAAACACACTAAAACTTACATTATTCTAATTGCTGCTACAACGTCAACTATAACATAGATAACAATGCATTCATTTAACCGATGAAATATTAGTAAAAATATCATGGAAGTTCTTGTATTAAAAGTTAAATTACATTTTATTCCTTCTATTAAGAAAATGGTAAATTAATTTTTATATATTAAATTGCTAAAATTCCACTCTATCCTTTCATTGAAGCAACAAAAAATCAAGCCAGAGTGCCAGTTGTGGACGTTAAAACAAGAACCTATTTTCCAGAGATGATGAAATCAAAATAGCAGTTAATTAATATAAAATTTTGCATTTTACAGATCCAAGTTTGTCAACTTGTTGTATAGTAAATCAAATTACCAACTTAGCTTCAGATAAATGAATACTACTTTTTAACACCACAAAAGACAAAGAAAGCTTATTCAACTTAGCTTCAGATGTTCGATGTTGAATGATTTTAGTTTTTGTATTTCATTTTTATTTGTTATAATTTGGTCCTATCCAACATAGATAGTTATCTATCAATATCATTCATTACTCTTTTTTTATCAATTTTTTCTTAAATCTAATATTTAAATATATCAAATAGTCTAGATTAAATATTTTAAATATAAAAGTATTAATTGATTGTATAAAATTTCATCATTTAACAAATCTCAAGTAAACTTTAAATCCTAAACCATTTAATATATATAAAGTTTATCTATTATCTCTTAAATAATTTAAACTATAATCATAATTTTAATATATTAAAAAAAAATTATCTCTTTTACAATTATATAATAAATTATTTAATATATAAATTAAAAAACACTAATTAATCTAAACCCTAAACTCCTAACCCCTAATTCTGAAACCCTAAATCATAAAACATTGACCCATAACCTCCCTTAATCCCTAAACCCATAAACCCTTAACCCTTAAACCATAAACCACAAACCTTAAACCATAAACCACAATCCCTAAACTTTAAAATAGTAATTCCTCAGCCATGTACCCTAAACCCTAAACTATAATGATAATTAATTCAAAATTTTAAAATTAATATTATCACTTTTACAATTATATAAGAAATTATTTAATATATAAATTAAAAAATAATCAGTCATATATATACCCAAAAAACTTTAAAATTATTTTAAATAATAGTATTTTAATAACACTTATGAAAGTGTCGGCCCAAAAATGTAGGCATGGTGTTGGACAAAGCCGACTCCTATTTAAGCGTTGCCTTAAGCATGCATATCCCAACCATTATACAAAAAGTTGACCAAAGCATATGTCGGCAAGTCTATCCCAACACTTAGGAAAATATCGTCTTAAGACTGGACAAATCTAACTCTTATTTAAGCGTTGCCTTAGGCATGCATATCTCAACCTTTATACAAAGAGTTGGCTAGAGCTTTTATTGACACGTCTATCCCAACACTTAAGAAAGTGTCGCCCTAAAACTGTTGTCTTAGGACTACACAAAAGCCAACTCTTACTCAAGCGTTGCCTTAGGCATACATATCCCAACCCTTATAAAAAGAGTTGGCCAAAGCATATTTTGGCAAGCCTATCCCAACACTTAGGAAAGTGTCGCCACAAAAGTGTCGTCTTAGGACTACACAAAAGCCAACTCTTATTCAAGTGTTGCCTTAGGCATACATATCCCAACCCTTATACAAAGAGTTGGACAAAGCATAGTCTATCCCAACACTTAGGAAAGTGTCGCCACAAAAGTGTCATCTTAGGACTACACAAAAGCCAACTTTCATTCAAGTGTTGCCTTAGGCATACATATCCCAACTCTTATACAAAGAGTTGGCAAAAGTGTAGTCTATCCCAACACTTAGGAAAGTGTCGCCCCAAAACTGTCATCTTAGGACTACACAAAAGCCAACTCTTACTCAAGCGTTGCCTTAGGCATACATATCACAACCCTTGTACAAAGAGTTGGCTAAAGCGTATATTGGCAAGTCTATCCCAACACTTAGGAAAGTGTCGCCCCAAAACTGTCGTCTTAGGACTAGACAAAGCCAACTCTTATTTAAGCGTTGCCTTGGGCATGCATATCCCAACCCTTATAAAAGAGTTGGCTAAAGCATATGTTGGCCAGTCTATCCCAACGCTTACGAAAGTGTCGCCCCATAAGTGTCGCTATAGGACTGTTTTGTTGTAGTGGTAAATGATTAATTCAAGTTCATTTAGGTCCACATAAGTTATTATTTATTTTTTTTATAAAAAAGAAACACTTTTATTTAATATTTACTAATTTTATATATTTTTTGTTTTAGTTAAATTTTTTTATACAAAGCCTAAAATTACTCATAGCCCCTCTCCAACGCTTAAATAGGAGGATAATGCACTTCAGTGCACTGAAACCCACGTCCTCCTGCACTAACAACAATGTCGATGCCAGTCGAGTTAAGACTTAATCTGTTGTTTTAATTAAATTTTAAACATGAACAACATAAATGTTTTTTAAGATTGAAAAACAAATCAAGCCATTAAAACCCAAATCTACCCATATTTTAAATAAGTTCAAATTTTTGCCTAAACTTATTGTTAGTGCCTATTAGTGCCTAATGCTTATACTCAAATCCTCTCAAATCTCATACTAACCTTTAAAGTTGACGAATAACTCGACTCTTGAACAATTCACTCTTACATTTTTCGTTATTTTTTTCCTTTTTAATATTCATGAAATCATTTTAATAACAACAATGACATTTATTTTACATTTGCCTTTTTCACGAAATTATTGATACATGAATCACTTCCAAAGTTTCAATAAACTCGTATCATTATATTTTGAGAAATAATATTTTTATCTCAACATAGGAAGAAATGCAAAAAATAGTGACTTAATTGACACATTAACTACCATTAAAGATATGCTTCAATAAAGCTGAATATTAAATTTTATTATATCAAAGTCAAAACACCACCAAAGCCAAATTCATTTGTTTTCTTAATAATTAATGACAACTAACTGAAGAAATCAACTCCAAATGCATGTGTGAACTGTTCAATTACATCAATGCTTAGCCCATGTAGGACTTTCAACCAATTGGTGGGGACCCAAACTACTATGGTACCAATGTTGTAGGAAAAGAATCAATAGATTAGAAAGTAATTTCTTTCTCTCCTCTTTCTTCATTAATTAAAATTGATGTTTACATCTCAACCATCTCTTTTATGCTTTGAGCCATTCTTAAAGGTACATGGTTGCCATTAAATGATTTAAGAAAGTTAAATTCTACATTTAATCTTTGTTAACTTAGTTTTTATATTTTAATTTAATTACTAGTCATTTATTTGATTAAATTCAATTACTAGTCATGTATTATGCATACAATTATAGATTTAGTCTATGTTCTCCAATTGGACTTCATCCATTAACTGGATTTTCAGTGAGTAATATGTGAAAATAATAAGCTAATATAAGTATAATTAAAAAAATTAACTTAATTAATTTAATAATTATCATTTAATTAAGATTGAAATTTTAAAATTTAAAAAGTACGAGGACTAAAAATAACCAAATTATATTAATGTCAACAATTTACTAATGCTTATTACAATTAGAATGACTTTCTTTTAGGAGTCTTTTTATTAAAAAATTACTAGACATTATTTTTATTTGAATGAAATTTGTAGTATTATGAAGAATCTATTTCGGATCATCTTCTTTTATTCTCATGATGAATGTAATGATTTAAGATTTAATTTTTGAAAAAGAAAAGAAAAGCAAAAATAAATATTTCAATATAACTACTTTGCAATTAAGTTTTTTTAATAAATATATAAAAAAAATTATTTTATTAAATGTAATGTTTTTAATATTTTTTACAAAATTAAATCATAAGTAAAATTAAAACAATTGTGTTAAGTGGCGGGTTCAACCTAACTCGCAATGTGTCACAAGAATGCTAAAACCAACACCTAATGTGGTGATTTCACTTTTCTGACATGTCTACTATCATGACAATTTTCTACCACATCTTGTTTGTCAAAGGCATGCTGAAATCGCCACCTAATATGGTGATTTCACTTTTTTTACATGTCTATTGCCATGATGATTTTCTGCCAATGTGTTAGGTTCAATTTGAAACCACCATTTAATGTATTGATTTCATGTTTGCTTTTTGAAAGTGTGATATAATTTTGTAAAAATAATGCGAAATGTAAGTGTTGAAGTTATTGAGTATGTTGCTATGTTGCGTTGCGATTTTGGAAATTTCATGTATGTTATGTATATATTCAGATATTTGTTTTGTAGTAGAATTAGTGAATTGATATCAAGCGAATCCCAGCTTATGACATTGACAAACAATTAAATATATACTCAAGTATTTACAGAGAACGAGGGATTATATGCTTGTATATTTCGAAGGAAATCTTACTCCTATCGAATATATTGATTCTAACTTCTAAACATGTCGAGATTTGAGAAAATCAAAATCAAGCTATGTTTTTGTCTTAGGCGACAGGTCTATAGTGTGGAAAAGTGTCAAGTAGAGTTGTATTGTTAACTCCACTGTAGAGTCTGAATATTTGGTTACTTTTGAGGCTACAAAAGAAGTAATATGATTTTGAAATGATCCGTTCTTGGTATGTAAAAGCTATCACATTGTATTATGATAACAATGTGGCAATAGCTAACACAAAGGAAACCAGAAACCACATGAGAACAAAAACACATTGATGAAAGTATCATAAGGGAGACAGTATTGATTGACAAAATAATTGATACAATCAAATAACACTTTTGAGGACAAACCCTACGGATTTGTTTACCAAGACTCTACTAAATAAAGAGTTTTGAAAAAAATAAACATATAGAGGGCATAGGAGTGCGAAACATGACTTATTTATTTCACAAAGGCAAGTGGGAGATTGTTGGATCTGGTGCCCTAAGCGTAGTATTTTCATTTATGTGCACTTGTATTTTTTTGAACAAATTGTTTAATAAAATTATCCATAAATTACACTAATACCCTTTGTATATTATCCTCAATGGTTTTTTCATGCAAAGCAAAATGGAAGCAAATATTACTTCACTAGTTTTCTATTAGTTAACTAATACTAAACGGCATTACGTGGTCGGATCGTAGTACGGAAATACAATTTGTATTAGTAGATGAGCCTAAACATGTCATTAGTCTAATAAAAAATAAGCAAACCAATTGAAAGACTAGTACGTCATCTATTAAGTCCAATTGAGAAGATGTTTTCTCTTGACCATCGAAACAGATAACTCCTAGAAGATAGAGACATAGATGTGGCTGGCAGGATTGATAGTACATCGAACATGACCAATGTCACATCCCAAAAATCGGGTTAGTAGAATCTGGTTTTTAAACCGAAGGTTTGTGTCAGATACATAATCGGGTTTTTATTTTATTAACTAGCTTAGAACGGAATTTAATTTTGAGGTCTAATTTGAAAAAAACAGATTTTAATTGAACTAGGACCTAATTGGGATAGGGAATAAATTGTAACACCCCAAACCCGACCTAGACATTATGGCCAGATCGGGAGAAGTTACTACAATTCATTTGAAAACCTAGAAACTGTTTGAGAGTTGTAAAGATGACGCTAACTTTTGCTAAGTAAAAGTCCAGTTGTTAGGGTAATACCTTTCTTTACAAATTCGGTAAATTTGTTGATTATCTATACTTTTTTAAAAGAAACCTTTAAGTTTGCAACAGAATCCTTAATCAAGTTCAATTTTGGAAAATGTAGTTTGTTGTTGAAAATCCAACGTTTTGCACATAAAATGTATATCACCAGGAAATCATTTAAACAATTAAAAACAAAAAACAAAATCCAAACTTTAAAAACAATCCAAAAATAGTCCATGAGCAACCAGATTAAATACGAACAAATCAAAGATTCGCAATAGTAATAAATAACCGAGCTCCTGTTTCACTGACCCGCTTAAATATGAGGATTACCTGAGAATCAAACAAATAGGGAATTAGCTTACAAGCTCAGTATGTAACTTGTAATAAAATCAACAAATATGATTTCAGGCGTGCTTTCATATTTCAACTAGACATATTTCATAAACAACACAAAACTAGAACATATTAGATGCATATTAATGATTCTACCCCCGTCCACTACTATACACCATCTCCGAGCATCCCTACACACCATATAGGATATTAAATACCCATCCAACCCTACATACCGCTAAGTGACTGTATGTCACTTTTCAGAATATTTGTAATCTAGCTGCCAGATCATTAGGCGATAATTCGCCAGAAACAAATATATATATGTGGCTGAGCCACCATATACGATCGATAGATTAACTGTCTACACTTCTTCCATAAACATATTTCTCACCCCAATGCACATGAAAAACTAATAGGTATCATAAATATATATGGCATACATGCTTTTTATAGAAGAATCAGATCATGTTTAGCTAATAATAGATTATACTTAACATAATACAGATCATACTTAGCATATAACTTATTAATCATGCGTACATAAATTGTATTTAACGCTAACAGAACATCAGAAATCATGATTTATAGCCTAATTTGTATCATACGGACCTTGTAGAAGGCCTACATTCGACTCGTACCTCGAATAGGCCCTCGGGAAAAATTTTAAAATTTGGGTCCACACGCTTGTGTGGCCCACACGGCCTTCTTAGCCAGCCCATGTGGCTCGCACGGCCTGACATACAATCTCACACACGCCCGTGTGGTCCAAACGACCCAATTGATCCAAATAGTGTTTAATATATAAAGAGTAATAGTTATAACTTATTACACTAACATGCAAGATGTTATATTTTTGTAATAAAAAATTTGATATATTTGTTAATAAAAAAACCTTGCAATCATGTAATGGAATATAAAGGATCTTGGTTGCTAGATGCTTTTTTGTTGGCTTCTATCAAGAACCAAAATAATAATAATAATAGGTCCTTTTTTGCCTTGCTATTTAGTTGAAAGTATCATGTTGCCAAGCTTAATTTTCGGTGCCTAGCTTGTCCTTTCAAGGCTAGGCATTGCAAAAGAAACTGTATTGCTTTGGCTTCTTTATGCATGCAATTCACATTGTAAAACACATGATTCAATTGCGCATATGTCCAAAAGAAATAAATGGTTCGATTGCACCTTTCGATGATAAAATCAAAATAAAATAAATGACCATTGAAATTTTCTTTTCATACTTGAAAATTAATTAAATATATTAAAATTATGAATAATGCTTTGTTGAAGAATCAAAAGTTGATGAAAGTGATGATTGAATTTTAGTCTAGCTGGCATTGGTATTATTGCTAGTATAGGAGAACATAAATTCGAGTGCGTTGAAGAGCATTATCTTCCTATTTAAGGGTTGGGAGTAGGGGTGTTTAATCGGTTAATCGATCAGAACTATCATTAACCGAATTAATCGATCTTTTTAAATTCTTAACCATTAACCGAACCAAAATTTTTTCAAAAAAATTACCGAACCGAACTTTTTCAATTAATCCGGTCGGTTAACCGAATTAATCGAAATTTATATATATTTTTTTAAACAAATATAAAATATATGCATTCAAGCTTTAAAATCGACATATTTCCTTAAAAAATCGACATAAAATCCTAATTTTTTAAAAAAACCTGACATATATCTAAAATTTACCTCTCCAAACCCATTTCAGTTTGGTCTTCAATTTAATTTCCTTTTTTCTTTGTTTTTTTAATATATATATATATATATATAGAAAAAGAGAAGTCCTGTATTTGTGATCTCATCCAATAGATTGTAATTTACTAATTTTAGCAATTCCTTTTTTTCCAATCAAGTGGGCACATGATTTCAAGACATTTTAATAATATATTTTTGTCACGTGATTTCTTTTTGAAATTTTGTTTCTGGGGATTTATTTTTAATAAATTTAACAAAAAAGCTGTGCAGCTTAACATAATATTAATTCATGGTTTCAGTTAATGTTGGTTGATTTATTTATTTATTGCTTAATTAAAAAACAACAATTGCCCAGACATTCTCTCTGGAATTTCCATTACTAATCACTTGTTCTATAAAATAATAAAAAGGAGAAAGAAGAGACCAAGATTTCTGTATTTAAATTCTAATTTTTAAATAAAAAATGCTTTTAATTATTTTAAATAATATGATATAATGATACATGAAATATAAAATTTAAACATCTTTTAAGTAATTAATATAAATTATTCGTAAAATTAATGATACATAATAATAAATTAATTTAATAAAATGATACATAAAATATAAATTAATCTAATTTTTTTATATATGTTTTAAATTATTAATATAAATAAAAATATTTTGATAACTTTCACTCGTGAATGTAAAAACAAAAACACTTAAATCTCAATTTTTACGTTTTTGACTACAGAATTCAAGTATTTTTCATTATTTTTATGACTAAAAAACACTTAAAATTCCAAAACTAATGAAGAAGAGGCCTTAATTTGACTCGTTTGTTTCTTAATTATTATTAAAATTTCAAATAAAATTTAATTAATAACATAAGATTCTCAGTTTTACCCAATAATATTTTCACAAAATTCTAATGTCTGACGTTGGATAATTGGATTGAAGCATAAAAGTAGAGAGGAGAAACGACAAATACCAACCGACAAGCGCACATGAAAATCCAGAGATTAATGAACTGTCAAGATCCGTACGTTTCACATGTGAAGAAGATAAGTACACAAAAGCAGTGTAATTAGCTTACAACAATAATTATTTATTTATTTCTGAAAGTAAATCAAAGAAAATATAGAAAAGAAAATACGGGAGATTTAGTGAGAGGAGAGGTAGCTTATCGGGCATATTTGTCAGTAAAACATCAACAACAAAACATGGAATTTAAGATTTTATAAATGTCTGTTGGGAATCTTTGTTTGGATTATTACAACATCTTTTTTTGTTTTGTTGTTTGGTTTTTTTTTTTTTTTTTTTGACAAATATTCGACATTATCTGTTGGGAATTTCAAACCATTCATTTCGAGTGAAGATTGTCATGTTGGTTTTACTGTATATATTTTAAGTTTTTGTAATTATTTTTTTATTTATCTTTAAAAATACAATATATCTTATCACTACTTTAATTAAATATAAAGCTAAAATTTAGAGTTATTTATGAATTTTGTTAAGTTAAAAAGTAAATTATACAAATAGTTACTTAACTATAAAAAAAATTCATTTTAAGCATCTAAAATAAAAAAGTTTACAATTTAATTACGGACGTTATATAGTTCGGTCATTTTAATCACTCCCGTTAAAATTACAAATGACAAGTTGACAATTAAAAATAATTGTCAAATTCAAACAAATAATAATTTAACCTTTCAAATATTAGAGTTTGGACTCGAACGTATATCCCAAAATAACCATGATTAAAGGAAAACAAAAAACAATTATTAGGAAACAAACAAAGGAATTTGTAATTGATATTGTTGTTGAAATTTTCATCCCTACCTCGTACCAAGATGATCATATTTGAAAAGAAATAAAGAAGCAAGCCCACATGAAGTGGTGAATGGGCGGGCCATTTAAGTTGCTTCAGTTGAACTCTTATTTGTTTTTTTACAAATGGTGGGGGTGAATTATCGGAGCCGAGGATGGTTCAGTGGTCATATGTGATGATTTTGTACTATATGATGCCCCAACCCATCAATCATAAACTGCTCAATCTATACGTTATATTACTAAATTTTTGTCAAACAACTTCTAACAAGTTATAAAATATCACTTTATTATTCAAAAAAAATTATTTTAGTTATTAGGTTGTTAAAATAGTTATTGTATGTTTTTCTTTATTTGCAACTCTTGTACCAATCCAACACTCTTATTCTCATTTTCTACAATTTAATTTTTTTTCCATAAAACAACTTTGAACATCACCAATTTGTGAACATAATCCAAACAACTTTTTCATCTAATCTCTAACATTGACTGTCAGTTCGACTTGGATCTAAGATATGTTCTTTAACTCGTCAATGGGTACCACATCGATCGTTAAATGGTCACTTAATGTACTTTAAAACTCTAATAGTCATTACTAGTAGAGGTTTATTTATACCTCTTATGTCTGTAAATATAAACTTTGGAGAAGTATTGTAAACATCCCCGTTGATAAATAAAAATACAATCTCTTTTACTTTCCTATTTTACTTGTTCTTTTACTTTCTTTATTATTTATTTCATAACACATTATCAACACAATACTTCTAAAATTTTCTATCCTTCTTCTTAAATAAAATTTTTGAAAAAAATAAAATTTTCTCAAGCTGAACCAAGACCAAACACATGCCTAAAAGGTTGAATTCTTCTTTCTTAATCATCCGACCATGCAGTTATCATTGTTATTTTGTGTCAAGTATTTTGTAAAACCAATAGCAATAGAGAGAGAAAATAAATCTTCAAAATATTCATAATATTCATAAACATCAAAATCACGATAGTTGTTGTGATTGTAGAAAGCAAGTCATAAAGAGTAATGGGATCCAAAAAAGAAGTCCTCAAATGAAACTTTGGATCTTCTATGTATAGCCTTCCCAAAATATATCCAAAGAATGGTTATACAACAAGTGGCATATTTTGTAGGACGTGGGAGAGATGTGGGTTAATTCATAAGAACATGTTATAAATTATGGGTAATGAGCGTGGATGAAATAACATTCATGTTACTTGTAGTGAGTAATGGGAGAGAAATTATGAAAATAGTGGATATAATAGTAGCTTCATGGAAGTTACACTTATGTAATTCATTTTGGCAATGAGAGTGTTACTTGCAAACTTTTGTGCAAATATACAATTTGATAGACTAGGAGAGGGAGGGGAAAACACTTGTACTCCATAGAAAGGTTAAGAACTAGCATTCTTCTAACCCTCCAAGCTATGCTCTCCAAGCATCCCAATAATGAAGCAAACTTCAGAATGCGGCCAACCTTCTTAAGTTTAGCTCTACAACATTTTTTAACATGGAGTGATTCTACAATGGATGATATTTCTTGACACTTCTAATGATAAAAGTGTTAATAACAAAAAACGAGTATCTACAATTTCAAAATGTTGACACTATTGAAAATGTAAAATTAGCACATCAAGATAATATTTGCAAACCAAACCTGACACTATTATGTAAGAATCTCACATTATCCTTGAAATCTAACACAGACCTAACCAAATGCCCCTTGATTGTATTTAGTTCATGTTCAAGTTGATAACAATTAAAAAAAAAAAGCGCAATTATTAAAATTGAATTGAACTTTTTTTAATTTATAATTTATTTATAAATTTTCTAATATAAGAATAAATATTTTACATCTAAAGTAGTAAAAATTACACCAAAATTTATTTGAATCAATTTTTAGAACTATTATTTAGCATCTAGATAAAACGAATACAAACATTGTCATCTTCATTGCTCACTCTATTAAACAATTTTTTAAAAACCAAGATACTACACATCAACCACAATTTATTTTTTAAAACTAATCCAAACCAACATGTTATCATTTTTGAAGTTGCAAATATATTATCATTTTTTTTAAAAGTACTCTTATACTAAGAGTCAGATTGTATTTTATCTTCTCTATTAAAAAAATAGGTAAAATATTAAATTATAGAGTAATTGGTCATTCATTAAAAATTATATCTATTTCTACTATTAAGTGATAATGTGACTAATGAAACAAGTAAGCAGCGACATATGTCGTGCCATGTGTATCTAATCAAATATTAAGAAAATCTTGCAAATAAATATTTTTTAATAATTATTTAAAAATCTATGTTTAGGATAAAGGGAAACAATTGTCTATCATAGACAAACAATTGTCCAAATGCATATTAGACGTGATTTTTTAAATAATTATTAAATTTGTTTGGATTCCTTTTGTAGTGATTTTCAAAAGTAAAAATTTATTTAATTTAATTTTTAAATATTTACTGACATGGCAATCAACATGAAGTACATGCAGTACATCATAGTTGCCTACATGCTCTGTCAACCATGTCATCATTTAATAATTGAAATAGGGATTGATTGCTCTTTGATCTAATATACTGAGACTAATTTACCCAGCAAAAAGGCAATTTATAAGACCTACATACAACTTTTACCCATCATTCTCATATTTATGATATTGAAATAAATCCATGTTAATGTTCCACAATAAGTCAATAATCATGGTCAGCATTTCTGGATTACAAATACCTCAATATCAATAACTTTCTATAACACATCCATTAATGGAATCAAAACCTCAGTGACAAATGAAAACTTAGAATGCCAAACCAGTCTCCGCATTTTCGCATCGGACACAAAATGCTTTTTCCGGACATGAAACGCTTTTGCCGAACACTGATCCTTTTCACTTCCAGAGAAAAAAAGATCGAGGAACATTAATCCCTCCACATATCTGCAAATTCATCAGGCTCCAATGGATTAGATAGCTCATGCATTTTCCTCCTTGTCTTAGCTTTAACTTTCTTAGCATACTTCCCAGCCTTCTGCTTTTTCTCCAATGCTCGGATCTGCAAATGCTGGGAACGGAAAAAACATAAGTGGCAATAATGAGTAAATCCGTAAAATTATCATTAGCCATACATTATTTGCACCATAAAAATTATGAATAATGTAAAATCCTCTAACCTGGTTAGGCGATACGTAGAAAGGATTCTCATATAGTGTTGGACCCCCGAAGCTGCCAGCAAATATCTTGATCGGATTCAAGCAAAATCTCGGACCAACCTGCACGGCACCAGTACAGAGTATTAAACTACAATTACAACATAATCATATCAACAGAAACCAATGCATACCTCAATTAAGGTCATTTTATCGAGTCCCCCTCGAACCATTTTGTCAGATTCATTATGAGGAACAGATATCTACATTAGGAAACAGCAGTATTAAAAGTGATATGAAAAGTTAATTAATGCATGCACTACACAAAGCATACAACTTCACGAACCTGGTAACTGCGGAACCATATGTGGTCATCGACAATAGAGAAAACAAAGATGTGATCATGATAAGGTTTAGATTTCCGGTGCTCCTTCGGAGTTCCAAATATCTGACACAAAAACAATAGAAAAGAATGTGTCATGGAGTATTCTCGTTTTCACTCCACAGTACGGTCAACTGTTATATCGAACAATCTTCACATTGTTCCGCTAGTCAGGAAGTAAAAGCATTAATAAAGGACATACATGAAAAGAGTAATGGTCCACCTTAATCGTAAAAAATTGTCTATCATTCATATCAAGTATTAACAGAGAGAATTTGCATCTACAGTAAGAAAAAAACATCAATATACCTGTATGATCATCTCCTTCAGAAGCTTCCAATGAACATCTTTTTCGAAATTACTCGAGAAAGTCAACAAAGGACGCGAACCTTTCAAATGATTTCCAGTGAGCTTCAATTCTTCCATAGTATGCACTGAAAAAGAACAGAACAAACTTCTTTCAAAACACAAGAAATACAAGAACTAAAGAAAATGTAAACATCAAAAGAACATAATTATGTAATATGATCAAAGTCATGATAGAGCATTTTTTTAAGAAATCAAATCAGAAAATCATTACCAGCATTAACCAAAAATTTCACAGATGGACCACTAGGAGATTTTGCCATCCACATATAAAGATCTTGATGTTTCCTACACTGGAATAAGCACAATTTAAAACGAGTTATAATAAACAATTTAATTGAAAAATGTGAAAGAAACCCAAAGCTTAGATATATACCTCAAAAAACAAACAAGAAGAACAACCCCTTAACTCAATAAGTTCATTCAAGGTAGCTCCTTTGCTACTCCTTGATTCAACCTTGTTATCTTTCTTGCAATGAGGCAAAACTGAAACCAAATTCAACATCAAATGCCTATACCTACAAAAACCCATTCAACCCAAATCAGAAACAAAATCAACCAAACATTTAAGGCAAAGAATTATTATTTTTAAACTAACCTGTAATTAATACGGCGTGAACATGTTACCATAACTTTCTCTTTGTTTCTAAAAAATTGGGAAGAATCCGTGTTAGACTGAGTTTGTTGCTTAGCTTCTTCCTTGTCTTTCCAACCCAAAAGAGTCCTTGTTGGTCTCTCTGGAGCTCCTTCATCTTTCTTTGTTGGTTCTGCTGTCTGGGTTTCGCTGTGTTTTCGTTTCTTTCCCATTATGAAGGAATTTGATGAAGTTACTTTTGGGTTTTTGGCTGCTGAAAAAAGGGGAAGATTCAGGGTCAGATAAACCCTATTCAAACCCTAATTGCATTTCCTAAATGGGCTAGTCTAGGACTTGAGGACGTCCATGATTGAATGAATATCCATGTCTAAATTGTAAAGGATTCATGTAGACCGAAAGCAAAGTTCTGTTTTGGTGGGTTTGGTGTTTGAGTTTTTAATTTTTGGGATAAAAGTATCATCCACGCTAAGAGTTATTGCATTGCCTGCCCTAGTGAAAAAAAATAAAAAAAAAAATAGTTTTTATATTTTATCATTGTTAAAAATCGGTTTTTATATATCAACATTAAATGTACGTGTCATGTCACATATTACTATCGAAATATTTCGTGCTAGTTTTTAACTGTACAAATAGATATAATTTTTAACAGAAATAATTAAATTACTCTTTAATATAATATTAAGGGACTGATTTGCTAATTTTTTAAGTATAAGTGACAAAATACAATCTAACTCCTGATATAAGGACATTTCTTTTGTACTTTTACCAATTTTTTGGTGGTCCTGGTTTGGAATTATTTTGGATTCTACTCATTTTAGTTCTGGGTTACTTTCTAGTTTGAGTTATTTCCAGTCTAGGTCGTTTTGAGTTAGGACCATCCGAGTTTGAGATTGAAATTTTCCGGATTAGATAATTATAAATTTAAATTATTTCAAATTCTAATAATTTTGATTTGATAAATTTAAATTATTTGTTTATATCACCTTAAATTCAAACTATTTTATATTGGATTATTTTTGAATAAAAATTAATTAAGTTTGAATTAATTCAAATTTATGTTTGAATCAAATTGGACCGGATTTATATTGAAAACTAAATCTCATCTAGTTTTCAAATATAAGTTAGAGTAGACAGGTGAAGATATTCTATTCTTACATTAATGATAGTTTTTTTTTTATATAATGTGCCATACAAATTGATTTCTTTATCAAATAAAAAAACCACTATTTGTAAAATAGTTTTTTTTAATATTAATCGCTTTATAAATTCCCTTGAATAGGAGGATAATGTATTTCAACATACTCGAACCTACGTTTTCTTATACTAGAAACAATGTCAATGCCAATCGAGCTAAAATTCAATCGGTTCATACAATAATAGTTAAAATTTTAAATAGATTATACATCATAAAATTTTAATTTTGATTTAATCTTATACATTTAAAGAAATAAATACATCAATTTATTTTCATTCAGCATATTTTTGTAATTATTTATAATTTAGGGTCTAAAAATTTAGGATATAAGATATAGGGTTATAAAATTTTATAAAACCTATTAAATTAATTTTCAGATTTATATTAGTAATATTGTCTAATCTTAAATCTAAAAAAATATTAAATTAGGTTTACTAACTCTCTTAAATTAAAAAAAAAATGGAATGAATGGTTGTGATTGACATTAATTTTTTTTTTAAATTAAATTAGTTTTACTCAATATTATATTAATAAGGGTAGTGCAAGCCGCGATATATTTTTAAAAAAATTAAATTAAATTAAAGAATAAATTATATTAGGGTGATTTTAAAATATATAATTTTTAGGCACCAATAAAATAGTGCCACATCATCAATTTTTAAAAGTATATAAATATTATTATACACTTAATCATATTTAATATCTTCCCTAACTTAATTTAAGTTTAATTAAATTACTTAACAAATTAAAATTTTTAATAAATAAATATACACGTTTTTCTTTTATAATTTTTAAAATATTTTAGTTTTTTTTTTAATTTGATGTCCCAAATTTTTTTCCTCCATTTTTAATTTTTAATCAAATTCCATATAACTAGTACTTTTTCAATTTTTAATTCTCTGCTAATGCTTTTATTTTAGGTATTTTTCAGTTTTTTTTTTCAATTTTTGCTTATGTTTTTTATTAGTTTTTTTATTAATTATTGATTTAAGCATTTTCAGCTTTTATAGTTTTTAGAAATTAATGATATGATATTATTTTATTGATATCTAAAAAATATATATTTCAAGATGATTTTAATATAAATTATTTCATAAAATTATGGAAAATAAACCTTCAAAGATAATACTCTAATGGAAAAAAAATAGTATAGGGTTGAAGTTGAAGCTTTAAAATTAAGAATTAAATCAAATTAAAAGTCATTTAAGATAATTTAATTGTAACTTATCTGTATTACCAAACCAAATAAATACATTAAATATTTTTGAAAATATATAATTTTGACTTTGCAAAAATTTAGCCTAGAAGTAATTTAAGAAATATAATAAAAATATTATATATATGCCAAGACTTATTTAGGGTCGTGGTTAAAGCTCCTTACATCTCAATGGCACAAGTTCAAATCAAATATCTCTTTCTCTCCCTCAATATTGTAATGATAATATATATGCATATGATTTTGAAATGGAATATTTGAAAAAAATAAATTCAAAGTAATATATATATGTCACAAATTTTCTTATGATGTGTAAGTGTACACAGTTGCTCACAAGTTATATAGTAGTGAATACTAGAGTTATCGTCTCCTCAAAGATTGATTTTAAACCTATAATTGCAAAATTAACAAATGGCATATTGGGAAGTAAAAATAAAAATATGAATTTAACATATGTCTATGTCAAGTTAACATCAAGATTACAATTACAAGTACCATTCTTACAATATTATGCACGGTAACAATATATGTCTATACCGTTACAAATTTAACTTCAAAGAAGTTAAACATGCACCATTCAAGTTTTATTTCCACTAATCACAACCCTCTCACATTTAGTAATTAATTCAATTACCTACTAATGTTGATCAAGCAATAGTAAACATTAGACATGAAAATCACTTGGATGAATAAACATCAAATTACATCAAGCATTCTTAGCAAAGTACCAATAATCTCATTATTAGGGTTCCATAGTTATTCTAGCTAATAACATTTAGCGCATAATCGTCAAAGAAAAATCAATCAAACAAATTGTAGCCATGGTTTCACACAACAGAAAAATGAAATAACAGATAAAAAGAAAGGCGAAGAGATGTTGAGTCGAATGTCAGTGGTTCTCCGTAAGTCGTTCGCGTCTTGTTCTTCCTCCTCTTCTCTGCTTCTTTTTTGACGCACTTGCTTTGTAAATTTCTGTTTTGAACCAGCCGGCCCTCTTTCTTTGCTCCAAAATATGATATTTATATCTCTTAAAGCATAGTAGACTAGGTCAACCACTTTTCTTTTCTATCTTTGTCCTCTTGGAAGTGATTTGGGCTTTCATATTCTTGCCTAGCCTATTTTCGGTCCTTGGTTGTTATCAACACTTAATTGAGAGATATTTTAAGCCTGAAAGCTGACGTGGTGCTCCTTAGATATGAAGTTCCTAACTTGTTCCTGTTAGTATGATGCTGTGACATTGCTACAGCATTGAGCGTCACTAGGTGAACTTCAACACTTTCTTTTCTCCACATCTTCAATGTTCCACCAGCCACCTTCAAGGATAAAAATTCATATTTTTAGCTTAGAAATACGTTATTAAACTAAAAAATTCAAATATTAACTACTTAACAAAAATATATTTAAAATGGCTACTAAAACATTCTCAACCACTTTTAACTTGAATGAAATATAAGCTTAAAAGTAATAAAATAACTCTATATCCTAGAGTTATCAATATGATACTTATACCGGAATAAAACTTGTAACACCCTATACCCGACCCAAATGATTAGTTCGGGTACTAAGTGTCACATCAACCTAAATAACTTAACAACATTTCAAACCTAACAAAACTTTCACACTTAAACAATATTAAATTTCAAAGTTTGACTTCTATTATAGATTCTATCGTACGTGTTTTAATTCTTTACAAAATTTCCTAACATATGTTTACGACTTTGCGATGAGACTATAATATAGGTTTAACCAACTAATCCCTTGAGGCGTGGCCTCTAAGGGTGCCCCTTTATATACATGAAACAACCTCCTTGCCCAACTCTAACACTGGTGGGGTCTGGCTTGGTCCCTTCTCTGGATATATAGTCTTTATCTACCCTGCACCCACGTAGTAAATTTTTATGAGTTCAAAAGAACTTAATAAGATTTGTAAAATAATGTAACACCCCAAACTCGGCCTAAACGTTGTGGCCGAATCTAACGATGTCACATGGGATGGGATTTGAAATCGAATTTATTAAGTTAAAACCGTTTCCGTTTATTAGCTTCTATTTATCTCTCACCAATTTCAAAATTATTTTCTCGTTAATTTGATTCGTTTAAAAACATATTCTGTAGCGGAAGCTTTTAAAACCGTGACATTTAAAGAAAACCGTTTGCGTTTAGGAAAACGTTGTTTTTAATTAAACTGAGTTTTCGTTGAGTTTTACAGTTTAAAAGTCCATGAAAATAATTAAAATCCAAAATAAAGGCAAACAGTCCAAAAGTCCCAAATTATATCAAAAGTAGGAATAGAAGCCATAAATAATATTAAAGCAGTTCAATAGACATGTGGTCACCGTTGAGTCCTCTACCGCATCGATCCGTCTAAGTCTGGGGATTACCTGTACAGATAAAACAGAAAGGGGGTGAGTTTACGTAACTCAGTGTGTAATACCCACAGAAGACATGCATACAATCAAACAACAATTATCAGTCAAATGCAGTCTGGGGCCTAAGCCCATTACAGATCTAGATACAGTTTAGGCCTTAGCCCATTCAGATACAGTTTCAGATATAACTTAGTGTCTTAGCCCATCTCAGATACAATATACACACAGTAACAAAAATCAGTATCCTACCCACCAGCCTCTACACACCATCTCCGACCATCCCTACACACCATGTGGGGTTTAAAACACCCATCCAGCCCTACACATCAAGTCGTACCGAATGCGGCACATATCAATAATATTGCAGCTGAGCTACCAGATAATAGGCATGAAAGTCTTTCAGTACACTTCCTCCAATAATCAATCATCCCACCCCAATGCAGATGCAACTAAACATGCTCAATGCAAACATACAGAGATACATGCTTACATGCTAAAATTCAGTTATTAGTCATATATACAAATCAGTAAACATGCATAAATTTAACATGCTCAATACACACATTATATATATCCAGGTCACACAATTTAGGGTCTAAGTAGCGCTTACCGACCCTACAGTAGGTTCACAATCGACTTGGGCGACCCGTACAACCCTAGGAAACATTTTAGCTAAATGGGCCCACACGCCCATGTGGGCCCACACGCCCAGATTGGCCTTGCCCATGTGGATCACACGATCGTGTGGCGTGTCTATGTGAGGCCACACGGACGTGTGGCCTATACGCCTAGATTGGCCTTGCCCGTATGGATCACACGGCCTGGCCCAGATATCACACGCCCGTATGGCTCACACGGCCAAACTGGCCCACATGTCCGTGTGGCTCACACTGCCAAACTGGCCGAGCTCGTGTGGCCCACACGGCCTGTCACACACCTATGTGGCTCACACGGCCATGCGTCGACAACCCACTTTTCGGTATCGTACTGTTCATTGTTTTTTTTTTTTTTGAGTTTTTCATTACACACGTGTTCATTTTTCGATGCTGACACAACCACGATGATTAAAACTGACAATCTTTGCAATGAAACACCAAATTTTAAACTACTAATTCGGCCACAACCGCTACCAAAGCCTTAACAAAACGGAAATCAATCTTTCGACAACCGGTTACTTACCCAAAATAGTAGCGACAGATAAAAAATCCTTAGTTTTCCAATGGCAAATTGCTCGTTTCACAATCTCCTCCTAGTAGGACCAAAACAGCGAAATCAAAAACTTACTTCCTAATCTCAACAATGATATACCACAACAAAATGAGACCTTCTAAACTCCCTCAAACGCGCAAACAACACCACGAAATAGAAATGTCAACGAAAATTCAAAAGGAACACAAACAAATAAGAAAATCTAAAAAAAAACACGAAATAATTGGTAAAAGGTTATATTTTTTCTTTACTGTAACAAGTGAAAGAAAGAAAGCAATGAGAACAGAAAACCAACGTGAGAGAAAAATGAGAAAAGTGAAATGACAAAGTGGGGGAGTGGAAGAGAGAGATTTTTGGGGAATTATCTAAAAAATAAAATATAATAAAGTTTAAAAAATAAAATCCTAACCTTTCATAATTTCTGCTAACTTATCATTTTGACCAAAGTTTGAATTTGACCCAAACACTAGCCACATGGGCAGCACACTAAGGGAGAAGCAAAAAAAATATTTTCGTTTGCACGAGCAAGGTTTCAAACATAAGACTAAATGGTAAGATAAAGCCTTACCACTAAACCAACAAGCTCATTCTACTATTAATTGAGCGAAATAATATATATCTCTATTATCCAAAGTCAGGGATTGAGAAAAAATTAACAAAATTTAAAGGGAAAATGATTCAAACCCAAAACCCCTCACGCACTACTCACAATACTTAACCACTAAACCTAATTAATCACTTTGACAAATTCTAACAATTCAAAACTAAAATTGTTGGGGCGTTACACAACTAGTTTGCAAATCCCTCATTTTTGCATTAGAGCCTGTTCAATTTATAAGTTTTTTAATTTGGTACCCAAAGTCACTATTACAACTTAAGCTTTGACTTTTCTAGGTGTGACACATACAAACATTTCCATTACCATTTCAAGTGTACATGTATATACCAATATAATAATCAATCTCAATTTCATTATAATTTTAGTTGATCATTCATTTTACGATTCCATCCTCTCTCTCGAATCTATTGACTATTTTATATTCGATTCAGCCCTCAAGGCTCGTTTTTAACCAGCTCGCATGATCTTTCACATGTTTTTTTTAATCACATTTCACATTTATGGATATATATAGTCAATTTCATATCACCATTTCAATTCAATCTCATTTATCGAGTTCATTCTTTATAATCCTTATTAACCTGATTTGGGCTCGAGATGGATACACAGATTATCGACCAACATACCAAACTGGCACTCAGTGCCTCATCGGAATGCTCAAAGTATACGCTGCACCCGACGATCATCGGCATATAACCAAAGTATAACCCGTACTCAATCTAATCCTATGGCATGCCACCTATATTTGACTCTGCCTAAATAGTTAATACGATACCAATGGTCCAATTACATGTTATAACCAATTCACATATCATATCTCATTTCATTTCATCATCAATTCACATAATATGCCATTATCAATTTCATATTATGCTCGTTTGCACTATGCATATCTCAATTCAATTCTCGACATATTAGCATTTAACACGAATCAGTCCGTACGACAAGCATAAGCTTACCTCGATAGTTAATCATGCAATCAACATGTATATGCATATAAATATATTGATCTCAAATCATAAAAGTACAAACCGGATTTCTGTTTCTTGTCTACGATTCTTGACTTTCTCTTCTCTCGCTACGACCCAACATTGTCTTTAATTACGTTCGATAATTTAATAATAAAAATAATATCCAACTATATAGTCACTCATATTTTAATTTAATAAGAATGAAACTAATTATAATTTAAATATTTGATTTTAAAAATTATAAAAATTCAAGAGTTTTGAATTTAACTGGAAAATGTTATGCCCACGTTATTTTTATCGGAATATTATGCCCACCTGAAGAAACAACTTTTTATGTTTTAGGGTTTAGGGTTGCAGAATTATAAATGTATCATTCAGTGAACGTATTAACCTATTTCTATGCTCTATATAAACCCTGAAAATTGCAGAAATAGAGAAACCAGAGAATCATTCCAAGGTTTAAAGCAAGCAAAATTCCAAAGAAAAAAATGATGAAGCAATTCTCATTGGTTTTCTCTGTTCTGTTAGCTTGCTACAATGGGGTTAATTCTCAGGAATTGAAGCATATTACGAATGAGGATGAAGTGAATGCGCCTGCAAGTGAAGCTTGGGAACTTTATAGGAACTTTGGGATCTCAGAGCTTGCTGCACAGGAGCTTAAAAACGTTATCCAAAGCCTTGACGTTTTGGAGGGTGATGGTGGGGTCGGAACTGTTATCAAATTCACTTTCGTTCCAGGTACTTAAACCTCTATAAAATACCCTTTAACACCAAGTTTTTGTTGACTAGTATTCTTGTTTCGCTAATGGATTGAGCTCACGATGGAATTTTTTTTTTTTTTTTTATGATTACAATATCGGGAAGGGAAAAGGAATGACAAGATTTAAAACTCTAGCTACAGCTCTAAACAAATCTTGACGAAGAGTACCCTTTAAGACCAAGCTTTTCTTAATCAAAATCCTTGGTTTTTATTTTATTTTATTTTATTGTTTGAGCTTGTCATATATACCCTTCTCTAATGGATTAAGGTGATGATGGATATATATTTTTTATCTCTATAATATTAGAAGTGTGAGAGAGTTTAAATTCATGTGATTTAAATGTCAAACGAAAAGTTTGATGACGAACACCATTTAAAATAAAGTTTTTCTTGATAAATATTTTTATTTTTTAATGATTCGAGCTTATCATATATACCCTTTAAAAACCAAGTATTTCTTGAATAGTATTCTTGTTTCTTTTAAAGGTTTGAGCTGATCATACTTACCTTTTAAAACAAAGTTTTTCCTTGACCAATATTCATGTTTCTCTCATGGTTTGATCTGATTATAAATACTCTATAGAATCATGTTTTTCTTTGATCAATACTACCGGTTTTCTAATGATTTGAGCTGATCATTAATACCCTTGAAAACCCAAGTTTTCTTTGATCAAATTTATTGTTTTTACTGGATGGAACTGATGATGGGTTGTTTCCATATGAAGCAGGGAATTCAAGTTATACAGAGAAATTCACTGTGATTGATGACCAAAGGAGGGTGAAAGAGACAAAAGGCTTGGAAGGTGATTGTCTAGCTATTGGTTGCTCAGTTCAAATCATTGAATATGAAATAATAGAGAAATCCCAGAACTCAAGCATCATAAAATCTACCATTTCATATGCTGTCAAGGAAGAATTTCAAGCCAAGGATCCAAAGCCTAGCATCGAAATCGTAGAAGCTATTGTACAAATTTCCAAGAAGTTCCTTGAGAGAAACAATTAATGATGGTTAAATAATAAGTGTTAGCAAGAAGCTAGACCCTAAATAAATTGCCTTTTTTGGGCAGAAATTCTGTAGAAGGAAAAAAAAATATTTTTAAAAAATAATAATTACTGAAGTTAGTATTTTATTTTATATCTAGCTTAACCTGTGTTTTAAATAATTTTAAATTTATTTTTAAAAGGTTATATATATATATATTAATATCACATACAAATTAATTATGAATTATATTTGAATAAATATGAATTATGAATTATTAATAATATAATAATATGGAGTGAGATTTACTTACACCGTAAAGAGTAAAGTAGTTTTATATATTTCTGCAATTATATATATAATTAATATTTTAATGATTTAACCGTTGAATTTATCAATTATATTGTACTTATCATGTATGTAAATTTTTAAACCGAACCGAACCGAACTAAAATCTATATAATATCAATTTAAAATACTCTATATATTAATATATATTTAACGGTAATATTTTTTTACAAAGAATAAATAATTAAAATACATCAAATTTAACATGCATGATCTACATGAACAAACCATGAAATATAACGATTGAATCGTTAAAATATTAGTCATATAAATAATCATGAACGTATATAAATTTACTTTAGTTTTTACATTTTATAAGTGAATCCCTCCCTTTGTATATAATATATAACTTTCTAAAAATAACCAATAAATGTGTAGGGTTTAAAAATAATTTAATAGTCATAACCTTTGAACATTAATTAAACACAAAAACTGTTGAATTATTAATTTAAGTAAGATTATTGCATATTAAACTATATTTTGTAGAATATAAAAGTATACATGTTATATATAAAAGAAATATTAATAAATTGGTGTAAATAAAACTTTTTAGCATATAAATATGAAATTAATCATTAAAAAAACTCATATTTCTCATAATTTTAGGTCAAAAAACAACATTGAAATTAACATGGATAATAAATAAATATGAAAGAAATTATACAAATTGTATTTTAACTCTTGAACATCATAAAGGTGTCCACATCACAAATCCACATCGCAATAATATAGGTTACCAAATGTGTGCGAATACGATAGTTGAATACAGCAAAATTGCAATTAATAATTTAAGAAAACAACAATGAGAATAAACAAACATAAATTCTAGGTGAAAAAACTCTTAATTAATATAGGAGAAAAAATCATGAGTATAACATCTCATACTCGGTCTAGACGTTATGACCGAATTATGAGAAATTACACACGTTCGTTTTGAAACCCAAAATTTAAATTTCAAAAACACAATATAGAACAAAACTTGATATTAATATTTTCAGTTCTTAAGGGAAAATACTTAATTACGTAAAATATTTTAATTCCAGAAAAACACTTACGATCACTTAATTTTGGTAACATAAATCTTTAAATTAAAAATCGTGGTTTTGATTTTCAAATACAACACATTGTAGTTTGAAAAATAAATATTCTAAGTATAAAAAGAAAAACAGCCCAAAACGTCAAATAAAAATCCAAACCAATCATCAGTCCTCAGAAAGGCTAAACAGTCCAATTAAGAACAAACTTTATGTTAGCCAAATAAAAAAACAAAAATTAACCCAAGTTCATATTACACCGACCCGTTTTAAGTTTGCTAGTTTGTAACACCCCAAAACCCGACTCAGAAATTTTGCTGGGATCTCGGAGGTTACATTGACCACTGAAGTGATCTAAAAGTAACTTTACAAAACGAAATGTTAAAATCCCATTAAGAACACAGTTTGCTAAAATCGAACTAAACCGTTTAACCATTTAGGATTCAAAATAGAAAATTTGGGTTACGTTAAAATCATTCGAAATTATAATTCTGCAGTTTCTAAAATTCAGTCCCAAAATAAAAATTTACGAAAATCTAGAAGTAAAACTTATACCACAGTCCCCATAAACACTTACAATCCAAAACAGTTTAATAATTTAGGATTTGTAGAAAAATTTTAATAGCTTAACTCAAAACTTATCATTTCCGAGATCTCCGGTATGCCGAGTCCAGCTTCAAAACACAAGAGTACCTAAAAGGGGAAAAACTAAGGGGGTGAGCTATAGGAGCTCAGTGTGAGTCCGAAATAGGCAAAAGCAAAAGATAGAGTAATTCAACATATAGTTCACTAAAGCATATGTTTACAAATCGCATACAAATTCCTCAGACGGCAGTCCGATAAACTGAAAGTTATCATTAACAAACCGAAAACATTTATATTATCATTCCAAACACACATGTACCCAATCGCAACAGACTATTCAAAGCATTTTATTAGTGTGCTAATGATCATACAAACAGACATAAATTCATATGCATAAAATATGCGACAATCAGAAATCCCACCCAACCAACCGAACACCTCTTCGTCATCCATGCACACTACATAAGGGCTACAGAAGGCTCGTCCACCCTGCACACCACATAGAACCATTAAAGGTTCATCCACCCTACACACCATGTAAAGTGGAACTAAGCCACTTGAGTAAAGGTATACAGCTGGGCTGGTAAACAGTTAGTATAGTACGATAAACCGCTATACAAAAGATTGCAATTAAAACTGCCCAAATCAGTCTTCTTTTCGCAACCAAAACCCAGAATTTTATGCAAATGTATGTATGCAAACAGTTCACTAACAGACTTACAGAAACAATGATTCATACTAAGTCGATCAAATTCAAGTTAATACACTTGTACACATTTAAAATATACGAACAAGAAAGTATCTCACATTAGCACATTTTCTGATTAACTAAAGTTATCTTACACAAACACAACCACATACTTGAATCCAAGTTGTTACAGAGTCCAAACACAACTACTAGAGCTGAACCGAGGGTCAAAATACACAGAAATATTAAGCGAGTTAAAATTTAACATAGAGCAAAAATCTACGAAACAGGGCCACACAGCCATGTGCCCCGGCCTTGTGGAAGTGTCTAGCCGTGTGAAGGTTTACACGTCTATGTGGAAGAAGAACATGGTTGTGTGAAAGGAGGAACATGGCTATGTGGCGATGACACACGCATGTGTGACCAAGTGATATTGTCGTGTGAACAGCCCGTGTAACTCTCTGTCTAAATGCCAAAATTAAGTGCAGAGTAGACACGGTTGTGTGGAAATGTCACACGCCCGTGTGAATGTTGACTAAAAATCCCCAAATCGAAGCCACACGGCCGTTGGCACCAAAATTCTCCTAAAAACCCTAATTCCCAACTTCACACGGTTGTGTGGTTTGCCCGTGTGTGGCACACGCCGGTGTGGCCACCCGTGTGGTCACGAAACCACATCGAAATAGGCTACAGAACGTGCTTTTTCTGCCGAAACGGTTCCCCATCCTTTGATAACTTAGAATTATACTGAAAAGCATACGATTCAATACCAAATTTGAAAATTTTTAGAACACACACCTTATACGCGATAACAAGCACCCAGAATCGTTTGATTCTCTCCACCAAACCGATTCAGAAACCTCAATTAACATATAAATTGAACCGGTTTCGAAACCAATCAAATGGAACACTCGAGAACAATCAATCAACAATGACGATGATAAACCCAGAATTAATTTGAGGAACAGAAGAAAAGGATTGATAAACAGAAGAAACAACTATACTCTCCCCCAAGAAAGAAAAATCTCGAAATTGGGGAATAAAAGAAAAAAGAAAGAAAATGTCCAGAGAGATGAAAAGAACGTGCTTTTTTTTTAGAATTTCCCTTTTCCCAAATAAAAATAAAAATAAAATAAATAAATATTCAAAACTTAAAAGAAACAAAAATAAAAAAATTCCCCAAACCGCATATGGGGACTTGAAACTAGAACCCAAAGGTAAGCTAACACACATCTAACCACCGAACTAGCAGGCTCATTTTAATATTAAAATACTACTACAAACCTAATTGCTCAACCTACTCACTGACCCTTACTTTAAGCCTCAAAACTTCTAACCCCAAAATTCGAGGTGTTACATAGTTACCTGAGAGGAAAACAAATAGAAAGTGAGCTTATGAGCTCAGTGTGTAACACATTCCAAGTAATAGTTTAGATACATGGATTAACAGATACATTATCAACTGCACGACCAAATACAGAATCAAATATGTTTTCTTAATCAAATACATAATTACATAGATTTTCAGAATCATATACATATTCAGATAAAGATGCAGATGCAGATGCATATTCATATGCATAATCAGATCCTAGCCCCATCCGCTACACACCATCTCCGTCTATCCCTACACACCAAATAGGGTATTACGTACCTATCTAACCCCACACACCAACAAGTGTGTAACACCCCAAACTAGGCCTAAACATTATGGCTAGATCTGGAGATGCTACGTAAAAGTGTGTATTTATAAATCCAGTTCTCGACTATTTTGGAAAGCACATAAACTAATGGTATTTAAAAACTGTTTCATTTAAAAAAATGTGTTGACGTACTTATTTAATGAAAATCGTTGTTTGTTTACATTATCTAAATAAATCGATTATCTTGCAGCAGAAATTCATTAACCATTATGTTTTGGAAAACCGAGTTTGTTTTCTTAAAAACAGTTGATCGCAAAAATAACCGTTTTTCGAAAAATCGTTTTATAGAATGTCATGCCAAAACTCCAAAATAAAGTCCAAATAAAAAATAATCTCAAATGTCCCGAGAGTCCAAAATTTACAAAACTCTCAAACCAAGAATTTTAAATAAGTTTAATTAGTTTACGAAAGAATGAACATAACTGAGCTCCCGTCGCATCGACCCGCCTAAGCCTGAGAGTTACCTGAAATTATCAGACAAACAGAGAGTGAGTTTTTATAACTCAGTGTGTAACTCATAAGAAAACAGAATTTCAAATTTATTTACATGGCAGAACAGATACAGATATACATCTTATACAGAATCAAAATTAGATAAGAGTAGTACAATATGGTGTACAGATATACACCAGCTCCGGTCATCCCAACACACAATGTGGGGTATAAAACACCCACCTATCCCTACACACCGCTTAGTATCCATAAGACACTTTTCAAAATAATCACAGCAGTGCTGCTAGTATAATGGCGAGATATTGCCTCACACAGAACACTTCCTCCACATAGTACATGTCCCACCCCATAATCAGATATAAACAGAAATAAAAAATGCCAGAATTTACATATCATACATGCTCGTGTAAAAAATGTAGAACATGCTTTATAATAACAGATCATACATATTAAACGTTATTTACATTAAGTTCCATACTAACAGTTTAACAGAATTCATGCTTTATAGTTCATAAAATCACATACTGACCACACGGAAGGTCCACAGTCGGTCGGGACGACATGTGTAACGCCCCAAAATTCTTATTCTTTTAATTATAAAAATGTGACATAAATGTGTATCTGTTTCAGTGGTTAAGTGCTTTGGGTGTGTGTGAGAGGTCCCAAGTTCAAGCCTTAGCTTTGGAAAATTTTGGTATTTTCCTGAATTAAGCCTCATGCTTGAGCAACGGGCTTATATTAAATTATTGGTAGAATCATATCAGAATGGGTCTGCTAGTCTAGTGATTAAGATGTGTGTTGATGTGTTGGAGGTCTAGAGTTCGAGTCTTTGCGCGAGCGTATGAGGTTATTTTTGCTTGTTTGACCGAGAGAGTTTCGGTCAAACAGGAATTCTAAGAAGTTGGCTGTTAGTGGGTTAGTGGAGAAATAATTAAGGGATTGGGGGGAAATATCAGATTTTGTTTTTTTCAAAAATTTCGGTTTCCTTCCCCAAGTTTTGACTTTTTTCAAAATTCTCTTTTCGTTTCTGCCGTTTCTTTCCTTCCCACTTTCGGTATTTGTTTTCTTGTCGGTTCTCGCACTTTTGTTTTGCCATTTCGGTCTCCATCGCGTAATCGGCGTGTCAAGAAGAACGTGATTTAACTCCTGCGAGGTAGTGGTTAATTTTTGAATTACTGGAGTAGCTATTCTGGTAGGCTCGGGAGTGGTTTTCCATCGAAACGATACTAGGTGTGTACCCAGAAACACAGAAAATAAGGTTTTTGCGAAAGCCAAAAACCTCACTGTCGACGCCACACGGGCGACTATGTGCCATAACACGGGAATGTAATCGACGAGGCTAGGCCGTGCGTACAAGACACGGCCGTGTGCGACACACGGGCTGGACTAATTTTGGCCATATGGGCCACACGGGCGTGTGGGTCCAGACGGGTAAACTACATGGGCGTGTGAGATTTTGGGCCATGCCGTGTGATCCACACGACCAAGGCAAATTTGGGCCGTGTGGGCCACACGGGCGTGTGGGCCCACACAGGCAGGCCACATGGGCGTGTGAGCCCATCTTCACTGAATTGATTGCTAAGGTTGCATGGGTCGCCCAAGTCGACTGTGAACCTACTGTAGGGTTGGTAAGCATCACTTAGACCCCTAATTCTGTGAATTGACTGTTTGATTTATATATATTGAGCATGATGTTAGTATGCACGTATACAGAACTGGTTATATATACTGATATCGTGAGATAGCATGTCATGATTTGTATGTTGCATTGCATAGGGTTGGGTTGATTATATTTGGAGGAAGTGTACTGAAAGGCTCTTAAGCCTAATAAATCGATGCAGTCATTTGCAAATTCTTCATTTTGTGCCGCATTCGGTACTACCTGGAGTGTAGGGATGGGTGGGTTCATTTAATCCCCACATGGAGTGTAGGGTTGGACGGAGATGTTGTGTAGAGGCTGGTTGGGTAGGACTTTGATACTAAATATTGTATGACTGCTACTGATACTGTGATGGGCTAAGGCCCTACTGCATATTTGATAGTGTACTGAGATGGGCTAAGGCCCAAACCGTTATCGATCATCTGAAAAGGGCTTAGGCCCAAAAGCGTATTTGATGTAATCGTGTCTACTATTGTTTGTTTTCTGTGGGATTACATACTGAGTTTACATAAACTCACCCCTTCTGTTTAATGTGTACATGTAATCCCCAGACTTAGGCGGGTCGGTGCGACAGAAGACTCGACGGTGACCACATGGATTTGAATTATTTTAAATTTCAGTTATGGTATCTATTCCCTAATTATTTTTGAGTTATTTTTTTATGTAAATTGGGATATTTTAGACTGTTTATCATTGTTTGGGATTTTAACTGTTTTCACGAACTGTTGAACTGCGTCGAAACTCGATTTTATTAAACGTGACGTTTTTTCTAAAAGCAAACGATTTTCTTTAAACATCACGGTTTTGAACGCTTTCGCTACAAAATAGGTTTAGAATGAATTAAATTAACAAGAAAACGATTTTGAATTTGACGACAGATAAATAGAAGATATTAAACAAAAACGATTTTGTCTTGGTAATTCGACTTCAAAATTCTATTCCATGTGACGCCGCCAGATTCGACCATAACGTCTAGGCCAGGTTTGGGGTGTTACAACATGTACGACCATAGGGAAAAATTCTGAATTTTGGGCCCACACAGCCTAAAATGGCCTATATCGTGTGTCACACATGGCCTGTCACATGGCTGTGTGCACATGGCCTGGCACACGACCATGTGGCCCGACAGGCCCCAATTTTGGCTTTCGTCATTCGCTGTTTTTCGGGTTTCTTGTTACACACCTTGCAAAGTCTGATGTAGAATCAATAATCGAGTATTCTGGTACCTAGATTAACAATTCACACGAGTTATTAACCAAAATCTTAACAAATCCAAATGAAAAATTCGCAAGAGCAACACACATCGAAAGACAGTACTGCATGAAGTAGGTGAAAATGTTGTCGAAACCGGGCAAACCGGGATGATTGTTTAAAATGTCATCAAACCAAACAATTGGGATGGTAAGTTATTTTAGTAAAAGTCATCGTCACGGATGACAAGTGAACGACCATCGTCACTGGAAAAAAATCCGAGATGGTCAGTTATCGATATGAGTTTTGGAGTGTTGAGCGATGCTCGATGGTGGATAGGATGGATGAGTGAGAATTTAAAATTCATAATTGCATCGCATCATGAACATAATTTGTCCACGCATTGGTTTACTAAATGTTCCTTACATTATGCTTAATTGCTATATTGCTATAAATTAAATGCTTTATTGTTTGTACAATCGTTTAAAAAATTATACTCACACTGAGCTGTCATAAGCTTACTCCACCTTTTTCCTTATTTTTCATGTAACATAGAAAACTAGGACTCGGAATGGCATCGGAGGAAACCTTAGACTAGCATCTCGTTTTTCTTTTGTTATTATTTTAAAGTTTCCTTTAAAGTTTTCCTTAATCGTTTTAATGGTTTGTTTATCGGGTTATAAGCTATTAATTATTTATTGCTTTTATAATTGTGGTTTAAAATTATTTAGTTTAGTATTTTTTAAGCATGATAATTAGTTAATACTTTGATTATTGCATGCTAATTGATTTAGAAAATTATTATTTTTAACAATGCTTTCTGCTACTTTACAAAATATTTAGAAATTTTAGAAATTTTCTTTAAACCTTAATTGTTTTTCTCAAAACTTTACATTAATAATATTAAATTGCTAAGTTAAGGCAGTTTAATTAAGAAATGTTTTTTCTTAAAAGTAGAAGACCGATTTTCATACAATCCAACTCAAGTAAAAGAATGACTTTATAGGATCACTTCGGTGATCAATGTAATGCCTTTGACTTAGGCGAAACTCCTAGGCCGGGTCAGGGGTGTTACAATATTTGAAAACTTTTTCAAAACAAAATAAAATAAAAAATAAGATACTTTAGTATGATAAACTTGAATAATTAAGTAACTTATTTAGGTCCCCAAAATTATTATTTTAGAATTTTTTTTTTAAAATTTTAACTTCCTTTATATAGTTTTTATATATATTTTTTAGAATTTTTGTTGAGAGAGAGACCAATTTGTTCATTTTCAAAGTTGACGGGGACTAAAAGGGTATTTATACCAACCTATTATTCGAATTAATTGAGTTTTAAAATTCAACTCGACTTGAACTCAAAACTCAAATTACTTATTTGAGTTTACTCGAATAACTTAATTTGGTTAACTCGAAATTCATTTTTTTTTTTAATTTTTCCGAATCGAATCGAATTTTGCTCACCACTAGACAAAAATATATTAAATTATGCAAACATGTGAGAAAATAAAAACACAATTAAAATTAAACAAGTAAGAACAATTACATTGTCGTTAAAATAAATTAAACTCGTAACAAAAAAAAATTAGGATTTGAAAATTGAAAGTTAATTGAAACTTACAAACAATACAACACTGAGGAAGAGATGGTGATAGTGGTCATTGGCAAGGTCTCCTCTTTCTACTTATCCCTTTATATATTCTCCTTAATTAATTAAACAAGGATTTATAATAATCGAGAGCACTTAAAAAAAAAACGAAAAAACCTATAACAATCAACAACACAAGATTTCAACAAACATGAAGCGTACAACATAAATTGAAAACAACTACAACAATCAACAAGCATGAAGCCTACAAAAAATATTAATAAATAAATAAAAAATAAAAAATCTCTCAATGCAATAAACCACAAAGTATTATAAAAACACAACTAGAAATTGAAAAAAAATTAACTTACCTTGCTGAGACGAGGGTGAATGTCCAAGAAAGTGCAAAGTTAAAATTATGAGGAGAAAGATAGGGATTTTAGTTTCCAAACTTATGACATAAAAGAGATTTTGGTTTTTGTCCTGATAAATATAATAAAAACAGAGGGTAATTTTGTCTTAAAATTTAGATTCCACCTATAATTTTAGATTACCTAAGAAAGAGGTCATAACTAGATTACACCTTATATTATGTGATGGTTGTAATGTGAGATTCAAAGATGGTCGGGATGTTGAAATCCAAATACTATAATCTTATTTCGAGATGTAAGATTACAAACTGTGATATTATATTTGGCGAACCAAACGCCATTTAAGCAATGCAAAAATATTTATAAAGGATTGATGTAGTTGAATTGTTAAAGGTTTGTACCTCATGTAGTTGGTGCAAGTTCAAGTCCTTTCCTTAGCATCTTTTGCGTTATAACGTGTTATAAAATAAATAATTAACAACTAGAGAAATATGTATTTTATTCATCAACATCAAACTTTTTATCCTACTTCTTATCCTAATAGATATCCATTTTATAATAAAAATATATTTATAATATAACCCATATTTTAATTTAATAAGTATAAAATTGATTATTTTAAAAAATAAGAATGAAATTAATTACAATTTAAATATTTAATTTTAAAAATTATAAAATCCAAGAGTTCTGCATTTAGTTGGAAAAGTATTATGCCCACTTGAAGAAAGTACTTTTTATATTTTATGGATTTATAGATAATAGGTTAGAGATTTATAAATGTATCATTCAGTGAACATATTAACCTATTTCTATGCTCTATATAAACCGTGAAAATTGCAGAAATAGAGAAACCAGAGAATCATTCCAAGGTTTAAAGCAAGCAAAATTCCAAAGAAAAAGAATGCTGAAGCAATTCTCATTGGTTTTCTTTGTTCTGTTAGCTTGTTACAATGGGGTTAATTCTCCGGAATTGAAGCATATTACGAAGGAGCTTGAAGTGAATGCGCCTGCAAGTGAAGCTTGGCCTCCTAAATCTTATTGATCGTAAGCTTACAAATATTTTCCAAAGCACTGAGGTTTTGAAGGGTGACGGTGGGGTCGGAACTGTTGTCAAACTCACTTTCGTTCCAGGTACTTAAACCTTAACACCAAGTTTTTGTTGACTAGTATCTTGTTTCTCTAATGGATTGAGCTCACGATGGAATTTTTTTTATGATTACAATATTGAGAAGAGGAAAGGGATAATAATATTTGAACTAGGTTTTAGACGAAAAACTCTAACCACATCCCTAAACAAATTTTGACGATGAATGCCTTTAAAACCAAACTTTTCTTGATAAAAAATTTTGTTTTTGTTTTTTGTTTTGTTATTGATTGAGCTTATCATATATACCTTTCTCTAAAGGATTAAGCTGATGATGGATTTTTTTTTTATTTCTATAATATTGGAAGGATTAGGAGATGTGGGGCTTAAATTCGTGTCAGGCGAAAACTTTTAACCACTGCTTCAAGGAAATCTTGACGATGATGAACACCATTTAAAATCAAGCTTTTCTTGATATATATTCTTGTTTTCTAATGGTTTGAACTGATCATACTTAACTTTTAAAACAAAGTTTTTCCTTGATCAATATTCTTGTTTCTCTCATGGTTTGAGCTGACCATTAATACCCTTGAAAAACCAAATTTTCTTTGATCAAATTTCTTGTTTTTACTGGTTGGAACTGATGATGAGTTGTTTCAATATGGAGCAGGGAATTCAAGTTATACAGAGAAATTCACTGTGATGGATGACCAAAAGAGGGCGAAAGTGACACAAGGCTTGGAAGGTGATTGTCTAGCAATTGGTTGCTCAGTTCAAATCATTCAATTTGAAATAATAGAGAAATCCCAGAACTCAAGCATCATAAAATCTATCATTTCGTATGCTGTCAAGAAAGAATTTCAAGCCAAGGATCCAAAGCCTAGCATCCAAGTCGTAGAAGCTATTCTGCAAGCTTCCAAGAAGTTGCTTGAGAGAAACAATTAATGATGGTTAAATAAAGAGTGTTAGCTAGAAGCTATACCCTCAATAAATTGCCTTTTTTGGGCAGAAATTCTGTAGAAAGAAAAGATAATTAAAAAAAGAAGAAGCAAAATATACAAGTTAAAAATAATAATTATTGAAATTAGTGTTTTATTTTGAAGCATATTACGAATGAGCTTGAAGTGAATGTGCCTGCAAGTGAAGTTTGGGAACTTTATAGGAACCTTAGGCTCTTAGAGCTTGCTGCAAATGAGCTTAAAAATGTTGTCCAAAGTCTTCAGGTTTTGAAGGGTGATGGTGGGGTCGGAACTGTTGTCAAAACCACTTTCGTTCCAGGTACTTCAACCTCTACAAAAAACCCTTTAACACCAAGTTTTTGTTGACTAGTATTCTTGTTTCTCAAATGGATTGAGCTCACGATGGAATTTTTTTTATGATTACAATATTGAGAAGAGAAAAAAAGGATGACAAGATTTGAATCAGTATAATTTAGGTGTTAGACGAAAACTATAATCATAGCTCTAAATAAATCTTGACGATGAATACCCTTTAAAACCAAGCTTTTCTTGATCAAGATTTTTTATTTATTGTTGAGCCTATCATATATACCCTTCTCTAATGGATTAAGTTGATGATGTATACTTCTTTTTATCCCTATAAGGTAGGGGATGAGTGGCTTGAATTCATGTCATTTAAGTGTCAAACGGAAAGTTTTGATCATGATTCCAAGTTTAAAAACTAAGTATTCTTTGATCAAATTTTCATGTTTTTACTGGTTGAAACTGATGATGGGCCGTTTCAATATGAAGCAGGGAATTCAAGTTATACAAATAAATTTACTGTGATTGATGACCAAAATAGGGTGAAAGTGACACAAGGCTTGGAAGGTGATTGTCTAGCATTTGGTTGCTCAGTTCTAATCATTCAATTACAATATCCCATACTCGATTTAGACGTTATAGTTGAATCTTGAAGAATTGTAAACTCGTTTGAAACTCTATATATTAATATATATTCAACGGTAGTATTTTCTTTTATATAAAATAAATAGTTAAAAATTTTAAATTTACATCAAATTTAACATGTATGATCTACACGAACAAACCATGAAATATTAATCATATAAATAATCATAAAAATATGTAAAATTACTCTAGTTTTTAAATTGTGCATGTGAACTCTTCCCCTTATATATGACGTATAACTTTCTAACCTCTATAGAAAATATACATTGAAAAGAATAAATATGGTAAAATAACCAAAAATCGTGTAGGGCTTAAAAATAATTTAATAGTCATAATCTTTTAATATTAATTACATTAATTAAACACAAAAATTGTTGGATATAGGTACATAAACTTAGAATTATTAATTTAAGTAAGATTATTGTATATTAAATTATATTTTATATAAAAGAAAATTAATAAATTGGTGTAAATAAAACTTTGTAGTTATTAATATCGAGTCCCCACTATATTAAAATATTACCTTTAATTTTTTAAAAAAATTAAATTACTTTGAACATATAGCAATGTATTAAAGTTTTAATTAAGTTTCAAATGAATTATTAGATTTTTAATTATAATAACAATTTGGAAATTACAAATAATACTTATCGATAGAAGAAATCATTCCAAAATATATTCAAGATAACAGTAACAAAATTAATATTTAAAGAAAATAAACATCAATTTTGGTTCTCAATTAATTTGATTTATGAATTTTAATTTGGCTTAACTATATATATGAAATTTGAATTACGGTTCATATATATATACATAAAACTTTGATTTAAAGAAATAAATATATACATTTATTTTCATATTGGATTAATAAAATTGTTTGTGTATGCAATATACCAACGTAACATGATACAAATCAAAGTTTATGTATGATAGTGCACATTAGATCATAATTTATTTATACTTTTGATATTTATCCCAAATAAAAAATACAAAAAAAGCATACTGAAATTGATGCGTCGTTGAAAGCACCAAAAATATCATATTCCCTGTAAAATAGTAAAAATAATAGTAAAGGGGAAGTAGGGTCGAATCCTCAGGGACTGGATTGTACGAATGCTCGTTTCTTGAAATCCTGGACAATTTCTTGGCCAAGAAAACATGCGTTCCTGAAAAATAAAAAAACAGAATTAAGAATTTCGATCTGGAAAAATAAAAACAGAATTTAAAGTGAATTGAAATTGCGAAATTAAATAAATTGCGAAAATTAAAATGAGGAATATAAAAATAAATAGAGTTTAGGGAATAGTAAGTTTCTTATGTGGCGAGATTCTAGCCTCCGGTTGTCTCGTTCCGCCTTGGGTTCAATCCTTAGCTTTTAAGTAACCCTTCTCGAGCAGGATAAGCCAGTTATAGTGGAAGAGGACACCTACGACCACCAGCTCCAAGGATTTAGACTTAAAATTTGGTCAAGCCTATGACCCAATTGGTTAAGCTTGTGTCTCGCACACTGCCTTGCTCGGCCATCACACGGCCGTGTGAACTGCGTATGGCCTCACTCGTTGATCACACGATCGTGTGGTGACTTAGAGTCTTGAACACGGCCTACCACACAGGCGACCACACGCTCGTGTGGCGTCGATAGTGAGGTTTTCGGCTTTCGCTGAAACCTCATTTTTTGCGTTTTTGGGTACACACCTGATTCGATTTCGCTACCTACGCAATCCTGAAATCACCGGAATCTACAAATCCATAATCGAATCCCAAATTCAGTGTTACTAACGAAATTTTAGCGAAACCAAAATGAGTCAGTCAAACGATACTATCAAATCTTTACATTCAGTCGAATAACGAGAACTCCGTACCTTAAAACGTTAATGGCTGATCTCCAGCCCCCCGATTAACTCCTACAACCAACAAAGCTCCTTTTAAACCCAACGATTTATTTATCATAAAATCTCAAAATCTTATCGAAGCTTACCAAACGCACAAACGATGAGGAGACGATCAAAATAAGTGTTTAGTTTACGAAGAAAGAAGCAAAAAAGTAGGAATACGGCCTAAAAAGTCGACAAAAAGGGGAAATAGATTAATAAAATGGCAGAGAATTTTGAAAAAGGAAGAGAGCAAGATTTTCTGAAAAAAGAAAAAAAACTACAAGATATCCCATAATCCCCTAAATCACTCCACTAACCCCACTACATCTCAACCACCTTAGAATTTCGGCTAAACCAAAACTCTTACGGTCCATTGAGCAAGAATCAACATCCTTGCTCGTGTAGGGATTCGAACACAAGACCTTCAGCAACGTTTACACTCCACTTAACCACCAGACTAGCAGGCCCATTCTGATATTTTTTTACCAATACCAACTTAAACGTCTACTGATCAGGGTCAAGTCTTTAATTAGAAAAATACCTAAAATTTACCCAAGACAGGGTTTGAACTTGGGACCTTTCACACATTCCCAGAACACATAACCACTGAAGCAGATAGACATTGTGTCACAAATTTACAAAAGCCAAAATTAAAAAAAAAATTAGGACGTTACAACTCTAACCCCCTAAAAGAAAATTTCGTCCTGGAAACTTTACCTGATCAGAAGAGGTGAGGATACTGCTGACGCATCGAATCCTCCGGCTCCCAAGTGGCCTCATCAGTGCTATGATTCTGCCACAACACTTTCACTAAGAGAATAGACTTTCTTCGCAGAACTTTAATGTCGCGATCCAGGATTTGGACCGGCTCCTCAAACGTCAGATCTGGTCTAACCTCAATGTCCTCAATAGGAACAAAATACGTGGGATCAGAGCGGTAGCGTCTCAACATTGAGACGTGGAACACATCATGAATGCGATCTAACTCCGAAAGAAGCTCCAACTGATATGCGACTGGCCCCACTCGTTTCAGAATATAGTACGACTCAATAAACCGAGGGCTCAGCTTACCCTTGCGGCCGAACCTCAAGACCTTCTTCTATGGCGAGACCTTGAGAAAAACTAAGTCCCCCACAGAATACTCAATAACTTTCCTCTTCAGATCGGCATAGGACTTCTGCCTATCAGATGCCGCTTTCAGTCGCTCTCGAATCAACTGGACTTTATCTTCAGTTTTAGAAACCAATTCCGAACCCAGAACACGTCGCTCACCCAACTCGATCCAACATAAGGGAGTACGACACTTACGGCCATACAAGGCCTCATACGGTGCCATCTAGATGCTGGACTGGTAGCTGTTATTATAGGCAAACTCTGCCAACGGCAAATACTCCTCCCAATTGCCTCAAAAGTCTATAACACAGCTTCTCAACATATCCTGCAGTACTTGAATGACCGTCTCTGATGCGTCGTTGAATGCACCAAATATATCCTACTCCTTGCAAAATAATGAAAATAACAGTAATGGGCAAGTAGGGTCGAATCCACAGGGATCGAATTATACAAATGCCTGTTTCTCGAAATCCTGGGCAGAATCGTGCCCAAGAAAACGTGCGTTCCTGGAAAAATAAAAAAAACAGAATTAATAATTTTGATTTGGAATAAAACATAATATAAAGTGAATTGAAATCGTGAAAGTAAATTGTGAAAATAAAGAGGAAAATAAAAGAGTTTAAAGAAGAGTGAGTTTCTTATTTGGCGAGATTCTAGCCTCCGGTTGTCTCGTTCCTCCTTGGGTTCAATCTTGGCTTTTGGATGACCCTTCTCTACCCAAGTAAGCGATTATAGTAGAAGAGGACGCCTCGACCACCAACTCCAAGAGTTTAGACTTGCGAATTTAGGGAGCCTGACTCTAGCCTGCAATTGCTTTTGTGGAGTTATTTATGCTAGATCAACGCTTCTCAATGGCGAATCCCATGCCATTTTGTCTCTTGGGCTCGCCAACCTCTCGACTTGATAAGCTCACGAACCGACAGTGCAATCCTTCCAAAACACACAAAGCGGCCACCTTTGCATACGTTGAAAGGTTTACTTTTAAAGGGACATGGACGAAAGCGTCAACCCCGTAATGCGGAGAAACGATGAATACCTGGGTGAGAGAGTTAAGTGCGGATTCTAAGCCTCAAGAACCTTTTTGGGGCATTCGACAACCTTCTGGCTAGATGGATTTCTTGGCTCATAATTGTGGTGGAAAAATAAATAAATATATAAGAATGGAAAAAGAATTTTTATTGAAAGAAAATATGGAAAGCACAAAAGACTTATGGGGAGAGAGTTTACAGGAAAAGATGAACAACCAAAATAAGTCACTCCATCCCCTATTTATAGTGCTAAGGTAGATGGACTAGTCCTACTCAAACTCCCAAAGATAATTACAATTAATCAAAGATAAATAGAGATAACTAAAGAAATTAAATAATCCTCAATAATTATCCTAATATTAATGATCCTAATATAATTAAAATAGAGTTTGATAAAGCAAAGTCTCTTATTTTTGCATGTCAATCCTTCTGTCCTCCATGTTTACACTTTTGGCACCATCTTTTCCCTTTGTTGCACATTGGTCCATTTTTATCTTTAAATTTACAGTTTTGGCCCTCAATTTCGTTTTGGTCTCCAATTTAGTCCCTACGAGATAAAAGTCCATAAATAGCCCAAATTAGTAGAATCACACTCAAAATTAATATGCAGTTAGCACATAAAAACATGACATTCTAGAGTGTTATCAAATCCCCCCTACTTAGCCCATGCTTGCCCTCAAGTATGGTTCCTATCCACTGTAAAAATCAGATCTTGAAAGAAATTCTATTCCAAAGTTTTATAAAGATTAGTCAAAAATGCATATGAAAAATAAAGAGAACTTCTAAGCTTGCTTTAAGTAAAACAGAACAAAGTTTTCTAATTAACACACGCAAAAATTAAAATCGTCTCGAATTATTTCATGCTAATTAGGTAAATTACCAAACCTACTAAGACACTCTATTCATTTCCGCTTTTAGTCCTCAGCTGAAATTTTATTAGTACTATCTTTCCTTTTTTTTTAATTATTTATTTACTTAGGAATGCATTGAACCTTTTGACGCGAAGAGAGATGACAACCCAAGCACCCCACCCCGGTTACTCAGCCCAACATACTCCTAAAGATTATTTATTTCCGGTTAGCGGAGTTTTACTCGTCACGTCACACAACCTTTTGACGTGAAGTAGAATGACAACCCAAGCACTCTATCCCGGTTACTCAATTAATCACGTTCTGAGCCATACTCATAACCTTGGCTAGCGGAGTTTTACCTATCACGTCACACAACCTTTTGACGCGAAGTAGAATGACAACCCAAGCACCCTACCCCAGTTACTCAGTCAGTCACGTTCTAAGCTGCACTCATAACCTTGGAAATATTTATTAATCACAATTTTCACGAAATATTAATTTCAAGAGGACCTAAGAGAAATAATAAAGTGTCAAAAATAAGTTTTAGTAACCACCTAATAGTCATGAACATAATTTAGGCATGTAAACGTATTAAGTGACCACTTGATATTAACCTTGATCAATTTTTCGAAAAGCAAGATAGAGTTAACTTATTAATCATAATTATTTTTAGCCTTATAAAAATAAAATAGTGGAGATAAAATCAAACAGACAGAATCATAATTAACTCAGTAGCCAAGAATCATGCATGTAGGTCAAACAGTGGCAAGTTGTGGTCAAATTCTTGGGCATGAAAAGCGATAGAATATTCTTAAAAAATATGGACAGAATGGAGCCTCAAGAAGCAAACACAATCACATCAGCAGATGATAATAATACGAAAAGTACCTCCCCCTACTTAAAACACATTGTCCTCAATGTGGACGCAAAAGAAATAAATAGGTAGAAAAGTTTAGAAAAACTCCCCGTGTAGCTACTATCGATTGCGGAGGACTTGCACGTGAAGGGGAGGATGTGGTGGGCCCGACGGCTTATGCGGTAGCCATGGAGGAAGAGGAGGGAGAGGAAGCACCGATCAAGTTGACGGCTTGGGGTGCAGAGAGGCGGCGACGACACGAGTTGATGGAGAAGGGAGGTTCGACGACGGCTCGGTTTCGTGTTCCTACCATCGCAAACTATCGACGGTGAGTGTTGGAGGGCAAATGGCGAATGACAATTGGAAGGGAGGGAGGGGGTAGTTCGGCGGCCAAGGAAATGGGGGAAAGGGAGATGGGAAAAAAATTAGGTTTTGGAAGTTTTAAGTGGCTGAAAGGGGATGTTTGGGTGCAGGGATAAGGATTCTAGGGCTGGAATAAGACTGTTTGGCTGCAGGGATATAGAATTCTGGATTGGAATAAAACCTGGAATAGAAGTTGTTTGGTACCTTGGAAAGGGCTGTTTGGTTCTGACTTGTCTCCCTTTTCTTAGTATTTTCGCTCCGTTTTACCTAGATGGAAGAAGAGAAATTTTATTAATAAAATAAAAAAGAAAAGAATGGAAATAATAAATAAGAAATAAAAATGAAAATGAAAATAAAAATAAATAAAATAAAATAAAGATTGGGTTGCCTCCCAACAAGCGTTTGTTTAACGTCATTAGCTCGACGACTTAAATGGTTCTACGGTGGCTCAAAATAAATCTTTTTAATCATGTGAGCTTGGAAATTCTCATTTTTTATCACATCCACCATATTTGGGTTTAATCGTCTTTGCGCCTTTTTCATTGGTTTCATATTTTCCTCCAAATGGTTAATCCCTTTTAAGTCGACAATGGTCTCATAATTATCCAAAAATGTGAATTTGAGATGCTCGAGAGGTGGTTTTAATTTTGGATCTGATGCCTACACAACAGAAGGTAGAAGTTTAGTATCCATAGGAGCCAATAATTTATTAACAGATTCAAAATCATCATACATCATTTTAGATTTATCTCCATAAGATGACTCAAAAGTTTTTTCTACTGATGAGTTAATTATGTCGACACGGTTTACGTCCAAGACTTCACTTGGGTGGCTAATTGTGCCATAAACGTTAAACTTCACGATCTCCCCATCAAACTCCATCGTGAGGGTTCCGCTTCGTATGTCAATCTTAGTATTTGCGGTACTAAGAAAAGGTCGCCCCAACAAGATGTCTGAAGACCCGGGAGAGTTATCCTCCTCCATTTTTATCACATAAAAGTCTGCAGGGAAGATAAGTCCATTGAATTTGACTAATACGTCCTCGAGGACTCCTTCGGGATGCACAACAGACCTATCTGCCAATTGAATGCTAACACCTATTTTTGTCAAAAAACCTGCGTTAAGTGATTCATAAACAGAAAAAGGCATGACATTTATGGAGGCTCCTAGATCACACATAGCCTTTTTAATTCCCAAATGACCTATTTTGCATGGTATTTCAAACATGCCCCTATCCTTACATTTTGCCGGCATTTTCTGCTGTAACAATGTAGACACATTTTCACCAACATTCACCCTTTCATTACCTGTTAATTTCCGCTTGTTGGTGCAAAGCTCTTTAAGAAATTTAGCATACCTCGGTATTTGCTTGATGGCATCCAACAGCGGAATGTTGATCTCGACATTCCTAAATGTTTCGAGGATCTCCTTGTCCTCCTTACCTCTTTGACATTGGTTGAAACGTTCTGGAAAGGGAGGTTGAATTTTAGGCAATGGAAGTTTTGGTCGGACCTGTTCGTCTTTCTCAGGTTTTTCTTGGGCGATTTCTTGGGCATGATTTCTGTCGGGAATTGATTCCAGTACCTTTCCGCTTCGCAGCGTTACTGAATTTGCGTTTTGCCTTGGGTTTGGCTCTGTTTGTGATAGCAGCTTCCCTTGAGAACTTATTCTCTCGATTGACGTGGTCAACTCCCTTATGGACGCCTCGATTTTCTTTTGAAAGTCAAGAACGTTAGCTGCTAATTTATTGACAAGAGCCTCTAGAGAGTTACCTGGGTTTTGTGGCTATTGTAGAGGTCAGTTTTGGTATGGCTGATTGTACTGCGGATTAGCTCCATAACTCAAATTAGGATGATCCCTCCACCATGGGTTATAGGTATTAGCGTAGGGATCATAACGCCTTTGTGGTGGACCAAGAAAATTTCCCACGGCATCCAAATGAGCCATCGTGTCGTCATTCAAACTGGGACATACATCAGTTGTGTACTCAGGTGTAGCACATATTCCACATAACCGAGCTGGTTTAGCTTTTTCTGCAACAAGAGAGCTCACAATATTAGTAAGTCTATCAAGTCTATCCTCTAGGGAAGAATTACTTAGCTCGTGAACCCTTCTAGGGGGTTCAGGATTAGCTCGGAACTGCTGAGAATTTGCAGCCATTGTGGAGATTAAGTCCCTTGATTGTTGGGGGGTCATGTTGACCAACGCTCCTCCACTAGCAGCGTCTACCATATTCATCTCCATCAGTTTCAAACCTTCATAAAAGTACTGGAGGAGAGATTGCTCTGTTATACCGTGTTGTGGGCAGCTCGCACACAACTTCTTAAACCGTTCCCAATAATCGTAAAGAGTCTCTGCTTCTTTTTGCCTTATCCCCACGATCTTCCTTCTTAGTTCAACTGCTCTAAATGCTGGGAAAAACCTGTTGAGAAACAAACGAGACAGATCAGCCCAAATAGTTATAGATCCAGGAGGTAAATAAAATAACCATTCCCTAGCTGAATCTGCTAAGGAAAAAGGGAAGGCGCGCAATTTAATTTGATCCTCAGTTACGCCTTGAGGTTTCATACTCAGACAAACTATATGAAACTCCTTTAAATGTTTATGGGGGTTTTCATTTTGTAACCCTCGAAATGTTGGCAGCAACTGAACTAACCCGGATTTCAGTTCAAAGTCGGTATCCATGGTAGGATATGCGATGCACAGCGGCGGTTGTTCTGTCGGAGCTTCGGCTAGTTGCCGAATCGTTTGAGCCATTGGTTGTTGTACCAAATTAGGGTTATCGTCAACCCTAGCATTGAGCACTTCTTCAAATGGATCGACTTCTTCTGCTTTACTTTCAAGTGTTTGAGTAGGGTTTTCGTTAACCCTAGACTCTGCTTCGTCGTCGATTCTGATTTCCGGCGGTGGATTACTTTGAGTCCCTACCACCACTGACTGTTTTTTCCTTGACTTTGTTTCTTTTCGATTAGCTTTCGCAGTCTTTTCGATCTCCGAGTCAAACGCAATAGTGCCTGGAGCAGATCTGGTCATAGAAAACAAAAAAATAGGATTAGTACGTTACCGATCCCCGGCAACGGCGCCAAATTTGATGCGTCGTTGAATGCACCAAATATATCCTACTCCCTGCAAAATAATGAAAATAATAGTAAAGGGCAAGTAGGGTCGAATCTACAGGGATTGGATTATACAAATGCCTGTTTCTCGAAATCCTAGGTAGAATCGTGCCCAAGAAAATGTGCGTTCCTGGAAAAATAAAAAAAACAGAATTAATAATTTCGATTTGGAATAAAACAGAATATAAAGTGAATTGAAATTGTGAAAGTAAATTGTGAAAATAAAGAGGAAAATAAAAGAGTTTAAAGAAGAGTGAGTTTCTTATTTGGCGAGATTCTAGCCTCCGGTTGTCTCGTTCCTCTTTGGGTTCAATCTTCGGCTTTTGGATGACCCTTCTCTACCCAAGTAAGCCAGTTATAGTGGAAGAGGATGCCTACGACCACCAACTCCAAGAGTTTAGACTTACAAATTTAGGGAGCCTGACTCTAGCCTGCAGTTGCTTTTGTGGAGTTATTTATGCTAGATCAACGCTTCTTAATGGCGAATCCCACGCCATTTTGTCTCTTGGGCTCGCCAACCTCTGACGTAGTAAGCTCACGAACCGACGGTGCAATCCTTCCAAAACACACAAAGCGGCCGCCTTTGCATACGTTGAAAGGTTTACTTTTAAAGGGACATGGACGGAAGCGTCAGCCCCGTAATACGGAGAAACGATGAATACTTGGGTGAGAGAGTTAAGTGCGGATTCTAAGCCTCAAGAACCTTTTTGGGGCATTCGACAACCTTCGGCTAGATGGTTTTAGTGGCTCATAATTGTGGTGGAAAAATAAATAAATATATAAGAATGGAAAAAAGAATTTTTATTGAAAGAAAATATGGAAAGCACAAAAGACTTATGGGGAGAGAGTTTACAGGAAAAGATGAACAACCAAAATAAGTCACTCCATCCCCTATTTATAGTGCTAAGGTAGATGGACTAGTCCTACTCAAACTTCCAAAGATAATTACAATTAATCAAAGATAAATAGAGATAACTGAAGAAATTAAATAATATTCAATAATTATCCTAATATTAATTATCCTAATATAATTAAAATAGAGTTTGATAAAGCAAAGTCTCTTCTTTTTGCATGTCAATCCTTCTGTCCTCCATGTTTGCACTTTTGGCACCATCTTTTCCCTTTGTTGCACATTGGTCTATTTTTATCTTTAAATTCACAGTTTTGGCCCTCAATTTCGCTTTGGTCTCCAATTTAGTCCCTACGAGATAAAAGTCCATAAATAGCCCAAATTAGTAGAATCACACTCAAAATTAATATGCAGTTAGCACATAAAAACATGACATTCTAGAGTGTTATCACTCTCCGACTGGCCATCTGTCTGAGGATGGAAAGCAGTATTGAAGTCCAACCTCGAACCTAGAGCCTATTGCAATTTCTTTCAAAATCGAGACGTGAAGCGAGGATCCATATCGGAGATGATCGAGACAGGAACCCCATGCAGTCTCACTATTTCAGATATGAATAGCTTAGCCAGTTTCTAGAGAGAAAAGCCCGTCCTGACCGGAATGAAATGAGCAGACTTGGTCAATCGATCCACGATGACCCAGAAAAGGCAACCCACTAACGAAGTCCATCATTACTCATTCCCATTTCCACATCAGAATCTTTACCAGCTACAACAACCCCGAAGGCAAATGATGCTCAGCCTTAACCTGCTGACAAGTCAAATAGTGAGCAACGAAATCCGTAACCTCACGCTTCAACCCTGGCCACTAGTACAAATCTCGGAGATCTCGGTACATTTTATTCCTACCGGGATGCATAGCATAGGGACTACTATGCGCTTCCCTCAGAATCGAATATCTTAAATCTTCATCATTCGGTACACAAATCCGACCACGGAAACGAAGTACCCCATCACTGTTAATCCCAAAATCAGTAGTATCCCCATTCTCAGACTGACGGAACTGTGACTCATGCAACTTATCCCCCATCTATTTACTTCTAATCAGATTAATCCATGTAGGCCTAACCTGAAGTTTTGCTAATAAACTGCCATCGTCGAATAAACTGAGTCGAGCGAACATCGCTCTCAGATCGGTCATAGCCCTATGGCTTAAAACATCTACCACCACATTAGCCTTACCAGGGTGGTACTCGATGGTGTAGTCATAATCCTTAAGCAGTTCAACCCGTCTATGCTGCCTAATATTTAACTCCTTCTGAGTGAAGAGATACTTGAAGCTTTTGTGATCAGTGTAGATAGTACACTTCTCATCATACTGATAGTGCCTCTAGATTTTCAGAGCGAAGACTACCGCTGCTAACTCTAAATCGTGCATCGGATAATTGGCCTCATGCGTCTTGATCTGACGAGATGCATAAGCTACTACTTTACCATCCTGCTTCAGAACGCAACCCAGACCCACATGCAACGCATCACTGTATACAACAAAATCCTTCTTAGATTCAGGCTGTATTAGAACCGGAGCCTGCGTCAAAATAGATTTGAGCTTCTCGAAGCTCTCTTGTTGCTTATCAGTCCAGAAAAAAGGAACTCCCTTACGCAGAAGCTTGGTTAACAGTGCTGCAATAAAGGAGAACCCTTCTACGAAGCGTCGATAATAACCCACCAGCCCTAGAAAGCTTCGGATTTCAGACACATTCTTCGGCTGTTTCTAATCCAGCATAGCCTCAATCTTACAAAGATCAACACGAATCCCCTTCGCAGAAACCACATGTCCTAAAAAGGTTACCTCTTGGAGCCAGAATTCACACTTACTGAATTTCACATACAACTGTTTCTCGCGAAGCGTCTGCAATACCACTCAGAGATGCTCATCGTGCCCGTCCTCCATCTTGGAGTAAACTAAGATATCATTGATGAATACCACCATAAACTGGTCCAGATAAGGCTGGAACACACAGATCATCAAATCCATGAATGTCGCTGGTGCATTGGTCAACCCAAAAGGCATAACCAGGAACTCGTAATGTTCATACCGAGTCCTGAATGCCGTCTTATGCATATCGACCTCCTTAACCTTCAATTGATGGTATCCGGATCGTAGATCAATCTTGGAGAACACAGATGCCCCTTTGAACTGATCGAATAGATTATCTATCCTCGATAGTGGGTACTTATTCTTGATTGTTAGCTTGTTCAGCTGCCGGTAGTCGATACACATCCTCATTGTCCCATATTTTTTCTTTACAAACAACACCAGTGCTCCCCATGAAGACACACTGGGAAGAATGAATCCACGATCTAATAGTTCTTGAATTTGAGCCTTAAGCTCTGTAAGCTCATTCGATGCCATTCGGTTGGACGCAATAGACACCGGAGCTATACCTAAAACGAGCTCAATCCCAAATTCCACCTTTCGGCTCGGAGGTAGACCCGATAGTTCTTCAGGAAAAATATCCAAAAAATCCCTTACGATTCTGATGTCCTTAACCGAAGGGTCCCCAAAATCAGAAACACTGATGTAGGCCAGGACTGCCTCACATCCTTTCCGTACCAATTTCTCTGCCACCAACACAGAAATAACATTAGTCAAGAAGTCTTGACGTTCCCCAATCACCACTACCTTGTTGTCCTCCTCGGTTCTTTAAACAACCCTTTTTGTCGCATAGTCCAGACTTACCCGGTGTTTGACCTACCAGTCCATTCCCAAAATCAAATCGAACTGCCTGAATGGAAGCTTCACCAGATCAGTCAGAAATATTGTCCCTTGAACCTCTAAAGGGACGTCTCTAAACAATTTACTCACTCAGATAGATTGCCCCAATGGACTCACAACAGTTACCTCACTCGAAGTATTCTCAACCGAAATCCCCAATGTTTCAGACACAAAACTACCTACGTAAGAGTGTGTAGAGCCTAATTCTATCAGTGTCAAATAAGGTGCATTATGAATTAAAAATGTACCCGTGATGACGTTCAGAACATCTCGATCCTCACGGTGACGAGCAGCATAAACCAGTGCAGGCTGCCTCACTTCAGTCGGTCCAACACCTTTGCCCGGTGTTCTCTGCCCTCAGCCCATGCCGTTTCAACCTCTGGCCTGACCTCGGCCCCTAGGTGGCTGTTGAACTACTCTTGGCAGCTACGCAGTACCAGTACCCGTAGCTTGCATCTGATCAGTTCTCAACGGACAATCCCGAACACGGTGCTCAGTCAACCCACATCTCAAACATGTCCCAGTTGTCCTCAAACTCTTGCACGGATGGCGTCTACCACAGTGCCCACAAAGCACCACCTTAGTAGGTGCAACAGGAGGCCCAACTCTCACTGGCCCATCAGATCTGGCCTTTTTTTTAGGCCTCATCACAGATTTCAAGGGCTCCGATTCCCTCTTATTCTTTCCTTTCTCGCATTTTGATGCTCAGCGCGCTTAACCTCCTCGGCGATCTTCGCATTCTCAACCAGTGTACTAAACTCACGCTCCCTTTGCGGAGCTATCAGAACTCACAAACTGTCCCTAAGTCCGTCCCCAAAATGGACGCATCACTCATACTCAGTCGCTGAATGATCCACTTGTGTGAGATTAAGAAACTCATGCCTCCTTGCATCGATGTAGCTGGCTCCCACATACTTAATCTGGAAAGCCGTCTTAAAATAGTCCCAAGTCAAACGATCGGGATGAGTTCCCTCCTTAACCGTCAGCCACCATTGGTAAGCTTCATCGCAGCGTAGAGCTTGACCCCCTTAAGCTTACGCTCTCAATGAAAAATCCCAGTCATCCATAATCCTCTCCGTGGCCTCCATCCAATATTCAGCCACATTAAGGGCGACTCTAGTGACTCTTCTGAATAATTCGACCCCATTGGACCGGAGTCGTTCCGTAATCAACCCATGGCCCCCAAATCCAATGTTAGGCCCAGCAACCCTCTCTAAAATTCGTAGCATGGCTCGGGATAGTGCGTCATCCCCAGCCTCACGATCATGAGACCCAGTCTCTGTAGCAAGTAAGATCGGCGTCTCACTCGTATCCAGATTAGGCAGATTTTTATGTGCTGAGGACCCAGCTCAAGCCCCTCTACGGCCTCTACCACGGCCTCTAGTACCCTGTCCACGGATACCTCGTGCGCTTATCTTAAATTTAGAATTTATCTGTATTAATAGTTTTATGCATTAGTTACAGTTCCGATATTTATTGACAGATATTTTATGCAGAACAGTATCAGAAGTTTAGAGTTCGTTATCGCGAATTGTAGTCTCACTATGAGTTTCAGTTTCGCTGTAGCTTTCTGTTTACACTCCCTAGAGTGTTTTCTGTACAGTATACTATCTATTGGCTGTTTCAAGCATACTAGTAGTATTTTACACAAATGTAAACAGAGTTTCAGAATACTTACAAGATCGGCGCCAGAGACTCGGTGTACCACATACTTATTCCAAAAATATTTTAAATCACTTAAAATTATTTCTAAAAAACCAAATTTTAAAAACCCAAATCCACAGTCGAGTTTTGCAACCTGGCTCTGATACTACTAAATGTAACACCCCAAACCCGACCTAGACGTTATGGCTGAATCTGGCGAAGTCACATGATAGAGCTTTCGAAAACATAGTTACAATAAAACCATTTTTCGTTATCTTATGCTACCTCCAATGACTTGTCGTTTGTTTCAATCATGATCCACTTTCCGAACCGTTATAAATTTTCAAAATGTCATTTGGTGCGGAAGCTTTTGCATAAGTTGCGTATTCGTGGTATTTTTGTTAAAACATTTGTCTTTTTGAAAACTCGCGTCTTATCCTACTGCTAGCAGTTATAAATCAAAATAACAATCCCAAATTAAAGTAAAAACCCATAAAGGCCATTAACAGTAAAATTTTTCCCGGATATAATCAAAAACCATAAATAAAAATAAAAACCATATAAGTCTAAAACCGTGTTCACCGTCGAGTCCTCCGCCGCACCAACCCATCTAATACTAGGGATTACCTGAACACATTAAACAGAAAAGGGTGAGTTTTAGTAAACCCTGTGTGTAATCCCCACAGAGAACATGCACACAGTATAATATCAGAAAACAGACATAAATTCACAGTTTGGGTCTGAGCCCATTATAGGAACGGTGTGGACCTTAGCCCACTCAAATATAGAATCAGATAATCTCTAGGGCCTTATCCCATTTCAGACATAAAATGCAAATCAGAATAGAATAGCAGAGTCTTACCCACCAGCCTCTACACACCAACTCCGTCCAACCTACACACTATGTGGGGATAAAATCAACCCACCCATCCCTACACACCATGCTATGCCGAAAGCGACACATAATTAGAAATTTGCAGCTGAGCTGCCAGATATCAAGCTTAAGAGCCTTTCAGACACTTTCTCCAGTAATCTTCAACCCACCCCGATGCAATGCAACATACAAAGGATGCCATGCTATTATGCAGATAACAATTTATACTTTTAAATCAGTATACAATCTAAGTACAACATGCTTAGTACAGATTTCACATAATCAAATCACATAACTACGGGTCTAAGTACTACTTACCGACCCTTCAGTAGGTCCACAGTCGACTTAGGCGACCCGTGCAACCTTACAGAACATTTTAGAAAAATGGGCTCACATGCCCATATGGCCTGCTCGTGTGGGCCCATGCGCCCGTCTAGCCCACACGGCCGAAATTGGCCTTGGCCGTGTGGATCACACGGCCTGGCCCACACGGTTTGGCCTAGAATCCCACGGCCTGGTCTAGAATCCCACACACCCGTGTGGCCCACACGGCCCAATTGGACAAGCCTGTGTCTCGCACACAGTCTCGCTCGGCCATCACACGGCCGTGTCAACTGCACATGGCCTCACTCGTCGATCACACGGTCGTGTGGTGACTTTCAGTCTTGCACACAGCCTACCACAAGGGTGACAACATGCCTGTGTGGCGTCGACAGTGAGGTTTTTGGCTTTCGCTGAAACCTCATTTTCTGCGTTTCCGGGTACACACCTGATTTGATTTTACTGCCTACGCAATCTCGAAATCACCAGAATCTACAAATACATAATCGAATCCCAAATTCAGTGTTACTAACAAGATTTTAGTGAAACCAAAATGAGTCAGTCAAACGATACTATCAAATCCTTACCTTCAATCGAATAACGAGAACTCCGTACCTTAAACTGTTAATGGCTGATCTCCATCCCCTCGGTTAACTCATACAACCAACAAAACTCATTTTAAACCCAACAATTTATTTATCCTAAATAGAGAACGCATCTCAAAATCTTATCGAAGCTTACCAAACGCACAAACAATGAGGAGACGACCGAAACAAGTGTTCAGTTTATGAAGAAAGAAGCAAAAAAGTAAAAATACGGCACAAAAAGTTGACAAGGTGAAACAAATGAAGAAAACGATAGAGAATTTTGAGAAAGGAGGAGAGCCAAATTTTCTAGAAAAAGAAAAAAACTACAAGATATCCCATAATCCCCTAAATCACTCCACTAACCCCACTACATCTCAACCAACTTAGAATTTCGGCTAAACTAAAACTCTTAAAGTCCACTGAGCAAAAATCAACATCATTGCTCGTGCAAGGATTCTAACACAAGACCTTCAACAACATTTACACTCCACTTAACCACCAGACCAGCAGGCCCATTCTGATATTATTTTACAATGCCAACTTAAAAGCCTACTGATCAGGGTCAAGTTTTTAATTAAAAAAATACCCAAAATTTACCCAAGACATAGTTTAAACTTGAGACCTCACACACACACCTAGAACACATAACCACTGAAGCAGATAGACATTGTGTCACAAATTTACAAAATCCAGAATTAAAGAAAAATTTGGGGCGTTACATGTGCGATTCTATGAATCAATTGGTGTGTTGGAGATCTGAGCATCCAATGTGTGGTGATAGAGCCCACTTTTATGTTTCATAGCCTCAAGTGCCAAACTATCGCTAAATATGATTTCCTACAATGTGATATTATGATATGTGATGTATGCATAAACATAGGGAAAGATTAGCTAAATGTGTTTATTATTAATATTTGAATATGTTAATATTTTCTATTGATATAGTGCATATGTAGTTGAGCTTTGATCATTTTCGGTTAACGTATGAATGCATGTCTATTTGGTAGATATTCTAATCATTCACTGAGCTTCTTTAAGCTCACCCGCTTCTTTTTAAACGTTTGTAGTCTATTAGCATTGCGGTGTGAGCGTTGCAGAAAGTTTCCAAAGGGTTGATCCAAGCTAGGCTAGTATTTGAGTAGGTGTTATTATTATCATTATTTTGAACTGTAGGAATAAGGCAATGTGGTATTATTTTGAACTGTGGGAATAAGGCAATGTGGTAGTTTAGTTGGTTGTTATTACAATGATGCTTAGACGATTGCTCCTTATTATTTCTCGTATAAATCACGAATGTTTTTTTCTAGTTGAATAGGTGGTTTGGTCTCAATTATTGATGTTGCATAAAACCGTAAATTTTGATATTTTTTATGTCAAGTTTTGAGACCATAAATGCATGATGATTTAGTGAGTGTATGATTGTGCTAAATGCTTTGTTTTGGTGTGATATTACTGTTGTTTTGTGCAGAGGTATCGATAATTGGGTATTTAGTATCGATACCTCCATGATATTTTGAATGTGCAGAAAGCCGGTAATGTAATTACGTATCGATACCATGTCTCAAGTATCGATACTCGGGGCCAAATTACTGATACTTCTTGAAAGGGTATCAAAAGTTTGCTGGTTTTAATTTTTGCAAAGAAACAGAATGCTGATTTGGTACCAATTTTCTAAGTGGCATCGATATCATCTATAAGAAATATCGATACCATTGAATGAGTATCGATACCTATGTGATCTTTTTAGAATTTTTGTTAAGTGGTCTTAAGGTATGCTTCTATCCTGTTACAAGCTCACTTAATGTATGTTTAGCTTGATTTAGTGTCGCCTAGGATATTCTTGACATGGAATTTCTGTGAATGTTCAAATTTGATGATGTTTGCATGCTAATGAAATGAAATGTAATCGGTGATGTTGTGACGGTGGTGTAGTGCCCCATTACTCGGGCTCAGCAACTGAGCCGTGTATAGGGTGTTACACAGCGTTATGGATCACCCAAAAAGTAGAGTACATAAACTTACATTGCTTCCTTATCCTTGATAGCTTAGCTTGTCCAAACACCAAAACCTATTTTGCCCTGGCAGCGAAGCATGACAACCATTTATCGGTTAAACTAAAGGTGTACAACCCTTAAACACCCAAAATCTATAATTAAACAGAAGCTTTTAAGAGTTCTTACGTTACTTCTTTCTTCAATCCATAAGTATAAAGAGGTAAGAAAACTTACCAGTTCTTCAATTTCTCTACTACTAGACTTTAATTCACACGACTACTGCGACATGTAGAGCTTCCTTCAGCTATATCCTCTTCTTCTTCTTCAGAGTGACTGAAAAAGATGATGCTATGGAGAGACAAATTTGTAAACAGAATTGAGAAAATTCTGTCTCCACACAAACCTATATATATACTCTTTTGGCACGATCTTCACCAACCATTTCAACCATTCATCCTTAATATTTTTGTCTCCTACTATGGAACCAGCCAGTTCCAAACTAACTAAACCAAAACTCAACTATTTGTTCGCCGGTTCAAAAATTTTCCCAAATTTCCTCGTTGAGCCCACCAACTTACCATTCTTTCAATTTGGCCCCAAATATATTTCCTATTTGGGTTCTTCTTGATATCCAGGTGTGACAACTCCCTTACCCTTAAAGAAAATTCCGTCCTTGAAATTTCCTCTCGTGCTTACTCTTAGAGGCGGACTCCAACCATTTCACTTAATCCTTTTTATAACATAGTTGTGGACACTTTTATTTTTCCTGGATGCTTTAGTGCTAACCTTTCATTTACAAATTCTTTATGAAACTGTTTAGTCCATAAGGCGGGCTTGATCTCGTTCATACAAGGCAATCAGCTACATAAGGATGGTCCCGGTGTCTATCTTGGCAGATCCTTGACCTATACCTTGAACCAGTCATTCGTTCACCATGAAGCTGATGGGTGGTTCCTAAATCAAAATGAATCATATTTAAGACATTCGGTAGACAACCAATTCTAGCAAACATTTCTGCTTTTTCTGGTTATCCTCATTTATAAAAACCCTACCCGAGGTCAACGTGTGCCAGACATCGGTTGGGAGACTTGAACCATCTCATGGCAACTTGGAACCTAACTTCTCATGGACATTTAGATATTTAAAATCAAGTCATAAGGATAAGGTAAATTTTTTTTCATCAAATATTAGGTTTTCCTCAAAAAAAATATCTTATGATTTAGTTTCCTTCAAAAAATTTCAACTGTCTTTCCCTTTTCCTCCCCCTCTTCTTCATAAGTTTCCCCTCTCTAGAGTCTATCATTCTAACGAGATTTCCCATCTTCCAGGTAATCCTTTCTTCACCCCATTACCTTTTCTCTATATCATACTGCAATCTCGACATGCCCAAAATTAAGCCATCATTAGGAGGAAGGAGAAGGGACTATAATGGTTGGGATCGGAGGAGTTAAGGTAGCCAAAGGTCTTTTTCAGCAAATTAGCCTAGGTCATCCAGTTACAGAACTGGAACGTCCATAAAGTCAACATTTTTCAAATGTACAACTACTCACGAGGATATGTTCAAACATGTATCAGTCAAAGGAATCAGATTGCCTAACTTTGCTTACGATTTTTAAATGGTAGAAGGAGAATTTTGATTGAGTGACTCTCGCTATGGGTTTAGCCTCCCTTTATACTTACTGGAGGTAGGTTTTCATTTCCTTTTATATCCTTTCTTTTGTAATTTTTTAAAGGACCACAGGATTGCAGCCGGGCAACTTACTGGCCCTTGGTCGATGCTGGTGGCTTACTTCCTTGATTGCAACAAACACTATGAGCTGCAATTCCTTGGCGTATTTCAACACTTTTACCAATTAGAGGTCATTCTCTAAGTTATCTTAGCTAGAATGGTCTACTTCTGCACTTGTGAGAGTCACAAATGCACTCAGACTGCCAAAAGTTCATACGATGAGGAAAAAGCTCGATAGTAGTTTTGGCTTTCCCAGTAGGTGGTCTATCCCTCATAAGACTTTTTGTCTTCAGTGGAAAACAATTTTTTAGACTTTTTGTCTTCAGTGAAAACCAATTTTTTCAACGTCTTTAGGTCATAATACAATCACTTAAGGCTGGGGCATCCCCTAAAGTTGGACAAACTCTTAACAGTAGGGAATTTTTTTGTTACTGCCTAAAAGAGCAAAGCCCTAATGGCTATAAATTGATAGATTTAGCATTGGGTGCGGACCCCAAAATAGTAAAGTCTGCCAATGAAGAATGGTCTTATGAGGCGTCTGATGAATTGGCCCAGTCCTTCCTCCTAATCGTGGAAGCTATGGGGTGGACGACAAACTTAATAAACACATGGGAAAAATGTAAAAAATAAATAAATGAAAAAGTGTGAACAAGGGGACTTGAACTTAAGACCACTAGGATAGCTAAGGAGTATTAAACCACTAAACCACTTCCTTCCTTGTTCTCATTGTTGCGCCAATAATCATAAAATGTGGGATGTGACATTTTCTTCCACAGTTTTTTTTTGCGTGCCTGATTTCGGTTTATATCATCTCGCACAATTGTCTTAATTTTTTAATAATTCACATAAATTTTATACTAACCTGAGGAACTAAGCCAAACCTAACCTAACATGTATATAGGGATGTTCATGTAACTTCCTATTTCCAAAAGATTGACTAAACCAAAGCTCTAATACCACTAAATTTGTAACACCCTGTACCTGACCCGATCGACCAGTTCGGATACTAGATGTTACATCAACCCGAATAACTTAACAACATTTCAAATCTTATAAAATTTTCACTCTTAAACAATATCAAATTTCAAAGTTTGACTTCTAATATAGATTTTATCATATGCGTTTTAAGTCTTTACAAAATTTCTTAACAGACGTTTACAACTTTGCGATGAGGCTATAAGATAGGTTTATCCAACTAATCCCTTGAGGCGTGGCCTCTAATGGTGCCCTTCTCTATACATGAAACAACCTCCTTGCCCAACTCTAACACTAGTGGGCTCTAGCTTGGTCCACCATCTGGATATATAGTCTTTATCTACCCTGTACCCATGCAGTAAATTTTTATAAGTTCAAAAGAACTTAGTAAGATCTTTAAAGTAAATTCATGCAATGCATCAAAAATATTAAGAAACCAAAATTCCTGGCTCCAAATTTAACTCCCTATTTTCGTAGGAGGATTTGCAAATTTACTAGACAAGGCCAATGCCACTTTTTCTCTCTGAGCAGACTCTAGGCGAACCTGATCCCGGATCTGGCCATAACCATGTTTTCTCTTTAGGGTTTCAAACCATTGATCGTTGATCCATATCCCTAATACTCGTATTCAAAACTCCTAATTGGTGATGCTTAACGTTTTCCCAAATAAGGACCGTAACTGTAGGTTCTTACTAGAATACGATCCCTTCCTAACATTCTCTTTTCCTTGAAAACTAGTGCCCATAATGTAACCTCATAGTACCCACTTCTTCAGCCTTTTTCTTTGAGATGCTCTATTAGACTGTGGTTTATGGTACCAGCGGACTTTTGTTTTTCACAATTCTCTGGCAGACTTTATTGATTATTAAATCTTGAGCTGGTGTAACGACCCAAATTTGGGCCTAGTAGAATTGGGCCCATTGGGCCTCGGGTGAGGAAACATTTAAAATTTTTGAGAATATGAGAATGGCATAATTGAAAGTTGGACTTATTAGGTAAGTGAATTTGGAAGGTTTGGGGACTTCTATGAAGTCCCGGGATCAAACTTGGGCTTAGGAAAAATTTTGGTTTTAGGTGAATAAAACCCTGGGAGCTAGTGGGTAGGCTTTAAGAATAAAATTTGGAGGGAAATGACACAAAAAGGAGTGTGGTGTGGTGGCAAAGTGACGCCACTTAAAGAGCAAGGGAGTGACGCCGCCACAGGGAAGTAAGGAGAGCCAAGGTTCTAGTCCTGGTACTTGCAATTATTTTAGATTATTTTCTTTTAAAGAGAACTAGACTTTAGTTGTAGGCTTATATTTAGTTGCGCATGATTATAGACACAAGAGGGCTTGTGGCCTAGTGGCAAGGTGGCATTACAGCTGGCAAGAGGTTTGAGGTTCAAGTCTTGGGATCAGCAAGGGAGTATTTATTTTGCTGATTGGACGGTCAGAGTTTGTGTTGGATTTTAACTCTGCTGAAGGAGGGATCCCACATCGGAAAGCTAGCAAGAGGGAAGATGAGAAGCTAGCTATAAGTAGAGCAAATTATGAGGAGAGGAGGCACACCGTCCTTGGCTTAACCCTTCCGCTTGGTGGCGTGCTCGCTTGGGTTAACCGTTGGGTCACGGTGGTGGTGACTGATGAATCGCAATAGTAACATATTTTAAGTCTACATTTAATATGCTTTTGGATAATTTAAGCCTCAATTTATGTAAAAAGGTGCTCTTAATCCTTTCTTTTCATGTTTTATACTCAGGAAAGCACCCGATAACGAAAAAAACGAGAAACGGGCTTAAAACGGACCAAATTAGGCCAAGCCACGAAATCAAGACGGCACGGACTTCAAGCCACACTGCGGCGCCACCACCATTCCTACTAGAACACGGCCTTACCACGACTTACATGGCCGTGCCTCATTCAACAGTGTCGAACACGGCCTGAAGACGATTCATACGAGCGTGTGCAATGGTCGTGCCCCTGCCGCGGCCAGAAGGAGTTTTACTCGGATTTGGATACTTGGAGGCAAAGAAACACATTCCAAAGCCTATTTAAACACCCAAATAGGAATTTAACTCAGATTAGGATACTTGAAGGCCAAGTAAGGCATCTCAAAGCCTATATAAACACCCTAGGGGGCAACTTATTCGGGGAGTTCGACAGAAACCCTCTGTCGAGGGGAGTCCAAAGCCATCATTTAGAGGCGTCTTGCTAGGCCAGAGAAGGAAGATTTGTGGGGATTCACTCGGGGATAGCCAGTTGATCCATCTCAAGAAGCCAGAGTTATACTCAAGACGGAGGATCTCTCCTTCAATTCCTTCAGGGAGTTTTAGGGATTTCTTATGTTTTGTTTTATCTTTTCTCTTGAGATGTTTTCCTTTATTGTTATGAACTAAACCCTTTGGATACCCGAAGGGGATGAAACCTATGATGAATCTTGTTATTGTCTTCTGAATTATATGATAAATACTTAGTTTGTTCTTAATTATGTAAGCTTAATCCAAATTCAATGTGCTTAGGTGGAGGAGGAATAGACCCTGCCTAAGAGTAGATCCAACATAATTAAGCGGAGTTGATCGCACGCCTAGAGATAGGGTGACGAGATTTTGCCGGATTAGGGTGAAACCTAATATGGGAGTCCACAGATCGATTTACTGCTATTCTAGGGGGTTACTATAAGAGAAAGAGATTTCCACTAGTTAACCTAGGGTTAGACGTTAATCGCCTCGAGAGAGGGTTTAATATACGTTAGGGAGTCTTACGGATCAAACTAAGTGAATAAATCGTATGGTTCAGTGTTAGATAACAAGTGAAGTCTAGGTGGATTCTTCCTAGGGTATCTTCTAAATCAACTGAGTTTTTCCCAAGTTATTTTCCAAATTCATTCTTCTTTGTCTTAGAGTCTTTAGTTTAATAGTTAATTAATTTAGATTAGATAAACAACTTCACTTATTCTTAGGCTAAATAATAAAAAGAAGGTTAGTATTAGTACTTTTAGTTCCTTTGGGTTCGACATCCCGGTCTTGCCTAAACTATACTACTGTTCGATATGTGCACTTGCCTTTAATCGTTGTCAGGGTTAGTTTCCAGGTTTGATCATTCTCTTTATAAATATTAAAACTCGACAAAACAACGATCAGTGACCGAAGCTGATCGACACACCCCCTTGGAGGTCAAGGGTGCGGTAATTGTGGGCTTCTACGCAGAATAGTGTTTGGAGCGCGGATCAGCTTCAGATTCCTATCAGGTGTGTATTTCACCCTACTCTAGCTGTAGAGCGGCAAATGCCGAAATACCAGTCGCACGGCAATGGTAGCCACACGAGTGTTCGAGCGTACGTGTGGGTGCTTCGACGTGATAGTTGAGGCCATCTTGAGTATTCTTATGGGTTGAGGCTGCTTGGGCCACGATGGGCCCAAGTGGGCCTAATGGGCCCGTGGGCCCATATGAATAAATTGTATGATTGTGTAGTAGATATTGAATTAGTCTAGGTGAATCATATGTCTGTGGTTATATTTAGGGCTAAATGGGCCACACGAGCGTGTGGGCCCACTTGGGCCGAGAATGGGCCTTAGGCCCATTCACATCGTTATCTTTGTGTAGAATCATTGAGTCGCTCAAGGCGACTGTAACCCTTCTGATGGGTTGACAAAATTACTGAAATACCCTTGGTGGGTAAATTACTGAGATACCCCTAGTGGGTGAGTTGGAGATAACCCAAGTAAGTAGAATTACTGTTATACCCTTATGGGTTGATTAGCATGATTGTGTATATTCTATTTATCTGGTTATGATGGTAATTCATTTCATACATCATTTTTGATATATGCTTTGCAAACATGACATTCTGCATGGGATTGGGATATTGATGATCGGGGAAGTGTATTCGGTGGCTCTACCACATATTTCGATGACTCTATCACATTATTTCAGTGGCTCTGCCACATATTTCGGTGACTCTGTCACATTATTTCGATGGCACTGCCACATATTTCGGTGACTCTGTCACATTATTTTGGTGGCATTGCCACAATTTTGGCGATGAGCAGCGTGACTGCCATCGATGGTGTGTAGCGGATGAGGGTTGATTGTAGAAATCCCCACCGGTGTGTTTTGGTTGGTCGGGTGGTGTGTAGCGGATGGATAATTAGGTTGGGCTGGGTTGCATTGCATTCACTATCTGCTATACCATGTTAATAGGGCTAAGGCCCAGTTTGATTTCGTAAGGGCTAAGGCCCAGTATGTATCTGGATGGGCTCAGGCCCAATTGATGTTTGTTAGGGGATTACACACTGAGTTCTTGTAACTCACCCCTCTGCTTAATTTTGCAGGTAATCCCTAGCTTTGAGGATTTGGAGCCGAGGTAGACTCTGGGGTGGCCATGCACTGTTTCTTTAATGAACTCGGTTTCATTTTAAATTAATTTTAATTTGGGATTATGTTCTGTAATAAGGCCGCTATGATTTTAATTTGTTTTTTTTTATCGCATTTTTGATTTATTTTGAACTGATCAAACGGGGTTTTCCTAAAAACGTAAATGACCATTTTCCAAAATATTAAAGAACGATTTACAAACTATTAATAATTAAAAACGGGATTTTCTTAAAGTCACAATCATTGTTTACAAAACGACATATTTTCGAAACTCATTGAATCTGATTTTTGTTATAAAATAAGTTTCCGGTGGTAGTAACTTTAATAACGTTTTGCAAGTAAACCTTAAATACGAATCTTTTTTTTAAAATGAAAATAATACTCGAAATTTTCAACAATCGCATAGTTTCCTTAAACGACCTTTTCATGTGGCATGCCAGATCCGGTCGTAACGTCTAGGCCGGGTTTGGGTATTACATTTTATGGTATCAAAGCCTAGGTTGCAAAACTCGACTGTGGAATGGGTTCGAAAATGTTTTCCCAAAATTTGTTTGAAACATGGTTTAAAAATACATGTCTTTCTGGGAAGTATGGCACCACGAGTCTCCGACACCAAATCCGTAAGTTTCATGACCTTATACTTTATTATGTGATGTGATTACTGTATTTTTGGTATTTATTTTGTATGTGTTTTGTTTAGATGTGATGTGATGTTTGAATATAGAAATTGTATGCATGTGTGATAAATATATGTTTGTTTCTGTGGTTAGATGGTTGATTGTGTGTAAGAGATTTCGAGATTAAGTTAGAAGTGTATTAGTGTTATTAAGATCAGAGTGCGCAGCGTGAGCGTAGTGTGGTAGGTTGGGAGGTGCGACTGTTCCTATAGTTGGAAATTTCGAGGACGAAATTTCTTTAAGGGGGGGTAGATTTATAACGACCCAAATTTGGGCCTAGTAGAATTGGGCCCATTGGGCCTCGGGCGAGGCAACGTTTAAAATTTTTGGGAATATGAGAATGGCATAATTGCAAGTTGGACTTATTAGGTAAGTGAATTTGGAATGTTTGGGGGCTTCTATGAAGTCCCAGGATCAAACTTGGGCTTAGGAAAAATTTTGGTTTTAGGCGAATAAAACCCTGGGAGCTAGTGGGTAGGCTTTAAGAATAAAATTTGGAGGGAAAGGACACAAAAAGGAATGTGGTATGGTGGCAAAGTGATGCCACTTAAAGAGCAAGGGAGTGACGCCACAGGGAAGTAAGGAGAGCCAAGGTTCTAGTCCTGGTACTTGCAATTATTTTAGATTATTTTCTTTTAAAGAGAACTAGACTTTAGTTGTAGGCTTATATTTAGTTGCGCATGATTATAGACACAAGAGGAGCTTGTGGCCTAGTGGCAAGGTGGCGTTACAACTGGCAAGAGGTCTGAGGTTCAAGTCTTGGGATCAGCAAGGGAGTATTTATTTTGCGGATTGGACGGTCAGAGTTTGTGTTGGATTTTAACTCTGCTGAAGGAGGGATCCCACATCGGAAAGCTAGCAAGAGGGAAGATGATAAGCTAGCTATAAGTAGAGCAAACTATGAGGAGAGGAGGCACATCGTCCTTGGCTTAACCCTTCTGCTTGGTGGCGTGCTCACTTGGGTTAGCCGTTGGGTCACGGTGGTGGTGACCGAAGCTGATCGACACACCCCCTTGGAGGTCAAGGGTGCGGTCATTGTGGGCTTCTGCGCAGAACAATGTTCGGAGCGCGAATCAGCTTCAGATTCCTATCTGGTGTGTATTTCGCCTACTCTAGCTGTAGAGCGGCAAATGCCGAAATGCCGGTCGCACGGCGATGGTAGCCACACGAGCGTTCGAGCGCTCGTGTGGGTGCTTCGACGCGATAGTTGAGGCCATCTTGAGTATTCTTGTGGGTTGAGGCTGCTTGGGCCACGATGGGCCCAAGTGGGCCTAATGGGCTCGTGGGCCCATATGAATAAATTGTATGATTGTGTAGTAGATATTGAATTAGTCTAGGTGAATCATATATTTGTGGCTAGATTTGGGGCTAAATGGGCCACACGAGCGTGTGGGCCCACTTGGGCCGAGAATGGGCCTTAGGCCCATTCACATCGTTATCTTTATGTAGAATCATTGAGTCGCTCGACGCGATTGTAACCCTTCTGATGGGTTGACAAAATTACTGAAATACCCTTGGTGGGTAAATTACTGAGATACCCCCTAGTGGGTGAGTTGGAGATAACCCAGGTAAGTAGAATTACTGTTATACCCTTATGGGTTGATTAGCATGATTGTGTATATTCTGTTTATCTGGTTATGATGGTAATTCATTTCATACATCATTTTTGATATATGCTTTGCATACATGACATTCTGCATGGGATTGGGATATTGATGATCGGGGAAGTGTATTTTGGTGGCTCTGCCACATATTTCGGTGACTCTGTCACATTATTTCGGTGGCTCTGCCACATATTTCGGTGACTCTGTCACATTATTTGATGGCACCGCCACATTAATTTTGATGATGAGCGGTGTGATGGCCATCGATGGTATGTAGCGGATGAGGTTGATTGTAGAAATCCCCACCGGTGTGTTTTGGTTGGTCGGGTGGTGTGTAGCGGATGGATAATTAGGTTGGGCTGGGTTGCATTGCATTCACTATCTGCTATACCATGTTAATAGGGCTAAGGCCCAGTTTGATTTCGTAAGGGCTAAGGCCCAGTATGTATCTGGATGGGCTTAGGCCCAATTGATGTTCGTTAGGGGATTACACACTGAGTTCTCGTAACTCACCCCTCTCTTTTAATTTTGCAGGTAATCCCTAGCTTTGAGGATTTGGAGCCGAGGTGGACTCTGGGGTGGCCATGCAATGTTTCTTTAATGAACTCGGTTTCACTTTAAATTAATTTTAATTTGGGATTATGTTCTGCAATAAGGCCGCTATGATTTTAATTTGTTTTTTTGTTTTTATCGCATTTATGATTTATTTTGAACTGATCAAACGGGGTTTTCCTAAAAACGTAAATGACCGTTTTCCAAAATATTAAAGAACGGTTTACAAACTATTAATAATTAAAAACGGGATTTTCTTAAAGCCACAATCACTGTTTACAAAACGACATATTTCTGAAACTCATTGAATCTGATTTTTGTTATAAAACAAGTTTTCGGTGGTAGTAATTTTAATAACGTTTTGCAAGTAAACCTTAAATACGAATCTATTTTTTTTAAAATGAAAACAATACTCGAAATTTTCAACAATCACATAGTTTCCTTAAACGACCTTTTCATGTGGCATGCCAAATCCGGTCGTAACGTCTAGGCCGGGTTTGGGGTGTTACAGCTGGCATTTCCTCCAATGAAGACTTAGACCAGTTTTCCTAATCTTCTAACTACCTCTTTGTTGACTTACAAATTAAGATTGTATCCCATTATAGCCTATTATGTATTTGTTTAACAGTGTGGGATCCATGTCATCCCTGGCAGACTCTCATTGATGTACATTACATTTACCTCATTTTCTAAAGAGTCTTTCCCTCCTTTCACCCTAACTGGATTGGGAAGTTTCTTTGGCTCCACTCATGCATGCCTATGGCAAATTCTCTAATTATCCTGCTAGTATGTATTCCCCAGATGTACCAAGTTCATTTGGTCTGGTGACTTATTACACCAGTCACACCGCAACTCTACTTTATACCTTGGTGGGTCTCTTGGTATACTGATCTGTGGACTTCACACATATAACCCTATGTTTATTGTCCTGGTAGACTTCCTCATATTTAGTGTCCTGACAGACCCTCTATGTTGCCATGGCCAAGCCATGGTCTTACACATTATTCCCCATGTTTAATTTCCTAGCAGACTTTGTTGGTTGCCATAGTTGAGCTATGGTTTTACAACTTAAACCTTTTTTGGGTGTTGCCCCAAAGGACCTTACCGTTGTCACGATGTCGCCCCATAGAGCCTGTTGACCACCATCACGGTGTTCCTCTATGGAACCTAATAGCCGTCGTCACAGTGTCGCTTTGGCGAGCTAGTCAATATCATTCCATTTCATATTTAACCTTGATGCTCGAAAACCGCAGTGTCCCCTCCACATGGCCCGGAGCTTCTCACATCACAATTTGCACTCAACAACACTGGATTGCAGAATCTAATGGAAATTCCATTTCTCTATCTATCCGCCCATTCCTCCATTTCGCCACTTTCAACCTTAATGCTCGAACACCATAGTGTCCCCTCCACAAGGCTCGGAGCTTCACACTTCACAATTCGCACCCAGCAACACTGAATTGCGGTATACAGAAATACCATTCCCCAAATCCTAACTTCGTCTAACCGATCAAAATTTTCCCCTTCGCACTTTGTGTAACATCCTAGGAAGGGCCTATGCATTTTTCAGATCAATTGTATGAAATGACAAGTCTTAAGTATTATGAATAAATTTTTGATACTTTTGGAAACCTAGAAATGAATGAAAATGGAAATGAAAATGAAAGTGGAAATGAAAATGGAGATGGAAATGAAAATGGAAATGGAAATGGACATTTTTGGAAACTTAGACATTTTTGGAAACCTAAACATTTTTGGAAATGATCCAAAAATGGAAACTTGAACATTTCGGGAAACTTGGATATATGAGAGAAATAAAGGAGTTTTATTCACATAAATATGTGAATAATAAGAGATAAATAAAGGAGTTTTATTCACATAAATATGTGAATAATAAGAGATAAATAAAGGAGTTTTATTCACATAAATATGTGAATAATAAGAGAGAAATAAAGGAGTTTTATTCACATAAATATGTGAATAATAAGAGATAAATAAAGGAGTTTTATTCACATAAATATGTGAATAATAAGAGATAAATAAAGGATTATTTTCTAATGAGATAATTGAGGAGATAATTGATGGATTAAAGGCTTTTATCTTTTAAATAAAAGAGATAATATTATCAAAAGAGGAGTGGTGGCCAAGTAAAGGACTCCTAGGGTGATAACTTTGGCTATAAAAGGAGGACAGGAGGGCTACTCATCAACATTTGCTCCCTCTTCCTCTCTCTCAGAAATTCTCCCTAGGCAAAACCCCTCTCTGCGAATTTTCATCAAGCAAAAATCCCTCTCTTTTTCTTCTATTTTCTTCTCCGTTCTCATTGTTAAGTTGAATCTTTGTGGATTCTAAGAAAGAGGGCAATCATCCACAACATCAAAGGGGATCTTTCGGGAAATCTAAGGATCTAAGGTAAGGATTATAAATATAAATATGTGGTTAAAGATTATGATTCACGTTTTCAAAGTTAGATCTAATCTAACACGAAGTTATAGGATTTCAACAGGCTTATAAATGAATCCTCTTGATTTGGAATCCCATCATAAGGTAAGGGATATTCGGCCAAGGCATAATTTGTTTAAGTGTTTTCCATTATTTCAAAACCGAAAATCGACATGGTTACATACCTAGTATTAGCCGATTTCAAGGAAGAGGAATTCTAGCAACTGTTGGGACTTGATTAAATCAATTCGGCAACTAGGTAAGTAATTCTACTTCTAGTAGGATTTGGTTCTAAGACCAAATAGGTTTATTTATATGTTTTAATTAAATGGCCGAATATAGGAGTGAAAGATCTAGATCGGTAGATCGCTTCTACGGAATTCACGGAAACTATTAAGCGAAAAAGGTGTGTACTCTTACTAACTTTCAATAAATTGCATGGCAATCATTAGATATGTAAATATGTAACAAAGTATGTGAATGTGGCTAAGCACCACAAATGTGGTAAGGAGTACCAGTGCACGTTTCCTACTTTTGATAGGATTGTGAATGTGATATATTTTGAACATGTGATTAGTAACATGAATGAAAATTAAGTATGTGAAATATGTTATGAAATAATTGGGGCATTCGAGATATTTGTGGAGGAAGAAAGTGAAGGTGATGACTACGGTCTCACCAACGTAAAGTGGTGACTACGGTCACATAAAGTGAAAAGTGGTAACCGGTTACATCCAGTGAATACAAAGTGTCTAATGACACAACATAAGTGGGCGATGAGCACGTCGATCGCAATGATCGCCTTCGATGGTGTGTAGCGGATGGAGGGTCGACTTAGTAGTCCCCGCGTGTGTACTGAGTTGGTACGGGTGGTGTGTAGCGGATGGACAAATAGGTTTGGATTTGGGTTGCATCATCCTTTATTTTGTATGAACATGATATTGATATGACTTGTATGCTCGATTTGTTGGAAATTAGTACTATGTACACATTGAGTCTATTGACTCACCCTGTTGGGGAATTATTTTTCGTGTGATGAGCAAGTAATGGACCGGGTGGCAGGAGCTAAAGGTGGCCATGCATCGCTTGAAGAAATTATTTGGAATTTGGACTTTATGAAATTTTAGTACATTAAACTTTATTTTGGGTTTGAATGATGTAATAAGGCCATAAGGCCCAATTGGATTTTCTTTATTTCTGTTTATTTTTATTTGAATATGATACAATTTATGTATAAGTAAATTTATTTCTTTTAAAATAATAAACCCAAAAATTATTTTGTCACCTTTTTTAAGTTGGATTTCCAGAATTTATTAAATAGGTTTCAAATTAAGCCCAACCCAAAACAATTTTTTTTAAATTACACAAATTTTCTCTAAGTCATTTAGAACATTGAAAACCGATTTATTTAAGGAACATACCAGATCCGGTTCAGGCTCGTGGGCCGGGTGTGGGGTGTTTCACTTTGCCATTATAAACATGCGATTCATGCATTTCAAATTTTTAACAAAATATATTTAATGGTGTTTTGCAAATTATATTTCATAATAAATCCTTTCAATTGTCTTATATTCTCTAACTTTTTACTATTTTTTTATTTTTTTATAATAAATCGTCCAACATTTTTTTTTAAATTTATTTATTTTCTTTAAGCTATGCCACTTCTTTATGTAACAATTTTTTTAAAAAATAAAAAAATATTTCTTAAATTTATTTAACAAATATATTTTAAAAAATTTTATTTAAAATAATTTTTTTTCGAGGTTTACTACTTTTTTGATTCACTTACCTCTATTATGCCAATATTAATCATTACTGTTGGAATTTTTGTTCTTATTTTTAGTAACAATTATATGTCTCATGATTTGGGATATTTGAGATTTTTTTGCTTCTATTAGTTTGTTCAATACTTCAATGTTGAGATTAGTTACTAGTTCGAATTTGATTCAAATTTATATTTTTGAAAATTAGTTGAAATGTGTTCTTATCTATTTATAGGTTTTTGTTTCACATGCCCCATTACAGCAAACACTTGTAAAAAAGCATTAGTAATTAATCTGATAGGCGATTTTAGTTTATTATTAGGAATATTAGGTTTTTATTGGATAACGGGAAGTTTCAAATTTAGAAATTTATTCAAAATATTTAATAATTTGATTTATAATAATGAGGTTCATTTTTTATTTGTTACTTTATGTGCCTCTTTATTATTTGTCGGTGCAGTTGTTAAATCTGTGCAATTTCCTCTTCATATATTGTTACCTGATGCCATGGAGCGGCCTACTCCTATTTCGACTCTTATACATGTTTCCACTATGGTAGCTGTGGGAATTTTTCTTGTAGCTTGCCTTCTTCCTCTTTTTATAGTTATACCTTATATAATGAATTTAATATTTTTTATAGATATAATAACAGTATTATTAGGGGCTACTTTAGCCCTTGCTCAAAAAATAATAAGTGGGATTTAACCTATTCACTTATTTTACAAAAGTTTACATAAAATTTTAAATTATATTAAAAACATTTTACAATATTTTTAAATGTATATAAATTAAATATATTTTATTGTACTTTATTTAAATAAAAATTTTATTTAAAACTTTATTTAAGTAAAATTAAAATAAAAAATTGGAATTTTTATTTTTTTAAATTTCATTTAAAAATTTAAAAAATATTAAATATATTTTAATTTATACATACAATCCACCCGTATATGAATAAAAAACTAATATTTATATATACAAAAAAACACTATATATTAGTTTGAAACAATTAGATATTTAAAGTTGAAAAAAGAAACAAATGAATGGAAAACATAAAAAAAAAAAAAAACACCTTTAGTTTGAGAAACGTTTATTTAATAATCAGAAGTTGAAAGATAAGTCCTTGCTAAATCTATAAACAAAACAAAAATTCATATTCAAAAGTGGAAAGGTAAGTCCTTCTAAAATATTTAATATAATATTTTGTTTTAACTTTAAAAAAAAGAGTCAAACAAAACATTATATTAATTTTAATTAAAAAATCAATTTAAAAATTATTTATTTAATATTTAATAGTTGAAAATTGGAAAAACATTGTGAAATCACCTTTTAAATAGTCAATTTTAAAATTTATCCAGTGTGAATATATCTTTATTATTTTCAATTTTAGTGTTGGTAAGTAGATAAATATCATTCAGTTAACGTAGTAACTTATTTCTATGCTCTATATAAACCCTGAAAATCGCAGAAATAGAGAAACCAGAGAATCATTCCAAGGTTTAAAGCAAGCGAAGAAGCAAAAAGCAAATGTTGAAGCAATTCTCATTGGTTTTCTTTGTTCTGATAGCTTGCTACGTCGGGGTTAATTTTCGGGAATCGAAGCATATTACGAAGGAGTTTGAAGTGAATGCGCCTGCAAGTGAAGTTTGGGAACTTTATAGGAACCTTGGCCTCAAAAATCTTGTTGCTCGTAAGCTTAAAAATGTTGCCCAAAGCGTTCAGGTTTTGAAGGGTGATGGTGGAGTAGGAACTGTGGTGAAAATAACGTTGGTTCCAGGTATTCTTGTTTTTCTTATGGTTTGAGCTATCACTGCTGCAGCTCCAAACAAGTCTTGACGATGATGGATACCCTTTGAAACCTAGCTTTTCTTGATCAAATTTTCTGATGATTTCGTGAGCAATATTCTTGGTTCTTTTTAATGGTTTGAGTAGACCATACTTGCCTTTTAAAACCTAAGTTTTCCTTTGATCAATATTCTTGTTTATTCTTATGCTTGAGCTGATTATAAATACTCTAAAATCAAGGTTTTCTTTTATCAACACTTGTTTTAATTTGTTTGTATTAGATTAGTGATGAAGGATGAGCATTATCTAATACTTTGAGATAAGAAATACCCTTTAAAAAACAAATTTTGCCTTTGATCAATAGTCTTGGTTTTCTAATGGGTTGAGCTAATGTTCAAAATGAAGCAGGGATTTCAAGTTATACAGAGAAATTCACCGTGATTGATGACCAAAAGAGGGTGAAAGTGTCACAAGGCTTGGAAGGTAATTGTCTAGCATATGGTTGCTCACTTCTAATCCTTCGATTGGAAATTATAGAGAAATCCCAGAACTCAAGCATCATAAAATATACTGTTTCATATACTGTCAAGAAAGAATTTCAAGCCAAGGATCCAAAGCCTACCATCCAACAATTAGAAGCTATGATACAACTATCCAAGGAATATCTTGAGACAAACAATTAATGATGGTTAAATAAAGAGTATCGAAGTAGCTAAAAGCTATGTACTTGATCATAGTTCTTTATCCTTTTAAATAAATTGCCTCTTTTTTTTTTTTTTTGTAAAAACATTGTCAATAAATGTAAACAACATGCATTTTGATGGGGAGAGAATTTAGATTCCACCTTTAGAAATAATATTATGAGAAAAGTAACCATAAATACTAAATAAATTACTTTTTATTGATTTAAAAAAGAAACGTTAAATGTGACTATGCATGAGATACTCAATTCATTTTTTTTATTTTTTTTTTGCAAAATTGTTTTTAGATATAAAACATTGAAATGGAGTTCTATCAATCATATATAATTTAAAATATTTAACTTTAAAAAAAACAGACTGAAATGCGTTTTATTTTTTTTAAAAAAAAACTTCAAATAAAATACAAAAAGGTGACAAAAATATATTAATTTATGCAAATATGTGAGAAAATTAAAACACAACAAAAATTAAACAAATAACAACAATTAGAATAGAGATGAATAACAAAATAAAAGGAAAACTGAATTATTCTAATCGAGGTAAATATCATAAATATATCTTATTAAATTGGAAAAAGGTTTCTAACCATCCGTGGAATTCAAAGAGTAATAACATGCAAATTTCACCTTTCTTTAATTTTTTTTAAAAAAAATATAATTTTGTCAATTGAGTTTTAGTTTAGTTGGCATCGGCATTATTGTCGGTGCAAGAAGAGATGGGTTCGAGTTTACTGAAACACATTATCCTCATATTTAAGAGTTGGGAAAGGGTTATGAATAATTCTAGATATGGTATCAAAAATAACAAATATGATAAGAATTTATAATGGTATTAATGTTAAAATATATATAATTTTATAAAAACCTATTAAATTAATTTTTAGAATTATATTGGTGATATAAGTCTAATATTAAATCTAAAAGAATAACTCTTTAAATTTGAGGATATATAGTTTTAGCGTTTAGGATTTAATATTTTAAAATGAATGGTAGTAATTCACCTTAAGTTTAGACTCATGCGAACCGTGAGGGTAGTGCAACTCTATCAAATTAAATAAATAACTTATAAAACCTCCAAAGCTAGTACTCAGGCATGAAAGTAAAAAATTGTATAGGGTTGAAGTTGAAACTTTAAAATTAGGAATTAAATTAAGGGTAAAATATATTAACAGTCACTCAACTCTGATATCAATAATAAAATAGTTACTCAATTTTTAATTCAGTCACTCAACTTTTAAAAAATAACAAATCAGTCCTACTAACTATTTTTCATGACAGACGTAAAGGAAAAGTGACATGTCATATAATCGGCCACATTGGAATCCTTGTTGTCATTTAACCGGCGACGTTGGAGGGTTTACTGTAATTTAAATAACCCCATTTAAGAACCCTAGCTGGGCAAAAGAAGAAGAAGAAGAGAAACCAATTTTCTGATATGATAGGTCGTTTGGTTATACCAAAAATATGCAAAAAAAAATTAGTACTAACTACTAACCATTAGAGATTGAAGAACAAAGAGGAATAGTTACATCCATTTCACCAGCAAGGCTGTCATTTTGTACACCAAAAGAATATGCTAAAAAAACATGTAAGAGAAGTCAAGATGTATAAACAGAGAGCAAAAAAAGAAAATAGAGGCAACTAATTGAAACCCAAGAAAGGAAAAAGAAGAGCTTACAAAGATTAGATAAAGCAAAAGAAAGCTAAAGAAGAGAGGAGCCAATATGAAGGCATAAGAAAGAAGTGAAAATAAAAGGAAAGAGAGAAGTTTAGGCCTTCTTCTCCTGTAATAACCAGGGTCCCTACCTCTTCATCTCCATCCTTTTTCAACTGATTGTAATGGCTCAAGCCAAAAACAGAAAGAGGAAATCTATAAAAGCCCCAATTTCCAATTCCCAATTCCCAATAGAACCTAACCTTAGATCTAGAAATTATTAAGAAAATCTATAAAATGTAACATATACCAAACTATCCTAAAAAAAATATTTACAAAAATAACCCAACTTCAAAAACAATTACGAGAATGACCTGAAATGAATAGTGCAGGGCGGTGTTGACACCCTCATGGCCAGCACCCAAGTCAATCACATGAAAATCATTGCATGATGATTGTTGGGTGGTTTAAAAAAATATTTTTTTTGGTGTCGGCACTGCAATGGTTAGCACTCGTATGTATTTTTTCAACTGTATTTTTGTAAAATACATGTATTATTCGAGTAAAAAATATTTTTTTTATTAGGTGTCGACAGTAGGTGGCCCGCACCGCAAAAAAAGCACTTCAAATTTTGTTCAGAAATTTTTTGTGTCAACAATGTGGTGGCCGGCACCCGTGTTAGTTAAAAAAATTGTATTTTTTTGGTGTCGGCACTATGGTGGTCGATACCCATGTCAGTAAAAAAAAGAATTTTTTTTGTGTCGTGTTTCTAGTTGTCGGCACCCCAATTATTTTTTGAAAACAAAATTTGGTGCCGGCCTTTTATTTGCCGTCACCCTTGTTCCAAAAAAAATGATTTTTTTGGGGTGCTGGCTATCTTGTTGCCGACACCCAAACAGGCTATATATTGAATTTTTTTGTATTTTTTTTAGTTTTATTTTTCTTTTAATAGTTGGAAAAAAAAGCCATATCTGTGTTTTGTTAAGGAGGAAACAAATTTTGTTGAAGATGAATAACGAAGTGTTCGTTCATTCCGATGGAGAAATGGTAAATACAACTGAAGAAGGTTGTGTATTTCAAAGTATCCAAAAAATAGAAATGAGATTCAATAAGCTTGTAATGTTGGAGAGTAGCAATTACCAAGAGTATTTGGCTAAGGGAAGATGATGGGAGCGATCCTTTTGGGAGCAAGGTTGATGGGAAGAATTCGGGGGGAAGACTAAGGGATGGGGATCAGAGATGTTCACAGCTTTGAGGGTTTCAATAGGTGAACTCTATTCTAGGGTTTAATTTGGAAGGGAAATCAAAAGGGAATGAGTGAGTGAATGAGGAGTATTGGGGAGGACCTAAAGGGAGACAATGGATGCAAGAGGTGGAGGATAAGACAATAGAAGAACTGGATGGAAAGAAGAGGCCAAGGTTTTCATCGAAGGTTCGGATGAGGCTAGAAAGTCAGATCTAATGGATTGTAGAGAGGTTCAGGGATAAATTAGCCAACAGAGAAGATCAATAGTAGCCACAAGGCCAGCTGACCGGATGCAATGAAAATATTTAGTTGGGATGTCTAGGGATTAGGGAGTCCTCAGGCTTGTAAAAGGCTTCAGCATGTGCTGAAAGTTAATCATCCCCAAGTGGTCTTCTTAATGGAGACTAAACTGAATTGTAGGAGGATAGAATATATGCAACGTAAGTGTCATTTTCATAATGAAATCGATGTACCGGTTGAAGGTACAAGGGGTGGGCTAAGTATAGGGTGGAAGAAAGGAATCAATGTGTCTTTGAGGAGTTTTTCAATAAACCATATTGATGTGGAAGTGGAGGAGGAGGAGGGTGCAAATGAGAAGTTGAGGTTTATGGGTTTTTATTGTTCTCTTGATGGTCGCATGAAGGATGAAACTTGGAACCTTTTGAAGGCTTTAGGACGAGATCAGAGCTTTCCATTATTGGCTGGGGGACTTTAACGAGATTCTTTATTCTTTTGAGAAGAAAAGGAGGCAGTAAGGGAGAGAAGGAGAATGGAGACATTTAGAGAAACTTTGAAACATTGTCAATTGAAGAATTTGGGGTTTATAGGTCAATGATTCACTAGTAATGAGGGAATTTAGTAGAGAATAATATCAAGGAGTATCTAGATCAATATGTTACAAATATGGATCAGTGGACTCTCTTCTCGAATTATAGAGTAAAACATTTGGGACATTCTTTTTCAGATCATTGCTCAATGTTATTAGAGCTAGATCACATTGAAGTGTGGCCAAAAGCTCAAAGGTTTAGGTTCAAACAATAGTGGTTGTTGGCGGAATCATGTAAGGACAAAATTTTGCACTTGTGGGAAAATAGAGGTGGGGATGTGCCTAATCGACTTGTGTCTTTGGGGAAGGGTCTCCAAAGTTGGGCTAATTGATTGAAAGGAAAAGGGTGGGAAGGAGAAGGGGGTTGGAAAGGAGTGTGGCTGAACTGAATGATTAGGATCGCACGTGTCAGGCCCTAGCTTTTATTTATTAAATTGTAAAAGTTTGTATCATAAGGTAATTAGTAGTCAAGTGGTTAAGGGTGTTAATTAAATCCTAGAGGTCCCATGTTCGAATCTCCTTACACTCCATTTTATTTATTTTTCTCATACTAGCCACAATTTTTTACCATTCTAAAAGGTCAATGCTCCCTCTTTCCATCCAAGTCTTTCCATAAAGGGAGAGATTCTCCTTCCTTTTGTTTAAGTTAAACTTTCTTTCCAAAGCCCCCTTTTTGCTCACGATCCACTTTTCACTCCCTTTGTCCCCAAACTTACCTAAAGTAAGCCTTTGACTACTCATGGCTGGCTCTAGTACTCCCATAACCCTATTTTTCATTTTGATACTCCCATTTTTTCCTCTCCTCCCCTCTTTTTCCGTTCACCACCTTTCCTACACCAACTTTTAGCTTTTTCTTCCTTTTTCAACACTTTTGAAGCTAATTCTCTTCTAATCTCTTCATCTCCTCCACTCTACATGATTACTGCAACACCTCCTTATCTCTACCGTCGCCATCGCTGCACCACCATTGTGTCACTGACACTCCACCGTCGTTGGCCACCACCATTTTTTCTCATTTTTCTTCTTTTCTTCTCTTCTTTTTGAAAATATCTACATAAACTCTTGAATCTAATTTTTAAAATATTAAAGATCATTTTTTTCGAATTATTTCTCAAAACACTTTTATTTTGTGTTTATAGAGCCTAATCCCTCTCTTTGATCAGCTTTTTGGGATTTATTATCGAACCTCCTCCTCTGTTATTTCTGTAAGTAGGAAAGGTTTTTGCTTACGCAATGTTCTCATAATATTATTTCTAGATTAGAATATTACTAATCACTCCTTTTCGTGCCTTATTAAAGAGTTAATCAAAAATCCTAAAATCACCACCCATTTGTGACAGTGTGCGATTTGATCACACTTTTGTGTAAGTATTGCCAAATCACCACTATTTTATTATTAAGGGTCGTTATTTATTCATTAAATCGATACGGATACGTACATGTGATCAAACATAGTGACTCAAGAGACTGGATTCATCTCTTTCGAAGTGGAATCGGGATCTATTCCATCAGATCTAAGGTGTGGGGACTTAATTGATAATAATCGATATTAATGATTAAATAATAATAATGAATATATTTTTAAGTGTAATATTTATGGATATTTGATTCTTCAAATATGTGTATTTACGAATACAAGTGTATTCATAGAGATCGATAAATAAAAAAACTAATAAACGAGGATAACAAGTAAGTAAATCCCAAAACTTTGAGATATGTGATGTGATTGGTTTATTGGATGATTCTATGACATATGTTAACATGTGATTTCCATTACTCATGTGATGTGATTTATGGCTCATAAAAATATGATATTTTGATTTATATGAAAATAATATATGTTACTAAATTTGATCTGTGGATTTGCATGTTGAGCATTCTCTACAATGATATTCTGATTTGCATGGTAAAGTATGCCATTGTGAAATATGTGTAAAAATATGATATCTGATTCGCATGTTAAGCATGTCATATTCTGATATTTTGATTCGAATGTAAAGCATGCTATTGAAAAATCTATTTTGTTGTCATAACACATTAATGGAGTGGGAAAAATGTACGGAGGAAGTATCTGGTAGTAAATCTGCAAATTTCTAATGGCATGTCCATATTATTCTGTATTTGGCAGTAAAACTGAAAATATCTAGTGGTTCGACCACACTATTCTATTTCTGGCAGCACGACTACATTATCTGATGGCTAGTCCACATTATTGGTGTGATATTAGATGGATGAGTTCTGGGAAACTCTTAATGGTGTAGTGGAGTTGGGTAGGATCTATTTTCTAAAATCTATACTGTTTTATGAAAAGTGTAGAATTGACATCGTCATCATGCATTCTGCATTATCTGATTCTGTGATTGAATAATTTATATGCTATGATATGTTTAAATTAATGTTGATTTAAGTTTCTTCTATGAGTATTATTATTGGAGACCCACACTGTGTTTTTTAAAGCTCACTCCCTTTTAAATTCTGATTTTTAGATAATCGAGGTTAGGATAGTGATAACCATATTTTACACATATTTTAACCCCATTCTTGGCTTAATTTTGGATGATTTTATATTGAATTTGATGAATTCGATGCTCCTAATCTCTTAATTTCATGTTTTATACTCAATAGAGCTTAGGAAGTCGAAAAGAACGAGAAACGGGCCAAAAAGGGACAAAATAGGCCTACAGCAGAAATCACACGGTCCGGACTATCGACCACGGGCAGATTACACGGCCGTGTGGCGAGCAGGATCGACCACAGCCAAAGAAGTCCACCACGGGCGTGTCACATGGGCGTGTCCCTACCGTCCCTAGGATTAATTCTATTCAGGAAAGGCTACTTGTGGGCCAAGAAAGGCATCTCGAAGCCTATATAAACACCCTAGGGGGCAACCTAAAATAGGACGTCGAGCAGAGGCCGAGTAGAAGGCAGAAAATTCTCCAAGACAGTCGTTGGAAACAGCTTAAGAGAAGGATCTCCATCAAGACTGAAGATCTCCCATCAAGTTTTTTAAAAGTTTTTGGGTTTTCCTATGTTTTGTTGTTTTCCCTATTCTAATATGTTTCCCCCTTTTAGTATAAACTAAATCCCTTAAATACCTAAGGGAATGACACCTAAGACATATCTTATTATTGTTTGATTTATAAGATAAATACTTGTTCTTATTCTTAATTGTGAGTTCTTATTATTGTTTTGATAATTCAGGTTATTGATTCAATTCGAATGTGCTTATTCAGTAGAGCAAAAGTCCCTGTTTAAGAGAATATCAACACAATTAAGCGGAGTTGATTGCAACCCTAGAAATAGGGCGATGAAAATCTGCCGGATTAGAGTCAAATCTAATAAGGGAATCCATAGATCGAGTTAATGCGATAATAGAAGTTTTAATTAGAAAGTGATTTCAATTAATAAACCTAGAGTCAGTTGTTTTTAGTCTTGAAAGAGATATTAACATAAATCAGGGATTTCTACGGATTAAGTCAAGTGAATAAATCATATGAATCAAAAGTAATAAGGGAAGTCTAGGTGGATTCTTCCTTAGGTATTGCCTATCTCATATAAATTGTCCAAAAGTATTTTCCCAGTTCACTCTCTGTCACATTCATAGTTATTTAGTTAGTTAAATTAGTTAGTTAATTTTAGATTAAAAATAAATCCTCTTAATTATTAGGCTGGATAATAAAAAGATAGTTAATACTAGTACTCTTGGCCCTTGAGGATACGATATTCCGGACTCACCATAACTAGACTACTGTTTGATAGGTGCGCTTGCCTTTGTCGAAATAATAGTTAGTTTCGAGCACATCAGATAGGCTCGGCTATGGAGATGCTCTCGATCATTTTTCAGTTAACTCTATTGTTTTAGTATTTGATATTTTGGGGTGTGTTTACTTACTATGGACTTTAATTTTGAGACTTTGGTTTGGTTTTTGGTTTTTGAGACTCGGATTTGATTTGAGAATTTTTTTGCATGATTTGGATTTTAAAAAATTGACGTTTAAATGGTTTGAGAAAAAAATAATTTACGATGGATTTTCATAATTATGACAAAAATTTAGCTCAATAAGGACGATTTTCAATACTCAATATTATGTTTTCAAAATTCGACACATCTATTTACGAGACTACATTTTTTTACGAGTTGTATGATTAATTTACGTTTTCAAAATAAATAATGAATTTTTTATTTAGAAATTTGTTCGCTGCAATGTCTTAGATAAATTACAACGTTTTCAATAAACAATCATAATACTTAAGTTTTACCAAAGATAATATATCAACTAAATTCGGTTTTACTTAAAATAATTAACAATGATTTTTCAAGGAAAATTTTTAGAGAAATCCTCTAAATGTTTTACTGCGCCATTTTCATAACCAATATGACCTTCAAGATTCAGCATAATGTCTAGGTCGGGTCTAGGAGGTTACAACAGGGATGAGGTAATCGAAAACCTGACTGGTTTGAAATTGGACCTTAACATGGAGATAGATAAAGAAGAGCTTTATTGGGAGCAAAGATTAATGGCTAATTGGATAAAGATGGGAGATCGCAATACGACTTTTTCCCACCAGTTTGTATCCCAAAGATATCAAATTAACCATATTAAGGAACTCAAAAGAGAGGATAATTCGGTTACTATAGATAAGGATGAGATTGTAGGGATCGTGAAGGATTACTTTTCAAAATTATTCAAATCAAGTAGGGGAGAGGAGTTGGAGAGTGGCTTGGAAGGAGAAAATAGATGTATTACGGTAGATATGAATCAAGGATTGAAAGAGGTCTAAAACTTGAGGAGATCCAAATAGCTTTGAAAGAGATGACTTCATTGAAAACTGCCGAGGAAGATGGTTTTTCAGTACTTTTCTTCCAAAATTTTTGGCACATTGGGGGTAAAAATGTGGGCAGCTCTATCTTAATGTTCTAAATGGAGGTAATTAATTGGAAACCATTAACTCTACTCTTATTGTTTTAATCCCAAAAAATTCTTGGCCAAATAGTTTGAAAGATTTTAGGTCTATTAGCCTCTATTCGGTTCTCTATAAGATTATATCAAAAACCATGGAAAATCACTTTTAGAGAGTACTTGAAAGTTGTATTAACAAAGCACAAAGTGCTTTAATTTCAGGAAGAATGATAACAAATAATGTGCTATTGGCCTATGAGATTTTTCATACTTTAAAGCAAAGGAGAATAGGTAAGAAAGGATCTTTTATGCTCAAATTAGATATGAATAAGGCTTATAATAGGGTTGAGTAGGGTTTCTTGTGTGAGATTCTACTAAAAATGAGTTTTGAGAGGGAGTGGGTGGATTTAGTTATGACATGTATTTGTTCAATGTCGTACTCATTATGCTTTAATGGAGAGATGGGAGAAAAATTCAAACCGACAAGGGGTCTTAGACAAGGAAATCAACTAAGTCCTTATCTATTTTTTATTTGTGGGAAGGGGCTGTAAACATCAATTATAATGGTAAAAGGGGAGGGGTGAATAAATAATGTCAAGGTTAATAGAAGGGGTCCTGAGATTACTCATCTACTCTTTGCAGATGACTTTATCTTATTTAGTGAAGCTACGAAAATGGGAGCAAATGAGACAAAAAGGATTTTGCAGAAGTATGAAGAATACTTAGGACAGAGTATTAATTTGGAGAAATTGACACTATTTTTTAGCTCAAATAGTTCTGTGCAAGTAAAAGATTCGGTAGCTCAATTATTAAGGTTGCGTTTTTTGATGAATTTGAAGAAGTACTTAGGGCTTTCAAATGTTATGGGGAGGCAGAAGCGATGGACCTTTTAGGGTTTGAAAGAGAGGATTGCAGAAAGAATAAACAATTGGTGTGTTAAAAACACTTTCCTAGGGAGGGAAGGAAGTTTTTATTAATAGTGTACTGCAATTGATTCCAACTTATGTTATGTCTTGTTTTTATTACTGAATTCTTTATGTCATGACATGGATTAGGCTATGAGTCGATTCTAGTGGAAGAAATAAAAAGGAAAGAAGGGGATTCATTGGTGCTATTGGAATAAACTGTGCGAACTAAAGGAGGATGGGGGAATGGAGTTTAGGAGTTTATCTAAGTTTAATTTGGTCTTTCTTGCAAAACAAAGCTGGCGTTTAATAAATTACCTAGATTCGTTATTAGCTAGAACTTTGAAATAGAAACATTTCCCGAATGTTGAGTTCATGAATTCAAAGTTAGGTAATTACCTTTCTTATACATGGAGAAATGTATGGGCGATGAAGAAATTGTTGAATGATGGAATGGCTTGGAGAATGAGTAGCGGTGATTGTATATCCATCTTGTAGGATGCTTGGATCCCTGGGTTTAAAGATCAGAAAATCCAAGAGTCAGTTAGAGATCACAATATAGTTAAGGTGATTGAATTGATTGAATCTAATCTTAGATAGTGGAAGGAAGACCTTTTTACCTCTTTGTTTACAAGGAAAAAGGCAGAAGCTATCTTGCAAATTCCTCTAGCGATACATCTGAGAAATGATCGTAGAGTATGGAGTGGGGAGCCAACGAGAGAGTATACGATGAGGAGCGGTTACAGAAGGCTATTGAAAGAGACATCTGGCCTAGATGTTGATACTATTGACATTACAAACAAAGCTGTCCTAAAAAGCCTATGGCAAACAAACTTGTCAACGAAAATCAAAATTACAAATTAGAGGGTTTACAATAATTATATTCTGACTTTTAGCAACTTGAAATTTAGACGGGTGTGCAACTCAGATGTGTGTAAAAGGTGTAAAAGTGGAGTAGAGGCGCTAGAACATGCATTTAGAGATTGCCCTGTAGTTAAAGAAGTTTGGGGTGAGCTAGGAGTTCTAAGAAGTCAAGGGGTAATGGAAGAAAGTTTTCGGCAGGGATTTAAATAGCGGTCCGATATCGGAATAGCAGTCGTTATATAGCGGTGGCGGCGCCGTCCGAAACCGCTAATGCTAAAAATAGCGGTGTGAAGCAGAGTCACACCGATAGCGGTGGATCGCGGCCGTAATTTAACAGGTGACGGCTAATTGCGGCAATAACGAGCCGCTATTCCCGTTATTTTCCATTACAGTAAATTAAAAAAAATCCATCTCCTCCAAAAAAATTCAACAGAAACACAATAAAACAAAAGGGAATATATTCCCCTACGACCCTACTTGCAAAATTAGAGAGTTTTCAATCAAAAAAAAAAAAAAAGAAACCCAAATAAACAGAAAAAAGTAATCAAAAGATTCAAAACCCAAAAGCAATAGAAAATATGAAATTCTATTTCTTATATTTCGGCAAACAACAACACAGCAGCAGATGAAAGTGAGGAGCCGAGGACTTGAATCTGAAAAGCAAACCGAGATTGATAATTTTCAAGTAAGTACCTAAAATTTTGTCTTGATTTTTGCTTGCATGTCTTGAATCTACAGTGCAAATATGATCTTTAGACTTTAGGATGAAAGGAGAAGGCATAACCAGCATTTTCAGAGGAGAGAATATGAGTTTTTCTTCTATGAGAATTTGATCTGCCATTTCATTTTCTTTTTTACTTTACTTTTTCATTTTTATTTTCATTTAGCAAAACCGTTTCATTTACTCTGCCCTTATTAATTATTATAATAGATGGGTGAGACAATTTGCCACCCATAATAAAAGGCCAATTTACCCGACAATTATTATAATAATTACTCTGCCGTTTCTTTTATGTACATAAAAGAAAGCATCCCATAAATTACTCTGCCGTTTCATTTCCTTACCCTTTAGGGAGATAATTGGGTCATCAAATAAAATTAATTACCAAATACAAAATCCAGTAATAAAATTTTAAGCAATTAAAATCCAATTATTAAGGAAATATTTTTTTTCCAGCTAATTACATAATGTTTCGCAACGGGTTACCATAATAACCATAAATGGTAGTGGCTATATTTATAAATATAAAAGGAAGCAAACAGCCATAAACACTTGTTGCAAACTTTTCTGGTTTTCTAAACCTAATTTGAAGAGTTGGGTTTAATTTTATGAATATTGGGTATTTATTTGGGCTTGCATTTTGGGAAGAGACAATGCCATATATTCTATCACAATTGTACATTCAGATTTTAATGCATTTTGGGAAGAAAAATGTCTTCTTTTATTGTATAATTCAGATTTTGGGAAGAGACAATCTATTAATTGAGAAGAGAAAGCATTTTGGGAAGAAAAATATCCTCTTTTAATGCATTCATATTTTTATTTAAAAAAAAATCACTAAAAAATTATAGATTAATAAATTAGAATTGTTTGGAGAGATTTTACTGAAAATGAAAATTACTTTGACGACAATCATATTATTATATTTTTTAATATGAAAGCTTCAATCTTATCAGGTTCATAATTTTACTTTATATGTTATTTTGTTAATTAATATTGTAATTATAATTTATAATGATAATTATTTATTATTTATTATTATTTTAAAATTTCATAACTTTCATTATTCAGGGTTTGTTTTTAATGAAAAATTATAACCTCTGTTGCTTGGGGTTTGCTTAAGGTTACACACAAAATTAATGAAAAAGTTATAGTCTCCATCACTTATGACTTGTATTATAAAAGGTAAAAAATCAAGACAAATTAATTCATTGTGTTTTTCTTTATCAAATCCGATAGATGACTTCAATTCAACATTAGATAAATCTCTATTGATTTTAGTTTGCATAATATGAAAAACTTGAATTTTTAAATTTGATCCAATTTGAATTTAAATTTTATTAAGATGGAACAAAACAAACTATTTATACCAAAAACTTTGGAACCAAGTACTAATGGGTTATGGTGTACTGTTGTTTTTAAAAAAATAAATAAATTATGTATGGATTATGCAATAAATTTAAATTTTTCATGTTAATGATGTTTACTTTTTTTTGTATTATATTGTTGATAATATAAGTAATGAGTTGCTTATATTTCTAAATATAATTTTATATTTCTTATATATAAATAAAAATAAAGCATGCGACCACGTGAAGAGTTCCCGACTAAAGGATTGGAGGGTGCACCAAGTAATGATATAGGTTGGCACTTTGGAACTCCAGTGCCAAATGCGAAAGGAAATATCATATGTAAACTTTGTGGTAAAGTTGTGAAAGGAGGAATAACATGATTTAAAGAGTACATTGCTCATAAAACCGGCAATGTTGCACCATGCCCTAATGTTACTAGTATGTGATACTTTATTATTATTATTTTTAAATATTATTGTAAATTTATCAATAAAGATTATATATAATTGATAATAATATAAAGTGTGAATTATTTTTATTTTATTAACAGGTGTCATTAGAGAAAATATGATGAATATACTGAAGGAAAGCAACACAAAGAAAATAGACAAAAAAGAGGAGAAAAGATGAATTCTTATCTCAATTAATAGAAGAGGAGGATGAACACGAGGAATTCATTGATGAGATTTCTACTATAAGGAAAGCAACTCGAGAAAGTATTCAATCACAACACGAGTGGCATAGAAGGGAAAAATTTAGACGAAGTACTGGTGGTTGGGATAACATTTATGAAGAAGGGCGATCTTCTCATGGATCAACTAGAGAATATCATAGAGAAAGAACAAGTAAATCTATCCCAAGTGAGTCTGAGTTTACCTTAAGGGAAACTATACTTGAATTGGTTAGAAGCAAAAGTTCAAAGCAACCAAAGGTCAATAACTCTTTTTTAAAGAGTTTTCGAAGGAAGATAAGTGAAGCGGTATCTAAATTTTTAATATATGAAAGACTTCCTTTTAAATTAGCAAGCTCTCCATGGTTGTATAACTTAATTCAAGTGTCAACAGAAGTTGGACAAGGTGTAAAGCTCCCAACACCTTATGAGGTTTCAGATGTGTATTTGGAGTCAGAGTATCAACAAGTTCGTGATTGGGTAAATGGACTAAAGGCTCATTGGAAAGAATTGGATGCAACTCTAATGTGTGATGGTTGGATCAACAGTTTGAATCAAATGCACATCATTAATTTCCTTGTTTATTGCAGTAAAGGAACCATTTATTGGAAATCGGTAGATGTCTCAAGTGTTCGTAGTAGAGATGCTGAATTCTACTTCAGTTTGTTAGATTCAGTTGTAGAAGAAATTGGAAAAAATTACGTTGTCCAAATAGTGATGATAATGAGGCAAACAATGAAATTCTTTGGAAAAAATTAATGTTGAAAAGAAAACACCTATATTGGACCTCATGTGCAGCTCACTGTTTAGATTTATGTCTTGAAGATATTGGGAAAAAGTCCAGTGTAGCAAAAGTGTTAGATGAGGCAAAGAAAGTGACTTGATTTATATACAATCACATTTGGACTGTTGATTTGATGAAGAAGTATACACAAGGGAAACAAATACTTCGACCCGCTCTTACTCAATTTGTAACTCATTTCATTTAACTTGAAGAGATAACAAGACAAAAGCAAGGTCTGAGAGAAATGTTTAATTCAAAGGTTAGTATTTTATAATTAGTTAATGTAATTACTTAAATATAGCAACCTTTAATGATTTTATTAGTTCCAAATAATTTAAATTATATTATTTTAAAATTTTTCTTATGAATATATAGGAATTTAAAGAATCAAAATGGGGACAGCAAAAGTCAGGGCCTGCTTATGAAGCTAAAAAAATTGTTTTGGGAAAAGAATTTTGGAAAATAGCCAATGACCTCATAAAAGTTTAAGAGCCCCTAGTAAAAGTATTGAGACTTGTGGATACCGATGAAAAACTAACAATGGGCTTTATTTATGAGGCTGTTGATAGAGCTAAACGAGCAATTCAACAAGATTGTCGATATTTCACCGAGTACGAAAAGATTATTGACAATAGATGGAATTTTATGCATTCCAACTTGCATTCAGCTGGTAAGATAAAATGTTTCATATAATTAAGAAATATTTTTATATTTTATTATTTTAAGCTTTAGATTATTATTATTTGATGATATTCTTATAAATTATACTTAGGTTATTTTCTCAATCCTCAATTTCAATTTGGGGTGAAGCATTCTGAGAATGTACTAATAGAAACATTAGAAGGTACACGATCAGTAATTGAAAGATTAGAACCTTCTCTTGATACTCAAGTCAGAATGGTTAATCAGGTTAGATTCAAGTATTATTATTTGTAACTTAGTTACATAATTTGAAATAGAAATTTTTTTATTTTTACTCTATCTTTTATTTATGCAGTTGTTACTATTTAGAGATAAACATTAGACATTCGGTACTCCACAAGCACAAATAGCTTGGAAGCAAATGAATCCGAGTAAACAGTTAATTAAATTATTTAATTTAATTTATATTATTTAATTATATTGTACATTTTGAAGTTATTTTGAAATTTAAATAATATTATGCAGCTGAGTGGTGGATAATATACGGCACATGTGTTCCCGAATTACAAAAATTAGCAATTAAAGTGCTTAGTCAAACAACTTCAGCATTAAATTGCGAACGAAATTGGAGCAGATTTAGTTATATTCACACCAAGGCAAGAAATAGGTTAAAGTATAAAAAACTTGAGAAACTAGTGTTTACCTATTATAATATGAGGCTTCAGATAATGCATCAAAAAAGAATGAGCACTGATGATATAAATGATAGTTTTAATCCTATCAGCCTTGATCATATCTTTGAAGATGTCGATCCATTATCAGAATGGCTTCATGAGAAAGAGAATCCATTATTAGATGGTGAAAATGCCGGTGTGTTGCCTGTGGATACCTCTGATGATGAAATGGATGTTAATCAATCTCAACAACAAAATTTGTCTCATTTAAGTTCTAGTTCAACACCAAGTCAGAGTGGCGATGGACCTGATGGTGGTGGTTTAAGTCCAATTGATGAGGATGATGGATATAGTGGTGATAGAGGTGAAATTAGGTCTTCTAGTCAGTATGGAGGAGAATATGGAGTTTGTACCACTAGTGGACATTTTCGTGATCGATCAGAGTTTGATGGAAATATGTTTCCTGAACCTAAGAGAGATAAAAGTGAACCTAGAGTTCCATCAAAAGGAAAAGGCAAAAAGCATACTTCTATAGGCTCTTCATCTGATAGGAGATCGAGTTCTAGTAACCTTGGGTATAGTGATTCATCTACTAGCACTCAAGGTTTTTATCCACCAGAACAACCTTCATATTTTCAACTTTCACATGGTTATCCACAACCATATGGTTATTATCCACCATTTCCTAATTATGGTGTGCCATACCAGCCTCAAATGCATCCTCCACCACCAATGTATCACCCACCTCCACCTCTCATGTATCCTTTTCCTCAAATATATCCTCCATATCAATTATATGAAAACCAAGGTGAAAATGTTACTTTTTTTGGATATATTTTTGGACAAAGGCCATGAAAATCAAGTCAAGAACGCTCTCAAAGTGAAGGTGAAGGATCTGATCTTCCTCATCATTCCACTAATTGGTGAAAACTAAATCGTACCACTATCATTATTTGTAAGGTATGTTTTTTTAAAGAAAACTTTTGTTAATGTTCTTAATTTTGATGATGTTAAAACATTTAAAGTATATCTTTAGATAAATGAATGGAGTATATTTTATGAAAAGATAATTAAGAATCGAAGCATGTTAAACTAGATATGAAAGTAGAATGAGAGTGAGAATAAGTGGTAGGAAATAGAAATAATTAATGAGAATCTATACATTTATCTATTCCTTTTTTCCTTTTACAACATAGAATGTTTATATTTTCACCATCTTTAAAGCTGTCAAGAAATGAAGAAATATTGTAAACATCTCCCAGGTATGAATTTTCAATTATTTTATCTATAAAAACTTTCAAACTTATTAAATATGATAAATGTTTAATATTTCTTTTTTTTTTTACTTTGTTATTAGTTAATATAACATTCTTAAAAAAATTGTAAATAAATATAAGAATAATTAATGATTATAAAAGTTGTGTTCTCATATCATATTAATAAAATTCATAAGTGTTAGAAAACACTCTAAAAATTATTAAAAGTGACTTTTTATAATTATAATTATAATTATTATGTTTTATAATAAGTTGTGCGAATTTTAAAAAAATTCACGACCGCGATACCCACAATGATCGCAATAGTATCCGTTATGTCCGCAACCGCGATAAATGTAACGCGACCGAAAATGCGACCGCGACCGCGACCGCAATTTAAATCCCTAGTTTTCAGCGGTGGATAGGGGAAGTACTTACTAGAAGCTCGTTCCATCAAAGAAAGCTTATCTTCTGTAACATCTGGGCCATATGGACGGGACAGAATAAGGCATCGCATAAGGGATTTCATCAAATAGCATTAGAAACTATACAGCTTACTAAGGCATATCTTATGGGATAGGGTAAACAGTAAAATATATGGGCTGAGGATAGAGGAGGAGCGATGGAGACTGTCGGACTTATTTGAGGTTAAAATAAACTTTGACGCCGCTTTTGAGAAATAGTTAAACATATTTGGTACAGGTATTGTCGGTCGGGATTTAAAGGGGGTTATTTTGGGGTCAAAGACAATGGTCAATATGCGCGTTCTAACCTTTTTTTGCGGCTGAGGCGTTGGCTTGTTTGCAGGCAGTTCAGACAGGGCTGGATCTTGGATATTAGCAGGTAGTAATCGAGGGCGATGCCCTCAGTGCCATCAGAAAGATCCAAAGCGGAAAAGAAGACAGATCAGAAATAAACCCGTATATTACAAATATAAAATCTTTAAGAAAAAGGTTTATTAGACGTTTCAAGAAAATATCAAGAAATGGAAATGGAGTTGCACATGTGGTGGCTAGGGAGGGTTTGAACTGAAAGGAGACGGCCTACCTGGAAGGAAGAGTATCGAAATCAGCAATAGCGGCTGAGGATGATAGAAGGAAGGATCTGCCATAGAATTGTTGAAGGTTCAAGAATTTTTTTAGAAGATGAAATGTGTGCGATGAGGAGTCTTGGGATTCTGATTGTTTTCTTGATTGCCTAGGGGAGAGGAAGAGACTCGTTTCTGATTAAGCTGGGCATTAGGGATATCGAAAGAGGGGCTTAGCTAGCATTTATTTTGTAGATGTCGTTTTCTTTTTGGGTTTGTTATCTTTTTAGGATGTTTTGGTTGCTTTAATTTGTTTTCAAGCGTGTGTTTGAACAGTTGGTTAAGCCCTGATTATAATGAAAGTCCCAGAGTATTTTCAAAAAAAAAAAAAAAAAACTATCTAATATATTGTACGAGTATGCAAACTAATATATATAAAAGAATGGAAGTATATATATGGAAACATTGAATTTTAGATTAGTTAATTGAATTCTAGATTCGATAGCTGAGTTTGTCAATACATGTAGCATTTTTATCAATGATGCTGCTAGATGGACACATCGACCAATCATTCGTAATCACTTTTGAAAAATCCTCCTCAAACAACCACGAGTTCTCGAACCTAAAGTGCTTGACTCAACGATCCGGGAAAGAAAAATCAGCAAGTATTAACGAAAAGGAAAAGATTTAACTGGCCAGTATTAACGAAAGCTCTATCCAAACATTCCATAACTAACGCATCCGTGCCCCTCCCTGTCACCCAAGTAATGCCAAAACCAGTACGAAGAATTTCAGTAAGACTGCAATACGCAAATTATAGATTAGATATTTTTAAAAGACAAGCAACGTTATTCAATCCTTGATATATTGGTAGCCATATATTATAGATTTATAGATTAGATATTTTTAAATATATCATTCAGTGAACGTATTAACCTATTTCTCTGCTCTATATAAACCCTGAAAATTGCAGAAAGAGAGAAACCAGAGAATCATTCCAAGGTTTAAAGCTAGCAAAATTCCAAAGAAAAAAAATGCTGAAGCAATTCTCATTGGTTTTCTTTGTTTTGTTTGCTTGCTACGTTGGGGTTAATTCTCGGAAATTGAAGCATATTACGAAGGAGCTTGAAGTGAATGCGCCTGCATGTGAAGCTTGGGAACTTTATAGGAACCTTGGCCTCATAAATCTTATTGTTCGTAAGCTTCCAAATGTCCAAAGCACTCAGGTTTTGGAGGGTGATGGTGGGGTCGGAACTGTTGTCAAAACCACTTACGTTCCAGGTACTTAGACCTCTATAAAATACCCTTTTTAACATCCAGTTTTTTAATAGTTTGAGGTCATGGATTACAATATTGGGAAGAAAAAAGGGAATGATGAGATTTAAACTTGTGACACAAGTTTTTCTTTTATCAATGTTCTTGTTTTTTCTTGTGCTTGAGCTGATATTAAATACTCTATAAAATCAAGTTTTTCTTTGATCAACACTCTTGTTTTTATTGCTTTGAGATCATAAATACCCTTTGAAATTCAATTTTGCTTTTGATCAATACTCTTGGTTTTCGAATGGTTTGGACTAATGTTGAAGATGAAGCAGGGAATTCAAGTTATACAGAGGAATTCACTGTGATTGATGACCAAAAAAGGGTGAAAGCGGCAAAAGGCTTGGAAGGTGATTGTCTAGCATTTGGTTGCTCAGTTCTAATCGTTGAATTTGATATAATAGAGAAATCCCAAAACTCAAGCATCATAAAATCTATCATTTCATATTCTGTCAAGAAAGAATTTGAAGCTAAAGATCCAAAGCCTACCATCCCAATAGAAGCTATTACACAAGCTTCCAAGGAGCATCTTGAGAGAAACAATTAATGATTCTTAAACAAGCTGCATTCACAAAAAAAGAAGCAGCTAGAAGCTACCCTCAATAAACTGCCCTTTTGGGGCATAAATTTGATAAAATCGATTATGATCTTTGTACTTATCATAGTTGTTTATCCTTTTATAATAAATTGATATAATGAATCACTTGATTACTAATGAAATAATTAAATAAATGTCACAATTTGAAAATTAAGAAAGCGCCTGTTTAATTTATAAACACTTCTTATTGGAGTAAAAAAAAAAATTTACAACATATGCTGCTATTTACACTTTCAAGGGAGTTCATGGTGTGCTTAGTTGGGTGAAAAATGAAGAGATAGGAGGAAAGTGAAAAAGTAGATGAAAAATAAATTTTGAGTGTGTTTGGTTGAGAAGAAAAGTGAGAGGAAAAAAAAGGAGAAATAACCATTTTCTATCCTAATGCATAAAAATCAATATTTTTAAATTAGAAAGATGAGAGAAGAAAAAAATGAGAGATATGTATATTAGTTCAAAATTATGCATTTTATTTCATTTTTCAACTATACCAAGGAATGGATGAAAAGAAAATTTTCTTTTCATTTTTCTATCTCTCATGCCTAGCACAGCTATGGAAAGAAATTATGTTTTTTATTCTTCTAGTAATTTTTACCCCTTAAATTTTTCAACTTTTCAATTTTATTTCCACTCTATCAAGCAAAGCCTTAGAGACAATATTATTGGGACAATCACCAATACTAAAAAAAAATATTTTTTAGATCGTACAACCAACATATAAAGTATCTTAATTAAAAAAAAATCGTTAAATTTGGTTAATTAACCATGAGATACTCAATTCAATATTTATCTTAATAACTAAGTATCATAATATCATTTTTTTTTAAATATATATATATATAAAACATTGAAATGGAGATATATGAATGATATATATTTTTAAATTTTTTATTTTATAAAATGTATATATCTAACTTTTAAAAAATTAAAAAAAAAACAGACTGAAATGTGTTTGATTTTTTTAAAAATCAAATATAGTACAAAAAAAGTGAAAAAAAATATGTTGAATTATGAAAATATGTTAGAAAATCATAACTCGAGAAGCAGGCCATTGGCCGAAATATCTAAACCACCTATAGAAGAGGATGCCTCCTCTCTCTCTATATGTATATGGAATTCAGACAAATAGATTGCACATAAAACCAAACGAAGAAGACGTACTAAATAAAAAAAATAGTACTGTGTTCCTATACTTTAAAAAATCCCCAAATGTGGTCTTTTAGTTGAACAATAGTTGAAGCCGAAATGATAACTGTGTGATGCATGGCCAACTTTGCTGTCTTGAAATTAATATATAGAGACGTGGCTTTTGGATGGATAATTACATTGATGCATGACCAGTGAAGTCATATACAATTGAAAGGGGAAAGAAAATGTTGTAAATCTTCCATCTTCATTGTCCTACCCTATGTATCAACACCAACCAATTCCACTTCAAGCTTCTTTATTGAACCCACCGATAAGCAAGCATGCAATTGAGTAACAGACTAAAACAACTTAGAGGTCAGCCAAATTAAACGAAAGGGGAGTTATATGTGGTGCGATGAGAGATCTTGGGAGAAGAAACAACTATATAGTCAGGTAGCCAATTAATGAGAGGGGATAGATTTTGTTTTGAGTGGTTTTATGAATTTAAATTGTGGCTCGTAAATTTCATTATGTGATTTTCTGGCATGTTGTTTTCATTGCGTAGAGCCGTAGACTACATTGCTTACACACCATTGTCGGGAAGTGAAGATGGTGGAAGAAAATATTATGTTGCAATTAATTGCTCCAGTTTTCTACTAGAAACGAGAAAGGAGTAGCTTAGTTGGCTGTAGAATTTCTTTGTGATATACTCGTTTTGGTTGAATCAAAGGATCACAGTCAATTTTCCTATCACTTACGTGGGCTGGATGGATGAGGTACACAAAGGAACCTTCCCATTTCCGTCATAACCCCAAACATTAACTTTTGATGGCATGGGTTTAGTATACCTTTGCATTCTTTTTTCTAATGGACTATTTTTCCCAAAAGTTATATTCAATTATCATTTTAGTATCTAAAGATTTTTCAGTTGGTACTTAAAAGAATTTGTTTATGGGAGATTTTTAATGTACCGTCAGGATGTAGATTTCATATACTATCAATTAATACTAAAATGATATTGTACATAAATATTGAAGGATTTAAAAATAAATATAAATAATTTATCATCAAACATAAATATATACAAAAATATTGAATTCAAAATTTGAAATTCAAAACTCTAAATCTATAATTCGAAACCATAAATTCAAAGCCTAAAACTTGAAAGAAAAACAAAATAATTATAATTAATTTTTAATTATTTTTAATAAAGTTAATAGGAAATCCTTCAAAAATATTTTATTTTACACTAATGATTATACATAATTTTATTACTCCATTTGTAACACCCCTCACCCCTCTCCGTTGTCGGATTAGGGTCACAGGCATTACTAACCAATCAAAACATTTAATTACATCGTAAGCATTTGTGTAAACTAACTATTAACATTATATTATACAGGGGCAGATCATACTAACCTAATACTCTCATATAAGTGTCTTATAAACTCAAATAATGTATCATGCTATGCAATGCTAAACTTGGTCTTCCACTATCTACACTCTAATCACTATTTATCCCCTCTTGAAAGCTAGAAGTTCGATACATAGCAAGACTATTCCAATTATTAGCATCAAAGTATTGAACCATATTGTAACTACTACTACCTTCGATGATATTAGTAGAATGACCTACTTCACTTAATTTAGGTTTGCTATTTCATTCAAAATCAGAGTAAAAATATTCTTAAAGTCCTTAATACGAGTCTAAAAACAAACAAGGGTTAATTTGAGAAAATTCTAAAAGTTTAGGACAAATTTCATAAATATCTAAAAACAAGGGTCACACAGCTGTGTGGCTAGGCCGTGGAACACCCCAGGCTGTGTGACTTTCGAAGTTGGGACACACGGCTATGTCCCAGCCTGTGTCTCTGCCCATGTAACTCATTGACTTGGCTCACACGGTCATGTCAAAGGCTGTGTGCCAAACTGTGTGGCCCTTGACATGGGCGTGTGACTATCCTAAACACCCGTGTGTTATTTCACACGCCCATATGCCTGGGCCATGTACCTCTCGATATAATCTCACACGGTCGTGTCGCAGGTCATGTGTCATCTCATGTGGAAGCTACACCTATATTGTTTTATAACACGTTTAGGGCACATACTCGTGTGTGTTTCCCGTGTGTGACACATGGCCGTGTGGCAGACTGTGTCCTAGGCCGTGTGTACCTAAATGTACCTTAAAACTCAAGTTTATCAAATTGTGATTACTTGAAAACTAAGCAACCAATTCTCCAGCCATTTAACCTATTCAAAACATAACTAATCATGACCAAAATACGCCAACACAACCATCTTAAGTGCCTAACCAATGTTCCCTTTATTAGTACCACATTTTATATCCTCAAACATATCAACAAAGCATCAACCATTCAAACTTTCATTCATACCAAAATTTGCCATAATTTGACTAACATGTAGCTACTTAGGCTACCAAACTTTAAGCTAAACATATACCAAATCATTAAGCTAAGCTATCATACCAAATCTAGCCTCAACTACAATCATATATATACATAATCATCATTTCACTAGAAGACCACAATATCATCACATTGTAAACAACATTAAACAAAGGACCCTCTAAGTATATGCCATTAAAAAATAAAATATCACCACATTTGAGCTTAGGATTGTTGTTGGATGTTGAGTCAACGATAAGCTAAAAAGTACCTAACTTGTGCACGGAAAACAAAATCGCACGCTGAGTATAACTCAATGGTATTTATATAATCCGAACAATTTAAATTTGATATGAGTAGTTAAAATGTAAGAAATGTATCAAGTAATGTTATAAACATATGAATCAAATCAATAATACTAATTTACTTATTATTTATTTACATCCACTAGATTCCACATGTTCAAGTACATATCAATGACATTTCATATATAGCATTTGGTAATTCTACTCATGCAATGGCATGATTCGTCTTTTTGTTCAATACATGAATTCATTTCAAGATTTATATCCCAGTTCATCATTTCATATTCCATTTCCCATCTCATATCCATTTCTCATCCTTGTCATCTTAATATCAACACATAAATTGTATCATTTAATTTCCCCTATTAACACGACTCGGACTCGGACGGATACACGAATCCAACCAACATACCAGTTTAGCACCCAATGCCTCATCGGATAAAATTGAACTAATAACTGTGCCCAACGCTATACAAGTTGACACTTAATGTCTCATCAGTTAAACCGAAGTAAATTGGCACTCAGTGCCTCATCGACTCGAGGTCGAAGAAATCTCAAAATTCTTCCTATCCTATGACATGGAATCTATATCCGACTTAGCCTGAAGCAGTTAATAGGGTTTCATTTCACTTTTCAAAACAACCAATATCTCAATTTCATATATGTACATTATCACATATAAGCATATATTCAATTTTTTATAGCAAACACATTTTCTCTTCAATTTTTTATAGCAAACACATTTCCTCAAATACACATATTCAATTCAACCCAAAATATAATAGTACTCACCTCAATTACTTATCATATGCAAATAATTTAATATGCAATAATTTGTTATTAAATTCGGATTATAGAAACAAAAACCGTATATTCCGAGCTACTCAACGTCGACCTTGTCTTTCCCCATCTTGCTCGAGGATTCTGGGACGACATTCACTACATAATAAAATAATTACAATAGATTAATGATACACAACTCAATTTTCATTGAATTTCAAATTTTACACTACATTTTGCTTAATCCTTAATTTTAGTCCCTAAATCGAGACTAATTTTAATCTCTATATTTAACCTCAATTTTTTATACTAATTTCACTCTAAACTAAATTTAGCTCCCTATTTTCAAATATATCCCTTAATTTCAAATTTTTCACAATTTAATCCCTATTGCTCAAAATCAATAATTAACTTCACTATTTAGTCCTTTTTCACTTCTAACTTTAAAATCTATCAAATTAACCCCTAATACTTAAACTACTCAACAATGAAAACATCTAAAATATTAAACAATACTAAAAATTATGACATGGGTAAACATATACCAAACCATTAAGCTAAGCTATCATACCAAATCTAGCCTCAACCACAATCATATATATACATAATCATCATTTCACTAGAAGACCACAATATCATCACATTGTAAACAACATAAAACAAAGGACCCCCTAAGTATATGCCATTAAAAAATAAAATATCACCACATTTGAGCTTAGGATTGTTGTTGGATACTGAGTCGACGATAAGCTGAAAAGTACCTAACTTGTGCACGGAAAACAAAATTGCACGCTGAGTATAACTCAATGGTATTTATATAATCTGAACAATTTAAATTTGATATGAGTAGTTAAAATGTAAGAAATGTATCAAGTAATGTTATAAACATATGTATCAAATCAATAATACTAATTTACTCATTATTTATTTACATCCACTAGATTCCACATGTCCAAGTACATATCAGTGACATTTCATATATAGCATTTGGTAATTCTACTCATGCAATGGCATGATTCGTCTTTTTGTTCAATACATGAATTCATTTCAATATTTATATCCCAGTTCATCATTTCATATTCCATTTCCCATCTCATATCCATTTCTCATCCTTGTCATCTCAATATCAACACATAAATTGTATCATTTAATTTCCCCTATTAACACGACTTAGACTCGGACGGATACACGGATCCAACCAACATACCAGTTTAGCACCCAATGCCTCATCGGATAAATCCGAATTAATAACTGTGCCCAACGCTATATAAGTTGTCACTTAATGTCTCATCAGTTAAACCGAAGCAAATTGGCACTCAGTGCCTCATCAACTCGAGGTCGAAGAAATCTCAGAATTCTTCCTATCCTATGACATGGCATCTATATCCGACTTAGCCTGAAACAATTAATAGGGTTTCATTTCACTTTTCAATACAACCAATATCTCAATTTCATATATGTACATTATCACATATAAGCATATATTCAATTTTTTATAGCAAACATATTTCCTCAAATACACATGTTCAATTCAACCCAAAATATAATAGTACTCACCTCTATTACTTATCATATGCAAATAATTTAATATGCAATAATTTGTTATTAAATTCGGATTATAGAAACAAAAACTGTATATTCCGAGCTACTCGACGTCGACCTTGTCTTTCCCCTTCTTGCTCGAGGATTCTGGGACGACATTCACTACATAATAAAATAATTGCAATAGATTAATGATACACGACTCAATTTTCATTGAATTTCAAATTTTACACTACATTTTGCTTCATCCTTAATTTTAGTCCCTAAACCGAGACTAATTTTAATCTCTATATTTAACCTCAAATTTTTATACTAATTTCACTCTAAGCTAAATTTAGCTCCTTATTTTCAAATCTATCCCTTAATTTCAAATTTTTCACAATTTAATCCCTATTGCTCAAAATCAATAATTAACTTCACTATTTAGTCCTTTTTCACTTCTAACTTTAAAATCTATCAAATTAACCCCTAATACTTAAACTACTCAACAATGACAACATCTAAAATATTAAACAATACTAAAAATTATGACATGGGTCGGGTAGCTCTAAGTACTGGGATTCCGAAAACATAAAAATTATAAGAAAAGGGACTAAATTGACTAACCAATTGAAATTTTAAGATTAAAAACCCCTAATGTCGTGCGTCCCTATTTTTTTTCTTTTCTTTCTTTTAATTTTTGCATGCATTCATCTCTTTCCACTTTCTTATTATTTATTTTATTATGTTTTCTTTTATTATATAATATATATACATTTCATGTTATTTATTTATTATAACACATATATATTAAGTTAACATATATATATATATATATATACAACATACATTATTAATGTCGTCCACTACTACTAAATAAATGAATATTTTCTATTTCAGCTCTTTTAATCTATTATTCAACTTTTAGCACATACACAATTTAGTCCCTATACCTTAATAACTCCTAATTCATGAAAAATACTTATCAAAAATTTAATTCGCTACTAGACTAACTTCGTGAATATTTAATAAAAAAATATTTACAGGTTCATTTTACGAGTACGGAGTCTCGAACTTTACTTCCGTCACCCCTGACTATTGGGTCGTTACACTATTTGTGTAGTTTCTTCAACTAAGATCATTATATATTTGCTTTATTAAGCCTCAAGTTTCTTAAATTTTAAATTGCTAAATTGTCAAGTAATTAATCTGATTTCTTCCCTTGAATTTTGATTATTTTTAATCCTTAGATTTAGCTAGTCACTCCTAGCTTATTTTTCATTTTTGTATGTTTGCCAACAAGAATGAGCTTTTTGGTTCAGTGGTAAAGTTTTATTTTACCCTTAGGTTCCAAGTTGTGTGCAAAAGCGAAAATTATTTTTTCTTCCCCTTTGCTGGGCCGCCCATGCTGTCAGAGGGTTGGTCAAACTCTTATTCAAAACAACCTGATTATGATAATATATTAATAGGATTTAGTGAGATTAACTAGTTATTTAAAAAAAAAAAAGAGATTATCCCTTAAAATTTCTCCTAGTGTCATCCCCCTCTTCTCCTCTTCTATTCTTTTATTTTTTTTTCTACTGCTATTCTTTCTTGATTCCCCCCTTTTTGCTGCCAATTTCCAGCACCCTTGCTACCTTTCCTTAACACCATAACTGCTCCATTTTTCATTTTAATTACCTCTCATCTTGCCGCACAAAACAACCACCATTGCTACCCTTGTTTGTGGTGTTGTCGCCTCTTTAAAACACCATTAGTGGTTGTTTTTTTCACCTTTTCCACCCAGTCTTGGTTTCATTTCTTATCACTTTTACCTTATTGAAACAACCCCTCATCTCAGCATTTAAGTGTGCGTTCAATTTCGTTCAAATCGTAAACTCAGATCTAGGAATCGGAGTAACTGTTGTTTTTTTTCTAGCATCATTTTAATTTGATTAATTCTTTTAATTTGATCGAATACTTCCAAAGGTCATAGGTGGTTAATCCTTACTGGTCTAAGTGTTACTTTTATGTTAGGAACCGATTTAAATGCTCCGGATCAACATTGACTTTCGAGGTTGCTTAAATTTCTATCTGAAGCTGCAGTAAAAGTAAGTAGTGGGTTTAAAAATTGGATCTGATGCTTTGGTTTAATTCCTCTGTTTGGCTGAACCTATAGGGGGAATTAGGGACTGATTTTAACTCATGTTTTGGACATCTCATGTATAGATTAAATCGACCCAGTCTAGACTTAAGATTTAAGAGTTACAGATTAAGCGGTAGTACACTAGTTTAGCATTAATCAGGTGTGGGTTCTAAACCATGTATGTGATTGTATTGTGTGATTGTATAATTGTAACACCCCAAAATTTCTATTTCGACTTTTCTAAAATGTGGCAACTGTGTATCTACTAAAATGGTTAAGTGTTCTGGGTGTGTGTGAGAGGTCCCAAGTCCAAGCCTTACCTTTGGTAAATTTTGGGTATTTTTCTGACTTAAGCCTTATACTTGAGCAATGGGCTTATATTAAATTATTTATTAAACCATGTCAGAATGGGCCTGCTGGTCTGGTGGTTAAGTTGAGTTTTAGATTGCTGAAGGTCTTGTGTTCGAATCCTTGCGCGAGCGTGGGAGTCTATTTTTGCTCGTTTGACTGAGAGAGTTTCGATCAAACAGGAATTCTGAGTAGTGGGTTAGTGGAGATAATTAAGGGATTTGGAGGGGAGTTATCAGATTTTTTTTATTTTTATCTTTTTGTAAAATTTCGACTTCCCTTCCCTAAAATTTTGACGTTTTTCAAAATCCCCTTTTCTTCTCTACTATTTCCTTACTCTACTCTTTCGATTCAGCGCCAAAATAGAGATCGTAAGAGGGGTAAGAAAAAGAGGGATTCAGAGCCCTCGATTTCTGTACAAAGGCCTAAGAAAAAGGCCAAGACTGATGGGTCGATTAGAGCTAGGCCCCTGTTACTCCTGCCGGATTGCAACCATGTGGGGATTGTGGTAGACGCCATCAGGGCGAGTGTTGAAGGAGGATTGGGGCGTGTTTGAGGTGTGGGTCATTAGAGCACCGCATTCGGGAGTGTCCGCTAAGGGCCAATCAGGTGCAAGCACCGGGTTCTGGTACTGCGCAGCCATAGAGGATAGTTCAGTAGCCACCGAGGGGCCGTGGTCAGGCTAGGGGTGGTAACGGTATGGGCCGTGGACAGAGAGCACCAGGCAGAAGTGACAGCCTGCTCTTGTTTATGCTGCTCGTCGTCGAGAGGACAAAGATGCTCTAGACGTCATTACTGGTACGTTCTTAATTTATGATGTACCTTATGTTTCTTTGATAGACATAGGTTCCACAATTCCTATGTAGGTAGCACTGTGTCTGGAAACTTGGAGATTTTGGTTGAGAGTACTTCTTGTGAGGTGACTATACTGAGTTCACTAGGGCAATCAGTTCGGGTTAGCAAATTGTATAGAGATGTTTCGCTAGAGGTTCAAGGGTCGGTATTTCTGGCTAATTTGATAGAGTTTCCGTTTGGGAAGTTCAAACTGATTCTGGGTATGGACTGGTTGGTCAAACACCGTGTCAGTCTGAACTGTGCGACTAAGAGGGCCGTCTTGAGAACTAAGAAGGATAATAAGGTAGTCCTGATTAGAGAATGATGGAATTATTTGGCAAATGTGATCTCTGTAGTGGTGGCTGAGAAATTGGTTCGTAAGGGATGTGAGGCGTTCTTGGCCTATATTAGTGTTTTTGTTTCTAGGGACTGTACTGTAAAGGACATTAGAACTGTAAGAGATTTTTTGGATGTCTTTCCTAAGGAGATACCGGGTTTACCTCTGAATCAAGAAGTGGAATTTAGGATTGAACTTCTTCCTGGTACAGCTCCGGTGTCTATGGTTTAGGGTTTAGGGTTTTCGCGATGTAAAGGTTCTTTGAAATAAGTCTATCCCTTTAGTTAAGGTACTGTTGCGGAATCATAGCACTGAGGAGGCCACGTGGGAGCCTGAGGATGCGATGCGTTAGCAGTATCCTCATCTTTTCTGATCAGGTAAATTTCAAGGCCGGAATTTTCTTTTAGGGGGTAGAGTTGTAACGCCTCAAAATTTCTATTTCGACTTTTTTAAAATGTGAAAACTATGTATCTGCTTTAGTGGTTAAGTGTTCTGGGTGTGTATGAGAGGTCCCAAGTCCAAGCCTTACCTTTGGTAAATTTTGGGTATTTTTTTGACTTAAGCCTTATACTTGAGCAGTGGGCTTATATTAAATTATTTATTAAACCATGTCAGAATGGGCCTGCTGGTTTAGTGGTTAAGTTGAGTGTCAGATTGCTGAAGGTCTTGTGTTTGAATCCCTACGCGAGTGTGGAGTCTATTTTTGCTCGTTTGACCGAGAGAGTTTCGGTCAAACAGGAATTCTGAGTAGTGGGTTAGTGGATATAATTAAGGGATTTGGGGGGAGTTATCAGATTTTATTTTGTTTTTTTTCTTTATCTTTTTCGAAAATTTTGGCCTCCCTTCCCCAAAATTTTGACGTTTTTCAAAATTCCCTTTTCTTCTCTACTGTTTCGTTTCTCTACTCTTTCGATTCCTCTACTCTTTCGATTTTCGTTTTGCCTCTTTTTTGTTCAATGATTGAATTCGCGCATTCGGTAAGTGCCCGTTTTATCTCTATCTTATCGTTCCATAGTTGGTTTTCTGAAAGAGGGCCGTTTGTTTTGGTTCTTTCTGATTAGGTAAAGATCAAGCAGCAGTTAGAGCTCCTGCAGGGATTTAAACGTTTAGGGATTTCGGTTCTTTGTCGATAAGTGACCGAGTTCTCTATTTGAGGTTCTAAGGTTTCGTTATGAAATATTCCCGATTTAGTTTTTGTTTGTGTTACTAAATTCGGGCTTAAATAATGTCGATTATAGGTTATGGAGATCTCGAGATTGTAATATTAGTGAAAACGAACAAGGTGTGTACCCGAAATTTAGAAAAACGAGGTCCGGTGAAAGCTGAAAAACCTCACTGTCGATGCCACACGGACGTGTGGCCGCTCGTGTGGTAGGCCGTGTGCGACAACACGGTCGTGCAGTCGACGAAGACAAGGCCGTGCGCAGCACACAGCCGTGTGGTGGCTGAAGTGTGGCCGTGTGGGCCACATGGGCTGAATTGAATTGGGCGTGTGGGCCACACGGACGTGTGGGCCCATATGGGTAGTCCACACAAGCGTGTGGAAATTTAGGCCAGGTCGTGTGATCCACATGGGCCAAGGCCAATATGGGCATGTGGGCCCATTTAGCGTAAATGTTTCTAGGGTTGCACGGGTAGCCCAAGTCGACTATGAACCCACTGTAGGGTCGGTAAGCGATACTTAGACCCTAAAATTACGTGATATGATTATATAATGTGTGTATTGAGCATGTTAAATTTAAGCATGTTTACTGATCTGTATGTATGACTGATAACTAAATTTGAGCATGTAAGCATGTATCTCCGTATGTCTGCATTGAGCATGTTTAGTTGTATCAGCATTGGGATGGGATGATTGATTATTGGAGGAAATGTAATGAAAGGCTTTCATACCTATTATCTGGCAGCTCAGCTGTAATATTATTGTTATGTGCCGCATTCGGTACAACTTGGAGTGTAGGGCTGGGTGGGTGTTTTAAACCCTACATGGTGTGTAGGGATGGTCGGAGATGGTGTGTAGAGGCTGGTGGGTAGGATACTAATTTCTGTTACTGAATGCATACTGTATCTGAGATGGGCTAAGTCCTTAATTTATATATGAACTATATCAGAATCTGTAATGGGCTTAGGCCCCAGACTGTGTGTAACTGATAACTGTTGTTTGACTGTATGCATGTTATCTGTGGGGACTACACACTGAGTTAACGTAAACTCACCCCTTTCTGTTTTATCTATACAGGTAATCCCCAGACTTAGACGGATCGGTACGGCGGAGGACTCTAAGGTGACCACATGTCTTCTGAACAATTTTAATTTTATTTATGGTTTTTATTACCTAGCTTTGGGATATTTTTTATGTAATTTGGGACTTTGGACTGTTTACCTTTATTTTGGACTTTAACTACTTTTCATGGATTTTTAAACTGCAAAACTCAACGAAAACTCTGTTTAATTAAAAATAACGTTTTCCTAAACGCGAACAGTTTTCTTTAAATATCACAGTTTTAAAAGCTTCCGCTACAAATATGTTTTTTAAACGAATCGATTTAACAAGAAAATAATTTTGAAATTGACGAGAGATAAATAGAAGCTAATAAACAGAATCGATTTTAACTAGATAGATTCGATTTCAAACCCTATTTCATGTGACATCGCCAGATTCAGCCATAACGTCTAGGTCGGGTTTGGGGTGTTACAATAATGATCTATAATTGTATTTAGTTGCAAAAATTTTGTGCATTACCAAATGGTTAGTGAAATTGGTAGATTGGCTGAATGAGGTAAGTAAATTAACCGAGCGGTATGCTTATTAACTATGTTTCATGAATTGAATTTTATTGCATGACTTGAAATACGACGATTGTGATATTGAGTATTATTTTTTTGTAAGCATGCCAATAATTGAAATTAAATTGACTCAAGCATGAAAGTATGTCATTGTTTTGATATAAAGACAGTATGATAAGCATGAATTGCTTCATTTAGTCATATTGAAACAGAACATTTAAACGAAGCTCATAACAATGTTTATTCATTATATTTGGGCACTACTAAAATGTATTGTGATTTAAAACAGATGTGTTGGTGGTCGGGAATGAAACTTGAGATCTCTGAGTTCGTTTTGAAATGTCTTGTGTCTCAACAGGTAAAAGTTGAACATCAGTTTACATCTAAATTGTTATAGCCTATCATAATTCCTAAGTGAAAATGAGAATGAGTCACCATGAATTTTGTATCAAGGTTACCATTATCGCCGAAAAAGAAATATGAGATCTGGGTTATAGTTTATTGACTAACCAAGTTTGCACATTTCATCCTTTTGCGTACAGATTATTCATTCGAGAAGTTGGCAGAATTGTATATCTCTGATATTGTTAGGCTACATGGTGTAACATTGTCCATCATTTTTTATTGCGACCCAAGATTTACCTCTATGTTTTGGGGTAAATTTCACAAAGTTTTGGGCATTAAGTTGAATTTTAGTATGGCTTTTCACCCACAAACCGACGATCAATCAGAATAAGTAACTCAGGTACTTGAAGATATGTTCCAATTGTAACACCCCTCACCCGCATTCAACGCTGGAACAGGGTTACGGAGCATTACCAGACTTACGAAACAATTAAACAACCGTTTAGCATACATTATAACATTGCATACATTCATCAACTAATCTCAATCAATTTGTCCCTAATACAATCCTACTAGGCCTTAAACATACATTAGAAGTGGTTCGGGACTAAACCGATAACTTGGGAAACTTTTCCACACTTAAAATTTTTTTCTCAAAACAAGGGACACACGCCCGTGTGGCCAGGCCATGCATCTCACACGACCACATGACACGCCCGTGTCACAGGCCGTGTGGACATTAGAAAAGGAAGCACATGACCGTGTCCTAGCCCGAGTCCAAACAAGTGAGGTTACTGACTTGGGTCACATGGCCGACCACACGCCCATGTGTCTAGCCCGTGTGCCCTTCGAAGTGGCCTCACACGCCAGTGTGCTAGGCCGTGTGCCAATTAGAGGGGTATACTGACTTGTACCACACGACCAATCACACGTCCGTGTGTGAGACCGTGTGAAGCATACTGACTTCATTTCAATTTCAACACCAGGGGACACATGGCCGTGTAGCATGACCGTGTGTCACACACGGCTGAGACACATGCCCGTGTCTCTGCCCGTGTGGATAAAAATAGGCTATTTAGCAAGCCAATTTTCCACGCAAATATGTTTGTACCTACACAACCAAAATGGCACCAATTCAAAGCATAAATAAACATCCAATTTAGCCGAAAACAAGGCTAATTCATACCAATTCCAATATTAGCAACCAACATGCTTATAACTCAAGTTTTACTCAACCAAAACATACCAAAATACATATACAAATCAACTAGTTAAACCTTTATCTAACATACCTCATTTTGTACCTATTCAAAAGTATGATACCAATTCCACAAACTTCATAATATGGTCATCCACATATCCATCCATGAACACAATATCAACCATATATGCACATATAAACACATAACTAAATCCACCAAATTAAGCCACATCTCATGGCTATATTTACAAACTAAAACATATACATTTACAAGCCATTATAAATTACCAAAATCATTATCAACCTATAACCAAAATGACATCAAAATACCTATACATGCCATATACTCAAAACATAGTTTCAAAAGTACCAATGAGTCAGTAGTTAGTGTGGTGAAGTCTCCGACGATCCCCGAGTCCGAGCTAGCTTTGAAATAACTATAAAACATGAAAAAGCAACAAAGTAAGCTATATATCTTAGTAAGCTCGTATGTTAACAAAGAGCAACAATCATCATTCACTAATCATTCATATAATGGAAAACAATATACAAAAATTATATTAAATCTCAAGCTATCAAATGATCATTCATATAAATTACCAACTCCATAGTTTTCAATCCTTAATTTATTTGCGTACGTACCTGTACCATCTCGTACCAATCTCATATTCAATCACATCCTTCTTTTTACCCGTTGAACCATTCGAAATAGAAATCGAATAATTAAGGTCTCATACGATAAGTACCTATACCATGGCCTGAAGCCAAATCAAGGTAACTTATCTGAAATTCTAATATCATGGCCCGAAGCCAAATCGGTACATCTCGCACACAAAGTGCTAATAACATGGCCTGAAGCAAACTCAAAGTATACCTAATGACATGTCACTAGCATCTTAAACTATTCCTAAGGTTCAATCGGGTTTCTAACTGTCGAATCTTCATCGAATCATTTCCAAACTCATCTGTAATCACATAATCACAATTCATGCTATATCAAAGCATATAGAATACATTTTAATGAAATTATAACATACGAACTTACCTCGGATGTGTAAACTACGAAATGAGTCGATTAGTTGATAACTTTATCTTTTCCCTGATCCAAGTTCGTATTTTTCTTTTCTTGATCTAAACATATTTAAAATTAACTTATTTAATCAACTATTCATTCAATTTAGTCCAAAACACTCTTTAAGGCACATTTACACTTTTGCCCCTAAACTTTCACATTTTTACAATTTAGTCATTATTACACAAAATCACAAATTCATGAAATTTCTTTAATACCCATTATAGCTGAATTCATATAAGACCCCTAGCAGCCCATATTTATTACTTATTTCACATTTTAACCACTAACTTTACACATTTCTCAATTTAATCCCTATTTTATATTTTTACTCAAAATCACTTAACAAAACTTGTATATCTAACAACAAGAATTCATATTTCATCATCAAACATCAAAGAACACATATATTCATCAATGGAAACTTTCAAAATCTTTAACAATTTTGCAAAATAGTCCTTGGGCTAGCTAGTACTAGATGCAACAATCACAAAAATATAGAAATCATTAAAAACGAGACAAAAATCACTTACCAATTTAACTTGCAAGTGACGAACCCTAAAACATTTCTATGGTTTCTTCTTCTTTGAATTTCGACTAATGAAGATGGAAGATGGACACATTTTATGATTTTGTTTTTATTTATTTCATGTTATTAACCAATTTACAATATTAACCTTGTTATTAAACCATTAAAACACTTTAACAAATGTCCATATATGTCCAATAAAGCTATTTATGGTCTAATTACAACATAAGGACCTTTACTTTAATGTTCTATAGCTATTAGACACCTTTAGCTATTAGAACTCAAGTTTTACGCTTTATGCGATTTAGTCTTTTTTATCAAACTGACCATTTAAACGATAAAATTTCTTAACGAAATTTTCACACTATCAATAAATCATGCTATAAATATTAACATAATAATAAAATAAATATTTTGACCTCGAATTTGTGGTCCAAAAACCACTGTTCTGATTTAACCAAAAACGAGCTGTTACAACTCTCCCCCCTTAGGGATTTTCGTCCCCGAAAATCTTACCAGTGAATAGGTTAGGGTACTGTTTTCTCATAGCTTCCTCGGGATCCCATGTAGCCTATTCAACACCGTGTCATTGCCACAAGAATTTCACTAAAGCTATGCATTTATTTCTCAATTCTTTGATCTCTCGAGCCAAAATTCTGATCGGTTCTTCATTTTACGTCATATCAGGCTGAATCTCAATCTCTGGCGGAGAAATCACATGTGAGGAATCCGATCGATATCGACGCAACATCGATACATGAAACACATTATGGATCTTTTCTAACTCTGGTAGTAAAGCTAATCGATATGCCACTGGCCTTATTCTTTCGATGATCTAGTACGGCCCGATGAAATGCGGACTCAACTTGCCTTTCCGACCAAATCTCAAGATTTTCTTCCGTGAAGATACTTTCAAAAACACTCTGTCACCAATATGATACTAAATGTTTTTCCGTTTTAAATCCGCATACGATTTCTATCTATCAGAAGCTGCTTTCAAACAGTCACGAATTACTTTCACTTTCTCTTCGATTTCTCTAATTAGATCAACCCCGTGAATATGTTTCTCGCTAAGTTCGGTCCAATACAAAGGTGTTCGGCACTTATGACCATACAAAGCTTCGTACGGTGCCATTTTTATGCTCGATTGAAAGCTATTGTTATACGCGAATTCAACCAACGGCAAATATTTTTCCCAGTTGCATTCGAACTCTAAAACACAACAACGAAGCATATCTTCGAGAATCTGAATTACTCTCTCAGACTGACCGTCAGTTTGCGGATGAAAAGCTGTACTGAAATTCAACTTCGTACCTAGAGCTTCTTGTAATTTCTTCCAAAATCGCGATGTAAACCTCGAATCTCTATCTGAAATAATAGAAACAGGCACCCCGTGCGATCTAACGATCTCAGCAATATACAATTCAGCTAATCTATCGAGTGAATAATCAGTACGTACCAGAATAAAATGTGCTGATTTTGTCAGTCGATCAACGACAACCCAAATTGCATCTTTCTTTTTCAGAGATAGGGGTAATCCCGATACGAAATCTATCGTAACTTTATTCCATTTCCACTTTGGTATCATTACAGGCTGAAGTAAACCTGAAGGTACTTGATGCTCGTATTTCATTTGCTTACAAATCAAACACTTCGATACAAACTTTGAAATATCTCTTTTCATCCCTGACCACCAATACGACTATTTCAAACCATTGTACATTTTGGTACTCTCCGGGTGAACGGATAAGCAACCGATATGTGTTTCATGCAAAATTTTCTAAATCAACTCTGGATTTTTGGCATGCATATTCTATCTCGGAACATCAGACAGTCATCGGATCCGATTTAGAACTCTAAATTAGAAGCCGACTCGCACTGTGCTCTTTTAGCTTGCAATTCACTATCAAATTCGCAAATTTGCGGAAAAAACACTGGTTTAGCTTTCAACTCTGCTGGAATCGAGCCATCATTGGACAAAGTCAACTGTATATTAATTGCTCTTAGGGCAAACAACGACTTTCTACTCAAAGCATCAGCGACCATACTCGCTTTCCCCGGGTGATAATCAATTACTAATTCATAGTCTTTTAATAATTCAAGCCATCTCCGTTGTCGCAAATTCAAATCTTTCTGAGTCATTATATATTTCAAGCTTTTATGATCAGTAAAGATGTGATATTTTTCACCGTAGAGATAATGTTGCCAAATTTTCAATGCGAAAATAATAGCATCCAATTCCAAATCGTGCGTCAGATAGTTCTTTTCATGCAGTTTCAATTGTCTAGAGGCATAAGCTATAACTTTTCCCTCTTGCATCAACACGCAACCCAAACCATTCAATGATGCGTCACTATAAACCACAAACTCTTTACCTGATTTAGGTTGAACCAACACTGGTGCTCAGTTAACAATGCTTTCAATTGATTGAAGCTCTATTGACATTTCTCAAACCACTCGAATTTCACATCTTTTTGTAGAAATCTGGTCATCAGTGTAGCTGATCGTTGTAAATCAGAGTTTTAAAATTTATAAAAGAATGATCGAACCTGGAAACTAACTCTGACAACGATTAAAGGCAAGTGCACCTATCAAACAGTAGTATAGTTTAGGCAAGACCGGATTGTCGAACCCAAAGGAACTAAAAGTACTAATACTCACCGTCTTTTTATTATTTAGCCTTAATATAAAGTGATGGTTGTTTAAACTAAAACTAATCTACTTACTAAGCTAAGATGCAAAGACAAAAAGAATGAATTCGGGAAATAACTTTTAGGAAAACTCAGTTGACTCAAGCGATACCCTTAGGAAGAATCCACCTAGACTTCACTTGTTATCTAACCTTGAACCATATGATTTATTTACTTAGTTTAATTCGTGAGACTCCCTAACGTATATTAAACCCTCTCTCGAAGCGAATAACGTCTAACCCTAGGTTAACTAGTGGAAATCTCTTTCTCTTATAGTAACCCCCTAGAATAGCAGTAAATCGATCTGTGGACTCTCATATTAGGTTTCACCCTAATCTGGCAAAATCTCGTCACCCTATCTCTAGGCGTGCGATCAACTCCGCTTAATTATGTTGGATCTACTCTTAGGCAGGGTCTATTCCTCCTCCACCTAAGCACATTAGTTTTGGATTAAGTTCACACAATTAAGAACAAACTAAGCTGTTATCATATAATTCAAAAAGTCAAATAACAAGATTCATCATAGGTTTCATCCCCTTCGGGTATCCGAAGGTTTAGTTCATAATAATAAAAGAAAATATCTCAAGAGAAAAGATAAAACAAAACATAAGAAATCCCTAAAACTCCCAGAAGGAATTAAAGGAGAGATCTGCCGTCTTGAGTAGAATTTCGGCTTCTTGATATGGATCAACTGGCTATCTTCGAGTGATTCCCACAAATCTGACCTTTTCGGTTTGGCTTCTTGGCCTAGCTCACCGCCCTGACAAAAGCCCTGGCAGAAGGCTTCTGCCGAACTCCCATTCTAAGTTGCTACCTGGGTGTTTATATAGGTTTTGAGATGTGTTACTTGGCCTCCAAGTATCCTAATTTGAGTGCAATTCCTATTTGGGAGTTTAAGTAGACTTAGGAATGTGTTTCTTTGCCTCTAAGCATCCAAATCAGAGTAAAATTCCTCTTTCCCGCGGCAGGGACACGGCCATGGCACACGCCCGTGTGAATCGTGGCCAGGCCGTGTTAGACTCCGTTGATGAGGCACGGCTGTGTAAATCGTGGCTAGGCCGTGTTCTAGATAATTAAGGAGGCACGACCGTATGGCTTGAAGTCCAGGCCGTGCTGATTTCGTGGCTTGCCCTAATTTAGTCCGTTTTAAGCCCGTTTCTCTTTCTTTTCATCATCGGGTGCTTTCCTGAGTATAAAACATGAAAAGAAAGGATTAAGAGCACCTTTTTACATAAATTGAGGCTTAAATCATCCAAAAGCATATTAAATGTGGGCTTTAAATATGTTACTTTTATGGTTCATCAAATACCCCCACACTTAAGCTTTTGCTTGTCCTCAAGCAAAATTCTCAACTCATAATTAAAACAAACTTCCCTCAATTCATAATAGTCATTGATAATGTTTCATCATAATTCAAGAATAATTCATACATGGATGATTCAACTCAAAGAGTCCTAAAGATTCAAATAATCTAAGTCATACATTTGTAGCACAAAACATAGGTGTTTCCCTTCATCTAAATAATTACCTCTGATCCAAAACCTATAAGGGTTGACATCCTCACTAAAGATTCACTCAAATCACTCAAAGTGTTTAAGGTTCAAAATTAGGCACTCAAAAGTCGAACATGAAGAGTTAATCCCATAGGCTTGCATGAAAATCAAATCTCCACCACTGTAATATGAGATGATACACAAATCAAAAGGTCTTTAATTAAGGTTGTAATAGGGCTTAGGTTAAAGGGTGTAGATATAGGCTGAATTAGAGGGTTAAAATCGAGATTGAATTGACAAATTACCTAACTAGAAAAATGAGCTAATAATTACATCAACTAAAAAGTTGTAATACTAATAATACGAGCTTTTTCTTCAAGATGTGGAATTTTAATATGTAAGCTCACTTAATTTGTAGGACTAATAAAACTAATAATGAATATACTTTGTCTCTCTTTTTTTTTTAAGAACACATATCATTAACTATTTACAATAATAAGAAAGTACAACTGAAATATAGAACATAGTTAGGTAACTGCTCAAAATCAAATCTCGACAAAAAGGGTAGTAAAAAAAAGAATGGTGATAACAAATACAAAGGTTTTTTTGGGGTTAATATTAGTGGGTGAGTTAATAAAAAGGGTTGTTAGGATTAAATAGGGTTCACTAGGGGTTAGTTGTTAAGGTAGGCTTTTTAGTGGAGTGAGTGGGTTAAATCCTAGGTGCCTTTATCATCTCTGTATATCAAATCAAAGGTGTGGTCTCGACATGTATAATCGATGCAAGTTCTAGAATAACAAATCAATGTTGACACACTCATAATCAATAAAGTGAGCAAGAAAAAGAACATATGCTCTATAAGGCTCAAAATCTCACAAAAATTATGGGTTTTTTATATCAACCTCGTAAATTTTAAACTTCAAGTAATATTCAAATTCAGGTAGACAACCTAGAAAATTTTTAATTCTGAAAAATAGACTTATCATGCTTGACTCTCTAGTATCCTTCAAATTTAATCATCAATGCCCAATTATCAATGATTTAATCCAAAACATATCAATAAACTCATGAATCAAAGGAAATTTCATTCTGATCATAATATGAGGAAATTACTTTAGAACAAGGCATAATTCAGGGATTTTCAAATAATACTAGGGTTAACCCCCCCCCCCACACACTTAAGATGTACATTGTCATCAATGTACAAAGATAAATAATAGCATATAGTAAGAAAATCAAAAGAGAGGGAGAGGTGAAACTTCCTGAATTTTGGATGAAGTTAATGAAAAGAAACTGGATAGGAATTTGAAGTGAACGTGGGGAAGCGTCTCGAACCGGTTGAATTTGAATCCTCGAAGCAGCCAGACTGGTTTTATTGTATCCTAAACTAAATCTAAATGGCATAAATAATAAGAAGAAAATAATAAAAAAATAAAAATAAAAATAAAAGAAAAATAAAAATAAAAATAAAAATAAGAATAAGAATAAAAAATGAAAATGAAATGAAAATGAAAATGAAAATGAAAATAAGAATGAAAATAAAAATAAAAATAAAAATAAAAATAAAAATAAAAGTGAATAATTAAATAGTGATACGGTCTACGCCCATGTGCCGACCCGTGGTGTTCACACGGCCACGGCCACGGCCGTGTGCAAGGTCGTGTGGGTATGAAAATCTGCACTTTGGTTAGTTTATAGTTGGGTGCTAAAAAGGAAAAATAAAAGTAAAAGAAGAATTAAAAATGTAAAAATTAATGAGGTTAGTGCTCGGGTTGCCTCCCGAGAAGCGCTCGTTTATAGTCTTAAGCTAGACTTTACCTCTCATTCGTATGGTCATGGTGGTTTGAGGAGGTGAAAATCCTTTCTCATGTGATCAACTCGATTTTTTATAGAAAGTTTAAGTCGAGTAGTGTTTACCTCAAAAGTGCTGAATTTAGGATTGCTTACCTCGACTGTCCCGTATAGGAAGACATTAAGTACCTCAAAAGTGATTTCTTCGGTTGTCTTGAGGTCTGAATTGGCGATTCGAGTGTCTTCCTTATTCAACAATCCCTGATCCCCTATTTTGAAGTGATTTGTTATTCCTATCAGCTCGTCTGGGGTTTCCTTCGGCGTGTATTCCTAGTTTCTCTTTAAAGTGTGTTTTCCACTTATCTAGTTCCTCGACCTGAAGCCTTAGTCCTTCATGAATTATTTCTTTATGGGTACGAGGTCTAAGATCTAGCTCAGCTAGGTGATTTCGTGATGCTTCCTGTAAAGAAGGTTGAACCAAATAGTTATCAATAGAATTAACGTTCGTACCTTTATTACTCGATGTCCTAGCTGAGTCAAGAGCTTGAAGAAGGATTGTTTCGTCGTCTACACGAAGTGTGAGTTCACCGACTTCTTCCTCTGTGTGGTCTTTCTTTATTGCATCAGGATATGGCACACGAGGTTGGTACTCTGTAATTGCCGATTTTGATATATCATGGCGCACTTCAACCTTACCTTCACTTACCACATGTTCTTCCCTTGGGTTTGGTTCGTCTAACCCTTCACTATCGTAAATGGCTTGATTTTGCTCACTCGAGTTAGTTTCAGTATTGCGTGGCAAGCTTTCTTGTGGTAGTTCTGAGATCAGCTTAGCAAGTTGTATAACTGACTTAGTAAGTTCCCCAACTGACTCAGTGACTTCCCTAGCTTGGCTCTCGATCCCTTTGATCGATGCTTGTTGGGTCTCAAGGGTGGTTTCAGTGTCTTGGAGACGGTTATCGGTAGCTGCCATGAATTTTGTCAGCATTTCTTCAAGGTTTGACTCCTCTTCCTGTTGGTAAGGTGGTTGTTGAAAATTTAAAGGAAGTTCCTGTCTTTGGCTACTTTGATCATCCCACGAGAACTTAGGATGGTACCTCCAACCTGCATTATAAGTGTCACTATAAAAATTATTTTGAGGTTTAGAATAGTTACTCATATAGTGGACTTATTCGCTTTCCATGCCATGTCCGTAGGGTGGGTACTCAGGATTCGCCACGCCTCCGCTTGTTTCACACTGCATAACTGGATGTACCTACGAGGAACCGTATAAACCATTAAATTTTTTATGTAACATCTCTAACTGGTTTGATAGCCTGGTTACTGGGTCGAGGTCGTAGATATCGACTGCTTTTGTTTGCTTTGTCCTCGTAACTTGCCACTGATAGTTATTCAGTGCCATCTCCTCTATCTGTCAAAATCAAATAAAAGAAAATTTAACAAAGTAATAATAAAATAATAATAATAATAATAATAATAATAAAATAAATTACAGAAAATAAAAAAAATGGCTAAAGTAATAAAAATAGAGCTTTCTTAATATTTTAGTTCCCCGGCAACGGCGCCAAAAACTTGATCGCTGTAAATCGAGTTTTAAAATTTATAAAAGAATGATCGAACTCGAAACTAACTCGACAACGATTAAAGGCAAGTGCACCTATCGAGCAGTGAGTATAGTTTAGGCAAGACCGGATTGTCGAACCCAAAGGAACTAAAAGTACTAATACTCACTTTGTCTTTTTATTATTTAGCCTTAATATAAAGTGATGGTTGTTTAAACTAAAACTAATCTACTTACTAAGCTAAGACGCAAAGACAAAAAGAATGAATTCGGGAAATAACTTTTGGGAAAACTCAGTTGACTCAAGCGATACCCTTAGGAAGAATCCACCTAGACTTCACTTGTTATCTAACCTTGAACCATATGATTTATTTACTTAGTTTGATCCGTGAGACTCCCTAACGTATATTAAACCCTCTCTCGAAGCGAATAACGTCTAACCCTAGGTTAACTAGTGGAAATCTATTTCTCTTATAGTAATCCCCTAGAATAGCAGTAAATCGATCTGTGGATTCCCATATTAGGTTTCACCCTAATCCGGCAAAATCTCGTCACCCTATCTCTAGGCGTGCGATCAACTCCGCTTAATTATGTTGGATCTACTCTTAGGCAGGGTCTATTCCTCCTCCACCTAAGCACATTAGATTTGGATTAAGTTCACACAATTAAGAACAAACTAAGTTGTTATCATATAATTCAAAAATTCAAATAACAAGATTCATCATAGGTTTTATCCCCTTCAGGTATCCGAAGGTTTAGTTCATAATAATAAAAGAAAACATCTCAAGAGAAAAGATAAAACAAAACATAAGAAATCCCTAAAACTCCCTGAAGGAATTAAAGGAGAGATACGCCGTCTTGAGTAGAATTCTGGCTTCTTGAGATGGATCAACTAGCTATCTTCAAGTGATTCCCACAAATCTGACCTTTTTGGCTTGGCTTCTTGGCCTAGCTCACCGCCCTGACAAAAGCCCTGGCAGAAGGCTTCTGCCAAACTCTCCTTCTAAGTTGCTATCTGGGGTGTTTATATAGGCTTTGAGATGTGTTACTTGGCCTCCAAGTATCCTAATTTGAGTGCAATTCCTATTTGGGAGTTTAAGTAGACTTAGGAATGTGTTTCTTTGCCTCCAAGCATCCAAATCCGAGTAAAATTCCTCTTTCCCGCGCCAGGGACACGGCCATGGCACACGCTCGTGTGAATCGTGGCCAGGCCGTGTTGGACTCCGTTGATGAGGCACGACCGTGTAAATCGTGGCTAGGCCGTGTTCTAGATAATTAAGGAGGCACAGCCGTGTGGCTTGAAGTCCAGGCCGTGCTGATTTCGTGGCTTGGCACAATTTAGTCTGTTTTAAGCCCGTTTCTCATTCTTTTCGTCATTGGGTGCTTTCCTGAGTATAAAACATGAAAAGAAAGGATTAAGAGCACTTTTTTACATAAATTGAGGCTTAAATCATCCAAAAGCATATTAAATGTGGGCTTTAAATATGTTACTTTTATGGTTCATCAGTAACAATCATCGAAAATCCTTTAACAAAACGTCGATAGTATACTGCTAATCCCAAAAAATTTCTGACCTCGGATACATTTCTAGGTGGTTTTCAGTCAATAACTGCAAATATCTTACCCGGATCAACTCGAATGCCATCCGCCGAGACTATATGTCCCAAAAATCCTACTTCCCGAAGCCAAACTCACATTTGCTGAATTTAGCATACAATTGCTTATATCTCAAGTTCTGCAACACAATCCTCAAATGCTCGGCGTGCTCAGACTCATTTCGTGAATAGATCAGAATGTCATCAATGAACACAACAACAAATCTGTCTAAATACGATCTAAAGATCCGATTCATCAAATCCATAAAAATGGTAGGAGCATTAGTCAAACCAAAAGGCATAACAAGGAATTCATAATGTCCGTACCTCAATCTGAATGCAGTTTTCGGCACATCTGAGTCTTTAACTCGCAACTGATAATAACCAGATCTCAAATCTATCTTTGAAAACATTGTTGCACCTTTCAACTGATCAAACAAATCGTCTATTCTCGGCAATAGATACTTATTCTTTATCGCAACTTTGTTAAGCTGACGATAATCAATACACATTCTCATTGACCCGTCTTTCTTCTTTACGAACAATACTGGTGCACCCCAGGGCGAAAAACTCAATCGTGCAAAACCTCTATCTGTTAACTCTTGCAACTGAGCTTTCAACTCTTTCAAGTCTGTCGGAGCCATTCTATAGGGAGCTATAGATATAGGTGAAGTTCCCGGTACTAATTCAATAGCAAATTCAACCTCTCTGATAGGTGGCAACCCCAGTAATTCTTCAGGAAATACATCCGGATACTCACAGACAACTAACACTGATTCAATCTTCTTTTCAGACACCTTGGTATCTAAAATATATGCTAGATACGCGTCACAACCTTTTCTCACATGTCTCTGAGCCGACATCGATGAAATCACTACAGGCAATTCATTCGATTCATTTGATTCAATCCGAAGAATTTTATTATTCTAACATTTCAATTCTATAATCTTTCATCTACAGTTCACAACATCATGTAGAGTCAACCAATCCATACCCAGAATCACATCGAACTCATCAAATAGTAAAAGCATCAAGTCAGCCGAAAAATAGTAACCCCGAATCATTAAAGGACAGTTCTTGCATACTTTGTCAACTAGAACATACTTGCCTAAGGGGTTCGATACTTTAATCATAAACTCAGTAATTTCAACAGGTAATTTCTTACTATACACTAAATTCTCAAAAACATACGAATGTGTCGATCCAGGATCAATTAAAGCAATCAAATTAGTGTCATAAAGAGAGAAGGTACCAGTAATAACATCTGAAGACGACGCTTCTTCGCGAGCGAGAATAGCGTAGGCTCTGGCAGGTGCTCTAGCCTCAGATCTCACAGTGTAGTCCCTCGTCGCCCCTCGACTACCACTCACATTCCCAGCATTTCTTGGTGGTCTTCCTCTAGCCGACATATTACTCGGTCTCACATTCTGAGGTCTATCTTTCTTAACCATCTCAGGACAGTCTTTAATAAATGATCCAGCGAGCCACATTTGAAGCAAGCTTTAGTACTTTTATTCCAGCATTTACCAAAATGTTTTCTCCCGCACTGATGACACTCAGGTTTGTTATTTCTCACACTGCCAACATTCGAGATAGATGTAGCTTGAGCTTTAGAATTCACAGGTTGATTTCCATGATCTCTATTCTGATATCCCACTGATACATTAGATCTAATGTATGAATCTCATAATTTCTTTGATGAAGAATGAGAAGGTTTATTCATTGGTCTTTTCCTCGAATCTCTAGCCTCTGAATCAACTTTCTTCTTTTCTCAGCTAAAGTCTTTGGCTTTGCAAGCCCGGTCAACTAACACAACAAATTCTTTTTGATCTAAAATTCAAACCAGAAGTTTAATGTCTTCGTTTAGCCCATCAACAAATCGCTTGCACATTATCTCTTCAGTAGAAACATACTCTCGAGCATATTTACTTAACAGCACGAATTCTCTCTCGTACTCAGTTACTGTCATACGGCCATGTTTCAATTCTAGAAACCCTTTGTGCTTTTGATCCAGAAACCGTTGGCTTATATATTTCTTTCAGAATTCAGTCTGAAAGAATTCCCAGGTGACTCTCTCTCTCGGCACCACTAACACTAATGTATTCCACCACTGATATGCATTGTCCTTCAAAAGTGATATAACACATTTTAAGCATTCAACCGATGTGCAGGAAAGCTCATCAAACACTCGGATCGTATTTTCAAGCCAAAACTCGACTCTCTCAGGGTCATCATCAACATTAGCTCTGAACTCTTCAGCCCATGTTTATGAATCTTATCAACCGGAGGCTTGTTCAATCTTAAAAGCTCAACTCCTTGAGGAGCTATGGGTACAGGTTAGGGATTAGGAGGGGTAGAGGTTGTTGAGCAGCCAAGTTTGTACGAATGTATTGAGTGAACCACTCATTCATCATTTGGAAGAAGGCTTCTTTAGCCTCTCCTCCCTGACTACCCGTCACGGGTCTAGAATCAGACGGTGCTGTCCCTTGCGCGGGAACAGGCGTATTACTTTCAACCTCATCAGCTATCGCTCGATTGGGATCCATATGCTATATAAAAACACATTTTTAATTGTCAAGAGTCATCACACTATCAAAATTTATATATGGCATATATAGTTAGACTCTGATACAAATAAATGTAACACCCCTCACCTGCATTCAATGCCGAAACAGGGTTACGGAGCATTATCGGACTTACAAAACAATTAAACAACAGTTTAGCATACATTATAACATTTCATACAGTCATCAACTAATCCCAATCAATTTGTCCCTAATACAATCCTACTAGGCCTTAAACATACATTAGAAGTAGTTCGGGACTAAACCGATAACTCGAGAAACTTTTTCACACTTAGAAAATTTTCTTGAAAACAGGGGACACACGCACGTGTGACTAGGCTGTGTATCTCACACGACCACCAGACACGCCCGTGTCACAGGCCGTGTGGACATTCAAAATGGAAGCACATGGCCGTGTCCCAGCCTATGTCAAAATAAGTGAGGTTACTAACTAGGGTCACATGGCCGACCACACGCCCATGTGTCTAGCCCGTGTGCTCTTCGAAGTGGCCTCACACGCCCGTGTGCCAGCCCGTATGCTAGGCCGTGCCAAACCTGTAGGGTATACTGACTTATGTAACACGACCAAGTCACACGCCCGTGTACTAGGCCGTGTGCCAATTAGAGGGGTATACTGACTTGTACCACACGGCCAATCACACGCCCGTGTGTGAGACCGTGTAGAGCATACTGACTTCATTTCAATTTCAACACCAGGGGACACACACACGGCCATGCAACATGATCGTGTGTCACACACGGCTGAGACACACGCCTGTGTCTCTGCCCGTGTAGACAAAAATAGGCTGTTTACCAAGCCAATTTGCCACCCAAATATGCTTGTACAGACACAACAAAAATGGCACCAATTCAAAGCATAAATAAACATCCAATTTAGCCACAAACAAGGCTAATTCATACAAATTCCAATATTAGCAACCAACATGCTTATAACTCAAGTTTTACTCAACCAAAACATACCAAAATACATATACAAATCAACTAGTTAAACCTTTATCTAACATACCTCATTTTGTACCAATTCACAAGTATGATACCAATTCCACAAACTTCATAATATGGTCATCCACATATCCATCCATGAACACAATATCAACCATATATGCACCTATAAACACATAACTAAATCCACCAATTTAAACCATATCTCATGGCTATATTTACAAACTAAAACATATACATTTACAAGCCATTATAAAAGACCAAAATCATTATCAACCCATAACCAACATGACATCAAAATACCCATACATGCCATATACTCAAAACATAGTTTCAAAAGTACCAAAGAGTCAGTAGATAGTGTGGTGAAGTCTCTGATGATCCCCGAATCCGAGCTAGCTTTGAATTAACTATAAAACATAAAAAAGCAACAAAGTAAACTATATAGCTTAGTAAGCTCGTATGTTAATAAAGAGCAAAAATCATCATTCATTAATCATTCATATAATGGAAAACAATATACAACAATTATATTAAATCTCAAGCTATCAAATGATCATTCATATAACTTACCAACTCCATAGTTTTCAATCCTTAATTTATTTACATACGTACCTGTACCATCTCGTACCAATCTCATATTCAATTACATCCTTCTTTTTACCTGTTGAACCATTCGGAATAGAAGTCGGATGCTCAAGGTCTCATACGATAAGTACCTATACCATGGCCTGAAGCCAAATTAGCTGATATTCATGGCCCGAAGCCAAATCGGTACATCTCACACAAGTTCTAATAACATGGCCCGAAGCCAACTCAAAGTATACCTAATGACATGTCACTAGCATCCTAAACTATTCCTAAGGTTTAATCGGGTTTCCAACTATCGACTTCATCGAATCATTTCCGAACTCGTCCGTAATCACATAATCACAATTCATGCTATATCAAAGCATATAAAATACATTTGTAATGAAATTATAACATACGAACTTACCTCGGATGTGTAAACTACGAAATGAGTCGATTAGTCGATAACTTTATCTTTTCTCCGATCCAAGTTCGTATTTTGGTTTACTTGATCTAAACATATTCAAAATTAACTTATTTAATCAGCTATTCATTCAATTTAGTCCAAAACACTCTTTAAGGCACATTTACACTTTTGCCCCTAAACTTTCACATTTTTACAATTTAGTCCTTATTACACAAAATCACAAATTCATGAAATTTCTTTAATACCCATTATAGCCGAATTCATATAAGACCCCTAGCAGCCCATATTTATCACTTATGTCACATTTTAACCACTAACTTTACACATTTCTCAATTTAATCCATATTTTGTATTTTTACTCAAAATCACTTAACAAAACTTGTACATCTAACAACAAGAATTCATATTTCATCATCAAACATCAAAGAACACATATATTCATCAATGGTAACTTTCAAAATATTTAATATTTTTGCAAAATAGTCCCTGGGCTAGCTAGTACTAGATGCAACGATCACAAAAACATAGAAATCATTAAAAACAGGACAAAAATCACTTACCAATTTAATTTGCAAGTGTCGAACCCTAAAACATTTCTATGGTTTCTTCTTCTTTGAATTTTGGCTAATGAAGATGGAAGATGGACACATTTTATGATTTTTTTTAATTATTTCATGTTATTAACCAATTTACAATATTAACCTTGTTATTAAACCATTAAAACACTTTAAACAATGTCCATATATGTCCACTAAAGCTATTTATGGTCTAATTACAACATAAGGACCTTTACTTTAATTTTCTATAGATATTAGACACCTTTAGCTATTAGAACTCAAGTTTTACGCTTTATGCAATTTAGTCCTTTTTATCAAATTGACCATTTAAACGATAAAATTTCTTAACAAAATTTTCACACTATCAATAAATCATGCTATAAACATTAAAATAATAATAAATATTTTTACCTCAGATATGTGGTCCCAAAACCACTGTTCCGATTTGACCAAAAACGGGCTGTTACACCAATATTGTATTTTGAAATTTGAATGAAGCTGGGAAAAGTTTCTCCTGTTAGTTAAATTTACTTATTATAACAATTACCATACAACCATTAAAATGGCACCGTATAAAGCTTTATTTGGTCGGAAGTGTAGAACTTCAATGTATTGGACCGAATTAAGTGACTAAAAGATTTCTAATATACATCTAATATGTGAAACCGAAGATAAAGTCAAGGTTATTCGAGATTGTTTAAAAGTCGCTATAGACCATCAGAAATCTGATGTCGATTTGATAAAAAATACCTCAAATTTCAAGTAGGTGAAAGAATATTTTTGAAAGTATCGTCGTGGAAGAAAGTTCATTGTTTTGGCCAAAAGGGAAAACTCAACCCAATGTTTATTGGTCCGTACGAGGTTATCGAGAGAATAGGTCTGATTGCATATCATTTGGCTTTACCGTCAGAACTCAAAAAGATTCATAATGTATTTCACGTGGCGATGATCAGACGATACTTGTCGTCCTTCCCATGTGATCTCTCCTGTTGAAATAGAATTATAGCCTGATATGACATATAATGAGGAACCGGTTAAGATTCTAACTTGGGAAGTTAAAGAATTGAGAAATAAACATATATTTTTAGTGGTGTAATAGCTTGTTTTCAGTGGTGTCAGAAACAGTAATTTCGGGACCACAATTTTGACCAATGAGTTAGTAAATATTAAATATTTACAAGGTTATTAGAGTATCGTATTAAAATTCCGTCTGATAATTTTAATGTTTGGCCAGTTAATTAAGTAAAAATGACTAAATCGTAAAAGGCATAAACTTAATCACTATTGATTATTATTAGCTAAAATGCATGATTTAAGTTTGTTTAAAGATTTATTTGGTAAATATGCCATTTTTATTAATGTGGGACGGTGATGGATATGTTTAATGTAATTTTTTATGTTAAGTTAAAGGTTATAATAATTAACAAAAATAGAAAAACAAAAAAAAAAACTTAGTCATCACCTTGCCCATTTTTATCCTTCAACCAAAACCACCAAAGTCAACCTAGGAGCTTTCGGCCAAGTGAAAAATCTCTTGCATGTAAGTATATTTTAACCCGCTTTTCATTATTTTTTATGTTTTTAATATCGTTATAGCTTAATCTAGCTAATCCGGGGACTATTTTGTAAAATCGTTAAAGATTTTAAAAGTTACCATTTATGATTTGTGATGATTCTTGAAGTTAAATGATAGGTTTATAAGTTTGGTTGTTAAATATGACTATTTTGTAAAGTGAAATTGATTAGTTTCAAGTTTAGGGACTAAAATAATAAAATAACAAATTTAACATGAAATTCTTGTGAAATTTCAATAATTATAGGCTATAAATATATAGGAGAGAATTCGACTAGCTTGATTTTAGTTTAATTATGATAAATGTGCAAGTTTCAATTTTAAAGACTAAATTGAATAAAAGGTAAAAGTTTAGGGTAATAATGTAAAATATCATTAAAGGATCAAATATATGAATTTATAAATTTTAAGGTATTGAATTGGTTAATTGAGCCAAATTATTATATATAGATCAAGAAATGGATCAACCAGTCCTCGTTGTGGTGTTGGTAGCTACTTTATTTAGGTAAGTTCGTATTAGATTGGTTATGCTTATTGATGGTTTGAATTCTAATCATATATGTGTATATGTATGTGTGTATAGTGAGCATGGTTAATTGAGGTAAGTTTGAAAGTGGAAATAAAGGTTTGAATTGTAAAGTATGGTAATTGTACATGTTTGAGTTGAATCATGTTATTCTATGGAATGTATGTGATAAATTTGATCATAGTATAGTGTTTTAAACATGAAAAGATTATGGAATACAAGTTAAGGCCCGTGTGAGCTTATTGAATAATTAGGATACAAATAACATGTCATTGGGGTGTTTCAAGCACTAGGTACCGGTGGTTACAATTTTAGGAACTATGTACCTGTGTTATAGTTTCCAAGCACTCAGTGTCGGTGATATATTTCCAAATACCATTTACCGGTGGTGAATACCACATCGATGGCTGGAATCTAGCATTTGTTGCAGATTCTTATCAGTTTGCGTGAGCAGCACCATGTAATAGTTAATGTCCCAATTGTCAGCTTGTGTCTATATTATTTCCCCACGTATCCAAAATTAATTTACTATAGTTCTTCGGGCAAAACAATTAATGAACTGTTTAGAAATAGAATTCATGGCATGAATGGTTATATACTTACTGATTGTGAATTGACATGTGAAACATGTATTTTAGGATCTTACTATGTTATACGTACATGTCTAACCATTTGGTATGTTAGGAAATGTGGAACAAGGCATGGAATTCTAGTTATATGTTAAATTCAAATAGTATGCTTAAAATGAAATATATGTGTTTTTTAATTTCAACAAACTTATTAAGCTTTAAGAAAGCTTATCTCGTTTCATTTTTCTTTCTTGTAGATTGTCGAATTCGAGCTATGAATTGGATCTTTTCTACAAATCACATTATCCGTAAACTCTTTTGGTAGCTATTTACTTATTTTGGCTCGGTTATAAGTTGCATATAAATAGGGTTGTGTCAAATATGTTTAAGAGTATTTTTTGTTATGTTTTGTGCCATTTGATATATGAATCATGTATTTGGATGTAATACGTAAAGATTACTTGGTTATTTTGGTGGCTTAAGTTGGTAATAGTCTATTTGGTATTTATGTTACTTTAGTTATGAAATGTTTCTTATGTTTTGGTTAGTTGGTGAATTTTGGTTGATGAATATAGTTATGAGAAAATGAAATATATTTTATGGTTGTATGAGCATGAAATGTTAAGTTGTTTATGCTTGATTGGTTAATATTTTATGTATGAATTGTGGTGCTAATAATGGCATATTGGTTAAACACTTAGGTTGTATACTATTTTGGTGTATTTAAGCAGGTTTTTGTTTATGCATTTGAACAGATTAAACGGTTGTTGTATTGCATTGCTTGTAGTATAAGTGAACTAGGGTGGGATTGCTTAATTTAGAAGACATTTTTGACACACATAGTCTGTGACACAGCCTAAAACACAGTCTTGTGTCATACATGATTGCAGGACATGGCCAAATAGCCTATCAAATTTAGGTGCAAGTTGGTTCACATGGCATCAATTTGTTCCACAACCTGACGACATGATAGTGTGACCCAAAATTACAAAACATCAGTTTGTTACACGGTTAGGCAACACAACCAGATCATAGGATGATAAATCGTAATAGTAACATATTTTATCTCCACATTTAGCATACTTTTGGATGATTTATCCCTTGAATTATGGAATTTGGTGCTCTTAATCCTTTAATTTCATGTTTTATACTCAGGAGAGCATAGGAGGATGAAAAAAAACGAAAAATGGGCTTAAAACGGGCCAAATGGGCCAAAGTAGGAAATCAACACGGCCTGGGGTTTCACCACACGACCGTGCCTCTTTAGCAGACCCAACCACGGCCTACAACTCGATTTACACGGGCGTGTCCCTGCTGTGGCAAAGAGGAATTTCACTCGGATTAGGATACTTAGAGGCGAAGAAACACATTCCGAAGCCTATATAAACACCTTAAGTACAACCTAAAAGGGGAGTCGACAGGGGGCTCTTATCAAGGGGCGTCCAGCTAGGCCAAGGAGCCGAGCCAGAGAGGTCAGAATCGTGGGATTTACTCGAAGAAAGCCAGTTTATTCATCTCAAGAAGCCGAAATCATACTCAAGACGGCGGATCTCTCCTTCAATTCCTTTAGGGGGTTTTAAGGTTTTCTTATGTTTTGTTTTATCTTTTCTTCTGAGATGTATTCTTTTATTATTATGAACTAAACCCCTTAGATACCTGAGGGGGATAAAACCTAAGACGGATCTTGTTATTGTTTTCTGAACTATATGATAAATACTTGATTTGTTCTTAATTATGTGTTCTTAATTATGTGTTCTTAATTCTTGCTTTGATATTTCAGGATATTGATTCAAGTAGAGATGTGCTTAAGCAGTGGGGCAAAAGTCCCTGTTTAAGAGTAGATCTAGCATAATTAAGCGGAGTTGATCGCAACCCTAGACATAGGATGACGAAAATCTGCCGGATTAGGGTCAAACCTAATATGGGAGTCCATAGATCGAGTTAATGCAATTCTAGGGGTTTTAATTAGAAAGAGATTTCAATTAATCAACCTAGGGTTAGACGTTAGTAGCCTCGACGGAGGTATTAATATACATTAGGGAATCCTACGGATCAAGTCAAGTGAATAAATCATCTGGTTCAGAGTTAGATAACAAGTGAAGTCTAAGTGGATTCTTCCTTGGGTATTGTCTTAATCAATTGGTTTTTCCCACAAGTATTTCCCCAATTCATCCTCTTTGTCTTAGCGTCTTTAGCTTAGTAGTTAGTTAATTTTAGATTAAACAATAATTCACTTCAATTCTTAGGCTAAATAATAGAAAGAAAGTTAGTATTAGTACTTTTGGTTCCTTTGGGTTCGACATTCCGATCTTGCCACTAAACTATACTACTGTTCGATAGGTGCACTTGCGTCAATCGTTATCACAGTTAGTTTCTAGGCTAGATCATTCATTATATAAATTTTAAGACACTGACATAACGATCATAGGACCACACGGTCTCAGCCTTGTCACATGGTTTGGCCATACGACCGTGTGACCCCTATTTACATTTTTTACCTATCTTTTTATAAAAGTTTCAGATAAGCCCTAATTTATTTCTAAGTTATTTTAATAGCGATTAAATATCAATGGATAATTGTATTTATAATGTAATATGGAATGGTTGATTATTTATGTCAAATTATTGAATAATATTGATGTTTAACAGTTGTAATACCTTATAGCTCGAGTTAAGTGACCAAACCAAGTATAGAGTGTTACAGGTTTTTATTAAATCAATCTTACAATCATTTCCTATTTATACGATGCAATGTTTCATTTTACCAGCTATTTTATGTCATGAGTTGGAAAGCATTATTAGTCTATTTCGATGGAGACACTCTAAATCAAAGAAGGGTATTCATTGGTGTCAATGGAAATCGATGTGTAAGCCAAAATTGAGCAGGGCTTTAGGGATCTAGCAAAGTTTAATATAACCTTTTTAGCAAAATAAAGGTGGATATTGATTGCAAATATAGACTATTTGTTTGCACAAGTTATGCAAGCTAAGTATTATCCAAATGGAGAGTTAATGAGTGCTGAGTTAGAATCTCACCCTTCTGATATCTGGAGGAGTATTTGGAGTGCTTGAGGGTTATTAGAGCAAGGAATGGGGTGGAGAGTTGACAACGACAGGAGGATTAACATTTGGAATGATGCTTGGTTACTAAGACCTGAAAAAGGTAGAGTAACAGTTAAAAATATAGACATAAATTACTCAATGGTGGCTGATCTTATAGATGTTGAGGTCGCTACCTGAAAAGTGGAAGTTGTGAGCAATATGTTTGATGACGAGCAAGTGAGCAGAATTTTGACCATCCTGATGGCTGAGGTCGACCAGAGGGATGAGCTAGGGTGGAAGGGTGACAACACAAGAGTAAATTCTGTTAAAAATGGATATAAATGGTTAATAGCAGAGGGCTCGAGGATGATAGTTAGGGAAGAGGTACAACGTGATATGTTGTTACAAAATTTTTACAAGAAAATATGGAATCTTAGCATTCCAAGGAAAATTAAAATTACAATATGGAAAATAGCTAACAAGTATATCCCTACATTTGACAATTTATAAAAGAGGAAGTTGGTGGTGTCTAACTGCTGCCCATCCTGTCGTTTGGTGGAGGAGTCAGTGAGCCACGTGTTCAGAGATTGTACATTTTCCAAGCAAGTCCTGCAAGGTGTGGCTATTTTATCAATCGACCCAAATTTTAAAAATAATCACCAAAATGACCTGAAATGAACAATAGATTGGGGTTTGGGGAACCTAATGGCCGGCACTACATAGTGTTCTGGGCCCATAATTGCTTGATGATTGTGCCGGGCTTTAAAATATTGATTTTTTTTTTAGTTTGGGAACCTAATGGCCGGCACTACATAGTATTTTGGGCCCATGATTGCCTGATGATTGTGTCAGGCTTTAAAATATTGATTTATTTGAGTTTGGGAACCCAATGGCCGACACTACGGTATTTTTTTAAAATCGTATCATATTGGTATACAAAAATATCAGTATTTTAAAAAAAATTGGTGCTGGCTAGTAGATAGTCGGCACCAGGTACTTTTTTCGTGTCCCAATGCAATTTTTTTTACTTTGGTACACTGATGGCTTGCACCAGAGTAAAAAAAAAAAAATTGGTGCTAACCATGTAATAGTCGGCACCAAGTACAATTTCGGCTCCCAATGCAAAAAAAAATTTTGAAAACTGATGGCCGACACTAGTTAAATTTTTTTAAAAAATTTTTGGGTGCTGGCCATGTAATGGGTGCCACCAAGTACAATTTCGGCTCCCAATGCAAAAAAAAAAAAAAATTGGAATACTGATGGTCAGCACCACATTTTTCGGGTACCGAATTTTTTTTTTGGGACAGCAATGGCCGGCACCAACTTTATCACATTAAAAAATTTATTTTTTCTTATTTTAGAACACAGATGGCCGACACCAAACCCTATATACAGTGGGTGGTTTGGGTTCTGATAGTGTAAATGGATGAGAAAATATTTTTTTGAGAGAGCCATCAAAATGAAAGTGTTTTGTAGTATATCATCAAAAGAGTTTTTTGTAGTGGATTGTATATGGGAGTTTTTCGTAGTGTACAACCGAGTTTTGGGGTTGAATTATATACTGTCATGTTTTAACGGAGTTGAATTATATACTGTTATATTTACCCCAAAGATTATGCCATTAAGAGTTGGATGACTTTCTGCGCCTTTGATGGCTAACCGAGATGTCCAACGCAGATTGACATTATCTATGGTGTAATAGTGTTTATTCCGCAACTTATAAGTGGGGTACTGATGCAACGTAGACCTAATTCGAGCAGAAGACGATTAATTGTGAAGAAACTACTATTCAAAATAATTGTATTATATCTTTAGAATGTTTGTATTTTTTTATATCTGTAAATTTAATGTAGTTGTTTAGGATTTAAGGTTTCATTTTTTTATATTTTCGTGTATTAATTTCTTAGAATGTTTGTATTTTTTTGTATTTGTAAATTTAATTTAGTCCGAATTATATGTAGTTTGAATTTAAAATTTTCGTGTATTATTTTTACCCATATGTTTGTAGTTTGTTGGGTGTTTAAATTTAATTTAGTGCATATTATTTTTGTTTGAATTTTATATTTTTTTGTATTAATATTGTAGAATGTTTGTATTTTATTGTGTCTGTAAATTTAATTTGTCGTGTACTATTACTTATTCGAATTATATATTTTTTTATTAAATATTTTGAAGTCATTTATTAAAACAATAATTATTCTATAGAAATTAAATTAATATTTAAAACAAAATAATTACAAAATAAAGTAGATATTTACAGACAAAAATTAAAATTGTCTTGATCTCGGCGACATCCCCGGTGCTGGCGTGTAGCGGTCCAGATGCCTCCGTCGGCGATGCCGTGCACCTTGCTGAGGCATTTGATAATTGCTCGGTCTGACCTCCGGTGTCCCATCCGGTGTACTTAGAAAAGTAGTTTAATCATATACACCATAATCGAGAGTTAACAGGCATTGCATGACCGGAGGTGCCGATGGAAAAATATCCTCAGTAGTAGGTGTACGTGCTTCCTAATCAAGCTCCGGGTGGTATGAAGACGATCCAGACCGTCTCGAATTTTGAGGCTCGTGGTCGTCACCAAAAATATCCTCGAACGATGGAGGAAATTAGGACTCGGGCACGGGCTCCGGGTGGTGTTATGACGAGCCGAATGCTTCATATTGGGGCTCGAGATTGGGGTTCGAGGCAGAATCAATTTTGGTGTTCCCGAATTGCGGAACTCGATTACGGCACGATCGTTCATCCTTCTGTTGCCATTGTGAAGATTCCAGTTGCACGTTTTTTTGGATCAACATATAATGACATTGGAATAAAAATGGCTTCCCGTGTGCCATATACCATTGTGCGTACTCGCGCGTAGAAGAGAACCCTCCCTCTAAGACATACAAGGGAGGGCGCCTCGAACGTCGATTATTCTACAAAAATATATACGGTTCATGTTTTTGTGCCCAATTTAAATTGTCTCGACCCGAACCCTTTTTGTCCATTTCGTGGACTTCTGTGATGTCGACGGGAGGGTTCGAGATAGGTTGTGCGCAACCGAACTGCCTCAATACCCGACCTCCATCGTGCCACTCCACCATATAGAAATGAATCAATGGTATATTTTACACGAACAACTATTGCTGCTCGATAACCCATGATGGTATGAGCACCGCGATGTCTTCCTCAGCATATGGCATCCATAGAAACTGCATAATATAGAAATATGTTATTAGTTAATTTTTTATTTTGCAATTACTGTATTTAAAAAAGAAAAATTCGGTACATGGGTACGGTGAACGATCGCCCGATTCCCGGTACAGTTGTCCATCTAAAAAAATGAACAAATTATCAGATTATTTTTTCCATGCAAAAAATGAGTATACTATACTATACAGTTAAAAAAAAGATGGCAAAATTGAACTATATATTTACCTATTAACGAGTGGCCACACATACGGTTGGTGGCTCACTGATGCCAGAAATGGCATTCAGTATAACGCCCAAGACTACAGTAGAAGGCAACAACCGCCCATTATTTTCATAGACGGCTTTGACGCTCGACAAAGCTCGAGGTATAAGCATGCCAACACTGCAGAGCCCCAACTAAATCTTCCGGCAAGCTCGAGATCCGCTAATAATGGGAGATACATTATTGAGACTTTATTTTGATTGACGTCCAGCAATAGTATCCCACCTATAAGTTGCAGAATGAACGCTCTTGCAGCGTAGATAATGTCCATCTGTGTTGGACTGCTCGGAAGATGCTGGAAGTTACCAAGTAAATTTAATATAGGTTAATTGTCCTTCCTCGTCGTTGGGGGCACTTTTCCAAGTAACCGCTCGCAAGTGCCCCACGGATCGGGCACTCTTGCAAGCCCGGTCACTGGTTCGCCGTTTATAGACAGCCCTAGTTAGACTGCTACGTCCTGCAGTGTAATAGTTACCTCCCCACACAGGAGGTGGAACGTATGTGTCTCCGAGCGCCATCTTTCAACTAAGGCTGATATTAAATCGGACCGCAGCTCAGATATCTGAATGTACGCGACTACCCCAAAACCCACGACATTCAAATACGAAAAAACTCTTCGATAAAAAAAACCGGGATCATGCAACCGGGGTCTCACAATTCGGTACAGATCCTCCGTTTATAATAAATATAGAATGTTATATTTCTCGTTTAAAAAATAATTTAAATGAATATTTAAAATTAAATGAGGCATTTTTCTTCTCATTTACCATATGCACATAGGCTGCAATATGGTTGTTCTCATTTAAAATAATATTAGGATTATGATCCATGGAGTGATCGGCGGTGGTTGACGGTGAACGAAGGTTGTCAGAGGTGATCGGTGGTCGTCAGTCGGCGGAAGAGTAGCCCATTTATAATGGGGGACCATAGTGGCTGAAGTAGAGGCAAAATTGGAAAAGGGAAAAAAATTGTTAAATTTGGAAAAAGGACCATAGCCCTTTTAAACTCAAATTTTTGCAGGCGAATATTTACTCTTTTTCTAGTTCAATTACCGGGTTAACCCATGACCTCTTAGAATCAGAATAAAAAGAACTGCAGTGGTCTCTGGTTTGTTCCGCCATCCTCCCCGATAAATCATTAAGTTTAGTTTTCAATAGAATCCTCCGCATTCACGGGTTTCGTCGTCTCCGTCGCTCTCGATTAATGCTTAGATCTAAATTCTCCAATGAAACCTTATTTTTTTCATATTAATTAGAAGTAGTCTCAATATCAGGGTCATTTAAAAGTTTTCATATTTTATTTAAATTTTTTTTCAATTTAAATATTATTCCATTACAAAATTTTAAATTTCATTTTTAGGGGGGGTTTAGGCCTGATATGTTTGGTCAAATCCTAGGAGTAGGCCTGCTGGTGCCGGCCAATGACACCCCATTTCTCAGGCCTGGTAACATGTCATTTCACATTCTTTTTTTTTCCTGCTGATGCCGGCCAATGCCAACCCATTTCTCAGGCCTGCCTAACATGTAAATTTACACTTTTGTTTTTCATTTCATTTCAATTTCAATTCCATTTCATTTCATTTGAATTTCCATTTCATTTCATTTCCATTTCCATTTCATTTAAATTATATTTTTTTCCATTTAAATTTAAATTTTTTTCTCATTTCATCTAATTTATCTATCTTACCATTTTAATTTAATTTTTTTCTTTTTTCATTTATATTTTTTTTCATTTAAATATAATTTTCTCCCCATTTCATTTAAATTATCTTTTTTTCCATTTAAAATTATTTTTTTCTCATTTCATTTAAATTATCTTTCTTTCCATTTTAATTAAATTTTTTTCTCATTTCATTTAAATTGTCTATCTTTCCATGTAATTTTAATTTTTTTCTCATTTCATTTAAATCATATATCTTTCCATCTAAATTTAATTTATTTCTCAATTCATTTATATTATTTTTTTCATTTAAATTTAATTTCTTCTCAATTCATTTAAATTATCTTTTTTCCATTTTAAATTATTTTTTCTCGTTTCATTTACATTAGATTTTTTTTCATTTTAATTTAATTTTTTTTCTCATTCTCATTTCATTTACATTTACTTTTTTTCTCATTTCATTTAAATTTTCTATCTTTCCATGTAAATTTAATTTTTTTCTCAATTTATTTAAATTATCTATCTAATTTTTCATATTTTTACAATGTTTTTACAAGAACATGCGCTCAATAATGTATCATTTGTCATCTTCGAGTCCGGCATTACGAGACGATTGACCGGAAACATAGAGACAATGTGGGCATGTTGATCGGTTGTGTCCGGATGTTCGATACACAATGCACAGTTTGGGTTCGCCCGTCTCCCTGACATCCATGTCATTTCAAATTCTCGTCGATTGTGGTCGACCTTTAGGATGTCTACGGAGACTACGATCAGGCACCATCTCGAAAGCAGGCGATGGAACTTCCCGGTTTGAGACATCGGGCATTACAGGAAATTCGTTCCCCCATATACGAATGTGAGTTGCAACGTGTAGATCTCGTCTATGAATTGTTCAACATTTAAGTTTGCTCTCACATACGCTGCATGAACATGCGCACACGGATATCGAAGAGTCTGAAATATCCCGCACTGGCATCGTCTATTTCGCAGATCAACTACGTACGACATAAGTGGAAGACCCGAACAACGACCGATGTACTCTTGAACTCGAAAAGTCTCCAAGTTGCGCAAATACATTTCTGCGTTTATTGTTTGTGCCCTTAGACTATTTATCGCCATGGCATTTCGGACAGCCTCAACGTACACGTGCCTGGCTTCGATCTGCTTAGCTTGTCTCAACCCCATCCTAGGCATCAATGTGGCCAACCTATAGAATGTTGCCGAGAAAATAGCAGAAATCGATAGATGACGTGTGCGCCTCAATACAGAATTGACCGCCTCTACTAGGTTCGTTATAATCTGCCCATGCCGAAACACCTTATCGTATCTTCGAGTCCATGCTACCCAACCATTTCCGAAGACCTGTTAGTAAAGATGACATTTCAGATTCAAGCCTCGCGAACCTCTGCCTGAATCTTCGCGGTTCTAAGTCATGAACTGCATATTTAATTTGAAATCAGCATTTTAAAAACAACCAAAAATTTGAAAAGTAATTTTTGAAATAAATACAAACAATTTTTTTTACCCATGTTCACAAGTTCTTTGTTCCAATTTTTATTCTTATAATCTCTGTGGAAGTTTGCCGCGATGTGCCGAATACAATAAATAGACCTCCACGAAACCTCCGATCGCCTTATCGCAGCAAATAATCCTTCTGGTCTATCTGATATAAAGAAAATGTTATCTTCTCTGACAACGTCCCTCTGCAAATTTCTGAGGAAAAATTTCCAAGAAAATTTCCACGATGGTGAAAGCGATTAGAAGTACATTTCGGATGCCGACTTGTGCAACAGCAATCAAGAGTATTTACGTGTATTTGCCATACAACCATGTCCCGTCCACCTGCACCATCGGCTTGCAGTGAGGGAAAGCCCTAACACACGGCTCGAAACTAGATTGGTAAAAAAATACCCTGGGTTATTTTTGTAAATATAAAAAAAATTTGGGTTAGACTGGTAAAATAGCCGAAACTGGAAGGTCCACACACGCACGTCTGCTCGTATGTCATAAAACCATGGAAAATTAGATGTAAAAACTATATGCAACTGCATCATCCCTTTGGTGAAAGAGTCGCCCACCATTTAGGTATCGGCCCTTATTGCGGACATGCAAGCTCGATTCAAGTATAAAGTTTCGTACCGAAAGGCATTGTGGGCAAAGTAAATGGCGATGCGAGAGTTGTATGGTGACTGGGATGCGTCATACAACGAGCTTCAAGGGTGCATAACCGGGATGAGGGAGTATTGTAACACCCCGAATTTGGGCCTAGAAGAATTGGGCCCAATAGGCCTTGGGAATGGGAGCGTTTAAATCATTTTTGGGATATATGTAGCACTTAGAATATTAATATTAAGGTATTATCGGGATTATTTGAAGCCTGAGAGATAAGGGAGACCATAGGGAAAAATCTATTTTTCTTTCTCAGCGGACCCTAGTCTCAGGCATGAGGCCTCTTAAGTAGATTAAGAGAAAATAGGACACAAATGGGCTTGTGGTCCAGTGGAAAGTGGCGTCACTTGGGAGTTATGAGGTGGCGTGTGTGAAAGCTGAGGAGGTCCAAGGTTCGAGTAGGAGGAGTGCATTTTGGAGTAATTTATTTTGCATAGGTGGACGGCAAGAGTTGTGTGGATTTTAAACTCTTGCCGTGGAGAGTTTGAAGGAAGCAGGACTGATGGATGTGGAGGAGATTTCGGATAAGATGAAGGTATTATCAGAGAGAAAAGATAAGAGATAAGGAGGGTGAAGTGTTAGGGCCGAATAGGACTGTGGGGGGAAGGTAGTTCGACTTTGGCTATAAAAAGGGGGTGCCGAAATCCTTAGAAGGGGTTCTTAGAGTTTCCATCTTTCTTTCTCTTCTTTTTTTCCCCTCATCCTTATTTTCTTCCATTGCCGAATACCACCATCCCTGTTTGCCGAAATCCCTGTTTGCCGAAATCTCTATTTGCCGAAATCTCTGTTTACCAAAATCCATATTTGTCGAAATCCCTGTTTGCCGAAATCTCTATTTGCCAAAATCTCTGTTTACCAAAATCCCTATTTGCCGAAATCCCTGTTTGCCGAAATCTCTATTTGCCGAAATCTTTGTTCACTTAAATCCCTGTTTGCCGAAATCCCTGTTTATGCCGATTCTTTATTGTTTGTTCCTCCACCTCAATCGATTATTATCTACTCTTAGTCACGTTTGGAAGCCGAATTTTGTTCAAGTAGATATTTAAGCCGCAGGATCAAAGGAGAATTTCGGTAAGTGCTTAATTAATTTTTTAACGAGTTTTGTTAAAAGCCGAAGGGCTATCTAACCCTCCTTGTCGTTAACTTTGTATTAACAAGGGAAAGAATCAAAGATCGCAAGCGTGGTAGGTAAGGATTGTTATCAAGGTAGTAAGTACTCTCGATTCAGTTAGAGTTTTAATAAGTGACCGAACCTATTGTGGTTCATAGGGGTGATTTATGATCTATATGGATCACTTGGTTTTGACGATATAGGTGTTGGATGCAGATCTAGAGGATAATCGCCAATAGTAGCAAAGTAAAGGGCTACTAGAAAGTAAGGCACACAGTAAGGTTACGGTGAAGTTTCGGTTTCTGATAAAGTGCATCTTAAGTTATGATTAATCGTTAGGTGATGTCAATTGTAGGTTCGTGACTAAGGGGTTCGTAGCACGCAAGGTTACCAGGTGTGTACAAACACAACACACACAATATCGACAATGCCGAAAAGTCGAAAAGTCAAAAGTGGCTAAATGGGCCCGGTGGGCCCTGAGGCTAAGCTTGATGGAATGGTTTGGTTTGTTATACGAATTGAATTAGTCTTGCATGATACATGATCTAAATATGTTTTTGGCCTAATAGGTCATATGGTAAGATTTGGGCCTAATGGGCCGTAAGGTTGTAATTTGGGTTTGATGGGCTTTATGGGGGCGTAAGCAGATATGCTAGGGTTTATGCACTTAGGCCTAGTTTGAACAACTCTTCAATTTCATAAGACTTAAGTTAATTAAACATGCCTGTGGACAAGTCGATTAGTTAGAGTGTGGTAAGCAGAGCATATGCATGTCTAAGATTGGATCTAGTGAGAGCTTGGTATTTAAGCGGTCAGAGTGACCCACCTCCTTTTTCGATATCCTACCGGTGCATAGTGTTTGTTCACTTTAACCATGAGGACTTGTTTATGGGCCAAAGTTTATAACTAAAACCCGAGAGGGACTAAAATACCCTAATATTGGAAAATTACTAAAATACCCTTATGTTGAAAAATTACTAAAATACCCTTATATTGTAAAATTACTAAAATACCCCTATTTATAAAATTACCAAGATACCCCTAATTTGCCAAATTACCAAAATACCCCTGTACGGTAGAATTACGAAAATACCCCTCGGTAGTGAAATGACTAAAATACCCCTATGTGATGAATATGGGTTTGTGGATGTTACTTTTGTGTTTGATGCATTCATATGATATTCTTCTTAGGATGCATATGGGTGGGAATTATGGTACGGAGGAAGATTTGAGGATCGCATGACTGTATGGTATGGATCCGGGATCGCATAGCCGTATAATATGGATCCACCACAGGCTTTTTAGCCGCCGAGAAGCGACCCATCTTTGCACCGATAATGTTACTGAGGGCTGTGTGCCATTAATATGGGCTTCGTGCCGTAATTATGGGCTTTGTGCCAATACCGAAGGCTTTGTGCCGTAATTATGGGCTTTGTGCCAATACCGAACGCTTTGTGCTGTTATTATAGCTTTGTGCCAGTCATATTTACCGTGGCTATGTGCCTAACATATATATATTGATGAATCTGTGTCAATATTTGAGGATCGCATAGCCGTATGGTATGGATCCGGGATCGCATAGCCGTATGGTATGGATCCACAGAAGGCTTTAAGCCCAATATATGATTAGCGACTTTCTCGCAACGTTGATAGTACCACAACCGGGCTACCCTTGGTGTGTAGCGGAGGGGTGGGTCGAGCTAGAATTCCCCACAGGAGTCATAAGGTTGGAAGGGAAATGGTGTGTTTAGCGGACGAATTTTTGGGGTGGATTTTGCATTATCTGTTTATAAATGATACGATATGATATGATATGAGGTCATTGTGGGCTAAGGCCCAAGACCACCGATTTTGTTAGGGCTTAGGCCCAATGTGAATATTTGTATGTGATTTAATTGCCAAGGGTTGTACACACTGAGTTTCAAAACTCATACCCTTAATTTTAAATGTTTCAGGTAATCCTGAATAGGCGGCTCGACGAGGGAGAGGACTCGGAGATGGCCACACTACAAGTTGTTCAAATGTTTAATTTATTCAAATGATTCTGTTTAAATACTTTGTTTATTTTTCATTGGATTGTAATACGACCATGTAACTCCTATTTGACTTTGAATTTTGGGTTTATTATTATTATTGTTTCAATTACCCACTTAAGAAATTTCATGAAATTATTAAAGTGTTAATATGGTTTTCAAAATAATATTTTGTTTTGGGCTTTTGGGCCTTAAATGGTTAACTAGTAAATTGTTTGAAGTGCGCCTTTAATGTGACATTCCAGATTCGGGCCTAACTTTTAGGCCGGGTTTGGGGTGTTACAAGTATTTGTTTGGGACAGTGACTGATTTGCAGACACTGTTCGAGCCGTGTGTTAGAACTTTCCCTCACTGCAAGTTGATGATGCAAGTGGACGGGACATGGTTGTACGGTAAATACACACAAATACTCCTAATTGTTGTTGCACAACACGACAACCGAAATGTACTTCCTATCGTTTTTTCCACTGTGGAGCGTGAGTTCTTCGAGTCCTGAGAATTTTTCCTCAGAAATCTGCGAAGGCACATTGTCAGAGAAGACAACATTTGCCTTGTATCAAATAAATTGAAAGAATTACTTGCTGTGAGAAAGCGATCAGGGGTTCCATGAAGGTCTGTTTATTGTATCCGACTCATCGCGACAAACTTCCACAGATATTATAAGAACAAAGATTGAAAAAAAAAAGAACTCATGAAAATGGGTAAAAGAAGTTTGTTTGTATTTATTTCAAAAATTACTTTTTAAATTTTTGGTTGTTTTTAAAATGTTGATTTAAAATTAAATATACAGCTCATGAGTTAGAACAACAAAGATTCAAGTAGAGGTTCGCGAGGCTTGAATCTCAGATGACATCTTTACTAACAGATCTCCGGACATGGTTGGGTAGCATAGAGAACTGGCAATGGACTTAAAGTTACGATGAAAGGTTTCGGTATGGGCAAATGACAACGAACCTGGTAGAGGCAATCAACTCTGTATTGAGGCGCACACGTCATTTGTCGATTTCTGTTGTTTTCTTGACAACATTCTATACATTGGCCACATTGATTCCTAGGATAGGGTTAAGACGAGCTAAGCAGATCGAGGCCGAGCACGGTATGTTAAGGCCGTCTGAAACGCCATGGCGGTAAATAGTCAAGGGCACAAACAATGAACGCAGAATTGTATTCGCGCGACTTGGAGACTTTTCGAGTTCAAATGTATATCGATCATCATTCGGGTCTTCCACTTAGGTCGTACGTAGTTGATCTGCGAAACAGGCGATACGAGTGCAGGATATTTCAGACTCTTCGATATCTGTGTGCGCATGTTCATGCAGCGTGTGCGAGAGCAAACTTAAATTGCGTATATGGGGAAACGAATTTCCTATAATGCCCGATGTCTCAAACTAGGAAGTTCCACCGCCTGTTTTTGAGATAATATCTGACCGTATTCTCCGTAGACATCCTAAACGTCGACCACAATCAACGAGAATTCAAAATGACATGGATGTTAGGGAGATGGACGAACCCAAATTGTGCACTGTGCCGAACATCCGGACAAAACCGATCAACATGCCCAAATTGTGTCTATGTTTCCAGTCAATCGTCTCCTAATGTCGGACTCGAAGATGACGAATGATATATTATTGAGCGCATGTTCTTGTAAAAACATTGTAAAAATATGAAAAACTAGATAAATGATATGAGAAAAAAAATAAATTTACATAGAAAAATAATTTAAATGAAATGAGAAAAAATTTAAATATAAATGAAATGGGCCATTTTACCCAAAAATGCTCATTTCTAACATTATTTACGAAAATGGGCCAAATTCCTGATTATTTACCGGAAAGGACTGAATTTTGCTGACGTGGACAAAACGCTCCCCCAAGGACGCATTTTGCCTTATTTTTTTAGGGTTATGGTTTTTTGCTTAGTTTTAGGGTTTTTTAAGGAAAAAAATGATTAAATTAGGGTTTAAAGTTAGTTAATTAATTAAATTAACTATTAATTAAAAAATTAATTAAATTAGAGTTTAGTTTTTTTAAAAATAATTGTGTTTAGGGTTTTGGAAAAAATATATTAGCAATATCAATTTTTTTTTGTTTTTTTCTACAGTAGTATCTGAAAAAATATTTTTGAACGTTTCTGAACAAATAGTGTCCAAAATGCTTCAAGTAGGATGCACTGTCAGCAAAATTATTGAAAAAAGCTCCCACGTGGACGCTCTTTTTCTACAGTAGTATCTGAAAAAATAATTTTGAGAAGACATTTCTAAACAAATAGTGTCTAAAACGCTTCAAGCAGGATGCACTGTCAACAAGATTACTGAAAAAAACTCCCACATGAACGCTCTTTTTCTACATTAGTATCTGAAAAGTTAATTTTGAGAAGACGTTTCTGAACAAATAGTGTCCAAAACGCTTCAAGCAGGACGCACTGTCAACAAAATTACTGAAAAAAGCTCCCACATGGACGCTCTTTTTCTATAGTAGTTCCTATTTGGCCTTAGACTATAAATGAGCCAAATTTCATTCTCAGGTTGCATAAGTTACAACAAGAGAAATTGAGGCTAAAGTAAAATAAAAACTGAAGATGAGTGAACGTATTAGTGCTGTTATTTACTATGATGGTGAGGTCCGTGACACCGAGAACAACGTTGTTTTTTTATCGGAGAACACAGCGCGACTGATTTTTAACCAGAACAAAGATTTAACAGAACTTCGTAAAAGAATTAGGCGTAAAATCTTGGAACGACGCCAATGAAAGTTTTGTCTATTACGTATCGATTTTGTGCTTCGGTTAATCCCGTGAGATATGACTCATTCGACACCAAAGGTACTCGACACCAAAGTTGGTAAGGAGTTTTCCAATAAGAATAGTTTTCTTGGTGCATTGAAACAACATAACATCATGAACGGGGTTAACTATAACGTAGTTAAATCCAAATCTGATAAGAATGATGCCAAGTGTGCAGTGCAAGACGGTACATATTCATGGAAAATCATGGCCTCGTAGAGAAAAAAGACAGGCTTGTAGGAGATAAAAAAGTACAAAGGTCCACATACATGTGTTGGCGGTACAGTATCACTAGGGTTTTTGAATAATACTGTTATTACGTAATGTTGCATTATTTAACGTATTTTGTTGACAGGTGTTTCATAAGATCATCCCAAGATGGATTTAGATATGTTAGCTAGCTTAATATTACCAACGGTGAAGGCGGATCCCAGGACTTCAGTGCCGATCTTAATTGCCAATATTCATAGCCAATTGAGGTACATGCCCACTTACCGCAAGGCTCAGATAACTAAGCAGAAGGCGTTGGAAAAGATACATGGTCGGTGGGACGCTTCATATAATGAAATGTGACAGTGGTGTTAGGTGCTGGAGAAATATGTCCCAAGTTGCATGACAGACCTTAAAACGACACCTGCGTAGTACGACCGATTGCTCTGTGGATGCCTAGTGTTCAAACGTCTATTTTGGAGCTTTAAGCAATACCGAGACGCATTTCTATACTGCAAGCCATTGGTACAAATTGACGGTACCTTTATGTATGGTAGATATACCCATCGACTATTGCTAGCTGTGGCACAGGATGACAGTGGGAGAATCCTTCCAATTGCGTTTGCAATAACATCAGGGGAGTCACCTGATGATTGGGATTTCTTTATTTCTAGGTTATGGAGGCATGTCTGCCCCCAACCTGATATCTGCGTTATATCAGATCGGGGCACTAGAATACTAGCCGCAATTAAGCGACAGGGAAGCCTATGGCATCACACACACCATCGGTATTACCTAAGGCATGTTGCGTCCAACTACTACAGGCAATATCGATCTACAACTGAACGACGACAAGTAACCAATATAGGTATTTAATCTCTATTAATATAATTTCGTTTGTAAAATTCAATTTATTCTAAATGGAAAAGTGGTATTTAATTTTCGCTATCAACTTATATTGGCAGGGTAAGAGATAAGGACCGTTTTCATGAGATGTTGGCGGTTTTACGTTCAATTAGTGAAGAAGGCGCAGACTACCTCTGTAACATACCTTTCAAACAGTGGACACAAGCATACGACGGCAGCCTGCGATATGGTCATATGACCTCAAACATAGCTGAATGCATAAACTCTTTTTTGAAAGGAATGCGTCATTTGCCGATAACATTGGTTGTGCAAGAGACGTATTTTCATTTAGCGGCACTATTTCCAAAGCGAGTAGCGAGTTATAAAGGCCAAATGCAAGGAGGACATGTATGGTGCGCAAAGGTATTGCAAGAAATTAACAAGGCAAAGGCACGAGCCAATACTATGCACAGTGTCACGATCGCGACAACCTATGATTTCGTGTGACAGACCGAACCAATGTATTATTAGCGGGCAATATCGTGTACACTTGAGAAATAGGACCTGCGACTATGGGATGTTTGACGTACTTCGTTATCCATGCGCTCATGTAATTATAGCTTGTCAGAATCTCCATCTGGATCCCATGAGCTATGTCGACGAATTGTACAAAATAGAATACATGTATAACGTGTGGAGACACATATTCCCACCAGTCCTAGATAAATGTAAGTGGCCGTCTGTATCGCTTGCTCCGTTTAAGCTGTTACCGGATAGAGAACTGCGTCGCAAACCAAAAAGTCAACCTTACTCGACTAGAATACGTAACAATATGGATATCTGAGAAACAACCAACCAAAAGAAATTGTGCGGATGGTGTAGGAACCCAGGCAATACAACTCGATCATGTCCAAATCAAAATAGCTGATAGTTGTTGTCATCCATTCTTCTTAAATTTAAAGGGGTCCGTCGTTCCCTTTGGACAAGAATTTGTCGTCGCCTCTCCTCTTTCGATAGTAAATATAGCTTGCCATGGATCCTAAACCATGGCATGTATTCCGGCACGTACGCTAACTCTGAAACGATGATCGGTTCCCTAGTAGGTATATAATCATACTGATTTTCTCACATTTCGATATATGCTGACCAGAATCTCAGCCAATCCGTATACAACTATCGTAAGTCAACTTTATGTTCATCATCAAGCACCTCAGGTGCCACGGGAATCAGTTGTCGAAATCCAAATTGTCGCAATACTCTATCTGACTGGTGCATCTCCACAGTGACACAGTTGACTAATGGGACCTTCACATGCCAAATGTTCGAATTTTGAAAGAATTCATCCGGAACTACTACCCGAATTGCCAGATCCTCGTATGGTTTCCATTGAAACTATATGAACATGATAAAAAAATATTAGTTATATACATAATACTAAATACGAATCGACTATTTTATTATGTATATCTATTTTATTTGATACTTACTTGTGCTTCCGATCGTTGGTCTAATAGAAGCCGTATATCTTTAAGAGGTAGGTATTCCAACATAACTCGCCGAATGGTTCTACCTAATTAAATAATTTTTTAGCATAAAATTATATTTTAAATCTACGTAATAATTGTAAAATCTAATATAAAATTTACCTCGTTATGAGTGGGAATGTATATGGGTGGTCCACTCGACGTAAAAATAGAAAGCGAAATTGTGCCCATGATTGCAGTAGTGATAGGCAACCTCCGATTTTGGCTTCATTCGGTCGCGTCGCCCCGCACATCTCTCGATACAATGTTGCTAACACGGCAGACCCCCAACTAAATTCACCAGCTGTTCTAAAATCAACGAGTTTTAACAGCCATCTCAGATGTACGAGGTTTCACGACAAGTGTGGCATCTGATAACCTTCAATCATCTCAAGAATGTATGCCCAAACATATCGTATTCTTTCTAGTTCAGTCGAATCATTATCCGACCTCTGTTAATATTATCCGGAATAACACCCAAAAGCTCGTAGCATACGGCTCCCCAATCAGCAGATTAAGCGGACCCGGTGACTGCGTACCCATCCACCGGCAATCCCAATTGCAACTGCACGTCTTCCAGAGTGATAGTAAACTCTCTGCATGGACGATGGAAAGTGTGCGTCTCAAGTCCCCACCTTTCTATCAACGCACTGATTAGTTTCGGGTCCAACTTGCACCCCCGGCCTATCGTGGCCACGTGCCAAAAACCCGCTTCCCACAAGTAATTCTCTATCAACGGCGATGGAGGACTAGACATATTACGAATATAGCATTACAACACCCGATCTACAGACTGTTATAAAAAATTATAAAATAAAAATTAATTAAAATTACTTAAATGAAAAAAAAAATATTAAATAGTATTAAAAAATTATTTAAAATTGTATAAATGAAAAAAATATTAAATAGTATTTAAAAATTAAAATTATCACTTACCATTGTCATTTGATCGACGGAGATATGTTTATTATCGAGACGAATTAATTCTCCAGCCATTGTTAACACGATCGAATATTTTTTAATTTAAAAAAAAAACTAATTCAAAAAAATTTTAAACAGAGCTTTTTTGCAAAAAAAATTAAAGAGAGCTTTGAGAAAATTTGAGAGAAATTTGAAAAGAGAACTTTTGTGTGAAAAAAATGAAATGGGGCGTTTTATAGTTTATTTTTTTGACCGTTTGGGACTATAAAAGGCCCCCTTTCATTTTTTTCACACAAAAGTCCTCCTCTCAAATTTCTCTCAAATTTTCTCAAAGCTTTCTTTAATTTTTGTAAAAAAACTCTTTTTAAATTTCTTATTTTGAATTAGTTTTTTTAAAATAAAAAATATTCGATCGTATTAGCAATGGCCGAAGAATTAATTCGTTTCGATAATAAACACATCTCCGTCGATCAAATGACAATGGTAAGTGATAATTTTAATTTTTCAATACTATTTAATATTTTTTTTTCATTTATGCAATTTTAATTAATTTTTCAATGCTATTTAATATATTTTTTTCATTTATGCAAATTTAATTAATTTTTATTTTATAATTTTTATAACAGTTTGTAGATCGGGTGCTGCAATGCTATATTCGTAATATGTCTGGTCCTCCATCGCCGTTGATACAGAATTACCTGCGGGAAGCGAGTTTTTGGCACGTGAACACGATAGGCCAAGGGTGCAAGTTGGACCCAAAACTAATCAGTGCGTTGATAAAGAGGTGGAGACCCGAGACGCACACTTTCCATCTTCCATGCGGTAAGTGTAATATCACTCTGGAAGACGTGCAGTTGCAATTGGGATTGCCGGTGGATAGGTACGCAATCATCGGGTCCGCTCAATTTGCTGATAAGGGAACTGTATACTACGAGCTTTTAGGTGCTATTCCGGATAATATTAACGGAGGTCAAATCGAGATGAGCTGGTTACGAGACACATTCCTAGAGCCGAATAATAATTCAACTGAACTAGAAAGAATACGATATGCTTGGGCATATATTCTTGAGATGATTGAAGGTTATCAGATGCCGGACTTGTCGCGAAACCTCGTACATCTGAGATGGCTGCTGAAACTCGTTGATTTTAGAGCAGTCGATAAATTTAGTTAAGGGTTTGTCGTGTTAGCAACATTGTACCGGGAGATTTGCGGGGCGACGCGACTGAATAAAGCCAAAATCAGAGGTTGCCTATCACTACTGCAATCATAGGCACGATTTCGCTTTCCATTTTTACGTCCTCGAGTGGACCACCCATATACATTCCCACTCATAACGAGGTAAATTTTATATTAGATTTTACAATTATTACGTAGATTTAAAATATAATTATATGCTAAAAATTTATTTAATTAGGTGGAACCATTCGCGAGTTATGTTGGAATACCTACCTCTCTTGAAGATATACGGCTTCTATTAAACCAACGGTCGAAAACACAAATAAGTATTAAATAAAATAGATATACATAATAAAATAGTTGATTCATATTTAGTATTTAGTATTTAGTATTATGTATATAACTAATATTTTTATCATGTTCATATAGTTTCAATTGACACCATACGAGGATCCGGCAATTCGGGCAGTAGTTCCGGATAAATTCTTTCAAAATCTAAACATTTGGCATGTGAAGGTCCCATTGGTCAGCTATACCACCGTGGAGATGCACCAGTCAGATAGAGTATTGCGACAATTTAGATTCCGACAACCGATTCCCGTGACACCTAAAGTGCTCCATAATAAGCAAAAAATTGACGTACGATAGTTGCATACGGATTGACCGAGATTTTGGTCAACATATATCGAAATGTGGGAAAATCGGTAAGATTATATACCTACTCGAGAATCGATCATCGTTCCAGAGTTAGCGTGCGTGTCAAAATATATGTCATGGTTTAAGATCTATGGCAAGCCGAATTTGCTGTCGGCTGTCGGAAGAGGAAAGGCGACAGCAAATTCATGTTCAAAGGGAACGACGTGGCCCTTTAAATCTAAGAAGAATGGATAACACGGGCCCATCAATAGTGCCCATACAATCACTGGGCCCATCAACAGTGCCCACACAGTCATCGGGCCCAACTCTCCAACCGACGACACATATCACAGCCTTTTCAGATTATGCTAGGTGCGTATCCTAGCCCTTATATGTATCTTAACCCTTATATATTTCCTTTTCCCAATCCTATGGTAGGTTGGAATGCATGACCCGATTCATCTCCGTTCCTGATTACTCCGAGTCAACTACCGATCTATAGGCCGCCGTTGCTTAAGGGACCGCACGAGACGCCGTCGGGGAGCTCTTCTTTTTACCAATCTCCATCGCCTTATGGGATTCAAACACCTCCGCCATGGGTGATGCAAACACCCCCGAAGTGATTATTCTATCAAGGTGGGTTATCCTCCCAACAACCACAACCAGATCCCCTGCCGAAGGAACCACAATCCCCGCTGGAGCAACCACAACCCTCGCCGAAAGCTGAACAAAAAAGGAATCCAGCGCGTAACTGTCGACGACCCCTATATGGCACTGATTTCGACTAGCACCAATATTGATTTTTGTTAATATATTTTTACAAACTTTTTTATATTGTTTCATTTAATAAAATAAAAGTTATTTTTAATATTTTAATTATAATTTACTTTATATATTTTTATAAAATAAAAGTACTTTTGAATAATACAATATTTTTAATATTTTTATATTTTTAATATAATATAAATAATGCAACATAATTTTATTACAACTATCAGCTATTCCAATTTTGGACATAATCGAGTTGTATGGCATGGGTTCCTACACCATCCGCACAACTTCTGTTGGTTGTTTCTCAGATATTCATATTGTTACGTATTCTAGTAGAGCAAGGTTAACCCTTTGGTTTGCGACGCAGTTCTCTATCCGGTAACAGCTTAAACAGAGCAAGCGATACAGACGGCCACTTACATTCATCTAGGATTAGTGGGAATACGTGTCTCCACACGTTTTACATGTATTCTATTTTGTACACTTCGTCGACATAACTCATACGATCCAGACAGAGATTCTGACAAGCTGCAATTACATGAGCGCATGGATAACTAAATGCGTCAAACATCCCATAGTCTCAGGTCATATTTCTTAAGTGTACACGATATTACCCGCCAATAATATATTGGTTCGGTCTGTCAAACTCCGTCACACGATACCATAGATTGTCGCGATCGTGACACTGTGCATGGTGTTAGCTTGTGCGTTCGCCTTTTTAATTTCTTGCAATACCTTCGCGCACCATACATGACCTCCCTGCATTTGACCTTTATAACTCGCTACTCGCTTTAAAAATAGTGCCGCTAAACTAAAATGTCTCGCACAACCGATGTTATCGGCAAATGACGCATTCCTTTTAAAACAGAATTTATGCATTCAACTAGGTTTGAAGTCATAACCATATCGTAGGCCACCGTCATATGCTTGTGTCCACTGTTTGAAAAGTATGTTACAGAGGTAGTCTGCACCTTCTTCGTTAATTGAATGCAAAATCGTCAAAATCTCATAAAAACGGTCATTACTTATCTCATACCCTACCAATATAAGTTGATAGCGAAAATTACATACCACTCTTTCATTCAGAATAAATTGAATATTACAAACGAAATTATACTAATAGAGATTAAATACCTATGTTAGTCACATGTCGTTCAATTGTAAATCGATATTGCCCGTAATAGTTGGACGCAACATGTCTTAGGCAATATGGATGGTGTGTGCAATGCCATAGGCTTCCCTATCGCTCAATTACGGCTAATACTCCAGTGCCTCGATCCGATATAACGTAGATATCATGTTAGGGGCAGACATGCCTCCTTAACCTAAAAAGAAAGAAATCTCAGTTATCACCTGACTCCCCCGATGTTATTGCAAACGCAATTGAAAGGATTCTCCTATTGTCATCCTATGCCACAGCTAGCAATAGCCGATGGGTATATCTACCATATATAAAGGTACCGTTAATATGTACTAATGACTTGCAGTATAAAAATTCGTCTCGGCATTCCTTAAAGCTCCAAAAAAAACGCTTAAACACTTGGAATCCACAGAGCAATGAGTCGTATTACGCAGGTGCCGTTTCAATGTCTATTATCCAACTTAGGACATATCTCTCCAGCACCTAACACCACTGCCACACTTCATTATGTGAAACGTCTCACCGACCATGCATCGTTTCCAACGCCTTCTACTTAGCTATCTAAGCCTTGTGGTAAGAGGGCGTGTAATTCAATTGGCTACGAATATTGCCAATTAAGACCAGCATTGAAGTCCTAGGATCTGCTTTCACCGTCAGTTGTATTAAGCTAGCTAACATATCTGAATCCATCTTGGGATGATCTTGTAAAACACCTGTCAACGAAGTACGTTAAATAATGCAACAATACGTAATAACAGTATTATTCAAAAACCCTAAACACCTAGTGATACTGTACCATCAACACATATATGTAGACCTTTGTACTTTTTTATATACCACAAGTCTGTCCTTTTTCCTCAACAAGGTAATGATTTTCTATTAACATGCACCGTCTTGCACTACACACTTGGTCTCATAATTATCGGATTTGGATTTAACCATGTTGTAGTTAACCTTGTTCATAATGCTATGTTGTTTCAATACAACAAAAAAACTATCTTTATTAGAAAACTCCTTATTAACTTCCAATTCACCCGAATTCAATAACGAACTTATACGGTCACGCCTTCTGTGTGGTAGATCTAGAAACTCCAACGCATTATCTTGAGATAGATCAACATTATGCATATGGGCTGGAGGCGAGTACGCCCTGAGTCGCGGATCTTCTTCTTCTTCATCTAAACCCCCTTCAATATCTTCAGATATGGTTGGAACAAGCTCTGGTCCAGAAAATAATGCAACTTCTGCACTATCGGGGCCGGGCTCTCGAGGTAAATCCACATCGAACTCATCATCCGACCCATCATCATCTGCAACGAACGAGATCCCCTCGCCGGTGGAAGTCGTAAGGAGTGCATCATCATACTTGAAGCGTTTTGGACACTATTTGTTCAGAAACGTGTTCTTAAAACTAGTTTTTCAGATGCTACTGTAAAAAAAAATAAAAAAAATTATATTGCTAATATATTTTTTCCAAAACCCTAAACACAAAAATATTTTAAAAACTAAAACATAATTTAATTAATTAACCCTAAAACCTTAAGCCCTAATTTAATTATTTTTTTAATTAATAGTTAATTTAATTAATTAACCCTAAACCCTAATTTAATTATTTTTTTCTTAAAAACCCTAAAACCAAGCAGAAAACCCTAACCCTAAAAAAAGGGGCAAATACTCCTCCAAGGACGCATTTTACTGACACATCACCTGAGAACGCACTGACGTGGACGCGATTTCACAGAATTCAGCCATTTCCGGTAAATAATTAAGAAATTGACCCATTTCCGTAAATAATGTTAGAAATGGGTGTTTTTGGGTAAAGTGGCCAATGAAATGAGAAAAGAATTAAATTTAAATGAAATGAGAAAAAAATTAAAATGAAAAGAAAGCTAATTTAAATGAAATGAGAAAAAATTTAATTTAAAATGGAAAAAAGATAATTTAAATTAATTGAGAAAAATTTAAATTTAAATGAAAAAAATAATATAAATGAATTGAGAAAAAAATTAAATTTACATGGAATGATAGATAATTTAAATGAAATGAGAAAAAAATTAATTAAAACAGAAAGAAATATAATTTAAATGAAATAAGAAAAAATTTAATTTTAAATGGAAAAAAAAGATAATTTAAATGAAATGAGAAAAAACTTAATTTTAAATAGAAAAAATATAATTTAAATGAAATGAGGAAAAAATTAAATGTAAATGAAAAAATATAAATGAAATAAGAAAAAAATTAAATTAAAATGGGAAGATAGATAAATTAAATGAAATGAGAAACAATTTAAATTTAAATAGAAAAAAATATAATTTAAATGAAATGGAAATGGAAATGGAATGGAATGGAAATTCAAATGAAATGAAATAAAAATTCAAATGAAATGGAATTTAAATTGAAATGAAATGAAAAAGAAAGTGTAAATTGACATGCAGGCCTGAAAAATGGGTTGGCATTGGCCGACACCAGCAGGAAAAAAAAAGGTGAAATGACATGTTACCACTCCTAGGATTTGACCCAACATTTCAGGCCTAAAAAACCCAAAAACAAATCAAAAAAGAAAGGAAATGAGAATTTTTTTATTTTAAATAAAATTTAAAATTTTGTAATGGAATGATATTTAAATTGACAAAAAATTTAAATAAAATATGAAAAATTTTAAATGACTCTGATATTGAGACTACTTCTAATTAATATGAAAAAAAATATGAAATGAATTGAAAAAAAAATTGAATTGAAAAAAGATAAATTGAAATGAGACTACTTGTGATTAATATAAAAAAATTGTATATTAGGAAAAAATTAAATTTAAATGAAAAAATTTAATGAAATGAAATGTTGAATGAAATATGAAATGAAATGTAATTTGTAATGAATATGAAATGAAATGAAATGTTAAATGAATATAAAATGAAATGATGATTACGAAATGGAATGAAAGTTTAAATGAAAATAAATTTTAAATTTAAATGAAAACAAATACTGAAATGAAAATAAAAATTTTGAAATAAGAAATAATTAAATTTAAATGGAAAAAATTAATTTAAATGAAATAGAAATTTAAATGAAATGAAATGAAAATATAAATGAAATGCAAATGCAAATGAAATATAAATGAAAAGAAAAAAAAAAGGTGAAAGGACTTGTTAGGCCAGTCCTGCGTCAAGCCTGTGTCATTGACCAAAGCCAATTTGGCCTTCCAATGGCCGGCCATAGGATGGCCAATTTAACATAAAAAAATTCTTTTTTTCCAATTTTGCCCCTTCTTCAGCCACTATGGTCCCCCACTATAAATGGGCTACTCCTCTGCTGACCCATAACCACCAATCACCTTCAAACACCTTCGACAACCGTCATTCACCATCAACCACCGTCAACCACCGCCTTTCACTCCATTAATCCTAATCCTAATATTATTTTAAATAACAACCACATTGCAGCCTATGTGCATAAGGTAAACGAGAAGAAAAATGCATCATTTAATTTTAAATATTCATTTAAATTATTTTTAAAACGAGAAATATAACATTCTATATTTACTATAAACGCAGGATGTGTACCGAATTATAAGACTCCGGTTGCATGATCTCGGTTGTTTTCCCGATCGAAGAGTTTTGCCGTGTTTGAATGTCGCAGGTTTTGGGGTACCCGCGTACATTCAGATATCTAAGTTACGATCCGATTTAATATCGGCCTTAATTGAAAGATGGCGCCTAAAGACACATACGTTCCACCTCCCGTGTGTGGAGGCAACTATTACACTGCAAGACGTAGCAGTCCAACTAAGGCTGTCTATAAACGGCGAAGCAGTGACCGGACTTGGAAGATTTCTTGATCCGTGGGGCACTTGCGAGCGGTTACTTGGAAAAGTGCCTCCCAACGACGAGGAAGGACGATTAACCTATATTAAATTTACTTGGTTAAAAGAAAACTTCCAGCATCTTTCGAGCAGTCCAACACAAATGGACATTATCTACACTGTAAGAGCGTTCATTCTGCAACTTATAGGTGAGATAATATTGTCGAACGTTAATCAAAATAAAGTCCCAATAATGTATCTCCCATTATTAGAAGATCTCGAGCTTGCCGAAAGATATTATTGGGGCTCTGCAGTGTTGGCATGCTTATACCGCGAGCTTTGTCGAGCGCCAAAGCTATCTATGAAAATAATGGGCGGTTGCTGCCTTCTACTGCAGTCTTGGGCGTTATACCGAATACCATTTCTTGCATCAGTGAGCCACCAACCGTATGTGCGACCACTCATTAATAGGTAAATATATAGTTCAATTTTTCCATTTATTTTTTAATTGTATAGTATAGTATACTCATTTTTTGCATGTAAAAAATAATCTGATAATTTATTCACTTTTTTTAGATGGACAACTATACTGGGAATCGGGCAAATCGTTCACCGTACCTATGTACCGTACGATTATAGAGACTCATTTCGGGGATAGCATAAAATACGATTCTGAATCTTTCTTTTTTAAATACAATAATTACACAATAAAAAATTAACTAATAATGTGTTGTTTATATTATGCAATTTCTATGGATGTCATATACTGAGGAAAAGATCGCTGTGCTCATACCATCATGGGTTATCGAGCAGCAACAGCTGTTCGTGTCAAATGTACCGTTGATTAATTTTCATATAGTAGAGTGGCACGGTGAAGGTCGAGTATTGAGGTAGTTTGATTGCACACAACCTATCCCGAACCCTCCCGTCGACATCATAGAAGTTCACGGAATGGACAAAAAGAATTCGGGTCGGGACGATTTAAATTGGGTGCAAAAACATGAATCGTATATCTTTTTGTGGAATAATCGACATTCGAGGTGCCCTCCCTTATATGTCTTAAAGGGAGGGTTCTCTTCTACGCGCGAGTACGCATAATGGTATATGGCACACGGAAAGCAATTTTTATTCCGAGGTCGTTATATGCTGATCCAAAAAGACGCGCAATTGGAATCTTCACAATGGTAACAAAGGGATGCACAACCGCACTGTAACCGAGTTCTGCCATTCAAGAAACACCGAAACCGATTCTGCCTCGAACCTCGATCCTAAGCCCTAATATGAAGGATCTGGCTCGTCATCACACCACCCGAAGCCCGAGCCTAAGCCCCAATTTCCTCCATCATTCGAGGATATTTTTGGTGACGAAATTTTGCATTGGGAGCCGAAATTATGCTTGGTAAAAAAAAAAATTACAACTCTGGTGCTGGCAATGTAAAAAAAATTTTGTTTACATCTTTGGTGCTAGCCATTACATGGTCAGAAACCATTTTTTTTTAAATACTAATATTTTTTTATACCAATATGATACGATTTAAAAAAAAATTACTATGCTGACCATTGGGTTCCCAACCTCAAAAAAATCAATATTTTAAAGCCTGACACAATAATCAAACAATTATAGGCCCAAAACACTATGTAGTGCCGGCCATTGGGTTCCAAAAACCCCAATTTACTGTTAATTTCAAGTTATTTTAGTAATTGTTTTTAAACCTAGGTTATTTTTATAAATATCAAAATTTTTTGAGTTAGATTGATAAAATATCCGCAAGACGTGGGAGTGGATTTCTCACCCACCAGTGAGGAGCAAAGTTGGGAAAAATGGTTAGGAAATGTGTTCGTCAGCAATAATGAGTCAAAATGTAAATTGCTAGCTATTGTGTTCTGGGCTTTGTGACATAATAGAAACAGGACCTACCATAATGGAGACAGACAAAATGTGGTTGGGTTAATATCTTTTATCAAAGCCTATAGTACAGAGACTAGTTCCTTGGAGAGGTTAACAGCAAGTTCTAATATCAAGCAGGACAGTAAGTGGATTCCACCAGAAAGGGATGCGATTAAAATTAATTTCGATGCATCTTTCAGTAGATATGCAAAGGTTAGTTTCAGGATTGATTTTTAGAGATAAGGAGGGGTTCATACTAGCAGCATGCACGTACCCGAATGAATATGTGGCAGATCCAATGGCGGCGGAGGCGCGAGCCTGTCTTCAAGCTTTAACTGTGACTTAAGATTTGGGGTTCCGAAAATTGGTGGAGGGAGATTCCCTGACAATCGTAAAGAAACTCAGTCATCAGAAGAAGATAGATCAAGTGTTGTTGCTTTAATAAAAGAGATCAAGGAGGTTTGTGGAACTTACTTTTAGATTTGCACCTAGATCGGCGAATCGGGCGGCACATGCAACGGAGGAAGAAGGTAGGGAGTTGTCGTTGCCCACCTATTGGATTGAAAAGGCGTCGGTGAGGGTAGAGGAAGAAGCTGAAGGGGATAGAAGAGCTTACTATGCTTAAACTAATTGTGTTGGAGAAAGGGTTATTATGGGGACTTGGAAGGTCGAGAGTTACAAGGGTTCATCGTTTCTTTAATGGGAACAACCTGAAGGAAGCAGGACGATGGACTGATTTGTTTTGATGACTGATGAATGGTTTTCATGGAGATGGAGGCTACTGGTTAGGGAATAGACTCGTTTCAATTTCATTTGATTTTTCTGTTTCTGTTTTGGTTTATGCTGGTCTGTTGTGTTCTAGTTTTTTTTTGCTTTTTCTTTGGTTTTCGTTTTACTCATTAACTAGGGGACAGCCACCATCTGTTTTATCCACTAGAAAAGAGCCAACTGATGATGCTTTTATTGAGAAATGGAAACCCTCAGTTTCTGTCAGATTTTGATAAAATAAATTGTTAAAAATTTTCTTAAATAAACAATTATTAGAAATTTCATTTATTAAATTTTAATATGACATTTAATAAAATCTTTTTAGTTAATTTTCCCCTTAAGTCCCTTAAATTATAATTTTGTTGAAATTCATCCCTACATGTTATTTTAAATATTTTCAATTTAATTTTATATTTTTATTAGAAATTATTGTTTTAACCCCATTGTTTTAACCAAACATATAATGATAAAATTATTGTAATAATATTATATTGTTAAAAATATTTTTTGCTAATTTATTTATTTATTTTTAACATATCATTATTTACTAAATTTAGATCAATGTTTTACATAAAAGAAATGAAGATCTAATTGCATAGATTAATATTTTTCAAGAGTTTTTTTTTTTTTGTGTGTGTGTGAAAAAACATTACAAAAAAATTACTTAAAGATATGTCCAAAATGAAGGTCTCCTTTGTTATCTCATTTTAGTTAGACTATTGGTTTCTCTGTTATTTTCTTTGTTTCAAATAAATGAATTGACCAATATGCAACTTTAGCCATTGAATGTTGGATTCTCCTAACTAATGCGGAATACGAGACCTTTACAAAACTAACCTGTATAGCTTATATCGCCTCTAGACTGTCTAATAGAATAATCATACTGTCAAATCTTCTATCAAGTGCAATCTCCACACTTTGTAGAATACCTCATAATTCAATATCTAAAATAGTATATGTTCCCAAAAATCGATTAAAGCCAAGAATTCAACCCCCATTCATGTCTCGTATTACACCTCCAATAATGGCTATGCGAGAAATCTTTGTTAGTGTATTATCAGTGTTCAAGTGAATCCAATTTCCGGACAAAGTTGGAGCCGGAGTAATAAGTTGAAACTTAGACACATTTACAGTAACTCAAAAAATATAAAATCTTAATAGAGAGGTATCAAGAAGAATTTATAGATATGGCAACAAAATGGATAAATTTGGAAACTAATCCAGCATTCATGAATTTTTTACTCAAAAGTTATCAAAATGAACTAGAAACTCTGCTGATTAAGGCAACCGTTTAGTCTTAATATAAAAGAATAAAAAAGAAAATATTTAATTTAATTATATTTTCTTAAAGAGTTAAAATGTAGATTTATCATCATACTTTTGACGAACATTGAAATTTATCACTGGACTTAATTTTGATTAATGTTTATCATTATACTTTGAGAATATGATGAAATTTGGCACAAAACTTTTATGTGAATGAATTTTATCATTAAACTTTAAATTTTACGGAATATTGTCATTAATTTTTAATTAAAAAATATAATTAATAATGATTTTGATGATTTGAAAATAAAATTTAAAAATATTTTATTTTGATATTTAATAATAAATTAATTTATAAAATATTAAAAGAAAATAAATTAACATAGAATTTTTATTTAATAAAAATTTAAAAAATATTAAGTTTTTATTAATTGTTGATACTATGTTAATTTAATATTTTTAAGTGTTAAATTATAGTATTAATTTTTTTTATTAAATTTGTCTTCAAATTATTTTTAAATTGAATTTAAATAGTAAAATTCAATCTGAAATAAAATTTTAGCGACAAAATTCAAGATGAAGTTAAAATATGATGATAAATTTATGTTTCAACTCAAAAGTAAAATGATAAATATAAATTAAAATAAAATATTCCAACAAATTTGCACATTAATCCCCTCCTTAAAATGTAGCAATAAATGGCAAACTAATCTAGCATTTATGAATTTTAACGTTATCTCGATCATTTATTAGAATATACATAACTCATTTCATACCTCTATTTTTAAACACTGCAAATTGTAGCAATACAGAAATCATAGAATCATTCCTAAAGTTTAAAAACAAAAAGAAAAATGTTGAAGCAAATTTCTTTTGTTTTCTTTGTTCTTCTCATTGGTTGCTACATTAGAGTTAATTGTGAGGAATTAAAGCATCTTACCAATGAGGTTGAAGTGAATGTGCCTGCAAATCTGACTTGGGAACTTTATAGGCACCTTGGGATCTCAAAACTTGCTGCTCAACAGCTTAAACATGTTATTCAAAGGATTCAAGTTTTGAAAGGTGATGGTGGGGTTGGAACTGTTCTTAAACTCACTTTTGTTCCAGGTACTTAAACCAGGTTTTTCTTTTATCAAAATTCATGCATTTTAATGAACTTGATGATGGATTGTTTCAATATGAATCAGGGAATTCAAGTTATACTGAGATATTCAATGTGATTGATGATCAAAAGAGGGTGAAAGTGGCACAAACTTTAGAAGGTGGATGCCTTGAGATTGGTTGCTCGATTCAACTGGTTCGGTTCGATATAATAGAAAAATCCCCGAGCAAAAGCATCATAAAATCTGATATTTCATATGCTGTCAAGAAAGAATTTCAAGCTAAGGATCCAAAGCCTAATATTCAATGCTTAGAAGCTGTTGCACAAGTTGCAAAGTATTATCTTGAGAGAGCAAATTAGGCTTAAAATACCCTTCATTAAATTGGTGTTTTTGGGTTGAATTTTGTTAAATTGATTAGGCATAATAATAAATTTAGACATCAACATTTACATTTTTTTTTAACTTAACTATTTTTCTTTTTTTAACTAAATTTGGTCATTAATTTTTTTAAAAATGTCAAATCGTTTTTCTTTAATGAAAATACTCGCAAAAATATTAATTTATTAATGAAATTGACGTGACAACACATGTGACTGTTTACATATACTTCATGCTGACATATTACTAATATGTCACTTCATCAAATAAATTAAAAATCAAAATCTGAAAAGAATTATAAAAATTCATAAAAATTAAATAAATAAATAAAAAAGCAAAGTTCATACAAATTAGAAAAAGAAGCGGTATGAAATACACGTGGATTGTCATACGGGCTGCTATGTTTATATATTTAACATTTTAATCAATATTTTCATTAGAAAACATCATTCCGACTCTTTTCAAAAGGTTGATGGTCAAATTTAATTAATTTTAAAAAGTTGAGGGCAAAAACTAGCTAAAAAATAATAAGAACCAAATTGACAAAAGATGTAAACATTAAGGGTTAAATTTAACATTAGGCCAATTGATTACGACGTGGTACTTTTAACATATTTCTAGCCCTATAACATCATAAATTAATCGATATTTTGGTTATTTTTGCTCATTTTCATATTTGATAATGGAAGAGAAATTTGAGATTCTTGCAAATTGGGGTGAGTAATTTTTTATTGTCAAACTGCAACTCACAGAGTCATCTACACTCATCAATGGGATCAGATAAGACCCTTAAGCCATTATCAAAGCTCTGCCGCAAAGCATTCAAGGCTCTAAATTTAGGCCAAGCCAACGAGTTTCTCACTAAGCTCCCATATTTTGCGTGCTTTATCTTGATCACTAGCTTCTTGAGATAACTGGTTCTCGAATGAAGCCGAATCCTTGTTCCAGCTCCAGTAAACACCGGATTTCGTCAAGCTAGGATCGCTCACGACCTACATTAGAAGCAATGAAATTGTGTTAATGCACAAAAGATCATAACCGAGCATTCGCATTCGCATTCGCTATCTTAGTCTTTGTTTATACCTGAGCGAGTCTTTTTCCGGCTTCCTCTTCGGAGACGAACCCCTTGGTGATGTACTTCTGGAATGGAGGGAAGAGGAGCCTGAACAAAGGAATGTGCTCCCTGAACAAGCCGGTAGTAGCTATGCAACCAGGGTACAATGAAGCGAATGTAATGCCGGTTTCCTCATGGAAGCGCCTATGGAATTCTTGCATAGTGAGCATATTGCAGACTTTGCTGTCCTTGTATGCTTTGGCACCATCAAAATCTCCACCATCAATCATGGCAGAGCTGTTGAGTCCATTTAGTCCACCTGCAAGTCCTCTTAGATCCCCAAGGTTTGCCTTCGGAGGTACATTACCGGCCAATGTATTTGTGTTTCCTGATTCATTCCATGTTAGTACACTAATACCACAAATTCATACAAAAATGCTCATTTTGAATGACATTGGTATAGCAAATTACCTGTTATGGAACCGACGATGATGAGGCGTTTCGATGGATAATCGGATTGTTCCAAATCATCGAGCAATAACCGCGAAAGAAGGAAGTGACCGAGGTGATTAGTCCCCACACTAAGTTCAAACCCTTCAGCAGTGAAAGTGGGTTCCTTGGCAGTTGGTTGATAAACAGCAGCATTGCAAACAAGTACATCAAGAGGTCGGCCTGATCGCTTGTAGCTATCGACGAATTGTCGGACACTGTCGAGGGAGGCAAGGTCTAAATGCATAATGGTGTAGTTTTCTTTTGACATTCCAGCAGCCTTAGCAGCTCTCTCAGCCTTGAGAAAGTCCCTGCAAGCCATTATAACATGCCATTTCCCAGTTTCAGCCAAGGCCTTTGCAGTGGCTAAACCCAATCCAGAGGAGGCACCAGTGATAATCACACTACCCTTTCTTAGTGTTTTCTTTCCATCCACTGTAGATCTGGTGATTGCTGGTGTTGCAGTGGCTGTTGTTTGGGCTCTAACAGCCCCAGTTCTATGGTTGAATTCCCTCTACAAAGGAAAAAAGCTCAATTACAGGCACAAAAACAGCATAAACACCATAGTTGTCCTACTTAAAGAACTCAGAATCCCAACCTTGCATCTTAAAGCAGAAGAGGTGAAGTCGGCTTTGATGTGATCAGAAAGTGACACTCCAAAGAGAGATGAATCCTTGAAAGAAGCACCAGACTTTCCCTACAAATTAGAACCCCAAAATGTCAAAAACCCCAAATTGAATCACAGAAAAACCAGAACCAGTTCTTCAGTACAAAGCTGAAAACAAACCTCTTTTGGTACAGAGAAAGTAGATGGAACCAAAGCAGCAGCTTGTAGAGCCATGTATGTACCACTTTGAAATGGCTATGTAGTGGACCAAAGTGAAGGGTGAGCTCAGTAGTAGAAAGAAGTGTGTTCGTTCATTTTGAAAAACAAGCAAAGATATTAAATAGTGACAGGTATGAAAAGATAAGATAATTAAGGAGGGTAAACTTATCTGCCACATCAATTCAATGTAGCCAATGAGCATTGAGTTTGGGATTTCCTGAAACATTTTAATAATGTTTTAGTCCCTGAGTATGGGGATATTTTGGAGTTGTCCCCACCCACCAAGGATGTTCCACTCCCTTTAGTTATGGGCTGGTTTATCGGAAGATTGAAAGCGATAGGGAGTGGTCTCTGGTGAGGTACAGTGGAATGGATGAGGGAGGTGTTTGAATTTGGAGGGGGGAGCCGATGTTTCTGGAATGAGAGTGGCAAATTCGGTCCATCTAGTACAAATCAATAATTTATTAAAAATTTTGAAATATATATAATTTAATTCAATTCACGAATTAATTAATTTTTTATTTATTTCAAATTATTATATCGACTGAGAAAATTTATATCAATTCATGTATTCTTTTTATATATTTTAAATCACTAATTTTACCTACTAAAGATGAAAAGAGACTTTAGGATTTTGGGTTTCAAATTACTTCACATTCCCTCCATCCAAGAAGAGCATTGCCACTAACAGGGCGTAGTTAAAAGGTTGGCAAGGCTCTCGGCCGCCCTAAAATATAAATCTTTTTATTTAGATTTCTTTAAAATTTAAAAAAAATTTAAATTAGTAAATATAAAATTGTATTTTGATTCCCCTAAAATGATAAAAATTTAATTTAATTCTTTAAAAATTATAAAAATATAAATATTAAAATAATAAAAAATATATATAATTTAATTTTGAACCCCTTAAAACAAATATTTGACTTCGCACCTAACCACTAACAAAGAAATCAAGCCTACTAATATTACAAATCTCAACCTATGTGTTCACTGTACACAATTCTTTCCTCTGTCCATGTAGCTGAAATTTTGTCGAAGAAGTAGCTTTCGTTGATTTATATTTTTCTTGCATATTTTTGTTAGGATGAACTTTTTAAAATTTACAAGTAAATTTAAGAAACCACTAAATTAATTGGTTAAAAAAAACTAAATAAATAAGAAATATAACAATTTTTTTTAACTTTCCTTATAAAATTTAAAAATTCCATCCCTAGTATATTAAAAAAAAGTAAACTATACAAATGGTGACTCAATTATACCCACATTTATGTTTTGGTCACCCGCTATTAATCGATAACAAAAAGTTTTTTTCTAATTGGTATAATAACACATTTAGTCATCAATACTTACATACTCTATAAATTTGATCCTAATTCTAAACAGTTCAATAAATTCAACCATTCACATTTATAAATCTATCTATTTGATCCTAAAACTTCCTAACCAAACCTTTCAACTTTTAAAACAAAAGCATTCCACATCTATAAATCTATAAAACTCAAAAAAGAAAAGAAAAAAACTCTTTCAACTAACGAGTCGTTTTCCGAGCCAATCCTGATACCAATGAGTGTCTTGAAACTTTATTTCTTTTTCTTTTTTTTTTTCATTAGTTTTCTTCTAAATATAATGTTTTATAATCCTTTGATTGATAAAATTTTGCTAAAGAAAATGGGAAAACCTTAAAAAAAAAAAAAATACTTTAGATTTACTCTTATTGTTGACAGTATGATATTTTCTTCAAGGTACATAGAAATAGTCCTCGAAGTTGGTCCTTGAAATTAAAAATTAAATCCAGAGTTAAAAAATATGGCTTCGAAAAATCCAATTGTTCAATCAATAACTATATAAGAAAAAATTATGAAATTTTATTTTTTCATAAGAAAAAAAATGTGAAAGAGTTATTTGAATTTCCTTTTGTTACATTGATAATGATTTTTTTTTAAATTTTATAAACTAATTAATAGATTATTATGTGTTCTATTTATTTTTAATTATTTGTTTTGAGTTTTAAAATCCATAATAAGCAATATGTATCACTAATAATTTAATTTAGTGTCAACTCAGGTACCAAATTAATTAAAAACTAAAATTATAATAGTCAGAGTGAAAATTTATTTATATATTTTTATTACATATTATATTTTTAAACTTTTTATTTTTTATTATTTTAATGCAACTAACTTCTTAAAAATATAAACAAAAAGAGTTAGGTACCGAATTAGATAATTTCAACCATAAATAAAACAATTAATAGATGTGGAATTAGAGGTGTCCATAGGTCGGGCCGGGTTCAGGTCGGACCCAACCAAAATTTTAGATGCGTTTGTTAGGCCTGGGCCCAACCCGAAAAATGAGCCTAAAATTTTGTTTAAGCCCGACTCGGATAAAATGCTAAAACCCGAGCCCAGCCCACCCATATTAATTTTTTTATATTGATTTTTTAAAAAATATATAATACATCAAAAATACTAAAAATATTAAAATAAATGTTTCCCAACAAATTGAAAATAAATTAAAAAAAATATGTATGCTTAAATAACATGGATAAGTGCAACTTAACAAGCAAATGCCTCTAAAATAGTAATAAAATTAACAATAAAACAAGAGTTATATAATATCCAAACAATAACAACATAATAGTAGCAACATGATAGTGAAATGGTAGCAAAATAGTGGAAAAAAAACAACATCAACAAGAAAATAGCAACAAAATAATAAAAAAATAGCAAAAAATAAATAAAAGAAAAACAAACATATTTGGGCCAGGCCGGCCCAAGCCAAAAAAGCTTTTCTTGAGGCCCGCCCATTTTCTAAACGGTTGGATTTTTTTGCCCAAACTCATTTTTCGAGCCTATATTTTTATCCAAACCCTAACACTTTTCGGACAGGCCTTCAGGATGTGGAATGCCTCTGTTTTAGAAGCTAAAAGCTTAGGTTAGGAAGTTAGAGGATCAAATTGATATAATTTATAAATGTGAATGGTTAAATTTATTGACTTATTTAGAATTAGGATCAAATTGATAGAATATATAAGTAATGGGAACTAAATATGTTATTATACCATTTAGAAATTGGCTTTCTATTATCAATTTATCAATTGTTAACCAAAATAAAAACGAATTCAAACCTTAGTACCTAAATTAAACACTTTTAAAGTTGGATGACCAAAATAAGAATATGAACATAATTGGATGGTCGTTTGTATAATTTACCCTTAAGAAAATAACAAAAGGTTGACAGATTAACAAATCATATTACAAGTGGTCCTTCATCATTTAAAAATCATTAAAATCATTATATATTTATAAGTTTTTTTATACATTAGATGGGTATAATTGAGTATTAACATTGAGATTCATCGTAAAATTTTGATGGCTAATGTAAGGTCTTATATCTCTTTATTTGGAAGAGAATAATTTGGGGATTTGGAGAATTCCAAATGCTTTCAAATGGTTAGACTTTTGATTTGGTAGACTTGTTGGAAGGAAAGAATGTTATTGGGCTTAAGTGGGTTTTCAAAAAAGTATCATACAAATGGAAATATTCAAAAACGTAAGGCAAGGCTGGTTGTAAAAGGTTATTCCTAATAATAAGGCATTGACTTTGACAAAACATTCTCTTTTGTTGCTCGTTTTGACATTATGAGAACATTTTTAGCCTTAGTTGCTAAATTAAATTGGCCAGTATATCAATTTGATGTTAAATCTTCCTTTTCAAATGTGATTTGGAAGAGGAAGTTTGTATTTCTCAACTTAAAGGCTTTGTTGTTAATGGCAAAGAAGATAAAATATACAGGTTAAAAAAGGTACTTTATGGATTGAAGCAAGCACCTGGAGTATGGTACTTTAAAATCGATTCTTATTTTCAGGAAAATGGTTTTGAAAGAAATAACCATGAGCCTACTTTTTATGTAAAGAGAGAAGGTGAAGAAGATTTTTTGGTGGTATGTTTTTATGTTGATGATATGATTTATATAGGTTCAAACGAATCTTTTGTTGCTAAATTTAAAGATTGCATGATGTAGAAGTTTGAAATGTTTGACTTCGGTCTATTGCATTATTTCCTTGGTCTTGAAGTGAAAAAAGGTGTCGATGGAATATTTATTTCGCAAAGGAAATAAGCAATTGATCTTTTGAAAAGTTTAATATGGCCAATTGTAAGGTTGTTGTCACACCCATGAATATTAATGAGAAGTTGTGTTACGACAATTGAGCTGAAATGGAATGTCACACACTTTAAAAGTCTTGCTGGTGGTTTAAATTATTCGTATCATACAAGACCATATATTTCTTTCTCTATTGGTGTTGTGTCAAGGTTTATGCACAATCCAAGCAAGCTTCACATTGGAGTTGTAAAGATAATTTTGAGATATGTTGTAAGAACAATCGAGCATGGGATTTGGTATTCTAAAGTTTCAAATTTCAAATTAATTGGCTTTACAAATAGTGATTGGACTGGTAGCATTAAAGACAAGAAGAGCACATCAGGTTTCATTTTCAACTTTTGGTCTAGAACAACTTTGTGGAGTTCAAAGAAACAGGAAGTAGTGACCTTATCAACCTCTAAGGATGAGTATGTAACTGCAACATCTTCAACTTGTCAAGTAGTTTGGCTAAGGAGAATTCTTGCATATTTCAATCAAAAGTAGATAGGTGTAAATGAGGTATTTTAGGATAAAAGATCGACTATTGTTATGAAAAAAAAAACTAGCTTTTCATGGTAGAACCAAACACATCGATGTTCATTATCATTTTATTTGAAGTCTTGTTTCTACCGAATGAATTATTTTGAAGGCTTGTTGTAACGCCCTAAAATTTCTAATTTCGTTATTGTGAAAATATGACACAAATATCTATCAGCTTTAGTGGTTATATGCTCTGGGAGTGTTTGGGAGGTCCCAAGTTCAAGCCTTCGTTTGGGCAAATTTTGGTATTTTGAATGAATTAGGCCTTACTCTTGTTCAAAGAGGGCTTTTATTTGATTGTTGGTAAAAATATATCGAATGGGCCCGCTTTGTCCGTGGTTAAGCAGAGTGTTAGTGTGTAAGAGGTCCTGTGTTCGAGTCCCTGTGCAAGCAGGGAAACTAATTTTTGTTTGAGGCGTGTGGCGTGGTGGAGTTCAAATTAAACTGAACTGGGTAGTTGTGTTTTAGTGGGTTAATATGGAGCGCTTTTAGAAGATAATTGGGGAGAAGTTATCAAAATAAGATTTTCTTCTTATCAGTTTTCTATTTTATTTTTTCCCAACAAATTTTCTGACGTTAGACTTTTGTTTCTCTGCCGTTTCTTCTCCCTTATTGTTCACTTTTGGTTTTTGTTCCCCTTTGGCCGAATCTTGTTTCTTCTCTTTCCCCTCTCTTTTCGTTTCTGTATTTTTTTGCGAGTCATCTCTTTGGGTGCAACTTTTGACTTCATCTGTTTTAAAGGAACTTTTTCCCCTTAGTTATTGTATTTCGAGTAGGCAATTAACAAAGGGTTCGTTTTACTCTCATTTAGGTGCTGTTCAAAGGTTTTAAGCGGATATTCCAGTGTGTGGAGACGACTAGTTATCGGATTCATTGCAGTAAGTTTTTGAATCGTCGTTGGTTTAGTTTCTCGAGTTTTATGTTGGGGATATTTGGTTTGATTGACGAATCAAGTGATTAATTAAGGGATATATTGGTCAAATATAGGTTTTTGAAGGCTCGGGTTACTTTGCACAGCGAATCGATACCAGGTGTGTACCCGAAATGCAGAAAACGGGATTCGGAAAAAATTTGAAATTGCTTGCTGTCGAGAAATAAGAGAAAATGATGCGAAAAATTGTAGAGAAAGGAAATAAGGGTGTTATAAACTTGGAAATCAACATTTTGCACTAAAATAGTTTTGGACAGCAGCAGTAGTCTAACTTTGAAAAATCATCAACAATAGTGGGAATTGAGTTAGAGGTTGAATAAAATATGAAATTAAATTTTATTGAGTCTGGTTTTTCATGGAAGAAACAATGTAAGCAATGGAATTGTAAATCATGAGATATAATAAATTTTGTGAGACAAGGTCAGAATAATTTCGGGTTCCCCTGTTCTAACTTAGGAAAATCATCAAAAATTGTAAAAAAAATAATTAGGGGATTAAATTTATATGTTTAAATCCTTAATGAGTCTATTTTAAAGAGGAACAAACGGAAACATCATCTAAATTCTGTACTAAGAGATAAATAATTTTTAGTAAGGAAAGGATGAAGCTGTCAAATAGCAGAATAGGGATAACTTTAAATATTTTACTGTACTTATTTGATAAACTATAAATTCTGAAAATTTTATGGTAGAAGGATATATGAGTCTAGTTTCAAAAACATCAAGTGGATCGTAATTTGGAATTCTGTAGCTCAAGATATAAATAATTTAGTGATAATGACTTAAGTAGACAGCTTAGAATGAACATATAAGTAAATAGTGAAAACATATATGAGTATTGAGCTAGCATGGGTTACTTTAAAAATGGATCACACGGCCAAGGCCAATTTGGGCCGAGTGAGCCACACGGGCGTGTAGGCCCACACGGGCAGATCACATGGACATGTGGGCCCATTTTTACCGAAATGTTTTTAAGTTGTTGCACGGGTCGCCCAAGTCGATTGTGAACCTCATTGTAGGGTCGTAAGCGCTACTTAGACCCCTAAATGTGTGAAATTGATGAATGATATCCAGATTGGGCATGTTAATATCTCGAATCGAATATATGTATCTTTGAAATTGCATAATAGCATGTCATCCATTATGTGTTGTATTGCATTGGGTTGGGGTTGTTATTCGGAGGAAGTGTCTTGAAAGGCTTCAAGCCTAATTTATCGCAAATTTCGGCTACAAACATCAGATTGCCGCATTGGTACTACTTGGAGTGTAGGGATGGGTGGGTTGATCATATCCCCACATGGAGTGTAGGGTTGGACGGAGATAGTGTGTGAGAGGTGGTTGGGTAGGATTTTGCATCGCATAATCAATATCTTGCTACTAATCATCGTGATGGGCTAAGGCCCTATTGTATTTTTGACATCAGATCGAGATGGGCTAAGGCCCAAATTATCATCGATCATCGAAAAGGGCTTAGGCCCAAGACTGCTCAATCAGGCAATCGTGAATACTAATTGTTTGTTTGTTTCTCATGGATTACACACCGAGTTTACGTAAACTCACCCTTTTTGTTTAATGTGCACAAGTAATCCCCAGACTTAGACGGATCAGTGCGACGGAGGACTCAGCGGTGACCACAGTAATTTTTAGACTTCATGGTTTTCAATTTACGGTTTATGATTTGATTATTATTAATTATTTTGGTTGTAATTTAAGGACCCTCTGGGACTTTGGTTTTAAATTTGGATTTTTATTTATTTATTTTACTTTATAGATTTATACCTGCTGGTTGTAGGAAATTCGGTTTTCAAAAATTTAAAGTAATTTCTAAACGCATGATCACCTAGACTGTTTTATTAAAGCTTCCGCAACGAGGAATGTTTTAAAACAAATGTTTTAAATGAATAAAGACGACTTCCTAAGTTCTAACAAATGTTTACTAAAGATAATAACATGTAATGTTTTCATCGTAACAACAACAAAAACACTATCGTGTGACATTGCCAGATACAGCCATAACGTCTAGGCCGAGTTTGGGGTGTTATACTTGTGATACAAATGAGTAAGTTGCAAACATTTTTACAAAGCTGATTCTACAAGCAAAACACAACCTTTTTAAGGAACAACTTAGTGTTTGTAGCTTTGAATCAAGGGGGAGTGTTGAACGTTGATTCACCTTGATTCAAAGCTAACCTATTATATTAGAGTTAGCTGGATCCTTGACAGAATGTTTTGTCAAACTTTGTTGCTAATAATCAGCTTAGTGAGTTGTTTTTTTGAGATATTTTAGACTTGTTAGTTACATGTAAACCTATCTATAGAAGCACTAAATTGTCCTTATAAAATTTACTTTTGCTTTTGTTTTTATTATGCAATTGTTTAACCTTATACTATTTTATTTTAATAATAAATTAATGCATTTTTCTTGTAAATTAATTTCTTATTTATTTTCGAATAAATAAATTGAAATTGGGAAAGAACAATAAGTGGATGGGTCTTCTCTTTTGATCGAAGTGATGGAAAAAAAAGAAAGAAGAAATATATATTTTTTATTAAAGCATCTTACTATTTGTTATGGTTTAGGGGTAAATCTGACCAAAATCATAAAAGAAAAAGTACAGTAAAATTATTATAAATATAACATTTTTTTGTTAAAATAAATAAATAAAATATAATAGGCAAATTATAGTTGAAATGTTTCATGAACCTCGAATTTGAATCATAAAACTGATATAAAAATACTCCAAAAAAATATAGTTAAAATATTATTGGAAGAATATATCAAAGAATCAGATAATTTTATTCATTATTCATTATTGTTTTAATTTTGGTTCAAGTAAAATGAACCAAGGTCATTAAAAATAAAGGTAAAATTGTCAAAAATCTCACATTACTACAGGAATATAAGATTACCTGAGAAAGTAGTATTGAGATTACCTCTATATTTTAAAATCTTGACACTATTGAGAATATAAGATTACTGATCCAAGGTAATCTTTGAAATTCAAATGGGAGAGTGTTATACAGAATTTTGCATAAGCCCAAAGAATGTAATATTACTTAAATCAACAACTCATCATAATAACACATGAATGTCTCGGATATAACTATTGAATATGGATATTTAAAAAAAAAAAAAGAGTCTAGATGATATAGTAGATAAATCAACTAGGGATGGCAATGGATAGTGTGTAATAAGATATTTTCAAATATTCAGTTTATTTTTTGTGCATTCAGATGATATTTGGATTTGGATTTTCTAATTACTATATGTAACTAGATATTTTAATTAGTTAGTGCTACTCGCCCAAGTTCGAAGGTCCATTTGAAATTTGAGAGGGTTTAGGCAAAAATATTAGACTTGCAAAATGGGCTTGGATAATAAATTAGGCCTGATTAAAATATGGCATAATTGCAAAAAAACCTCAACGTTTGGGGGCTTTAGGTTTTGTGCCCTTGACCTTTTTATTTTTTTTATTGACACCCTCAACATTACGATTTTTTAAGAAATCAGCCTAGTTTTAACGGTCAACGTGAGTTGACCGTTAATCAAACTGTAGGTCAACATAATAGCCCATGTGGCATGCCACATAAGCACACGACGTCATAAATGACTCATCTATTAAACAAAATTTTTTCTCTCATTTTCTCTCTTGCCAAACACATGGTTGCTGCCATTTTTTTCTCTCATTTTCTCTCTTGCCAAACACCATTTTTCTTGCATCTACAAAAGGTTGTCTGACACCGGCTGTGAATGGCCACGGAAGTTAAGCCACGCTTCAGATAGGAGGAGTTTTATCTGGGGAGCAGGGAGGCGCCGAACGAAGAGTGCATTGTAGCACGGCAAGTGAAAGAGGGATTGGGTCGGAACTCTGAAGGGTGTAGGAAAGAAGAAGATCATACACAATCTGGGGGCGGGAGCGAGGCCGAATAGATTTAAAAGATTGTAAGATTTCAGCAATGGTCTGGGTTCTAAGTGTCAAAGATAAGGTAGAAAGAAATGAAAAAGGATTCTGAATCTGCCTCGATTTTTCTAAGGCAACAAGAATGTTGGGGAGTTGTTCATAGGTTTTGGCTTCGAGAGCTGCTTTCATAGTTTCTTTCACAGTATTCAGTGAAGAGGTTGAGTGAACTAAGACAAACTGAGAAAGACATGGAAACAGATTGAAGAGAGATTTGCAGAGCTTTGTTGGTCTAATGGCCATTTTCAGTCTTACAAAATATTAATTTGCATAAGAATGAGCAACATGGAACACAATTAATCATTAAAAAATTTAACAGAAGTTACAGAACTATTAAATGGCAAGAACAAGAAAATAGAGTAGTTAAATAAAATCAAGCTTCATTTGCAAACCTTTGTTTGACTAGCGGCCATTTCCAGGCTTAGAAAGTAGAAACTATCAATTTACTTAAGAATGAGCAACATGGAAGACAATTAATCATGCAAAAACAGTGCAGCACAACTATTAAATGTTGTAAACCCTAATTTGCTATGATTAAGGACTTAAACAATTTTTTATCTGTGGTAAATCTCGTAAAGGTCTTTTTGTCAAGAAAAATGGTGTTTGGCAAGAGAGAAAATGAGAGAAAAAGATGGCAGCCGATAGTGGGGAAAAAAAACAATGATTTTAAGTTGAAAGTGTGGTGTGGGTTTACAAAAATTGCACAAAAGCATGATTATAATCATGGTAATGGAGATTCTTGTAGATGAAATGAGCCAACCATATGTTTTGAAGAAGAAAAATGGTATTTGACAAGAGAGAAAATGAGAGAAAAAAAGGGCAGCAACCATGTGTTTGGCAAGAGAGAAAATGAGAGAAAAAATTTTGTTAAATAGATGACATCATCTATGACGTCGTGCGCTTATGTGGCATGCCACATGGGCTATTATGTTAACCTACAGTTTGATTAACGGCCAACTCACGTTGACCGTTAAAACTGAGTTGATTTCTTAAAAAATCGTAATGTTAAGGGTGTCAATCAAAAAATAAAAAGGTCAAGGGCACAAAACCAAAAACCCCCAAACGTTGAGGGTTTTTTTTTGCAATTATGCCTTAAAATATAGGCCAGGCTCATGCTCGAAGATTTGGTCAAATTTGTTTCTAAGTGTAATATATTATATTATGTTATTTTTATATATTATGTAATTTATAACACATACAAAAATTAAATTTATAGTAATATATAATACTATAATGTAAATAAAAAAAATTAAAATGAGTCAAAATTATCTAAAAAAATGTTTAATGCCTATATATAAAATTTTAATAAATGAAAATTATAAAAAATATAAGATTTTAAATTAAAATGAATATAAATAGTTTAAACAATTTATTAAAATGAATATTAAATTTATTAAAATTTTAATAAATGAATATGGACTTGGGTTAGCCATTTATATATATAGACAGGTTTGAGCACAATTTTAAGTTTATATTTTAGGTCAGGCTGAATTTAAACAAACATAAAATGCATGATTATTGAGAAGTAACATTATTTTCTGGTATGAACACATAATTGATGCGACTATTGTTTTTAGGCATACTCTCGTATATTCATTATTTGAGTTTACTTTAATTTTGTGGTTAACAATATCAAACACTTTAATTTAATGGATTCAAATATTCAATAAATAATTTAACTAATTTAGATTTAGATAGTATTATTCCGATATAATGGTAATAATAAATTGATTTATATTTTAGTAAAATTGTGGATAGGTGAGCTGGGGTGTTCGACAATGAATGAAATAGATACAACATGCTACCGCCATGTCTGGAGATGAGTAATGTGTGACTTGCATGATTGCTGACGGTATAATATGGGAAAAAAATATAGTAGAAATATTACATGATATAATATGATATGAATATATAAGGTAAAAAGTAGTACAAAACCTTCTGTATTATATTATAGATTATATTTTAGTTTTTTTACTGAAAAAATGAATAAATTAATTTTTATACATTCGATGAAAATCAACTTTTACACTTATTCAATTTGACCCCTACTATTTTATGGGAAGTAAATTAGAAAATTTCAAAACGAATAAGGGTAAAAAAAAATTTTAACGGACATGAATTTAAAAGATAGTTTTAATGGTATTAACAACTCTTACAAATTACATCATTATTTTAATCAAAATAAAGCATTTAGGCTAATCAATGACATTGTAAGAATTGAGGTATCAAATTATGTCGAGAAGTTGAAGTATAAAGATTAAATATTAAATTGGAGAGTAGTATAGGGACCAAAATTGAAACTTGACCATTGAGAAGAAAAGAGCCTTCTAAATCAGGCTTGGGTTTATTTGTTTAACAAATAGCAAGCAAACCCCATTGAAGATCATGTCATTCATTCAAAAATACATAACCAGCATTGCATGAAAAGCTGGAAAACAAATGCCAATCTTTTTGTTATTTGATTGTATACAAGAAACTTCACAAAATTTTACAGAATCTTGGACAGGGGACGAAAATGAAATTAAAAAATTTATAAATATTATATGAAATACGATCTATCTCCTATATCGAAACCTTAAAGAACACGAAATGGAAGTCAAAAAAGAAAAGAAAAAAAAAAAACAGACAACGGAGAAAGCAAAATGATGGCAATGGCATAGAGTTCATGAGGTCATAGCTCATTTGTAGGCTCCCATGCCGACACCAGCCTCTCCGCCGCCACCATATGGCCGGAAGCTGTTTTCCCTAGCATTTGAATAGCAAATATAGTAGAACTTATTGACAATAGCAGTCAAGAAAATGAAGGCAGCCCCTGCACCAAACACTCCCTTCCTCAAAGTTTCACAAGACGGTGGCTGCTCGCTGAAGATGGTTCGGTATTTTGTGTGGTATGCATTCCGTACTGATCCGGCCAACAAACATATCTCGGCTATTAGGAAAAATAGCCTGTCATACACATGCAATTCAAAGAATGAGTGAAAGCATTCAAATATGAAAAAACCATAAATTTGACCTAAAGTTGGTTACATACCAGCAAACAATGAAAAGGATGACTGCCCAAGCCCTTGAACCACTAGGGTTCAAAGCCTTTCCACAGCAAAAGCATCGGCTGGCAACCATTATAAGGGCTTGGCTAGCCATGAGGAACAAAAATGCACCAACACCATAGCCAGTTGCTATGTCTGAGTTATACACACAATAGTTGTATTGAATTTCATTATCTTGCACAATCTTGGCCTGCCATTAAACATACACCCAATGTTAGCTGCTTTGAGTTGAAGCGGAATAAAAAATTCTTCTCAATAATCATGTTGGATATATAACTTTGATCCCGATAAAAGTATCATGGAGGCCCTTATATTATGAATCAGATTATATTTTATCTCCTCTACTCAGAAAATAAGCAGATTAATTCCTATTCGTTAGATTAAGGAGCAAACAAGTCTTTCATGTTGAAATTTTTATCCATTTTTATTGTTAACAACTAATATAGCAAACGCCACATGTACCTCATGTACCTCGTGCTGATGTGCAAAGACTAGTTTTTAATTGTAGAAATGGATGGACATGAAAACTTTAACAGAAGAATCAATTTACTCTTTGATCTAATGTACAAGTACTAACTTACCCATTTATTAAGTAGAAGAAGCAAAATACAATCTGACTCATAGTACAAAAGCATCAGGATACTTTTACCCTTTGATTATTTATTAGAATACTAGAACGTGTTAGAAGATCAGCTATCATACTTTATATTAAACTGTCATATAGGGTACAATAAACAAAAGCAAGATCTTGAAGCTTGGTTGTCAATAATTTAGTCAACATCACCGATTAGATCATAAAATATTGTTTCAAAAGATGAAACAGATTGGCTTCTAAATCTAGCAAAGACTAGTTCGTCCATTAGACCCTGTGGTGAAAAGCCAGTGTGATGGGGTAAATTTATAAAAGTTTGGGGTTCAAAAAGCTAAAGAATTTATAAAAGTTCTGTATTAAAATGGCTTAATTGATTTTTTAACTTCTTGAGAGGAGCAAAAATGTAAATTTTCAATCTAACAAAGGGATTAAATTGAATTATTAACATTTTGGAGCGGCTAAAGTTAAAGTTGCACAATTTAACCAAGGGGACCAGGCACCTTTTTTAAGTTAGTGAAAGAGGATAAAAACCATAAACTCAGATCTACTATTTTCTTAGAAATTCAGCTGAGATCTGGTGAAGTTCATACACAATTGTGAATTATAAAATGATGAAATCAATTTCCGTTACTATTTGATTAGCAGAAAGAGAATACATATATATATATATATGTATGTATGTGTATATATACAGACACACAAAAGATCAAGCTTGAAAACTGTGTTTCTTTTCTTTCCCTACATCGATGGAAGCTTCAAATATCAGCAAATTCTTACATGAAACAAAAAACCCAGAAAGCTAAAATCAACATTTACCGCTTTTTTTCAAACAAAAGAACTCACTTTCTTTCATTTTCCTTCGTTTTCCAGGAAAAAAAGGTTGCAAACTTTCAGTATACCCAGAAATCGTATGAGCTAATTGTGAACCAAAACAACCAAATGCATAAAAGAAAGTGAAGGGGAAAGTTAGCAAACTTACAGTGCTTCTTCTTTGCTCAGCTGCAACAGCTAAACCAAAAGCAATGAGATCAAGAACAAATACAGCAATCAAAAGAAGCTTAGAAGCCATGGATGAATATATGTAAAGCTAAGTTCAAGAACCCCAAACAAAGGCTTCTTCTATTTTTCTCTTTGCTTTGTTCTTTCTCTTCCTCAAACTCCCCTTGTAGCTAAATATACAGAAAAATCACTATATTATTGAACAAGCAAGGCAAATTATTAAATTTGAAGGAAAAAATATGTAGTTTTTTTTTTTTTTATGTATTTTTAATAAGAAAATGACACATCACCTTAAATTTGAAAATGTGTTTTCACCCTCTTTGTCAAAAGAAAAAAAAAAGCTTTTTATTTATTTTGATGTTATATATTAATTGTAATTATATTCATAAATGAGAAAAAAAATAATAAATAACTTTAAAATATTTTAAAAAATTAAAAAATCATAATGATAAATTTAGTTAGTAACATTTATATTTTTTGCCAGTTATTAATCTTTTAAAAAATATCAAATTATTTTTAATAAAAATGCTAATTAAAATTTGATTTTTTTAACGATGTTGATATGACAAATGCATAATAATTTACGTGTATTTTATGTTGATATAATATTATTTGTCTTTTATATATTATATTGATAAATAATTTAAAAATCATAAAATAAATATTCAACCAAATAAAATATAAATTTTATTATAAAATTAATTTAAAAAATATAAAATTTAATTTAAAAAATAAGAACTAAAAAATACTAAATTTATTATTACGTGAATAAAAATAGATTGTAAATTACAGAAGGGATGCTTATTGGGAAAGCAAAGGCAGTTGGAAGGGGCATTTTAGGAGGGTTCAAGAAAGGGAATAAATACCCGCTATAATTAACCGCCTTTTTTGGAAGCCCTGGGCGTACAACATTTTGCAGCATGAGGTACCAACATCTACAGCTTGTATTGCACGAAACGGAAAGGGTGATTCCATTGTTCATGATAAAGAATTTATACCCTTTTTTTTTTTCAATTTTAAATTAAATTAAAAAACATCTTTTCTCATTCCAAATATTTAATGAATTTTGATAGTTATTAAATTATTAGTAAATTTACGTTTTAATAATTTAATTTTAAAAAGTTACAAAATTATTATTAAATTATTCGAAAGATTTCATTTAAGTCACTAGCCTGTTAAGGTTTTTTTTTTTTAAAGTTCACCTAGCAAGCTCCAATCGATGATTCGACTATTAGTACAGTGAATTAGTACCTATTGGCGAGTAGAATAGCATACCTTAAATCTAAGTCGACCTAATGGTTAGTATCAGAGATCAGAGAAGAAAGCTATTTAGATTTTGGCTCACAAATTTGTAACATTCAAAACTGTTTAATGAAAAAAAGTTAATTGTAGAAGAGAAGGGGAATGTGAGAGCTTTTGATTTATGTAAGTGATGCAAATAAAGAAGGTCAAATAACGATTTTACAATCCAATAACTTAAATGAAAACTTGTTGAAATTGAATAACTAAAATATAAATTTACTAATAATTTAGTGACCTTTAAGTATAATTTATTCATTTTTTATTTTACAAAATATAGAAAAGGGAACACAAATACACTACTTTCCCGAATTTAACAAAAATAACAATAATTTCTCCGCAATCTTTAAATAAAAAGATAAATACATTTTAATATGCTCAAACTTACGTTCTCTTGCGCTGATAGTAATGTCAATATTAATTAATACACAATCAATAATAAATGAATATATTTATTTCTTTAAATAAATATTAAATTTTTATGTATATAATTGAAATATTTTATGGGTATAATTAGATTAAATTTAAATTATTTATTTATTATTATTGATTGTATATTTAATATTGTATTCATCGTAATAAAATGACAAAATTGATGGTGAAGAGAGTGTCGGTGAAGAGAACTAATTGCTTTCACCACGCAAAGGCGACAACTCATAAATCAACCTTTCATTTGTTGGACACGTGAAAACAAAAATATTTCCCCGTTTTAGATCTACCAGGTGATTAAAACGACGGCGAATGGAGATTGCGTATCCCTGCCGACGAAATTAAACTTGTCATTACAAACTACAGAAAAAAGGCTTTCTTTCCTCGGCACTGAATACAGGTAATCATGCTATACCTTTTAACCAATAAGATTTTGCCACGTTGGATCGTTAACATGTGTTTGGCCGCTGAGAAAATGTAATGTCTTGACTTTTGTCAAGAAAAAAAAAGGTCAAGTTCTTTTGTCACCGTGAATTGTTAAACAATTTATTTGATTTTTAATAAATTATTATTTCATACTATATTACAATTTGAATTTTTTTTAAATTAATCCCTAAATTTGATAATTGTTCTCGCATTCAAACTTAAACATTTTTCTATTCAAGTTAATCTTTAAACTTGACAATTATTCTTATATTAGATTTAAATTTTTTGCCCAAATTAATTTCTGATATTTCCTTAAAAATCCTTAAGTTTAAGCTTAAATATGAGAACATTTACCAAGTTTAACGGTTAATTTGGGCAAAAAAAAATTCAAGCTCCAAAAAACAATTATCTAGCTCAGGCTCCAACATGCAAATAATTGCCAAATTCAAATACTAACTGTCGAAACCATTTTTTATCGGGATTTGAAAAACGGGAATCGACTTTAAAAAATATGGAGTCGCCACCAATCTTTTTTGTTTAGGTGTGATCGGGTCACCTATAAAATAAATTTTGGTCTACGAATTTCCAAAAGAAAACGGGTTCGGGAGTCGGTTACGTGTGAGGAAGGGTTAGCACCCTCGTAACGCCCAAAATTGGTACCAAATTGATTAATTGATGTCCTAATATTGAAAAGTTTGAAATGATTTTGAAACTCTGTCCTTTTTTCTATAATTTTAAATAACTTGATTGAATATTGAGGTTCATTTGTTCCGAAGGAATAGAGTATCACATCCAGCACGATTGGACACGACAATCTGAGTCATCGAATCCAAGATCATCCCCAAAATTCTCCAAGTACATGTATTGAAATTTTAAAAGGGTATTTGGTTATTTAGACAAACAAAAAAAACACACCCAGCACGATTGGGCACGGTTTCTTCGAATTTCCAAACGCACAAATATGACCTTATTTCGAAAATATCGATAGAATTTGAAAGGATATTTGTTTATTTGGTCAAACAAAAACCACACCCAGCACGATTGGGCACGATTTCTTCGAATTTCCAAATTATTTTGAAAATATGAACCAATTTTGAAAGGGTATTTGTTTATTCGGTTAAACAAAAAAACCACACCCAGCACGATTGGGCATGATTTCTTCGAATTTCCAAATGCACGAATATTACCTTATTTTGAAAATATTAAGTAAGAATGATTTTAAAGATCGAATAGTGTTGAAACATGATGTTTTTAAGTGAATACAATGTTATGGCATAATAACATACAATATGGAGCAATTATTTACGAGTGAAATACAATGCTATTAAATCTCAAGCAATATATAAATATAGAGCAAGAATTAAAACATACAAGTATTATCAAGCATTAATATAGAGCAAGAATTAAATATAGAGCAAGAATTATCAAGCGTTAGATCAATGATAAAGAAAATTAATTTAATTCATTCAAGTATAACATATGTAAGAAGTATTCTAAAATAAACAACGATTTTAAATATATTATAATGATAGATAAAAATCATACATACATGTAACATCCTAAATTTACGGGCTTATACATTTAGTGTAGGGATAGGTTTACTATGTTAATTTAATTGATAGGGGTCTAAATTTGGGCTTAGAATTAGGCAAAAAGGCCCAGATTAGAGTGGCATCATTAACAGTTAAAAATGAACAAGTTTTGGGTCGCAAGGAGCCTATGTTTTAGGCTAAATTCGGCACTTTAAATGAAGAGAGGGTGACGCCACACACAAGGAATTAGGGGCCCAAGTATTAAGTTTAATGAGGCCCAAATATTTTAATTTAAGTGAGTTAAATTTGGCATTAGGGATTAGTAGAGGTGGACGGCTACAAGGCTATAAAATAAGAGAATTTATGTGGATTTTTAAGTGATAATATCATAGATAAAAAGGAGAAAAGTTAGGATCTTATCTTCAAGGGAAGTGTTGGCCGAAAATCCACCACCTAGAGGAGTGTAAAATTCGAAAGCCATTGCATGGCAAGGAGGGTGCCGAATTTCTCCTCTCTTTAGCTTGAATTTTAAGGGATGTTGCAGTTTTTAGCGATGAGGTGCCAAAATATCTATAAATAGGGGCTAGCTCCTTGATTTCGACACTGAAAACCCTAAATTTCTCTCCCATTGTGCCGAAATTCCCTAGCCTCTCCCTCTCCAATTTCTTTTCTCCAATTTCTTTAAAAGCCTAAACTCTTCTCCACTTTTTCCTTCTTATGCCGATTTCTCTAGGAAGAAAGAAGCATCCATAGTCTTTTCTTCTATTCATCCTATTTGAGAATTAGTTCTATACTTAGGCATTTAAATCTTCCATGAGCATTGTCGAATCCTCTCTCTAGTGCTAGCCGAATCTCCTATGCTAAGGTAAGTGTTGATTTTTGATTAGCTCTCATGATCTATTCCCGGTTTTTGAAAGGAAAAAGCCAAAAGCTAATAGTTTAATGGTTTTATGATGGCGGCATTCGAGATTTGAAGGAAGCTTAGTCGACTAGATCTAAAAGCCGAAAATCATAAGTCTCCAATTTCGGGATTTTAAGGTAAGAAGATTTGTTATTCAAATATATAAAATTTGGTAGAACACTAACCATGGCCGAATATAGAGAGGCCCTAGTGTCGCATCTTTTCGGCTTTTGAGCAAAGTTGTAGCAAGGGTATCGACATTAATCAGTGTGTAATTCTCCACACCATCTAGATCTGTTTGATTAATATATGAAAATAAGTATTACATGTTTTGTTAAATGCCAAAACCCCAAGATATTGACGGAACCCAAAGAGAGGTAAAGCAAATCACCAAGTTAGTAAATGATCCGATTAAATGTTATAAGTATACTGATTTTATGTGATTGCATGGGTTGGGTTTGATGAAATGAGGAAGTTATATGTTGTAGCTGTTTTTACCGTGATCTGTTGTAGCGGTTCCCTACACAGTGATCTGTTGTAGTAGCGCTCGCCGTGATCTGTTGTAGTGGCTACTGGCCATGATCGATGATAAGCAAAGACGACGGCGCCATCAAGGCGTGTAGCGGTGTGGGTTGATTGTAGAAATCCCCAATGGTGTGAATGGTTGGTATGGGGGCGTGTAGCGGATGGACACCTAGGATATGGGTTGGGCTTTGCATATTATTTTTGTTACTTATATTTTGATTATTTTGTTTTATGGGGCTAAAGCCCAAATCTAATGGTGCATGAGGGTTGCACACCGAGTCTCGCGACTCACCCTTTAATTTTAACCATCTCATGTGACACTTAGGGCATCGGACCGGGGTGGAGAGGAGAGCAAGGTGGCCATGCGATGAGAGCTTTGAGAATTTAGCAAAAGACTTAGTCTAATTTTTTTATTTTCATTTAATTAATGGGTTCAAATTTCCTTGTAATAAGGCCATGGGCCACTAGACTACCATTTATGTCTTGGGATTTTGTTGGGCTTTTATTACTGGGTTTTAAGTTTTACGTTTTCAATTAAGTTATGACCTGCATGAAATTTTGGTTTTTATTTAAAATCTACCAAGATAATTGGTTACTTAATATTTTATACTTTAATGAATTATTAAGCTTTGAAATAAAGGTGTAAACCTAGTAATTGTTTTCCAAAATGCGACATGTTATGTAAAATCTCTTAAGTGACATACCAGATCCGGTTGTAGCGTTTGGGCCGGGTTTGGGGTGTTACAATACATATAAAAATGATAACGATATTTAAAAGAGTTTGGAAATTAATATAGAGTATAGTCTTTTAAAGAAACAAATTATATGCATAATAGTATAAAAACAATAGTATATGTATAAAAATAATTTAATGTAAATTATTGGAAATAATAGTAAATTATTAAGTGGATAAAATACTATATGATAATAATAATAACGATGATAAAAATAAGAATTTATTAAGATAATAAAGCATCAAAATGATAATAGAAATATTAACATTGATTAGAAGTAACAATAATAATATTAGAAATAATATTCGTAATAATATTCTAAAATATCATCAATAATAATAACAATACTAATTTAATGATAAATAAGATAATAAAAAAGGGACTAAATGAAAAAACATTCAAACAATCAGGGGTTAAAACCGCAAATACTTAAACAACCAAAACGCAGTATACAAACTGGACCAAATTAGAAGTATGCATGAATTACAGAGGCTAATTAAACAATAAAAACAACGCGTAACAGGATTAATTAAAAACAATATAGGAATAGAAGGGACTAAACGCGCAAATCCTCCATTAATTGGAGAAACACGCGGATCTAATGGGACCAAATCGGGTCAGAGCTTGCCTTATGCGGCGTCGTGTTGAGGCTATTGTAATGAGCCCCAAACGACACCGTTTTCTTAACAGCCTATAACACCCCCTTAAACTGAATAAAAAAAACAGACGCCCCTCTTCCTTTTTTAAAACCCTAAAATCCTCTCTCATTTTAACCCCCAACCGCAGCCAAGGAAAACCCTTCCGTCCGACTACCAAAACGCCACTGTAAAGGCACTTGGCAGTACCCGAAGAGCCCAAAGGAGGCCTTTTCGAACTAGCCCTGAAGTCCCGCCCCTATCCAGACTCCGATTGCGACGGAGAGGACACGGGCCGAACCATGCGAAGGTATCCCCTCTCTCCCTTTTTGTTAATATTTCGAAATAAAATAGAACGACACTTGGAATCGATTCAAAGAATGGGTAACAGAAAAAAGATGTAATCGGAAAAAGGAAAAAACCTTTTCGTTTCTGATATCTTCTGTATCGTATTCAATAGTGTGTGTATGTAAAAAAATACATTCGACGGCCTTTTCTCTTTTATAGCCAAAACAAAAAATAGGTAAAATACAAAATTATTCTGCTTTTTTGTTTCTGTACATTTTTGCTGTTTTTTTACTATTGGAGCCACTGTTTTGCAGGTACGGATGGCGCGGACGTAACGTACGGAGGTGCGTGCAGAGACACGAGCTGATGCGCCGGTAATGGCTCACGCGTGACGTGTGCGTGGTGGCGCGCGTGGGGAGCACACGCGCGCTGGAACCCTCTGGAATTCTCTAGGGTTTCCGAAACGTCAAATACATTGGGCCATTTGGGCCAACTTCAAAATTGGGCTAGGGTTATTTTGTAAATTGGGTTATGCTATTGGGCTAACAGTTTAGTTGGGCCTGTTGGGTAGTGAGTTATGTATTGGGCTTGTATATTTTTGGGTTGTAATGGACTGTTAAAAGACTGTTATTGGACTGTATTTATTGTTTTTTTTTGGTTTTTTTTTGTTTGATTAATAGGCCGGGCAAATTTTGGGTCCTACACTAACTTGAATAAAAAAAATTCAAGCCTTAATATGAAAATAATTATCAAGTATAAACCTCAAATAGTGATCCAATTCATCAAAGATTAATAAAATTCAATTATGGGTAGTATTTGATGGTCAAAACTGCTTAGCCGAAAGGCTTTTAAAAATGAGTAAACTACACCAATTATTTATGAATTTTATATTAAATTATATTTTAATTACTCAACTTTTAAAACTTACATAGTAATTATTAATGTTATTAAATTGTTACATTTATACCACTCATCTATTATCTCATGTTAAGACAACACGTTAATTTAAAAAACTAATAACCAATTTGGTCCTAAAATATAAACAAAATATTATTATGATTGTAGGGCCCAAATTTATGCCCAGGCCTAAGAACAAACAGTCCAAAAACGAGGCCCACAAAGCCCAAATGAAGAGTAGAAACCCTAGCCCTTGTCTTATGCTCGGTAGCCATGAAGCCTCCAAAGACCTACTCCGCATCGTGTGCGCCCCCAACGCCCGAGTCACGCCCACATCGTCGTACCTGCGAAAAAAGGGGAAAGCAGTAGCACAACAAATAGAAGACTAGAGTTTTAGTTTTTGGGATCTTCGGAAAAGGCTATAAAAGCCTTCAAAAACGGGTGTAAAAAGGGGATGGTTTTTTGGAAAATACATGGTTGTAACAGAAAAGAACCAAAAAATCGAAAGAAGGTTTCTTTTTTTACTTTTTTTTTTCATTTTCGAATATGTTTGTTTTTCTTTATTTTCTTCTCTTATTTTAATTTTTCAACATACGAAGGTTTTAAATATTATAAAAAAAGAAAAAACTCACGGCAGCGGTCGGTCGGAGGCTTCGCCAGACCTGTGGCCGGACGGATGGGGCAGAGAAAGCTTTCAAAAGTTTTTTTTTTGTGTTTTGAAAAAATGAAGAGAAATGGGGAATTTTTGGTGAAAAAAAGCTTATATAAGGCCCTAAAACGGCGCCGTTTAAACCATAGCCCGTGCGCGCGACCTGACCCGCCAGGAGGGTCCGCGCGTTTTCATCAAAGGGGCTATTCGCAGTCCAAGTCCTTTCGCCTTTTTATTAATTTATAATTAAGTCTTTTTAATTTTCCAATTTGGCCCTATTATTTTCTGCCCATTTCAATTGGGTCCCCTGACACACGACGCCGTTTAGGAGGGCGGGAATATTTCCCCTTTGGCCCTCCCCTTTTATGCGCATTTCTAGGGGACCCTAATCCATTTGTTTCTTTTAAAATTCACCCCGAAATTTAAATTTCAAGTTTAATTTAGTCCTTTTTTCTTATTATTTTTTATATATTTTGCTATTGATGTCATTATTTCCTTATTGTTATTTACTTTCAAAATTGTTATTATTATATGCATTATTATTTTTATTTTTATTTCCGTTATTTTTATATGTATATATTATTATTATTATTATTATATTTATTATTAGCATTATATTTATTATTATTATTAGTACTACTATTATTTTTATTATTATTACTATTAATTATACTGTTATTTTTATTATTTTTATTATTAATCTTACTTTTATTTTATTTATTGCTATTACTATTTCTTAGTATTACTATTAAATTTAATATTATCACTATTATTTTATTATTAATTCTATTTTTATTTTTATTAGTACTATTATTACTATTATTATTATTAATATTATTTTTGATTTTAAATTTTTTCCCTTCCTCCATTATTATTTTTATTATTATTAATATATTATTTTCATTATTATTACTAATTTAGTATTATCACCATTATTTTTACAATTATTCTTTTAATATTTCTATGAATTTTTTATCTATTTTATTTGAAATTAACTCTGTATATATTATTATTACACCTACCATTATTATTTCTTATATTTCTTATATTTATTATTATACTATTCTATTACTAATATTTTTACCACTATTATTTTATTGCTATCACTATTTTATTATACATATTATTCTTATTCTTATATTTATTATTATTTTTTATTGTTATTATACCTATATTTTATTATTGCCCCTATTCTACATATATTATTATTATTAAAATTGTTTTTCCCTATTATTTTTATTGTCAATATTTTTTTAAACTTTCTTCGTTATTATTATTACTATTTTCCATAACTGTTATTTTTTAATACTATTATATTTTTTTAGCCTATTATTATTATTCTTATTATTCTTTTATTATTATTTGTTTATTGGTATATTTCATAGTTATTATTATCATTGCCTTTTCGTTACTATTTTCTTTTATTTCATTTTGTTTGCTTATTTTACTTTTTATCGTATTTTATTTCTACCTTTATTATTGTTATTCATATTCGATCACCGTAATGTTATATAAACTAGCATATCAACTCGTTTTACATTTTATTTTAAATCATATCATATTTTATTCGATTCATTACAGCTTTCGTTTCAAAATAAGCAAACCCTTCGTGTTCTAAGGTTTGAAAGGAGTCGTACCCTAACTTACTGGGTTTCGATTTCTCTTTTCGAGTCTAAAGAACCTATTACTTTCTTTTTAAAAGTTGAATAAAAAATTATATTCGAGAATTCAAAATCGTCGTGTCCTAACTCACTGGATGGGACGTTTTGTTATCTCGAGATAAGGATTTCAAAAAAACAAAGGCAATATTCCGTGTTTGGTATTTTGGGAAATCGAGCCCTAACTTACTGGGTTCCGATTTTTCATTAGACCTCAAATAACCGAGTATCCTTCTTAGATTTAAACACATTAATTTTGGAAAGTCAAAGGACAAGCTCAATTTCGGGGATTTGAAATGTCGTACCCTAACTTACTGGGCGTGACATTTTACTTCCTCGAGATAAGAAGGTCTGATTGCTCATATTTTATTCAAGTTTTTTTTCTTTAAAATAAAAAGAATCGTATTTTAAAATCTTTCAAATTTTCGATATTAGGACATTAATTAATCAATTAGGTACCAATTATGGGCGTCACGAGGGTGCTAATCCTTCCTCGTGCGTAACCGACTCCCGAACCTGTTTTCTTAAAATTCGTAGACCAAAATGTTTTATAAGGTGGCCCAATCACACTTCAAAAAAGATTGGTGGCGACTCCGTTTTCATATCTTGAAGTCGGCCCGTTTTTCAAACAAAAAATGATTTCGACAATGATATTTTAAAATATTTTCTTAATAATTATTATAAAATAATTTAAAATATAAAATGTAATATAATTTTTTTAATATTTATATTAAACAAAAATAATTATATTAATATAAAATGAAATAAATCCTCCCCCACCGTCTTCCCCCCGTCGTCCCTCTCCCTTTCCGCCACTGTCTCCCCTTCCCCTCCATCTCCTTCCCACCCCCCACCGCCAAGAATTAAAGAGTTAAGGAAATCCCAAATTTCATTTGCTTGCTACAAAATTTGCAGACTTTGATACTTGATGGGTGTACGACTGTTGAAGAGTTGCCAAGAGATGTACAGAACTTGAGCGATCTCACTATGCAATCGATAACCACGAAACAGAGGTTTCTACCCGAGAATGGAGTGGGGCGCTTAATCCGTTTGAGGTTTTTAGCCATTACTGGATGCCAGAACCTGAAATATTTGCCTCAAGGTATCCATTTGCTTACATCCCTTACAACATTGATTTTCAGAGATTGCAACACCTTGACCTTATTGACGGTGGGGAGGGTTTTTATTTTATTTAATATTTTTATAATACATTTTATATTTTTAATAAATTTAGTTTATTTTTAAGATTTTTTTAATTTTTTTAGAATAATTATTAAAAAGTATTTAAATATATAAAAATATTTCAAGGACAAAATTGGTTATTAGCCCTTTAAATTAATGTGTCACGTCGTCATTTTAATGTGAGATAATGAATTAGTGGCACCAATGTAACAATTAGTAATGGCTGTTATGTACGTTTTTAAAGTTGAGCGGTCAAAATTAGGGATGAGTGTTCCATCGAATCGAGTGAAAAAATTTCAAGTTAATTGAGTTAACGAGTCTTATTTTATCATCCCAACTCGATTTAAATTTTTTTTCAAATTGAGTTTAGTGAAATGAAATTCTAGTTAAGTCGAATCGAGTAAAATTGTTTGAGTTAAATTTAAAAAATGTTAAATGTTAAATTAAAATCTTGTTACAATATAACTATTTTAATGTTAGCGTATATAAATTTGAAACCATATATATTTGAAAACTTTTTAAAAGCAAAATAATAATAATAAATAAGATGGCAAACTTGAATAATTAATTAACTTATTTAGACCCTAAAATTATTATTTTAGAAAATTTTTAAAATTTTAACTTTCTTTATATATTATTTAGATTTTTTTATAATTTTTTTTAAAATAAAAATTTTGGAATTTTTGTAAATATTTTGAATTTAAAAAATTATTTTGAATTATTTTGTATTTTTGTTGAGAGAGAGATCAATTTACTCATTTTCAAAATTGACAGGGACCAAAAGAGTATTTAGACCAATCTGTTATTCGAATTATTTGAGTTATTCAATTTGTAAAATTCAACTCGACTCGAACTTGAAACTCGAATTACTTATTCGAGTTGATTAAAATAATTCGAATAGCTCGATTCAATTCACTCAAAATTCGAATTTTTTTGAATCAAATCAAATTTTACTTACCCCTAATCAAAATATAATTTAATATGTAGTTGAGAGATAGTTAATGTAGTTTATCCTTCAAAAATTGGCAGTGGAATTCGACAATGCGATGATGGGTGCATGCCTTAAAAAGGATATCATAGGATGGGAAAGCAATTTGGAAAACATTAAACACTAGCCATGTTGATGTACTTTCTTGAGTGCTTTTTTATAACATAGCAAAAGTCAAGTCCAAGTATAACTTATTTTGAAAGATAATTTAACACTAGCCATGTTGTTTAATCTAGGTTACTTAAACATTAAACCATGTATATATAACAATATAGTGGAATGAAAGATGAAGTTCATTTTCTTCCACACTCTAAATTAAGGAAAAAAAAGAAATAAACTCTTAAGTTTGAAAGCAAACATTCGGCCAATTTAATTCATAAGGTAATTAAGCTATTTTCTTCAAATTTTTATGGACTTTTATCATTGGAGCTTGACTTAGCTAGCTTATATAGTAATTTGTTCAATAGTTTAGTTTTTAGCAAATTGTCATTAGAGAGAAATTGATGATTTTGAGCTTAATTTGAAGAAATTGATAGTTAATAGGCTTAGATTGTAAAAAGGACTAAATTAGAAACTAAATTAAGCTTGTTAGATAACTTTGAAACATTATTGACTAAATTGAATAAATTGGAAATTGTCATGAAATTATGTTATAGATAGGAAGTTTAAAGTCTCTAATGAAAGAATATGAAATCGGATTTTGATCCGATGTTAGATATTTGAAAATATGAGAACCCGGATATAATGACTAAAATGAATAAAATGAAAAATGCTTGACTATTTATTTAGTTGTGAATTGGATGTAAACCGATATTGTTTTTTTATTGAATTATCGAACATAGCTAAATTTGACGTCGAGCCGTCACGAGAGAAGGGAAAGTCGAAAATCGTAGATGAGTAACGAACAATTTCAGTTTGTACTTTTATGATTCAAGTTCAATACATATTGTTGGGATCGACCCAATTAAGCAACAAGTAAAAAAATAGCAGAATAAATTAAGAAATTGAACACACAAATTTAACGTGGAAAAACCCCTCCAAAGAGGATAAAAAACTACGGGCAAATATAATTTTACTATAATGGCAAAAGAACGAAGAGTTCAAAAGATGAAGATAAAAAACTAAACCTCGAAAACAAAGAATCCTCAAAACGTAAACACAAAATTCTCTAAATGTGTTATGAGTTCTAATCTCTAATGGGTGTATTTTCTAATGTTGTAAAAGAGCCTATTTATAGGCTAAATACATAGGTCAAATAATAATAAAATAATCTAGACTAATCAGAGTTTGATTGAAACAAATAAACTGAGTTTAACTAGAATTTTATTTCTCAAATTTGACTGAAATAGGAGTCATACTTAACACATATGCATATGCATATATATATATACATATATGTGATAGTTGCAAATCTACCTATCGAGGTAAGTGTATTACTGTTTCAAGACTTGGTTTATATATGATGATATTGAATGTTGAGAATTGGACTGAATTGAATATAGCATAAACGAGCTTAATATAAACTATGATGTGTGATTATGATGTGTATTGATTTAGTGGTTACCTTACTAACTGTCTTGGGTAGAGTCGAGTTAGTTTACATGCCATAAGGCCATCAAAATAGGGAAAACCATCATTGACGGGCCACCCGGGATGGTAAATTGTGTAAATTGTGAAAATCATCATTGCCGAGCCACCCGGGATGGTAGAATATGCAAATAATGAAAACCATCGTTGTTGGGCCACTCGGGATGGTAAATTGTGTAAATTGTAAAAACTATCGTTGTTGAGCTATCCGAGATGGTAAAATATGCAAATAATGAAAACCATTGCTGTCGGGCCACCCGGAATGATAAATTGCGTAAACTGTGAAAACTATCGTTGTCGAGACATCCGAGATGGTAGAATATACAGATAGTGGAAGCCAATGTTGTTGGGCCATCTAGGATGGTAGAAAATCGAAGTGAGAACCATCATTACCGGGCCACCCAGGATGGTAGAATATGCAAATAATGAAAACCATCGTTGTTGGGCCACCCGGGATGGTAAATTGTGTAAATTGTAAAAACTATCGTTGTCGAGCTATCCGAGATGGTAAAATATGCAAATAATGAAAACCATTGCTGTCGGGTCACCCGGGATGATAAATTGCGTAAACTAGGAAAACCATAGTTGTCGAGACATTCGAGATGGTAGAATATACAGATAGTGGAAGCCATTGTTGTTGGGCCATCTAGGATGGTAGAAAATCGAAGTGAGAACCATCATTACCGGGCTACCCAGGATGGTGGAACATTCAAATTCTAAAAGTCATCGTTGCCAGGCAACCCGGGATGACAAGAGTAAAATAAGGGCTATGGAATGTTGATGAAATTGGTATGTATTTATTCGTATATATGAAATATGCATATGATTTGTAAAATGAGATTGTGCATAATTTTGGCATTCGATACATGAATAGTAAATGAAATGGTTGAAACTTGATCATATAATGATTATGTACTTTTATGTTAATACTTTTGTTTTTATTGACTTGAATCATGGAAGTACCATTGAGCTTTATCGTTCAACGAAAGGTTTGTTTATTCTATGCGCATATATTTGTAGATCTCGAAGACTAGAGGAGTAATCTAGCAACCGATCTACAACTTTTGACTCAGTAATGTTTGTATAGTTCCTTATATTTTGTTATATGAAATGTACCTAAGGTTTGAGTTGGTTGTGTAACTTAATGGTCATTTTGAAATCTTGAATTGATAAGGTTATTTTGGGTCCAAGTATATGAATTGTTAAAATGCAATCAAGTGATTTGTATAAGGTCAAAATGGTTGAAGTTACAAATGGTATTATACGTTGAATTGGATCTTATATTTGAATTGTCAATTAGGTATACTTTGGATAGAATATTGTTGGAATGGTAGCATATGAAATGTTGTCAGAGAATGCATATTTGTGATTAGTGTAAGTAGTTGTAATGGCTAAAATTTTGCAGTGGTAACACATGATGATTTGGTTTAGTTTGTGAATGGTCAATTTGTTAATTTGGTTAGTAATGTCATAAGATTGGTGGTATATGAAGTGTTTATAATGTGTATTATGATCAAATGGTTTGAATATGTTATAGGTTAACTTGTTATGCTAATATGAGTTGGTACCAGTTGGCTACTTGGGAAATAGTAGGTGACATTGCAACCTCAGACCCTTGACGTCGCAATACCAAATCAATAGTTTTGAATATTTCACATTTTATTCCTCATATGATCTCAGTTTATCGAAGGAGCTTTCATAAACTCGTCCAAATCCCGATTTTAATTATATAACATATTGTAATTATGAATTGAGCTTAATGACATGCGTAAATTGTTTATTTGATTCGTTAGTGTGATCATAGTTGCTTCGACAATGAATGTGACATCCCATAACTTGGACTCAACGATCGAATCTAGTATGGAGTATTACAACATTGGTTAACGAAAATAAAATACAAATACTTAATTGGACATTTTGAAACTTTGGATACCACATTAGATCAAACCCCAAAGTACAGGGGCCATCCATACCATTAACCCAATTACAAATAATTAATCGCTACTATCACTTAAGCATTTTTGGGGAAAAATATATTTGGAAAAAAAAATACAATTTACATATATAAAAGTGAAATTAAGCAACTTATTCATACTATAAATGTAGTATTAGGCCGAAATATATGGGGCTATGATTAGGACAAGTTATCATATGAAAACAATCTCTTATTATTATACAAATCAATCACTGCTTTAAGGCCCAAAAACTGTTGTCACTAAAATAATAATAATAATAATAATAATAATAATAATAATAATAATAATAATCTTTATCTTGGGTAAATATACGATTTTATCCTTGAATTATATTTCATCTTAAAATGTGATATTTAAAAGAAAAAAAATTAATTTGATTTTCAAAATTTCCTATTTTTAAAATATAATTCTTTGAGTTTTTTTTAAAATTTTTACTTTTCCCAGATTTTTAGAAATAGTTTCATATTTTTATTTTGTTTGAAGTATTTTTTCAAAAATTATGATTTTTAGTTTTTAAAAATTCAAAAACCAAAAGGTTTTAGTTTTTATGAATTTTAAAAATTTTAAATATAAAATGTTAAAAAGTATAATTCTTTGAATTTTTTTAAACAATTTGTATATTCTGTTTTTTTACATATTCTTTTAAATATTTATGCAGTTTTTGAAATTTCATGAATTTTAGAATATATATGTTTTATTTTATTTTTTAAAATTCAAAAAATGAAACTTTTTATTTTTAAATATTTTTCATTCTTTATTTTATTACATTTGTATTTAAAAAACATTGTGATTGAATTTTTTATTTTGAAACAATTTTTAATGTATTGATTTTTACTCGTGCGATGAAAGTGGCATGTATTAAAAATTGTTCAAATTAAATTAAATTTTTATATTCAACGAATAAAACGTACTCTAAATATTAAATTGAATTTTTTTTCCTCCTTAATTATTAGATATAAGATGATGTATAGTTCTGAGGCTTAATCATATATATATATAAGTATAATGATGTTTTAAACACAAGTTATTTTTAAGGAAGGTGAATACTCGACCTATAGATTATAAAATTCTAAATCATATATTTTAAGTAAAAGAAGAAATACAAAGAAGAAGAAGAAGTGAATAGCATTGTTGTTTGAATAGAAATGGAATGGCCGATCAAATTAATTGGATCGGATCGGAAACAGACAAGACTATCGATTTGGAGAAAGATATGAGATTGATTAATCCGAGAATTGATATGAACCGATTAAATTATTTTTTTAATGATTTAATTTAATTGAACTAGATGGATAGACTGAATTGATTAGACCAAGGAATTGATAGTTTAAAACAACTGCGGCTAAAACTATGGGTGTTTTGTTTTTCTTTTTAATTTGGTCAAATTGAAAAAGTTGACACCCTAAACCCTAAAAGAAGACATTTACCTGTTTCAAACAATTAACGTTGAACTCATCAAATAAATACAACCTAAAGCAGAAGACATTACCTCTTCATATGTACCGCACGCATAGAATTTGTGAAACACAAATCGGAGCTTGGACACTACAAAAACACCTGGTTTTCGTTGACTGACTGGTTGTAAATGAATTTGAGGTTGAGATACTAGATTTCCTACACCTATATCTTCCTCCATCCATTTATTTTACAGAAACACACAAATCCACCAACAGTAGTATACTACGGGAAGAAGACAATGACAAATTTTCTGATTTAAATAATATACAATAAAATAATGCCAAAAGTAAAGAAGGAAGAGACGAAATTGGTGAAGAAGAAAGTCAACAATGTGTCTGCAAAAGAAATCATAACTATTTAAAGTAAAAAGCAACTATTTCTTTTATTTTTAATTTTTAGTAAAAAAACTTAATGGTATGTTTCATATCCGGTCCCTGGCTGAAATTCAAAATTAAAAAAAAAAATAATCTGAAAAAGGCTATACATGTTGCAATTTTAGAGGGCCACATGCCCTGCCATGTTAGAATTAACATCGTCAGAGGTACTGGATTGGTTAATGGCGCTAAAGTACAGATACTAATAACAGGTATTTTGAAAGTATAAGTACCACGTTAGAAGATTGGCCAAAGTTTAGGGGGAAAACATGCCATTATACTTTTTTGGGAGACTAAATTATAATTTTACCATTTTTTTACTTAAAATTTTATAAATTTTCAAAAGCTAAAAGCATATATACAATTATACATACATATATATATATATCATTATTTTTGTTTAAAATATATGATGAGTCATTGTACTTTTTGAAAATTTGAAATTTAGTTCTTATACTTTTATTTCTATGAATTTAATCCCTTTACTTTTCAAATTTTAAAATTCAAGTCCAACTGTTAACACTGTTAAATTTTTTTAAAAATTTGTTGGTGTGACATTTTGAAATTTAAAAAATACTCACTTGGTAGCCATGTAATTAAAAAATGAGGTTGTAATTAATCTAAATTTAATAAAAATAAATTTAACAGTTAGACTTTAATTTTGAAATCTGAAAAATAAATGGATTAAACTTCTAGAAATAAAAGTATAAGGACTAAATTCTAAAATTTCAAAAAGTTAAAATATGCCATAAGTTAGTAAAATATACCCTTGGTATATTGTCCACAATGGTTTTTGCACGCAAAGTAAAATGAAAGCAAATATTAGCTCACTGATTATCTCATGTTTAACTAATACTAAGCGGTATTACGTGGTCAAATCGTAATACGAAAAGATAACTTGTATTATTAAATGAACCTAAACATATATTTAATCTAATCGGAAATGAGCAAACTGATTGAAACATTAATATCACATCTATCAAGCCCAATTGGGGAAATGCTTTGTCTTGGGCATCAGAGCAATAACTTCTAGAAGATAGAGACATGGATATGACTGACTGGACTGACAGTACATCGGACAAGACCCAAGAAAAATAGATCTTGAATCCATTTATAGATTTATTCACTTGTGACGTTCATAGTGTGACATACCTTAATCATGAGTAAATGATTGACTATGTATGTGTGACTCATATACTTTGACATAAGTAAAAGTCTAAGTTCAAATAGATAAGGAACCAAAAGCTAATGCATTTGGTATACGACTTATGCAGTATGTAACATCATTCACAATAGTGGAATCCATAGACCAAGAAGTGAGTAAATGATATCCTCTTATTGGCATTACATGATAGATGAAAAGTAAACGTGGTCACGAGTCGTTTGTCTTTATGATGAATGACTTAATTACTATTTGATAGTAATTGACTTTTCATGAAGGAAAATGTAATAGTTACCATGAGATAAAAAAGAATCATATTGGGAGAATGGATTTATCCCAAAGAGATTAAGGATATCCTATGAGGGTAACACACTTATGACAAGGTCATTGGACGAGCACTGATCGAGTATGTAACATCCTAGGAAGGGCCTATGCATTTTTCAGATCAATTGTATGAAATGACAAGTCTTAAGTATTATGAATAAATTTTTGATACTTTTGGAAACCTAAAAATGAATGAAAATAGAAATGAAAATGAAAATGGAAATGAAAATGGAGATGGAAATGAAAATGGAAATGGAAATGGACATTTTTGGAAACTTAGACATTTTTGGAAACCTAAACATTTTTGGAAATGATCCAAAAATGGAAACTTGAACATTTCGGGAAACTTGGATATATGAGAGAAATAAAGGAGTTTTATTCACATAAATATGTGAATAATAAGAGATAAATAAAGGAGTTTTATTCACATAAATATGTGAATAATAAGAGATAAATAAAGGATTATTTTCTAATGAGATAATTGAGGAGATAATTGATGGATTAAAGGCTTTTATCTTTTAAATAAAAGAGATAATATTATCAAAAGAGGAGTGGTGGCCAAGTAAAGGACTCCTAGGTGATAACTTTGGCTATAAAAGGAGGACAGGAGGGCTACTCATCAACACTTGCTCCCTCTTCTCTCTCTCAGAAATTCTCCTAGGCAAAACCCCTCTCTGCCGAATTTTCATTAAGCAAAAATCCCTCTCTTTTCTTCTATTTTCTTCTCCGTTCTCATTGTTAATTTGAATCTTTGTGGATTCTAAGAAAGAGGGCAATCATCCACAACATCAAAGGGGATCTTTCGGAAATCTAAGGATCTAAGGTAAGGATTATAAATATAAATATGTGGTTAAAGATTATGATTCACGTTTTCAAAGTTAGATCTAATCTAACACGAAGTTATAGGATTTCAACAGCTTATAAAGGAATCCTCTTGATTTGGAATCCCATCATAAGGTAAGGGATATTCGGCCAAGGCATAATTTGTTTAAGTGTTTTCCATTATTTCAAAACCGAAAACCCGACATGGTTACATACCTAGTATTAGCCGATTTCAAGGAAGAGGAATTCTAGCAAGCTGTTGGGACTTGATTAAATCAATTCGGCAACTAGGTAAGTAATTCTACTTCTAGTAGGATTTGGTTTTAAGACCAAATAGGTTTACTTATATGTTTTAATTAATGGCCGAATATAGGAGTGAAAGATCTAGATCGGTAGATCGCTCTACGGAATTCACGGAAACTATTAAGCTTAAAAAGGTGTGTACTCTTACTAACTTTCAATAAATTGCATGGCAATCATTAAATATATAAATATGTAACAGTATGTGAATGTGGCTAAGCACCACAAATGTGGTAAGGAGTACCAGTGCACGTTTCCTACTTTTGATAGGATTGTGAATGTGATATATTTTGAACATGTGATTAGTAACATGAATGAAAATTTAGTATGTGAAATATGTTATGAAATAATTGGGGCATTCGGGATATTTGTGGAGGAAGAAAGTGAAGGTGATGACTACGGTCTCACCAACGTAAAGTGGTGACTACGGTCACATAAAGTGAAAAGTGGTAACCGGTTACATCTAGTGAATACTGAGTGTCTAATGACACAACATAAGTGGGCGATGAGCACGTCATTGCAATGGCGCCTTCGATGGTGTGTAGCGGATGGAGGGTCGACTTAGTAGTCCCCGCGATTGTGCAAAGTTGGTACGGGTGGTGTGTAGCGGATGGACAAATAGGTTTGGATTTGGGTTGCATCATCCTTTATTTTGTATGAACATGATATTGATATGACTTGTATGCACGATTTGTTGGAAATTAGTACTATGTACACATTGAGTCTGTTGACTCACCCGTTGGGGAATTATTTTTCGGGTGATGAGCGGTAATGGACCGGGTCGGCAGGAGCTAAAGGTGGCCATGCATCGCTTGAAGAAATTATTTGGAATCTGGACTTTATGAAATTTTAGTACTTTATTTTGGGTTTGAATGATGTAATAAGGCCATAAGGCCCAGTTGGATTTTCTTTATTCTGTTTATTTTTATTTAAATATGATACAAATTATGTTTGATTAAAGATAAGTAAATTTATTTCTTTTAAAATAATAAACCCAAAAATTATTTTTTCACCTTATTTAAGTTGGATTTCAGAATTTATTAAATAGGTTTCAAATTAAGCCCAACCCAAAACAATTTTTTTAAAATTACACAAATTTTCTCTAAGTCATTTAGAACATTGAAAACCGATTTATTTAAGGAACATACCAGATCGGTTCAAGCTCGTGGGCGGGTGTGGGGTGTTTCGATTGGTATCGAGCCCAGTTTTAAAACTCTCGGCCTGTGGGCTCGGGCCCAAAACGTTTTCAATTCGAGCCCAAATGAATTTCTTTGAAATAAGCGAGTTTTATGGCATGGCACCTAAGTCTCCGACCCATGATCCACGGTAAGTACCTTTAACCATCCTGTGTGATTATGTGAATTATGAATTGTAAAAGGGTAGAAAAGGCATGGAGCGTAGAATAGTGTGATAGGAACTTGAACCCTAAGATTAGACTACTCAAACACTTGAAACTCATAAGACTTAATGAACTTAACAAACCTATGACTAAGTTATTAAGCTAGGGTGTGGCAACCCATGACGCATGTCTAGGATTGGATCAGGAAGAGCACGGTATTTAAGCGGTCCTAGAGACTCACCTCCTCTTCGCAGTATCCTGCAGTGCGTAGCTTCCGGTTCGCCCTAACTCGAAGGCTCGGTGGTGTGGCAACCTGCATGCGCATGTCTAGAAAGGTCGGTGAGAGCTTGGTATTTAAGCGATCCGCGTGACTCACCTCCTCTTCATTCGAATCCTGCACAGTGCGTAGCTTTGGTTCACCACGACCAAGAGGGCTCGGTCATAGGCTAAACACAAAGAATAAAACCCGAAAGGGACTTAGCCGATTTTTTTTCTTTTAAAAAAAAAAATACCCTTGGTTTATAAAATGACCAAACCACCCATAGTTTTAACAAAATTTCATTACTTTATCAAATGTTCAAAAATCCTAATTTGTAAAATATCAAACTATCTTGATTTTGGAAAATTACAAAATTGCTCTAACTTACAAAATTACCAAACGACCACGATTTCCAAAATTTTTACAATATCATTGCTTTGAAAAGTGTAACTCCCAAAGGAACCCTCAATGTTTTACAATCTTGGAAAATATCCTAACTTAATAAATTTTACAAATTTACCACGATTTTTGGAAAAATTATCAAAATACCCACGAGATCAAAAATTACAGAAATACCCTGGATTTCAAAATTCTTCCAAAATTTCCGGAACTTTAGAAGTACCAAAATACTTTCGTCAAAATCACCAGGGAACTTTTTATTTTTGAAAATTTACTGAAAATACCCCTGTAGGATAAAATTACGAAAATGCCCACAGGTAGTGGAAAAGCAAAATAACGAAAACAACAACAAGAATTACAACGTTTCTTTGAATGAACGAAAGTTCATATTTGTTGATGGATGAATGAATGAATGCAAGGCTGTATGCATGTATGAATACGAAAGAACCACTCTTAAACTCTTCTTCATAAGATATCATCGCGGGTAATAAGTGAAACAAGAATACTAATACATAAAATTCCTTAATCGGATCTCGTCGATAATGAGCTCAAGAGGACGTGGTCGTCGTGGAAGAGGTAGAGGAAGGATGATCATTAGATCGGGACAAGGTTCGACAATGAGATACCACCACCACCATCACCCCATTTGTCAATATTGAGCGGCGAGCTCGCATGAGGAGGAAGATGCCGTGTGTCGCGGTGTCTTTGCGAGTTTTGGAATTGGTGGTGGTGCGAGAAACAATTCAGAAATCGTAAGTCCGTGCTGAGCGGCTCCGTGCTAATAGATTTGAAATGTTTAGAGGAGTATCGGAGTGGCACCCAGTCTGGTGATCTTGGTTTGGAAGCAACCGAGCGCATCATGGATGAGCTCGACTTGACCCCGAGGAGAAGTTGAAAGGGATGGCGGCCTTTATTGCGCGATGAAGCGTATCAATGGTGGTTAACCGTTCGGGACGGTGCCACGGCGGAAGATCTCGACACAGGAATATGCTAAGGAAGCATTTGGAAGAAGTATGTGGGAACCGGTATATAGATGAGCAAAGGAAGGCTTTTCGGGGTTGGTACAAGGAAGTAAGTCTGTCACCAGAATATGAAGCGGAATTCTTGAGGTTGAGCCGATATGCCCGAGAGTAGTGGCGATCGAGCATGAACGCTTGTGTTCGTTTTGAGGACGGACTTAGGGACGATTTGAGACTTTTGATAGCACCGCATCGAGAGCGGGAATTCTCGCCTTGGTGGAAAAGGCTAAAGTGGTGAGGAATTAAGGGCGCCACCAAGCGGGATGTGTGGGCGAAATAAGCCCAAAAGAGGTTTTGGGCCATCCGGAAAAGGCCACAAGAGGCCTAGAGTTGACAGCCACAAAGTCACAGGCAGAGTACGGGTGGCAATTTCGCCCTTGTGAACATTGTGGAAGGAAGCACGGGGGAGAGTGTTGGAAAAAGGCGGGACGATGTCTCAAGTGTGGGTCCAAGGACCATATGATTAAGGATTGCCCCAAGCTATTAGATGAGAGCCAACCAGACTCGAGAATGCTAACCAGGTGGTAGAGGCGGACAGCTGACCTCAAAGAGGTCGTGGGTCGGCCGAGCGAGAGGTAGTGGCAGAGGCCGTGGAGCTCGGGTAGAGGTGCGTGCTAACGCCGAAGCAAGGCAACGGGTTTGGTTTACGCGGTCGCCGGAGGGGGAAGAGGGAGAGCGCGGCGGATGTTATAGCAGAATGCGTTCTTTATTCATGACAAACCCTATTTTGCTCTTATTGATGTGGGCTCAACTCATTCCTATGTTGCATGTAGTGTGGTTGAAACACTAGGCCTAGACTCGAACTTTCGATAGGCGGATAAGCGTAGTAAGCCCTTTAGGCCAAAGCGGTGAGGATAGATAGGATCTTTCGGAATGTACCCTAGAGATTCGGGGGAGCGAACTTTGGTGACTTAATGGAATTACCCTTCGGAGAGTTTGAGCTTATACTTGGAATGGATTGGCTAGTAGAGCATCGAGTAGTGTTGGATTGTGCGGCTAAGCGTATGGAACTAAGAACCCCGGAAGATGAGGTAGTAGTGATGATCGGAGAAAGGAGGAACTACTTGTCTAACGTAGTTTTGACCTTTGAAGGCCGAGAAAATGGTTAAGAAAGGATGTAAGGCATTCTTAGCCTTCGTGAGTGCGTTAAGAGGAGAAGAGGAAGGTGTCAAGGGAGTTAGAGCAGAAGAGGATTTTGAGGATGTATTTAGGAGGAGTTGCCGGAATACCCCAGAGATAGAAGTGGAATTTGGAATAGATTTGCTACGAGGAGCAGCTCTGTGTCAATCGCTCCCACCGAATGGCACCAAAGGAGTTAGTGGAGCTCAAGGCTCAAATCCAAGAGTTGTTGAATCGTGGGTTCATTCGACCCAGTGTGTCTCTCAGTGGGAGCACCTGGTTCTCTTTGTGAAGAAGAAGGATGGAACTATGCGGATGTGCATAGATTATCGTCAGTTGAACAAACTGACCATCAAGAACAAGTATCCTTTGCCAAGGATAGATGACTTGTTCGACCAACTGAAATGGGCAGTTGTGTTCTCAAAGATCGACTTAAGGTCGGGGTATCATCAACTGAAAGTGAAGGAGGCGATATTCATAAGACCGCTTTTAGGACAAGGTACGGTCATTTTGAATTTGTGGTGATGCCGTTTGGGTTGTGAACGCACCGCCGCGTTCATGGATATGATGAATAGGGTTTTCCAACCCTACTTGGATAGATTCGTCGTGGTGTTCATCGACGACATTTTGGTGTATTCCAAGACGGAGGAGGAGCACGATGAGCATCTCCGAGTTGTGTTAGAAGTGTTAAGGAAAAGAAGTTTTATGCCAAATTCAGCAAGTGCGAATTTTGGCTCAATGAAGTGGCGTTCTAGGACATGTGGTATCCGCAGAAGGAATAAGAGTGGATCCTAGGAAGATCGAAGCGATGTTGGATTGGAAATCACCTAGGTCGGTGGTTGAAATCGAGAAGTTTCTTAGGCTTGGCGAGGCTATTCTGTAGAAGGTTCGTGGAAGGATTCTCGTCAATAGCCGCACCTTTGACAAAGTTACTAAGGAAGGAAGTACCGTTTGTGTGGACGGATAAGCAACAGGAGAGCTTTGAAAAGCTTAAAAAGGTCTTGTGAAGCTCGGTGTTAATTCAGTGGGAGGAGTAAGGACCGTAGTATATTGTGATGCTTCGCACACGAGGTTAGGTGTGTGCTAATGCAAGAAAGAAGGAAAGGTAGTCGCTTATGCATCTCGACAGATTAAGGCCGCATGAGGTGAACTACCCAACTCATGACTTGGAACTCATGGCGGTGGTTTTCGCCCTCAAAGTTTGGAGGCACTACCTTTATGGAGAAAGGTCGATGAATTTACACGGACGGACACAAAGCCTTAAGTATTTGTTGACTCGAAGGAGTTGAACTTGAGGCAACGAAGGTGGGTGGAGTTATTGAAAGATTATGACTATTCGATAGAATACCATCAGGGCAAGGCGAATGTGGTAGTGACGCCCTAAGTAGGAAGGTTGTGTCGGATTTAAGGGCTTTGTTCGCTCACTTAAGTTTGTATGAAGACAGGCTTTGTTTGGCGAGTTACAAGTCAAGCCAACTTTGGTGAAGGAGGTGAAAGAGGGACAGTTGGCGGATAAGGACTTAAGTACTAAGTTACTGCAAATACGGCAAGGAGGATTAAAGGATTATGGCGTCAATGATGAAGAGTCTTGTGCTACAAGGAAAAGGTTTGTATGCCGAGGATAAGGAGTTGAGACAAAGGATTCTTCGGGAAGCGCATGGTAGTCCTTATGCTATGCATCCGGAGGCATCAAAGTGTATAGAGATCTAAGGGAATAATTTTGGTGGTCGGACACAAAAGCGAGAGGTGACTGAATTTGTGGGGAAATGTTTGACATGTCGCAAGTAAAGGTGAACACCAAGTCCCATCAGGATTGCTTCAACCAATTGAGATTCCCCAATGGAAGTGGGAAAGAATTACCATGGACTTAGTTAGTGGGCTTCCCCTTACGCCCACTAAGAAGGACTCGGTATGGGTGATAGTGGACCGTTTGACCAAGTCCGCACATTTTATCCTGTGAGGATCGACTATTCCTTCAAAAGTTAGCCAAGTTATATGTGGCGGAGATCGTGAGGCTACACGGGGGTATCGATGTCGATCATCTCGATAGAGACCCAAGGTTTACGTCTCGATTTTGGAAAGCACTTCATCAAGCATTAGGCACTAAGCTAGACTTCACTACGACTTTTCATCCACAATCGACAGGCGATGCGAGCAGGTTATACAAGTGTTGGAAGATATGCTAAGAGGTGTGTGATGGATTTCAGGAAGTTGGGAAGATTACTTGCCTCTAGGCTGAGTTCGCCTACAACAACAACGCCTATCGGGCAAGCATTCGGATGGCACCATACTGAGCATTGTATGGAAGGAAATGTAGAACACCAACTTGTTGGACCGAGTTAGGAGAACGCGCGTTTTGGGTCGAGTTAGTGGCGAAGGCGAGGAGAAGGTGGAATTAATTCGGGCACGCGGTTGAAAGAAGCTTACGATGGAAGGCGAAGTAAGTGACGCAGACATTAAGAGGAAAGAAATTGAGTTTGAAGTAGGAGACCAAGTGTTTCTAAAGGTCTCACCTTGGAAGAAGGTTATGCGGTTGATCGCAAAGGAAGCTAAGCCCAAGGTTTATAGGGCCCTATCAATTCATCAAGCGAGTTGGGCGGTGGCATACCAATTGGAGTTGCCACTAGAGTTGCATCAAATGCACGACGTATTTCATGTGTCCATGCTACGCCGCTATCGATCGGATCCGTCTCATGTGGTACTGTTGAAGAAGTGGAGTTAAGGCCGGATCTATCCTACGAGGAGGAGCCGATTCGGATCTTGGGCGTGACGTGAAAGCACTACGAAGAAGTCGGTGCCTTTAGTCAAGGTGTTATGGCGCAATCATGGATCGGAAGAAGAAGCTTCGTGGAGCCAGAAGAGACAATGCGACAAACAATACCCTCAAGCTGTTTAGTTAGGAAATTTCGAGGACGAAATTTTATTTAAGGGGTAGAAGCTGTAACATCCTAGGAAGGGCCTATGCATTTTTTGAGATCAATTGTATGAAATGACAAGTCTTAAGTATTATGAATAAATTTTTGATACTTTTGGAAACCTAAAAATGAATGAAAATAGAAATGAAAATGAAAATGGAAATGAAAATGGAGATGGAAATGAAAATGGAAATGGAAATGGATATTTTGGAAACTTAGACATTTTGGAAACCTAAACATTTTTGGAAATGATCCAAAAATGGAAACTTGAACATTCGGGAAACTTGGATATATGAGAGAAATAAAGAGTTTTATTCACATAAATATGTGAATAATAAGAGATAAATAAAGGAGTTTTATTCACATAAATATGTGAATAATAAGAGATAAATAAAGGATTATTTTCTAATGAGATAATTGAGGAGATAATTGATGGATTAAAGGCTTTTATCTTTTAAATAAAAGAGATAATATTATCAAAAGAGGAGTGGTGGCCAAGTAAAGGACTCCTAGGCTGATAACTTTGGCTATAAAAGGAGGACAGGAGGGCTACTCATCAACACTTGCTCCCTCTTCCTCTCTGCAGAAATTCTCCTAGGCAAAACCCCTCTGCCGAATTTTCATTAAGCAAAAATCCTCTCTTTTTCTTCTATTTTCTTCTCCGTTCTCTCTTGTTAATTTGAATCTTTGTGGATTCTAAGAAAGAGGGCAATCATCCACAACATCAAAGGGGATCTTTCGGGAAATCTAAGGATCTAAGGTAAGGATTATAAATATAAATATGTGGTTAAAGATTATGATTCACGTTTTCAAAGTTAGATCTAATCTAACACGAAGTTATAGGATTTCAACGAGGCTTATAAAGGAATCCTCTTGATTTGGAATCCCATCATAAGGTAAGGGATATTCGGCCAAGGCATAATTTGTTTAAGTGTTTTCCATTATTTCAAAAACCGAAAATCGACATGGTTACATACCTAGTATTAGCCGATTTCAAGGAAGAGGAATTCTAGCAAGCTGTTGGGACTTGATTAAATCAATTCGGCAACTAGGTAAGTAATTCTACTTCTAGTAGGATTTGGTTTTAAGACCAAATAGGTTTACTTATATGTTTTAATTAATGGCCGAATATAGGAGTGAAAGATCTAGATCGGTAGATCGCTCTACGGAATTCACGGAAACTATTAAGCGAAAAAGGTGTGTACTCTTACTAACTTTCAATAAATTGCATGGCAATCATTAAATATATAAATATGTAACGAGTATGTGAATGTGGCTAAGCACCACAAATGTGGTAAGGAGTACCCAGTGCGTTTCCTACTTTTGATAGGATTGTGAATGTGATATATTTTGAACATGTGATTAGTAACATGAATGAAAATTTAGTATGTGAAATATGTTATGAAATAATTGGGGCATTCGGGATATTTGTGGAGGAAGAAAGTGAAGGTGATGACTACGGTCTCACCAACGTAAAGTGGTGACTACGGTCACATAAAGTGAAAAGTGGTAACCGGTTACATCTAGTGAATACGATGTCTAATGACACAACATAAGTGGGCGATGAGCACGTCGATCGCAAATGATCGCGCCGATGGTGTGTAGCGGATGGAGGGTCGACTTAGTAGTCCCCGTGGTACACTGAGGTTGGTACGGGTGGTGTGTAGCGGATGGACAAATAGGTTTGGATTTGGGTTGCATCATCCTTTATTTTGTATGAACATGATATTGATATGACTTGTATGCCTGATTTGTTGGAAATTAGTACTATGTACACATTGAGTCTGTTGACTCACCCCGTTGGGGAATTATTTTTCAGGTGATGAGCAGTAATGGACCGGGTCGGCAGGAGCTAAAGGTGGCCATGCATCGCTTGAAGAAATTATTTGGAATCTGGACTTTATGAAATTTTAGTACTTTATTTTGGGTTTGAATGATGTAATAAGGCCATAAGGCCCAGTTGGATTTTCTTTATTCCTGTTTATTTTTATTTAAATATGATACAAATTATGTTTGATTAAAGATAAGTAAATTTATTTCTTTTAAAATAATAAACCCAAAAATTATTTTGTCACCTTATTTAAGTTGGATTTCCAGAATTTATTAAATAGGTTTCAAATTAAGCCCAACCCAAAACAATTTTTTTAAAATTACACAAATTTTCTCTAAGTCATTTAGAACATTGAAAACCGATTTATTTAAGGAACATACCAGATCCGGTTCAAGCTCGTGGGCCGGGTGTGGGGTGTTTCAGAGTAGCTTTTGTAATGGTATGTAGTTGGGGAGAGCTCAGTCATGATACTTTAGTGGAATGACTTCATAATTAAATGAGTTTATAAGTGATAGGTGAAAAGTTGGAGCTTAATTATAAACTGTTTGAGCCTTAGGGTGGGTTTGGATGGGCGATTGAGTGCGGTGTGGTGCGTTTAGCTTACTTTTTGTCAGTGTCGCTACAGTATCTAATCTCACCGCCACCGCTATTTTTACACTAACCGCAGGTAAACGCACTGCCCATCCAAATCGACCCTTAATTACATATGTCCAATCGGTCCCTTCACTAGCTCGTTGAAACCAGAAATGAATTGCATGTTGAATCAAATGAACAAAAATGAATAGAAATGATAAAGTTAGAGTAATGGGTTACATTCAGAAATTAATATGATTTCTCACTAAGTATGAAAATGACTTGAGATTTAATTTAAGTTTTACGAATTAATATTTAATTAAATAATTGAAGTTAAAAATGGAATTAAATTAATTGGTCATTGTGAATCCATTGAATATGAAAATTCAATATATTTTCTTATAGATTTTTTTATGGTAAAGTTGTCATGACTATAACAAAGTTAGAATTGTATTGAGAAAATTATTTAATTGGAAAATTAATTAATTTAAATTAAATTAATAAATAATATTTATTTTGGGAAATAGAAAAACTTGTATTAGGTTGGATTAAATTATAAAGTGTTAGGTTAAAAGCCCATGAAGCATATATAATTGGACCCAATACATGAGAGGCCTAATACTAATCTCTCTCTCCTAGTTGAACTAAGGGACTAGTGTAACACCCCTCACCCGTATTCAACACCGGAATAGGGTTACTGAGCATTACCGAACTTACAACACTATTAAACGTACATTTCATATACAATTCATCAAGTCAAATACAATTCAATCATAAATAATCATAGTGTCCCTTAAACGAGCCTACGAGGCCTTAAACATGCATTGAGAGTGGTTCGGGATTAAACCGGATACTCGGAAAATTTTTCAACAGTTAGTAATTTTTTGCTTCAAACAAGGGACACACGCCTGTGTGGCCAGGCCATGTGTCTCACACGGCCACCAAACACGCTCGTGTCACAGGCTGTGTGAAAACAAGGGGGTACATACTGACTTGAGCCACACAGCCAACCACACGCCCGTGTGTCTAGCCCGTGTGTAACACCCCTTACCCGAGACCGTTTCCGGAGTCGAGCATGAGGCATTACTAGACTTAACTACTAATTCGGGGCATAAAAATTGAAATTGTCCAACTGCGTCATGTTGACTAAATTGACTATAACTCGAGTTACGGAACTCGAAATTTAGATCCGTAAATTTTTCTTGAAACTATACTCATATATCTTCTTACTATAATTTTTCCAGAATTTTTCATGTGGCCAATTAGTACATTTTATTCATTAAATTTTCCCATGTTTCACTGACCAACGGTTCTGACCTCTCTTAACCTAAATTCAAATATCTCATTGCACAGTTTAGATATATGTTACCACTTGTTTCTATTGAAAATAGACTCAGTAAGGAATCTAGAAACATAAAATATAACTCATAATTCATTTTTTACAATTTTTAATGATTTTCTAAAATCAAAACAGGGGACTTCAAATACCATCTTGACCCTGTCTCACTAAACTTCAAATATCACAGAATATAAAATTTGTTTGCCTACTCTGTTTTTTTCATATAAAAATAGACACAAATAGCTTTAATTCTATATGTTATTCACTTTCTAATTCCATTTCTCCTATTTTTGGTGATTTTTGAAAATCACGTCACTGCTGCTAACCAAAAACTATTTCATTGCAAAATATGGATAACTAGATTATAACATCTTTACTCCATTTCATTTAAACTCTATACATTAACCATACTTATATATACCAAAACCAAATCAACCAAAACCACAACCAAACATAATCATCAAGCCAAAATATAAATTCCAAAATTAACAAGACGGACAAGCCATTTTCGCATGGCTTATACAAATATATACAACTTCAAAACCAAACATAATATTACTAGCCTATACATGCTATATATGTTCATAGTTTCAAACTTTTAAAATACCGAAATAGCGATCGATAGTGTGACGATGTTCCAAAACGATTCCCGAGCTCGACTTTGGCCTTCAAAAATCTATAATATAGTCAAATGAACACATACAGTAAGCTAACATAGCTTAGTAAGTTTTAAGCAATTTCAAACAATGTACTAAACATTATATGATCAACTCGCACATTTCATAACCCATATTACTAATTATCTCAACATTTAATAACTGCATTCATCTAAATTTATAATCCTCTTCTTGCCTTAAACAACTACACATACATGTATAAAGTATCAAAATTCAAACTCACTTTCAAATCTTATAATTTTTATATAAATACCCATAATTCGGTATTATCATTTTAACAACTACACTTACTACCATCCAAGGATAGCTTATCATTACGTACCTGTTCAATATACATTCCATTTGATACATTCGTTACAATATACAAGAGAAATATCGATATCCTGCGTATTTCATGCTATAATATATTAACATATCAAATGCTGAGTATTGGCATAATAATACCTTGTGAATTTAATGTAAAAATTCTTGTAACGTATCGCACACTTAGTGCCGTTACTTAATCTTCACACATGATTAAAGCTATACAACCGATTTTGCACACTTAGTGCTCGGTATTCAAGCTCGCACACATAAGGTTCATTAACCGATTTTGTACACTTAATACTCGGTATATAAGTTCGCACACTTAGTGCTCATTGACCGATTTCGTACACTTAGTACTCGGTATATAAGTTCGCACACTTAGTGCTCATTGACCGATTTCGTACACTTAGTACTCGGTATATAAGTTCGCACACTTAGTGCTCATTGACCGATTTCGTATACTTAGTACTCGGTATATAAGTTCGCACACTTAATGCTCATTGACCGATTTCGTACACTTAGTACTCGGTTTTTCAAACTCGCACACATAGTGCCATTCGACCGATTTCGCACACACAGTGCTCGGTGTAGCATCCCGAAATTGGGCCTAGGAGAATTGGGCCTAATGGGCCTTGGGCGTAGTAGCGTTTAAAATTTTTGAGAACAAGAGAACGGCTTGTTGGACCTATTAGGTGAGTGATTTTGGAAGGTTAGGGGGCTTCTATGAAGTCCCGGGATTAAACTTGAGCTTTAGGAAAATTTTGGTTTTAGGTGAAAAAAAACCCTGGGAGTTGGTAGGTAGGCTTTAAGAATAAAATGTGGAGAAAAATGACACAAGTGGAGTGTGTGGTGTAGTGGCAAAGTGACGCCACATAAGAGACAAGAGGGTGACGCCACACGGAAGGAAGGAGGTCCAAGGTTCAAGTCTTGGCTCTTGCATTTTGGTTTTCTTTTTAAATGGACTTTAGAATTTGGCTATAGATTTATATTTAGTTGCGCATGGTTTAAGACACAAGAGGAGCTTGTGGCTTGGTGGCAAGTGGCGTGTTGAACTATTGAAGGGAGCCAGGTTCGAATCTCATGAAAAGCAAGGGAGTATTTATTTTGCGAATTGGACGGCAAGAGTTTGAGTTGGATTTAAACTCATCGACGTGAAGGATCCCACATCGGAAAGATACAAAGAAGGAAGGTGAGAAGCTAGCTATATATAGAGCATTCTATGATAGGAGGAAGGATACCTTAGAGGCGTTGGGCACGGGAGTGGTCGGAGGCGGATTAGCGCGCGATTCCTATCGGTGTGTAACTCTCTCTACTCTAGTTGTAGAGCGGCAAATGCCGAAGTGCGGTCACGGCAATAGTAGCTACACGAGCGTGCGAACGCACGTGTGGGGGCTTCGACACGATAGTTGAGGCCATCGATGAGTATTCTTGTGGGTTGAGGTCGCTTGGGCCACGATGGGCGAAGTGGGCCCAATTGAATAAAATGTATGATGGTGTAGTATATAGTGAACTAGACTAGGTGAATCTCATATACGTGGCTAGATTTGTGTTTGGTGGGCCACACGAGCGTGTGGGCCGAATGGGCCGAAATCGGGTTTTAGGCCCAATAGTCGCAGACGACCAGGAAATGGTAGTTAGTCATTCGAGGCGACATTAGGCCTTTGGAAAGGCCATTGCAGTCGAAATTGCTGAAATACCTTTGGTTTACGAAATTACTAAAATACCCTTGGTTTACAAAATTACTAAAATACCCTTGGTTTACAAAATTACTGAAATACCCTTGATTTACAAAATTACCGAAATACCCCAAGTTTGTAATATTACCGAAATACCCCCGGTTTGTGAAATTACCAAAATACCCTCAGTTTGCAAAATTAGCGAAATACCCCCGATTTGTAAAATTACAGAAATACCCTCGATTTGTGAAATTACTAAAATACCCCAGTTTGCGAAATTACTGAAATACCCCTATTTTCGAAATTACCAAAATACCCCCGGTTAGCAAAATTACCGAAATACCCCCAGTTTGTGAAATTACCGAAATACCCCCGATTTGTGAAATTACTGAAATACCCTTGGTTTGCAAAATTACCGTTTTACCCCTAAACGACAAAATGACCGTTGTACCCTTGTGGTAGTACTAGCGTTGTATGTGTTAATTGTATGATTGATTATGTTTGAGATGCGTTGCATACATGGATTGGTTATGAGTAGAATTACCGAACTACCCCTGTAGGGTAGAATTACCAAAATACCCTTATAGGGTAAAATGACTGATTTGCCCTTGTAGGTAAATGATCGACTTGTGCAATGAGTTTTCTAATTTGTCTATGGTTGTATGACTGATATGCTTTTATTACATGTTTAAATAATTGTTACTGAGCATGGCCATTTTGCATACACGTGTAATGATTAAGCATGACATACACGACATATTGCATGGGGTTGGGATTATTAATATGGAGGAAGTGCTAATAGGATCGCATGGTCGCTTGACGACTGTGGATCCACCGAAGGCTTTATAGCCACCGCAGGCTTTTTAGCCACCGAGTAGCCATGCTGCACCGATAATGTTACTGAGGGCTATGTTCCATTAATATGGCTTCGTGCCGTAATTATGGGCTTTGTGCCAATACCGAAGACTCTGTGCCGATATTATGGCTTTGTGCCAATCGTATTTACCGTGGCTATGTGCCTAACTTATATATCGATGACTCTGTGTCGATCATATTTACCCAAAGCTGTGTGCCGATTATATTACCGTCGCTAATGGCTATGTGCCAAATATAATACAGTCACTGATGGCTTTGTGCCAATTATAATACCCCTACTGAAGGCTTTTTAGCCACCGAGCAGCTATGCTGCACCGATAAGTTAGTGTCGCAACCGGTGCTACATAAGGAGTGTAGGGATGGGTGGGTCGATTAAATCCCCACAGGAGTGTAGGGTTGGACAGGAGACGGAGTGCAGGGTTGGTATGGGCATTAACGCATTGCATATCTGCATTATATTACTAAGATGGGCTTAGGCCCCGATTTATATGTATGACATATGACATTTGGCTTGGGTTAAGGCCCAACCGAGGCTATTTTGGGCTAATGCCCAATTGCCACCGTTACATTAATGGGCTTGGGCCCGAAATTTTTTGATGCATGTTCTTACATATTTTGTTTGTAAGGGGAATTACACACTGAGTTTTCGTAAACTCACCCCCTCTTTTTAATTTTTCTTAGGTAATCCTCAGTAGGCGGTTCGACGTACTGGAGGACTCGGAGGTGGCCACACTACGAGCAGTTTTGGACTTTAGTATTTTACTTATTCTTAACTTGGGTTAATATTTTGTAATAAGGCCGCTTTAACTTTAAATTTGGTATTTTATTTGGTTTAGCTTTTAATATGATACTGCCTATTATTCTTAAATGTTTAATACGGGATTTTCCTAAACTTTTAATAACCGTTTTTCAAAATGTTAACAAAAGGATAACAAGCGAATACATAATTAAACTCGAATTTTTTTTTTACAAATGCGCAATTTTTAAACAACCCTTTTATGTGACATGCCAGATCTGGTCGTAACGTTTTGACCGGGTTTGGGGTGTTACACTCGGTATTTAAGCTCGCACACATAGTGCTCTTTAATCTATTTTTCCTCATTCACAAAAATACATATAATTTCATTTTCATTTATATATGAACATAGATATATACATGTCCGAACAAATCATTTCTCATGCCATTTATCATCACATTCGACACATTCTATATACATATATTTATGTACGTGTTCAACAACTCATTCTGCTATCAATTACCATCACATTCGGCACACTTAATATACACATAGACACATGTCCACCATTTCGAATACAATCACCTTTCTCTATTCATCCTCACATTTAACTATCTCTTAATCCATACATATATCTTCAAACAACTCAATTAATCAAGGTTTATTTATACATATACCAAATCTTACATTCGGCCAACTCATACTAATTCATTGACACATTCGGCATTAATCGCTACATATATATACTCACCTATTCGAATATATCCATCTTCCAATTCAATTCCACCTTCAAATATATCATAATGTGTAATCATTTGACTCAAATAAATCAAAATCTTATATATATAATTATCAACCTCACATTCGGCTTTCATATAGTAAACATACTTACTTCTATTTAATATATGCACATCAATATAGATAAAAATTCAATTTGACCTAACTTAAAAACTTACCTCGAAATTGTGATTAAGTTTCAGGCTATTCGTTCAACTTTGTTTTTCCCCAATCCAAGTCCAATTTCTTTGGTTCTTGATCTAAATATATTGAAATTAAGCTCATTCAAACATATTTTCATTCAATTTAATCCAAAAACACATAAATGAGCATTTTTCACTTTAACCCCTAATATTTCACATTTTCTCAATTTAGTCCCCATTTCAAAACAACACAAAATACACAAAATTTCCTTAAACCCATGCTTGGCCGAATCTTCCATAGGTCCCTAGCAGCCCATTAATTTCATTTATTTCACATTTTAGTCCCTCAAAAATTTATTTTTTCAATTTAGTCCAATATACTCAATTTCATCAAAAATTCAAAGACAAAACTTGTTAATCTAACAAATATTTATCATAATTCATCCTCAAACAACATAAACAACAAGCTATCATCAATGGCTCAACTCAAAATATTCATCAAATTCAAAATTTAAGCATGGGTTTTGTAGAGCACAAAGCAACGATTACAAAAACGTAAAAATTATCAAAAATCGATAAAAAACACATACCCGATTTTGAATTACACCAAGGCCAAATGTTACAAAGCTCAGAACCCCTTTCTTGTTTTTGTTTTTCAGTGGAAACAAAGATGAACATGAAAAGAAATTCCACTAACTCATGTTTTTATTATTATATTATAATATAATATAAAATATAAATTTTAACTTATAAATTTTTAACATATAAAACATATATGTTATCATCAAACCGTCCACTACACTCAATTTTGGTCAAATTACATCATAAGTCCTCCTCATTATCAAGACAACCACAATTAGGTACTTATAAATCAGCACACAACTTTTATACTTTATGCGATTAAGTCCTTTTTCATAAATCAGTACACAGTCGATAAAATTATCACACAGAAAATTTCACACAAGCAAATTCACACATAATAAATATAGAAAATAATTTTAAAAAATATTTTTTGGACTCAGATTTGTGGTCCCGAAACCACTATTCCGATTAGGGTCAAAATCAGGCTGTTACACCGTGTGCCCTTCGAAGTGGCCACACACGCCCGTGTGCCAGGCCGTGTGTTGGGCCGTGTCAAACCTGCAGGGTATACCGACTTATGCAACACGACCAAATCACACGCCCGTGTGCTAGACCGTGTGCCAATTAGGGGGGCTATATTGACTTGTGCCACACGGTCGATCACACGCCCGTGTGTGAGACCGTGTGGAGCATACTGACTTCAATTCAATTTCAACACCAGGGGACACCCGGCCGTGTAATATGACCGTGTGTCACACATGGCTGAGACACACGCCCGTGTCTCTGCCCGTGTGGACATAAATAGGCTATTTACCAAGCCATTTTGCCACCCTAATTTAAATGCACCTACATCAATCCAAATGGAAACAATTCAAAGCATAAATGAACATTAATTTAAGCCACAATCAAGACTAAATCATACCATTAGCAATACTAGCAACCAACATGCTTATTACCTCAAGTTTTATCTAATCAAAACATACCTAATTTACATATACCAAACAACTAGCTAAACCTTTGTCAAACATACATCATTTTGCACCAATTCACAAATACAATTCAAATTCAACATCAACCAATTAACCTTTACTATGACCATATCCACAAGCTTCATAACAAGCCATTCATGAGCCTAAATATCAACCATAATGCGCATATAAGCACATAACCAAATCAACCAAATTAAGCCAAATCTCATGGCTATATTTACAAACCAAAACATATATATATATATATATACAAGCCATCTTAAATGGAAAAACTCACTACCAAAACATAACCAACATGACAGTAGTCCCTATACATGCCATATACTTAAAATACTAAGTTCATAGGTACCAACTGAAAGATGGATAGTGTGAAACGATCTCCGACGATCCTCGAATGCGAGCTAACTTTGATGACACTACAAAACATGAGAAAATGAACAAAGTAAGCTTTATAGCTTAGTAAGCTCATATGTTAACAATGAGCAAATATCATCATTCATTAATCATTCAAATAATAGAAAACAATATACAACAATTCTATTAGATCTCAAAGCTATCAAATGACCATTTACATAACTTACCAAGGAACCCATTAATTCCATAGTTTCAATACTCAATTCATTTTTGTACGTACCTGTACCATCTCGTACCAATCTCATACTTGACTACATTCTTCATTTACCCGTTGAACCATTCGAAATAGAAGTCGGATACTCAAGGTCTCACACGATAAGTACCTATACCATGGCTCGAAGCCAAATCAAGGTAACTTATCCGAAATTCTAATATCATGGCCCAAAGCCAAATCAGCCGATATGCATGGCCCGAAGCCAGATCGGTTTATCTCACACACATAGTGCTAAATCATGGCCCGAAGCCAACTCAAGTATACCTAATGACATGTCACTAGCATCCTAAACTATTTCTAAGGTTCAATCGGGTTTCCAACTGTCAAATCTTCATCGAATCATTTTTGAACTCGTACGTAATCACATAAACACAATTCATGCTATATCGAAGCATATAAAAAACATTTGAAATGAATTTATAACATACGAACTTACCTCGGATGTTAAAACGACGAATCGAGTCGATTAGTCGATAACTTTATCTTTTCCCCGGTCCAAGTCTGTATTTCACTTTTCTTGATCTAAATATATTCAAAATTAAATTATTTAATCATATATTCATTCAATTTAGTCCAAAACACTCTTTAAGGCACATTTACACTTTTACCCCTAAACTTTCACATTTTCACAATTTAGTCCTTATTCCATAAAATCACAAATTCATGCAATTTAGTCACCATCCATGCTAGCCGAATTTCTCTAGTACTCATATTAGCCCATATTTCTCATTTATTTCACATTTTAACCACTAACTTTACACATTTCTCAATTTAATCCCTTTTTGACATTTTTGTCAAAAATCACTTTACAAAAGTTATTAATCTAACATTAAACTTTCCAAATCTATCATAAATCATCAAATTAATCAAGCATTCAATAATGGAAACATGATAAATCTTTAACAGTTTCAAAATCTAGGGTACGGGCTAGCTAGAATACGAAGCAACGATCTCAAAAACGTAAAAACCATTAAAAACCGAGCTAAAACCATACCTTAATCTAGCCTTCAAAGTAGCCGAATGTTCAAACTTGTTTAATAGTTTTCTCAAGATTTAGTTTCATGGAGAAGATGAACATTTCCATGCATTTTCATGTTTTATTTGTTTAATATAACATTATTCATAAATTACTAAATTAACCTTAGTAGTAAACCATTAAAACACCTTAATAATGTCCATATATGTCCAATCATGTGTCAAATGGTCAAATTAAAATATAAGAACCTCCATTTTAATGATCCATAGCTAATAGATACATTTAACTAATAGAACATGCATTTTACACATTATGCGATTTAGTCCTTTTTCTCAAATTGACCAATTAAACGATAAAATTTCTTAACTAAATTTTCAAAAAATCATATATTCATACTGTAGACATTAAAATAATAAAAAAAATTTGACATCGGATTTGTGGTCTCGAAACCACTGTTTCGATTTGACCAAAAACGGGCTGTTACAACTAGTTTTTCTATCAGATAAGTATTATTTGTATTCTACTAATTCAACTAGGGTTCCTCTATCTTTCCCTATAAATAGATGGCACTGGTAGGGATAAAAACACACTTTAAGATATTGTTATTCTATCCCAAAATAGTGATAATTTATTTTCTAAGTATAAAATTTATTTTCTCGGAATAAAAATTCTACCGGTTTCTATAAGAGAGAGATTTGCTTTCCTACTGAAAGTAAGAAAATTATTTTTGGTTCTATGTTTGATTCGTAATTGTTCGAGCCCACACTCGAAATGATTCGTGGTACGAGAATAAGGTAGAATATCACTCGGTTGAAACCTGAGAACTCTAGGATCCATTTCGCTTAAAACACAGGTACTTCTTAGGAAAAGTTTATTGTTATAAATATCACAAACTGACTCAATTTTCAAGTTTTCATTTTTTTTCGTTGTGATAAAAAACCATTTTTAAACAATTTTTTTTCCAACAATTGGTATCTAAGCTAGGTTGTATTATGTTTATAATATAAATCGATATTGTAATTTTCTCACTTCTTCATGTTTGGTTATTTTTTTATAAGATGTGACATTCTTATAAATATTAACATGTTTTGGGTTATGTATGTGAGTGAATCTATTTTTTTTTATTTATATGATAAAGTAATTTTATCAAAGTTGTGATTCCTAGAAATTAAAGTGGTTGTAATTATTATTTTAATGCTTTTTCAAGATTTGTAATTAGATCATGGACTATCATATCCACATAGGAATTATATTTTTTTGGTAATTCATGTAAGCCGGAAACGGACATAAGTATTATGTAACTAAATTTTATAATGAATCCCAGAGAACCGAGACGCGTCTAGGATTAATCAATAGTGGTGGTCAATGGCAGTGGTCGGTAGAGGCTGGCGACAGTCTAGTGGTGGCAACAACGACGACCCCACGGCGATGACTATGGCTATAACACCCAATACCAACCCGATCGCTAGGTCTGGGTACCGAATGCCACAATTCAACCCAAATATCTAAACATGTTTCTAATCTGATTTAAATATGTACTCAGACAAATCTCAAAATTTTATTTCTACTAAGCCTCATATCATGCGAGTAACAAATTCTTACAACTTTATTCCTTTAATACTTTTAATAGATGTTTATAGATTTAAAACTTAGATTCTAACACAAACTTATTTGACTTAATCCTCGAGGCGTGACCTCTAAGGGTGCCCCTCTATATACATGAAACAACTACCGCGCCATTACTAGAATCTAGCGGTGTCTAGCTTAGGCCCTACACTCGATCCCCGAGTCATCATTTACCCCGCATACCAGCAGTGAACTTTATAAGTTCAAGAGAACTTAGTGAGATCCTACGCTTTTATTTTTATGGAATATTGTATTAGAAAATTTAGGGTTATAGAATTTAAGACACAAACGGTAAACTCTCTGAAATCCGTAAGAGGATCCGACATCTCCTTTATCATAGCCATTGACTTGTTTTCCTCTGAAACATTTCTTCCTTATGGGTCTTAACTCTGTCTGACGTCATCTCAAGCTTCCCTTGAGCTTAATAGGATATGCCTCATCACGAATTTCTCATAGATGCTAACACGAGTCGAGCGGCCCTCCTAACGTTTGATCAGAACCCCATCTTAGTTGTGGACTCAAGAAGTCAGTTGACTGAATGGGTCAGAACCCCCACCTTTCCTAGTGGACTCACATCCAGAAGGAAACCCCCGGAGTGTTTTCTCTCTTGGGTCCAAACTTCTTGTGATTGCCCCATTTATTTCCAGTCATTCCAATGGACTTTTCCATCCAAGTATTCCTGGCAGTCCACACCAATGGTAGACTCACAAGTTCTTACCCCATCCCTTTTTTTCTAAGTAAGTCACTAGTGGACTTACTGTTCCAACCATTAGCTTAGGTCCTACTCTTCTGTCTCACCTATCATACTTGACGTTATATTACTCGCTTAACTACTAGCGAGCTACGACTATCGGATACCCCTTTTTAATTACAATTTGGTAGATATCCTTACTAGAAACCTTACCCGCATCCTCGGGTACTTCTACCAGCTATTCTCCTCTTTATAGTATGGAAGATTCTCTTACTAATCCATTTACTCACAATTTCAGACGCTTTATAACTATTCAACTATGTTGCTTTCTGCACTGGCCTTAGAACGACCCTTCTTTTTTTGCCTTGTATGTTTCCTGATTTACCCTCCTAACTTACTTTATTTGATGCCATAGCCCAGCTATGGTCTCACATAATGTACCCCACGTTTAATGTCCTAGTGGACTACCCGGTGTTTACCATCCCGATGGACTACCCTATGTTTACTGTCACGGAGGATTATCCCAGGTTTACTGTCCCGATAGGCTACCCGACGGACTACTCCGTGTTTACTGTCCTAACAGATTACCACATGTTTACTGGTCTTACTCATTAAACCTTTTTTGAGGTGTCGCCTTGTAGGACCTTATCACCGTCACAGTGTCACCCCATAAAGGCTGTTGACCGTTGTGGCTGTGTTGCTCCATGGAACCTATAAACCGTCATCACGGTGTCATCTTGAAGGACCATTCAATAAATGTCGTCACGATTTTATTCCAGCAAGCCAATAGAAATTATTCCGTCTCACATTTAACCTTGATGCTCAAACACCACAGTGTCCATTCACAAGTCCCGAAGCTTCGTATATCACGGTTTGCACTTAACAACACCGGATTGTGAAATTTAACGAAAGTTCCATTTCCCCCATCCATCCGCCAATTCCTCCAACTCCACTGATTCTTCCTAACTTCCTCTACCCCGTCAAAATAAATTACCTTCGTGCTCCACATATAATATAATCATATATTACATACAATTCAATGAACTAGTGACTATCACCTATGATTCGTCATGTATCTAATTGTCTATTCGCAATCATACTGCATTCAACAAATATGTTTGCAAACTTATGCATGCACAACATAAAAACCACCCAGAAGTCAAGTGGAGAGACTCATCTTGCTTCCTTAAACTGGTCAACTTAGCTTGCTCAGCTACCAGAGCCTCCTTCGTCTTGGTAGTTAAACATGGGAATCTTTCATCAGTTAATTTGAAGGTATTCAACCTTAAACTCAGAACCAAATTATGGAAACTTATTAGGAGTTTTAGTCATCCTTTTCTCAAAATTTCTAACACAAAATGGTTGAAAAGCTTAACAGTTTCCCAATTTCACTATTTTCAGACTTCAATTTGCTCAACGACTGCAACATGCAGAGCTTTCTTCATCTACATCCTCTTCTTCTCCAGAGAGTTTGAAATATGATATTGTATTTGAATGTGAATTGAATGAAATATGATATTATTTTATTTATTGAATTTTTGAACGTAGCTAAAAAAGATGTCGGGTTGTCAAGAGGTGAAGGAAAATCGAAAGTTTTTGATAAGTGACAAGAGAATTCGATTTTTACTTTTATGATTCAAGATCATTATATTTATATGCATATACATATTGAATGCATGATTGACTATTGAGGTAAGCTTATGCTTGTCGTATGAATTGATTTGTATTGAATGATGTTAAATATTGGGAGATTGGACTAAGTTGAATGAAATAGAAAATATTATAATATAAATAATACATGATAGGTGATATGAAAATGGAATGAAACATGCTATGTGATATGAGATATTTATGAATTGATAATTAATTGAAATGAGACTATGATATTGAATGTAAAATGATATATGAATTGGGTTGTATAATGAAGTTGGAACATTGATACTCTATTAACTGTTTGGGCAGAGTCGAATATAGTTGGCATGCTTTTGGATAGATTGTGTGTAGGTTATATTTCGACTATAAGTAGATGAGCGTTGGAAGCATTTTTCTTTGGATGTTCCCATGAGTGTTGGGCACACCGTTTACTTTGGTTATATCGATGAGCGTTGGGTGCAATTTGTATATTTCAGACGTTTCGATGAGACACTAGGTGCCAGATAGGTGTATTGGTTGGATAATCCATGTAACCGTTCAAGTCCGAGTCTGAGTCAAGTTAATAGGGAATATAAATATGAATCAGTAAAATGATGCTTATATTGATTTGATAATAAGAAATGATACTATGAATGCACATATGTGATATACAAATATTGATAGCATGTGAAAAACCATGTGAACCAGTTATACAAGCCCGGAGGGCTGATATGGAAACATGGCGAATCAATGGATTCGATACGAAAATGGAATAATGATACAAATAAATGGTTGGAATTGAATTGAAATTAAATGTATTGATGTTAAATAGAAAGTAAGGTATGATATGTTACATTGATTGCTAATAGTGATAGTTCATAGATTTGGTTAAATGTGAATGTGCATAATATCAGTTTTTGATACATGAATGATAATGATTTTGGTTGAAAACTAGATGTTGCATGTGATGTGTTATATATAATGTTATTAATGTTTAATTGATTTAAATAATGAAAGTACCACTAAGCTTTATCGCTCTGTGTAAGGTTTGTTATTCTGTGTGCAGGTATAGGTGAATCCCAAGGTTACGAGAAGTCATCCAACATCCAGAGTATTGTTTGTATAGTTCCTTTTGTTTCGATAAATAGCACATACCTAGGTTTTTAGCCGATTTTGTGTAAAAATGGTCATTGTGGAAGTTTGGTCAGTTAACATTAATTTGAATTAAGATTTTGGTATACTTTGGTGTGTATGGAATTGGTATGTCATTTGAAATGGTTGAATTGAGGCTTTTACACAATTATTTCAGGTGTTTTAACTTGGTACCATATGGTCCTTTTGGAAACAGTGAGTTACATCCTGACGACGGACTCTCAACGTCACGACGAGATCAAGTCAATGAGTTACGTTCGACGAGGAACCCCGAAGTCGCGATGTCAACATGATAATTTGAAAACTTTACAATTTGGTCCTTATTCGACCTTGAATCATCTTAAGAGCTTTCGTAGACTCGTATAAAACCTAAAAGATGATTGTATAATATATTGTAAATGAGTAATATAATTAGTCGTGTGTATATATGGTTAAATTGAATTGTATTTGATTGTAGTTGCTTTGGCAACGAATGTGGCATCTTGTAGCTCACATCCAACGATCGGGTCGGGTATGGGGTGTTACAAGGGGGTAAAGGGTGAGAAAAGTGGTGGTGAACAGAAAATGTTGAGCGATCAAGAGAGGTGATGGTGGAAGGGGGAGATGGAAGAGGGAAAGGGAGAGGAATATGGAAATGGAGCAAAAAAGGGAAAGGAATAGAAAAAGAATAAAAAAATATAAAAAGGAAAAAAAAAAGAGAGGATTGTTTAAAAGAAAGAAAAAAAAAGTGATTAATAGAAAAAAAAAAGGAAAGAAAATAGGGCGTAATCCACATGGCCTGACATGTCAAGTGCCACTTGGACCAAAAAAATCTGAGTCAGCAAAAGATAATAGCTTGTTAGGGGCTTACATAGAAAGTTATGATTCAATGGCTCAACTGATTGCTTATATTCGTTTAGGTGCTCAGTTGAGTGCTATTTTTTTTATGAGGGCTTAATTGATTAGTCAATTATTTATAAGAACTGTCGAAACCATTTTAAAATTTTGAAAAACGGGGTCGACTTTTAAAAATAAAAATGGGAGTCGCCACCAATCCCTTTTTACTTAGGTGTGATTGGATCACCTTGTAAAACATTTTATTTTAAAACATTTGATTTTTGGTCTACGAAAAACGAGAAAATAGATTCGGGAGTCGATTACGTATGAGGAAGGGTTAGCACCCTCATAACGCCCAAAAATTGGTACCTAATCGATAGAATCATGTCCAAATGTTTAAAATTTAAAAGTATTTAATCTAACATCCCGAAATTGGGCCTAGTAGGATTGGGCCCAATTGGCCTTGATTTAAAATTTTTAGAGAACAAGAGATCGGCTTAAATGCAAGTTGGACCTATTGGATAAGTGATTTTGGAAGGTTAGAAGGCTTCTATGAAGTCCCGGGATCGAACTTTGGCTTTAGGGAAATTTTGGTTTTAGGTGAAAAAAACCCTGGAAGTTGGCAGGTATGCCTTAAGAATAAAATGTGGGGAAAAATGACACAAGTGGAGGTGTGGTGTAGTGGCAAAGTGACGCCACTTAGAGGCAAGGGAGTGACGCCATAAGGAAGGAAGGAGGTCCAAGGTTCAAGTCTTGGCTCTTGCATTTTGGTTTTCTTTTTACATGGACTTTAATATTTGGCTATAGATTCAAATTTAGTTGCGCATGGCTTTAGACACAAGAGGAGCTTGTGGCTTGGTGGCAAGTGGCGTGTTGAACTATTGAAGGGAGTAAGGGTTCGAATCTCATGACAAGCAAAGGAGTATTTATTTTCATGGATTGGACGGGAAGAGTTTGAGTTGGATTTAAACTCTTGACGGAAGGATCCCACATCGGAAAGATACAAAGAAGGAAGGTGAGAAGCTAGCTATATATATAGCATTCTAGGAGGAGGATGAATACACCTTGGAGGCGTTTGGGCACGGGAGTGGTCGGGCCGCGGATTAGCACCGATTCCTATCGGTGTGTAACTCTCTTTACTCTAGTTGTAGAGCGGCAAATGCCGAAGTGCTTGGTCATGGGCAATAGTAGCCACACGCGAGCGCGCGAACGCACGTGTGGGGCTTCGACGCAATAGTTGAGGCCATCGTAGTATTCTTGTGGGTTGAGGTTGCTTGGGCCACGATGGGCCGAAGTGGGCCCAATGGGCCCGTGGGCCCAATTGAATAAAATGTATGATGGTGTAGTATATAGTGAACTAGACTAGGTGAATCTCATATACGTGGCTAGATTTGTGTTAGGTGGGCCACACGAGCGTGTGGGCCGAATGGGCCGAAATCGGGTTTTAGGCCCAATAGTCGCATCTGACCAGAAAATGGTAGTTGAGTCGCTCGAGGCGACATTAGGCCTTTGGAAAGGCCATTGCAGGTGCGAAATTACTAAAATACCCTTGGTGTACAAAATTACTAAAATACCCTTGGTTTACAAAATTACTAAAATACCCTTGGTTTACAAAATTACTGAAATACCTTTGGTTTACAAAATTACTGAAATACCCTTGGTTTGCAAAATTACCAAAATACCCTCGATTTGCAAAATTACCAAAATACCCCCGATTTGTGAAATTACCAAAATACCTTCGGTTTGCGAAATTACCAAAATACCCCCGGTTTGCAAAATTACCAAAATACCCCCAATGGGTGAAATTACTGTTTTACCCCTAAATGACAAAATGACCGTTGTAGTACTAGCGTTGTATGTGTTAATTGTATGATTGATTGTGTTTGAGAGGCGTTGCATACATGATCTTGGTTTGGCCGAATGTAGGGTCAAGGAAGCAAGTGTGGTAATCGGATCTTCGGGATCTAGGATTCACGTTAGTATCAGGTGTGTACATACACACTTTATAACTAAATAATGTGCTAAGTGTTTGTGTATACTAAATCTGATTTGTGTAGATTTGGATTTAATACCATCATGGTATAAGCAAGGATCCAGGTAAGTCCTTGTTGTTATGATGCTTTTGGGAAGCATGACATATTTGGTTTATGTGTGGCATATAATATATGGCTAATGATAAATCTGTTGGATGTTGTTAAATAAACCTATTAGCATGATTTCTGTATATGCATGTAATTGATTGATGTGGGTTGATGAGAGGAGGGGGCAGTGATATTTGTGTCGACGGACACCGGTGGTTTGGCACCACATTTCGTGACTACGGTCACGGAGGTTTGGCACCTCGGAGGTTTGGCACCTCATAGCGTCTCGCCCCGGTGGCTTAGCACCACGTGGGTTGGCCCCGATTTACATTATGGGATTGGCGCCGGTGATTTGGTATCACACGATGGGTTGGCCCCATCATTTGATTTGTGACTTCGGGTCACCAGTGGTTTGGCACCACCAGTGGTTTGGCACCACAATATGACGGATTTCGTGACTTTAAGTCACCAGTGGTTTGGCACCACCAGTGGTTTGGTACCACACGGGGTAGAGAAAGGTGTTTGGATGGCTAGGTTGGGTGCATGATTTAGTGCATGTTAATTTGTTATAAATTGTGTATGTTGTTGCACTAAATCGGGGAAGGGTTACACATTGAGTCTTGGTGACTCACCTTCTCCTTTAACATTTTTCAGGTGATTCGTAGATTGCGGATGAGGAGCCGGATGGACTCGAGGTGGCCATGCAGTGGAATCTGAATTTAATGGACTTTGAATTTTTGTTTATTTTATTCGATTGTTGGTTTTATTTTAATCAAGTTGTAATAAGGCCTCCTAGAATTATTTTACTATTTTACATGTTTGAATGATTTGTTTAAATTATTTAATGAAATTAAAATAAGTACACATGTTTTCTCAAGTTGTACGCAAAATGTTTTATCGTGCCATCGGGTACATTTAAAATATATAATAACTTGACTTAATAAATATTTTTAAATAAACCTAAGTATGGGTTTTATACACCTCTCATTTATTTTAAACAAGACACTATCTTTTATCAAAAGTTAAACCGGTTTAAAGGAGTTTTCAAAGAAATGTTTTCTCTGTAGCACACCAAATTTGGTCGTAATGTTTGGGCTTGAGTTGGGGTGTTACAAAATTGGTATCGAGCCCAGTTCAAAGCTCTCATTGTGGGGGCCCAAGGCCCAAAATGTTTTAGTAGGCCTTGTGAAAATGGTTTTTGTTTTAGATAGCATGGCGTGAGTCTCCGGCACCAATTAAATCTTTGTAAGTTTCACGATACTTTGCTTTGTTATATCTTTGTATTTTGAATATCTATTCTGTGTGTTTGGGTTGGATGTGATGTTCGGATATAGAGTTGATTGCGTACGAAATATTTGTCTACTTTAATGGTTAGGTGTTTTTAAGTATGTGTAGGATTTCTAAATTCTAGTTAAAAGTATATTAGGGTTATTGGAATCAGAGTAAGTTGTGGCGTGAGCATAGTGTTGTAGGTTAGGTTGTGCAGAATGTTTCTGTAGTTGGAAATTTCGAGGACAAAATTTCTTTAAGGAGGGTAGATTTGTAACATCCCAAAATTGGGCCTAGTAGGATTGGGCCCAATTGGCCTTGATTTAAAATTTTTAGAGAATAAGAGATCGACTTAAATGCAAGTTGGACCTATTGGATAAGTGATTTTGGAAGGTTAGAAGGCTTCATGAAGTCCGGGATCGAACTTTGGCTTTAGGGAAATTTTGGTTTTAGGTGAAAAAACCACGGAAGTTGGCGGTATGCCTTAAGAATAAAATGTGGGAAAAATGACACAAGTGGAGGTGTGGTGTAGTGGCAAAGTGACGCCACTTAGAGGCAAGGAGTGACGCCACAAGGAAGGAAGGAGGTCCAAGGTTCAAGTCTTGGCTCTTGCATTTTGGTTTTCTTTTACATGGACTTTAATATTTGGCTATATATTCAAATTTAGTTGCGCATGGCTTTAGACACAAGAGGAGCTTGTGGCTTGGTGGCAAGTGGCGTGTTGAACTATTGAAGGGAGCAAGGGTTCGAATCTCATGACAAGCAAAGGAGTATTTATTTTACTGGATTGGACGGGAAGAGTTTGAGTTGGATTTAAACTCACTTGTGGAAGGATCCCACATCGGAAAGATACAAAGAAGGAAGGTGAGAAGCTAGCTATATATATAGCATTCTAGGAGGAGGATGAATACACTTTGGAGGCGTTTGGGCACAGGAGTGGTCGGGAGCGGATTAGCACCGATTCCTATCGGTGTGTAACTCTCTTTACTCTAGTTGTAGAGCGGCAAATGCAGAAGTGCTGCGATCCACGGCAATAGTAACCAGCGCAGCGTAACGCATGCGTGTGGGGCTTCGACGCAATAGTTGAGGCCATCAGTAGTATTCTTGTGGGTTGAGGCTGCTTGGGCCACGATGGGTCGAAGTGGGCCCAATGGGCCCGTGGGCCCAATTGAATAAAATGTATGATGGTGTAGTATATAGTGAACTAGACTAGGTGAATCTCATATACGTGGCTAGATTTGTGTTAGGTGGGCCACACGGCGTGTGGGCCCGATGGGCGAAATCGGGTTTTAGGCCCAATAGTCCGAATCTGACCAGAAAATGGTAGTTGAGTCGCTCGAGGCGACATTAGGCCTTTGGAAAGGCCATTGCAGGTGCGAAATTACTAAAATACCCTTAGTGTACAAAATTACTAAAATACCCTTGGTTTACAAAATTACTAAAATACCCTTGGTTTACAAAATTACTGAAATACCTTTGGTTTACAAAATTACTGAAATACCCTTGGTTTGCAAAATTACCAAAATACCCCCGGTTTACAAAATTACCAAAATACCCCCGATTTGTGAAATTACCAAAATACTCTCGATTTGCGAAATTACCAAAATACCCCTGGTTTGCAAAATTACCAAAATACCCCAAATGGGTGAAATTACTGTTTTACCCCTAAACGACAAAATGACCGTTGTAGTACTAGCGTTGTATGTGTTAATTGTATGATTGATTGTGTTTGAGAGGCGTTGCATACATGATCTTGGTTTGGCCGAATGTAGGGTCAAGGAAGCAAGTGTGGTAATCGGATCTTCGGGATCTAGGATTCACGTTAGTATCAGGTGTGTACATACACACTTTATAACTAAATAATGTGCTAAGTGTTTGTGTATGCTAAATCTGATTTGTGTAGATTTGGATTTAATACCATCATGGTATAAGCAAGGATCCAGGTAAGTCCTTGTTGTTATGATGCTTTTGGGAAACATGACATATTTGGTTTATGTGTGGCATATAATATATGGCTAATGATAAATCTGTTGGATGTTGTTAAATAAACCTATTAGCATGATTTCTGTATATGCATGTAATTGATTGATGTGGGTTGATGAGAGGAGGGGGCAGTGATATTTGTGTCGACGGACACCAGTGGTTTGGCACCACATTTCGTGACTACGGTCACGGAGGTTTGGCACCTCATAGCGTCTCGTCCCGGTGGCTTAGCACCACGATGGGTTGGCCCCACTGATTTACATTATGGGATTGGCGCCCGGTGATTTGGTATCACACGATGGGTTGGCCCCATCATTTGATTTGTGACTTCGGGTCACGGTGGTTTGGCACCACCCGGTGGTTTGGCACCACAATATGACGGATTTCGTGACTTTAAGTCACGGTGGTTTGGCACCACGGTGGTTTGGTACCACGAGGTAGAGAAAGGTGTTTGGATGGCTAGGTTGGGTGCATGATTTAGTGCATGTTAATTTGTTATAAATTGTGTATGTTGTTGCACTAAATCGGGAAGGGTTACACATTGAGTCTTGGTGACTCACCTTCTCCTTTAACATTTTTCAGGTGATTCGTAGATTGCGGATGAGAGGCCGGATGGACTCGAGGTGGCCATGCAGTGGAATCTGAATTTAATGGACTTTGAATTTTTGTTTATTTTATTCGATTGTTGATTTTATTTTAATCAAGTTGTAATAAGGCCTCCTAGAATTATTTTACTATTTTACATGTTTGAATGATTTGTTTAAATTATTTAATGAAATTAAAATAAGTACACATGTTTTCTCAAGTTGTACGCAAAATGTTTTATCGTGCCATCGGGTACATTTAAAATATATAATAACTTGACTTAATAAATATTTTTAAATAAACCTAAGTATGGGTTTTATACACCTCAACTGTTTTAAACAAGACACTATCTTTTATCAAAAAGTTAAACCGATTTAAAGGAGTTTTCAAAGAAATGTTTTCTCTGTAGCACACCAAATTCGGTCGTAATGTTTGGGCCGAGTTTGGGGTGTTACATTTAAAAAATATGATTTCTTAAAAACTTCGAGCAATTTGAGTTAAAATTTGAGATTTCTTTGTTCCGAAGGAATATAAACATCACATCCAGCACGATAGGACACGATATTTTAAAACCTTCGTAATCAAAATCATATCATAATTTAAAAAACTTGTTAAAAGGATATTTAGTTATTTAGCCAAACGGAAAATCGCAACCCAGCACGATTGGGCACTATTTCCCGAATTTCTAAATACAAAACATTGCCTTATTTTAAAAACCATTAGATAAAATATAGTAATTTAGCAAAATGCATTTTAAAACGATGATTTTATGAAAATATCATAATAATACAGACAATAAAAGTATAAAATAACGTCTAAAAAAAAAACTACATTAAGACAATCATATATAAATGACAGAGTATATAAAAAATATATAAAACAATAAATGTGAAAATAACAAAACTAAATAAATATGAAAATTTCACATACAATATTAAACCTTTCATGCAAATACATATATTAAATAATAAATAAATTATCGCAAAAATAAAAATAAAATATATATATATATATTAAAAAAATAGATATGTTTTGAAATAAATAAACTATTTTTTAAAAATATATTTAAAATAATATAATACAAAACTATATATATTTAATACTAATAATATAAACAATATATATTATAAAATATACAAAATTTATAAAACATAAAATGATTTGGATTATACATATAATATAATATAATAATATAATATATAAAATCTCAAAAATATATAATACAATAATATATATAATATTCAAACACTAAATAATATAAAAAATATAAAATAAGATTAATAATAATAAAATAATAAATAAAAATGATTTAGTATAATAAATAATAATAATCTGATATATATATATATATATATAATATTAAATAATAAAAAATGAAAATGCAAAGAAATAAAAAAAATTAAAGGATTAAATCGAAAGAAAATAAAAAAATCAGGGTAAAAGTGTAAAAGGACCAGATTTGAACGCATGTCATAATGTAGGGACTGATTAGGCAATTAAACCTCGTCTCCTATACGACGCCGTTCGATCTCCTGCTTTGGAATAGCCTGAAAGGCTAAATTGAAACGAAAACAAACTTTCGGGGCCGAATTAAAAATAAAAAACTTAATTATAAAACCAAAAAAAGCGGAAGGGTTAAAAGCACAATTAGCCCTTCCCATAAAAAACGCGCGGATCTTAGGCCGGAGCGGGTCGAATCGAATTGGGCCAGGGGCGATACGGCGTCGTTTTGACGCTTAAGGGCCTGGTGCAAAACGGCACCGTTCCAGAGCCCTATAAAAGTTGAATTTTTAACAAAAAAAAACATTTAAACCATATGTTTTTAAAAAAAAATCAGAAAATCCTCTCAAACCTCTTATCCCCTCGTCTGGCTCCGGTCATCAGACCTCTGGGCTACCGCTCCCACGCGCCTCACGCGCCTCCGTCAACGGTGGCCGGAGGCCTAAAACCTCCGTTTCGAATGTAGTTTTCTCACCCCTTCTTTATTTTTGTACTATTTTATATAAAATATGCACACAAGAAAAAAAAAACGCGAATAATATAGGAAATCACCTCTGTAGAAAAAAAAAACTATATATTCTGTTTCAACAATTTTTTTGCTTTTATATTCTGTATTCTTGTCTGTATATTTCAGTATCTATCTCCCTCTGTGTCTCTTTTTGTATTACAGATTAGGGCTTTTATAGCCTTCGAATAAAAAAGGAAATAAATAAAAATATTGCCATGTTTGTTGTGTTTGATACTGTCTGCCCGTTTTGCAGATGAACGAGGAGAACACGGCGGCGATGGAGCGATTTGGGCGCAGATCATGGCTTGACGAGAGGCTGGTGTAACATCCTGAATTAATGGGCCTATGCGTTTAGTGTGTGGATATGTTTGATGTGTTAATTTAAGTGTTAGGGGTCCAAATTGGGCTCAGGTTTAGGCAGAGGCCTTGGTTAAATTCTCTGTTTGGGCACTATAGGGTTTAAAAGGTGGTATTTGTGTTTAAAATACCAAAGTGGGCTTGTGGCCCAATATTAGGTGGCGCTGCAAGGGAGCTAGAGGGTGGCATCACTAGCAGTTGAGGAGGCCCACGTTTTGGCCGCAAGGAGCCCATGTCTTTGGGCCATTTTCGGCACTTAAAAAGGGAGCTAGTTGGGACGGCAATGGGGCTAGAAAATAGGAGGATTAAATGACTGGGATAATGTGGATATTATGCTGATAATAGTAGGGAGAGGTGGTGTTATTTAGGCCTCTTCTAAAGGTATGAATAGATTAAGATAAAGGAGAAAAGATAGGAGCTATCTGTGAGTGCGATATTGGCGAAATTCCATCACCTAGAGGAGGAAGAAATCGGTTTCTTTATGGCAAAGGGCAGAAATTTCCCCTATTATTTGATGAGTTGTTAGTTAGCAAAAAGGGCACTTTCGGTTTTTGATAAGTAAGTGCCGAAAGTCTCTATAAATAGGGTAGTATCTCTTCAATTAGGCATTTGAACCCTATTCTTTTCTTCATTCTACGTGTCAGAAACTCTCGGTCATTCTCTGCAATTTCTTTTCTTTTGATTTCTTCAAAAGCCGAAACCTCCCAATTTTTCTCAACATCTTTTCTTTCAAAAGCCGAAACTCTGAACTCTATTCTTATCTCCATAGCCGAATACTTCCTATTCCCTTTTGTCAATTTCTTCACTAAAGCCGAATCTACATAGACTTCTTCCTATCATCTTTTCTTCTTGATCTTCTCAAAAGCGGAATCTCTAAGGGTAGTCGAATTCTTTGTGCTAAGGTGAGTGTTGATTTTCCTATCTCTTCACTTTCTCTTTCGGTTTTTGGGAGACAAAGCCGAAAAGCTAATGGTTTAATGGTTTTATGTATTCTCTTGTTGGGCGACATTCGGGAATTGAAGTAGATCTCTTAGATCTAAAAGCCAGAAACACTAGTCCCTGAATCTCATATCACTTTTCGGGAATTTCAAGGTAAGGGATTCTCTTTAGGTTCTCGTTAGATTCGATATCGAAATCACAATCTTAACCATATGTTATGATTAATAAGGCCTTTTTGATGGAATCAAATATCGATCAGGCGAAGGAGGGGATTGGATCTGTCAAACCAATCCCTAAGTTTAAGAAACGAGCAGTGTCAGCAGTTCGGGATTGGCCACCGGGTTGTGGACCAGCTTTTGAGCAACACCTTAGGCAAATAGTGGTTGTGTCGGCTACGGATAGCATCGACATAGAAAGTGTCGTCTTAACCATAATCAGGTGTGTAGATCTCTAACACACTAGTTAACTGTATTATATATATATATATTGGGCTAAAAAGCCAAAAATAGGTGTAGTGTAAACGATCGAATAAAACCCGAAAAAGGGTCTGTAAATGATGCAAGGTACGTAATCATAGAAATCTCTATGTGTATCGATAAATATATATAGGAAAGCCTGTTTTCTTAAAGATGGTATGATGTTTTCAATTTTCATGTGTGTATGCATGGGGTGGGATTATGATAATGAAGGGGAAGAGCATGATAGGTCACTTGGTGATCGGTGGTTAAACCACGAATTCAAATGTTAGGTCACATAGTGATCGGTGGCAAAGCCACACTTAAATGATTCCTGATTAATAGGAATAGGCGATGCATTTATCGATATGGTGTGTAGCGGTTGGCGGGTTGATTGTAGAAATCCCCGAGGTGTGTTGGCTGGTACGGGTTGGTGTGTAGAGGATGGACTTTTAGGATGGGTTGGGCCAGTTACCATTCATCATTTAATATGTATGTATGATTGTTGCTATAACGTATGGGCCAAGGCCCATAATGTGTTTGTGGGCCTCAGGTCGTTGTGTGTTTCGGGATTTATACACTGAGTCTTGGTGACTCACCCTTTCATTTTTTTCTCCACTCTTTCAGATGAGCAGTAGATCGTGGACATGGGAGCCGAGGCAGACTCGAGGGGCCATCAAGTTTTATTTTATTTATTTTCATAGACTACTTTCGGTTTTCTTTAAGTTTTAAGTTTGGGATTATTTATGTAATAAGGCCCCATGGCATAGGTTATCGGTTTTTTTATTTGTTAATGTTTACAGTTTAAAATTTATGTTCAAGGACTTAAGTCTTAAAAAGTAATAAAATGGGTTTTCCGATCATGTTCAACGTAAAACAAAGGTTTCCAACAAATATCTTATTTTTATCAAAAGCCTAAGTAAAGAAACTGAGATTTTCCAAAAACCATTAAAGTAAAGTTTTAATAATAAACCCCGTAGCATGCCAGATCTGGTCGTAGCGTTTGGGCCGGGTTTGGGGTGTTACAGCTGGTGTCGAGGCTGTGGCGCGACAGTTAGGATGCTAGCTCCTGCGGCACCTAGGGTTTCAGAAAACCCTAGGCTTACTGAAAAATGTTTAAGATTTTGGGCCCCTTTGGGCCGTGTAACTTGGGTCAGGTCTGTTTTGGGGTATTGGGCTAGTCTGGGTCTGGGTGTATTCGGGATTTTGGGCTAGTCTGGGTCTAGTTTTTTTTCGAGTTAAATTATTTGGGCTCTGTACATGGACTGTTTTTGGACATTTGGTTTATTTATTTTTTCTTTGGTTTGTTTTATGGGCCCGGTCAAAATTGGGCTCCTACAAGAACTTTTTGATATATTAAGCCTTTAATAAAAGTAGAATGAATCTATTAAGATTTTGTATGAGATACTCCTAGAGATTAACTATTATTTATTTTGATAATTTTGGATATGAAATGATGAAATAATATATGAGAAAAATGGTTAAATACTTTTTTAGCTCTTAAACTATAGTTAAATTATCACTTTGACATTTGTACAAAATTTTAATTAGTTTAATTCCTGTATTATCATTCTATCATGTCCATTACCCAAATTTGATTTTTCTTTAAAAAACTGTTAAAAGTTCCATTTTATCATTTTGTAACCAATGAAACGTTGTCACGTATCAAGAAAAACTTTTTATGAATTATATATATTTAAGGAATTTTGAGTTTTTTACATGTGTCAACATTTGATTGGATGAAGTAATTTTTTAGGAATTTAAAAATAATTATTCTTTGATTTTTCCGTTAATTTAAAATATTTTTTTTATAAATTTCAAAATTAAATTATGATTTTTTAGTGATAATTGCATCAAACATCCCCAAAATATGTTTCTCATTCTAAAGTGGTCCTCAATTCCGTTACTAAAATAGTTAATTTAACATTAAATGAGACATTTGATCTTATGTGGCATAATTTAAAATGAAAAATTTAAAGAAAAATGAATATTATAAAAATAGAGTTGTAAAGAATATTGGTTTTTCGAAGCTTTTACAAAAACTATCATTCAATCTCTCTCTCTTTCTTTTTGTTTTACTTTATTTTTAGTTTTTAATTTTAAAAGTTACGTGACAACATTTTACTTTTAAAAAAAATCATTTTAAATCATATCATATAAGATTTTATATGTCATTTAATGGTTAAATAAACTGTTCAATAATGGAAGGGTCTGGTTGATATAATATCATAGTTCGAGGATGTAATTAGAATGTTTTGAAGTTTAGGGACCAATTTAGAATGAGATCCATAGTTTAGGGGATGTGTGCTATTAACTCTTTTTTAGTTTTTATAATTTTCTAATTTTTGAGATATTTTGGGGTCTTTTTTTATTTTTAATGATTTTCTAGTTTTCTAATTTTTTTAATAAAAAATTAATTATTTTTTTTACTTTTCTTAACACATGGCAGCATGTCATTGGTTACAAAATGATAAAAAAACAAAACTTTTAACAAATTTTTAACTAAAATTGGATTGGGGTAATGGGTATGACAAAATAATAACACAGGGGTAAAATTAATAAAATATTTTATAGGTATTAAAGTGATAATTTAACTATAGTGCAGGACTCAAAAAAGTATTAAATCTTAATATATATATATATATATATATGATATAAAATAAACACAAGACAAAAGGAATATATAAATGTGTAAAAATCTATATAACATAAATTATTAACATAAAAAAAATACATTAAAATCTTAAACATTACTATAAGATTAAAAATATTGAAAGTTACTTAATTAGCTTTGATAAGAGAAAAAGAATCTCAGCAATGATAAAAGAGAAAAGAAAAAAGAAAAAAGAAAATGAAGAAAATAAAGTAATTAATTATTTTGAAAAAGAGATAGTTAGCAAATAAATAAAAATAAAAAATATATATTTAAATTATGATTTATAATAGGGGTGTGCAAATTTCGGGTAAAACCGACTTAACTGATCGAATTGAATTAATTCGGTTAATCGGTTGGTTAATCGAATTAATTTGGACGGGGTCGGTTAATAATTTTTTGGAAGTTCGGTTAACAGTTAATTCGGTTTAAAATCGGTTAATTAACCGAAAATTTATATTTTTATATGCATTTTATATATATTATATTCGGTTTATTCAGTTAATTTTTTATATGTTTTATACTTGTTTTAACAAAAAAAAATTATAAATTTCGATTAATTCGGTTAATTGACCGAAATAATAAAAAAATTTGGTTCGGTTACTTTTTTTTTAAAAAAATTTCGATTAATACTAATTCGGGTCAATTAGCCGATCGGTTAACCGATTGAACACCCCTAATTTATAATTTGATAATTAACAACAAAAAATATATGTAGTCAAATGAAGGGCCGCCTAATGTTCGTCGGCCATACTATTTGTTCTTTTCTGAAATAAAGAAAATACAAGTCCTCCTAATTCCTTTTCCTTCCATTTTCTTTCTATTTAAATAATGATTCTTCTTCTTAGTTTTGGTCGGTGCTTGTCAAAACCCAAGTCTTCAAATACAAGTGAAGCTACCATTTTCCTACTAAGAAATTCCTTCTATATATTTATATACTTTAATTGTATTTAAAGTATTTTATATTTATATATAAAATAATTTATATTAAATGAATTTTAAAATATTTACATATTTATGAACTTTTTCATATTCGATCTGTGATATAGTGGTTAAGAAATGTTCACTCATAGAACTTACCCGAGTTTGAATTTATGGGGAGTGAATGGTAAGCCTTTATTTATGTGTCTCCCTTTAGGCGTAGTGTCCCTACCAAAAGAAATATTCACTATTTGTTTAATATTTATATCATATCATGTTGGCTTAATACATAATTTGGTATTTGAATTTGACACTTTTTTTAATGTGTTATCTGAGTTTTTCTCCCATGGTTTTTTTTGTCTAATGTGGTACTTGTATTTGACAAAAGTTATACATTTTGGTACTTGAAGATAATGGTGTTACATTTTTAATATTTAATTCAGATTTTAGAGTTGATTTTTTAAAAATTTATAATTAGCTAATAATATTTGTAATTAACTTTCATCTAGTTAACTCTAAAACTCGAATTAAATCCCATCTATTGGATTGTATTTGAAAATTAAACATTAAATTAAACAAATTCACAATTAACACTAATTTAATTAATAAAATCATGAAAATTCAAACCTAAAAATATTAGCAATTAATTTTCATCAAAATCAACCTTAAAACCCGAATTAAACACTAAAAAGTTTACACAGTTATCTTTAGACACCAAAACATATAACTTTTGTTTAATACAGATATCACATTAGACCAAAAAATAGCATAAAGATTACATTAGAAAAAAAATCAAATTAAAACACCAAATATTAAATATTAAAATTTTATTTTTATGCCATAGAATTAGGGCGTATCTAATACAATATAGTATATTAGATAAATACCTTTGTTTGACCAAATAGTCAAAGCAGACTAGTACTGATTTCACATGTCTTTTTTTAAAAAAAATTCCCATTGGACTTTCTTTTTAAAGATATGGTAAAAAGAGTAGACTGCTTGTCGTCAAATTGTCGCCTTCTTTTTGGTGTCTAAAGCATAAAATATGCCCAAAAAGAAGTGCAATGTAACTTGTTTGAAGGTACGTGAAATGTTCCAATATCTTTCAGCTTAGATTTGGTCAAGGTTGATATCCATTTCCTCCTCCTTTGTATTCTCCTTTCAATTCAACTATAGAGAAACTCGAAAATAAGTTTGAATTTAAATTTTTATCCTATATTTTAAATTGAAATTTAGAAAGATGTAAGTTTAAATAAGTTTGAAGACATTTTTTTTTAAATTTAAAAATTAAGGAGAAATTATTGATACAAATATTTATTCCATAAAAGAAATACTTGTAAAGAGAATTCAATAACTTTAACTTTTAAATTTCAAGATCAACATTTTCTTTTTCAAAATTAATTTTGGTTAAAAATAAAGCTTGAAAATAGTATTCTAAAATAGTGGGGCCAAAATCATTCACTTAGGGACTCCTTATATATAGAGCATCGTAGAGATCAACATTCTTCAGAGAGAAGCCACCGAAAACAAAAGTTGATATACAAAAGAAAAAAAAAAAAAGTTTACGGTTTTCCATTTTCCTTCTTCATCCAAAACCATGCATATGCAACGTTATTCCTCTGCTGCCCTAATGAATTTCCACCGAAATTTTCTTGCTCGCCAAACACCGATGAAGACCAAGATGGTGAATCCCTTTATGGAAAGCAAAAAAGCTTGTGATGTTTTCATTAACCATAGAGGGATCGACACCAAGAGAACTATAGCCACCTTACTCTACGACCACCTTTCATGGCTAAACCTACAACCTTTCTTGGACAACAAGAACATGAAACCCGGAGATAAGTTGTTCGACAACATCGACAACGCGATACGGAATTGTAAGATCGGGGTCACGGTTTTCTCGCCGAATTATTGCAAATCCTACTTTTGCCTTCATGAATTGGCTCTATTCATGGAGTCCAAGAAGAAGGTTATTCCAATCTTTTGCGACATTAAACCTTCGGAACTCCGTATTGTGAACAATGGCAATGTTCCTTTGAAAGATTTAGAAAGGTTCAATTTGGCTCTTGAGGAAGCTAAATATACCGTAGGACTCACGTTCGACTCTTCAAAAGGGTGAGACTCTTCAGTTTATAATAAAGTTTAATCTTTTTTCTTTGATTAATTTCATAAACTTTCTGAAATCTTATTACTAACTTTTTTTTTGGTCTCAATTTTATGTAGGAATTTGTCTGATGTCGTGAAAAATGCTTCCGAAATTGTGATCGAAAGCTTGATTGAGATGGAAAGCGAGAAAAAGATGATTAAGAGCTCAAGGAATACTCCAATGGCTCTTTGATATTAATCTTTTTATTCATTGTTTACATCTGCATTAGTCCTTGCATAAGCCTAATGATTCTTTCTTTTGTTAATTTTTTTATTTTACTTGTATACTTTGTAATTGAAATAACAAGCATTGATGTTAAATTTTGGTTCTTTTGTAGAATCATATATGAACCTAATTGCAATAAGATTGAGGTTAATAAGATCTTTTTTTTTTCTATTTCCTATTAATTTTGATGATTAGAAAATTGGCATTTGTTTTGGCAATTACTCCAATGTATAATGAATCCATTTTTTTTGTAAAATTTCAATTTGTTTTTGGTTTTTTGGTACGTAATTTCATGTCCATTTTATTGTTCATATTTGGAGTTCGTGATTATTTTTTTAGTAATATTATTTTCAAAGTTCAAACCTCTTCCCTTCAGAATACTTGTTTTGGTTTTATTTCGTAATAAATATACATTAATGGTTCCAGTTTACTTTGATTTTGGCAATTATATATGATGAGAGAATTAGCATTTGTGTTACCTACAAATAAGATTAATATAAGTTAGAGGTTTAACTAAAAAATTGTACCTAAATTATGTAATTTTTTGCATTTTAATACTTAATTTTTTTATCATAAGTAGTACTTAAATTATTTTTTCTTCCAAGTTGGTACCTTCAGTAGTCAACTCATTAAGTCTATTTATAAGAAAAAAAAATATTTAACCCACAAATTAGTACCCAAATAATACTCTTTTTCTCAAGTCGGTATTTAAACCTTTTTTTTTACTCACAAGTGATGCATAAATTATTCTTCCATTAGCCATTTTACACCAAAATGTTATATCTGTTAAAAAGAATTCTAGTCAATAATAAATTGTCACATCATATAAACTTTTAAAAAATAAAATTTAATTCTTTTATTTTCTTTTACATTATTTATCTTTTTACTAAAGCTAGAAATGTCTTAAAATCAAGGTACAGGGATTGAAAGTGCAAATAAACCTAAACTATATTGATGACTAACTTAACTAACACTAAGAACATCAAGAACAAGAAGTAAATGCAGAAAAAAATAAACTCTAAACTAGTAGAGAAGAAAAGAAGTTGAAAGCCCTAGAAAAAGTGCAGAAAAACTAAGAGAAAACCTAGAGAAAACTAAACCTAAAACTAAGCTAATGTGTGTTTCTCTCCTCTTCAGCCAAATTTGGCTGTTTTAGGTTGTCTTGTGTTTCTCTACATGGATTCAGTAGACCTCTCCTTTTCATGATTAACTAGTAAGAACATGGATTTCCATCCAGCTAGTACATGAACCTAATTCCTTAGGCATTCACACGTACTAATAATCGTGTAATGTTTGACCATCATTCTAACTTAAGCATAGCTCCTTGAGGAGTTACTTAACTAGATGATCTTGAGTGTATAACCATCAAATCAACACCTATAGCATTATGCACCACAAATGAGTCATCTTGGGACAATCTCGCCAAGTAGTATACTACAACTAGTTGTCCTCTTTGAAGATAGAATTTCTTAATGTATCGCATGATAATACCTACCACAAGGGCCGATCCAACTATCATATGATCATAAGAAATTCTGCTTACTTTCAAGAAGTCTCCTCAGTGAAATCCACAAGACAATGTCTACCTTGCGGCAAGTCCATTTCATGCCATCACAAGAGACCATTGATTGAGGTTGTAGGTCTTGTTTAGGGACCTTCTCTCAATTAATATTTTACAAAACATGCAAGGCTTTTAATTTCAAGTTTCAATCATGTACGATCAATATATGCATGACAAGTATATGAGACATTCTTTCCTAAACTATATGACATGCTTATCTCATGTATGCATGACATCTATGAAAATTTTATAATATTCACATTCAATTATTCACAAGAGTCAATCAAAAAATTTTGATTCTCTGCATTTTTTCTTTTAAGGAAAAAATCGAAGAAGTGAATGTGAACAGTGCACTAGGTAGGTTCTCAGGAAAGAGAGGTGAGTCGTATTTGACCACTTAAAAACCAAGTCTTTCATTGCCAGATCCAATCTTAGACATGCACCTTATCATTACCACACTTCTCATAGTAATCGAATAGCCTAAAGAAGTGAATGAAATAATACAACACAAGTATTTTCTCATTACCACACTTCTTATCTTTGACAGATCAACTGTGGATCATCTCATACATATATATCACAAAAAATTTTAGAGATGAGTAATAAAATAAAATTACCAGCCAAGGTTTCCATGGTTCTATTTCTAGAAAATAAATGAAAAAAAAATTACATGATTTTTCATCACAAGACATTCTTTGTGTCTTTGATCGCCATTCTTTGTGTCCTATGCCGGTTTCCTGCTTACAAGAATTCTAAAAATAAAAAAAATAATCCTATGTGGAGATGATAGTCTACGGTCTATTTCTTAAGAACCACAACCTTGGCAAAAAATAATAATTACATAACAAATATATAGAATATCACATTCATTCACATACATTTCCCTAAACATGCGAATAATTACAAGAATGTCATATCTTATCAAATATTAATCAAACAAGATGAAGAGAGGGATTCAGTCTTGGTTTACACCATAAACATAACACAACCTGGCTATGATACCATTTGTTGGAAAAAACCCGATTTGAAAACAGTTTATTGTTATTGGTAGATATGTTGAGTCAAAATTTGTTCTTTAAAACTTTTCATTTTCTTTTGCATATTTTTTGAAAATTTAGGAATTGATTTTGGGGGTTTTGAGAAGCCTATTCCTTAAGGGTAGAATAAAGGTGAGCTTGAAGGGGAAGTGAATGCAATTGTTGGTTTGGGTAAGTGGTGTACTACCTAGGTGGTGGGTAGTTTGAAAACGCCACATCATATGGATAATATTGACTGTAGGGGTTGTACTAGTCATAGGGTAGCTTGTCTGTTGCTTGTAGGATGATTGGGATTGGTCTTAGGTTGTTTGAATTTGAGGCTACGGTTAGGGTTTGTCTTTGATCTTCATCTCCGTTGGTACTAATACCAACGTTGGAGTGATACATGTTATTTGCTCATTGCACTGATTGTTGATTGACTAAACTTAGAAGAGGCTAGAGAGATGGTTCACTCGATGGGTTGAGAGTATAGTAGAGATTCTAATGGGAAAAATAAGAACTGAGAACTTAGAGAGAGGTATAAGTGTGAGTAGTTGTTCTTCCTTGATTGACCTTCAAAGAGATATTCAAGGGGGAAGTTCGTAGGTTACATATCCTCTCTTGGTTGGCAGGCAGTCATTAAGGTCATGTAGATGGTTTTCCTTGTTAGGTTGGTTATGTGATTTGATGCAACTTGGTTATAAGGCATGTGAATGACTAGTGATATTAAACTTAATAGACGAGGCTAACATGTTAGTGAGGTACCAATAGATTGATGATGTAGTTAGCTTGGTGCGACCCATTCTCTCTAATGAAGTGTAATGCTAGCAAGGAGCCTCTCTGATAAATATGTTAGACATAATTAATTAACATATTCCATATCCTTAATTAACATAATAGATGAGGGGAAATGATTGTATAAAACAATGACGCCATGTCATCTATATCCCTTTTCCAATAGATTTATGCCACATCAGCATTTTTATCTTGAAAAAAATCAAATCCAAATTAAAATCCTGAAATTCAGGATAAGAATACTGATGTGGCATAAAACTATTGGAAAGGGATAATATCCCTGTTTCATACAATCCTTTCTCATAGATGAGTGTAGTTTTCTTGATAAATAATCTATTTATAGATCAATGGTCTTAGAGCTTTTGATTGAGAGCATTAAGAATTTTGATAATTTGGTTTACTTGGGATGACTAATTAAGCCATTATGCCAAAGTAACATTCTATTATCTGGGATGTGTTTAATTGATGATTATGACTATGTCTATGAGAATATATAACAATTAATTTAGTCCTATATATTACTTTTATTAAATTAAAAAAAATATTTAAGTATTAAGTGAATTGACATTTATCTTACTACAAATTTTTGGAGATTATAAATTTAAATAGGTTTAAATATGTAATGTCCATCTCAAATGTCTTTTCAGATGAATATTAATAATTACCTTAAAAAAGTTAAACTAAAAATATATAAAAAAGTTTATTAATTATATTTTTCCCTTTTAATATCATCTTAACCATTTCCACTAAACAATATTTGGAATTTCCTTATTTTTTTTATACAAAAGAGGGATTAAACAAAAAAAAATTAAAACAAGATCACACTACATTAAATAGACCATCATGTAGAGAATGAAGAACTTCATCCGAGGGTTGCATGAATATAAACTTGCCCAAAGGTCTTAAGAATGCCATTTTTGCCAAACCATCCGCTACCTTGTTGGCCTCTATGAAGACGTGTATTAAGAGAATTGTCCAGTTATGATGGATAAGCTCCTTGATGCCATGGATCACCAAAGAACAATGTTGCTCTTTTTCAACTTCTTGAATTGCTTGAATAGCTTCCATCATGTCTGTTTCAAGAATCACTTTCTTCAGGTCTAGGTTCAATGCTAATTGGAGACATCAAGCATACCCCAAAGCTCAGCCATGAGTACCGATAAACATCCAATATTTCTTGTGAATCCTGCAATCCGTACTCCAACCTGATCATGGATTATTCCTCCTGCAATAGCACATCCTGAAAACTTGCACACAGCACCGTCAGTATTCACCTTTTTCCGTCCATCTTCTATTGGTTTCCATCTTATTTCTTTACAAGACTCACCTTTTATGCTCATCCATGGTTAGCCATAGGAAAATTGTCTCTCATCCAACAACTTTTCACCAAAATACTATCAATTTTCGTAAGCTCAACATTGAATATAAAATTGTTTCTCTTAATCCAAAGCTGCCAGCAAATACTATTAAATAGTGATAACCACCCGCTTGACTCACAAGTGAAATATTCAAGATTAGTGAGATTTTTTACCAATCAATCTTTAAAACTGAAACTGAAAAATTCCTATCTCATTTCCACCTTAATAACATAAATCCATATTACCACAACTGGGGTACAAAACCGCAGTACATGGTCAATATTTTCCAACGAACTTCCACAAATCATGCAGCTTCCATCAATAGTTAATTGTCTTCTCACTCTGTTTTCATTGGTTAGAATTCTATCTAAAAGTGCAAGCCAAATGAAAACACGCAGCTTTTGAGGAACCAAAATGTGCCAAATCCGATGACAAATTCCATCATTCCTACTCAATTCCATCCCACGATTAGTAGCGTAAGCAGATTTTGTTGAGAATGTTAATAGTTAGTTGAGAAGGTTAGCTTAGCAGTTATAGATTAGTTTTAAAGAAGTTAATTTGTTGGGTAGTTTAGTATATAAATATGTGAATGTACACTCAATATTAATCATGTATGTATGAATTCTTGATCATTTCAACATGGTATCAGAGCTACGGAATTCATTGTTTTCTTGGTGATCTATCATCGTTGGCCATTGTCGCCGTTCATGATCGCTGCTGGTCGATCATAGTCCCGCAGAGCTATTTTTTTCGGTGTTTTTGTGCCTATTTTTGCTACCTGTTTCTTTTGGGGCTTTAAAGTTTAGCCCGTTTATCGTTGGTTCTTTTGGCCCAAAACTCTGAGTGTTGGATTCGCTCTGGTACTCATTCTAGGGCATTTGTTTTTTGCATCAAAAATTTCGATTGTTTTTGCCTCTGGTCTGTTCGTCTTTTTCACAGATTATAGCTTTGGGAGTTTCGAATCATGAGCACAGAATCCGTCCTTAATTTCAGTCATCCGCTTTATCTGCATCCTTCCGATACTCCAAGTACTCTGCTCGTATCTCATCAATTGACTGGTGTTGAAAATTACACTGTTTGGAGTAGAACCATGAAGATTGCATTGCTGGCTAAAAATAAGTTAGGGTTAGTTGATGGTTCTTGTTCTAAAGCGTCGTTTCCAGAAGAACTAGGTTATCAATGGGAGATATGTAATGCTATCGTTTTATCTTGGATACTAAACACGGTCAGCAAAGAACTCTCGACAGGAATTGTATTTGCGTCTAGTGCAGCAGTGGTATGGGATGATCTCAGTGAACGATTTCATAAAATTGATGGTTCGAGGATATTTTTCTTACATTGAGAAATTACATCGCAAGTTCAAGGTACGACTTCTATTTCTGCATATTTCACTAAGCTGCGGTTACTCTGGGATGAGTATGATGCACTTGTGCCTTTTTCTTCGTGTGGATGCGTTCAATCCAGGCAAAGTATTGCGCATGTTTCACAGCAACAGCAGTTTCAAGTTCTTATGGGGTTAAATGACACCTATAATATGGTGCGTAGTCAAATTTTATTGATGAGTCCTTTGCCCTCAGTTAATCATGCCTACTCGATGCTTATGCAAGAAGAATCGCAAAGACAACATACCTCCAACAATGTTGGGACTGATTCAGTCTCATTCTCTTCAGTTCAGATGGTGAAGAAGCGTTTTACTGGAACTTGTGATTATTGCAAGATTAAGGGGCATAAACGAGAGAATTGCTACAGGCTAATTGGTTATCCTGTTGATTTTAAGTTCACCAAGAGAAAGGCAACAGATAACTCCAAATCTACCATAAATAATGCTTCTACTCATGACAGTGAAGTGGTTGATCCTGTTAGTTCTCCTCTGCAGGCACTAGTTTTTACACAAGATCAGTATAATCAGATTCTTGGTCTGTTGAACAAGGCACCTACAGTTCCTACAATTGAGGCTGCTACCAGTATAGCAGGTATGATAGATATTGGTCGCAAGTGGATTATCGATACTGGTGCTACTGACCATATACTGTCTGATCTTCAATTTTTAGAATCTCCTGTTGCATGTGCCTTGGGTTCACCTCATATTCGACTTCCTAATGGTTCAACAGTTTTAGTTACTCATATTGGTTCTTGTACAGTTTTACCTTATCTCAAACTTTCTAAAGTTCTTTATGTCCCAAATTTTCATTATAATCTTCTTTCCATTTCAAAACTTACTACTCATCTTAATTGTGCTGTTTCTTTTTATCCTCAATTTTGCCTTATCCAGGATCTCTCCAGTGGAAAGATGCGGGGGATTGGTAAAGCACGAGGTGGTCTTTATATCCTGGATCAGTCTCAATAGACCAGTGTGGATTTACATCCTTCTGTTGCAACTGTTGCTTCTGTTGACCCTTCTTTTCATTGGCACACCCGACTTGGCCATGCCTCGTTTTCAAGACTCAATAAGGTCCCTAATCTTCCCTGTATAATCTCCACTACTAATAGCATTCATAACTGTCCCATCTGTCCTCTAGCTAAACAGACTAGGCTTCCGTTTCCTGTTCATAAGTCTCGTGTTACTCAAGCTTTTTCCCTTATTCATATCGATTTATGGGGACCATATCGAGTTTCTACTCATAGTGGTCATAGGTTTTTTTTAACAATTGTTGATGTTTTTACACGGATGACATGGGTGTATTTGTTACGGCATAAGAGTGATGCGATTATATGTCTAAAATAATTTTTTGCCTTAGTAAAGACTCAATTTTCATCTAGCATTAAAATTGTCCGCAGTGATAATGGATATGAGTTTTTCAATTGTGAATGCAAATATTATTTTAGTATGCTTGGCATTATTCATCAAAGCTCCCGTGTTCACACTCCACAGCAAAAATGGAGTTGTTGAACGAAAACATCGTCATTTGCGTGAAGTCGCTCGATCCCTAAAATTTCAGTCTCACATGCCTAGTAAATTTTGGGGTGAATGTGTATTAACTGCCTGTTTTTTGATAAATCGTCTCCCTATCCCTCTTTAAATTGGAAATGTCCTTTTGAACTTTTATATCATACACCTCCAGATTTTTCTCGTCTAAAGGTATTTGGTTGTCTCGCTTATGCTACTACCCCTAACTATCATGATAAGTTTTCTCCTAAAGCCATTCTGTCTGTGTTTATGGGTTATTCTCTTAAACAAAAGGGTTACTTATTGTTCAGTCTTGAAACCAAAACCTTCTTTGTTAACCGTGATGTTATTTTTCATGAAACAATTTTTCCTTTTGCTTTTCCCACCAAGCATTTTTTGTCTTTTCCCATTACTGATAACTCTACCTTTCTCCATATCGAACCACTGAATCCCATTCATATCCCTTCCTATCCTCTGTTTTACCGAACCTTTTTCTCCCCCATTACCCTCTACGCCAGCTGTTATCCCTTTGCGCCGCACCACACTGTCTGTTCAGCCACCAGCTTGGATGAGGGACTACGTCTGTTCCAACCACTCTTCTGCTTCTTGTGCCACTGGATTGTTTCCTATTTCTTAGGTCTATTCTTCATTACATTTGCCTCTTCAAACTCAGTTATTTGCAGCCCATATTTCTTCTTTAACTGAACCTCGTACCTATGCTGAGGCCATGTCGGATCTGAGATGGGTCGAGGCTATGCAACAAGAGATTCTGGCTTTGGAGGCCAACGGTACGTGGGAGGTTGTTCCTTTACCTGCTGGTATAACTCCTATTGGCTGCAAGTGGGTCTATAAAATCAAATTTAAGTCTGATGGTTCGGTGGAACGTTTTAAGGCCCGATTGGTTGGGAAGGGATATAATCAGCAAGCTGGTATTAATTTTCAAGAGACATTTTCTCCTGTGGTTAAACACGTTACTTTTCGAACTATTATTAGCTTGGCAGCCATTCATGATTGGCCTTTTTTTCAAATGGATGTGTATAATGCTTTTTTTGCAAGGTGACCTGTGTGAGGAAGTATATATGCACCTTCTGGACGGTTTTCGCAGCCAGGGGGAGTCTAGGGTATGTCGTCTGCGTAAGTCATTATATGGTCTGAAACAAGCCTCTCGACAGTGGAATTTAAAGCTTACTTAGGCTTTACTAAAAGGAGGTTACCTACAAAGCAAACATGACTATTCCTTATTTACAAAGAGGGATGGGAATAACATAGTCACTTTACTCATTTATGTTGATGATCTGTTAATTACAGGGAGTAGTATTTCTATGATAAATGAACTGAAACTGCTTTTGAACCAAAGTTTTAAGATGAAAGACTTAGGTGTGTTAAAGTATTTCCTTGGTATAGAGGTGATGCGATCGAGAGAAGGAATTGTGTTGAACCAACGAAAATATGCTTTGGAATTGATAGCTGATTTGGGATTAGGGGAGGCAAAAACAACATTTACACCACTAGAACAGAACCAAAAACTTACTTCAGTTGAATATGATGAATTAGTAGGTCATAAGGTTGATGGAGATGAGTTAATTGAGGATATTACAGTATATCAACGACTTTTGGGGAGGTTGCTGTATCTAACCAATAGGCGACCGGACATTATGTTTGCAGTTCAACACCTGAGTCAGTTCATGCACAAACCAAAAAAAATCACATTTGGAGGCTGCTTTTCGAGTGGTACGCTATATAAGGAAAAATCCGGGCCAGGGAATTCTGTTGTCTGCATCCAGCAAACAACAGCTCATTGCCTTTTGTGATTCTGATTGGGCCTCATGTCCCATGTCTAGGCGCTCCGTTACTGGTTTCTGTGTTAAGCTTGGAGAATCTCTTGTTTCATGGAAATAAAAAAAACAAGCCACCGTTTCTCGATCGTCAGCAGAAGCTGAGTATAGAAGTATGGCAGCGGCAGTAGCAGAGGTTGTTTGGTTGAATGGCTTGCTAAAAGAAATCGGGTTTAGTCAATTCGACAAATCTATGCTTTTTTCAGATAGCAAGGCAGCTTTACAGATCGCAGCCAATCCTGTTTTTCATGAACGAACTAAGCATATAGAAATTGACTGTCATTTTGTGCGAGATAAAGTCAGAGAAGGTTTGATTCAGATGCAACATGTTGGAATAGCTGAGCAACTTACTGACTTGATGACAAAAGCTTTAGGCATTAAACAACATGAGTACTTAGTATCCAAGTTGAGTGTTAGAGACATATATCAGCCCTCAACTTGAGGGGGAGTGTTGAGAATGTTAATAGTTAGTTGAGAAGGTTAGCTTAGCAGTTATAGAATAGTTTTAAAGAAGTTAATTTGTTGGATAGTTTAGTATATAAATATGTGAATGTACACTCAATATTAATCATGTATGTATGAATTCTTGATCATTTCAACAGATTTCACCGAAAACACACCTTTTTTGTCATGAACCCAACCTACAGATTCAACACGGTCATGAACTGATGGAGGCTTATAAGCTAAGATGCTTAGGATGATTGGGCGTGGTAGAAACGAGTTAAGGATAGGCCAATTCCAATCCCCACTCGGCGAAACAAAATCCTTCACAGGGACATGCTGCTTAGGAATGCATTTGGGCTTTGTACAACTATTAATCAGGGGGCCCCAATCCTTAATCCAGTTATCCCTCCAAAATCAACACTTTGCACCATTCCCAATATTCCATATTACACCATCCCGGACCATACTCCAAAATCCACACACTCCCTTCCACAGACATGAGGTGTTTCCTTCATATAAAGAAATAGGCAATTTACCTTTCCATCTATATTTTACTCTAAGCACTTGCACCCAAAGATGATCAGTTTTTTTAACAAGATTAAATCCAATTTTCATGAGAAAAGCATTGTTCAGACAGTCAAATTTCTTGAATCCAAGACCACCATTCTTCATTTCTTTGCACAAATAGTCCCATTTCACTAGATTCAAACCTTTCTTCTCCTTTGTATTTCCCCAAACGAAGTTACAGATTATCTTTTCCATCTCATGACACACACCTTTAGGAATTTTTGTTGACTGCATAGCATAGATAGGAATAGTAGCTAAAACTCCTTTAGCCAACGTAATTCTATCAGCTAAAGAAAGCAATTTAGACTTCCATCCTGCTAGTTTTTTCCTCATATTATCAACAATATACTGAAAGGTCTCCTTCGTAACTCTCTAGTGCAACATCGGAACCCCAAGATATTTTCCCAAGTTGTCTACATGAGAAAGTCCAAGACCACCACTAATATTCACCTTCAAATCATGTTCAACATTCTTTGAGAAGAAAATATGGATTTATATTTAAATCATTGATTAAATCGGTGTCATAAATCAATCAAACATCAACTCATTTAGGAAATGATTAAAAGCCATTCAATTAAATAAATTATATTATTAATGATGTTTCTACTTTTTTTATAGGTTAACAAAAAATCACAAATGATAATATTTGTACGTGCCTTTAATTTTATAATTTCAACTAAAGGTTGATTTAATTTTTATATAAACTTTTAATAAATATATTTATCACATTAATATTTTCTAGTCTATTATATTTAAATAAAATAAAAGTGATATATTAGTAGAATTATATAGGCAATTTAAATATTACTTGAGCTTTAATTCAGTTGGCATCGTTATTATTGCAATAATTAGAATGACGTGTGTTTAAACTCGTTTAACCGTGGCTTTTCCTCTTATTAAAAGAATGGGGAGGATTATGAGTAAAATTAGGCTTTGTATAAAAAAAATATTATACTTTAGATGAGATCACTTTCCACAAATTTGGTAGAGTTAAACCTATGCGCTTATGCTACACTGGTAGCAGTATTATTTTTTGCGCATGTTTTACTATATAAGTTAGCGGTAAACTAGTTCAATTTGTAATATTTAGCCACAGCCTTCTGACATATACATAACAGACTGGTTCAAATCGATCCTAACCAGATGATTTTGAATTACTTCTTTTTCTATTTAATAGATTAATGTAACACCCCAAACTCGGCCCAAACGCTACAACCGGATCTGGTATGTCACTTAAGAGATTTTACATAACATGTCGCATTTTGGAAAACAATTACTAGGTTTACACCTTTATTTCGAAAGCTTAATAATTCATTAAAGTATAAAATATTAAGTAACCAATTATCTTGGTAGATTTTAAATAAAAACCGAAATTTCATGCAGTCTTAACTTAATTGAAAACGTAAAACTTAAAACCCAGTAATAAAAGCCCAACAAAATCCCAAGATATAAATGGTAGTCTAGTGGCCCATGGCCTTATTACAAGGAAATTTGAACCCATTAATTAAATGAAAATAAAAAAGAATTAGACTAAGTCTTTTTGCTGAATTCTCAAAGCTCTCGTCGCATGGCCACCTTGCTCTCTCTCTCGGCCCGGTCCGATACCCCAAGTGTCACACGAGATGGTTAAAATTAAAGGGTGAGTCGCGAGACTCAGTGTGCAACCCTCATGCACCATTAGATTTGGGCTTTAGCCCCATAAAACAGAATAATCAAAATATAAGTAACAAAAATAATATGCAAAGCCCAACCCATATCCTAGGTGTTCATCCGCTACACGCCCCGGACCAACCATTCACACCATTGGGGATTTCTACAATCAACCCACACCGCTACACGCCTTGATGGCGATCGTCTTTGCTCATCATTAGATCATGGCGTAGCCACTACAATGAATCACGCGGAAGCCGCTACAACAGATCACGGTAAGGAACCACTACAACAGATCACGGTAAAAACCGCTACAACATATAACTTCCTCCTTTCATCAAACCCAACCCATGCAATCACATAAAATCAGTATACTTATAACATTTAATCAGATCATTTACTAACCTGGTGATTTGCTTTACCCTCTTTAGGTTCCCGTCAATATGCCGGGGTTTCGGAATTTAACAAAACATGTAATAGTTATTTTCATATATTAATCAAACAGATCTAGATGGTGTGGAGAATTACACACCTGATATTGCGAAATCCAATATTCTTAGTCGATGTCCTTCCTATCTGGATCTATTATCCTCAATCTATAGCCTTGCTTAAAAGCCGGAACAATTGCGAAAATAGGCCTCTCCTATATTCGGCCATGGTTAGTATTCTACCCGATTTTATATATATAAATAAACAAATCCTCTTACCTTGAAATCCCGAAAGTAACACGATTCTATAACTTAGAGATCTATGCGATTGGCCTCATTCTTCAAATCCGGAATAATTAGAAAAAGAAGAGTGAAATAAGAGATTAGTTTCTAATAGCCATTCGACTAAGGACTTTTGAAAAGACAGAAGAACATTGAAATCCCGAAATCAATACTTACCTATTGTTTCCTTCAAGATTTGGCACAAGCAAACTCCTTTGAAGAGAACTCGGTAACTTCAGGAAGTGAGATCTAAGAATTTCGGCTTTTAGAAGATGTACGAATTGAAGAGATGGCTAAGAGAGATTCGGCCAATGAATATTAAGGAGAAGAATAGAATAATAGAGATGTGATTTCAGCTTTTAGGGATTAAAAGAAGAATAACAATAGAGGTTAAAAGATTCGGCCAACCAGGAAATTTTAGAGAGGAAGAAAGGGTGAAGAAGATGGTGATTTTCGGCTTTTGAGAGGAAGAAGATGAGAAAAGAAAATAAAAGAGAGGCTTCAAAATTTCGGCACACCCCCTCTTTATATAGAAAACCGATTCCTCCCTTTAGCAGAGATTGATTTTCGGCCAACACTGCCACACATGATAGCTCCTATCCCTTTTCCCTTATCTTAATCATTATATCCTCAAAATAGCCTTTATCTCGCTTATTGTCCTTAAAGACTAAATCCTAAATAATAGCCTTTATCCGCTTATTATCCACATGAAATAAATATAATAAGATTCCCAAAAAATAGCCTTGTGCGCGCCCCTTACTCAATTAAGTGTCAAATCTAGCCCTATAACTTGGGCTTCAAGCAACCAAAAATTTGGGCCTTCCTCATGCACTAGTGACGCCACTTATAGCTCACCTTCTGTGCTCTCTAGCTGCTGGGCCACGAGCCCAATATGTCAATTAAACTACTACAACTTCAATTTAAGCCCTTAGAGTGTCTAAACAAAATATTTAAAACAAGGCCTCGCCCAATTTGAGCCCCAATTGTACCTCAAATTCTCAAATTAATATTTTAAGCATCCAAACACATAAAATGCACTGGACCCAATTATTCAGGATGTTACAGTTCTACCCCCTTAAAGAAATTTCGTCCTCGAAATTTCCAACTAACTAGTAATCGTACTACCTAAGTCGCACCACTATGCTTTTGCTGCGCACTCTAATTTCTAAAGCCAAAAAAAAATAAACACTTACTATACTATGGTAGGGTACGCACCATTGTTCGCATCTGGGCGCGTCTTCTTCCTTGGCAATGTGTTTGCATAGACCAACGCTGGTTGCCTCGCCTCAAAGATAACCTCGCACTCTACCGGTGCTCCACGACCGCGTCACTACCATTATCGCCCCTGGCTTGTCTACGGCCTCTTGGTGGTTATTGATCACCTCTCCGGCTGATCGAATCTCGTCCCGCTGGGTGTGCACGATCCATCGAGGACAATCCTTAATCGGATGTCCTGTGGATCCACACCTAAAGCATCCACCAATTTTCATTACTGCACTCCCATAATCGTCCTCCCACATGTAGGACATGCTCGATTCTCGACCGCCGTCGAGCACGCTACCGCCCATCACCCTAGGCCTTTTCTGATAATTCCCAGATGCTCCTAACTGCTCAAAACTTCTCTTACTCTTACTCCTATCCTTATCCCTTTCTTGTCTCTCGACCCGTTTCACTTCCTCAGCTATTTTAACCTTATCTACCAAAACAGAAAAAATTCTCTCCCGTTGCGGTGCTATCAGAACCCTTAACTCATTTTGCAGCCCATCCTCGAACCATACACAACGTTCATACTCTGTTGCTACCATTCTCCGAGCGTAGCGGCTCAAGCGCAGAAACTCTGCCTCGTACTCAGCCACAGACTTACTTTCCTGCACCAGATTCAGGAATGCCTTCCTCTGTGCATCCACGTAGCTGGCCCCAACATACTTCCCTTGAAATGATTCCTTAAAGAAATCCCAGTCAATACAGTCTGCGGCAGTACCCTCTTTCACCGTGAGCCACCACTGATAGGCCTCGTCTCGAAGAAGAGACACGACCCCTTTCAACTTTTCCTCTACCGTGAAGTCTAAGTCATCGATTATGCGCTCAGTCGCTTCCATCCAATACTCAGCTGTGTTAGGGGCTACACCAAAAACTCCCCTAAACACTTCTGCCCCATTGGCCTTAAGCCGCTCCGGTACAGATTTCCGGGCTCCTGTGCCCATGCCTACTCCAGCAACCCTCTCTAAAACCCTCAACATCGCCTGAGATACAGCATCATCTCTGGGCGCCTCATCCCAAAATTTTCCTTCTACTGTAAGCGACGCCGGCATCTCGTTTCTGACCGTGGCGGACCCTATCGGCTCGACGCGGTCATTCTACCCCTACCGCATCCACGCGGCAGACGTTCTCGACCCCTTGAACTCATTCCTCTGATTGGTATTTATCTGATTAAGAATTTTATGGATTATTAGTTTTCTTTCACTAGTTAACCACTAACAGTCTTATGAATAATAGTTTTAAGAGTGGTTCTTTTGAATTCGCATTCTGTCTGATCTCAAGTTTGTAACCTCTAACTAAAATAAAACACATACATCATACAAAAATCATCCAAGCACTTACATTCTTCACGTAAAGGTGTTTTCATTGATTCACTACCTAGGGGTATTTTCGTAATTTCATCCTATAGGGGTATTTTCGTAATTTTTCATAATAAAGTTCCTTGTTGATTTCGTGAAGTGAGGGTATTCTGGTAATTTTACAATCTGGGGGTATTTTGGTAATTTTGAAATTTGGGGGTATTTCAGTAATTTTGAAATCCGAAGGTATTTCGGTAATTTTGAAATCTGGGGGTATTTCGGTAATTTTGCAATCAGGGGCAATTTAGTAATTTTGCAAATCAGGGGTAATTTGGTAATTGTACAAACCAGGGGTATTTTGGTCTTTTGACAAAACGAGGGTAGGTTGGTATTTTTTCTAACGAGGATATTTCGATGTTGTTGTTGTTGTTGTTTTTTTTTCAAACAGGTACTTTGGGGAAAAATCTAGTTTCATGGTCCAGGGTTACTCTTATAAACATGAGATTTTGGGTAAATTTTCAAAACATAGGTATTTTACAAATTCATGGTGGTTGGTAGTTTTCACAAATCAAACGTATTTTGAAAATTTGCAAAACTTGAGAAATTTTTTTTTTTTTCAAACTAGGGTGTTGGTCCCTTTCGGGTTTTAATTAGAAGGTTTAGCCCATCAACAAGTCCTCGTAACTAGGGTGAATAGTCACCACGCAGGTAGGATTCTAGTGAAGAGGAGGTGAGTCGCTAGGACTGCTTAAGTGCCAAGCTCTTCTTGAATCCACTCCTAGACATGCGTATGCCCATTGCCACACCCTAACTTGGCTAAGGTGAACAGTCACTATGCACTGGTAGGATTCCGTGCCAAGAGGAGGTGAGTCACTGGGACCGCTTAAATACTGAGGCTCTTACGGATCCAATCCTAGACATGCGTATGCTGTTACTACACACCCTAGTCTTGCGGCTCGTTCACGGGTTTGTTTAGTGAAGTTAAGTCTTATGAGATTTTAAGAGTTGTTTCAGCTAGGCCTAAAGTCCATCAAGTTCTAATCTAACTAATCTACGTCCCATAAAGCCCATCAAGCCCACATATATTATATCACACAATGGTTCGAATACTTACAGCGGACTTGGGTAGGAGACGCGCAGTGCCATCTTTGAGCTAACAGACTGTATAAATATGTATGTTTTGAAAACCCAACTTTAGAAAACGTTTTGAGCCCAAAAAACCTCCAGAGCCGAGTTTTGAACCTGGCTCTGATACCAATTTGTAACACCCCAAACCCGGCCCAAACGCTACAACCGGATCTGGTATGTCACTTAAGAGATTTTACATAACATGTCGCATTTTGGAAAACAATTACTAGGTTTACACCTTTATTTCGAAAGCTTAAAAATTCATTAAAGTATAAAATATTAAGTAACCAATTATCTTGGTAGATTTTAAATAAAAACTGAAATTTCATGCAGTCTTAACTTAATTGAAAACGTAAAACTTAAAACCCAGTAATAGAAGCCCAACAAAATCCCAAGATATAAATGGTAGTCTAGTGGCCCATGGCCTTATTACAAGGAAATTTGAACCCATTAATTAAATGAAAATAAAAAAGAATTAGACTAAGTCTTTTTGCTAAATTCTCAAAGCTCTGTCGCATGGCCACCTTACTCTCCTCTCCAGCCCGGTTCGATGCCCTAAGTGTCACCCGAGATGGTTAAAATTTAAGGGTGAGTCGCGAGACTCAGTGTGCAACCCTCATGCACCATTAGATTTGGGCTTTAGCCCCATAAAACAGAATAATCAAAATATAAGTAACAAAAATAATATGCAAAGCCCAACCCATATCCTAGGTGTCCATCTGCTACACGCCCCGCATCGACCATTCACACCATTGGGGATTTCTACAATCAACCCACACCGCTACACGCCTTGATGGCAGTCGTGCTGCTCATCATCAGATCATGGCCGTAGCCACTACAACAGATCACGGCAGAAGTCGCTACAACAGATCACGGTAAGGAACCGTTACAACAGATCACGGTAAAAACCGCTACAACAGATAACTTCCTCCTTTCATCAAACCCAACCCATGCAATCACATAAAATCAGTATACTTATAACATTTAATCAGATCATTTACTAACCTGGTGATTTGCTTTACCCTTTTTGGGTTCCCGTCAATATGCCGGGGTTTCGGCATTTAACAAAACATGTAATACTTATTTTCATATATTAATCAAACAGATCTAGATGGTGTGGAGAATTACACTCCTGATATTACGAAATCCAATATTCTTAGTCGATGTCCTTGCTATCTGGATCTATTATCCTCAATCTATAGCCTTGCTTAAAAGCCGGAACAATTGCGAAAATAGGCCTCTCCTATATTCGGCCATGGTTAGTATTCTACCCGATTTTATATATATAAATAAACAAATCCTCTTACCTTGAAATCCCGAAAGTAACACGATTCTATAACTTAGAGATCTATGCGATTGGCCTCATTCTTCAAATCCAGGAATACCGAAAAGAAGAGTGAAATAAGAGATTAGTTTCTAATAGCCATTCGACTAAGGACTTTTGAAAAGCTGGAAGAACATTGAAATCCTGAAATCAATACTTACCTATTGTTTCCTTCAAGATTCGGCACAAGCAAACTCCTTTGAAGAGAATTCGGTAACTTCAGGAAGTGAGATCTAAGAATTTCGGCTTTTAGAAGATGTACGAATTGAAGAGATGGCTAAGAGAGATTCGGCCAATGAATATTAAGGAGAAGAATAGAATAATAGAGATGTGATTTCGGCTTTTAGGGATTAAAAGAAGAATAACAATAGAGGTTAAAAGATTCGGCCAACGGGAAATTTTAGAGAGGAAGAAAGGGTGAAGAAGATGGTGATTTTTCGGCTTTTGAGAGGAAGAAGATGAGAAAAGAAAATAAAAGAGAGGCTTCAAAATTTGGCACACCCCTCTTTATATAGAAAACCGATTCCTCCCTTTAGCAGAGATTGATTTTACGCCAACACCGCCACACATGATAGCTCCTATCCCTTTTCCCTTATCTTAATCTGTTATCTCCTCAAAAATAGCCTTTATCTGCTTATTGTCCTTAAAGACTAAATCCCTAAATAATAGCCTTTATCTGCTTATTATCCACATGAAATAAATATAATAAGATTCCCAAAAAATAGCCTTGTGCCGCCCCTTACTCAATTAAGTGTCAGAAATCTAGCCCTATAACTTGGGCTTCAAGCAACCAAAAATTTGGGCCTTCCTCATGCACTAGTGACGCCACTTATAGCTCACCCATCTGTGCTCTCTAGCTGTGGGCCACGAGCCCAATATGTCAATTAAACTACTACAACTTCAATTTAAGCCCTTAGAGTGTCTAAACAAAATATTTAAAACAAGGCCTCAGCCCAATTTGAGCCCCAATTGTACCTCAAATTCTCAAATTAATATTTTAAGCATCCAAACACATAAAATGCATGGACTCCAATTATTCGGGATGTTACAGTTCTACCCCCCTTAAAGAAATTTCGTCCTCGAAATTTCCAACTAACTAGTAATCGTACTACCTAAGTCGCACCACTATGCTTTCGCTGCGCACTCTAATTTCTAAAGCCAAAAAAATAAACACTTACTATACTATGGTAGGGTACGCACCATTGTTCGCATCTGGGGCGTCTTCTTCCCCTTGGCAATGTGCTGCATAGACCAACGCTGGCTGCCTCGCCTCAGCATAACCTGCACCTCTACCTGGTGCTCCACGACCGCGTCACTACCATTATCGCCCCTGGCTTGTCTACGGCCTCTTGGTGGTTATTGATCACCTCTCCCAGCCTGATCAGAATCTCGTCCCGCGGGCTGTACCTGATCCATCTGAGGACAATCCTTAATCAGATGTCCTGTGGATCCACACCTAAAGCATCCACCAATTTTCATTCTGCACTCCCCATAATGCGTCCTCCCACATGTAGGACATGCTCGATTCTGACCCGTCAGAGCACGCGCTGGCCCATCAGTCCTAGGCCTTTTCTGATAATTCCCAGATGCTCCTAACTGCTCAAAACTTCTCTTACTCTTACTCCTATCCTTATCCCTTTCTTGTCTCTCGACCCGTTTCACTTCCTCAGCTATTTTAACCTTATCTACCAAAACAGAAAAAATTCTCTCCCGTTGCGGTGCTATTTTAAGCATCCAAACACATAAAATGCACAGACCCAATTATTCAGGATGTTACAATTAATAAAATATTAACCCCTTAGGCTTAAGTTAAGAAGGAATGGAAGAAGAGGGATTAAATCAATCTTAATTAAATTGTGGATTGGTGTTAAATCGTTGCTATTGCTATTTGTTATTTAACTCATTTAACTGCTACAAGATCCACAATTCCATGAGCTTGGGCTTCTGTTGCTGACATAAAAACATCTCTTTCCATGTCTTCGGATACAGCCCATAGGGGCTTGCCCGTTCTTTGCACATAAACCCTTGTGAGGCTTTCGCGAAGTTTCAGTAGTTCTTCCGCTTCCAAGATAAATTCTCCTGTTTGTGCCTCATAAAAAGAACTAGCACGTTGATGGATCATTACCTTGATGATATAACATAATAAAAGGTTCTTCTAACTCACATAATGAGTCGAGAAGAATAGCTAAAAGATAGAATTGAACAACCGTACATGCATTTTTTGTGCATTTCATATGGCTTTACAATGGAATTCTCTTTTTTCTTTCATCGAAAAAAGAAAAAGAGAAAATATAGAGAGCGTCTATTAGACCTAGATCACTAAATAATCCAATTATAACCCTTCTTTTTTTTTTTTGAAAAAGTTCAAAAATACTATGACGGCTCCATTGCTTTATATATTTATTTCATCTGTGATTCAGCAATCCCAAAGTTTGTTTTTTTTTTCAAAAAAAAAAAGAAAGAAAATGATAATCTTTTTTTTTTCGTACTCTTTTATTTTATAACATAAATATTATTTGTCGAAACCATTTTAAATTTTTTTTGCAAAACGGGGTCGACTTTTAAAAACAAAAGTGGGAGTCGCCACCAATCCCTTTTTAATTAGATGTGATTGGATCACCTTGCAAAACATTTTATTTTAAAACATTTAATTTTGGTCTACGAAAAAAAAACGGGTTCGGGAGTCGGTTAGGTATGAGGAAGGATTAGGATCCTCATAACGCCCAAAATTGGTACCTAATCGATAAAACCATGTCCAAATGTTTAAAATTTAAAAGTACTTAAAAATATGATTTCTTTAAAGAAACTTCGAGCAAATTAAAAAAATTGAGACTTTCTTGTTCCGAAAGAATATAAACATCACATCCAATACGTTAGGACATGATATTTAAAAACCTTCATAATCAAAATCATATCACGATTTACAAAACTTGTTAAAAGGATATTTAGTTATTCAGCTAAACCGAAAATCGCACCCAACACGTTAGGACACTATTTCACGAATTTCTAAATACCAAAACATTGCCTTATTTTTAAAAAAAAAAAACTTTAAACGAAATATAGTAATTTTTCAAAAAAAAAATGTATTTTATATAATAATCCATGTAACAATATTACATTTATCGAACATAAATATTAAAAGTAATTATAGTGTACTAACATTTAAGAAAGGTAATAATAATATAAAATATGGCAAATAACAATCCCTATACTAAAGCAATTACAAATACATGATGAAACATAATCTCATGTAATAAATAATGAAGCAAATATGAACATATAATAAGCAGATATAAACAACAGTCATAAAAATAAAAATATATAATGATTTTAAACAAGAATATAAAGTTACACAGAAAAAAAATATATTATACATAAAAAATAAATTTTAGTTAAATATATATAATATAGTATATATATACTAAAAATAATATGTAATCAAAAAATAATTAAAATAAAATAATAAAATAATAATAATTTGAAATCCATAATATAATAATATGCTAATTTATATAATATAAGTAATAAATAATTTTTACATATAAATGAAATTAATATAAATAATGAATATAATATTTTAATAAAATAATAATATTAAAATAATCTAAAAAATAAAGATGAAGGATTAAATAGTAATTTAAAAATATAAAAGGGATTAAATCGAAAATCATTTTATACCGCAAGGTCCGAAATGGTAATTATGCCAAGTTTTAAAACGGCAACGTTTTATGTTTAGCCTTCAAAGAAATCCGGGGGTTTAATTGAAATAAAAAACAAACTGTAGGGGGTAATTTTATAAAAATAAAAATGCGAATTAGATTGATTTAAAAACAATAAAATCGTGGAAGGACTAAATGGACAAATAGACCATTAGTATAAAAAACAAGCAATCTTTTTTACCCATCGGGTTGACGTGCGGATCCTGCCAACTTAAAACGATGTCGTTCCGTTTTGTTTATAAAAACCAATTTATTTCCAAAAAAAAATCATTTAAACATCATCTGTAAAAAAAAAAAAAACTGGAAAAACTTTCTGAAATATTCGTCCTCCTCGCCTGGGCTCCGATCGTCGGATTTCTGCGCCACGCGCCACACGCGCCTCCGTGGCCGGTGGCCGGAGGCCTAAAAAACCTCCGTTCTTCCTCGTCTTTCGAAAGGTAATCCCCTTTTTATATATTTTAAACAGTGGTTATATGCGCAACTATATATATATGTAAAAAAAAAAACAAATAACAGAATGAAATACTAAGAGGAAATCACCTTCTGCCAAATCTGACTTTTATTCCTTCGAACTTTCTAAAATTTTTTGTATTCACTGATTTTGGGTATTTGTGTTTCTGCTTTTTTTCCGTATTCCTCTTCTGTCTATTACAAATTACTATGGGTTTTTATAACCCATAAAATGAAAAAAAGAAAAGGAAAGAAAGATTTCTTTCCACATTTTCTATGATCTGTTGCTGCTTTTTTCTCTTTCTGATTTGGAGCTTTCCTTTTTTCTGCAGGTTGAAGGCGACGAATCTGGCAGTGGCGGGGTGCGCTAACTGCGGCGCGAATTGATGGCGTGACGATTGAGGCATGATCGGAGGCTCTTTGGAGCAATTGCGGCGCGATTTAATGGAATCCTGCTGGCTTGCGGCGCGAGGGAACTTAGGGTTTCAGAACCTTGATTTAGGTTTTGGACCTTTTGGGCCCCGTAGCTTTTGGGCTAATCTGGTGTTAGGCTCAGGTGTAATGGGTAATCGGGTTTGGTTTGGGTCTAGCAATATTTGTTTGGGTAATAAGTGTAATTGGGCCACGGGTAAATTACATTTGGGCTAAAGGTCTGTTGGGTCTGCTTGTAAAAGGATTTGTTTAAACAACATTGGTTTATTTATTTTACTTTTTTTATTTCGGTTTTATGGGTAGGGCAAAATGGGTTACTATAGTGCCCTCTTTGCTCATTGTCGTGTACGAGAATGGAGCAAAGACTATAAAGGACCAATTTTGCCCGGTCTTGGCGGAGCCTTGGCTTCTTGGTCTTCTTCGAATGGCTTCAAACTCCACTGCAACTCCAGGGAGATAAAGCTGAAAGTGCCTTTGATCTGCTTCCTGGAACTTCAGGAAGATGAGATCTTCTGTTTTCGATTTACTCCACTGCAACATCAGGGAGATAAAACCTTCTATTTTTAGTCTACTCCACTACAACTTCAGGGAGATAAGACTAAAAAATGTCTTCGATCTGCTTCCTGAAACTTTAGGAAGATGAGATCTTCTTCCTTCAATCTACTCCACTGGAACTTCAGGGAGATAAGACTAGAAAATGTCTTCGATCTGCTTCCTGCAACTTCAGGAAGATGAGATCTTCTTCCTTCAATCTACTCTACTGCAACTTCAGGGAGATAAGACTGAAAGTGTTTTTTGATCTGCTTCCTGCAACTTCAGGAAGATAAGATCTTCTTTCTTTAATCTACTCCACTGCAACTTCAGGGAGATAAGACTGAAAATGTCTTTTGATCTACTTCCTGCAACTTCAGGAAGATGAGATATTCTATTTTCGATTTACTCCACTGCAACTTCAAGGAGATAAAATCTTCTGTTTTCGATTTGCTCCACTGCAACTTCAGGGAGATAAAATCTTCTGTTTTCATTTTGCTCAACTGCAACTTCAGAGAGATAAAATCTTCTGTTTTTGATTTGCTCCACTGCAACTTCAGGGAGATAAAATCTTCTGTTTTTTATTTGCTCCACTGCAACTTCAGAGAGATAAAATCTTCTGTTTTCGATTTGCTCCACTGCAACTTCAGGGAGATAAAATCTTCTGTTTCCAATCTACTCCGCTACAACTTTAGGGAGACAAGGTTGAAAGTATCTTCAATCTGCTTCCTGCAACTTCAAGAAGATAAGATCCTCTGTCTTTAGTCTACTCCACTACAACCTTAGGGAGACAAGACTAAAAGTGATTTTGATCCACTTCCTACAACTTCAGGAAGATAAGATCTTCTACTCCAATCTTCTCCGTTACAACTTTAGGTAGATAAGGCTGAAAGGGTCTTTTGATCTGCTTCCTACAACTTCAGGAAGGTGAGATCTGAAAATTCACTGATATTGCTACACTGTCTACTGAAAGACATGTCTTGTAGACTCGGTTCCATATGTTTATGACACATGACTAAAATGCTATGATAAGAATGAATCAAATGCTTCTAGCTACATGGGTTATGAGTGACACGAATGTAACATGTCATGAGAATGATTTCTTTTAAAGGACTAGGATGCAATGATTGGAATAAATCAGATGCTCCTAATGATACAAAAATGTTATGAGTATGATTCCTACTCTAGGTGTTATCACTCATTTGTTCTTCATCTTTGTTCATCAATCATGTTCTACTCATCAAGCTTGCCCCTAATGTAATTTCAGAGTTAACTTCACTTGGATCTTGAGGACATAAGGCTTGTACCATCCTACCATAATGAGGGTCGAAACTCTTTCAATCCGACCCCTCCACAAATTTTCGGGATATAGGGTTTATTTCGAATCCAACCCATCCTACCACAACTCAGGGTTTCTTAATTCATCATCACCCCAAATGTTATGATCTGCTGACATTACATCCACTCATCAATTGGACAAAGAATTTAGAGAAATAGTCTCTATCCAGACTCTTCTTTCTCAAATATTTCTATGCACATGGTAATCCTAAACAATTGTCCTGTTTTGGCTCATTGTCTTATCTAGAAATTTCCAAAGTAATATGTAAAACTTCTTTTTGTGAAATTATTAGTTCATCAATCATTATTTCAATGCAATATATTTATGAATAATGGGTAACAAATAAATTGATTTCAAAAAAAGGGTTAAAATCTGAATAAATTACAAAGAAAAATTAACTGGAATATATCTTTGAGAAGAAAAAGAATCCCAAGATAATAAAATGAATAGGACAAAAATCAGAGGCCCTAGATATCGCCGATTGAGCTTCTATATACAAACTTTATGAAGACTGCCTTGAGTTCAACATGTGTTTAGAAGACCCAAAGTATTCTGTTGATGCCATGATATGCAACATGCTTTATTTCATTGTTGATTCAAGTGTAGCAAGATGATTGCGTGTCCATTCAGAATTTGAGCCGCCCTTTTCAGGTTTTCAACTCAAAACCCCTTTGGTCTCAAGGCGCCCTTTGCGGGTTTTCACGTTGGCCTCTCCATTTTCTTTTCTTTCTTTCTTTCTTTCTTTTTTTTTTGAAACTCAAAGCGCCCTTTGCGGGTTTTCACTTTGGCCTCTTCTCCTTTTCACGCAAAATACTTTTTGACTGAATCAGAGTTCACAGGATTAGATAAAATTTTCCCATCCATTTCGGTCAAGATCAGTGCTCCTCCAGAGAAAGCTGTCTTTACCACATATGGTCTTTCCCAATTCGGCGTCCATTTTCCTCTAAAATCCTTTTGTATTGGAAGGATCTTTTTTAATACAAGGTCCCCCTCGTGAAACTCTCTTGGGTGAACTTTCTTATTGTAGGCTCGCATCATTCATTTTTGGTACATCTGACCATGACGAATAGCCCTTAGCGTCTTTTCTTCAATTAAATTCAACTGATCATACCGAGCCTGAATCCATTCAGCTTCATCCAGTTTTATTTCTGACAACACTCGAAGAGAAGGAATTTCCACTTTAATGGGTAGAACAGCCTCCATCCCATAAACCAACGAGAAATGCGTTGCCCCAGTAGAGGTTCTGATGGATGTCCGATAAGCATAGAGTGCAAACGGTAATTTCTCATGCCAATCCTTGTAGGCCTCAGTCATCTTCCCTACTATCTTCTTGATGTTTTTGTTGGCCGCTTCCACTGCCCCAGTCATTTTTGGATGGTAGGGGGACGAATTGTGGTGTTTAATCCCAAATTGGCTACAAATTTCTGCTATCGAGCTGTTGTTCAAGTTCAGCGCGTTGTCTGATATGATCCTCTCAAGCATTTCATATCGACAAATAATCTCCTTCTTCAAGAACCGACTAACGGCTGACTTAGTAACGTTAGCGTATGAAGCGGCTTCTACCCATTTCGTGAAGTAGTCAATTACTACGAAGATGAATCGATGCCCATTCGAAGCTTTTGGTGAGATTGGCCCAATATCATCAATGCCCCACATGGAAAAAGGCCATGGAGAAGTCATAACATGCAAAGGTGACGGAGGCACATGAATTTTATCTCCGTAAATCTGGCATTTATGACATCTTTTAGCATAGTTAATACAATCTCCTTCCATGGTAGACCAATAATATCCAAATCTCATTATCTGCCTGGCCATTGTGAATCCATTAGCATGTGTTCCACAAACGCCCTCATGAACCTCCTCAAGGATTTGCTTAGCTTCAACAACATCAACACACCTCAATAGTACTTGATCTTTTCTCTTCTTGTATAAGATATCTCCATCTAAAACATAGTCAGAGGCCATTCTTCTTAAAGTCCTTTTCTCATTCTCAGTGGCATTCTCCGGGTATTCACGATTTTTCACGTATCGCAATACATTCTGATACCAAGGATGGTCATCTCTTTCCTCTTCTTCTATGTCATAACAATGGGCTGGAACCTCGAAGATACTCATCTGAATAGGCCTCATATCTTTCGGTCTATTTACTTTGATCTTAGAAGCCAAGGTCGCCATGGCATCCGCCATCTGATTTTCATCGCGTGGGAGGTAATTGAAGGTAATGTCATCAAATTCCTCAATCAATCCCAGAACTATCTTTCGGTAATCGATTAGTTTGGAATCTCTTGTCTCCCACTCTCCCTTAAGCTGGTAAATTACTAAGGCAGAATCTCTATATACTTCTAGCACTCTGATCTTGCGTTCTAAAGCTGCTCGAAGTCCCATAATACATGCTTCATATTCTGCCATGTTATTTGTGCAGTCAAAATCCAATCTGCATGTGAATGGATAATAATCACCAGTAGGGGTTACCAAGACTGCCCCAATTCTATTTCCCACAGCATTTGATGCTCCATCAAAATTTAGCTTCCACCGAAAATCTTCAGTATTCGCCACATACATCAACTCTTCATTCGGGAAATCAAAGTTCAGGGGTTCATAATCCTCCAAAGCTCTACTAGCCAAGAATTCTGCTACTGCACTCCCTTTTATAGCCTTTTGGTTCACATAGACTATATCGAATTCAGATAGCAAAATCTGCCACCTAGCCATCCTCCCATTCAAAGTAGTGGACTCCATCATGTACTTTAACGAATCAAGCTTGGAAATCAACCAAGTTGTATGGTATAGCATATATTGTCTCAATCTCCGAGTTGTCCAAACCAAAGCACAACACAATTTCTCGATTGACGAATACCTCATTTCACAATCAGTGAACTTTTTGCTGAGATAGTATATCGCCTTTTCTTTTCTTCCTGTCTCTCATCGTGTTGTCCAAGCACACATCCCATAGAGTTATTGAATCTTGACAAATACGAGTATCAATGGTCTATCTGGATTAAGCGGAGATAATATTGGTGCATTTGATGAATCTTGTTTGACTTTGTCAAAAGCTCTCTGACATTCATCATCCCATACACCTTGATTGTGTTTCTTGAGAAGACGAAATATGAGATCGCATTTCTAAGTTAATTGTGAAATAAACCGAGCAATGTAATTTAACCTTCCAAGAAAACCTCGAACTTCCTTTTGAGTACACGGTGGAGGCAATTCTTGTATAGCTTTAACCTTGTTTGAATCAACTTCAATTCCTTTCTCGCTGACCACAAAACCCAGTAATTTCCCTGACCGAGCTCCAAAAGTACACTTTGCCGGGTTGAGCTTTAATTGAAATTTTCTCAACCCTAGAAACAACTTCTTCAACACCTCGATGTGTTCCTTTTCTGTTCGAGATTTGGCAATCATGTCATCAACGTACACTTCGATTTCCTAGTGCATCATGTCATGAAATAAAGTTACCATGGCCCTCTGATATGATGCTCTAGCATTCTTTAATCCGAATAGCATTACTTTATAGTAAAAGGTACCCCACAGTGTTATGAAGGTAGTTTTCTCCATATCCTCAGGGTGCATCTTGATCTGATTGTATCCTGAAAAGCCATCCATGAAGGAAAACAATGAAAATCCTGCCGTATTATCTACCAACGTATTAATATGCGGCAAAGGGAAATTGTCCTTTGGACTAGCCTTATTTAGATCCCTGTAATCTACACACATCCGGACCTTTCCGTCTTTCTTTGGGACAGGAAAAATGTTGGCAACTCATTCTGAGTACTTGACCACTTGTAGAAAACCAGCCTCAAATTGTTTCTGGACTTCTTCTTTTATTTTTAATACTATATCAGGCCCCATCCTTCGTAGCTTTTGCTGAACTAGCTTGCACTCTTCTCTAATGGGAAGCGATGTACCACAATATCAGTGCTGAGTCCAGGCATATCTTCGTAGGACCATGCAAAAACATCCTTGAATTCCCGTAACAACTCAACGAGATCTTTCTTTGTTTCTTTGGCTATGCGTGTCCTAATTTTCACAACCTTTCCTTCTTCCAAGGCTATGTTCTCTATTTCCTCTTTATGCGGTAAAATTTGTTTCTCTTCTTGCTTTACCATTCTTAGCAGATCTGGAGATAAATCTCAATCTTGGTCATCTTCAAAATCCTGAGATTCCTCTAAACACATGTCCTGCTCAAAGTGGACTTCTGAATCTGTATTATCGTTGCTCATGTCATTGATATCTAGGGACCTGTGATGGATATCAAAGAATGTACAAAGAACAAATGAATTCGAGGATAACTATTCACATGATATGAATGAAAGGTATAAAATTTGGAATGAAATTAGGAAGTCAAAAGAATGAAATGAAAGAATATTCGCTCAAGTTAATTATCAAAAATGTATTTTATTGAAATAATAACTTCTGAACATGAGCCTATTTCACAAAAGAAATCTTATTGTTCCTAGGCTAAAAACAATAAGAGCGTTCTGAATATTACTCTGTATAATCTCTAAAAACTACAGGAAGTTCCTCTGCAGTCCAATTGTCCAGAACGCTTCCAAGTTCATAAGGGCGAATGCCCAACAGGTTTCTTTGTTCATTTCCCTCCTCATGTATGGCATTGATACGAGGACTTTCCAATAACCCTCTCATAGGGTGAATTATTCCTCCTGATACAAAGGTCTGGGATATGTGGGAGAATGTCATCGGCTCCCACTGGACATCTTCTCCATTCAAGCGTGCCCTTCTTCTCTCCTGCTTCTTCTCTATGTCTTTCCTCCTTTATTTAACATCTGGCTTGAAAACCAAGCCAAAACGATCTCCCTTCTCCTTCAGTATCGGTACTTGAATCTTCCCTAGGAGATATCTGCCCAATCTTTTTCCTGGCAAGGCTCCTTTTCCCACCATCATTCGTAGACCCATCCTCGTGGTCTTGGATAGCTTGGGCACCGGAACTTCATTCCCTTCTAAAATGAATGTTACATTTACGAATTCCAAAGATCGAAAAGAACACTCGGTGGCCTCCTCATTTGTCTCCACATACGACGCGTCATTGGTAACAGTCGCTATGATGTCCTCCTCCGCGTTTATAGTGATCAGTCGACCATCCGTCACCAATTTCAGCTTTTGATGAAGGGATGAGGGTACTGCCCCTGCTGAATGAATCCAAGGCCTTCCCAGCAAGCAGTTGTATAAGGGTTTTATATCCATCACTAGAAAATCCACCTCATATGTATTTGGCCCAATTTGCAATGGTATATCGATTCTCCCCATCACCCTTCTCTCAGTACCGTCAAATGCTCTCACTATGTTTTGGCATGTCTTCATGTGAGAACTGTCTATCGGAAACCTCTTCAGAGTTGACAACGATAAGACATTCAAGGCTGATCCATTGTCGATCAATATGCTCGGTAAAGTATATCCCTTGCAACGAGTAGTTATGTGCAGAGCCTTGGTTGATCCCATACCCCTAGGCGAAATTTCATCATCACTGAAGGAAATAAAGTTATCAGCACTTATGTTACTAACTAATCGGTCAAGCTTATTGACAGATATGTCCCTAGTAACATAAGTCTCATTTAGCACCTTCATCAGAGCCTCTCGATGTACATCTGAACTCAAAAGTAAGGCTAGCACCGATATGCGAGCTGGTTGCTTACGCAGCTATTCTACCACACTGTATTCACTGTGCTTTAGGAATTTTAAAAATTCCTTAGCCTCTTCTTCCATTACGGGTACGTTGATAAGGGTATCAAGTTCTTTTTCTAGCTCAACGGGCATATCTTTTGACTTTTCTGGTTCCGTTCTGACGTTTACCGAGTCATAACACCTCTCATTTCGTGTATAGAATCCCTCTCTTTGGATCTCCTTAGAAGTGCTTGCTGAGATTTCTACTCCCGGTGTCATTACGTTACGATTGTAAGTCCATGGTACCATTTTGCTATCCTTGTAAGGAAAGGACACAGGTCTCTAAATTACCACCTTAGGCACAATTTGTGCTCCGCCCTCTGCATTCCTCGGTCGAGAAATAATGACCCTTGGATAATTGACTTTTTGACTTGTCAACTCTCCTTCGGTTGCATATATGTGTCCTCCCTCTGAGCCTTTTTTGTAAAACTCCAGCTCCCTATTATCCATAAGGTTCTGTACCAATGCCCTAAACTCAGCACAATCTTGGATCTCATGTCCATCAGCTCCGTGGAACTCATAGCAGACCCTTGATTCTTCACTTTTTTCCTCGAGACTTGATTTTATCAGTCCCCTTTTTACCATTTCCCTCCAGATTATTCTCATCGGAGTTTTCACCTCCGAGATACCCCCTTGGTCTTTCTTACGAGATCTTCCCCAATCGCATTTACCCCATTGTCTCCATGATTGGGTAATGGATTCTCCACACTAGGTGTATCATCAAGCTTGACAACTCCCAATATAAGAAGCCTCTCAACTACCTTTTTGAAGGCAGTACAGTTTTCTATAGAATGCCCCGTTATTCCTGCGTGGTAATCACATTGTGTGTTTGAGTCATACCATTTAAGATATGGGGGTTGCAACGGTTGTAGATAGTACGGGGACACTACACGTGCTTCTAATAAAGTGTGATACAGCTCCTTACACGTCATTGGGATTGTCGTAAATTGAATCTTTTCAGCATTTTGTCTGGGGCCTGATTCTTGTCTTGTTGACCCTTGTTGTCCGGCAGTGACTACTTTCGGCTGACTAACAGTAACTACCTTTGAGTACCCTTTGTTATACGTACTCGCATTGTTCACCTCATTATCCTTTTTTCTAGGAGCAGATCTCCTAGTGGTTTCTCCTGCTTCGATTTTGCCACCCCTTATGGCATTTTCTATCATTTCACCCGCCATGACTATATTCGCGAAGCTTTTAGCGGTGCTTCCTATCATGTGAGTGATAAAAGGTGCCTTTAGAGTGTTGATAAACAACATGGTGGTTTCTTTTTCAAAGAGAGGTGGTTGAACTTGCATGGCAACTTCCCTCCATCTTTGTGCGTATTGCCTGAAACTTTCGTTTGATTTCTTTTCCATGTTTTGCTACATGATTCGATCAGGCGTCATGTCTGCGACATGATTGTACTGCCTCATGAAGGCTTGAGCCAAATCCCTCCAGGAGATAATGTTAGCGCGGCTGAGTTGATTGTACCACCTAGACGCTGCCCCCCCTAAACTATCTTGGAAATAATGGATCAACAGTTGATCATTGTTCACGTAACCAGTCATGCGCCTATAAAACATAGTGATGTGGGCCTCAGGGCAGCTAGTCCTGTTGTACTTCTCAAATTTTGGCATCTTGAATTTATGAGGAAGCACCAGATCTGGGACCAGACTCAAATCCTTTGCATCAACACCAGGGTGATGGTCGGCATTTTCCAACGCCTTGAATTTTTCCTCCAACCATCTACAGCGATCTTCCAACTGTCTTGAAGATTCAGTTCTAATTCCTTCTCTCTCCGCTATGTCCAGATCAGGCATAATAGGATTGGCAGAATTATCCCCTGGGTTGGATCCTGTGCCAACTTGAAAATTTACGGGCACTCTAGTATCAGCTTGCCCTTGCTGAGGCCTAATTGTAACAGGTGGCCTTCTGGGATATTCTTCAGGCTGTGCTTGCACATGTGGTGGAGTAAATCCTCTAGGGTAATCCTCATTATCCTCAGCATTGACTATAGGTCCCCTTCCCTTGTCTATTATCCCGCTCATCATCTGGGTCATTTGGGCCATCATGTTCTTTTGAGCCTCCAACATCTGATCTCTCATCTCTTGTTGGAGTTTTGCCATTTGCTCTTGCATCTGGTCTTGCATATCTCTTTGGAATTGTTCCATCCTTTGGTCCATTTTCTTGGTTTTAGCACGTGTACCGTAAGGGTGTTCAGCTTCCAGATTTCCTTTACTGTCTCTCTCTCTATGTTATAAAGTCAATTAATTAGACTCACTCTAAGGACTTAAATGAAAATGATATGATGTAATGCAAATGCATGAATGCAAAGAGGCATCGATTCTGATTCAACTTCATTTCAGAAAACTTTATTAGAAAATAAAATCCTTTACATAAAATAGACTACAAATAAGCTTTCGCCCTAAGTCCTAAAGTCTTAATTTTTCCTAATAACGAAACTAACTCCTGACTACGATCTGACTGTAGCTCGTACTTCATGCTCAATACGTTGGCTCACGCTGCCAAAGTCTGTATGTGATCAGCTACCTCTCGAATCTGAACTATGGCTTCCCCCATGAGGTGATCCCGATTTCTAACTTGATCATGCGAATGGTAGAGCTCTTCCTTCAAATGTCCTTCTCTTGTTTCAAGAAGGTTAATTTGGAGCTCGTGACTGTGCAATGCCGACTCTAACTCTTCAATCCTACCCTTCATTTCCTCGATCTTGTTCAAGCTTGACTTTAGCTCAATCACGGAATTACGACTTCGATGATGATGAAGAGACCGTCCTAGTTCAGCCACTTTAGCTTGCAACTCTCCCTTTTCATTTAGGCTTTCTGTCAAGTTCTTCTCCAAGGCCTCATTTCGCACTTGCATTTCTCGAAACTTTCTCTCCCAATAGTCAGTTTTGGCCTTTTCCTCTTGGACCTCTTATCGCCATTGTTCCGAAGTCCTCCCCAATCCAGCATTCTTCATCGATAGACGCATTTTCTTGTATTCAGTCTTCAAGCTATCTCGATCTTCCTCAATCTTTCTCTTCTCCTTTCTTGCTTTCTCAGCTTCCAATTTCTGAGCGTCCACATCTAGCTTCAAGTACATCTTCTCTTCTTCTAACTTCTCTATCTTCTTTTCAAGCTCTAAACTTTGCTTTTTGAAATCCTGCTTTATAATCTCTAACTCCGATGGGACGACTTGTAAACACTCCTTCAGTGATCGAGCACCCTCCAAACTTGGCTCAGGGATGTTATCGTTGATCCTTTTTCTCAACCACTCGTTATATTTCAGAGTTGCTATCGGTCCTCGAGTCATTATCTTCATACGACGAGCCTGCTTTCAAGCCTTAGAAATCTCTAGAACCCTCTTCTTATAGCTTTCCCCCTTATATGAGAATTTGCTTTGAGCTAACCCATGCGTTACCGGTATGAACTGTCCTGCTTTGTATTGCCTTAGTACAAGCAACGGTGCATATCTCACAGCCCCCCACACTCCAGGTAGAGGTACCCAATCAAAATTTCCGCACCGATAAAGGACTTTGTTGGGAACCAACCAAGGGGCTCTCCACTCAACATCTTCCTCTTGGAGGTTTTAAAGAATTTTCATCCACTTTTCCTCTAATAGATCGTCTCTCCTTGTCGTAGCTGTGGCCTCCTTTAAAGGGGAATAACTTTCAGAGAACACTCGGTAAGAAACTCTGTCAACTCTCCAAAAATGGCTGTGAAACCAAACCAATAGCAACTGTGCGCATCCAATGAATCTACCCTCACCAGCTCTCCGACACGCATTCAAAGATCTGAATGTCTCAGCTAAAATCGCAGGTACAGGCGTGGCTCCTTTGTTAAGTCGATCGAACAAATCGGTAACCGCTTCATCTATATGTCGTAGTGCTTTGGGGAAAATCACCAACCCATAAATACATAAAGCAAAGACGTCAATCTTCTTCTTTTCATCTGGATGTGTCAGAATCAAGTCCTTCAAACTCACCCAAGGTATGCATTTACCTTCACCTTTTTCTTGAATCCTAGCTGTAACCCACTGCTCACTCATCCTTGTGATACCCATCAAATTTTTTACAAAAGTCGGAACACTGGGAACCCTAAAATAAACCTTGTCAGCTTGGAACTTCGAACAGCGAAGCAAGGTCGTATACTCCTCCAATGTGGGCACTAAATCTATCTCCCCAAAAAGTGAAACAATTTATAAGCGAGTTCCAAAACCGAGTCATAGCCCGAAATAGATGCATATCTACCTTGATATCTAACAAGTAAGGTAGATCACCATAATCACGATAAAACAGCTGTTTTGCCTCATCACCCCATTGAGTCCATATATCCTTCAATTCCCTAAACTCATTCTGCGTAATACTAATACAAGTAAAATCCCAAAGTTCAGACACATACCTGTCAATTAAGCTATTCCCCTTCTCTAATTATGTTTGCTCCAACCAAGCGCGAACGGCTGCATTGTCTCCCACTTTATCAAGGAACCCGTTCTCCATAACCAGTTTTCTAACTTAGAAACTGACCGTGAATCGATACCTCTAGAAAAATGAAATGACATGCACAAAAAATAAAACACCACGAGTTAGTATTGCAGAATAAAATATAAAGCAAGTGAAATAAACACACCTATCTGGGTAACTACTAAGATTTGGGATCATTCTACCTAAGGTAAGTTCTTAGGGTTTACTAAATGTGGTTTAGTTCTAAAGTTGAGGTACCTGAACCAGCAGATTCCTCGATCCTCACCCATTATAAGCTCATACGGATCGAGTTCGGTTCAGGGGAATACATTTCCCTATGGCCATGCGAAGGTGAAAACCTCACGGAGACATAGGTACGGATGTATTCCGGAAGCAGTCCACTAGCCCATGCGGAGGTGAAAACCTCACGAAGGCATAGCTTCTCGCTCCCACTTAAAGGCGCGACCACAACGGTCATGTAGTGCAATGCAGAAATAGAATCACATGCAATAAAAGAACAAAATCATGTCTTTTCAAATCCGACTTTCAAATTTTCAACATTTGGACAGTAACTAATCGATTTTTCGGCTTGACTCTCTTATTGGTCCCCAGCGGAGTCGCCAAGCTGTCGAAACCATTTTAATTTTTTTTCAAAACGGGGTCGACCTTTAAAAACAAAAGTGGGAGTCGCCACCAATCTCTTTTTACTTAGGTGTGATTGGATCACCTTGCAAAACATTTTATTTTAAAACATTTAATTTCGGTCTACGAAAAAAAACGGGTTCGAGAGTCGGTTACGTATGAGGAAGGATTAGCATCCTCATAACGCCCAAAAATTGGTACCTAATCGATAAAATCATGTCCAAATGTTTAAAATTTAAAAGTATTTAAAAATATGATTTCTTTAAAGAAACTTCGAGCAAATTAAAAAAATTGAGACTTTCTTTTTCCAAAAGAATATAAACATCACATCCAACATGTTAGGACATGATATTTAAAAACCTTCATAATCAAAATCATCTCACGATTTACAAAACTTGTTAAAAGGATATTTAGTTATTCAACTAAACCGAAAATCACACCCAACATGTTAGGGCACTATTTCCCGAATTTCTAAATACCAAAACATTGCCTTATTTTTTAAAAAAAAAACTTTAAACGAAATATAGTAATTTTGCAAAAAAAAAATGTATTTTATATAATAATCCATGTAACAATATTGCATTTATCGAACATAAATATTAAAAGTAATTATAGTGTACTAACATTTAAGAAATGTAATAATAATACAAAATATGGCAAATAACAATCCCTATACTAAAGCAATTACAAATACATGATGAAACATAATCTCATGTAATAAATAATGAAGCAAATATGAACATATAATAAGCAGATATAAACAACAGTCATAAAAATAAAAATATATAATGATTTTAAACAAGAATATAAAGTTACACAGAAAAAAAAATATATTATACATAAAAAATAAATTTTAGTTAAATATATAATATAGTATATATATACTAAAAATAATATGTAATCAAAAAATAATTAAAATAAAATAATAAAATAATAATAATAATTTGAAATCCATAATATAATAATATGCTGATTTATATAATATAAGTAATAAATAATTTTTACATATAAATGAAATTAATATAAATAATGAATATAATATTTTAATAAAATAATAATATTAAAATAATCTAAAAAAATAAAGACAGAAGGATTAAATAGCAATTTAAAAATATAAAAGGGATTAAATCGAAAATCATTTGATACCGTAAGGTCCGAAATGGTAATTATGCCAAGTTTTAAAACGGCAACGTTTTATGTTTAGCCTTCAAAGAAATCAGGGGTTTAATTGAAATAAAAACAAATCGTGAGGGGTAATTTTATAAAAATAAAAATGCGAATTAGATTGATTTAAAAACAATAAAATCGTGGAAGGACTAAATGGACAAATAGACCATTAGTATAAAAAACACGCGGATCTTTTTTACCCATCGGGTTGACGCGCGGGTCCTGCCAACTTAAAACGACGCTGTTCGTTTTGTTTATAAAAACCAATTTATTTCAAAAAAATCATTTAAACATCATCTGTAAAAAAAGCTGGAAAAACTCAAAAATTCGTCCTCCCGCTTTGGGCTCCGATCGCGAATTTCGCGCCACCCGCGCCACACGCGCCTCCGTGGCCGGTGGCCGGAGGCCTAAAAAACCTTCGTTCTTCCTCGTCTTTCGAAAGGTAATCCCCTTTTTATATTTTTTAGACAGTGGTTATATGCGCAACTATATATATATGTAAAAAAAACAAATAATAGAATGAAATACTAAGAGGAAATCACCTTCTGCCAAATCTGACTTTTATTCCTTCGAACTTTCTGAAAATTTTTGTATTCACTGATTTTGGGTATTTGTGTTTCTGTTTTTTTTTTTGTATCCCTCTTCTGTCTATTACAAATTACTATGGGTTTTTATAACCCATAAAATGAAAAAAAGAAAAGGAAAGAAAGATTTCTTTCCATATTTTCTATGATCTGTTGCTGCTTTTTTCTCTTTCTGCTTTGGAGCTTTCCTTTTTTCTGCAGGTTGAAGGCGACGAATCTGGCAGTGGCGGGGCGCGCTAACTGCGGCGCGAATCGATGGCGTGACGATTGAGGCATGATTGGAGGCCACTGGAGCAATTGCGACGCGACGAATGGAATCCTGCTGGCTTGCGGCGCGAGGGAACTTAGGGTTTCAGAACCTTGATTTAGGTTTTGGACCTTTTGGGCCCCGTAGCTTTTGGGCTAATCGGGTGTTAGGCTCAGGTGTAATGGGTAATCGGGTTTGGTTTGGGTCTAGCAATATTTGTTTGGGTAATAAGTGTAATTGGGCCACGGGTAAATTACATTTGGGCTAAAGGTCTGTTGGGTCTGCTTGTAAAAGGACTGTTTAAACAACATTGGTTTATTATTTTCTGTTTTTTTATTCTGGTTTTATGGGCCGGGCAAAATGGGTTGCTACATTGTTAATAGCCTCTAGTGTGAAAAGAAAAAAAGTTTGTGACGCTGAGATGGGCCTACTACAGCTATGATAAAATTGGAAATGGCCTTTCTCTCATACTACTCTTTCGATACATAATCTAGTGTTTTGAAAATAAAAAGAAAAAAAAATCATATCAAATTCGAAGTGTCATGCTATTATTACTTACTAATTCATATTTCATATGGCGAAGGCATAATCTTCTTTTTTCTTTGCATCAAATAAAATAAAACTCATTGGCACCGAGCGTGAGGGGATGCTAGACGTTTGGTAATTTCTCCTCCGGCCAAGAGAAAAGATCCTATTGAAGCAGCCAATCCCATGCATATTTATGCACATCTGGTTGCACAAATTGCATAGTATCATAAATAGCTACTCCAGGTATTACCCATTGTAACACCCCTAGCCCGTATCCTTTGTTGGAACAAGGTTTCAGAGCATTACTAGAATTTACAGATCATATAACAAAAATTACACTTCATTTAACATTCATACCTGAAATCAATCAAATTTAATCATAATGTCCCTTATGTGAGCCATCGAGGCCCAAAAATATATATCGAAACTAAACTGGAAACTCAGAAAATTTTTCGAAAATATTTAAAATTTTTCAACACTGCAGAAGTCACACGGCCGTGTGTCACACACGGCTGAGACATTCGCCCATGTCTCTGCCCGTGTGGATGAAATAGGCCATTTTTCTTAGCCTCATTTCTTGCCCAACTTGTCATCAAACTAACCAAACATTTTAGAACATCAACATTATAAAGCAAACTGTGCATATATCAAAATACCATAACACGTATTGGCAAATATTTTATCAAAATAACCTATACATGCCGTTATAACCAGAATCAGATTATCAAAAATTACCAATAGAACCGATGGATAGTGTGATATAACTCCGACAAGCTTCCAACCCATTCGAGCTTCCGATAATCTGTAAGGTAAATGAAAACAATTACGTAAGCAATGAATGCTTAGTAAGCTCGTATAATCTTTGATCATAATACTTCTTTTCATATATGAAATTTATACATTTTAAGAATAATCCATTATTGATTCCACTATATTCGTGAAGCTATATCAACTCACAAGGTGAATAATTTCACAGCATCACTTATACATATTATCTCAAACTTATTAGGATTTTATATAACTTTAACTCTTCCAAGTTTCTTTATTTTTATTTGCATTTCTTTACTTTCTACACTTATTTCATATGCATGACACTCAAGTCATAAACATATCATTCAACCGTGGCCACAAGCTAGTGCATTTAGCCAAAGCCTTTTTCAAATTGATCACATGATAAGTCATTTCATAAGAAATTACATAATTTAACCTTACCACTCTTTCATGAGCATTAGCATATTTTCACTTAAATACTTACCAAATCAATGTATCATATAAATAAACATTTTATCATTCAACCAACAGCTTGACACTTTTCTAAGCATCAAACAACTTTGCACATATTTCATATAAATTCAACATTGATATACTTATTTTCTCGACATGTCACACTTAAGTTTAATACTCGTCTCAACTTACATAATTTCCTTGTATCAACATATCAAAGATAATCATATATGTACATGTCATGATACATATCATTCTCTTACTGATTCTTTAATAACATGTATCATTCATTTCATTATATCAATATTTCATGTGCCATAATTTCCATGTATTTCACATATGTTTATTCCAGTAATAGTTCATATCGAACTTAATATTAATCAAATTCCATGTACATATACTTTCCACACCATGTGTCCATATAACATGTACAAATCATTAAATATATATTTCAGACATATACGGTAATAATTCATTTCGTATTCATATTGTTTCATATAAGAATTTTACCCATTAAATCAATTAAAGTATCGATGATTACACGGGTAGTACATTCAAGGTGTACAAATCTATAATCATAGATGAACATATTCATCAAACAAATTCCATGTTCATATAGCATTATTTCATACTTCTATATATCATTTATCGTCATTTTCATGTATTTCAGGAATATTCGAGATATAAATTCATTTAAACTCATATTTCTCATTTCGAGAGTTTATATCCGTTGAATTATTGAAATTTCGATGGATACTCCAGTAGTACACACAAAGTGTACAAATCAATAACCCGTCAATTCATATTCAGGAGTACCCATTAGGGCACTTATTCCGAGAGCACACTCTCGAGCCATATATTATACAGCGGGATTACGGTCCAGGCTAAATCACATGCGTAATGCACACTCTCGAGCCACATATCATACAGCAGGATTACCAGTCCAAGCTAAATCCTGTCTGTAACATATGCTCTAAGAGCTTTGTTAGGATTACCAGTCCAGGCTAAATCCTTTTTGTGATAAATACTCTGAAGAGCTTAATCTGAATTATCAGTCCGAGCTAAATCCTTTCAATAATGAGGTCAATAGGATTACTTGTCCGAGCTAAATCCATTCTGCAACAAATGCAGGACCTCATTCCATTTGGGAAATCACCTTTATCCATCGAAATCCAATATTCACACGGAATTTAACCTTTTCAAATATTTCCAAGCATGTGTTCATTTCTTACATTCATAACATTCATACTAGATTCACATACTAAAATTCTACATTCAATCCAATACAACATTCAATTTATCATATTTACATGCTCAATTAAGTTACATGAACTTACCTGGCTAAATTGCAGAAATACCAAGGTTTAGGGGCATTTTGGTAATTTTTCATTTTCCCTATTTTTCACCCGATCTTGATCTAAATTAATAATTTCATTCAATTTATTAAGTTAGACAATAAACAATTCATTTCCCTCAATTTGGTCATTTTTGACATTTTTACAAAATTGCCCCTAAAGTTTTACTTTTATTCAATTTAGTACCTGAGTCTAAAACATACAAATTAGCCATTTTTAATATAAACCCATGCTAGCTGAATATTCATATATTTTCATCCTCCTCTCCATTCCACATACTTAATGCATATAACATGCTTATAAGTAACATTATCTCTAATTCCACTATTTACTAAAATGTTCATTCAAAGCTGTCCACTTGAGTCGTAGTCACTAAATTATTTATATCTTGAGCTACAGAATTCCAAATTAAGATCCGCTTGATATTTTTGAAACTAGGCTAAAATATATTTCTACCGTAAAAATTTCAGAATTTATAATTTAGCCAATAAGTACAGTAAAATCTTCAAATTTATCTCTATTCTGCTGTTTGACAGCTTCGACCTTTCTTTACTAAAAATTAATTATCTCTTAGTACAGGATTTGGATGATGTTCCTGTTTGTTTATATTGAAAATAAACTCATTAATAATTTAAACATATAAATTTAATCCCCTAATTATTTTTTTAAAAATTTTGATGATTTTCCAAAGTCAGAACAGGGGAACCCAAAATCATTCTGACCTTGTCTCACAAAATTTATTACATCTCATAATTTACAATTCCATTGCTTACACCGTTTCTTCTATGAAAAACTAGACTCAATAAAATTTAATTTCATATTTTATTCAACCTCTAATTCAATTTCCACATTTTTTTTGTGATTTTTCAAAGTTAGACTACTGCTGCTGTCTAAAACTGTTTTAGTGCAAAATGTTGATTACCAAGTTTATAGTACCCTTATTCCCTTTCTCTATAATATTTCCCATCACTTTCTCTTATTTCCCTTCACTAGAATATCAACAACATAGAACCTTATATAATAAAACTCTACATTAACATCATTTCCATGCTTTTTCAATAATATCAAACTTAAAAATATATTGAAATCTTGATTTCTTACCTTGTCCTATTGATTTCAACATTTAACTTGATTTTCTCTCTCCTCCAGCTTCTATTTCTTGAATCTAACTTGGTATTCTAGCTCCTCATAGTCTCCTTAATAATTTTCTCTCTTGGTAGCTATGAAAATTCTTTTGATTTCTAAGTAAAAATGGTAAATTTTTCATAAAAGAACCAAACTGTAAAGAAATCAAAACTTTCTTTCTTTCCTTTCTCTTCATACGTTGGATGCATGGGAAGAAGATGATAATTCTTCATCTTTCTTTCCTTATATATATACTTAATAAAATAATAATAAAATATCATTTAAAAATCAAATCAAAATATTTATAAACTAATATTTATTTATTTAATTAATCTAAAATATCACCAACATCATCATTACCTTTTAGATTTCTCTCTCTTTCTAATTGACTATTTTGCCCTTTATAATCTTTTAAAATTCCATCCTTGAGTCATCACTTAATTTGGTAAAATTATAATTTAGTCCCTCATAATTCTTCACCTATTCAATTTGGTCCTAATTCATCCATTTTCCTTACTTTCTAGATTATTCCACCCTTAAAATATTTGCACTATTGGTCCTTCAACTTTTTCATATTTACACTTTAACCCTCAAGTTTTGAGTATTTACTCTTAGGCAACAAAACTTTTTTTCACTTTTGCAATTTAGTCATTTCTTGAATTAATATATCATAATATACTTCTCAATGTTGTCATAACTCAAAATTTCCCTTTTTGTCACTTTATATCCTTATTTTACTATATCAAGTATAATATCTTACTGTAGAAATTTTATGGTATTAAACCCATCCGCCAGGAGAGTTTATAAACAAATACAGATCTTTGGTATCATTCTCTATACTGAGATATACCATAAGACAAATAAGTTGATTCGAGATCTTGCTATCAACCTCTTGGCCTAAAAAAAATAATCTTTCTCGATAAAGTCGGTTGATTAGGATAAAATTGTATCCCTTAGTAGCCGTAGAGGCACCTTTTTGATGCATACGGTTCAACAAAAATTGCGAAAAAAAATCAATGTGTAGATTCCAGCCATCCTTCGTTTTTTCTAGTGTGCCTTTTCTAAGTTTTAATTTCTAATGAAGGGGTTTTTTCTTACATTTTTTAAATAAAATGAAATTCAAAATGAAATTAAAGAAAAATAAGTTTTGGCCCGTTTTCCTATAATCTATAATATAAAAAAATTCGCTAAACTTATCGCACAAACTTTTCATTGATCTATTTTTTTTTCATTGGGATTCAATCAAAATCATGATGTCATTTTCTTGTTCCTTAATGGGTTTCATCAATTTTTTATTCAATTTTTTTAGGTTTATGCTCTACTCCGAGTAAAAATTAGCCCGATTTTGATTTGCGCATATAGGACAAATGACCCAATACCACATCTTTTTGCTATGATTTCATTTCCATTTTTATTTTAATTTAATTCATTTTTCTTTCATGTTTTCCGCCAAATATTCAACGTATTTCTCATATTATTCGATTGATTAATAGTTTGAAGTCGTTCTTATTTCTATTTCGAATTTGTAAATAAATGTATTACCAATTGGGTTTTTTCTAAACGGAGCTTGGATGCTTCATTTTTCGGCCCAACCAAGCCAACCATAAATCATTCTAATTGAAAATATTAATCTGGATACCCAAAAAAAATTGAAATGAATCTCTAATTGTAATTCACGCTACAAATTTTTGATAATTCAATCAATCTTTTTTGGGCGAATCAGACTTATTTTTAGTAAAAAGAAACGAATTTTTTTTTGCTCATTTTAACAGTCTTATTTTTTTACAAGATTTTTTAAATTCAAGTTTAAATTTATATTGACTATTGTAATACATATTTAATAAATAATTCTTTCATCATGCTCTTACATATAATTTGCATTTTTTATTATTTTACCAATTATTATTATTTTTAAAAATATTACTTAAATAATTTTTATTTTATTTTTTTTTATTTTTCATCCACAATTTGAGTACTAAATTACACAATGTCGATAAAAAATAATCATGTAGGAAATATATCTATAAAAAATTCACATAAAAACTTTTGATGTTTAATTGAAATAATTAAGTTAGAATATTGAAGATTATAAGGCTTTGAGTTTAAATTATGTTATATATATATATATATATATATATTATTCTAGATTTTTTAAATATATATAAATATGTATATATATTTATAAAAAGATAAGAAAAGCCTTAAACATATTTGTTATTTTGTAAAATATTTGAATATTTAGTAACTTACTAATTAAGTTAAAATTTGATTGATGCGCGACATCAGCCTAATTAAATATTTAATATATAGTATAGATACAATATGATTGGTGAGTGTCTAATATATATATATATATATATATATATTAATGAATTAAATTACTATTTGGGGCATAAGTTTAGCAACAACTCCCACATTAAGGTCTTAACATTTTTTTGTCCAAGTTAATTTCTGAACTTAGTAATTGTTCTCATATTGGAGTATGAACTAGGCAATTGTTTTTACATTGGAGTCTGAACTGTTTTTAAGGGAATATCAAGGACTGACTTGAACAAAAAAAAGTTTGGACCCCAATATAGAAACATATATCAAATTCAAGGGCTAACTTAAATAAAAAAAATCAAATCTCAATAGTTGCCAAATTTAGAAAAAAAAAAACATAACTTAAAACTTTTTTTAAAATTTAACTAAGTTGATCATTAAGTGCAGAATTTAATTAATACAAAGAACAAAAAAGAAAAGATAATTATTGATGGGGATTTGGATTTGAAATTAGAGAAAGAAGACAAAAGGGTTACAATCTAACAATTTCAATTATGATAAGCTTAAACCAAAGTCTACCACTCATGTAACTTCTTGGCTAGCAAAAAATGGTGTCTCAGATTTTGCTCATTTCATAGAATTTCTATATCAAGTCGAAACGAATATTAGCCTCTGTTATCAGTACCAATAAAAAAAGGATACGGGAGGGGAAAGAGGATTACTGAAAAGTCTCCTAACAGAAATTCCAATCATTTGACTCATCTCTACGACATACCTTATCATCAATGGCCTCAACACCACTGCCCACAACCCTGCTATTGCCATCAACACTTCTGCTCCTCCCAAGCTCATTCTTAATTTTCTCACCAAATTCAAAGTTCTATTCATATAAAAATCATAATACAAACCATAAACCAAACCATACAAAGAGAAAAAGCAAGAACAAGTCCAGCACAACAATAGCTTCTTTGTCTTCTCCAAGTAAAATGAAGCTAACGGTTTCCTTGAATCACTTGATTATAGACCTCACAACTGCCCAATCGCAACCAGCAAGACAGAGAAGCTAATACCACGGGACAACAACTCGGATTCTTAACAGACACGCACCAAAATACACCATGAACCCTTCAAAATCAGCCAAATAACCCATCGGTTAGTTTGCTACTTATATTTGAGTCTCTAAGCATTTGCATTACTACTGCTTTAGAGTTTCTTCTCTTGGTTTTGAAGACTTACATTTTGGTGTTATCCAAAGGTTATTGTCAAGTTTGTAGCTGTTGGTTTTCGAAATATAGAAATGTCAACCAAACATTCTAAACTACTCGTCTTTCAAACGAAACAAAATATTGGGTGGGAAATTTGGAGGATTAAGCAGGCAGGGGCCTGGTTCCCAAAATTGGAAAATTGTAACTTTGACCTTTGAAAATATATATAAAATAATTTTTATTTATTTCTATTAAAAATTATAAAAATATAAATTAATACATTCACATTTTAAAATTTTATTTTCTAGATTTCCCATGATTGAATATTGATTACCTTCTAATGAGTCAAGGAGCATTGCTTGTGACCAAGCGAGGGCATTAATTGCCTAAACCTGAAAGATTGGATTAAATTATTCATATTCCTAGGATTTCAACTTGAAAATGATTTTAAATGGTAATAAGTACAATTTAAACACTAGAGTTTACTACTGTTGTGCAGTTACCTTAAAAATTTTGGCCAATCACTTATTTACACGCTTAGGTAACGCTACCTAACTCCATTTATGGTAGCTTTAAAACTTATTGGGTTGCGGGAAGCAGCATCTGTACGCTATTGAAGACATTTTCAATGGATTAGGTAACCGTACCGGGTAAATGTTACTAAATTCAACCTAATTTCATCTACCATTTTATAATCTTGAAATGAATATTATTTTGCATCTAATTTTATTGTATTTCGTTTTGTTTTAATTTAATTTTTATTAATTATTTTTAATATTTTTAAAGCCAAATAATTATTTAAATATAATTTTTTTCTAAAATTATTTGAACATAGAATATATGAATTATTCTATTATACATTATTATATTTTTACCCTTTTAATAATTATTAATACAAAAGATAAAATAATAATTTTCTATAGTGTAATGGAGTGGGGTGGGGCAAACAATTATTTTAATTGTTCCATATTCATTGTCTAAAAGAAAAAATTCACTTCGCCCCACCCCACATTCACTTTTCAACATAAAAATATCACTCCATATGGAAAGGACCGATTCGGAATCTATAGGATGATTTGAGTTTTGTCATCCCTATTTAAGATAGGAGTTATGGGTGAGCATTCGATCGAATCAAGTTAAAAAATTTCGAGTTGACATGTCTTATTTTATCAACCTTGCTCGATTTGAAATTTTTTCGAATCAAGTTTAGTGAAATGAAATTCGAGTTGAGTCGAATCAATTGAAATTGTTCAAGTTAGATTAAAAAATTAAACATGTCAAATTAAAATATTGTTACCGTATAATTAATTACATGTTAGAGCACATAAATTTGAAACCATATATATTAGAAAGCCTTTTCAAAGAAAAAAAAGTAGATACTTTAGTATAATAAACTTGAATCATTAATTAACTTATTTATGTCCCCAAAATTATTGTTTTAAAAAGTTTTCTTATTTTTAATTTAATTTATATATTTTATAATTTTTTAAAAGGTAAATTTTGGAATTTTTATAAATATTTTGAATTTTAAAAATTATTTTGAATATTTGAAAATTATTTTAATTTTTATATGTAATTTTTGTTAAGAGAGATTAATTTGCTCATTTTCAAAATTGACAGGAACCAAAGAGTATTTGTATCAATCTTGTTATTCAAATTATTTGAGTTATTTGAATTGATTAATTCAACTCGACTCAAACTAGAAACTCAAATTACTCAATTCTAAAAATTCAAAATTTTTTCAATTTTTTCGACTTGAATCGAGTTTTACTCATCCGCTTCTCATGTGTACATGGACCAAGTGGCCATACAACCTCGTCAACTTGCTCAGGCTTAGGTTGACTTTCGCCAACAATTTTTTTTTCTTTTGCTTTTGGGTCGGTTTGGCCTGATCTTAAATTATATATATTTTTAATATTTTTATTTAAAATTAAGTATAAAATATTAATATGAAACATTTTTTTTAAATATTTTATTTTTTTTAAATAGTGATATGGGTTATTTGGGCAGGTTGGGCCATGTCAAACTTAAGCTTAGGCTGGAGCCTAGGCCTTGAATTTTTTTAAAATTCGAACTGAGGTCTGACCATGAATAGGTCTAAACCCAACCCCTGTTTTTGCCAAGCCCCCAACTGCTTTGTTATGAAAGCTTGTGCTTTATCTAAAATAGCTTTTCCCTTCATTTTGAACTAGCTTGCTTCATATAAGCATATAACCCCGTTTATATCATTGATCTCTTCATCCCTAAACTTGTCATCCTAAACCCAAGAGAGAAATGAAGAACTTATAGGAAAATGAAACCAGGAGGAATGTGAAGGAAGTACGACATTGGGATGAAGATCCACTAGATGTCAATGTTGGTAATCTTTTTCTTTTATTTTATAAAAGGACCAAAAGGTCAACCTCAATTAAATTGAATCACTAATAACCAAGTCATGGATATCCAAAGGATAATTCATATCAAAAGACCAATTACAAGAGTTAGCTATAGCTTTTTTACAAATAAAATCTGCCATCCTATTGCAACTACGGTTGATCCAACAAATAATAGCCGAATGAAACTTGTCCATAATTTTTTGAATTTCATTGATCCGAGCCCCCATAATGGTGATGTCCCTTCCGTGTTTTTGTTTACTCTGTCATAACCAATTTTTTTTTAAAAAACGGGTCGATTTTAGTTTTGAAAATAAAAACGAAAGAAAAAGGGAGTCGCCATCGATCTTTATTAGCTGTGATCGAATCACCTTTGTTTAAATAAAACATTTTGGTTTACTAAAATAGTGTTTTTGGTCTACGAAATTCGAGAAAACGGGTTTGGAAGTCGGTTACGTGCGAGGAAGGATTAGCACCCTCGTCACGCCTAAAATTGGTACCGAATTGATTAATAAACGTCTTAATGTCGAAAATTCGAAAAGATTTAGAAATACGATCCTCTTTATTTAACAAAAAACTTGAATGGATTAAAATGGATGCTAAGATGCTCTTATTTCGAAGAAGTAAAATGTCACGCCCAGTAAGTTAGGGTACGACATTTCGAGTTCCCGAAATTGAGCTTGTCTTTTGACTTTTAAAACTCATGTATTTAAGTTCGAGAAGGATATTCGGTTATTTGGGTCAAATGAAAAACCGGAACCCAGTAAGTTAGGGCACGCTTTCTCGAAATTCCAAATTCAGAATATTGCCTTTGTTTTTTAAAAATCCTTATCCAGAGATAACGAAATATCGCATCCAGTAAGTTAGGATGCGACGTTTTCGAATTCCCGAGAATAAGTTTTTATTTATCTTTTATGCTTTGGCTTTAAAATGAAAATAATAGGGTCTTTAGACTCGGTGAGAAAAATCAGAACCCAGTAAGTTAGGGCACGATTTCTTTCGAATCTTAGAACGCCAAGTATTTGCTTATTTTTAAAACAAAAATTTTAATGGATTGGATAAAATAGAATATGATCTTATAGCAAGATATAAAATGAATTTCAATGCTAATATAAGTAACAAAATAATGATGACAACAGTAAATATAAATATCAATAATGATAGTCGAAATTTGAAAGTATGTACAATGGAATATAAATACATGAATAATGGAATGGTAATAATAATTGTAACAATTTAAAGTAAAACAAATCAAAAATAAGTAAAAGAGTAAAAATATGAATATGATAAATAATAATAAAAAATAATAAGCAAATAATGTTTGAAAATAATAATAATAATGATAGTAATAAAAATAAAGTACTAATAATACCAATAACAATAATAGTAACAATAATAGTAACAACAAGAAAAAGAATAGAAATATTAAAAGATGTTAATAATAGTATTAATAGTAAGAATAAAATAAATGATAATAATAATAACAATAATAATAAAATAAAATAAATAACGATAGTCATAATAGAAATAAAATAATACTAGTAGTGAAATAAAATAATAATAATAATAATAGTAATAATATAATAATAATAATACTGATAGAAATATTAAAATTAATAATAATAACAATAATTGCAAAAAATAACTAAATGGGACTAAATTAAACTTAAAACAAAAGTCTAGGGAAAAATCAGAAATAAAAAGAAAGGAAAAGGACCAATTTGCAACGCGCTAAGCACACTAGGGGGCAAAAGGGAAATATCCCTGTCCCTCTATGCGCAGCGTTTATACTAGGACTAGAATGACACACAAGTAAAACTATAGGGTAAATTTAAAAGAAAACAAAAACAAACAAAAAAAGAGGATCAAATTGCAAAGCGCCGCAAAAGAGTAGGGATCGCGTGCGCAAATAACCCATCTAATAGAAAACACGCGGATCCTCTTTGCCCGTCGGGTCGGGTTCGGGTCCTCCCCCCAAAACGACGTCGTTTTGGCGCCTGGGGGGAGGGATTAAACGGCGCCGTCTAGAAGGGTGTATAAAAGGCTAATTTTTTGTTTCTGCCATTTGGGTTTCTTCTTTTAAAAAAACAGAGAGAGCCTCCTCTTTTTTTCTGCTAGGGTTTTTAAACCCTAGCTTGCGCTGTCGCCAGCCCGTCACCGCCGGCCACCGTACACGGTGGTCGGAACTATCAAAAGTGCCTCCTTTTTTTTTTCGTTTTGACCCTATTTTAAAACCTTCCTTTTTTATTTCCTTTAAAAACTTTCGAATCAAATTTTTTTAAAAAAATAAAACACTACGCCGAGGAAAATAACCTTTTGTTGCCCTTTTAAGCCGTAATCGAACCCATTCGGGCCTCGGGCGTTTCGACTTCAACCACGACAACCAGGTAAGATTCTTTTTTATCCCTTTTTTTTTTAAAATCCGAAAGAGAATCGAAAAAAGAAAAAAAAGGATAGCTATTGCAAACAAAAAAATAAGAGGAATCACCTTTCTTTTTTATTTCTTTTTTCTATTTCGTGTTCTCAAAATCCCCCTATACATTTGTTTTTTGATGGCTTTTATAGCTGAATAATATTACAAAATAATAGTTTTCCTTTGCTTTTGTTTCGCTATTGCCTGCTTCTGTGTCTGCTGTTATTTTTCCTTCTTTGGTCTGTTACAGGTGTTGACGGAGAAAGGAGGGCCATTTTGGTGCAAAGGCTGAGCAGAGGGCGCGTCAGGGGGAGTCTCGGGACGAGGCACCTCGGGACAAGGCGCAGGCAGCGCGCCCGAGGGAGGCGGCTACGCACATGGGTGGAAACCCTAGTTTTCTAATTTTGGTTTGACCTTTGGGCCATTTGGGCCTAGGTTGTTGGGTCTGTTTTGTTAATGGGCTGTTTAATTTTGGGTTGTATTTTGGTTTTCTGTTTTGGGCCCCGGGCTAAAATTGGGCCCTACAGTTGCCCCTCTTTGCTCATTGTCGTGTAACGAGAATGGAGCAAAGACTTTAAAGAGGACCAATTTTGCCCGGTCTTGCTGAGTCTCGGCGCTTGTTTTCTTCTTCTTCAAATTGCCTCGCTCTAACCACTGTAACTTCAGAAGTATAGGACTTGTAATTCGTAGTTTAAATATGTTCCCCTAAAACTTTAGGGAAATAAGATTCGTTATCTTCAGTCTGCTCCACTGCAACTTTAGGGAGATAAGACTTGTATCTTCGATCCGCTTCGCTCAGGAAGGCAAGATCTGCTATCTTCAATCTGCTCCACTGCAAACTCTAGGATGCCAGACTGGTATCTTCGATCCGCTACGCTCAGGAAGGCAAGATCTGCTATCTTCAATCTGCTCCACTGCAAACTCAGGGATGCCATACTGGTATCTTCGATCCGCTTCGCTCAGGAAGGCAAGATCTGCTATCTTCAATTTGCTCCACTGCAAACTCAGGGATGCCAGACTGGTATCTTCGATCCGCTTCGCTGAGGAAGGCAAGATCTGCTATCTTCAATCTGCTCCACTGCAAACTCAAGGATGCCAGACTGGTATCTTCGATCCGCTTCGCTCAGGAAGGCAAGATCTGCTATCTTCAATCTGCTCCACTGCAAACTCAGGGATGCCAGACTGGTACCTTCGATCCGCTTCGCTCAGGAATGCAAGATCTGCTATCTCTAATCTGCTCCACTGCAAACTCAGGGATGCAGACTGGTATCTTCGATCCGCTTCGCTCAGGAAGGCAAGATCTGCTATTTTTAATCTGCTCCACTCCAAACTCAATGATGGCAGACTGGTATCTTCGATCCACTTCGCTCAGGAAGACAAGATCTGCTATCTTCAATCTGCTCCACTGCAAACTTAGGGATGCCAGACTGGAATCTTCGATCCGCTTCGCTCAGGAAGGCAAGATCTGCTATCTTCAATCTGCTCCACTGCAAACTCAGGAATGCCAGACTGGTATCTTCGATTCGCTTCACTCAAGAAGGCAAGATCTGCTATCTCCAATTTGCTCCACTGCAAACTCAGGGATGCCAGATTGATGGCTTAAATCTACTCCGCTGCTTCATGGAGATAAGATTCACCGTTCGATCTTGTTCCACTACTGCTTAGGGTGACAAGATCTACAATCTTCAACCTATTCTACTGCTGGTCAGGGAGATAGGACTGGTGGCTTAAATCTGTTCCACTACTGCTTAGGGAGACGAGATTTGTCGTTCGATCTTGGTCCACTACTGCTTAGGGTGACAAGATCTACAATTTTCGACCTATTCCACTACTGGTCAGGGAGATATGACTGGTGGCTTAAATCTGTTCCACTACTGCTTAGGGAGACGAGATTTGCCGTTCGATCTTGGCCCACTACTGCTTAGGGTGACAAGATCTACAATCTTCGACCTATTCCACTGCTGGTCAGGGAGATAGGACTGGTGGCTTAAATCTGTTCCACTACTGCTTAGGGAGATGAGATTTGCCGTTCGATCTTAGTCCACTACTACTTAGGGTGACAAGATCTACAATCTTCGACCTATTCCACTGCTGGTCAGGGAGATAGGACTGGTGGCTTAAATCTGTTCCACTACTACTTAGGGAGACGAGATTTGCCGTTCGGTCTTGGTCCACTACTGCTTAGGGTGACAAGATCTACAATCTTCGACCTATTCCACTGCTGGTCAGGGAGATAGGACTGGTGAATTCACCGATGTTGCTACACCGTCCTCTGGGGGACATATCCTGTAGACTCAGTTTTATATGCCTATGTTTATGCCAAATGATTAGGATGCTATGATTGGAATGAATCTAATGCTCCTGACTAAATGTATTATGGACGACATTTGCATGAACGCAGAATGTCATGAGAATGATCCCTTTTTTAAATGTATAATGATTAGGATGCAATGATCGGAATGAATCAAATGCTCCTAACTAAATGATATTATGGATGACATTTGCATGAGTGCGGAATGTCATGGGAATGATCTCTTTTTCTCCTTTTTTTTTGTACAATGATCAGGATGCAATGATCGGAATGAATCAAATGCTCCTAACTAAATAATATTATGGGTGACATTTGCATGAATGCAGAATGTCATGAGAATGATCTCTTTTTTTTTAAATGTATAATGATTAGGATGCAATGATCAGAATGAATCAACTGCTCCTAACTAAATGTGTTTTGCACGAATGCAAAATTTCATGAGAATGATCCCTTTTTAAATGTTTGGGTTGTCATTGCTCATTGTTCCTCAAGGTCATATCACTGATGTGTTATCACGCCCTCTTGTTCGACTGGTATTCTTGACAGAAAACCCAACGAAACTGTCATATTCTGCTCGGCAAGCTTGCTCCGCTGTAATTTCAGAATCCCTTCCACTGTACCGTCTGGGACATAAACTTTGTACCTCCTACTGCAACTTCAGGAGAATAACATTTGGTTTCTTCCATCCATCCTGCTACAACTCTGAGGTATAGGATCAATTTGATCTGTTACACCATTCGCTGGGTATAATGACCAGATGTATATGCCTGATATTTGCATGAATGCAAAGTATCATTTTTCTTTTCTCGAGAATGATTCCCTTGTACACTTGGGTTGGCATTGCTCGTTATTTGTCGAGGTTGTATCACCGACAGAATGTCTTGTCTTTTTGTTCAACCACATTTTTTGACAAAAATCTGGGGCGATAGTCTCAATTTAGACTCTTTCTTCTCAAATATCTTCACCTCTAAGCTTAGTGAGCTCTAAACAATAGACCTGTGTCAGGTTCTCGTATCATTTAGAAACTTCCAAAGTAATATGCGAAACTCCTTTTATGAAAGTGATTAGTCCACTAATTGTTATTTCAATGCAAAATGCTTGAAAAAGATCATAATGATGGACGAAACGGAAATTTATTGAGAGCAAAGCTCGAAATGAATAAAGTAATCAAGACATCAAATTTTGAAAAAGCACAAAATGAGAATGAATTAATCAAGATAACAAATGAAATTTATTGGGAGCGTATCTTGAAAAGAATAAAGTAATCAAAGATAGTAAATTCAATCTGGGTAAGATGAAAACTAGGTGCCCCAGATATCGCAGCATGAGCTTCTCTGTTCAAACTTCTTGATGAACATTTTAAGCTCAATATGTGTTTAAGGGATCTAGAATACTTTGTCGATGCCCCAAGATGTAGCATACTTCTTCATTGTTCATTCAGGCATATCAAGACCACTTCATGCCTCACTTTGATCCAAATTTGAGCAGCCCTTTTCGGGTTTTCAACTCAAATCCCATTTGGTTTCAAAGCGCCCTTTGCGGGTTTTCGCCTTGGCCTGTCCTTTTCCTTTTTCTTTCTTTTTCTTTACATCTTCCTTTTCACTTTTTCCTTTTCTTTTTATCTTCTTCTTTTTATTTTTCCTTTTTTTTACTGAAATATTTCTTGATTTGAACTCATAGGATTATGCAGGTCCTTGTTATCCCTCTCGGTCAAGATCAACGCTTTTCCAGAGAAGGCCTTCTTTACCCCATACGATCCTTCCCAGTTTGGCATCCACTTTTCTCAGAAGTCCTTCTGTATGGGAAAGATCCTTTTCAAAACTAGGTCTTCTTCTTGAAATTCTCCAGGGTGAACCTTTTTCGTCATAATCTTGGATAGCTTTCCATCTCTTTTCTTCAATCAGGTTTACTTGATCATATCGAAATTAGATCCATTCTGTTTTATCCAACTCAAACTCTGGCAAAACTTGGAGGGAATAAATCTCGACTTCAATGGGTAAAACTGCCTCTATTCCATAAGTCAATGAGAAAAACGTTGCCCCGGTGGGGGTTCTAACAAATGTTTGACAAGCACATATGAGTCTCAATCATTTTCCTGGCGATCTTTTTTTTTTCCGTTCGTTTTGGGGCGATACAGTGTTTAATCGTGAACTTCTGATGTCGCGTTGTTATTTAAATACATTGTCAAATATGATCCCTTTTTGGGATTCCATATCAACATAGAAATTACTGGCTGTCGCCTTTGTGACATTGGCATATGAAGTAGCTTCCGCCCACTTGGTGAAGTAATCGACGACCACAAAGGTGAATCGATACCTGTTAGAAGCTTTTGGCATGATTGGCCCACTGCGATCCATACCCCACATAGAGAAAGTCATAGATTCTACTCATCCTTGGTAAGGTGGGATCTTATTCTACCATACTTAACAAATTAGGAAATGATCTACAGTCTCGGTCGTCTTCAAAGTCCTGAGATCCCTCTAGACACATATCTTACTCAAAAGTTGACTCTGAGTCAGTAACAACGTGGCTCATGTCGTTGATATCTAGGGACCTGTTGTAGGTATGAAAGAATATTCAAAGGACAAATGAATTTAAGAATAATTATTTATGTGGTATGAACATGAATAAAATATAGGAATAAAAGAATACTTGCTCAAAGTAAGACACAAAAATGCATTTTCATTGAAAATATAGATTTTGAACATAAGCCTATTTCACACAAAGATTCTTATTGCTCCTAGGCTTAGAGCAATAAGTGTGTTTTGGACATTACTTCGAATTAGCTCTAAAAATACAGGGATCTCTTCCACAGTCCCATTGTTCAAAACACTCCTAAGTATGTAAGGGCTCGAAAACTTTGATTCATCGGTTCACTCTTCAAGTACGTCATTAATGTTCAAATTCTCCAGTATCAGGTTTTGCACTAGAGCCCTGAACTTGATGTACTCCTGATCTCATGCCCCCACACAATATTTATCCCTTTAATAGCATGGTTGGGTAACAAATTTTCTACATCAGAGGGATCATCGAATTTTATAACTCCTATTTTGATGAATTTTTCAACCAGCTTCTTGAAAGTAGGGCAATTTTCTATTAAATGTCCTGCAATCCCGGCATGGTACTCACATTGAGCATTTGAGTAATACCATTTGGGGTATGGGGGCTGCATTGGTTTTGGGTAGTAAGGAGACACCACATGCGCATTAAATAAATTTTGATAGAGCTTCTTATATGTCATCGGGATGGGTGTGAACTAGAGTTTTTTCGAGTTTAATTTTGGATTAGGCTCTTGTCTTGGGGAGATCTGATAGCTGGTAGCCGCTGTATTTGGCTGGTTTACTGTAATCGGCTCCGAATGGTTCTTGTTGTACCTACCCGTATTATTTGGTTCCTTTTCCTTCAGCTTCGGGCTTTTAAAGTCCACTATCTCATTTCCTTTGTTTCTGCCAGAACAACCGGCTTGGCTCGATCGTCCTCCGGGTTAAAACCTGAACCCATCGAAAAGTTCAACAGGGCCGAAGTATCAGTCTGACACTGGGGTCTGATAATGATGGGTACCCCATGCGAATGCGTGTCTGGTTGAGTCGGGACACTTATTGGGGAATAAACTATGTCTTCATTATCATCCACACTGTTGACCACTGGGCCACTCATTTTTTCAAGTCCTCCGACTAGTAACTGGGTTAACTGGCCTATCATATTCCTTTGGAATTCTAGAATTTGTTCCCGCGTCTCTTGTTGAATTTCGGCCAACTGCTCTTGCATCAGTATTTGCCTTTGCTCTAATCTCTCCAACCTTTGTTCCATATCTTCTAGGTTAACTGAAATAATTTCACCTAATTAGGGAGATAGGACTGGCGGCTTAAATATGTTCCACTACTGCTTAGGGAGACGAGATTTGCCATTCGATCTTGGTCCACTACTGCTTAGGGTGACAAGACCTACAATTTTTGACCTATTCCACTACTGGTCAGGGAGATAGGACTGGTGGCTTAAGTCTGTTCCACTACTGCTTAGGGAGACGAGATTTGCCGTTCGATCTTGGCCCACTACTGCTTAGGGTGACAAGATCTACAATCTTCGACCTATTCCACTGTTGGTCAGGGAGATAGGACTGGTGGCTTAAATCTGTTCCATTACTGCTTAGGGAGATGAGATTTGCCGTTCGATCTTAGTCCACTACTGCTTAGGGTGACAAGATCTACAATCTTCGACCTATTCCACTGCTAGTCAGGGAGATAGGACTGGTGGCTTAAATCTGTTCCACTACTGCTTAGGGAGACGAAATTTGCCGTTCGGTCTTGGTCCACTACTGCTTAGGGTGACAAGATCTACAATCTTCGACCTATTCCACTGCTGGTCAGTGAGATAGGACTGGTGAATTCACCGATGTTGCTACACCGTCCTCTGGGGGACATATCCTGTAAACTCGGTTTTATATGCCTATGTTTATGCCAAATGATTAGGATGCTATGATCGGAATGAATCTAATGCTCCTGACTAAATGTATTATGGACGACATTTGCATGAACGCAGAATGTCATGAGAATGATCCCTTTTTTAAATTTATAATGATTAGGATGCAATGATCGGAATGAATCAAATGCTCCTAACTAAATGATATTATGGATGACATTTGCATGAGTGCGGAATGTCATAAGAATGATATCTTTTTCTCCCCTTTTTTTTGTACAATGATTAGGATGCAATTATCGGAATGAATCAAATGCTCCTAACTAAATGATATTATGGGTGACATTTGCATGAATGCAGAATGTCATGAGAATGATCTCTTTTTTTTTAAATGTATAATGATTAGGATGCAATGATCGGAATGAATCAAATGCTCCTAACTAAATGATATTATGGGTGACATTTGCATGAATGCAGAATGTCATGAGAATGATCTCTTTTTTTTTTAAAATGTATAATGATTAGGATGCAATGATCGGAATGAATCAACTGCTCCTAACTAAATGTGTTTTGCACGAATGCAAAATTTCATGAGAATGATCCCTTTTTAAATGTTTGGGTTGTCATTGCTCATTGTTCCTCAAGGTCGTATCACTAATGTGTTATCACGCCCTCTTGTTCGACTGGTATTCTTGACAGAAAACCCAACGAAACTGTCATATTCTGCACGGCAAGCTTGCCCCGCTGTAATTTCAGAGTCCCTTCCACTGTACCTTTTGGGACATAAAGTTTGTACCTCCTACTGCAACTTCAGGAGAATAACATTTGGTTTCTTCCATCCATCCTGCTGTAACTCCAAGGTATAGGATCAATTTGATCTGTTACACCATTTGCTGGGTATAATGACAAGATGTATATGCTTGATATTTGCATGAATGCAAAGTATCATTTTTCTTTTCCCGAGGATGATTCCCTTGTACACTTGGGTTGGTATTGCTCGTTATTTGTCGAGGTTGTATCATCGATGGAATGTCTTGTCTTTTTGTTCAACCACCTTTTTTGACAAAAATCTGGGGCGATAGTCTCAATTTAGACTCTTTCTTCTCAAATATCTTCACCCCTAAGCTTAGTGAGCTCTAAACAATAGACTTGTGCCAGGTTCTCGTATCATTTAGAAACTTCTAAAGTAACATGCGAAACTCCTTTTATGAAAGTGATTAGTCCACTAATTGTTATTTCAATGCAAAATGCTTGAAAAAGATCATAATGATGGACGAAACGGAAATTTATGAGAGCAAAGCTCGAAATGAATAAATTAATCAAGACATCAAATTTTGAAAAAGCACAAAATGAGAATGAATTAATCAAGATAACAAATGAAATTTATTGGGAGCGTATCATGAAAAGAATAAAGTAATCAAAGATAGTAAATTCAATCTGGGTAAGATGAAAACTAGGTGCCCCAGATATCGCAGCATGAGCTTCTCTGTTCAAACTTCTTGATGACCATTTTAAGCTCAATATGTGTTTAAGGGATCTGGAATACTTTGTCGATGCCCCAAGACGTGTTATACTTCTTCATTGTTAATTCAGGCATAGCAAGACCACTGCATGCCTCACTTTGATCCAAATTTGAGCAGCCCTTTTCGGGTTTTCAACTCAAATCCCCTTTGGTTTCAAAGCGCCCTTTCCGGGTTTTCTCCATGGCCTCTCCTTTTCCTTTTTCTTTCTTTTTCTTTACATCTTCCTTTTCTCTTTTTCCTTTTCTTTTTATCTTTTTCTTTTTCTTTTTCCTTTTTTTTACTAAAATATTTCTTGATTTGAACTCATAGGATTAGGCAGGTCCTTGTTATCCCTCTCGATCAAGATCAACGCTTTTCCAGAGAAGGCCTTCTTTACCCCATACGGTCCTTCCCAGTTTGTCATCCACTTTTCTAAGAAGCCATTTTGTATGGGAAAGATCCTTTTCAAAACTAGGTCTCCTTCTTGAAATTCTCCAGGGCGAACCTTTTTCGTCATAATCTTGGATAGCTTTTCATCTCCTTTCTTCAATCAGGTTTACTTGATCATATTGAAATTAGATCCATTATGTTTTATCGAACTCAAACTCTGGCAAAACTTGGAGGGAATAAATCTCGACTTCAATGGGCAAAATTGCCTCTATTCCATAAGTCAATGAGAAAAACGTTGCCCCGGTGGAGGTTCTAACAAATGTTCGACAAGCACATATGAGTCTCAATCATTTTCCTGGTGATCTTTTTTTTACCGTTCGTTTTGGGGCGATACGGTGTTTAATCTTGAACTTCTGATGTCGCGCTGTTATTTAAATACATCGTCAGATATGATCCCTTTTTGGGATTCCATATCGACATAGAAATTACTGGCTGTCACCTTTGTGACATTGGCATATGAAGTAGCTTCCACCTACTTGGTGAAGTAATCGACGACCACAGAGGTGAATCGATACCTGTCAGAAGCTTTTGGCATGATTGGCCCACTGCGATCCATGCCCCACATAGAGAAAGTCATAGATTTTACTCATTCTTGGTAAGGTGAGATCTTATTCTACTATCCTTAACAAATTAGAAAATGATCTACAGTCTCAGTCGTCTTCAAAGTCCTGAGATCCCTCTAGACACATATCTTACTCAAAAGTAGACTCTGAGTCAGTAACAGCGTGGCTCATATCGTTGATATCTAGGGACCTGTTGTAGGTACGAAAGAATATTCAAAGGACAAATGAATTTAAGAATAATTATTTATGTGGTATGAACATGAATCAAATAAAGGAATAAAAGAACATTTGCTCAAAGTGAGACACAAAAATGCATTTTCATTGAAAATATAGATTTTGAACATAAGCCTATTTCATAAAAAATATTCTTATTGCTCCTAGGCTTAGAGCAATAAGCGTGTTTTGGACATTACTCCGAATTAGCTCTAAAAATACAGGGATCTCTTCCACAGTCCCATTGTTCAAAACACTCCTAAGTATGTAAGGGCTCAGAAACTTTGATTCATCGGTTCACTCTTCAGATACGTCATTAATCTTCAAATTCTCCAGTATCAGGTTTTGCACTAGAGCCGTGAACTTGATGTACTCCTGAGCTCATGCCCCCACACAATATTTATCCCTTTAACAGCATGGTTGGGTAACGGATTTTCTACACCAGGGGGATCATCAAATTTTATAACTCCTATTTTGATGAATTTTTCAACCAGCTTCTTGAAAGCAGGGCAATTTTCTATTAAATGTCCTGTAATCCCGGCATGGTACTCACATTGAGCATTTGAGTCATACCATTTGGGGTATGGGGGCTGCATTGGTTTTGGGTAGTAAGGAGACACCACATGCGCATCAAATAGGTTTTGATAAAGCTCCTTGTATGTCATCGGGATGGGTGTGAACTGGAGCTTTTTCGAGTTTGATTTTGGATTAGGCTCTTTTCTTGGGGAGACCTGATAGCTGGTAGCCGCTGTCTTTGGCTGGTTTACTGTAATCGGCTTTGAATGGCCCTTGTTGTACCTATTCGTATTATTCGGTTCCTTTTCCTTCAGCTTCAGGGCTTTTAAAGTCACTCTCTCCTTTCCTTTGTTTCTGCCAGAACAACCGGCTTGGCTCGATCGTCCTCCGGGTTAAAACCTGAACCCATCGAAAAGTTCAACAGGGCCGAAGTATCAGTCTGACACTGGGGTCTGATAATGACGGGTACCCCATGCGAATGCGTGTCTGGTTGAGTTGGGACACTTATTGGGGAATAAACGATGTCTTCATCATCATCCACACTGTTGACCACTAGGCCACTCCTTTTTTCAGGTCCTCCGGCTAGTAACTGGGTTAACTGGCCCATCATATTCCTTTGGAATTCTAGCATTTGTTCCCGCGTCTCTTGTTGAATTTCGGCCAACTGCTCTTGCATCAGTATTTGCCTTTGCTCTAATCTCTCCAACCTTTGTTCCATGTCTTCTAGGTTAACTGAAATAATTTCACCTAATTAGGGTCTTTCTACCAATTTTAATGCATGGTGATATGATGTAATGAAAATGCATGAAATACAATGCAAATGCATTGAATGAATGCAAAAAGAAAGAGAGGCGTTGACTATGAATTCAATTCCATTAGAAGAACTTTTCTAGAAAATAAATTTCTTTACATAAAACGAATTGCATATGCGGCTTTGTCCTCATAGTCCAAGTGAAAACACCAATTCTTTTCTTCGTATCCAGATGTTATGGACGTATCCCGTGAACTTTCTCAATAGATGCCTCTTCTAGCTCCTTATTTCTTGGTCCAGGCCGTACCTCTTCACTCACTTATCCTTCGCGATGTTCATTGAGACATGATGACTCTCGAATAATCCTTGTCGGTTTGAATCTTCGGGCAAAGTCTTGTATTCTTCTGCGGACTATCAGCCTTCTCTCGTTGTTTACCTGGACTATGTACGAATGGCCGTATTATAATGCACTTTATCAAGTAACCCATTTCCTTATGACAAACTCTTCTATTTAGCAATCGAATATGAAACAACACCTCCTTTCTAAGATGATGCGATGCAATGCAATGAAAACAAAAGAAACACGTTAGCACAAGGGAAATAAACAACAGAATGAAGTACCTAATCGTGTGACCACTAGGGTTTGGCGTGGCTTTACCTAGAGTTAGCTCTTAGGGTTCACTACATGTGATTTGGTTTTAACGAGAGGGTACCTGAACCAGCAGATTTCTCAATCCTTACCCATTATAGGCTCATATGAATCGAGTTCGGTTTAGGGGAATACATCTCCCTATGGCTACGCGGAGATGAAAATCTCACGAAGACATAGGTACGGATGTATCCCGGAAGTAATCCACTAGCCCATACGGAGGTGAAAACCTCACGAAGGCGTAGTTTTTTACTCCCACTTAAGAGGGTAAAAATTGGACGATTATGCAATATGATGCGCGAAAGTGAACTAAGTGTGATGAAAATGCCATTCAAGTAAGACAAAACAAGTCAGTATTTCACACACAGCTTAAAGCAAGCAAGAAATAAAGCACCTACTCGGGTGACCACTAGGGTTTAGCATGGCTCTACATAAGGTGGGCTCTTAAGGCTTGCTATATGAGGTTCGGTTCTAAAGAGAGGTACCCGAACCAGCAGATTCCTCGATCCTCACCCATTATAGGCTCATACAGACCGAGTTCAGTTCAGGGGAATACATTTCCCTATGGCTGCACGGAGATGAAAATCTCACGAAGACATAGGTACGGATGTATCTCAAAAGCGATTCACTATCCTGCACGGAGGTGAAAGCCTCACAAAGGAGCAGCTTCTCACTCCCACTTAAAAGGGTGTGACCCGACGGTCATGCAATATGATGCAAAAATATTCTACAATACTCGAACCATAACAATCAAATGAGATGACGCAAGCGAATGCAATAAAAGAATCGTAATTTTTTAAATCAAATTTTCAATTTTCGACAAAAGGACAAAAATTAATCAATCTATGGCTTGACTCTCAACCGTCCCCAGTGGAGTCGCCACGCTGTCGTAACAATATTTTTGTAAAAAACGGGTCGACTTTGGTTTTGAAAATAAAAACGAAAGAAAAATGGAGTCGCCATCGATCTTTATTAGGTGTGATCGAATCACCTTTGTTTAAATAAAATGTTTTGGTTTACTAAAATAGTGTTTTTGGTCTACGAAATTCGAGAAAGCGGGTTCGAAAGTCGGTTACGTGCGAGGAAGGATTAGCACCCTCGTCACGCCCAAAATTGGTATCGAATTGATTAATAAACATCTTAATGTCAAAAATTCGAAAAGATTTAGAAATACGATCCTCTTTATTTAACAGAAAACTTGAATGGATTAAAATGGATGCTAAGACCCTCTTATTTCGAAGAAGTAAAATGTCACGCCCAGTAAGTTAGGGTACGACATTTCGAGTTCCCGAAACTGAGCTTGTCTTTTGACTTTTAAAACTCATGTATTTAAGTTCGAGAAGGATATTCGGTTATTTGGGTCAAATGAAAAACTGGAACCCAGTAAGTTAGGGCACGCTTTCTCGAAATTCCAAATTCAGAATATTGCATTTGTTTTTTAAAAATCCTTATCCAGAGATAATGAAATGTCACATCCAGTAAGTTAGGACGCGACGTTTTCGAATTCCCAAGAATAAGTTTTTATTTATCTTTTATGCTTTGGCTTTAAAACGAAAATAATAGGGTCTTTAGACTCGGTGAGAAAAATCGGAACCCAGTAAGTTAGGGCACGATTTCTTTCGAATCTTAGAACGCCAAGTATTTGCTTATTTTTAAAACAAAAATTTTAATGGATTGGATAAAATAGAATATGATCTTATAGCAAGATATAAAATGAATTTCAATGCTAATATAAGTAACAAAATAATGATGACAACAGTAAATATAAATATCAATAATGATAGTCGAAATTTGAAAGTATGTACAACGGAATATAAATACATGAATAATGGAATGGTAATAATAATTGTAACAATTTAAAGTAAAACAAATCAAAAATAAGTAAAAGAGTAAAAATATGAATATGATAAATAATAAAACAAAAATAAAAAATTAAATAAATAAAAAATAAGCAAATAATGTTTGAAAATAATAATAATGATAGTAATAAAAATAAAGTACTAATAATACCAATAATAATAATAGTAACAATAATAGTAACAACAAGAAAAAGAATAGAAATATTAAAAGATGTTAATAATAGTATTAATAGTAAGAATAAAATAAATGATAATAATAACAATAATAATAAAATAAAATAAATAACGATAGTGATAATAGAAATAAAATAATACTAGTAGTGAAATAAAATAATAATAATAATAATAATAATAGTAATAGTAATAATAATAATATAATAATAATAATAATACTGATAGAAATATTAAAATTAATAACAATAATAACAATAATTGCAAAAAATAACTAAATGGGACTAAATTAAACTTAAAACAAAAGTCTAGGGAAAATCAGAAATAAAAAGAAAGGAAAAGGACCTATTTGCAACGCGCTAAGCACACTAGAGGGCAAAAGGGAAATATCCCTGTCCCTCTGTGCGCAGCGTTTATACTAGGACTAGAATGACACACAAGTAAAACTATAGGGTAAATTTAAAAGAAAACAAAAACAAAAAAAAAAGAGGATCAAATTGCAAAGCGCCACAAAAGAGGAGGGATCGCGTGCGCAAATAACCCATCTAATAGAAAACACACGGATCCTCTTTGCCCGTCGGGTCGGGTTCGGGTCCTCCCCCAAAAACGACGCTGTTTTGGCGCCTGGGGGGAGGGATTAAATGGCGCCGTCTAGAAGGGTGTATAAAAGGCTACTTTTTTGTTTCTGCCATTTGGGTTTCTTCTTTAAAAAAAAAAACAGATAGCGCCTCCTCTTTTTTTTCTGCTAGGGTTTTTAAACCCTAGCTTGCGCCGTCGCCGGCCCGCCATCGCCGGCCACCGTACACGGTGGTCGGAACTCTCAAAAGTGCCTCCTTTTTTTTGTTTTGACCCTATTTTAAAACCTTCATTTTTTATTTCCTTTAAAAACTTTCGAATCAATTTTTTTTTTAAAAAATAAAACACTACGCCGAGGAAAATAACCTTTTGTTGCCCTTTTAAGCCGTCATCGAACCCATTCGGGCCTCGGGCGTTTCGACTTCAACCACGACAACCAGGTAAGATTCTTTTTTATCCCTTTTTTTTTTAAAATCCGAAAGAGAATCGAAAAAGAAAAAAAAGGATAGCTATTGCAAACAAAAAAATAAGAGGAAACACCTTTCTTTTTTTTTCTTTTTTCTATTTCGTGTTCTCAAAATCCCCTCCCATACATTCATTTTTTGATGGCTTTTATAGCCGAATAATATTACAAAATAATAGTTTTCCTTTGCTTTTGTTTCGCTATTGCCTGCTTTTGTTTCTGCTGTTGTTTTTCCTTCTTTGGTCTGTTGCAGGTGTTGACGGAGAAAGGAGGGCCATTTTGGTGCAAAGGCTGAGCAGAGGGCGCGTCAGGGGGAGTCTTGGGACGAGGCGCGGGCAGCGCGCCCGAGAGAGGCGGCTACGCACATGGGTGGAAACCCTAGTTTTCTGATTTTGGTTTGACCTTTGGGCCATTTGGGCCTAGGGTTGTTGGGTCTATTTTGTTAATGGGCTGTTTAATTTTGGGTTGTATTTTGGTTTTCTGTTTTGGGCCCCGGGCTAAAATTGGGCCCTACATACTCTATTCACAAGACTGGTGTTGTTAGTCTCAAAAACAACTGTAGTAATTTTAAGAGACCACGCTATTTTTAAGCTTTCCTTAAAGGCATACAATTCTGCCCATTCTGCCGTCAAAGTTTCTTCTTTGAAACCCCCTCCACCGCCAATAACAAAGCTATCCTCATCTCTAATAATAACCCCATAGCCTGTTTTGCTGTTATTAACAGAAGCATCGAAATTAATTTTTGCGTAGCCACTCGGAGGTTTCTCCCATTTTTTACATACAGGAGTAGCAGGAAGTAAAGGGCGGGGATTTAAATTGTGGTCGCGGTCGCGTTTTCGGTCGGGTTGCGTTTATCGCGGTTACGGACATAACGGATACTATTGCGGTCACTGCGGGTATCGCGGTCGTGAATTTTTTTAAAATTCGCACAACTTATTATAAAACATAATAATTATAATTATAATTATAAAAAGTCACTTTTAATGATTTTTAGAGTGTTTTCTAACACTTATGAACTTTTATTAATATCATATGAGAACACAACTTTTATAATCATTAAATATTCTTACATTTATATACAAATTTTCTAAGAATGTTATATTAACTAATAACAAAGTAAAAAAGAAGAAGGAAATATTAAACATTTATCATATTTAATAAGTTTGAAAGTTTTTATAGATAAAATAATTGAAAATTCATACCTGAGATATGTCTACAATATTTCTTGACAGCTTTGAAGATGGTGAAGATATAAACATTCTATGCTGCAAAAGGAAAAAAGGAAAAGATAAATGTATAGATTCTCATTAATTATTTCTATTTCCTACCACTTATTCTCACTCTCATTCTACTTTCATATATAGTTTAACATGCTCCGATTCTTAATTATATTTTCATAAAATATACTCCATTCATTTATGCAAAGATATATTTTAAATGTTTTAATATCATCAAAATTAAGAACATTAACAAAAGTTTTCTTAAAAAAAAAAAAAACATACCTTACAAATAATGATAGTGGTACGATTTAGTTTTCACCAATTAGTGGAATGACGAGGAAGATTAGATCCTTCACCTTCACTTTGAGAGCGTTCTTGACTTGATTCTCTTGGCCTTTGTCCAAAAATATATCCAAAAAAAGTAACATTTTCACCTTGGTTTTCATATAATTGATATGAAGGATATATTTGAGGAGGAGGATACATGAGAGGTGGAGGTGGGTGATACATTGGTGGTGGAGGATGCACTTGAGGCTAGTATGGCACACCATAATTAGGAAATGGTGGATAATAACCATATGGTTGTGGATAACCATGTGAAGGTTGAAAATATGAAGGTTGTTCTAGTGGATAAAAACCTTGAGTGCTAGTAGATGAATCACTATACCCAAGGTTACTAGAACTCGATCTCCTATCAGACGAAGAGCCTCTAGAAGTATGCTTTTTGCCTTTTCCTTTTGATGGAGCTCTAGGTTCACTTCTATCTCTCCTAGGTTCAGGAAACATATTTCCATCAAACTCTGATCTATCACGAAAATGTCCACTAGTGGTACCAACTCCATATTCTCCTCCATACTGTCTAGAAGATCTAGTTTCACCTCTATCACCACTATATCCATCATCCTCATCAATTGGACTTAAACCACCACCATCGGGTCCATCGCCACTCTGACTTGGTGTTGAACTAGAACTTGAATGAGACAAATTTTGTTGTTGAGATTGATTAACATCCATTTCATCATCAGAGGTATCCACAGGCAACATACCGGCATTTTCACCATCTAATAATGGATTCTCTTTCTCATGAAGCCATTCTGATAGTGGATCAACATCTTCAAAGATATGATCAAGGCTGATAGGATTAAAACTAGCGTTTATATCATCAGTGCTCATTCTTTTTTGATGCCTTATCTTAAGCCTCATATTATAATAGGTAAACACTAGTTGCTCAAGTTTTTCATACTTTAACCTATTTCTTGCCTTGGTGTGAATATAACTAAATGTGCTTCAATTTCATTCGCAATTTGATGCTGAAGTTGTTTGACTAAGCACTTTAATTGCTAATTTTTGTAATTCAGAAACACATGTGCCGTATATTATCCACCACTCAGCTGCATAATATTATTTAAATTTCAAAATAACTTCAAAATGTACAATATAATTAAATAATATAAATTAAATTAAATAATTTAATTAACTGCTTACCCGGATTCATTTGCTTCCAAGCTCTTTGTGCTTGTGGAGTACCGAATGTCTCATGTTTATCTCTAAATAGTAACAACTGCATAAATAAAAGATAGAGTAAAAATAAAAAAATAATTCTATTTCAAATTATGTAACTAAGTTACAAATAATGGTACTTGAATCTAACCTAATTAACCATTCTGACTTGATTATCAAGAGAAGGTTCTAATCTTTCAATTACTGAACGTGTACCTTCTAATGTTTCTATTAGTACATTCTCAGAATGCTCCACCCCAAATTGAAATTGAGGATTGAGAAAATAACCTAAGCATAATTTATAAGAATATCATCAAATAATAATAATCTAAAGCTTAAAATAATAAAATATAAAAATATTTCTTAATTATATGAAACATTTTATCTTACCAGCTGAATGCAAGTCGGAATGCATAAAATTCCATCTATTGTCAATAATCTTTTCGTACTCAGTGAAATATCGACAATCTTGTTGAATTGCTCGTTTAGCTCTATCAACAGCCTCATAAATAAAGCCCATTGTTGGTTTTTCATCGCTATCCACAAGTCTCAATACTTTTACTAGGGGCTCGTAAACTTTTATGAGGTCATTGGGTTTTTTCCAAAAATCTTTCCCCAAAACATTTTTTTTGGCTTCATAAGCAGGCCTTGACTTTTGCTGTCCCCATTTTGATTCTTTAAAATCCTATATATTCATAAGAAAATTTTTAAAATAATATAATTTAAATTATTTGGAACTAATAAAATCATTAAAGGTTGTTATATTTAAGTAATTATATTAACTAATTATAAAATACTAACCTTTGAATTAAACATTTCTCTCAGAGCTTGCTTTTGTCTTGTTATCTCTTCAAGTTGAATGAAATGAGTTGCAAATCGAGTAAGAGCGGGTGAAGTATTTGTTTCCCTTGTGTATACTTCTTCATCAAATCAATTGTCCAAATGTGATTGTATATAAAACAAGTCACTTTCTTTGCCTCATCTAACACTTTTGCTACACTGGGCTTTTCCCAATATCTTCAAGGCATAAATCTAAAAGCAGTGATTGCACATGAGGTCCAATATAGGTGTTTTCTTTTCAACATTAATTTTTTTCAGCAGCTTTCATTGATGCCTCATTATCAGTCACTATTTGGACAATGTAATTTTCTCCAACTTCTTCTACAACTGAATCTAACAAACTGTAGTAGAATTCAGCATCTCTACTACGAACACTTGAGGCATCTACTGTAACATCCAGAATTAATGGGCCTATGCGTTTAATGTGTAAATTTGAGTGTTAGGAGTCCAAGTTGGGCCCAGGTTTGGGCTGAGGCCTTGGTTAAATTCTCTGTTTGGGCACTATAGGGTTTAAAAGGTGGTATCTGTGTTTAAAATACCAAAGTGGGCTTGTGGCCCAATGTTAGGTGGCGCTGCAAAGGAGCTAGAGGGTGGCGTCACTAGTAGATGGAGAGAGAGCCCAAGTGTTGGCCGCATGGAGCCCATGTATTTGGGCCATTTTTGGCAATTAAATGGGAGCTAGTTGGGACGGCATTGGGGCTAGAAAATAGGTGGATTAAATGACATGGATAATGGGGATAATGAGCTGATAAAGGAAGGAAGAGGTGGTGTTATCTAGGCTTCTTCTAAAGGTATGAATAGATTAAGATAAAGGAGAAAAGATAGGAGCTATCTCTCTTTGAGTGCAGTGTTGGCGAAATTCCATCACCTAGAGGAGGGAAGAAATCGGTTTCTTTATGGAAAAGGGGTGCCAAAATTTCCCCTATTATTTGATGAGTTGTTAGTTAGCAAGAAGGGCACTTTCGGTTTTTGATAAGTAAGTGCCGAAAGTCTCTATAAATAGGGGTAGTATCTCTTCAATTCCGGCATTTGAACCCTATTCTTTTCTTCATTCTTTGTGCCGAAACTCTCAGTCATTCTCTGCAATTTCTTTTCTTTTGATTTCTTCAAAAGCCGAAACCTCCCAATTTTTCTCAACATCTTTTCTTTCAAAAGCCGAAACTTTGAACTCTATTCTCATCTCCATAGCCGAATACTTCCTATTCCCTTTTGCCGATTTCTTCACTAAAGCCGAATCTACATAGACTTCTTCCTATCATCTTTTCTTCTGATCTTCTCAAAAGCCGGAATCTCTAAGGGGTAGTCGAATTCTTTGTGCTAAGGTGAGTGCTGATTTTCCTATCTCTTCACTTTCTCTTTCGATTTTTGGGAGACAAAGCCGAAAAGCTAATGGTTTAATGGTTTTATGTATTCTCTTGTTGGGCGACATTCGGGAATTGAAGCAGATCTCTTAGATCTAAAAGCCGGAAACACTAGTCCCTGAATCTCATATCACTTTTCAGGAATTTTAAGGTAAGGGATTCTCTTTAGGTTCTCGTTAGATTCGATATCGAAATCACAATCTTAACCATATGTAATGATTAATAAGGCCTTTTTGATGGAATCAAATATCGATCATCAGCGAAGGAGGATTGGATCCATCAAACCAATCCCTAATTTTAAGAAACGCAGCGGTGTCGTGATTCGGGATTGGCCACCGGGTTGTGGACGGCTCACGAGCAACACCTTAGGCAAATAGCGATTGTGTTTCGACTACGGATAGCATCGACATAGAAAGTGTCGTCTTAACCATAAAGCAGTGTGTAGATCTCTAACACACTAGTTAATCAGTATTATACATATATATTGGGCTAAAAAGCCAAAAATAGGCTGTATAGACAGTCGAATAAAACCCGAAAAAGGGTCTGTAAGGGATGCCAGGTACGTAATCATAGAAATCTCTATGTGTATCGATAAATATATATATGAAAGCTTGTTTTCTTAAAGATGGTATGATGTTTTCGATTTTTCATGTGTGTATGCATGGGGTGGGATTATGATAATGAAGGGGAAGAGCATGATAGGTCACTTGGTGATCGGTGGTTAAACCACGAATTCAAATGTTAGGTCACATAGTGATCGGTGGCAAAGCCACACTTAAATGATTCCTGATTAATAGGAATAGGCGATCTGGTGTCGATATGGTGTGTAGCGGTTGGCGGGTTGATTGTAGAAATCCCAGAGGTGTGTTGGGTGGGTGCGGGTTGGTGTGTAGAGGATGGACTTTTAGGATGGGTTGGGCCATTTACCATTCATCATTTAATATGTATGTATGATTGTTGCCATGACGTATGGGCCAAGGCCCATAATGTGTTTGTGGGCCTCAGGTCGTTGTGTGTTTCGGGATTTATACACTGAGTCTTGGTGACTCACCCTTTCATTTTTCTCTACTCTTTCAGGTGAGCAGTAGATCGTGGACATGGGAGCCGAGGCGGACTCGAGGGGCCATCAAGTTTTATTTTATTTATTTTCATAGACTACTTTCGGTTTTATTTAAGTTTTAAGTTTGGGATTATTTATGTAATAAGGCCCCATGGCATAGGTTATCGTTTTTTTTTATTTGTTAATGTTTACAGTTTAAAATTTATGTTCAAGGACTAAAGTCTTAAAAAGTAATAAAATGGGTTTTCTGATCATGTTCAACGTAAAACAAAGGTTGTCAACAAATATCTTATTTTTATCAAGTGCCTAAGTAAAGAAACTGAGATTTTCCAAAAACCATTAAAGTAAAGTTTTAATAATAAACCCCGTAGCATGCCAGATCTGGTCGTAGCATTTGGGCCAGGTTTGGGGTGTTACATCTACTGATTTCTAAAAAATGGTTCCTTTACTGCAATAAACAAGGAAATTAATGATGTGCATTTGATTCAAACTGTTGATCCAACCATCACACATTAGAGTTGCACCCAATTCTTTCCAATGAGTCTTTAGTCCATTTACCCAATCATGAACTCGTTGATACTCTAACTCCAAATATACATCTGAAACCTCATAAGGTGTTGGGAGCTTTACACCTTCTCCAACTTCTGTTGACACTTGAATTAAGTTATACAACCATGGAGAGCTTGCTAATTGAAAAGGAAGTCTTTCATATATTAAAAATTTAGATACCGCTTCACCTATCTTCCTTGAAAACTCTTTAAAAAGAGTCATTTACCTTTGGTTGCTTTGAACTTTTGCTTCTAACCAATTCGGGTATAGTCGCCTTAAGGTAAACTCGGACTCACTTGGGATGGATTTACTTGTTCTTTCTCTATGATATTCTCTAGGTGATCCATGAGAAGATCGCCCTTCTTCATAAATGTTATCACAACCACGAAGATTGCCGTCGAATTCTTCCCTTCTATGCCACTCGTGTTGTGATTGGATACTTTCTCGAGTTGCTTGCCTTATAGCGTAGAAACCTCATCAATGAATTCCTCGTGTTCATCCTCCTCTTCTATTAATTGAGATAAGAATTCATCGTTTCTCCTCTTTTGTCTATTTTCTTTGTGTTGCTTTCCTTCAGTATATTCATCATACTTTCTCTAATGACACCTGCTAATAAAATAAAAAAAATTCACACTTTATATTATTATCAATATTATATAATCTTTATTGATAAATTTACAATAACATTTGAAAATAATAATGAAGTATCACATACCAGTAACATTAGGGCATGGTGCAACATTGCCGATTTTATGAGCAATGTGCTCTTTAAATCGTGTTATTCCTCCTTTCACAACTTTACCACAAAGTTTACACATGATATTTCCTCTCGCATTTGGCACTGGAGTTCCAAAGTGCCAACCTATATCATTACTTGGTGCACCCTCCAATACTTTAGTCGGGAACTCTTCACATGGTGGCATGCTTTATTTTTATTTATATATAAGAAACATAAAATTATATTTAGAAATATAAGCAACTCATTACTTATATTATCAACAATATAATACAAAAAAAAAAGTAAACATCATTAACATGGAAAATTTAAATTTATTGCATAATGATAATCCATACATATTTTATTTTTAAAAAAACAACGATACACCATAACCCATTATTACTTGGTTCCAAAGTTTTTGGTATAAATAGTTTGTTTTGTTCCATTCCATCTTAATAAAATTTAAATTCAAATTGGATCAAATTTAAAAATTCAAGTTTTTCATATTATGCAAACTAAAATTATTGAATCCACCCCTAATATTAGAAGTTTTATAATTTTAATTGAAGTATTTTAGATTTAAATTGTTTCCTTATAGTTTTTATTATTATATATATATATATATAAACACTCTCATTGTAGTATATTTTATAAATTATTGACAATATAAAAATTATTTTAGATAATATAAAATTCTAAAATCTAAGAATTTTATATAAAAATTAGATTTATTTTAGACTTGAAAATAGTAATAAGAGTTAATTTAATGTTTTTTAATTTATTATATTATTCATGCACTCTAAAAAAATATGATGTGGTATATTATTATTGAGTGATTAAAAGGAGATTTTTTAATATCATCATATCTAATATAAACTCTTAAAAAAATTTCACCTTATAACTTTAATGCCAATTTACAATGTTATCGATTTGCACTTACTAATAATATTGCAAAAAAAAAAAAACATTATTAAATTATGTTAAACTAAAGTATAATAATCATATCTTAAGCCTTGATCTGTATTAAGTGATTAAAATTATTGAGAGACACTCATTTGACACAAATTTAAATTGTATGACCCCATCATTCAATATTATATAATATATATATTTTAAATCTAATCATAATAAAGGGACTAAACTAAAATCAGGCCAATTTAATTACAAATGGGTTAGAAAAATCATTTTATTATTACTTTATTACCTAATCCATATCCATACCCAAGCCCAAATAAATACACAACATTCATAAAATTATTATTTTATTTATTATATGATGTCTAATAAATTGTTTCCTAATAAAAGGATAATTTTAAATTTTAAAGACATAAAAATTAATATTATACACTTATCCATATTTAATATATTATCTAATTTAATTTAATTATAATAAAACATTTAAAAACAAGTAATGGATTGTTAATTTATTGTTTATTTTCTTTCCAATTTTCAAGGCACCTAGTTTAATTTAATTATAATAAAACATTTAAAAATAAGTAATGGACTATTAATTTATTGTTTATTTTCTTTCCAATTTTCAAGGCCACCGATTGAGTGGCCAATAGATGTTAGGATTCTGTTTACTCTTTTATAAGTTATAACGTTAATGAAAAAATAAAAAAAAATAAAATGAAACGGCAGAGTCCCTAAAGGCTAAAGGTTTTTTGGTTCCCAAATCCCTAAAGGCAGAAGCAAAATCGTTCTGCCTCTCTGCCTTCTCCAATCTCCCGTTCTCCCTTCATGGGAGAAATCAAGACTCCAGACCAGAGTTTTCATCCCTAAGTCCCCAACCCTGCTTTCATCGTTTAAAGAAAATATCTATAGATTCTACACTGCTGCAGATTCAAGACATGCAAGCAAGCGAAGCAAGAATCAAGAGTTCAAGAAGACAAAATTTCAGGTAACTCTACTACTTACTTGAAAATAATCAGAGAATCTCGCTCACCCGCTGGCTGTGTGTGTTCTTCAATCTTCACTTGTTTGCCGAAAATGAGAAATAGACTTTCATTTTCATATTTTCTTTTGCTTTTAAGTTTTGATTTTTGAATGTGATTGCTTTTTTCTGTTTATTTACAGTTCTTCTTACTTTTTTTGATTAAAAATTTCTGATTTTGCAGGTAGGGAATATATTCCCTTTTGTTTTTACTCTGCTTCTGTTGATTTCTATTTAGGATATATGCATTTTTTTTAAATTTAATGTAACGGAAAATAATGGGAATAGCGGCCCGTTATTGCCGCAATTGGCCGTTACCCGTTAAATTGCGACCGCAACCGACCTCTATCGGTGTGACTCCACTTCACACTGCTATTTTCAGCAACCGACCTCTATCGGTGTGACTCCACTTCACACCGCTATTTTCAGCAATAGCGGTTTTGGACGGTGCCGCTACCGCTATATAGCGGCCGATATTCCGATATCGGAGCGCTATTTGAAACCCTGAGGGTCATTAACCAGGTTGTAAATTCAGAAATCATGGCTTAAGGTTTTGGCTCTTTCCCAAACGACATACGCATCATCTTCCTTTTCTCGAAAGATAAAATTATTTCGGTTGTTCCAGCTATTCCACAGAGTTGTAATGAAGTCGGTAGTAGCTTTCTTATCTAACACGCGCATTACGTCCTCTAACCAGTCGATGCAACACTGGTACTCTTTTGTAAGAAGCCTGTTGTCAAGGCCACCAATGGATAGGATGGTCCTCGCTGTTGGGCAGTCTTTGAGGGCGTGAACGAGAGTTTCTTTAACCGCACTGCACCTTGGACAGTACTATCGAAAACCCTGTCGAATGGAAGCAATCTTGGCATTCATAGGCAAGATCTCGTGACCCACCCGCCAAATGAAAACACAGATTTTGGGGAGGGTTTTAAGTTTCCATATAGCTTTCCAAAAAAATTTATGGGGGCCAAAACCCACTTGCTTCAGCATGAGCCAAGAATAGAGGTGTTCATGGGCCGGGCTGGGCCGGGTTTGGGCTGGGCTCAACTAAAAAATTAGGCCCATTCGTCGGGCTCGGGCCGGGCTGGGCCCAAAAAATGGGCTTAAATTTTTTCCCAAGCCTGACCCATATAAAAATACTAAAACCCGGGCCCGGCCCAGCTCGCCCGTATTAAATTTTTATATAATTTTTAAATATATATAATACATCAAAAATACTAAAAAAATCAAAATAAATATTTCCCAACAAATTGAAAATAAATTTTAAAAAAATATGTAGACTTAAATAATACTAAGATAGATGTAACTTAACAAGCAAATACCTCTAAAATAATAATAAAATTAACAAATACCTTTAAAATAATAACAAAATTAACAATAAAATAAGTTTTATACAATATTCTATCAATAACAACAAAATAGTAGCAACATAATAGTAATATGGTAGCAAAATAGGGAGAAAACAACAAGAAAATAACATTCAAAAATAAAAAAAAATAGCAGATTTTTTTATCATTTAGTGAATTCAGTAGTGGTCGGCCCGCCAAAAATACCTTACCCGAGGCCTGGCCCATTTTTTAAACGGGCCTTATTTTTTGTCCAAGCCCATTTTTCAGGCTTATATTTTTGCCCAAACCCTCCCAAATTTCGGTCGGGCCTTTGGGCCGGGCCGGGCCGCCCGGCCCATGAACACCTCTAGCCAAGAATACGCGGATTTTGAAGAAAAGAAGCCGTGGGGGTTGTGAAACCACACCACTCTATCACTCTGATCATTATCGCCAATAGGTAAATTACAGATTTGGTCTCCCAAGAAGTTTCCATAGATCGCACACACCTTATCTTTGTTCCAAGTCCTGTTATCATCGGTCCATAAATCTTTCACCCTCCTCTCGTGAGAAACCAAAGTAGCGGGGTTCAACACATTACCGTTGAAACCTTCAAAACCCCAATTGTTAGAACGGATATCGATGCTTTTATTGTTACCAACCTGCCAACCAAATCCATTTTTGAGAACCTTAGTAGCTTTGGCAATACTGGACCATGTGAAAAACGGTTTGTCCACCGCTTTGGGCTAGAAGATGTCACCTCAGGGAAGTACTTGGAACTCAAGACTTTATAGCATAATGTGTCTTTAAATGAGATGAGTCCCCACACTTGTCTACCAAGGAGAGCCAAATTAAACAGGCGGAGGTCCCGAAAGCCAAGACCACCCATTCTCTTGGGGTGGCAAACTTTCTCCCACGGAAGCATAGCCCAAAACTTTCCACTCATTTTGCTAGCCCACCACATTCTACATATCTTTGATTGCATGCCTTCCACCACACCTCTAGGAGCCAATAAAACCGAAAAAACATAAGTTGGAAGAGATTGAAGGATAACTTTTATAAAGATCTCTTTACCACCAAAGGAGAGAAGTCTCTTTCACCCGTTATTAACCCTACAAAAAAAAACGGTTATTAATGTCATTAAATTTCATAGACTTTCTTTTACCAACATGGAGAGGCAAGCCAAGATAGTTGTCCAAATTGTCCACCACTTTCATGCCAAGTAACTCTCCAATAAATGAAATAGGGCCAATTGGGTCGTATGGGCCACACGAGCTGGCCAAGTAGGCCATGTGGACCACACGGGTGTATGAGCCCAAATTTTGAAATTTTTCCTAGGGTCGTATTCGTCGTACAAGTCAAATGTGGACCTCCCGTAGGGTCCTTATGATACAAATTAGGTTATAAATCATGATTTTTGATGTTTTGTTAGCACAAAATATGAGTTATATGCTAGGTTTTATCTGTACTGTGTTAGGTATGATCCGTATTATATAAATATGATCTGATCTGTTATTTGGTATGCATGATCCGAGACTATTTTAAAAGTGTGTATATCATATACATTTCTAACATTTGTTAGTTCTACATGTGCATCTGGGATGGGATATTTGGTTATGGAAGAAGTGTGGGAAGTTTAATGTAACACCCCTTACTCGTATTCAACGCTGGAATAGGATTACGGAGCATTACTGGACTTACAACACTTTTAAACATACATTTCATATACAATTTATCAAGTCAAAATAAAATTCACTCATAAATAATCATAGTGTCCCTTAAACGAGCCTACGAGGCCTTAAATATGCATTGAGAGTGGTTCGGGACTAAACCGGATACTCGGGAAATTTTTCAACACTTAGTAAAATTTTCTCAAAACAGGGGACACACGCCTGTGTGAGCAGGCTGTGTCTCTCACACGGCCACCAGACACGCCCGTGTCACAGACCGTGTGAAAACAGGGGTACATACTGACTTGGGTCACACGGGCAACCACACGCCCGTGTGTCTAGCCCGTATGCCCTTTGAAGTGGCCACACACGCCCCCGTATGCCAGGCCGTGTGCTAGGCCGTGTCAAACCTATAGGGTATACTGACTTATGCAACACGGCCAAGTCACACGCCCGTGTGCTAAGCCGTGTGCCAATTAAGGGGGTATACTGACTTGTGCCACACGACCGAGCACGCGCCCGTGTATGAGACCGTGTGGAGCATACTGACTTCATTTCAATTTCAACACCAGGGGACACACGGCCGTGTATTATGACCGAGTGTCACACATGGCTGAGACACACATCCGTGTGGACAGAAATAGACTATTTACTAAGCCATTTTGCCACCCATTTTGCACATACCTAAACCAACTCAAATGGTACCAATCCATAGCATAAATAACATTTAATTCAGCCATAATCAAGACTAATCCATATCATTTTCAATACCAACATTCAACATGATATAACCTCAAACCTTACTCCATCAAAACATACCAATTCAACTAATTATACCTTTACTAAACATACATTATTTGAACCAATTTACAAACATAATTCACATCTAATATCAACCATATATGCACATAACCAAAATTCACCAAATTAAGCCAACTCTCATGGCTATATTTACAACTCAAAACATATACATTTACAATGCCAATTCTTTTGGCCAACATCATTACCAAAACATAATCAACATGACTCAAACACCTATACATGCCATATACTTAAAACAAAGTTTTAAAAGTACCAAAGAGTCAGTAGATAGTGTGGTGAAGTCTCCGACGTTCCCCGAATCCGAGCTAGCTTTAAAATTACTATAAAACATGGAAAATCAACAAAGTAAGCTATATAGCTTAGTAAGCTCGTATGTTAACAATGAGCAATTATCATCATTCATTAAAGATTCATATAATGGAAAACAATGCGCAACAATTCTATTAAATCTCAAGCTATCTAATGATCATTCATATAACTTACCAAGGAACTCATAAATTTCATAGTTTTCAATACTCAATTCATTTCCATACGTACCTGTACCACCTTGTACCAATCTCATACTCCACCACATCCTTCATTTACCCGTTGAACCACTCGGAATAGAAGTCGGATACTCAAGGTCTCACTCGATAAGTACCTATACCCTGGCCCGAAGCCAAATCAGCCGATATGCACGGCCCGAAGCCAAATCGGTTTATCTCGCACACATAGTGCTAAATCATGGCCTGAAGCCAACTCAAGTATACCTAATGACATGTCACTAGCATCCTAAACTATTCCTAAGGTTCAATCGGTTTCCAACTGTCGAATCATCATCGAATCATTTTCGAACTCGTACATAATCGCATAAACACAATTCATGCTATATCAAAGCATATAAAATACCTTTGAAATGAATTTATAACATAATAACTTACCTCGGATGTTAAAACGGCGAATCGAGTCGATTAGTCGATAACTTTATCTTTTCCCCGATCCAAGTCTGTATTTCGATTTTCTTGATCTAAATGTATTCAAAATTAACTTATTTAATCATATATTCATTCAATTTAGTCCAAAACACTCTTTAAAGCACATTTACACTTTACCCCTAAATTTTCACATTTTTACAATTTAGTCCTTATTGCATAAAAATACAAATTCATGCAATTAAGTCCCTACCCATGCTAGCCAAATTTCTCTTATTACCATAGCAACCCATATTTTTCATTTATTTCACATTTTAACCACACATTTTTCATATTTCTCAATTTAGCCCCTAATTTGCATTTTCACCAAAAATCACTTAACAAAACTTGTTTAACTAACATCAAATATTCATAATCTATCATTAAACATCAAAACACACATGTATTCATCAATGGAATCATTCAAAATCTTTAATAATTTTTCAAATTAGTCCCTGGGCTAGCTAGACTAAGCTGCAACGATCTCAAAAACATAGAAATCATTAAAAATGGGACAAAAATCATACCTAAATGCAAAGATTGAAGATAGCCAAATATGAGAGCTTAAAAATGGCTTCTTTTTCACCCTATTTCGGTTGGAGAAGATGAAAATTGAATAGAAAATTGTTTTGTTTTATTTAATTAATCATTAATAATCAATTTACACATGTAACCTTATTATAAAACATTTAAAACACTATAATATATGTCCATATATGTCCACTCATGCTATTAATGGTCTAATTAGAACATAAGGACCTTAACTTTAAGGTTCTATAGCTATTAGACACCTTTAGCTATTAGAACTCAAGTTTTACGCTTTACGCGATATAGTCTTTTTTATCGAATTGACCAACCAAACGATAAAGTTTCTTAACGAAACTTTCACACAATCATTCAATCATGCTGTAAACATTAAAAAATAATAAAATAAATATTTTGACTTCAAATTTGTGGTCTCGAAACCACTGTTCCAATTTGACCAAAAACGGGCTGTTACATTTAATCTATTTGTCGTATCTAGTGGCTCAGCCACATATATATCTGTTCGGGTGAATTATTGCCTAATGATCTGGAAGCTAAACTAAAAACATTTTTAAAAGTGATATATAGTTACTAAGCGGTGTGTAGGGCTGGATGGGTATTTAATACCCTATATGGTGTGTAGGGATGGTAGGAGATGATGTGTAGCAGATGGGGGTAGGATTGTATATCTGCATCTGTTATGTTCTGATTCTGATTCCATATATGAAATATGTCTGTTTAAATCTGAAAGCATGTCTGAATTCGTATATGTTGATTTTATTATGAGTTACACACTGAGCTTGTAAGCTCATTCTCGGTTTGTTTGATTCTTTGGTAATCTTCAGACTTAGGCGGGTCGGTGCAACAGGAGCTTGGTTACTTATTGTTGTTGCGTAACTTTAAACTATTTGTATTTAATTTGGTTGTTTTTTGGACTGTTTTGGATTGTTTTAAAGGTTTGGATTTTATTTTGTTATTTTTCCGTTCTTAATTGGTTTATCATGTCTTGTATGTCAACTTGAGTTATCATGTCAAACCTCTCATGCATTCTACATATCCATTCATTTCCCGACACATTGGACAATAATTGTACCTACATATAAATTGATTAAATTCATTTCCCGACACATTGGACAATAAGTGCGAAATTAGGTATAATGAATGTCCAAAATTAATTAAAATAAATAATAAAAATATGTCAATCACGTTCATTATCAGTATACCTCAACCAAGGATTTCTCAATTCACTATACTCAAATTGTTACCTTTCAAGGAAATGGTATAACCTTTATAAACTTTATTTTTTTTCACAAGGATAAGATAAAACCTCCCCCCAAGTTTTTATGGCTTAACTAAAACCCTCTAGATTTTATGGCTCAACTAGAAACCCTTTACAATTTACTTAAGGTTTTATACCTCAAAACCTTAAGTATGCTTCTTACAACAAAGAGAAGATGAACAAACTAACAATAAAACTCTAGTAGGTGTGTGTTTACGAATTGAAGCTTTAAATACAAATATTTGAGGTACGAAAATATATTATAATAAGAAGAAAATATATTATAATAAGCTCTCAATGAAGATATATACAAGAGTAAATGAAAAAAAAATAATTGAAAGTTTTTCTCTTGATTTCTATGCTCAGATGTTCATCTCTTATGTCTTAATGTGTCTTTGACTTGTATTTATACCAATGAATAAGTTTGGAAATGTTTATGGTCATTGGAGATGAATTCTATCTGAGAAAATAGCGAACGATGAAAGCTGAAATCTAAAACTATCAACGCCACACGGTCATGTGCCAGACTGTGTGGTAGCCCATGTGCTAGACTATGTGAGCTGCATGGTCTGGGCCAATTGGGCCGTGTGCGCCATACGGGCATGTATGAGATCGTGTGCCAAGCCGTGTGAGCCACACGGGTTGGCCAAGTAGGCCGCATGGACCACACAGGCGTATATGTCTTGATGTGTCTTTGACTTGTATTTATACCAATGAATAAGTTTGTAAATGTTTATAGTCATTGGCGATGAATTCTATCCGAGAAAATAGCGAACGATGAAAGCTGAAATCTAAAACTATCAACGCCACACGATCATGTGCCAGACTGTATGGTAGCCCATGTGCTAGACTATGTGAGCCGCATGGTCTGGGCCAATTGGGCCGTGTGGGCCATACAGACATGTGTGAGATCGTGTGTCAGGCCGTGTGGGCCACATGGGTTGGCCAAGTAGGCCGCATGGACCACACAGGCGTATGGACCCAAATTTTGAATTTTTTTCCTTAGGGCCGTATTCATCGTACGAGTCAAATGTTGGCCTCTCGTAGGGTCTGAATGATACAAATTAGGTTATAAACCATGATTTTTGATGTTCTGTTAGCACAAAATATGAGTTATTTACGTATGATTAATGAGTTATATGCTAGCTTTTATCTGTATTTTGTTAGGTATAATCTATATTTTGTAAATATGATCTGATCTGCTATTTGCTATGCATGATCCGAGTCTGTTTTAAAAGCATGTATATCATATACATTTATAACATTTGTTAGTTCTACATGTGCATCTAGGATGGGATATTTGGTTATAAAGGAAGTGTGGGCAGTTTAATCTATCTATCGTATCTGATGGCTCAACCACATATATATTTGTTCGGGCGAATTTTTGCCTAATGATTTGACAGCTAAACTGAAAACATTCTTAAAAGTGATATATAGTTACTAAGCAGTGTGTAGGGCTAGATGAGTATTTAATACCCTATATGGTATGTAGGGATGGTCGGAGATGGTGTGTAGCAGATGGGGGTAGGACTGTATATCTGTATCTGTTATGTTCCGATTCTGATTCCATATATGAAATATGTTTGTTGAAATCTGAAAGCATGTCTGAATTCATATATGTTGATTTCATTATGAGTTGTTACACACTGAGTTTGTAAGCTCATTCTCGGTTTGTTTGATTCTCAGGTAATCCTCAGACTTAGGCGGGTCGGTGCGACGAGAGCTTGGTTACTTATTACTGTTGTGTAACTTTAAACTATTTGTATTTAATTTGGTTGTTTTTGGATTGTTTTAAAGGTTTGGATTTTATTTTGTTGTTTTTTCGCTCTTAATTGGTTTAACGTATTCCTTATGACTTTCACTTTATTTGCAAAATCATGGTTTTCCAACAACAAATCGTATTCTTCAAAACTTGAATTAGATCAAGAATTTCATTGCAAACTTAAATGTTTTGAAAGTATAAGTAAGTAACAATTTCATCATAATAGGTAAGGAGGATATTTTCCAAACAAATTGAATTTTTACTTAGCATGAGCTATATTTTATTTACAAATCAAATGGATTCTAGGTTTGTCAAATAAATTGCAGTAACTTCTTCAGATTTAGCCATCGTTTAGGCCAAGTTTAAAGTGTTACAGTAGATTTTTTTTTTTTTTGAAATGTGTAAGAAAAGAACCTGAATTGTAAAACTCTCTTTTTCTTTTTTACTCTTAAATTTAATGTAATTGTTTAGGGTATGATAGATGTAAGTTGATTGGTCATCACTTTTAGGATCTCCCTCCAAATTCTTTTCTTGATTCTATCCATGTTTTCTATATATCCTTTTAAGATATTTATTCCTTTGAAGTATTTTACTAGAATCATTTAAGTATATTTTATTATTTTATAATTTAAAAATTATTAAAATTTGATATAAATGGTCAAATGCCAATTAAAAATTGATTTTTATCAAGTTCTTTATTTCTTTTCATAAGAAATAATCAAAATTGGTAGCATTTTCTATATTGCATATTCCTTATTTATTTTCTTTTGAAATATTTTCTATAATTCATTTAATTATCCATTTTTATTTTTCTTATAATTATGTTTTAATTTAAAAAGTACAGCATTATGATCTATATAAAAAAAAATTCTTTCAATTGTTAGGTTATTGATAACTTCGCTTTAAGATTTTTTTCCATATCAGTTCATTTCATTTTAATTATTGGATTTTTTATTGGGATGAATATTTTGTGGACTTAATGTTTTGATATTGGTGTGTATTAAATTTTAATTATATTGAATTTTTTTCCTGAAAATTATAATTTTTGCAGTTATATAACGTTATAATTGCGTGTCTTAAATATTTTTTAAAGGTTACGAATTTTGAATATTATTTTTTTATAGATTATAATAACATTGACATTGTTGTGAGTGTATTAAAATATAGATTTAAACGGGTTAAAATACATTTATTTTAATGTTAAATAATTTTAGACATGATATAAAAAATTAAATTAAAGCGAATTCAATTCTCCTTCATCCTTTTTATCATCACATAGTCAAAACCAATGGATATTTTGATGAATCTTACTAAATTTAAAGTCTTTTTTAATACTAGAATTTACATTTTTCCCCCCACGGCCTTATAAATTGTTGAAGTTTTAGTAACGCTTTCATCAATAAAATACCAATTCCTATCATTTTAGTTTAGTTTTAAAGTAAATAATTTATTTGATCTTATCCAATTTTTATTCTATATTTGATGAAATTTAAACTCTTCATGTCCAACTTATTGTTGATTCAAAAAATCATTTATTAATATCAAGTTTCAATCACGATTAAATCTTTTTTTTCTTTTGAAAACATAATATTCTACGCTCAAGCAATAATAAATAATTCATATTTTTTTTAATATAACGATTATTCGAACTCAGGTTATTTTTGGGTAAATAAATACCCAACCATTAGATTATAACTTAATGTTTTAATACATAATTTGAAAAAAATTGTATTTAATACATTATCTTTGCATGATTATATAAACTAACCATTAATTATACAATAAGATCTCATTAAACAAATCTTAAAAATAACTAAATATTGATACATACATTTATAAATAAATAGATCCTTTAGGGAAAAAAAAGTCATGAATTTATTGATGGTTGATGAATATTTAATATTGTCGAGATTAAAATGTTATTTTTAAGTCGATTCCAAGGGTAGTGAATTTTGCCGCTCATTTATTGGCTGGATTGATGAAGCACTACCCGATTGGCGTCCAAATCTTCCATAGAGCTCCCCATTTAGTTAGTCAACTATTAAAGTTAGATAGTTTGCTTGTGTCTTCGGATCCATCCACTTTCGTTACTAAAAAATAAAAGTTAAATTTATAATTATTTTCAAACATCAATTACAATTGAAATAAATATTGTAATACATCAAAACAAAAATATAAAATGAGAAAAAGTTGAGCCCCACACATAGGGGCTATATTCCTAGTATAAGATAAAACCAAAACCACCCTATTTATTTTAAAAACTTTCATAAAAGTAGAGGCGACAATTGGGTGAGTTTAGATCAGATTATCTTCTATTTTAAATTATTATAGATTTGGATTATCTTAAACTTGGATCAACTTACGTTTTCTCAGATTTGGAGTTTTAGGCTTGAATTGTTTTAAATTTATTTATGTTGGGTGGCTTAGACTAATTTAAATAATTATGATACTTTGTAAATTATAAATATTTTAATTCGAACATAATAATTAATTTTACTTCCAAATTATTCTCATTAAAAGCAGAAACTTCATAAAAAATGTTGAATTATAATCGAGATATTTTATATAACATAACTAAAGTGCATATTATACGTAAGAATTATGATTACATAACACATGTATGAATTTCATAAACGTAATTAATATTATTATATAGTATGAATACAAATTTTTTATATTTGAATTGTTATCTATAATGTATATAAAAAATAGAGTTCTAAAAACTTCTAGATTGAAAAAAAACAAATTCTTTTTATCATATTACTACATTTACATTTGAGTAATTTTTTTTATTAAATTTGAATATTAAAAATTAATTTCTTAAATTTATAAGGATAAATTATAGAATTAGTCATCTAACTATTAACGCGTTTCTGTTTTGGTAACCCAACTATGAAAATTTTCAATTTAGCAATAACGTTTTAGATCATTTCTATTTTAGTCACTTACGTGCATTTTAGATCATTTCTATTTTAGTCACACTCTGTTAAATGGTTAACGTAAGTGATGATGTGACATTTTTTTAATTGGTATAATAACACATTTAGTCCTCAATACTTACACAATCTATTAATTTTATCCTAATTCTAAATAATTCAATAAATTTAACCCTCCACATTTATAAATTCTATCAATTTGAATCTCAAACACATAATTAAAAATAAATGATATATTATGAAAAATACAAAAATAATATTATTTATATATATTTATATAAATAATATTATATGTGTTTATATTTATTTATAATTATAAGGCTCAAGTATGCATTTACCCCTTCCCCAAACTTGACACCTTCTCCCAAGTTGGTACATATGATTTTTTTGTCCTAAGTTGGTACCCGAATTTTCATTCCTTCAAGGGTTTTAGTAATTTTTTTTTTGTAACGGTGTTAAATATAGGATACATGGTACTCTTTTGTTGTGGCACGTAGCACCAAAGATGCCATAATCTATTTTTTTTATAAAAATGTTTAAAAATGTAAAAGATATAAAAATTATATATTTTAAAAAATATGAAATAAATTATAAACGATAAAAAAATATGTATCTAAAAAATTAAAAATATTATACAAATAAAAAAAATCTAAAATTCAAGTTAGAAAAAATGAAAACCCGGAAAACTAACATCTCTTTCTAAATAAATTGTAAACAAATTAGATGAAGATGAATTTTACAATAAATTTTATGCTTAGAGATGGGTACAGATATTACACAATTCTTCAAGCTGACAAGAATGCAAAAGATGATGATTTGAAAAACGCTTATAGGAAGTTTTTTTTATTTTTTATTTTTATTTGTTAGGTTTCATAGGAAAAATTGGGTTATTCTATTCATGATGCTATTAGCACGATAATGAATGAAGTTTATAAAAATCACATATTTATTAAGTTTTTTTTTTTTTGGGGAGGGGTTTGAGTTTTTGGTTTATCAAAATCGCATATTTACATATAAGTTTATCAGTATTTAATTATATGTATTTGAATAATTATATTTGTTTAAGGATCAAATTGATAGAATTTGTAAATTTGGATGGTTAAATTGATTGAATTACTTAGAATTAGGATCAAATTAATAGAATGTCTAAGTATTTGTAACACTCTTTGCCCGACCCGATCGTCAAGTCCGAGTAATTGGATGTCACATTGTTCTCGGAGCAACTACGAACAATCATAGCCAATTCAAACTGTCAAATGTTCAATTTTCAACTCATTTAAGCATACATTACAAAATATGACAACTTCCGGGACTTGTATAAGCTTACAAAAGCTTTAAAGTTAACCCGAGACCGAAAATGACCAATTTGTAATAATTTCAAAACAACGAGTTGACATTGTGACGTCAGGAGATTCCTCGTCACAACACAACATACTGTCTAGCCTCGTTGCAATGACCAAATTTCGACGTTCGAGCAACGCCGCGACGTCACATACTGCTTCTGCAATTTTAATACACATCAACCTCCAATTTTCTTCCAAACAATCTCTAAAAACAATCAATTCATATTTAGCTAACATATGTAACACTCTAACTTCAGTTCGTGTACTTTAATGTCTTACTCAACAAAATGCAAATACTAAATCACTTGTGAGTTTAATACCTATTGGAATACATTCAATTTATATACATTCATACCCATTTCATCAAGGCCATAAATATTTCAGCATATCATACAATTTCAAACCAAAATTAAATCTTTTTACAAGCCACAACCAACTAACCAAATCCATACATTAACTCTTTGAACCAAAATACATGTAACAGCCTATTTTTCAATGGTTTCAGAACCTCATTTTCGATGTTTGAGTCCGTAAATATTATTATTTAAAATTTACGAGGTTGATATTAAAGTTTATTAAAGTTTGGTCCTTTAATTTTGTCATATTGATAGTTAATTAAGGTATAATGATTAAATTGTTAAAGTGATAAAAATTTATAGCTATGGATTTTTTTATAACTAAAGGACCAATTGAGCAATTCGACCCTTTTTAATTTGACATTCAATGGTGGATGTGAATTGTAATACACCCAACGTTGAATTAAGCATGCTTAAGGTTAAATAATTTGTAACGCCCTAACTTTTTATTTCTGTTTTTGTGAAAATGTGATACAAGTATGTATCTGCTTCAGTGGTTAAGTGTTCTGGGTATGTGTGAGAGGTCCTAAGTTCAAGCCTTAACTTTAGCAAATTTTGTTATTTTTGGAGTTAAGCCCTATCTTTATTCAGGGGGCTTATATTAAATTGTTTGTAAGTCCATATCAGAATAAGCTTGTTGGTTCGAGTGGTAAGGGAATTGGTGTATTAGAGGTCCTGTGTTTGAATCCCTGTGCGAGCTTAGGTATTATTTTTGATCGATTTCCTGATAGTGTTTCGATCGAGCTGAAATTCTAAGGGAGTTATCAGTAGTGGGATTGTGGAGATAATTAAGGGATTTGTGATATTATCTGGTGGTTTTTATTCATTTTTATTTTTATTTTTTCAAAAAATGTTTTTCTCACACTTCTAAAGATTTATGACGTTTCTACTCTCACTGTTTGATTTCTCTGCAAAATTTTCTTCGTTCTCATCCTTTCATCATTTTGACACTTTTGTTTTTGAGCAAATCGTCCTATTTCGGCATTTTGGTGGTCTTGGTGCTTTCTAGAGAAGTTCAAAGGACTGGAGGCTGCTAATCGGCACTCTTGTTATACGAAATCTTCACTGATCGTTTGGAAGTAAGGATTTCTGGTGCTGTATGGCTCGGAAGCGTTTTCGTATCAAAACGATACCAGGTGTGTACTCGAAACACAGAAAACGAGGCATCAGTAAAAGTCAAAAAACAAAACTGTCGACGCTACACGAGCGTGTGGTCGCTCGTGTGGTAGGCCGTATGTGAGAACACGGTCGTGTGGTCGACAAAGGCAAGGCCGTGCGTAGCACACGGCCGTATAGTGGCTCGAGTGTGGCTTTGTGGGCCACATGGGCTAGGACAAGTTGGGCGTGTGGGCCACACGGGCGTGTGGGCCCACACGAGCATGTCACACGGGTGTGTGCATTCTGGGCCAGACCGTGTGGGCGATACAAGCAATGCCAATCTGGGCGTGTGGGCTCACACGGGTAAGCCACACGGGCATGTGGGCCCGTTATATTGAAATTTTTCGTAGAGTCGCACGGGTTATCCTCATCGACTGTGGGCCTATCATAGGGTCGGTAAAGGCTAACTAAACCCTAAAAGTATATGATACGTTGGGTGAAACCAACATTACGGCATGTCTATGTTATGTATATCTGTTATCTAGTTATAGAAGCATGCTTTATCTGTTAATTCTGTATGTATGCTCTGTATCTATTTTTGGGTGGGATTTGTATATGCGGAGGAAGTATCTATTCGGCGTTAATAGCCTATTATTTGGCAGCTTGGCTGCACTATATCTGATACATGTCGTAATGGCACAACATGGTGTGTAGGGATGGGTGGGTATTTTTAACCCCACATGGTGTGTTGGAATGGTCAGAGATTGTGTGTAGAGGATGAAGGTAGGATTCTGATTCTGTTTACTGTATCTGTATCTGAAATGAGCTTGAGCCCGATTCTGTATCTGAATCTTTTTCTGACTGAGTATGTGATTATGTATGTTTGCATTCCTATTTCTATTGGGTTACACAATGAGTTTACGTAAACTCACCTCTGTTTGTCTGTCTCTAATTAGGTAATCTACAGACTTAGGCGGATCGGTGTGGCAGAGACTCAGTGGTGACCACATCTTCGTAAAACGGTTTAAAAGTCATTAATTTATGGTTTTTTTATGTTCTGGTAATTATTTTGAGAGTTTGTAATTTTTGGGACTCTCTGGACTGTTTGGTTTATAACTGGCTATTTTTTATTATTTGACTATTTAATTGTTTCGGCAAAATTTTTTTATTAAAAACGATGGCTTTTATGCAAACAAAGGTTTTTCTGAAAAATAAAAAGCAAAACTAGATTCTTGAAGTAAAATGATTTCATAAGCTTCCGCTGCAATTCACGTTTTAAGGTAAAATAATTAACTAAATAACATTTTAATAAGGGAAGTAAGTAACTATGGGTTGAAATGCTAAATGGCTAGTTGTATTGACTACGTTTTTCCAAACCATTCCTTGTGACACTTGCGGATTCGGCCATAACGTCTAGGCCGGGTTTGGGGTGTTACATTTAGTGGTATCAGAGCCAGGTTACAAAACTCGGGCTGTGAATTTTGGGTTCCAAAATTATATTTTAAAAAGAATTGGTTTTCAAATATCTTGAAAATTTTAAAAAAATATGTGGTACATCGAGTATCCGGTGCCGACCCTGTAAGTATTCTATACTTAGATTGAATTATTCTGAAATATTATAGTTAGCACTTTTTGAAACTATACTGAGTAGTTAGAGAGTGAAACTTCTGAAAAACACCTCGGAACTTCTGATAAATTATGCATAAATATCTGTTAATAAATAACTGGAACTAATGCATAAAATTTTTAATGTAGATAAAACTTGAATTAGACAATGAGTGCTCGTGAAATTCAAGGACGTGGTACTCGTGGCCATGAAAGAAGCCGTATAGGGCTCGAGCTGAGTCTTCCTCATTGGGTCGTATGCCACATTTGGATATGAGTGAGACGTTGGTTTCGTCTACTATTGAGACTAGGTCTCACTGTCGCTCGGCTGGGGACGACGCACTATCCCAGGCCTTGTTGAGGATATTGGAGAGGTCATTTGGACCCCATTACGGATCACGGGGGCCGTGGGTCGATGGCGAACGACTCGATCTACTGAGCCGAGTTTGTTTAGAGGTGTCATTTGGATTCGCCCCTAGTGTGGCCGAGTATTAGTTGGAGGCCACCGAGAGGATCATGAATGATCTAGAAGCGTACTCTGACGCGAGAAGGCGAAAAGTGCGAGCGATCTCTTTACTTCGCGATGAGGTTTATCAGTGGTGGCTGGCGGTTGAGGAGGGTACTCAGGCTGATCGTCTTAACTGGGACTTCTTTAAGACAACTTTCCAGAGCAAGTATGTGGGAGCGAGCTATTTGGATACTCATAGGCGTGAGTTCATGAATCTCACGTAAAGGGACAGATCTGTGGCAGAGTATGAGGCCGAATTTCTGAGGTTGAGCTGTTACGCTCGAGGCATGGTGGCGTCTGAGTATGAAAGGTACGTTCAATTTTAGGATGGACTGAGGGATAATCTAAAGGTACTAATTGCTCCACAGAGGGAGCGTGAGTTCGCGGTTCTAGTTGAAAATACGTAGATCGCTGAGGATGTTAAACGTGTAGAGTGTCAGAACAGAGACTGTGAGAGAGGCAAGAATAAGAGGGATTCGAAACCCTCTAGTTCTGTTCCGAGACCTAAAAAAAGGCCGAATCTGATGGGCCCATTAGAGTGGGGGCTCCTATTGTCCAGCTGGGTTGCAGCCATGCGGTGATTGTGGTAGGTACCATCTGGGGGAGTGTTGGAGGAGGATTGGGGCTTGTTTGAGGTGTGGATCTTTAGAGCACCGTATTAGAGACTGTCCACAACGGGCAAATCAGACACATGTTTCAGGTTCTGTGCAGCCTCAGAGGGTAGTTTAGTAGCCACTTAGGGGCCGTAGAGCGGTTAGGGGTGGTAATGGTTTGGGTCGTGGACAGAGAGCACCGGGCAGAGGTGCTAATCAGATAGAGGCAAGGCAGCCTACACTTGTCTATGCTGCTCGACACCGAGAGGACAGAGATGCTCCAGATGTTATCACCGGTACGTTCTTAATTTCTGATGTACCTTATACTGCTCTTATAGGCATAGGTTCTACACACTCTTATGTGGCTAGCACTATATCTAAAAACTTGGGGGTTACTGTTGAGAGCACTTCTGGTGAGATCACCGTTCTGAGTCTGTTGGGGCAGTCTGTTTGAGTTAGTAAACTCTATAGAGAGGTTCCGTTAAAGGTACAAAGGATTATTTTTCTGGTGGATCTGATGAAGCTTCCGTTTGGGGAGTTCGACTTAATTCTGGGCATGGATTGGTTGGTCAAGCACCAAGTTAGTTTGGACTGCCCGACTAATAGGGTCGTTCTGATGACTGAGGACTATAATGAGGTGGTTGTGATCGGTGAGCGTCGAGATTATCTGTCTAATGTGATCACCGCTCGTGTGGCTGAGAAACTAGTTCAGAAAGGGTGTGAGGCGTACTTAGCTTACATCAGTGTTTCTGATTCTGGGGACTCTTCTGTTGGGAATATCAGAACTGTAAGGAATTTTTTGGATGTTTTTCCTGAGGAGTTACTGGGTTTACCTCTGAATCGAGAGGTTGAGTTTAGGATTGAGCTTCTTCTGAGTACTGCTCCAGTGTCCATCACTCCCTACCGAATAAGCTTACAGACCTTAAGGCTCAGTTGCAAGAACTTCTGGACCGCGGTTTCATTCGTCCTAGTGTGTCTCCGTGGGGAGCACCAGTACTGTTTGTTAAGAAAAAGGATGGGACCATGAGGATGTTGACTATCGGCAGCTGAATAAGTTAGTTGTGAAGAATAAGTATCCGCTTCTGAGGATTGACGACTTGTTTGATCAGTTCATAGGGGCTTCGGTGCTTTCTAAGATTGATATTTGATCTGGGTATCATCAGCTGAGGATTAAGGATGTGGATATTCATAAGACTGCATTTAGGACTCGTTATGGGCATTACGAGTTCTTAGTTATGCCTTTTGGACTGACGAATGCTCCGGCCGTATTCATGGATCTGATGAATCGAGTGTTTCAGCCTTATCTGGATTAGTTCGTCGTGGTCTTCATCGATGACATTCTAGTATACTCTAAGGCTAAGGATGAGCACGATGAGCATCTTAGAGTGGTACTTCAAAAACTCCGAGAAAAGCACCTCTACGCTAAGTTGAGCAAGTGTGAGTTCTGGTTGCGTCAGGTAACCTTTATGGGGCACGTGGTTTCTGCTGAGGGGATTCGTGTAGATCCAAGGAAGATTGAGGCTGTACTGGATTGGAAATAGCCTAAGAATGTGACTGAGATCCGCAGCTTTCTGGGTTTGGTGGGTTATTATCGTCAGTTTGTTGAGGGATTCTCTCTTATTGCAGCTCCCTTGACTAAAATTCTGCGTAAGGGTGTTCCATTTTTCTGGACAGATGCATAGCAATCGAGCTTTGAGAAGCTCAAGTCTGTTCTGACTCAGGCTCCTATTCTGATACCGTTTGAATCTGGTAAGGAGTTTGTGGTGTATAGTGATGCATCACACGTCAGGTTGGGGTGCGTTTCAATGTATGATGGTAAGGTTGTAGCTTATGTATCTTGTCAGCTTAAGACACATGAGGGAAACTATCCAACACATGATCTCGAGTTGGCTGTTGTGGTCTTTACGTTGAAAATCTGGAGGCATTATCTGCATGGTGAGAGGTGTATTATCTACACTGGTCACAAAAGTCTCAAGTATCTCCTTACTCAGAAGGAGTTGAATCTTAGGCAGCATCGATAGATTGAGCTGCTCAAGGATTATGACTGCACGACAGAGTATCATCCTGGTAAGGCTAATGTGGTGGCCGATGCTCTCAGTCATAGAGCAATGTCTGATTTGAAGGATAGTGTTTTGATAAACCGTAAAAGTAACATATTTTAGGCCCACATTTAGCATACTTTTGGATGATTTATCCTTTTATTTATGTAAAAAGGTGATCTTAATCCTTTCTTTTCATCTTATATACTCAGGAAAGCACCGGAGGATGAAAAGAACAAGAAACGGGCTTAAAACGAGCCAAATGGGCCAAAGCATGAAATCAACACGGCCTGGGCCCAAGACCACACGGCCGTGCTTCCTCAATAATCTCGAACACAGTATAAGCCACGAAATACACGGTCGTGCCTCATTAATGAAATCCGAACACGGCCTAAAGACGATTCACATGGGCGTGTGCCATGGCCGTGTCCCTGCCGCAGAAAAGAGCAATTTCAATCGAATTTGGATACTTAGGGGCAAAGAAACACATTCCAAAAGCCTATAAATACACCCTAAGTATGACCTAAACAGGGGAGTTGAAAGGAGAGTCGACAGGAGCCTAAAGCTACCATCTAAGGGCGTCCTGCTAGGCAAAAGAGGCAGATTTGTGGGAATTCACTCGGGGATAGCCAGTTGATCCATCTCAAGAAGTCGAAATTCTACTCAAGACGGGGGATCTCCTCTTCAATTCCTTCATGAGGTTTTAGGGATTTCTTATGTTTTGTTTTATCTTTTCTTCTGAGATGTTTTCTTTTATTGTTATGAACTAAACCCTCAGATACTTGAGGGGGATGAAACTTAGATGAATCTTGCTATCGTTTGCTGAACTATATGATAAATATTTGATTTGTTCTTAATTATGTGTGATTAATTCTTGTGTTGATATTTTGCGGATATTAATTCAAGTTGGATGTGCTTAGGTGGAGGAGCAAAAGTCCCTGCCTAGGAGTAGATCTAGCATAGTTAAGCGGAGTTGATCGCGCGCTAGAGATAGGGTGACGAGGCGTTGCTTGGGATTAGGGTGAAACCTAATATGGGAGTCCATAGATCGAGTTAATGCAATTCTAGGGGTTTTAATTAGAAAGAGATTTCAATTAATCAACCTAGGGTTAGGCGTTATTAAGCCTCGAAAGAGGGTTTAATATAAATTAGGGAATCTCACGGATCAAGTCAAATGAATAAATAAATGCAGTTGAGTTAGATAACAAGTGAAGTCTAGGTGGATTCTTCCTTAGGTGTCGTCTTAATTAATTGGTTTTTCCTCAAGTTATTCCCCCAATTTCATTCTTCTTTGTCTTAGAGTCTTTAGTTTTAGTAGTTAATTAATTTAGATTAAACAACCATTCGCTTAATTCTTAGGCTAAATAATAAAAAGAAAGTTAGTATTAGTACTTTTAGTTCCTTTGGGTTCGACAATCCGGTCTTGCCTTAACTATACTACTGTTCGATAGGTGTGCTTGCCTCAAATCATTGTCATAGTTAGTTTCTAGGTTCGATCATTATCTTTATAAATTTTAAAACTTTGACATCACAGCGATCATGTTTGCTCACCTTACTTTGTTTGACGATGGGAGTTTGTTGGCCGAGTTGCAGGTTAAGCCGACTTGGATTGATTAAATTCGAGATAAATAGTTAGTGGATGAGACTTTGGTGTCGGTTCCGTCAGGTTGAGAGTGGTACTACCTCTATTTTTAGGATTAATAAAGATGGTGTGCTATGCTTTCGAGGTCAAATTTGTGTGCCGAATGATTCGAATTTGAGACAGTCGATTCTGAGAGAGGCGCATAGTAGTCCTTATGCTATGCATCCCGGTGGTAATAAGATGTATCGGGATCTCCGTGAACTGTACTGTGGCTGGGTTTAAAGTGAGAGGTTACTGATTTTGTTGCTTGCTGTCTGATGTGTCAGCAAGTTATGGCTTAGTATCAGTTGCCTTCGGGTTTGTTGTAGCCAGTTAAGATTCCCTTATGGAAATGAGAGCGTGTGACGATGGACTTTGTTAGTGGGTTGCCGTTGAGACATACTAAAAAGGATTCTGTTTGGGTCATCGTGGATCGATTGACCAAGTCTGTTCACTTCATTCTGGTCCGGACTGACTACTATCTACAGAAGTTGGCAAAACTCTATATCTCCGAGATAGTTAGACTGCATGGGGTTCTTGTGTCGATTATTTCTGATAGGGATCCTTGCTTCACATATCGATATTGGAAGAAATTGCACGAGGCTCTGGGTTCGAGATTGGACTTCAGTATTGCATTCCATCCTCAGACCGATTGTCAATCTGAGAGGGTGATTCAGATACTGGAGGATATGCTTTGAAGCTGTGTGATTGATTTTCAAGGTAGTTGGGAGGATTATCTGCCACTAGCTGAGTTTGCCTATAATAACAGTTTTCAGTCTAGCATCCAGATGGCACCTTACGAGGCTTTTTATGGTCGTAAGTGTCATACTCTGCTGTGTTGAACTGATTTGGGTGAGCGACGGGTTTTGGGTCCTGAACTGGTTTCAGAGACCGAAGATAAGTTTAGACTGATTCAGGATCGTCTGAAAGCGGCGTCCGATAAACAAAAATCCTATGCAGATCTCAAGAGGTGTGGTATTCAGTATGCTGTGGGGGACTTCGTCTTTCTTAAGGTTTCACCGTGGAAGAAGGTTCTAAGATTTGGCCATAAGGGAAAGTTGAGCCTTAGGTTCATTGGGCCGTATCGAATTCTGAAGCAAATGTGACCGGTCCTTTATCAGTTGAAGCTACCTCCAGAGTTAGACCGCATACATGATGTGTTTCATATTTCGATGTTGAGGCGGTACCGATCGAATCCATCTCATGTTGTCTCTGTTGAGGAGATTGAGGTTAGGCCGCACTTGACCTTTGAGGAGGAGCCGATTTAGATTCTAGATCGATACGTTAAGGTTCTGAGGAGGACGTCTATTCTGTTAGTGAAGGTTCTGTGGCAGAATCATGGCATTGAGGAGGCCACGTGGGAACCTGAGGACTCGATGCGTTAGCAGTATCCTCATCTGTTCTGATCAGGTAAATTTCGAGGTCGAAATTTCTTTTAGTGGGTAGAGTGTTAATGCCCCGACTTTTTATTTCTGTTTCTGTGAAAATGTGACACAAGTATGTATTTGCTTCAGTGGTTAAGTGTTTTGGGTATGTGTGAGAGGTCCTAAGTTCAAGCCTTAACTTTAGCAAATTTTGTTATTTTGGAGTTAAGCCCTATCTTTATTCAGTGGGTTTATATTAAATTATTTGTAAGTCCATATCAGAATGAGCTTGCTGGTTCAATTGGTATTGGAGGTCCTGTGTTCGAATCCCTGCGCGAGCTTAGGTATTATTTTTTATCAGTTTCCTGATAGTGTTTCGATCGAGCTGAAATTCTAAATGAGTTATCACTAGTGGGATTGGAGAGATAATTAAGGGATTTGTTATATTATCTGGTGGTTTTTATTCATTTTTATTTTTATTTTTTCAAAAAATATTTTTCTCTCACTTCCAAAGATATATGGCGTTTCTACTCTCCCTGTTCGATTTCTCTGCAAAATTTTCTTCGCTCTCATCCTTTCTTCGTTCTGTAACTTTCGTTTTTGAGCAAATCATCCTATTTCAGCATTTTGGTGGTCTTGGTGCGTTCTAGAGAAATTCAAATGGCTGGGGGCTGCAAATCGGCACTCTTGTTATACGGAATCTTCGCTGATCATTTGGAAGTAAGGATTTTTGGTGCTGTGTGGCTCGGGAGCATTTTTGCATAAAAAAGATAACATTTGTGTACCCGAAAAGTAGAAAACGAGGTTTCGACAAAAGCTAAAAAATAAAACTGTCGACGCTACACGGGCATGTGGTCGCCCGTGTGGTTGGCCGTGTGCGAGAACATGGCCGTGTGGTCGACAAAGGCAAGGCCGTGCGCAACACACAGCCGTATGGTGGCTCGAGTATGGCCGTGTAGGCCACACGGGCTAGGACAAGTTGGGCGTATGGGCCACACGGGCATGTGGGCCCGTTATATTGAAATTTTTCGTAGGGTCGCACGGGTCATCCTAATCGACTGTGGGCCTATCATATAGTCGGTAAAGGCTAACTAAACCCTAAAACTATGTGATCTGTTAGACTGAAGCACTATTCTGAGCATGTCTATGTTATGTATATTTGTTATCTGGTTATAGAAGCATGTTTTATCTGTTAATTCTGTATGTATGCTCTGTATCTGTTTTGGGGTGGGATTTGTATATGCGGAGGAAGTATCTATTCGGTGTTAATCGCCTATTATTTGGCAGCTTGGCTGCACTATATCTGATACGTATCGTAATGGCACAACATGGTGTGTAGGGATGGGTGGGTGTTCTTAACCCCACATGGTGTGTTGGGATGGTCGGAGATAGTGTGTAGAGGATGGGGGTAGGATTCTAATTTGGTTTACTGTATCTGTATCTGAAATGGGCTTGAGCCTGATTCTGTATCTGAATCTGTTTCTGACTGAGTAAGTGATTATGTATGTTTGCATGCCTATTTCTATTGGGTTACACACTAAGTTTACGTAAACTCACATCTGTTTGTCTGTCTCTGTTCAGGTAATCCACAGACTTAGGCAGATCGGTGTGGCAGAGACTCAGCGGTGACCACATCTTCGTAAAACGGTTTAAAAGTCATTAATTTATGGTTTTTTTTATGTTCTGGTAATTATTTTGAGAGTTTGTAATTTTTGGGACTCTCTGGACTGTTTGGTTTATAACTAGATATTTTTTTATTATTTGACTATTTAATTATTTCGGCAAAATATTTTTATTAAAACGACAGCTTTTATGTAAACAAAGGTTTTTCTGAAAAACAAAAAGCAAAACTGGATTCTTGAAGTAAAATAATTTCATAAGCTTCCGCTGTAATTCACGTTTTAAGGAAAAATAATTAACTAAATAACGTTTTAAGAAGAGAAGTAACTATGGGTTGAAATGCTAAATGGCTTTGTTGTATTGACTACGTTTTTCAAAACCATTCCTTGTGACACTTGCGGATTCGGCCATAACATCTAGGGCGGGTTTGAGGTGTTACATAATTATAATTAATTAAGTTCATTTTGATTAGTTTATTATTAAACAAGTATAAAAGGCAAAATAAAATAAAATAAACAAAACATTTTTCATGTTCATGTTCAATTTCTTCTTCACAAACAAAAGAGAAAAAAATAGGTTTTGGGAAGATCAAACTTTCGGTGATTAATAGGTGAGTTCAATTTAGTTTTTTTTTTGTAATTTTATGTTTTTGAGGTCGTGGGAGCTTGATTTAGCTAGCCCATGTACCAATTTGTAAAATTTTTAAAGTTTTTCAAAGTTTCCATTGATGAATGCTTGAATAAATTGGTACTAAATTGTTAGATTTTAAGCTTAGAAGTGAAAAAAGACTAGTTTGTAAAGTTTAATTGCTAGTTTTTGAACATAGGGACTAAAGTGTATAAATTTAAAAATTGATGATAAATTCCTATAACTATTGATAGTAGAGGATCCTATAAGGATGTAATTGAGATCAGTTTTGAAACCGAAGCTCAAATTTGAAAGTTATGGCAATTTCGGTTTTATGGACTAAATTGAATAAAATGCAAAAATTTAGGGGGGCCCTCAAATAATAAAATTGAACTGATACATGCATATAATGGTATGATATGAGGTGTTTGGAATTGATAAATTAAATTGAATTATTGTATGGATCGAGAAATGAACCAAACCGAAGATAATCGGGAAAAGGTAAAATTGTTGAATGGTCCTTAAAGATTCCATTGCCTTTTTAACCAGGTAAGTTCACATGGAACTTACTATTTTAGTCATGTTTGTCTTTAATTGTATTTGATTAGCTCATTAGTTATATAAATGAGAATTGGTTGATTTTTTGCATCGAATGGACTAAATCGTAAAGTATGAAATATATGGTGATTACGAATAGGTACAAGGTACTGAATGAAAGTGAAATGTTCATATGATAGAATGATATGTATATGTTGTTATAGGTATTGAAATGATACGATTAAAATAATAATGCTCATGTGAACTTATAAAGGATTAGGATACATATGGCATGCCATTAAGGTCAAATATGAATACAATCAATGATTTACATGGTGATTTGAAATCCAACATTTGTTGCAAACTCTCGAGTTATAAACGTCAGCTTGTGTGAGCACTATAATCCCGTGTATCCGATTTCGGTTTACTAAGGTTCTTTCAAGCGAGAAAATGGTAAATAAATGGAAATGAAATGGTCGAAATGATTGAATACGAATGGAATTATATATGCTTGCAAATTGAATATGATTTGGTTAGTATATGATATAAGATGAATTGTTACATATGTATATGATTGTGTTATAAATTCAAGACATGTAAATGAACTAACCTATTGGATGTATTTTTTGTGTTATAAGGATGCCAAAGGATCGCAATTCTTTATTCCAATGTGTTTTAATTGCTTAATTGTTGAAATTTCAATGTAAGATAAGTATATTTCATATGGACTTACTAAGCATTCAATATGCTTACTCTGTTGCCTCACCTTTTCTTTGTAAATTGCTGACTTGAGGAATGTGTCTATCAGATCATCGAGAAGCTCACACTATCTCATTATTGATTTGATAGTCTTTCAATCGTTTTAAGGCTCATTTATGTGGCATATACGTAGGTGTTTGTTTTGGTTAACTTTGTATAATGACATAACTTGAATCTATGTTAGGTATGATGTGCAATATAGTAAAGCTTATTGATATAATATGCTTTTGGTTAAATGGAATAAGTTGTGTGAATGGCATGATGAGTATGAAATGGTATATTTAAATGATGATATTGAATGGCCAAATGAATGATTGATTAGGCTAAATTTGATTAAGTTAGATTGATATGTTTTGAGGCCAAATTGAGTTATATTGGATTGACTGATTGGGAAATAGTTAAATGCAATGTTTGGAATGTGTTTTGCTATGATTTGATGTAAGTAAGGTTGTGCAATTATGCACCATACTTAAAGTTGGATAAGTGGACATGAAATATGTCACATCCTAAAAATCAGGTTAGTAGGAATTGGGCATAGTGAATCAAAAGTGGACATGCCTTGTTTCTATTTAAGGATGTAGGGGTTATGTAAAATAATTTGACTTGGTTCAGTGGTTAAGTGTTTTGGATGTGTGTGTAAGGTCCTGTGTTCAAATCATTTCCCTTGATTTTTTGTTATTTTTGTTCCAACCCCTGACTTTGAAAATCTAGCTTATATATCATTTTTGTTCAATTGTTAACAAGAATGAGTCTGTTGGTTTAGTGGTAAGGCTTTATCATACCCAAAAGTTTCGTGTTTGAATCCTATTGTGTTCAAGTAGGAATTACTTTTATTTGTTTTTAATTCTGGGAAAAATCTGATTAGGATAATATCTGATGGGATGTGGGTAGTTTTTAAAAAAACTCAAAACTTTAAGTGAATCCCTCCCTAAAAATCTCTCATTTTGTTTTCCCACTCACTCTCTCTCTTCCACTCTCCATCTCATGTTCATCCCTCTCCCTTTTCCATTTCTTTTCTTTTTTTCCTTTGTTTTTTTTTGTTGTTCTATTTTCTTCATCATCTTTCCTTTCTTTGATGTCTTGTGTCACCCATAATTCTGGTTGTGTTGATCAGTTGTAATCAAACATATGTTTACCTTCCAAATCTTTGAATTATAATAAAAATAAATAAGTAGGAAGTACGTTCAGTAAAATATTTACCCATTTTAAAATTTTTGTTAAGTGCTTTAAGTTCTGGTGACATCCTATATTCGGATCCGGTAAATTGGGTCGAGCGCAGGGTGTTACATTGTTTATGCAATTTTAAAATAACTATTAATTCAACCCTATAGTAATGGTGAATTTTCTCAATTGATCTATAATATCTTAATCCAATCATTTGAAACCTTACATTATGACCAATTGTATGTACAAATATAACCACTTGCTCCCTAACATTCACCAATTGTAACAAATTGTTCCTAGTAAGAATGTCACACAAATTTAAAAAAAAATCTTATCCTTATCACATCAATACAATGTTGGTCACCTCTATATAGAATACTATTAATATAATTTTCTCCTTCATAATTTCGATTCATACGAGGCTGATAAGCAATTTGCTTCCTAGTTTTTAATCTTTTAATCCAAAAAGCCCCAAAAGCTAAAACTGAAGCTAGGGCCCCAACAATTGCATTATGATATTTATTAAGGTCCATCTACACAAAATAATGCCACACAAATATTTGATCATTACAAAACATAATCGTCATCAAACCCATCCGTCTCCATCAATATTGTAATGCCCCAAAATTCTTATTTCTGCTTTTGTGAAAATGTGACACAACTGTTTGTCTGCTTCAGTGGTTATGTGTTCTGGGTATGTGTCAGAGGTCCAAAGTTCAAGCCTTGGCTTTGGCAATCTTGGTTATTTTTTAGATTCAAGTCCTACCTTTGTTCTGTGCACTTATATTTAATTATTTGTAGAATCATATCAGAATAAGCTTGCTGGTTCAAGTGGTAAGGGAATCTGTGTATTGTGTTGGAGGTCTTGTGTTCGAATCCTTGCGCAAGCGTGGGTATTTATTTTTGATCGGTTGTGGGATAGAGTTTTGGTGAAGTTAAAATTCTGATAGTTGGTGGTTGTGATAGTGTATTTAGTGGGATTTGGGTAAAACTCTGTTTTACCCAAAAATCTCCCTGCTTGGAAAAATGACGTTTCTTTCTTCTCCCTTAACTATTTTTTTCTCTCCTCCTTTCCCTCATGTTATTTTCTTTCCTTTCAATCGGCAAAATCTTTTTTTTTTATTTTTTAGATTACAGCTTCTCTGTTCACGGTATTCGTACATATTGGTAAGTGATGGTGGTATATCTGCTTGTGAAGGGAGTTGTTCTTAGATCATTAGATCGGTTTTATTTTTGCACTCTAGTAATGAAATTTGTAATTTGGCAGTAGCAAATCAGGAAGGTTGTGACTTTATTCTCGCTGAACCGCAGTCAACCGTTCGGAGCGTTAGGGTAAGTGTAAAACACTCGAATTAAATTCTTATCGGTTTTGTAATTTTGAATATTATGATCTAAGACTGAGTTGGGACTTTGAAAATGTCGGTTATAGGTTCTGGAAGGTTCGGGTGTATTTTCGCATTAAAACGATACCAGGTGTGTACCCAAAACACAAGAAAATGAGTTTTCGGCAAAAGCCAAAAACCTTACTGTCGATGTCACACGGCCATGTGGTAGGCTCTATGGTAGGCCGTGTGTGACAAAACGATCGTGTGATCGATGAAGACCAGGCCGTGAGCAAGACACGGCCATGTGATGGCCAGAGTGTGGCCGTGTGAGCCACACGAGCTAGACCAGATTGGGCGTGTGAGCCCACACGGGCACGCCACACGGGCGTGTGATAACTGGGCCAGGCCATGTGATCCACACGGGCAAAGCCAATCTGGGCGTGTGGGCCACATGGGCGTGTAGGCCTATTTATCTAAATTTTTCCTTAGGGTTGCACGGGTCGTCCCAAACGACTGTGGGCCTATTGTAGGGTTGGTAAGGGCTAACAAAACCTAAACTGTATGATCTGTTTGACTGATATTCTATATTGAGCATGATGGTACATGCATGTTATATTTGTATATAAGCATGTGAGCATGGTTAATCTGTATGTCTAAAATTGAATATTCTGTATCTGATATTGGGGTTGGTATGATATATATACATATGGATGAAGTGTTCTGAAAGGCGTTTATCAGCTATATTCGGGCAGCTTGGTTGTACTTAATCTTTTATGTACCGCATCAGTGCAATGTGGTGTGTAGGGTTGGGTAGGTGTTTCTAAACCGCACATGGTGTGTAGGGATGGTCGGAGATGGTGTGTAGAGGATGGAGGTAGGATATTTGATTTCTGATTCTGATCTGTATATCTGTGTCTGTATCTGAGATGGGCTTAGGCCCGAATCTATATCTGTTTGATTCTGATTTTCTTTTGTGTTCATGCTTAATTCTGTGGGGTTACACACTGAGTTTACGTAAACTCACTCTTTTCTGTTTAATCTGTATAGGTAATCCACAGAGTTAGGCGGATTGGTGCAGCGGAGGAATCGACAGTGACCACTCGCCAAAACTGTTTTATTTGTTTTAGCTTTTATTAAGTTTGGCGTTAAGATTTGAGAGTCTGTATCTTCTGGGACTCTCTGGACTGTTTTAAACTGTTTGGCTTTTGTTTTGGGGTTTTTGGATATAACTTACTTTTCACTATGACAGTTTTTATCTAAAAAGATGTTTTCTAAAAATATCGAACGGTTTTTCCTAAACTTAACGATTTTATAAGCTTCCGCTAAAAATACGTTTTATCTCTAAGTGACCAAATGACAGAGAGCTTTGAAATTAGTAAGAGCGACAAAGGCTAATGAACTGGAAAGATTTGAATTTAACGATAACAGTTTTCCAACCTATTTCATGTGACACTTCCGAATTCGGCCATAACGACTAGGCCAGGTTTAGGTTGTTACATTTAGTGGTATCAGAGCCAGGTTGTAAAATTCAGCTGTGAATTTTGGGTTCCAAAAATTTGGTTTTAAGAATTGGTTTTCAAATGATTTTAAACATTTCGAAGAAGTATGTGGCACACCGAGTCTCCGGCGCTGATCCAGTAAGTATTTCTTATTTCTGATAGAAAATTTTGAAAACATGGTTGATAGTTTACTTGAAAATACTATAGTTAGTACACTCTGAAACTGTAGTCAAACCGATAGAGACTAAAACTTTTGAAAGCCACTCTGAACTTCTGATTGTTTATGCATAAAACATCTGTTAATAAATATCGAAACTGATGCATAAAATTTTTATTGTAGATTAAAATTTTAAGTCACAATGAGTGCACGAGGTATCCATGGACGTGGTATTCGAGGCTGAGGTAGAGGCCGTAGGGGGCTCGAGCTGAGTCCTCATCTCTGGGCAGCATGCCAAATCTGGACACTAGTGAGACACCGGTGTCACTTGCTACTGAGATCGGGTCTCAGAGTCATTCGGTTGGGGACGACGCACTGTCCCAAGCCATGCTGAGGATATTGGATAGGGTCGCTGGACCCAATTCGGGATATGGGGCCGAGGGTCGCTAACTGAGTGACTCTGGTCTAATAGAGCTGAGTTGTTTAGGGGTGTCACAGAAGTCACCCTTAATGTGGCTGAGTATTGGTTAGAGGCCACTGAAAGGATTATGGATGATTTAGACTGTACCCCAGAGCAGAAATTGAAGGGTGTGGTCTCCTTGCTTCGCTACGAAGCATATCAGTGGTGGTTAACTATTAAGGAGGGCACTCAACTTGACCGTCTGACTTGGGAGTTCTTTAAGACTACGTTTCAGAGCAAATATGTGGGGGCCAATTACGTTGATGCTCGCAGGCGTGAGTTTCTGAACCTCACACAAGGTGACTGATCTGTGGCCGAATATGAGGCCGGATTTCTGAGGTTGAGCTGCTAGGCTCAAGGCATGGTGGTGTCTGAGTACGAGAGGTGTGTCTGGTTTGAGGACGGCTTAAGAGGTAGTCTGAGAGTTTTGATAGCTCCGCAGAGGGAGCGCGAGTTTTCTATTCTGGTTGAGAAGGCGAAGATCGCCGAGGATATTAAGCGCACAGAGCGCCAGAATAGAGATAGGAAGAGAGGTAAGAACAAGATGGATTCAGAGCCCTCGAGTTCTGTGCAGAGGCCTAAGAAAAAGGCCAGATCTGATGGGCTAGTGAGAGTGGGGGCTCCTGTTGCTTCAGCTGGGATGTTGCCTTGTAGAGATTGTGGGAGATGCCATCTGGACGAGTGCTGGAGGAGGGTTGAGGCGTGTTTGAAGTGTGGGTCTCTTGAGCACCGTATTAGGGAGTGTCCACGGCGTACAGATCAGATGCAAGCTTCAGCTCTGGGTACTGCACAACCTCATAGAGTAGTTCAGCAGCCACCTAGGGGCCGTGGTCAGGCTAGGGGTGGTAATGGTTTGGGTCGTGGATAGAGAGCACCGGGCAGAGGTACTGGTCAGACTAAGCGAGGCAGCCTGCTTTGGTTTATACTGTACGTCACCGAGAGGACAGTGTCGAAACCATTTTTTTCTTGAAAGAAAACGGAGGTCGACTTTGATTTTTAAAAATAAAAATAAAAAACAGGAGTCACCACCAATCTTTTTTTGTTGAGGTGTGATCGGGTCACCTCGTAAAACGGTTGTTTTTAATAAACAGTTTGATTTATCAAAACAACGATTTTGGTCTACGAAACTCAGAAAATGGGTTTGGGAGTCGGTTACGCACGAGGAAAGATTAGCACCCTCGATACGCCCAAAATTGGTACCTAGTTGATTAATCGATGTCTTAGTGTCGAATATTTAAAAACTTAAAAGAATTTAAAACACGATCCCTCTTTGTTGTTGATGCCTAAAAAACATTTGGATAAATTGAAAATGTGTGCCAAAGGTTGTCTCGTCTCAAGGTAAAATGTCAGATCTAGTACGTTAGGACACAACACCTCGACCTTCAAGGTTGAAAACTTGCCTGAAACTCATGTGTTTAATTTTGGAAAGGATATCCTGTTACCTAGAATGAACGAGGAAAACGAAAACTCATCACGTTAGGGCACGATTTCTCGAGTTTCTAGATACAGAACATTGCATTGGTTTAGAAGATCTTATCCCGAAATAACAAAACATCACATCCAATGCATTAGGACACGATGTCTCGAATTCTCGGGAATAAGCTTTTTATCTAAAATTTACTTATCTATTTTTAAAAGGGATATTCGGTTATTTAGGTTAAACGAGAAAAATCAAAACCCAACACGTTAGGGCACAATCTCTCGAATTCCTAAATACGAAATATTGCCCTTATGAAAGGAATTAATTTTGTATCGGGCAAAATGCAGCGTGAATTTGTAACAAAATGCAAAAAGTGAATTACGATGCTAGCAAGTATGAAATAAACGCGTTAAATACAAATGACAATAATGAAGCGAAAATAGAATAAAATGAATAAAACCAATAAGCTAAATGATGATAAATAGGAAACAAAAGGATAAATGGCAAGATGAAAGTTTTACGAGAAGAAAAGAAAAGAAAAATAATAATGATAATAACAGTGATAATGAAAATAATATTGATATATAAATATAAGTAGAAATATATAAAATATGATAATAATATGAGTGAAAATAAAAGTATATATGTAAAATAATATAAGTAAAAATAGATAAATGAAAATTAAATAAATAATAGTATTAAACTAAGAAAATAAATATAGTAATAATAATAATACTAATATCAATAGTAATGGTAAAGAAATAATAGTGACAAAAATAATATTGATTAATAATACTAATAATAAATAGTAATAATAATAGATAATAGTAAAATAAATAATAATATAATGATGGTATTAATAATAAAATAATGATAATGGTAAATAATAATAATAATAATAACAATAGTAAAATAGTAATAGAAAAAATGATAAAATAAGAAATAATAGTGACAAAATAATAATAATGATAATATAAAGGAAATAAAATAATGACAATAGTAATAATAATAGCAATTAGTAAAAGGAAATAATAATAAGAAATATATAGATATATATAAAAAATAATAATATAGTAATAGTAACAATAATAATAGTAATAATAGTAAGATAAAAATAATAGTAGCAATAATAATTATAGTAATAATAATAAGATTAATAATGATAATAAATAAAATAGTAGTAATAATAATATTAATAGAAAAATTAAAATAATAATAAAATGGCGAAAATAACAACAAAAAGGAAAGGGGACTAAACTGAATTAAAAATAAAATTTCGGGGCCAATTTAAAATAAATAAAAGGGGAAAAGGACCCCAATGTGATGCGCAAAACAAAGGAGGGACCAGAGGGCAAATTATCCCATCCTCCTGAAACACAGCGCCTCAAAAGGGACCAAATTAAAACAAATATGGAACTGTCGGGCTAGATTTGAAAACAAAAAAGATTTAATTGAAATAATCTAAAAAAGCGGAAGGACTGGGCGCATAAATAGCCCAAAAATCGCAAAAACACGCGGATCCCTTCGGCAGGCAGGTCGAATTTCGGGTCGGCCTGGGAAACGACGCTGTTTCAGCGCCTAAATGAACGGCCTAAAACGATGCCGTTTCGTGTATGTATATAAAGCAATAATTCCCCAAAAAAAAATCATTTGAGCCTATTTCTTTAAAAAAAATTTCCTTTCCCTTTCGTTTCCTCTGCAGGCCCTCTAGATCCGGTGGGATTTCCTCTTTTTTTCCTTTTTTAATATTTAATATGTATATATATATATGTATGTATGATTTTGAAGAAAAAAAAGTAAAGAAATATTAGAACATACTGTTTCGAAAAAGAAGAAAAAAAGAAAATAAAATGTAAAAGACCTTCACGTTTTTTTGACTGTTTAATCTTCTCTTGCTTGAATCTGTTTTTTTCTTTTTTGTATTGATCATAAAAGAAAAGGGGTCATTTTTACAAAGATTTTGATGGCTTATATAGCCATTACAACTTGTTATCTTTTTGTTGTTGTCTTTTCTGTCTTAAAATCCCTGCAGGTGGCAGTGCAAGTGGAGGGCGGTGGCAACAGGCTTTGGCAGAGGTGGTGGCAGAGCAGGTGGCGACAGACAGGTCAAAAGGCTAGGGTTTCAGCTTTTCTGAAACCCTAGTTTGGCTATTGGGTAATTGGGCTTCGGGTTTGGGCTTGTTGGGTCTAGGATTAAGTGGGTTTTAATTTGGGTCTTGGGTTTTTGTGTTGGGTTGGTTAATTTGTTGTAGAAATGGGGTTTATTGTAATTGGGCTGTGGTGATTGGCCCGGACAAATCATGGGTCCTACAGACAGAGGTGCTCCTGACATCATCACCGGTACGTTCTTTATATTTGATGTACCTTACCTTGCTCTGATAGACATAGGATCTACTAATTCCTATATAGCCTGTTCTGTTTTCGAAAATCTGGGGTTATCAGTTGAGAGTACTTCTAGTGAGGCTACTGTGATAAGTCCGTTGGGGCAGTCTCTTCAAGTTAGTAAACTGTATAAGAATGTCCCGTTAGAGGTGCAAGGGGAGATATTTCTGGCTAACTTGATGGAGCTTCCGTTTGGGGAGTTCGACCTGATTTTGGGTATAGACTGGTTGGTGGAGCACCGAGTCAGTTTGGACTGCGCATCTAAGAGGGTCGTTCTGAGAACCAATGATGATGTGGATGTGGTTATGATTGGTGAGCGTCGAGACTATCTGTCGTATGTGATCTCAGCACTGGTAGCTGATAAACAGATCCGGAAAGGGTGCGAGGCGTATTTGGCTTACGTCAGTAGCATTGCTTTGGGAAACTCTTCGATTGGGGATATCAGAACTGTGAAGGATTTTTTGGATGTTTTTTCTGATGAGTTACCGAGATTGCCTCCGAATTGTAAGGTTAAATTTGGGACTAAGCTTCTTTCGGGTAAAGCTCCGGTGTTTATCGCTCCCTATCGAAGGGCACCGAAAGAGCTTGCGGAACTTAAGGCTCAACTGCATGAGTTATTGGATCATGGCTTCATCCGTCTGAGTATGTCTCCGTGAGGAGCATCAATACTATTTGTTAAGAAGAATGATGGGACCATGAGGATGTGCATAGACTACCGGCAGTTGAACAAGCTTACTATTAAGAATAAGTATCCACTTTCGAGGATCAACGACTTATTTGATCAGTTTTAAGGGGCTTCTGTGTTCTCTAAGATCAATCTTCGTTCAAGGTATCATCAGTTGAGGGTTAAAAAGGTGGATGTGCATAAAACGGCATTTAGAACTTGTTATGGACATTACGAGTTCCTATTTATGCCTTTTGGGTTGACGAATGCACCAGTCGCATTTATGAACTTGATGAACCGAGTGTTTCAGCCCTATCTGGATCAGTTCATCGTGGTTTTCATCGACGACATTCTGGTATACTCTAAGACTGAGGATGAGCATGATGAGCATCTTAGAGTAGCGCTTCAGATTCTGCGTGAGAAGCAATTTTACGCTAAATTTAGCAAGTGTGAGTTCTGGCTACATAAAGTGACTTTTCTGGGGAACGTAGTTTCTATTGAAGGGATTCGAGTTGATCCTAGAAAGATTGAGGCTGTGTTGGATTGGAAAAAACCCAAGAATGTGTCTGAAATTCGTAGCTTTCTGGGTCTAGTGGGTTATTATCGTCGGTTTGTTGAGGGATTCTCTCTGATTGTAGCTCCCTTGACAAAGTTTTTGTGTAAGAGTGTGTCATTTGTTTGGACTGATGCACAGCAAGAGAGCTTTGAAAAGCTCAAATTTGTTCTGACTCAAGCACCTGTTCTGATACAGCCTGAATCTGGGAAGGAGTTTGTAGTGTACAGTGATGCGTCGCATGTTCGATTGGGTTGCGTTCTGATACAGGGTGGTAAGGTTGTGGCTTAAGCGTCCCATCAACTTAAGACACACGAGGGGAACTATTCGACGCATGACCTCGAGTTTGCTGCTATGGTTTTGCACTGAAAATTTAGAGGCACTATTTGTATGGTGAGAGGTGTATCATCTACACCGATCACAAGAGTCTCAAGTATTTCCTTACTCAGAAGGAGTTGAACCTTAGACAGTGTAGATGGATTGAGTTGCTCAAGGATTACAACTACACGATAGATTATCATCCTAGTAAGGCCAATGTGGTGGCCGACGCTCTAAGCCGAAGAGCGATGTCTGATTTGAGGGCGATGTTTGCTCTCCTTAGTCTATTTGATGATGGGAGTCTGTTGGCCGAGTTGCAAGTTAAGTCATCTTAGATTGAGCAGATTCGAGATAAGCAGTTGGGGGATGAGTCTCTGAGTTTACGGTTCCGTTAGGTTGAGAGTGGCAGCACTTCAGATTTTGGACTAAATAATGATGGGGTACTCAGTTTCCATGGTCGGATTTGTGTACCAAATGATGTGGATCTGAGGCAGCTGATTCTGAGGGTGGCGCATAGTAGCCCTTATGCTATGCATCTCAGCGGTAATAAGATGTATTACGACCTTCGTGAGTTATACTAGTGGCCGGGTTTGAAGCGTGAGGTTACTGACTTTGTCGCTCGATGTTTGACTTGTCAGCAGGTTAAGGCTGAGCATCAGTTACTTTCGGGTTTGTTGCAGCCAGTTAAGATTCCTTTATGGAAATGTGAACGAGTGACTATGGACTTCGTTAGTGGGTTGCCCTTGACACCCACTAAGAAGGATTCTATTTGGGTCATCGTGGATCGATTGACCAGGTCTGCTCACTTCATTCCGATTCGAACTGATTACTCTCTGCAGAAGCTAGCGAAGTTGTACATTCTTGAGATTGTAAGACTGCATGGGGTTCTAGTGTCGATTATTTCTGACAGAGATCCTCGTTTCACATCTCGGTTTTGGAAGAAATTACATAGGGCTCTGGGTTCGAGATTGGACTTCAGTACTGTGTTCTATCCTTAGACTGATGGTCAATCTGAGAGGGTGATTCAGATGCTGGCGGATATGCTTCGGATTTGTGTGATGGATTTCTGAGGTAGTTGGGAGGATTATCTGCCGCTAGCTGAGTTCGCCTACAATAATAGTTTCCAAGCTAGTATTCAGATGGCATCTTACAAGGCTCTATATGGTCGTAAGTGTCGTACTCTTCTATGTTAGACTGAGTTGGGTGAACGTCAGATTTTGGGTCCTGAGTTAGTTTCTGAGACGGAGGATAAGGTTTGACTGATTTGAGATCGTCTAAAAGCGGCTTCTGATAGACAGAAGTCCTATGCGGATCTGAAGAGGCGAGAGATTGAGTATTCTGTGGGGGACTTCGTTTTTATCAAGGTTTCTCCATGGAAGAAAGTTCTGAGGTTCAGTCGTAAGGGCAAGCTGAGTCCTAGGTTTATTGGACCGTATCAGATTTTGAAGCGTATAGGACCTATTGCTTATCGGTTGGAGCTACCTCCAGAGTTAGACTAGATCCACGATGTGTTTCACGTCTCGATGCTGAGGCAATACCGGTTTGATCTGTCTCATGTTGTTTCTATTGAGGAGATCGAGGTTAGGCCGGATTTGACTTTTGAGAAGGAGCCAGTTCAGATTTTGGATCGTGATGTTAAGGTTATGTGAAAAAGTCTATTCCATTGGTGAAGGTGTTGTGGCAGAATCATAGCACTGAGGAGGCCATGTAGGAACCCGAGGACTCGATGCGTCAGAAATATCCTCATCTGTTCTGATCAGCTAAATTTCGAGGTCAAAATTTCTTTTAGGGGGTAGAGTTGTAACGCCCCAAAATTCTTATTTCTGCTTTTGTGAAAATGTGACACAACTGTCTGTCTGCTTCAGTTGTTATGTGTTTTGGGTGTGTGTGTGAGGTCCCAAGTTCAAGCCTTGGCTTTGGCAATCTTTGTTATATTTTAGATTCAAGCCCTACCTTTGTTCTGTGGGCTTATATTTAATTATTTGTAGAATCATATCAGAATGAGCCTGCTGGTTCGAGTGGTAAGGGAGTTTGTGTGTTGTGTTAGAGTACCTATGTTCGAATCCCTACGCGAGAGTGGGTATTTAGTTTTGATCGGTTATGGGACAAAGTTTTGGTGAAGTTAAAATTCTGATAGTGGGTGGTTGTGATAGTGTAGGTAGTGGGGTTTGGGTAAAAATTTATTTTTTCGAAAAATCCCTCTGCTTGGAAAACTGACGTTTTTTTCTTCTCCCCTCACTGTTTTTTTTTCTCTTCTCCTTTCCTTCCTATTATTTTCTGTCCTTTCAATCGGCAACATCCTTTTTTTATTTTTTCAGATTACTGCTTCTCTGTTCACGGTATTCGTACATATTGGTAAGTGATGGTGGTATCTCTGCTTGTGAAGGGAGTTGTTCTTAGAATCGTTAGATCAGTTTTCTTTTTGCACTCTAGTAACGAAATTTGTAATTTAGCAGTAGCAAATTGGGAAGGTCGTGACTTTACTCTCGCTAAATCGTAGTCAACCGTTCGGAGCATTGGGGTAAATGTAGAACACTTGAATTAAAATCTTGCCGGTTTTTTAATTTTGAATTATTGTGATCTAAGACTGAGTTGGGACTTTGAAAATGTCGATTATAGATTCTGGAAGGTTTGGGTGTATTTTCGCATTAAAAAATGATACTAGGTGTGTACCCGAAACACAAAAAAATGAGTTTTCGACAAAAGCCGAAAGCATTATTGTCGACGTCACACGACCGTGTGGTAGGCTGTGTGGTAGGTCGTGTGTGACGACACAGTTGTGTGATCGACGAACACCAGGCCGTGTGCAAGACACGGTCGTGTGATGGCCAGAGTGTAGCCGTGTGAGCTACATGGACTGGACCAGATTGGACGTGTGGGCCCACACGGGCGTGTGATAACTGAGCCAGGTCATGTGATCCAATCGTGCAAGGCCAATCTGGGCGTGTGGGCCTATTTATCTGAATTTTCCCTAGGGTTGCACGGGTCGTCCCAAACGACCGTGGGCCTACTGTAGGGTTGGTAAGGGCTAACAAAACCCTAAACTATATGATCTGTTTTACTGATATTCTATATTGAGCATGATGGTATATGCATGTTATATCTGTATGTAAGCATGCGAGCATGGTTAATCTGTATGTTTGAAACTGAACATTCTGTATCTGATATTGGGGTTGGGATGATATATATACATATGGATGAAGTGTTCCGAAAGGCGTTTATCGCTTATATTCTGGCAGCTTGGTTGTACTTAATCTTTTATGTACCACATCGGTGCAATGTGGTGTGTAGGGTTGGGTAGGTGTTTCTAAACCCCACATGGTGTGTAGGGATGATCGGAGATGGTGTGTAGAGGATGGAGGTAGGATATTTGATTTCTGATTCTGATCTGTATATCTGTGTCTGTATCTGAGATGGGCTTAGGCCCGAATCTGTATCTGTTTGATTCTGATTTTCTTTTGTGTGCATGCTTAATTCTGTGGGGTTACACACTGAGTTTACGTAAACTCACTATTTTTTATTTAATCTGTACAGGTAATCCACAGAGTTAGGCGGATTGGTGCAGCGGAGGAATCGGCGGTGACCACTTGCTAAAACTATTTTATTTGTTTTAGCTTTTATTAAGTTTGGCGTTAAGATTTAAGAGTTTGTATCTTCTGGGACTCTCTGGACTGTTTTAAACTGTTTGGCTTTTGTTTTGGGGTTTTTGGATATAACTTACTTTTCACTATGACAGTTTTTATCTAAAAATGTCGAACAGTTTTTCCTAAACTTAACAATTTTATAAGCTTCCTCTAAAAACACGTTTTATCTCTAAGTGACCAAATGACAGAGAGCTTTGAAATTAGTAAAAGCGATAAAGGCTAATGAACTGGAAAGATTTGAACTTAACGATAACAGTTTTCCAACCTATTTCATGTGACACTTCCAAATTCGGCCATAACGTCTAGTTCACAAGTGATGTTCACTTCTTTCCAAGTTATGATGATTGCTAAAAATGGTCTTCTTGGAAAAAAATTGTTATATTTTGACCAATCCAAAGCCTATGATACCATGGAAAAATAACTACAGTGGAGCATCCCTTTGACAACTAAACATCTAAGGTATGTATAATGTGACTAACAATGCATATAAAACAATAATTGAAAACTAATGAATGTTTCTACTTTAAAACAATAGGATTAACAATGCGTATAAAACAATAATTGAAAACTAAAAAGCTTCCACTTTAAAAAGGATGCCTAATGAAAGTTTCTACCATTATAAATTGTTCTTAATCTAGAAGCATAAATGACATATAGCATAAAGATCTGCCTTGATTTACTCGAGAGAGAAAAAGTATTGTAAGAAAATGCAACATCCCTTAAAAGCAAATTGAGCATAAAAAAGGTGGTAAAAATCAAATATAATAATTTTTAGGTATATTAGACAAAGGAGAAAAATAAAAATAAAAGGAAAAAGAGGTTCAAGGTGAGCTTTTAACTAGAAACAATAAGATACCGAAGATATTCTACAGAAGATGGAAACCCATCAAAGCTAAAGGAAAGGAAATGAATATAGTAAAGTAAGGAATGAGATGAAAATGGAAAATCAAGAAAAGAAATTGGAAATGGAAAAAAAAATAAAAAACCCATAAACCCAAAGTCAAATATATCTCACCTGAGTTCTCGTCGTCGGAGAGGGAGAAGCACCAACGTCTATAATGATTCTTGATCAAAAGACAATCTAAGATGTTTTGAGGGTAAGGGCTTAGAGAAGTAAAGGTTGGAAAATATCTTATGAGATTAGAAAGCGTAAGACATTTTCTTCAAAACAAAAAAACCCTTCATTTTAATGTGTCTTGGAAAATGACATACTTTTGGTAACTCATTCTCCGCCAAACAAATGTAGGAAAAACAATGAAAATATTTTCAGTAAAATCTTTTACATGGAGTAAACGAAGCCTCATATTTTGAGGATTCAATTAGAATATTTTGAAGTTTGAGAACTAAATTAAATTATATTCCGTTTAAATTTTGCTGGAAATAACCCTAGGTGTTTGTTGATTGCAATTTGTTAATTGCCAATTTTTTTTTTTTGTATATTTATGTATTATTTTTTAATTTGGTAAGGAATTTTTCTTTTACGTTTCCCTTTATAATTGATTTATCATTAAGAATTCTTCCTGGCCAAAGAAAAAAAATCATCAAAAATTTTGATTAAAGCAATCTTTGATATAAGAAGTTAAATTGATTTCCAACAATAAAAGGTTAGCTATAAATTAAAAAAAAAAAAAAAACATATGAAAATAGGGAGCGAAAGAGGGATAAAAATTAGGTTTCAAATGCCACAACTTATTTTTCCTTTTCAGTCCTTTCTATAATTTCTATCAAATTAATGAGCTTACTGATAATTCGTTCCTTTCTAACAAAAATAGTATTTTTTTTCTTTAATTAACTAACTTATCATAATTATACACTAATTTTACTCTAAAAGTTTTGGTTTCCTAGCTATACTCTTCACTATTAAACTAGTTTATAATGGTTACATGTCATTTTATGTTTAATTTTATTAATTTTTCAAATAATATATTTTTAATTACAGTAATTAATGTAAAACAATATAATAGTAAAAAATTTAAATAGTAATTACATCATTTTTATCATATTCAATTTGCAACATTGTTTTAATTCATATAATTAATACAAAATAATATTATTCGAGATAATAATTAATCAACATAATTAACATAATTGGAAAATTTTATACAAATATAAAGTTACAAACTTTTCTTTTTTGGTTAATGGAAAATTTGGCCATTTGAAACAAAAGTGATATTTTTTTTTCTTTTTACGTTTGTGGTTAATGAAAATACAATTGTTTAAATATAAAGTAGCTTTATATATATATATATATTAAATATAAAGAAATTTAATATAAAACATACTTTATTTATTATATAAATTCATTTAATAAAAATCTTTTAATAGAACCATAATTCTTATTTATAAGTTATCAAGTAACTTTATTTAATCAAATATTTTATTAAAATTAATTTTTTTATTCATAAATTTGATAAATAATAAAATATTTAAAATGTAATTTCAATAATATAATGAACATAAAAAATTATATTAATCCCTTAAAAAATTTCTCCAAATTTATAGATTATAGATAAGATATTATATTTCTCAAATTTTATGAATGTTACATAATCAACCTCTAAAGTTTATTTACTTATAATTCATTACTTGTTATTTTTTTAATATAAATTTATTAATAATATTATAATGGAATGTTTGTATATGCGTAAAAGTTTAAACTTAGTTTATAATTATTGTATTGACATAGAATATATCCTAAAGTTAGTTTCATATTGCTATATAAGCTAGAACTTTAATTAAAACAGTTTAATTAAATTTCGGAAATTATGATAAAAGTGGAAGTAATTTACCCATCTCAAACACTTATAAATATGTTAAACAAGTTAAAGGAATGAAGGACACTAAAAAGGCAGAATTGTTTTACAGGTAAACCCCAAAAACAAATCATCTATGACCCATAATGCACTAACCTATCTTCACTTTGTTTGCGTTCATATCAAGTTCTTTTTTTATTCGATTTATCTTTGTTTTTTTGTTCATCAAACATGCAAATTTTTTGAACCTCTCCTTTTCGTGTGTGTGTGTGTATATATAGCTTTAATGCTTGAATGTGAATTGAAAAGCATAAAAGATTATAAGCCTTTTTCTTTTTCTGTTTTTATAGTGAAGTATTGATTGGATTGGTAACAATGGAGGAAGTGTCGGATATTGAAGCAGCTGAAACTCGGACTGAAGATCAGTTCAAAGCCAACGCCATATTTAAGGTTACAAATCAACAGGTTGTTCTAAAGGTATGCGTAATATTTAGGATATCTTCTATTTTGGGTTTGAGTCTTGTCATGAGCTTTATTTGTTTAAAGATGGAGAATCTTGAATTTGAGTCTAGCATGGAGAATCTTGAATTTGAGTCTTGCTTGCTTTTCAGCAACAATGGGGGCATGCTCTTGCACTTTAGGGATGGCTTTTGCTTGTTTAAACAACCTGAAGCACTTTTACTCTGTGAACCCATCATGGGTCTTGATTGAACCGGCACATATTGTCTTTGTAGTGTTTCTCATTTTATTTTTGATTCAATATTTTGCAGTTTATCGATGTGGTGTATACGATCAAATTACGGAAAGTAGGTAAATTATTCGAAAAAAATCCGAGTTCTGATGATAATAAAGTGATCTTAAATGGGATCAGTGGAATGGTTCAACCAGGGGAAATGTTAGCCATGCTTGGTCCATCAGGTAGTGGCAAAACAACTCTATTAACAGCATTGGGAGGTCGTCTAGGAGGTCACCTAAATGGCACCATAACTTACAATGGCAAGCCATTCAGCAATTCAATGAAGCGAAAAACCGGATTCGTAACTCAAGATGATGTCCTTTACCCTCATTTAACCGTGACCGAAACCCTCATTTTCACCGCTCTACTTCGATTACCGAATAGTTTCACCAAACAAGACAAGATCATGCATGCTGAAGCAGTGATCGATCAACTCGGACTAACAAAGTGCAAAAATAGCATCATTGGTGAACCATTCTTGAGAGGTGTTTCGGGTGGGGAACGTAAAAGGGTTAGTATAGGTCAAGAAATGCTTATAAACCCGAGCTTGTTGTTCTTAGACGAGCCAACGTCGGGTCTGGATTCGACCACGGCTCAACGGATCGTGTCTACATTGTTGGATCTTACTGAAGGTGGAAGAACAGTTGTGCTAACGATACACCAACCATCGAGTAGGATATTTTACATGTTTCATAAGGTTTTGCTGTTATGTGATGGTAACCCTTTGTATTTTGGACAAGGATCGGCTACCATGGATTATTTTTCAAGCATTGGATATGTACCATCAGTTGCTATGAACCCTTCAGATTTCCTTCTCGATCTTGCAAACGGTATGTTTTTTTGATCTTTTGCATGAATCTTTGTTAATTTCCTTATATTGCATTGAAACCAAATTGAATTTTGTAATTAATAAGTATGACCATAATTAAGGCTTTTTCTCTTTTGAGTCAGTCTATTTATTTTAATGAATTCCAAATACCAATGTAGGTTTAATGTTTTGATAAACAATCTAGGAAATGCGTGGGAAATCTTAAATGCATTGGAAAATGATTTCAATTCCCAACAAAAGTAAAATGCAACCCTAAATTCTAAATTTATTTAACTTTATTTTAATAAGTTTTAGGTAAAAATATTGTTTAAGCTTTTTAATAAAAGTTAGATTATATTTTATTTTTTTATTAAAAAATAAGTAAATTAATTTTTGTACATTAAATTAAAGAGTAAATAGTACAAAGATCAATTTACTTATTTTTTTAGTAGCAGAGATAAAATATAATTTGACTTTTAATATAAGTATCTTTATTATACATGACCATTTTGAGTAATTAATATTAGTCCTATATTACTTGGATATGGATGTGAGTCTAATAAATATATATATATATTATATTCTCATATTCAAATATCATATATGAATATTGAACACGAGTACTAACTTTAATTAAAGAATCCCAATGTGATGTATTTTCATTGTAGGTGATTCACCAAATGAGTCAATGAAGGAGCAAACCCTGGTGAAGAAAACATTGATTGGTGCTTATGGGATGAAAATTGCAGACAAACTAAAGGAAGATCTTCAAGATATGAGTAATGAACCAGCTCCTGATGAATTGGAAAACAAGAAGCTTGCAATGTGGCCCACAACTTGGTGGCAACAATTCATTGTATTGCTTCAAAGGGGTGTAAAAGAAAGGAAACATGAATCATTCTCTGGTTTGAACATTGCTGAGGTCCTTATTGTAGCTGTGCTTTCAGGTTTATTATGGTGGAAAATTGATATTTCTCACTTGCAAGACCAGGTAATTTAATGTGTGCAAGTTATTGGTCTAATTATGGTTTTAGTCCCTCTATTATGCTGATTTCGAGATTTGCAAACATGCAGATTGGACTCCTCTTCTTTACTTCAGGATTTTGGGGTTTTTACCCTCTATTTCAAGCCATATTCACCTTCCCTCGAGAACGTATGATGCTCGAAAAAGAACGATCTTCGGGCACATATCGGCTCTCTTCGTATTTCATTTCAAGGATCACAGCTGATCTCCCTATGGAACTTATTCTTCCCACAGTTTTCATCACCATAACATATTGGATGGCAGGGCTTAAACCCACAGCAACCAATTTCTTCCACACATTATTTGTACTTCTTTTTAGTGTCCTAGTCTCACAAGGCCTAGGACTAGCCCTTGGTGCCATGGTTATGGACTTAAAATCGGCCACCATTCTGGGTTCGGTCATCATGCTCACTTTCTTCCTCGCCGGGGGTTACTACATCCAACATGTCCCACCATTCATAGCATGGATCAAATACATGTCCATTAGCCATCACACATACAAACTCTTGTTGGGGTCTCAATACAAGCCAAATGAAACATACCCTTGTGGTGATCATACGAAGACTTGCTTGATTGGTGATTTTCAAGGTATAAAATCTGTTGGCCTCAATGGGCAAGTTGTGTCTGCCGTTGCATTGGCTATTATGCTTGTTATGTACCGATTGATTGCTTATTTGGCCCTCATGAGAATTGGGGTCACTAAAAAATTAGAGAATTAGATTAACCCTTTTCTCCATTGTTATGCATAAAATCAAGAAAGGGGACTAGGATGAATTGAATTAGAAACGTTTTTGTTGTCTTTTAATCTTTTTTTTTTCTTTTGCGATTTAGTGGCTTGATAGCCCTTTAGGCCTAACTCTTAGTAGGATCTCAAATAGGGTGCAAGTGCATAAAATCAAATCATATAAATATTGAATTATTTGAGCTCAATTAAGATTATTTTTCTAAAAAAAAATAAGTTTGATTCTCTTATCAATCCTAATGGCAATGTCGAACACCTAGTTTTTTAGTTGAAAGTGCGATTTAAAAGGCCCTTTTCACCTCTTTGCCTTTTCATCCAAACATAAAAATTAAAATTTACGTAGTTTTAGTTTTTGCAATATTTTTATTAATTATTTAAAATTTATTTAAAAATTAAATTAATTTATATATTATGTATCATTATATTAAATTATTTAAACATTTCATGTATTATAATATTAGATTATTTAAATATTATTTATCATTATATTTAAAATTATAAAATATTTCATGTATCAGAAAATTTACAAATAATTTATTAATTACTAAAAATGTGCTTTTTTTTTCGAAACTAACTAAAAAATTGATTAATTACGAAAACGACTCGTTTCTTATAGTGCACGTCGGTGCTGCCATTCTTATTGGCGGCACCAGCCCGTCATCATTGAGCAATCATCAATTTTTTTAAAAAATTATTATTTTTGAATTGTTATTATATAAAATGTTTAAGGACCAGATGAAACAATTGCCCTTTTTAGATTGGATGAAAAAAGGGTGCAGCCTGGGAGAGTACGAAGGAACCAAATTGAATGCTTTCCACATTTTTGGTCTATTGGCATATTAGGTATATCCCCTTTTGAAATTAAATTTAAATAACCGTTAAAAATATAAGAATAACAAAAATAAACCCTTTTAATTTTTTTTATTCTTTTAAAAAAAATAAACTTAAAAAACTATATAAAATTCTTATTTAAATTATCCAAATATATTCCTCCAAAATTTTCCTCAAGTTTATCCAAATTCAAATATGCTAGAAATGAATTAAAAATGTTTTAAATTTAGATAAACTTGAGAAAATTGTTGAGGGATATATTTGGGTAATTTAAATAAATTTTTTATAATTTTATATTTTTTTTTGTTTTTAAAAAAAATGAGAAGGGTTTATTTTTGTTATTCTTATATTTTTTAAGGGCTATTTCAATTTAATTTCAAAAAGGACAGACCTTACATGCAAATAGATCAAAAATTGTATTTAGTTTGTTGCCTCAAGGGACACCCTTTTTCAGCCAATCTAAAGGGTAATTGCTTTATCAGGTCCTTGAAGGTTTTATATAATCACACTTTAGTCTGGTGCCACCAATTTATCTGGACGCACAACTAAAAATTATTTTTTAATGCCATCATTCATCAATGATGGGGAGCCGCTGCCGCTGGTGTGTCTAGCGACACCGGCAAGCATTGTAGAAATTGGGTTATTTACGTACATGATTTTTAAGTTGGGTCATTTTCATAATTAATGAAAAAAATTTAGGTTACTTCTAAAAAAAACCCTACAAATGCATTTAAAATGCATGTTTTATGTATAAATTAGTTAAAGTAATATATTTTTTATTCTCAATGTTCATTTTACGATCAATATTTGAGGTTGTCCCTCCCCAACAATGTCATTTTCAAGATTCGAACTTATATCTTCATTTAGAAAAGTAAATTTTAAAATAAACATTTTAACTTTCCACAGTAGTTTTTGAAATCAAAATCAAATACTTGAAATTACTAAACTACATTTCTTTTTTTATGACACTTTCCCATAAATTTTCTGAATTTTTTTTTTTTTTTCAAATCAAACTTTTGAAAAACACTCTCAAACCGCAATGCCAAACTCCCCTTATTTATACTTAAATTTCAAACTTATTATACATAAATATATCTTATACCATATAATAGGCATCATTGCATGGGTCCAAAAAAAAAACTCTATGTATGCATGCTAAAAGGGCTAAGGAAAAGGGGTTTCCTCTCTATTGCAAGAGAGCCCATTTTTCTCCATCATACATTGATCATCCGTATTATCAACCCTTCATCTTATCCTAAACAATATGAATAGATCAACTCTGTTCCCAACCTGAATTCCATCAACAAAACTTATAATTTATGCAACAATGTATGTTTTATCGGAAATGAAATTCCAATTCCAACTAAATATTAGCTATTTAATTCCATGAATGTGTTAGCTAGAATAGCCAGCCAAATGTAGGGGGGTGCTAGTGGACAAAACTGGGCAGGCAAAGCCAAGGCCAAACGTGGAAAAATGCCATGTTACTTTTGTCGTAACCCTTTTCGAGTTTTGAAAAAAACGGGGTCGACGTGGGTTTTGCAAACGAATGAAAAAAACGGGAGTCGCCACCAATCTTTTTTGATGAGGTGTGATCGGGTCACCTTAAAAAGTGTTTGTTTTTAATGATCAGATTAATTTATCGAAACACAATTTTGGTCTACTGAAAATCGAGAAAATGGATTCGGGAGTCGGTTACGTGACGAGGAAGGGTTAGCACCCTCGATCGCCCAAAATTGGTACCTAATTGATTATCTAATGTCTTAATGTCGAAAGTTGAAAACTTAAGAATTCAAAATACGATCCTCTTGTTGTTGAAGAATAAATTTGGATAAATTGGAAATGTATGCCAAAGGGCTGTCTCGTTTTAAGGTGAAGTGTTACATCCAATACTTTAGGACGCCACATTTCGACCTTTAAAGTTGAACTTGCCTTTTATTCAAAACTTATGGATTTAATTGAAAGGATATTTTGTTATTTAGAATGGACGAGAAAAGGAAACCCAATACTTTAGGGCACGTTTTCTCGAGCTTCTAAATCTGAACATTGCCTTGGTTTTAGAAAATATTATCTCGGAATAACAAAACATCACATCCAATGCATTAGGACACGACATCTCGAGTCCACGAGAATAAGCTTTTAGTTTAAAAATGTATTAGTTTTAAAAGGATATTCGGTTATTTGGACCAAACGAGAAGGATCGAAACCCAATACTTTAGGGCACGACCTCTCGAATTTCTAAATACGGAATATTGCCTTTGTTAAAAGAATTCATTTTGTGTGGGAGTGAAAATTGATGTAATGCAAGTTTATAGTAAAATGTAAAACAAATTGCGATATCAACGTAGCAAAATGTAAGAAATGAATTACGGTATTAGCAAAGCATATAGAATAAACGCATTAAATACAAATGACAATAATAAAACAAAAATAAAATAAAACCAATAAGTTAAATGATAATAAATAGAAAACAAAAGGATAAACGGCAAGATGAAAGTTTTACAAGAAGGAAAGAAAAGGAAAGAAATAATAATAATGATAATAACGGTGATAATGAAAATAATAATTGATATGGTAATATGATGAAATATATATAAAATATGATAACAATATGAGTGAAAATAGAAGTATGTATATGAAATAGTATAAATATAAATAGATAAATGAAAATTAAATAAATAATAATAGTATTTAACTAAGAAAATAAATATAGATATAAATATAGTAATAATAAAGATACTAATAATAACAATAATAATAATCACAAGAATAATATCAAATAATAGTAATAATAATAGTAATAATAATACATAGTAGTAATAATAATAAGATAAAAATAATACAACATAATATAGTTTAAATGTAATAATAAGGTTAAGATGATTAATAATATATGTATAAAAAAAAATGACAATGGTGATAATAGAAAATAATAATAGGAATACTTAATAATGATAGTAGTTTAGTAATAATAATAAAATAATAATAATAATAATATGGTATTAGTAATAAAAATGAAATGACAATGGTAATAATAATAAAATAATAGTAATAAAATGAGAATAATGATAATCTAATAAAAACATAATAATAATAGTAATAACACTCTAATAATGATAGTAACTATAATAATAATAATAATGATAATAATAATAGAAAGTAATAATAAACAAATACTAGTAAAAAATATAATAGTAATAATAATAAATATATAAATAATAATAATAATAATAATAATAATATGGTTATAAAAACAATAATAGAAATAATAATAATAAATATAATAAAGACAATAATAAGCAAAACAATAGTAAAAAAATATATGTATAAAATAAGTAAATAAACAAATACAATAATGATATTAATAATAGTAAAAATTGCAAAATAGTTAAAAGAGGATCAAATTGAATTTAAAAGCAGAATTTTGGGGCTGATTGAAATAAAACATAAAGGAAATGGCCTATTTGAAGCGCGCGAAAATCCGAGGACGAGGAGCGCAAATTTCCCCAAGTGTTTAAGCGCGCGTTTAGGAGGGACCGAATTGAACACGCGGAGGAAATGGAGGGACTGCGCGCATAAATTCCCCATTTTTTCGGCAAAACGCGCGGATCCTGGCTGGAGCGGGTCGGACCGGGTCGGGCCAAGGGCGAAACGACGTCGTTTTGGGGCTTAAGGACGCCGGCCAAAACGACGCCGTTTCGATCGGCTATTTAAGCCCCAAATCAGAAAAAAAAAATCATTTCTCCCCCTTTTTTAAAAAAAATTCTGACTCTTCTTTTTTTTTTCTCTGCAGGGCTGGGGGCTGGGCGATTTCCGGCCGCGGGTTCCGTCGCCGGCGCCGTCGCTCCGGCCACCGCACGCGGTGGCCGGAAAAGGTAAAATTTTATTTTTTTTCCTTTTTTTTTTTTTTAAAAAATGAAGTATGTATATGCGTATGTCGAAAAGAAAAAAAAAAAAAAAAGACTTCGAAAATAAAAAGGAAAAAAGGAATCACCTTTGGTCTTTATTCTGACTTTTAGTGATTTTTAATGTTTAATCTGGTTGCTATTTTCTCACGATTCTTTTTGTTTGTGTTTGAAGATGTTGCTTCTTGTATTGATAAAAAGGCCGACCTCTTTACAATGGATTTTAGATCGGCTTTTATAGCCGATTTTTACAATCGATTTCCCATTTTTATTATTTCTATCATTCCATTTAATATCTGCGAGCAAGTGGCGGTGGCGGTGGTGCGAGCGGTGGAGGAGCGGTGGGGGCTGTGGCGGAAGAAGGCGGTGGCAAGGTGGTCAGCGAGTGGTGGGTCAAGTCAAGAAGACTAGGGCGGCACTTTAGGGGCTAGGTTTTTTTTTTTTACGAAAATGTTTTTTTAGTTTTTGGGCTTGTATGTGGGCTAGGGTTAGGTGTTATTGGGTTTTTAATTTGGGTTTTATTTATTTGTTGGGCCGGGCAATAATTGGGTTCTCACAATTTTGCCCTCTTTGCTCATTATTGTGTAACGAGAATGGAGCAAAGACTTTCAAAGGACCAATTTGCCCAGTATCATTGAGTCTTGACTTCTTGGGTGCTCTTCCACGAGATAGCCTCATTCTGTTCACCGCATCTTGTCGCTTGATCCATTCCACCGCTACTTGAGGAGAGATAGGACCTATAGCTTCAATTTGCTCTCGCTTGGCGACTTGAGGGGATGAGACTTGTTTATTTTAAATCGCTCCACTTTGCAACCAGGGGATAGATTTACATCTTCAACCTGCTCCATTGCAACTTGAGGGGGTAAGGTTTGTAATCTTCACTTATTCCACTGCTGGCCAAGACAATAGGATGATGGCTTAAATCATGTTCCCTCTTTGTTTAGGGAGACAGATTTGCCTTCGATCTTGTCCCACTCATTGGTTAGAGGCGACAAGATCTACAAATTTGACCTATTTCTTTCTTTGGTCGTGGCAATAGGCGATTGGCTTAAATCATGTTTCCCTCTTTGTTTAGAGAGACAAGATTTGCCTTCAATCTTGCCCCACTACCGGTTAGGCGACAAGATCTACAAATTTGACCTATTTCACTGGTGGTCGGTGGTAATAGGACGGTCTTCAACCTATTCCTTTCGCTGGTCGATGGCAATAGGAAATCTTTTACCTATTCCGTTTCTTTGGCCGGTGGTCGGTGGCAATAGGATAATCTTCAACCCATTCCATTTGGTCGATGGCAATAGGATGGTGGCTTAAATCATGTTTCCCTCTTTGTTTAGAGAGACAAGATTTGCCTTCAATCTTGCCCCACTACGGTTAGAGGCGACAAGATCTACAAATTTGACCTATTTCTTTCTGGCCGTCGGTGGTAATAGGAGCGGTCTTCAACCTATTCCACTTTCTTTGGTCGATGGCAATAGGAAATCTTTTACCTATTCCGGCTGCTTTGGTCGGTGGCAATAGGATAATCTTCAACCCATTCCACCGCTGGTCGATGGCAATAGGATGGTGGCTTAAATCATGTTTCCTCATTGTTTAGAGAGACAAGATTTGCCTTCGATCTTGCCCACTCTTGGGTTAGGCGACAAGATCTACAAATTTGACCTATTTCACTTCTTTGGTCGGTGGTAATAGAGGACGGTCTTCAACCTATTCCACCGCTGGTCGATGGCAATAGGAAATCTTTTACCTATTCCGCCTTTGTCGGTGGCAATAGAATAATCTTCAACCCATTCCACGCTGGTCGATGGCAATAGGATGGTGGCTTAAATCATGTTTCCCTCTTTGTTTAGAGAGACAAGATTTGCCTTTCGATCTTGCCCCACTCTTTGGTTAGGCGACAAGATCTACAAATTTGACCTATTTCCTTGCTTTGGTGTGGTGGTAATAGGAGCGGTCTTCAACCTATTCCACTCGCTTTGGTCAATGGCAATAGGAAATCTTTTACCTATTCCATTTCTTTGGTCGGTGGCAATAGGATAATCTTCAACCCATTCCACATTTTGGTCGATGGCAGCAGGATGGTGGTTTCTCCGGTGTTGATACTCCGTCCTCTGGGGACATATCCCGTAGACTTGGTTTCATATGCTTGTGTTTATGCCAAATGATTAGGATGCTATGATCGGAATGAATCTAATGCTCCTAACTAAATGTACTATGGACTACACTTGCACGAATGTAGGTGGTCTTTCTACAATGATTAGGATGCAATGATGAGTCGAATGCTCCTAGCCGAATGTGATGATGTATGAATGTAAAGCTAAATGATCCCCTTTTAATGGTTAGGGTTGTCCTTTGCTCAAATCATTCATCAAGGCCGCGATCGAGCGCAATTTTTGTCTTCTCGTAGTCATGAGCTATGATTTTAGACTCCTCTTTCTCGAGCGTTTCCGACCCTAGGCGTGTTGGTTCTAAACAAAAGTCGGTTTAGGAGTTCTGTCTTTGTTTAGAGACTTCCAGGAGTAATAGGCAAAACTCATTTTATGGAAGCATTATGGGTCCATCATTGTTATTTCAATTGCAAAAGCAGTTTTTTTAAAAAAACTTAAATGATGAATATCAATGAAGAATGGAATTGGATTAATCAACCAAAGCAAACATGATTGAAATACAAAAGATGAGTGAGAAGGAAGAAAGGTAGGTGCCCCAAATATCGCGACTGAGCTTCACTATCCAATCTTCACGAAGATCATTTTGAAATTTGAATGGATGTTGGGAGATATCTGGGCCTTCTGTAGATATCCCGAGGCGTAACATTCCTCCTTTTGCCAATTCTAGGAGAACAAAAATCGTCACACACTTCGTCTTTCGTTTGAATTTGAGCCGCCCTTATCGGGTTTTCGACTCAAAGCCCCTTTGGTCTCAAAGCGCCCTTTACGGGTTTTCGCCTTGGCCTCTCCGTTTTTTTTTTTTTTTTTTTTTTTTTTTAAGAGCGCCGCTGCGGGTTTTCGCTTTAGACTTTTCCTTCTTTCACGCGTAATACTTCTTGGACCGAATCTGAATTTACGGGATTTGATAAGTTCTTCCCATCCATCTCGGCCAAGATCGAGCTCCTCCGGGAGAAAGCCTTTTTCACCACATAAGGTCCTTCCCAATTAGGCATCCATTTCCCTCTGAAATCTTTTTGTATGGGGAGGATCTTTTTCAAAACTAAGTTTCATTCGTGGAATTCTCTTGGGTGCACCTTTTTGTTGTATGCTCGCGTCATTCGCTTCTGGTACATCTGACCATGACGAATAGCTTTCAACCTTTTTTCTTCAATCAGATTTAACTGATCATATCGAGCTGGATCCATTTCGCGCCGCCCAACTTCGATTCGAGACAAGACTCGAAGGATGGAATTTCAACCGATAGGTAAAGCGCCTCCATCCCGTAGACCGGTGAGAAAGGAGTTGCCCGGTGGAGGTTACGACCGACGTTCGTAAGCAAAAAGGGCAAGCGGTAATTTCTCGTGCCAATCCCCTGTGAGGTCTCGGATCATTTTCCCACTATCCTCTTGATGTTCTTATTAGTCGCCTCTCTTGCCCCATTCATCTTTGGGCGATATGGCGATGAATTGTGGTGTCTCGATCTTGAATTGCCCACGGACCTCTGCGATCATGCTATTGTTCAAGTTTAATGCATTATCGGATATGATCTTCTCGGGCATTCCATATCGACATATGATTTCCCTTTTTAAGAACTTGCTAGCTGCTGATTTTGTCACATTGGCATATGAGGCGACCTCTACCCACTTAGTGAAGTAATCGATTACCACGAAGATGAACCGATGTCCATTAGAAGCTTTTGGCGATATTGGCCCAATGGCGTCCATGCCCCACATAGAAAAGGGCCATGGGAAGTCATAACATGTAGAGGTGAAGGTGGTACATGAATTTTGTCCGCATAAATTTGGCACTTATGACACTTTTAGCATAATCAATGCAATCTCCTTCCATGGTAGGCCAATAATACCCGAATCTCATGATTTGCCTAGCCATCGTGAAACCATTGGCGTGCGTTCCACAAACACCTTCATGGACCTCTTCCAGATTTGCTTAGCCTCTGCGGCGCCCACACACCTTAATAGCACTTGATCCTTTCTTCTTTTGTATAGGATTTCTCCGCCCAAGACATAGTCACACGCCATCTTCTTATCGTCCTTTTGTCATTCTCGATCGCTTGCTCGTGGTATTGGCGATTCTTTATGTATTGCGGTATATCATGATACCACGGACGATCCCTTTTCTCTTCTTCTTCGACGTTGTAGCGATGGCGGGGCCTCATGAATGCTCATTCGGATAGGTTTCATATCTTACGCTTTGTTTAAGCTGGACCATGGAAGCCAAAGTGGCTAGAGCATCGACCATTTGATTATCGTCTCTTGGCGAGATAATTGAAAGTGACATCGTCGAACTCTCCGATCAATTCTTGGACCAATCTTTTGTATTCGACCAACTTGGGATCTCTCGTTTCCCATTCTCCTCTAAGTTGATAAATCACCGGTGCGAGTCTCCGTACACTTTTAGCACCCTAATTTTGCGCTCTATAGCGCACGGATGCCCATGATACAAGCCTCGTACTCCGCCATGTTGTTTGTGCGGTCAAAATCCAACCTACAAGTGAAAAGGGTAATGATCTCCGTTTGGGGATACGAAGTGCCCCAATTCCATTGCCATGACATTTGATGCCCCGTCGAAGTTCGGTGTCCAAGGATGATCCTCTGGGTACCCTCTTGATGAGTCGCCACGTACATTAGGTCCTCATTGGGAAATCAAAGTCCAAGGGCTCGTAATCTGCTAGAGCTCTCTTGGCTAGAAAATCCGCTATTGCACTCCCTTTCACCGCCTTTTGGTTTACATAAACTATGTCAAACTCGAAAGCAAAATCGCCATCAGGCCATCCGACCATTCAAGGCGATCGATTCTATCATGTATTTCGAGGGTCCTCGCCGAGATGAGCCAAGTCGTATGATACAAACATATCTTGTCTCAATCTCCGAGTTGTCCAAATCAAGGCACAACAAAGTTTCTCAATTGGCGAGTACCTTGTCTCACATTCGGTGAACTTTTTACTAAGGTAGTATATTGCCTTTTCTTTCTTTCACGACTCATCGTGTTGGCGAGCACACATCCCATTGAGTTATCAAGTACCGTCAAATAGAGGATTAATGGCCTATCTGGATTAGGCGGCGTCAACATTGGAGCATTGGGCGATTATTGCTTCACTTTATCGAAGGTTTCTCGACATTCCCGCCCCACACACTGGATTGTGTTTTTAAGGAGACGGAATATGGGGTCACATTTCTCGATTAATTGTGAGATGAAGCGAAAGCGATGTAGTTTAACCTTCCTAAGAAACCTCGAACTTTTTTTGCGCACGAGGTGGAGGCGATTCTTGTATTGTTTTGACCTTATGCAGGTCAACCTCAATCCCCCTTTCACCGACTATAAATCCTAGCAGTTTCCACGATCGGGCTCAAGGTACATTTCTTTGGATTAAGCTTTAGTTGGAATTTCCTTAACCTCAAGAATAGTTTCTCAAGACTTGGACATGCTCCTTTTCGGTCCGAGATTTGGCGATCATATCGTCTACGTACACTTCAATTTCTTTGTGCATCATGTCGTGAAATAGGGTTACCATGGCTCTCTGATATGTCGCTCCCGCATTCTTTAGTCCGAACGGCATCACTTTATAGCAAAAGGTCCCCACATGGTTATGAGCGTAGTCTTGTCCATGTCCTCGGAAGCATCTTTATCTGGTTGTATCCCGAGAAACCGTCCATGAAGGAGAACAACGAGTAACCCGCCGTGTTGTCCACTAGGGTATCGATGTGAGGCAACGGGAAATTATCTTTTGGGCTAGCCTTGTTTAGATCCCTGTAGTCTACACACATTCGTACTTTCCGTCTTTCTTGGGGACGGGGACGATGTTGGCTACCCATTCGAGTACTTAACCACTTGCAAGAAACTCGCATCAAATTGTTTCCGACCTCCTCTTTTATTTTCAACAGACGCGTCGGCCTCATCCTTGAAGTTTCGTTGGGTCGGCTTGTATTCTTCCTTTATAGGCAACCGGTGTACCACGATATCGGTGCTTAGCCTGAGCATGTCTTGATCGACCACGCGAAGACATCTTTGAATTCATGAAGTAACTCAATGAGGTCTCGCTTTGTCTCTACTGGTAATACTAGCTCCGATCTTCACTTCCTTCTTTTCTTGCCTGTCTCCCGGGTCCACTATTTCTACTAACTCCTCGCGAGGCGAGGATCACATTTCTCCTCTTGTTCTACCATCCTTATGATTCGGAGATAGGTCACAACCTTGGTCATCCTCGAGAATCACGAAAATCTTCCACACCCGTATCTTACCCAAAAGGATATTACGAGTTATTGGTAGTGTTGCTCACGTCGTTGATATTTGGGGACCTGTTATGAAGATGAAATAAAGGCTCATAGAATAAAGGAATCTAAGCATGTTTATTGGCATTATGAATGAAGAATGGAAATATTTAGGAATATCTAAAGAATAATAATGATGAATGAAGAAGAAGATTTGCTCAAAAGGTAATGGAGATGCATTTCATTGAGAATAACGATGCCTCGTACAAAAGTCATGCTTTCACAAAAGGGACACTTATCGCTTCTAGACTTAAAGCAACAAGTGTGTTCCGAGTATTACTCTGAATAAGTTCTAAAAGCTACAGAGAATCTCTCTCTGCAGTCGATTTGTTTAGAAACATTGCACGGCTCGTAGGCGGATACCATTCCAGTTTTCTTCCTCTATTTTCTCCCCGAATATGGCATTGATGTGCATGTTTGCCCGTATTCCTTTTATGGCTTTCTCATCTTTCGTTCCTCGTCCTTGGTGGATAATCCCTCCTGATACAAAGGTCTCAAGAATATGAGGAATTATCATCAGTTCCCACTTAATCTCATCTCCGCCAAACGCGTTCTCCTTCTTTCTTGTCTCTTTGCTAATTCCTTCCTTTTTGCTTCGCGTCCGGTTTGAACCCTAAACCGAAGAGGTCTCGTTTTCTTTCAATCTCGGGACCTCGATCTCTCCTGGAGATACTTCCCAAGTCCTTTCCCAGTGCGGCTCCGTTCCGATCATCGATTGCAAACCCATTTTCGTGGTTTTAGATAATTGAGGTATTGGGATCTTGTTCCCCCTCAATGACGAATGTTGCATTGACAAATTCCAAAGAGCGGAAGGAGCACTCGGTTGCTTCATCGTCGCTTCTAAATATGGCGCGCCATTGGTCACGATTGCGATTACGTCCTCTTGGCATTTATTGTCACCAAACGACCCTCTATAACTAGCTTCAACTTTTGGTGCAATGGCGAGGCACTTTGCTCCCGCCGAGTGTATCCAAGGTCTCCCCAAAGCAAGCAATTATAGGATGGTCGATATCCATTACTATGAAATCCACCTCATATATACGGGCCGATTAATAGAGGTACTTCGATCCTTCCCATAACTTTCCTTTCGGTTCCATCGAATGCCCTTACTACATTGTGGCGTGCCTTCATGTGAGAGTTTGTCAATGGGTAATCGATTCGGCGTCGACGATGGCAAAACATTTAGTCTTGACCCATTATCGACCAGTACTTCGTAGCGTGTATCCTTTGCATCGGGTGGTGATGTGGAGAGCCTTGATGGTACCCGTACCTCGGAGAGGGATTTCATCATCACTAAAGAAAATGAAGTTATCGGCGCTTATATTGCTAATCGAGCGATCCAACTTGTTAACGGTGATATCATTAGCAACATAAGTTTCGTTTAGTACTTTCATCAGTGCGTTGCGGTGCGCTTACTGAGCTTAATAGTAAGTCAAGTACGGATATACGAGCCATTTGCTTATGTGTAATCGCTCTCACCTAATTGTATTCGCTATGCTTTAAAAACTTTAAGAATTCCTAGCCTCTTCTTCCTTCATTGGCTCATTTATAAACGCCTCGGTTTGGTCACTTTCCCTTTCTTTGGTTCGCCTACCAGGGTTTTCTCCTTTGTGAGCTCCATTCGTGTATTCACCGTGTCGTAGCGCTTTCCACTGCGCGTATAGGAGCCTACCCCCTGGTTTTCCTTTGCAGCGTTGGACGAGGCTTCCTTTTAGGGCGAAATCACGTTGCGATTATAGTTCGAGGAACCTTTTGTCATCTTCATATGAAAAAGCCGCTGGTTTTCGAATCACGATCTTCGGAGGCCCCTGTTCCCTTTTGCAGTGCTGGACGAGTCCCCTTTTTCAGGAATCGTCATGTTGCAATTATAGCTCTCGGGAACCTTTTTGTTATCTTCAGATGAAAAGACCGCGAGTTTAGAATCATGATCTTTGAGTTATTTTTATTTCGGTTCCATCATTCTTTGGTCGCGAGATGGTGACCAAAGGGTAGCTGGTCTTCAAAGTTTTACCCTTGCTTCATCTTCTAACATGCGAGATGTTTCTTTCCTCTTGGTCTTCGTTGCCTTCGTAGAATTCTAACTCTTTATCGTCCATCGCCTTTGTACGAGAATCCTAAACTCTATACGGTTTTGGATTTCGTGTCCCTCCATGTTGTGAAATTCACAACCCTTGCTTGTTCTTTCATGCTCTCTCTTCTTTGGGCTTGACACGACCAATCCCCTTTTCATTATTTCCTTCCGCACTCGTCTCATTGGGGTTTTCACTTGGCAATATCCTCTTAACTCTTTTTCCATGTTCTCGCCTATCATATTGACCCCATGATTAGGCGGTGGGTGCCCGCATTAGAGGTATCGTCTACTTCTACAACACCCATCTGGATGAGTCTTTCCACCGATTTCTTGAAAGCGAGGCGAAGTTTCTATTGAATGCCCCACAATTCCTGCATGGTATTCGTGCTTTGTGCGTTCGCATCATACCACTTAGGGTATGGGGGTGTAGGGTTTTAAGTAATGCGGGGCAACAATGTGTGCATCGAATAAATTTTGGTACATTTCTTTGTATGCGTGATCGGGATTGGTGTGAATTGAATTTTCTCCGCATTTTGCTTCGCATTGGATTCCGTCTAGAGGACTCGATGGTGGGCGATTCTGACCTGGGCTGGTTCACGATTATAGGCTTTGAATAACTTTTGCTTATGTTGTTTACATCGTTCTCTCTTTTCTTGGGATCGTCTTTCTAGCACCTTCTCCCGCCTCTATCTTGCCACATCGATTGCGTTCTCTATCATTTCCCGACAACACAATATCGAGAAACTTTTTGGTGGCGCCCAAAGCATGTGGTTAATGAAGGAGCTTTCAATGTATTGACGAACAACATGGTTGTCTCCTTTTCTAGGAGCGGTGCATTTGAACTTGTGTGGCTACTTCCTCCACCGTTGGGCATATTGCCTAAAGCTTTCGCCCGACTTTTTCTCCATATTTTGGAGCGTGATTCGGTCGAGCTATATCGCCACGTGAGTCAGTAGTGTTTGAAGGAAGGCGTGCGAGTCCTTCCACGACTTGATCTCGAGTATGCGGCTAAGTGATTATACCATTTAGCCGCGGACCGGTTAAACCGTCTCCGGAAACGATAAATCGATAATTGATCATTGTTAACGTGCCCCGCCATTCTGCGCGATGAACATTGTGATGTGCGCCGCCGGACATTGGTTCCACTGTACTTTTCAAAATCGGGGTCTTGAACTTTGGCGGAAGTACGAGGTCGGGACTAGACTTAAATCCTTAGCGTACACTCGTAATGCGGTGGTCGTGATCTCTATTTCCTTAAACTTTTCCTCTAGCCACTTGCAACGATCCTCGAGCTGCTTTGGGAAGTCCATTTTCGCCTTGTCCATTTCGGGCATTTCGTCGAAATCGGGGACCATCGGGTTAGCCGGACCTTCCCGTGATTAGTACTGAATCTGGTTGGGAGATGCGTTGGTACCGTGGTATCAACTCGATATTGTGGTCCGATAATAACGGTGTTCTTTGGGGATACGATCTGGTGGCGCTTGGGTATTTGGCGGGGTAAAACCGGAGGGTAAACAGGATCGTCATTGTTGTTCCCCGAACTAGCGGCAACGCCCCTTTCCCTTCTCACGTTCATTGGCCAACAAGCTGCGCTTATTTGGTTTATCATGTTATTTTGGGATTCTTCCATCCGCCCTATCATGTCTGTTGTATCTTGTGCCAATCGTTCTTGCATTTGATCCTGCATTTCTTTTGCATTTGCTCTAATCTTTCCATTCTTTGATCCATCACTTTTGTTTTGCCTCTGCATCAGTAGTGATGTTCCAGGGTAACTCTCTCTGTCATAATTTAGGGTTCCTTTGTGAGATTTGATGCGTATGATGCAATGTAATGCGAGATGCATGAGATGTGTGCTACAAAAAGGCATTGATTCGATTCAATTTCCATTAGCATAACTTTTCTTAGAAAACAAGTCTTTTCCATAAAATGGATTACATATAAGGCCTCGCCCTAATACTTAAAGCCTTGACTTTCTCAAGAAGATCGGCTAATTCTTGTCCTCTCTCCGATCTTGACTCGTACATTAGACTTAGTAAGTCGGCTTGGACTGCTAAGGCTTGTAGATGATCCGCCACCTCTCGTACTTGGGCCACGACTTCCCCATAATATAATCCCGGTCTCGACTTGGTTTTGATAGTGATGCGTTGTTGCTTCCAACGTTCCTCGTTGACTTCAAAAGCTCTGCTGTAGCTCACAACCATGTAAAGCGATTCTAGTTCTTCGACTCTTGCTTTCATCTCTTCAATCTTGCTCAGACTAGCCTTCAATTCGACTCACACGAGTTGCGGCCGATCTTTGGTACAATGATTTCTCTAATTCGAGATCCGCGTCTTTAATTTTTCTTTCTCATTTTGGCTCTCTACTAGGCTTCTTTTCGTGGTATCCTCCCGCTCTTGAGTCTCTCGGAGTTTCCTTTCCCATTGACTTGCTCTATGCTTCTCCTCTTTAATTTCTTGGCGCCATTGCTCGACAAGCGTTTTCCCAAGTCCCATGATTCTCATCGATCTTCGTAGCTTCTTGTAGTCCGTCTTTAGACTGCTCTAAATCTTCTTGACTTTATTTTTCCTTTTCTCGACTTCTCGGCTTCTAGCTTCGAATGTCGACATCCAATCCCAATTGTATTTTCTCTTCCTCTAGTTGCTCCATCCTTTTTCCTAACTCGCGGTTCTTCCTTTCAAATCTTGTTTGATGATTTCAAGTTAGAGGACCACTGTAAGTGCTCTTCTAGTGACCGGATGTCTTCTTGGTCCGGCGTGGGGATATTATCATTGATCCTTTGACTCCTCCACCAGTCATATTCAGGGGTTGTCATTGGATTGGCAGCAAACCTTTTTATTCTGTGAATTCGCCCCCAGGCTTTTGATATCTCCCTTACTCTCTTCTTGTAATTTTCTCCTTTGTAGTCAAACTCGCATTGAGTTAACCCTTGTGTCGGTGGCGTAAACTGTCTCGATCTGTATTGTCTTAATACGAGGAGAGGTGTATACCCGACAGCTCCCCATATTCCGAGCATAGGGACATAGTCAAAATCCCCGCATCGATATATAATCTCATCGGGGATCGCCCAAGGGGCTCTCCATGCTACATCCTCTTCTTGTAATTTTTGCAAGATCATAACCCAATTTTCTTCCGTAATATCATCTCGTCTTGGCGTGGTTGCCATTTTTTCCAGCGGGGAGTAGTCCTCGGAGAAAATTCGACACGACATCTTTTCCATTTTCCAAAAATGACCATGAAACCATGCTAATAGGAGTTGGGCGCAACCGATGAATCTTCCCTCGCCCGCTCTCTTCGGCATGTGCTTAGGGACTGAATGTTTTGGTCAAAATTGCGAGAGCAGGAGTAATCCCTCTTTCTAATTTGTCAAACAAATCGGTGACCGCTTCATCTATATGTCCTAGGGCTTTGGGGAAGATAACTAGCCCATATATGCTCAAGGCTAAAGCGTCAACCCTTTTTCTTTGCTCGGGATGTGCTATGATCAAATCTCTTAGATTTTTCCGAGGATGCATTTACAATCTCCTTTTCTGTTTTGTTCGAGTTTGTAACCCATTGTTCGCTCATTCTGTAATGTTCATTAACTTTTTACGAATGTGGGGACATTAACTACTTACATAAACTTTGTCGTCGAATCTTGGAGGCAATGGAGCGAGCGGTGTATTCTTCCATAGTAGGTACCAAGTCCACTTTCCCAAAAGTAAATCAACTATAAGCGTGGTTCAAAAACCGGGCCATAGCTCGGAATAAGTCTTTGGTCTATCTTAATGTCAAGCGGTAAGGCGGATCGCCGTAATGACAATAGAACGAGTTGCTTGATACCTTCGTCCCATTGGCTCCATATCTCTTTCATTTCTTGAAGATTGTTCAGGTTACGCGATACGGGTGAAGTCCCACAATTCGACACGCACCCATACGCAAGGCTATCACCCTTCTCTTCTTTGCCACGGTCTCGCCGGCCCATATTGGACGTTTGCATTGTCTCCCACTTTATCAAAAACTCCTTTTCCATGAAAAGCTATCCATTTAGTAATTGAATGTGAATCGATACATTTTTGATGAATATGCCATGCAAAATAAATGAAGCAGTCAAGATTTCATAAATAGTAAGTAGAGGATAACATACATAATTAGGTAAGCACTAGGGTTTGGCATGGCTCTACCCTGCAGTGGTTCTTAAGGCTCGCTATATGAGGTTCGGTTCTAGAGTAGGGGTACACTGAACCAGCAGATTCTCGATCCTCACCCATTATAGGCTCATATAGACCGAGAGTTGATTCGGGGAATACATTTCCCTATGGCTGCACTGAGATGAAAATCTCACGAAGAAGACATAGGTGCGGATGTATCCCGAGGCGATCCACTATCCTCGCACGGAGGTGAAAACCTCACGAAGGAATAGTTTCTCACTCCCACTTAAAGGTGCGACCACAACGGTCATGCAATATCTTGTGCACGAGAAAATAGAAATCATATGCAATGACACAAATGAATGCAACACAAGGATAGTAAAAAAATTTAAAATCAAATTTCCAAACTTTCGACAAAGGACAAAAATAATCAATTTACGGCTGACTCTCTTTTAGTCTCGCCCCCTGGAGTCGCCAAGCTGTCGTAACCCTTTTCGAGTTTTGAAAAAAACGGGGTCGACGTGGGTTTTGCAAACGAATGAAAAAAACGGGAGTCGCCACCAATCTTTTTTGATGAGGTGTGATCGGGTCACCTTAAAAAGTGTTTGTTTTTAATGATCAGATTAATTTATCGAAACACAATTTTGGTCTACGAAAATCAGAAAATGGATTCGGGAGTCGGTTACGTACGAGGAAGGGTTAGCACCCTCGATACGCCCAAAATTGGTACCTAATTGATTATCTAATGTCTTAATGTCGAAAGTTGAAAACTTAAGAATTCAAAATACGATCCCTCTTGTTGTTGAAGAATAAATTTGGATAAATTGGAAATGTATGCCAAGGGCTGTCTCGTTTTAAGGTGAAGTGTTACATCCAATACTTTAGGACGCCACATTTCGACCTTTAAAGTTGAACTTGCCTTTTATTCAAAACTTATGGATTTAATTGAAAGGATATTTTGTTATTTAGAATGGACGAGAAAAGGAAACCCAATACTTTAGGGCACGTTTTCTCGAGCTTCTAAATCTGAGAACATTGCCTTGGTTTTAGAAAATATTATCTCGGAATAACAAAACATCACATCCAATGCATTAGGACACGACATCTCGAGTCCACGAGAATAAGCTTTTAGTTTAAAAATGTATTAGTTTTAAAAGGATATTCGGTTATTTGGACCAAACGAGAAGGATCGAAACCCAATACTTTAGGGCACGACCTCTCGAATTTCTAAATACGGAATATTGCCTTTGTTAAAAGAATTCATTTTGTGTCGGGCGAAAATTGATGTAATGCAAGTTTATAGTAAAATGTAAAACAAATTGCGATATCAACGTAGCAAAATGTAAGAAATGAATTACGGTATTAGCAAAGCATATAGAATAAACGCATTAAATACAAATGACAATAATAAAACAAAAATAAAATAAAACCAATAAGTTAAATGATAATAAATAGAAAACAAAAGGATAAGCGGCAAGATGAAAGTTTTACAAGAAGGAAAGAAAAGGAAAGAAATAATAATAATGATAATAACGGTGATAATGAAAATAATAATCTTGATATGGTAATATGAGAGAAATATATATAAAATATGATAACAATATGAGTGAAAATAGAAGTATGTATATGAAATAGTATAAATATAAATAGATAAATGAAAATTAAATAAATAATAATAGTATTTAACTAAGAAAATAAATATAGATATAAATATAGTAATAATAAAGATACTAATAATAACAATAATAATAATCACAAGAATAATATCAAATAATAGTAATAATAATAGTAATAATAATACATAGTAGTAATAATAATAAGATAAAAATAATACAACATAATATAGTTTAAATGTAATAATAAGGTTAAGATGATTAATAATATATGTATAAAAAAATGACAATGGTGATAATAGAAAATAATAATAGGAATACTTAATAATGATAGTAGTTTAGTAATAATAATAAAATAATAATAATAATAATATGGTATTAGTAATAAAAATGAAATGACAATGGTAATAATAATAAAATAATAGTAATAAAATGAGAATAATGATAATCTAATAAAAACATAATAATAATAGTAATAACACTCTAATAATGATAGTAACTATAATAATAATAATAATGATAATAATAATAGAAAGTAATAATAAACAAATACTAGTAAAAAATATAATAGTAATAATAATAAATATATAAATAATAATAATAATAATAATAATAATATGGTTATAAAAACAATAATAGAAATAATAATAATAAATATAATAAAGACAATAATAAGCAAAACAATAGTAAAAAATATATGTATAAAATAAGTAAATAAACAAATACAATAATGATATTAATAATAGTAAAAATTGCAAAATAGTTAAAAGAGGATCAAATTGAATTTAAAAGCAGAATTTTGGGGCTGATTCGAAATAAAACATAAAGGAAATGGCCTATTTGAACGCGCGCGCGAAAATCCAGGGACGAGGCGCAAATTTCCCCAAGTGTTTAAGCGCGGCGTTTAGGAGGACCGAATTGAACACGCGGAGGAAATGGAGGGGCTGCGCGCATAAATTCCCCATTTTTCGGCAAACGCGCGGATCCTGGTGGAGCGGGTCGGACCGGTCGGGCCAAGGGCGAAACGACGTCGTTTTGGGGCTTAGGGCGCGCGGCCAAAACGACGCCGTTTCGATCGGCTATTTAAGCCCCAAATCAAGAAAAAAAAATCATTTCTCCCCCTTTTTTAAAAAAAATTCTGACTCTTCTTTTTTTTTTCTCTGCAGGGCTGGGGGCTGGGCGATTTCCGGCCGCGGGTTCCGTCGCCGGCGCCGTTGTCGCTCCACCGCACGCATGTGATGGCGGAAAAGGTAAAATTTTTAGTTTTTTTCCCTTTTTTTTTTTTAAAAAAAATGAAGTATGTATATGCGTATGTCGAAAAGAAAAAAAAAAAAAAAAAAGACTTCGAAAATAAAAAGGAAAAAAGGAATCACCTTTGGTCTTTATTCTGACTTTTAGTGATTTTTAATGTTTAATCTGGTTGCTATTTTCTCTGATTCTTTTTTGTTTGTGTTTGAAGATGTTGCTTCTTGTATTGATAAAAAAGGCCGACCTCTTTACAATGGATTTTAGATCGGCTTTTATAGCCGATTTTTACAATCGATTTCCCCATTTTTTATTATTTCTATCATTCCATTTAATATCTGCAGGCAAGTGGCGGTGGCCGGTGGTGCAGTGCAGCAGTGGAGGAGCGGTGGGCGCGCGGCGTAGGCGGTGGCAAGGTGGTGACGGCGGTGGTGGGTCAAGTCGAAGACTAGGGGCGGCACTTTAGGGGCTAGGGTTTTTTTTTTTTTTTTTGAAAATGTTTTTTTTAGTTTTTGGGCTTGTATGTGGGCTAGGGTTAGGTGTTATTGGGTTTTTTAATTTGGGTTTTATTTATTTGTTGGGCCCGGGCAATAATTGGGTTCTACAACTTTCTCCTTATGGCTGTATCAAATGCACCCAAACCAAACCAGGCAGGTTTCAGCCATTGTTTTTATCTTCTATGTCTTGTATTTTGTGCCATACATTTGTAGCCACAATTGCATGATATTTCATAGGAGCATGCGAGAAGTTTTTGCATGGAATTTGGGTTTTAAATCGCACTCTTTTTTCTCCTTTTTTTTTACACAAAAATTTAACTAAATAAATTTAATTACTATCTTTTGATTAGGACTAAAATTGATTAGTTAAGAAATATAAGAACTAAATTTGAGCAAACTGAATACAAATACTAAATATACAATTTACGTAAAATATAAAATTAAATAATATAATCTTTGAATTATCACAAATTTATTTATTAACTAACCATTGCTATAATGACAAATAATTTAAGCTAGATATTTATTGCTATAGGCCTTCGAATTTAAACAATATCTTTCACTAAACCCTAACCAAACAAATAAACAAAAAACCTAAGCTACAATATCTATATATACATTGACTCCTACACCTATTATCAATTTGCCCACCTTGTTTTTTAGCACATTGGAAAATGCTAATTAAGATCCAATTTGTTAAAACTTTCTTTTTCTTTGACTAAAAATTGTGGGTGCAAATTGAGCATTATTCAGAGTTTGATGACCGGATTCTCTAATAAAAGGTAATTAAAGGGTATAATGTATAAATTTATCAGTATACTTATGTGAGTTATTCAAAATACTTTTTAAAATAAAACAAATAAAAAATATTTTAAAAATTAAAAATTATTAAAAAGTATAAAAAAATATTTTTTAACCTTTTAATTTTAAAAAAAATTAATTAATTGCTTACGTAGCATACACATGGAGTATCACGTGGATACCAACTTAACATGCATTAACTTTTCCATCTATTTTGGGAGTGATTTGACAAACAATACAAGTTCAATGGTTAAAAGAAACAAAATTTAAATTAATTGAGGGCTGAAATGACTTTTTTTCATAAATTTGGAGAGCCAAATAAATTATTATGCCTTAAATCTATAATAATTGTAGAAAAGAAAAGAATTTGTGATTTATTATACTTAGTTACTTAATTAGATGATCAAATACAATTTTCCCATTTTTATTAAAAATTAATAGTCTTAGCCAGTTGATTTGGAATTAATTAAAAATTGTTTTATAGTCAACCCAGAAACTGACCAGAAATGACTACATAAAGAACATTGACTAATTAAATATTGACTTTTTTTAGATTAGGCACCTATTGCCTTTTAAAGCAATTAATTAAATACTAGTTCCTTTTTAGGTCATTGCCTAACTTCTCATATTCCAGAATTTCGACAGCTAAAAAGGTTTGAAACACGCCTACAATACATCATCACCCTTAATAAATAACTACATAAACACGAGCAAGTTGAGTCTTAATTTGATTAACTTTAGAATTGTTGTTAGTACAGAAAAATATGGGTTCGAGTGTGTTGAAACTCATTATTTTCCTATTTAAAAATTAGAGAGGGACTATAGATAATTTTAAGTATTGTATAAAAAGAGCAGATACTATAAGAATATATCATTAAATGTAATGTCTCGTAAACATGGCAAAATATCATATTTTATATATTTTTATATCATTAAATGTCAAAATTTTATGTACGTATATTTATACTATTATTTAAATAATTAATTAAGTTAATGTCACCCATCAATTAAATTTTTTTTTTTTACAAAACAATATTATTATGATAGTGGTTTTTATCATTTTACATTTTTATAAATTAATAAAAAATTAAATAGACTGAGATTTGAATTAAGAACACTATAAACATCAAACTTTCAATTTATTATTTCAGTTCAAATTCATATAATTTTATGTCAAAATTATAGAATTTACATTCATTTTTGTCAAGTGATAGCCGAAAAAATAAGATGGTTTTAAATTGTTTTTCCTCTTTTGTGATAATGGGTTTGGTGGGATTGAAGCTAGCAAGCAGGAAAATGATTATATGAAACAGTGACGCAATGTTATCTGTATCCCTTTCCAATAATTTTATGCCACATCAGTATTTTCATCCTGAATTTCAAGATTTTAATTTAGATTTAATTTTTTTCAAGATGAAAATCAGGATTTTAATTTGGATTAGCATTCATATCCTAGATTAGAAACATGCTAATTTGGGAATATGATTGCTCAATTTGAATTCAAGTATCCATATTTAGGAATTGTTTGGCTTTTTTCAAAAGTTTGTGTTAAAAGAATAATGAATTCGAATTAAATGAAACAGTGATTTTATATTATTTGTATTTTTTTCAATTGTTTAATGTAATATCAATATTTTTATCATAAAATTCAGGATGAAAATATTGATATGACATTAAACTCTAAATATATATATATATATATATAATGTCACTATTTTATATAATTTTTTTCCGTAAAGTAAGATGGTCTATGGACATAAATACTAAATATTAGTAATTATTAATATAAATAAGGCATAGACATTAAATATTATAGGATAAAAAAATATAATATTTAAAAATTCATTTAATATAAATAATTCACATATAAAAAAAATTTATATAACAATAAAATATTTCAAATACCACCGTAATACGACAAAATATATATACAGCAAAAAAATGTGACCAAATCGGAATTTGGTCTAATTCATGTGCTGTCATGTCGAGAATTTATCAATTTGTTTGGAAGGTTCCGGGAAGAAAGTTGTATGAAGGGAGCATATGACACGCGGTAGCCAACTTTTGTCATATTTTTTAACGCGTTGTTGGATAAGTTTTATTATCGAAAAATATCAAAATTATATATAAATTCTGATTTTATATAAAAGATTATAATTTAATTTAATTTTTAAAAATCACAAATAACGTTATTAAATTAGCACTATTTTACGTTTATATTGAATCAAAATCAAAGCTTATTGCATACGTTTAAACCATAATTAAAGTTTCATATACATAATTGTATCAAATTAAAATTCATGTATTAAATTGTATATTGAAACAAAATTCATATATAATTTGTGAGATATATTACTAAAAATAATAGTAATGTGTATCGTTGAGGTGATGAGAGGTGCAAAAAAGTAAGATAAAATATATGCAAAGAGTTTAATTATTTTTCTAACATAAGTAACTTCGAAATTTGATCTAAATAATTTGTGAGATATAATTACTTTTCATATTTTCTTTGCTTTTAAATATTTACATGTCTTCTGATTCAATTACAAATATTTAATTGATTAGTATATATGGCTTAACTATTATTATTCTTAAATCTATAATTGTTTAATTTATTCTAGTACTTTTGACAAACAACATGGGTGGATATGATGATATGCAATTTATGTTGTATGGAAATTCAATCTAACTTAAATAGACCTTGTTTGTTGATTAAACTTAGGTCTCTTTCATTCTTATTGCTATCGCTAGATTAAATCTTGAGTGTTTGTTATAAGGTGGCTATTTTACAAAACTGACCTAAAAGATTTAATATTTATAAAAATGACCCAAGTTTAAAAACAATCACCAAAATGACTTGAAATGAATAGTAGAATGGGGTTTTGGCCTTCTAATAGCCGGCACCACCTATATTTTGGCCCCATGATTGCCTGATGATTATGTCAGATTTTAAAAAATTGAAGTTTTTGGTTCTAGCCTTCCAATGGCCAGCACCAGGGTATTTTTTTAAAAATCGTATCATACTGGTATACAAAAAACTAGTATTAAAAAAAAATTTATTACGGCCTTCTAATGGCGGCACGGTTCTGAGTATTTAAAAAAAAATTGATTTGGCTTTGTCAATGGTTGGCACGGACTTCGATATTTAAAAAATTTTTTTTTTGTTCGCCTTCTAATGGCGGCACAGTGCGAAAAAAAATCAATTTTTTAGGTCTTTTGGCATTCTAATGGTCGGCACCATACTACCAGTATTTAAAAAAAAAAATTGGTGTTGGCCTGTCAATGGCCGGCACCAGACTCAGTATTTTAAAAAAAAAATTGGTTCTAGCCTTCTAATGGCCGACACCAGGTACGAAACAAAATTCATTTTTTTAGGTCTTTGGCCTTCTAACTTGGCGGCACGGACTACCGATATTTAAAAAAATTGGTCTTTGGCTTTGTCAATGGCCGACACTAGACTCGATATTTAAAAAAAAATTGGTTACGGCCTTTTAATGGCGCGGCACAGTCTGAAAAAATTCAATTTTTTTAGGTCTTTGGCCTTCTAATGGTGGCACGGACTACCGATATTTTTAAAAAAAAATTGGTCTTTGGCTTTGTCAATGGCGGCACCAAACTCGATATTTTTTAAAAAAATTGGTTCTAGCCTTCTAATGGCCGACACCAGACTATAGTATTTAAAAAAAAAAAAAAAATTGGTGCTACTTTGTCAATGGCGGCACGGACTCGATATTTAAAAAAAAAAATTTGGTTCTGGCCTTCTAATGGCCGGCACCAGGTACGGAAAAAAATTCAATTTTTTTAGGTGCTGGCCTTCTAATACTGTATGATTTTTTTTAAATACTGTACCCTGGTGCCGACCATTAGAAGGCCATCGCCTAAAAAAATTGATTTTTTGTTTGTACATGGTGCCGGCCATTAGAAATCCAGAATCAAATTTTTTTTTTTAAATATTGAGTCTAGTGCCGGCCATTGACAGGCCAACACCAATTTTTTTTTTTTAAATACTGGTAGTCTGGTGCCGGCCATTAGAAGGCCTGCACCTAAAAAAATTGATTTTTTTTCGTACCTGATGCCGGCCATTAGAAGGCCAGAACCAATTTTTTTTTAATACTGACTTGGTGTCGGCCATTAGAAGGCCGGCACCTAAAAAATTTGATTTTTTTTTCATACCTGGTGCCGGCCATTAGAAGGCTAGAACCAAAATTTAAAATACTGGTTTTTTGTATACCAGTATGATACGATTTTAAAAAAAATACCCTGGTGCCGGCCATTGGAAGGCCAGAACCAAAAAATTCAATTTTTTAAAGTCTGACACAATCAACAGGCAATCATGGGGCCAAAATACCAAGTGGTGCTGGCCATTAAAAGGCCAAAACCCCATTCTACTGTTCATTTCAGGTCATTTTGGTGATTGTTTTTAAACCTGAGTCATTTTTGTAAATATTAAATTTTTTTGAGTCAGTTTGGTATAATAACCATATAAGGTTATTTATCAATAAGTGAAATAGTTAATGATGCTCGTCTTGATTATCGAGAAGGTAAGAAGAGATTGGCTATTAGACGTTTGTTGGTAACTATAACCAAGTTATGAAAAAACACCGATCCTTCACTACAGCAAAACAGACTTTTAGCGGCGTTTTTTTTGGCCTTTAGCGGCGTTTATAAGCGCCACTAAAAGTTTTTGCGGCGCTTTTGTAAGCGCCACAAAAAACGCCGCTATTGCTACCGCCGCAAATTTTAGCGGCGTTTATGCGCAAAAAACGCCGCTAAAGACCATGACTTTTAGCGGCGCTTTCGCGCGCCGCTAAAGTCATGGTCTTTAGCGGCGCTTTCCTACAAGCGCCGCTAAAAGTCATGGTCTTTAGCGGCGCTTCCCGACAAACGCCGCTAAAAGTCATGGTCTTTAGCGGCGCTTTCCCTACAAACGCCGCTAAAAGTCATGGTCTTTAGCGGCGCTTCCCGACAAACGCCGCTAAAAGTCATGGTCTTTAGCGGCGCTTTCTCTAAACGCCGCTAAAAGTCATGGTCTTTAGCGGCGCTTCTCGAAAAAACGCCGCTAAAAGTCATGGTCTTTAGCGGCGCGCTTTCCAACGCCACTAAAAGTCATTGGCTTTAGCGGCGCTTTTTAAAAACGCGCCGCTAAAGCGATGGCTTTTAAGCGGCGCTTTGTTACAAACACCGCTAATTTATGCAGATTTACAAAGTGCAGTTTTTCAATATAATACCCTCCGCACTAAAACCAACCAATAATGATAAATATAGCATATAATTCCAACGCAAAAGCAACAAATTTAGCATAAAAATCACTCCAAATACATTAATTCTAAATAATACTTGAAATTTAATAAATTAAATGAATGATGATGAAAATATTGTAACAATAATGTTAAATGTAATAATGTCAAAACATTCTTACAACGAGAAACTAAATGTGTCTAAGATGGCGGTTCTGCGATTGTTGAAACATCTGCATCATATCTTTGAAATTTAGTCTTTGGAGCTCTTCGTACTTTACATTGCTCGCTCTGCTAGCATCGATCTTTGCCTCTGCCTCCTTGCAGTGCATTTGCCTCTCTCATTCTTCGCTGCTTGCCTCCTCATTCGCTGCCGCTTCGCATCCGCTCTAAGGTACATTCTTTGGAGTTCTTCATATTTTCTTTGAACATCGGCAATTTCTTTGCCTCTGCTCAACCGTGCTCTCTTGCATATGAGCTATCTGGTCTTGTAGCCTGCGAACTTCAAAGACGAGATTGACTCGGAAGGCATGTGCTGCTTGGGAGCCGGATCAAAATATTGGGTCGGGGTAACACCGGATCCTTTAGATCGAACCCGACCATACCTTTCAAGACCAAAAAACATCAGTGATAATTCTATTAAAAATATACTAAAGATTAACAGAATTATCAATCGAATCAGTCGTACCTTTCGGGACCCAAAACATACGTAATAATTACATTGTCAATCTCCTCAAGATTAGCGAACTATCGATCGAAGCGGTACGCTTCATACTCCGCCTTTTTCTCCTTTAGTTTATCCTAATAAATCAATGAAAGAATTAGAAAGCGAAATATATAAATAAGAAAGAATGCAACATAATTTAACATTATAAATTTAAAACTATAAACGATGAATTAAACTAGTATAATTAAACATTATAAATATTTATAAAAAATAAAATTTTATTAAGTAAATATACCAAAATTTCTGTGACCGGATGTCATCGGAGATCCATCCTTCTTTCTATGCGTGATGTCAAAAAGTGAACATGTCCAACTTTTTGACCGATCGAAGTTTCCTACATTTTAGCGAGAGAAAAATATAATTTAATAGTATAAAGTAATTAAAATTTGTGAGAATTAATAAATTATAATACCTCGGCTTCAGACTACACAGCAAAACTTCTAGAACTGCGGTGTGCGTGCGTTTTACATTCTCATCTGCTGCTTATTCCAACTCGCTCACGGTCCTACATAATGCAATTTGAATTATATATATAGTATATACTATAAGCGAAATAATTTATAAGATTTTAGAAGTCGTAATACCTCTCCTTTTTTGAATTCCAAAATCTAACTTGATCTTCCCATTGGTACCTCAACATTCCGGTGGAACATTTCTTAATTTTTCGTCGAGGCTTATGTCTTTCTTAAAATATTGTTTTTTGAGCGTACTTTTATTGTCTCTCCATTTTTTACCTAATGTCTTCTTGACATAGTCATCAGAGACCTCTAAAGTAAATCTAGCCTGAAGAAAAAAAGTATAAATAGTTAATATAAATGGAAATTAAATTAAAGTATTATAAATTACATTCTTGTTTTGTTACCTTAATATTATCGAGAGCCTGATTTTTGTTGGCATCAGGCATGTGATGCCATGATTAAGTAGTTAATGGGCAACATATTGGAGTTTCGTGCAATAATGCCCAAATAGCTTCCTAACAGTCGAGCTTCAGATCCAACCGGCTGGCCATGATTGTTTCTCCTTACTTTAACACGATCGGTAGGCTCTAAGTCGTATAAATCTTTAAGTAGTGTACGTCCCCGAGCTCTGCGCGTCCCACCACCTTCATTTGAAAAATGATATATTATTATATTAAAATTAAAAATGAATCAATAATAAAATTCAACATGCATGTAAAATAAACTTAACATTACTTTCAAATTCTCGGGCTCATCATCTATGTCCTAAGTGAGTAGAAGATCCAACAAGCGCTTTTCTGTTCACTATTTGCTTCTTACGGATTTGGAGTATCGTGAACAATATTGAAATCTCGTAATCGTCTTCTAGGCATTTTCTCTGCAATACACGTAAATTAGTTCAAAATTTTAGTAACATATAACAACAATAATAGGACATTTAAAATAGTTAAGTTATATAACATGCCCAACATTAAAATTATAATATTACATATAAATAATAAATCGTAAAATCTCACTAAATCATATTTCGTAAATATCTTCGTCCACATCTTGTGAACCCATTGAAATTGTTGACTAGTACTAGGGATATTTTCATTTAAGTTTTGTTCGAAAAGGCAATGTTTACGATCTTTCGACTATGTCATCTCTACTTCCACTGCCAATGTCGAAGAAGTCTCTAGGGGTGTTTCGAAGTACAACGTACCAACCCTCATCAATTGGATCTTTCGAGTAAAAAACTTGTGTAACTTGAGAAGAAAACACATACGGCTCGTCCATCAGTTGTTCTTGGTGTGAATCAATCGAGAGAAATTCACCATTGTAAAGCCATATTGATCGTTTTTAATTCGCGAGCCGTATTCACATCAGCCCAATCACCTCGAAATAAGACAACTTTGCATTTGCCGTAATAATCCAACTCAATGATGTCGATGTAATAAGTCCGTAATACTCAGATTCCCCTCGACCGGATTCATGTCCTAGCACTAGCATAACTTGTAATCGAAGAATTAACAACAATTCCGCAATTTTGGGTTCTCCTCAATCTCTCGCGATACTTTGTATGAAATCTGTATCCGTTGATAAGGAAGCCACCATATCTTTTAACTAATCTGTTTGGACCTTGTGAAAGCCATTTAACCGTCATTTACTTCATTGCGACTCCAAACCTATCGAGTCGAAAGTAAATCGAGTAATTATTATGAGAAAACCTTATTACTTGTTAATGAAAACTTAAATTGCATACCATTTGGCTTAACCATTCATGGAATGATTCTGCGAACAACTTATTAATTTTTCGTCGATTTAATCTTGAGATCGTGAGCGAGCTCTCAATATTTGCTTGTACTCACTACCATAAAACATGTTTTACTTTGTTAGAAGACAAACAAATCATAATTGATGAGTGTTTACCAAATTGTAGAACTTACTTCCGAAATGGTTCCATTGAATCATGATGAAAAAGAACGTATCGATGCGCTTGGACCCACGATCTATCGTCTAATTCTGTAATTTCGACTTTGCCAATCGGTTCTCGAAACTTTGAAATAAATAAGTTTCAGCCAAATTATGATCTGTGAGCCCAGCATTTCTACTCGATCTGCATTCATTCTTGTTTCAACATCTTCCAAATACCTCGAATAGAAAGTCATACATTCCCTCCGCCAAGTAGCCCTCGGCAATTGATCCTTCCAGGATAACGCTTATTGCGGCGGTATGACTTCAATTTGGAAAGGAACCTAAACACGATATACAACATTATCAAAAGTTGCAACTAAAGGCATTGAGTGAATGAAGGAATATTTTGCAAATAAAGTAAGACCTTTCAATGGGATACATCCATCGATGAAAAGCGGGTCCACCAAGAAGTGCTTCACGCGGAGATGAATTAACAAGTGCACCATAATAGTGAAGAAGGAAGGCGGGAATATCTTCTCCAAATTGCATAAAGTCAATGCGGCTCGTTCTTGTAGTCTCTCAAGTTCTTGAACATTCAAAACTTTACCACAAATGCCTTTCATTATATTTGTGGTTCAATTACAGGGAGCCGTCACCTTTTTTCGACATACAACACCGCATAGCAAGCTGGAAGTAAGTCTTGCATCAAAATGTGATAGTCATGCGATTTTAAGCCATATAATCTTCGATCCTTAAGACTCACACATCGCGATATATTTGATGCATACGCATCGGGACCTTTATATCCTTCAACAATCATGAGAACACTTCTTTCTCCGTCTTCGACATTGAAAAAATAGCGGTGACAACCGATATTTCATATTCGGAAGTGCGGGGATGAAGCTCACGCCGAATTCCCATGTGGACTAAATCAAGTCGACTCTGAAGATTATCTTTCGATTTTCCATTGACATTCAAAATAGTCCCAATGATGTTCTCATGGACATTTTTCTCTATGTGCATGACATCAAGATTGTGGCGTAAAATTTGATGCTCCCAATAAGGCAACTCGAAAAAATACTTTTTTTTTCCACAAGTCCGCCTCATTTGGATCATCCTCTTCATCGATTCATCATCGATTCATCCCTAGATCTTCTATTTCTATGCGGGTTTGCCGGTTGATTCATCTTGCCATAAATGAAATTCATATCTTTCAACATTAAGAATATTTGGATCCACCGGTCTGCGAATGAGGTGGTGCGAACTCTTGATACCATCAACCGAGCACTCTGAAATCTAAATGTGTGATTTTCCGGTAACCACCAAGCGATGCCCCATGTAAGAGAACTTCTTCCCATTATATAACCATTGCGAACATATCACTGCGCGACTAACACGGACAAGCATAACGCCCCACAGTACTCCAACCGGATAAATTAGCATAAGCGGGAAGTCGTTAATAGTCCACATTAAAGCCGCCGCGTAAATTAAAGTTCTCTTTTCTCATTGCATCGTATATCTCGAACACCAGCCCATAGTTGTTTTAACTCGTCAACAAGTGGCTGCAAATAGAGCGTCAATATCATTCCCGGACCTTTCTCTCCGGGTATAATCATAGACAAGATAAAAGAAGATTGTTTCATGCAAACCCGATGGAGGCAAATTGTAGGGAACAAGTACCACAGGCCAAATGCATGCGTTGTGCTCATGAGTTTGTAAGGGTTAAATCCATCGGATGCTAGCCCAAGCCTCACACTCAGGATCGCTTGCAAAGCTTGGAAATTTGGAGTCAAAAGATTTCCAAGCTAAAGAATCTGCGGGATGTCTTAACAACCCATCATCTGTTCGTCCATCACGGTGCCACGTCATTGATTAAATTTGTCTTGACGACATGAAAAGCCGTTGAAGCCGCGGTATTAGCGGAAAATACCGTAAAATCTTAATCGTTTGCTTTCTTGGTGTGCATCGTGTTCATTCTCGTTACCATCCTCTGTATTTCTATTAATCCAGCGGGATTGACCGCATACATGACAAACCTTTGTTGGTTTATCCGGTCGCCTTGATACAACATGCGATCATTTGGGCAACTATGGATTTTGTTGTAGCCAAGGCCCAAATCCTTTATCAGTTTCTTCATGTCTTTCGAAGATTGAGGATTTTTAAGCGGAAACATTTCTTGCAAAAACTCTAACAGCATTGTCAACGAGAGTTTCGGTCCATCCGCCCAAACATTTCAAGTGAAAAGATGAATACTGAGAAAGACAATTTGGAAAATTTTGACCCCTCATACTGATTCTTCATTCATTTCACCAAGTAACGTGTAGAACCTCGCCGCTTCTTCGTTTGGGTGTTCATCGGTACACTTCTTCCCCCTTCCCGGTGAAAGTATTTCTACCAAAACTATAAGCATCAGTTGCACCCAAGTCAGGTGGAAACGACCCGAAACCATCACTGCGCATATTAAAAGCATCCTGCAACATGCCTTCCATATTATCATCTCTAACATTCTGATTGTAAGCAGTATGAGGATAACCCATATTCATCGATGAAGATGCTCCACTAGATGTACACTCTCCATGAAAAATCCATTTTTTGTACCCCCGGACAAAACCATCAACAACTAGATGTTCGTAGACAACTTCACGACAATGCCAATTGATATTGCAACACTTCTTGCATGGGCAAAGAATCATATTCTCTTGGCTTGCATTTTGAAATGCGAACTTCAGAAAAGTTTCTACTCCATTTCGATAGTCGTTGCTTACCCTTGACAATTTCATCCAACTCCTATCCATTTCGTAGTTGTTGAAGTCTAAAGTTGGCAATAAATTACACGGCTAAATTGTTAATTTATAATTTTCTGTGAAATCTTGATATGATCACATATATTCTTGAGTTATGTATTCTTTAAGATTCATCATACGTGGCATTGTTACACCTAGGAGGATCCATTATATCTATGAGTGAGATATAAGGCAACAGTCGAGTTTTCAAACCTATATACTTTGAATCTTTTTTTTTTTTTAATCTATACAAGTAAGTTATGTAAGTTATGAATTATGTAAGTTAAACAATTTGTGAAAGCTATGTAAGTTATGTATTATGTAAGTTAAATAATTTTATGTAAGTTATGTATTATGTATTATGTCGAGTTAAATTAAAATTTCAAATCGAGAATCAGTTGAATTATGTATTCTTTAAGATTCATCATACGTGGCATTGTTACACCTAGGGAGGATCCATTATATCTAACATGATGAGATATAAGGCAACCCGTCGAGTTTCGACCTATATACTTTGAATCTTTTTTTTTAATCTATACAAGTAAGTTATGTAAGTTATGAATTATGTAAGTTAAACAATTTGTGAAAGCTATGTAAGTTATGTATTATGTAAGTTAAATAATTTTATGTAAGTTATGTATTATGTATTATGTCGATTAAATTAAAATTTCAAATCGAGAATCAGTTGAATTATGCATTCTTTAAGATTCATCATACGTGGCATTGTTACACCTAGGAGGATCCATTATATCTAATGATGAGATATAAGGCAACCCACCGTCGGAGTTTCAAACCTATATACTTTGAATCTTTTTTTCTAATCTATACAAGTAAGTTATGTAAGTTATGAATTATGTAAGTTAAACAAGTAAGTTAAACATTGTAGTTTTTTTAAAAAATTGATTGGTTTTAGTTTTTCGTTTGAGGTAATTTGGAAAATGTTATTATATGTTTTTATAATTGAAATTTGTTGTGATGTTGTTAAATTTAAAAGTTTTAACTTACTTCTTTTAAAAAAGAATTTATTTTCTATATTAAAACATATTTAAATAGTGATGTATATTATATTATATTGATAACAAAATATTTATAAGTTTTTAATTTTAAAAACTTTTTAAATTACTTCTTCTAAAAATAATCTATTTTTAATAATAAAACATATTTAAATAATGATAATTATTATTATCACGATAACAAAATATTATTACCATTTTGGAAAACATTGGAAATATTAAATATTAAAATCGCTCATTATTATATATAAAAATTGGTAATTAGTAATAAACCAAAAAGCCATATAAAAATTGGTAATAAGTAATTAATATTAAACGAACAGTAAAATCTTACCAAACAAATCCAATTCGACGATTCTGCGGGAGCGATAGGAAGCGATGGCGAAATACAAACAACATATGAATTAACAAAAGCTATTGATTAATTACAAAAATGCTATTTACTAAAAACTAATACTCACATTCTTTGACCGAAAGAGAAATAGTCAATTTGGTAGTGGATCACAGTCCTCTTCAATTCTACTCACTTTTAAAGCACGGGTACCTTTCTCAATACAACCTATTACAAATACATATGAAATTTATTAAAACAAAAGTCTATTCAATTACTTTGCCTTTGTATAACTTATATGCTTTGGTGTATTGTAGACTAAAGTATAATAAAACTAGTAAGCAAATAAGTGAATACATGGGGTATAAAATTGATATTTTTCTATTTAATCCCTTTCAAATTCTATAATGACAAGCATGTATAAAGATAAAATTATACTTTGACCCTTTTAAATTTTTATAATATAATTTTGTCCCCGAAGATAAACTTGTTTAGAGGTTATGTCATAGTGACTTAAATCATTTAGCAAGTAAATGATAAATTTACATAATGGTATATATAATGAAACTTTAACAAGAAATAATCGAAGTTGGTGAATAGATAAAATCTAAAGGAATTATCTTGCTTTAAGTTCAAATGTTATCATGTACAATTTTTATTAATTTTATATAAAATTAAAAAAATAAAACAATATCTAAATAATATAATTTTACTTTATAAAAATAAAAATAGTGATGCTTGGGAAAGAAAAGTGGGCGATTAAGGAAATATACGGCGAGGATCATAGATGTAAATTAGCAAAATTCATACAATTTTTATCTCCAAAGCGTAAAATATGTGTTAAACAAAGCTTAGAAAAAACTTAAAAATAATTTTTACGAGAAAAGAAAAATCTTTGAGTTTTCTTAATTTTGAAAACCTTTCACTTATTAAATCAATAACCACAAAATAGTAGAGAGAAATAGATTGTTACTCACATTTGAATTGAGGAGATAAAAAGATGACTGGAGAAAATAGGAAGAAACCCATTTCTTAGTTTAAGTGCAATGTACGGGTTTGTACTTTCCAAATGAGAAAGGAAATGGCGGTTGTGGGTAGTAGTAATTAGGTTAAAGATCTGCTCTCACTCACTGAGAGAATGGTGGGTATAATAAAACTAAAATCTCACCCAACGTGAACATGAAGCAAAACTTTTGATATTTATATAAAAATTATTTCTTTTGAAAAAGTGGTCCCTTATGACTATCTTTGCGATTGTGCTCTTTGGCCGACCTCCATGCATCTGTTTTGCTCGCTTACGAAACATGAAGCAAGCTATTTAGTATTTACTCACGAACCACTCCTTCAAATATGCATTGTTTTAATGTAAATTGGAAAGCGTAAGCAAAATAATTATATATCAACTTGTAACATTTCATTTTAATTAAGAGGAGTGGCGGAAGAACCACTAATGTTGAAAGGAGCATGTGTGGATGAGTAAATTACGTTTTGTATAAACCTAAATCACAAGGTTTATTTACTATTCAAAGTTCACAAATATCACCATTTCTTTTAACAATAATAATATCATGATAATTTTTATAAATATATATATATCTATTCTTTTAAAAACCTCCATTCATCATAATACTACCCACTTACAAATCGATATACTATTTAAAATGAGTGATCCAAAAGCTTTAACTCTTAGACCCTTTATAACCAACCATCTTATAGCCATGTCCTAAAAAACTTACCATGAGCTTCATTACTTTCTTACAAAAAGCTATCATTACTTTAAAAATATTTTTTTACGTAAAGAAAGAAGTCATTTTGTCACGCAACTCTTTCTTTGATATAATGTTATCTGTTTAATTAATGCAAAAATGCCATGTAAAATATGATACTAATGTTTGATATGTTCTTCTTGTGACTTTGCCATTGTAGGATTTGTGAACTAATTAGAGGCTCTATGAATATATCATAGCATAGCATTTTAATATAAAAACTAATTAGGAAAACACATATTGGAAGATGTATATTCATTAAGAAAACTGTGATCAAACAAGTGTAAACAAGCATAAGAACCCTCGTGACAAAATTCCCAAGAAAACATTTCATCAAATAATAACTTGAGTGAACTTAAGCGAAAAAAGAATACACCTTTGGAGAGTAAGTAGAAACGCGAAAAATTTTGCGAGAACGAGAATAGAAACAGCCCAAATTCATGAATTTTTGATAGTGAGACAACCCAAAAACAAGAAAGAAAAATAAAATGAAGGAAGATGCGGGACTTGATTACTTTTTCACCTTTTTTATCTCAAAATCCATAAAAGCAACAACTTGAATCTAGGCTTACTTTTGCATTCACGGTTTATCAAAAACCTTTAACTCTTACACCTTTATAACCAACCATCTTATAGCGAGGTTCTCAACCATCGGATACTCGTATTCAAAAAAATGCTAAAGGAAAGTATGCTTAGACATTGAGACTTAATAAAAATAAATTAAAATGTCCGTCCTACCTTAGTAGTGTCTTAGGCTCCTTCGATTCAGAAAACACAATGACCTAAACAGTATATAAATGTTGTTGGCACTTTCGATTGAAAACATCATTCAAATGGCTATTAGAATTTTTAAGGCAACAAAAGAGGAAGTGACTATTTAAGAACGAGTCTTTCCCCATAACAATATTCGGACTGACAAGCAAATATGCTACTACGGACTAGAATATGAGATTGCATGGCATTAGAAAATTTTCCATCAAGTGGTTGAAAAGATTCAACATGTTGGAGCAGATTCTTTGCCAATATATAGTTATTACCAAAATGACGATGCGCGGTGATATGGATGACAATCTGAGGCGAGAAATCGAGAAAAAGACTACGAGGAAAGTTCTACCATGCCACTCTTCATGGTATTCCAACAGAATAGCTCCTTAAACTTATTCTCGCGACCACTTTTTGCGGTATTTCTCACAATATTGTTCATACTATGGTCAAAAGAATACCAAAACTTTATCTACTCTCATTATTCTTTACATTGTTATAGATAGTTGAGAAGGATTTAGTTTTACAATTCGATGACCAGTATGATAAGAGCCAAAGAGCAATACGTATAAGATTGTGAGTTTTCAACATTAACATCAGAATATATGTAAGAATAATGCAAGCATAAGAAGAAAGCATGTGAATTAGAAATTTTAAGGATCATGGTGGCTTGGTTAGTACGAGCACCACCAGGACTCTAAAGTTTTGTCCCGAGAAAAAAAAGTTCTTGCAACAAAATTACTATTACGAAGATGATAAACTCAATACTTCATATTTACAAACACTAGCAATAATAGGCTATCAGATACTGAGGAATGTTAAAAATGCTAAAGGAAAGTATGCTTAGACATTCGGACTTAATAATAATAAATTAAAATGTCCGTCCTACCTTAGTAGTGTCTTAGGCTCCTTCGATTCGAGAGAAAACACAATGACCTAAACCGTTTATAAATGTTGTTGGCACTTTCGATTCAGGAAACACAATGACCTAAACCTCTGCATACAGAATCATCCGAAAACACGATAATTAATCAAACTATTTCAGTCAAAAGAAACCAATGTAATTAAATAAAAATCAAACAAATCAAATTGGGGTAGGAGCTATGAAATCGATGGAAGATCTTTGATTAAATATACAACATTAAGAGATATAGAAAACAAATATGGGCAAATGGCGAACCTATCTTCTATCCAAGCAACCTTTGTAGAAGTCACCCAAAGCAGTATCGTAGAGCGGAGAGATGGACAAATTACGAGGGGATTTTTGAGGGGATTCCTTACTGCTTTGTTTTGGGGAGGGAGAAATTACAGATATTAGGGATTTTGCATAAGAGCCGATGGAGAGATGAAGAGATGGGGTTCTTCGTAATCGGGTTTTGGGGGATTTCTTCCTGTTTTGGGGGAGAAATTAGGAAGTTAGGGATTTACGATGAGAAGAGAGAGGGCTCGTTTTGTTAAAGCAGCGAAACAAAATAAGCGAAACAAAAGCGGTGGCGTTTTATCCAGAAAATTGCCGCTTTGCGGCGTTTTTAAAAAGCGCCACTAAAATCCCGAAAAAGCAGCGTCGTTTTAATGTATTTTTGCGGCGTTTTTTTAAAACAAACGCCACTAATAGTACTCATCTGCGGCGTTTTTATGTGTAGCGCCGCTAAAGGCCAACTAAACGGCGTCGTATTTTTAGTGGCGTTTTTGAGCCAAAACGCCGCTAATAATTTTTTAATTTTTATTATTAATTATATCCCTTTAAATTATTTTTTGTTTTGATTCTAACAATATGTTTAAAATAATTATTAATTATATTCCTTTAAATTAATTTTTTTTTAATTATATTTGTTTTGATCCTAAATACTAAAATCCTAAAATATACACTTGAACTCATATATATATATATATCACTGCAGAAGTATAATCTAATTGCTTCCATAAACCCTCTCAATAATATGATTTTTATCTATTTTATCAAAATCCCTAATACCTAAATCTGTAAACACTAAACCCTAAAACATAATCCCCAAACCCTAAACTATAAAGATTAAACCCTGACCTAAACTCTAAACCCTAAAGCCTAAAATATAATAAAACCAGCCTAACCCCTAACCTAAAGCTTAAACCCTAAACCCTAAAACATAATCCCCAAACCCTAAACTGTAAAGATTAATCCATAAACTATATACCCTAAATTAAACCACATAAACCCTAAATTATCATGAGAATTAATTTAATATTTTGAAATGAGTGTCGATTAACCTAATGAAAATAGAATTGTTGCTCAACATTTAGCGGCGCTTAAGGTTAGTGTTTAATGGTTAATGGTTTAGTGTTTGCAGTTTAAGGGTTTATGGTCGAGTGTTTAGAGCTATAATTTAGGGTTTAGAAACTAGATCTATGGTTTATAGTTTAGGGATTAGACGATTTAAGATTTAAGGTTTAGGGTCTAATAAGGATAAACAGATACACAATCAGATTTTGTTAGGGGCTGAAATTTATTTGTAAGTAAAAATTGCAATCCCACCATTTTTAGCATATATTTTTATAATTTTTAATGATTAAATCAAATTTGATATTACTGTCTTCATTCGCTAAATCCTAAACCCTAAACCCGTGAACCTTAAACCATACACCCACAAACCCATAAACTCATAAACTCTAGCCACAACCCTATTCCTAAGACTAATCGTAAACCATAAGCCCGATAAAGTACACTAAATCTTGAAATTTGAACTCGAAACCCAAGTCGGCCGTACAAACCAACAAACCCTTAATTATTTTGATAAATTTTGAATAATATATATTTTTACAATATTTCGGGAAATTTAAATAGTTTTTTCAATTTACTAAATAATTTTGTTTCTCAACCACAAAGCGTCGTTGTATTGATTAACATATTTGTGCCTTTATGTTCAAAAAGACCTTTAGCGGCGTTTTTACAAAAGCGCGCTAATGATCAGACATTTAGCGGCGTTTTCCCTAAAACCGCCGCTAATGCTAAGACCTTTAGCGGCGTTTTTCCAAAAGCGCCGCTACTGCTCAGACCTTTAGCGGCGTTTTTACAAAAGCGCCGCTAATGCTCAGACCTTTAGCGGCGTTTTCCTAAAAGCGCCGCTAATGCTCAGACCTTTAGCGGCGTTTTCATGAAAGCGCCGCTAATGCTCAGACCTTTAGCGGCGTTTTAGGTAAAAACGCCGCTATATATCATTTTTAGCGGCGTTTTGTGGATAACCGCCGCTATTGCTCATTTTTTGGCGGCGTTTTCAACAAAACGCCGCTAATTTAGAATATTTGCGGCGTTTTTACTTAAAACGCCACTAAAAACGCCGCTAAAAGTCTGTTTTGGTGTAGTGCTTACATTATTGATCAAGCTCATGAGTCAAACGAGATTTTTACCTTTGGCTTGAACTTTGTATTACTGATTTTTCCTCAACTTATAACTATTGTTTTCTTTGCTAAGTTTTAAATTTAATTTTCTAAAACAATCCCCCATATCTTTATTTTGTTTATTTTTATTTAAAAAATATAAATTTATCATTAGCCTTTACGGATTCGAGCCTACTCACTACAATCTACAAGTGTATTTTTAAATAAGAAATTATTTTTTACAGTGTCAACAATCATACAAATTCACGCAAACTTGATGAAGTCTCACATATATTGCATGAAAAAAAAAAAAAAAGACTTAACACTTGTATTTGACGAAATAGGTGAAAATGTTCCACATATGGAGCATGCATGCACTGAACTCTATGGTTGACAAAGTGAGACATTAGGCTATCATTTTTTAGACCTTAAAAAAATTACAGGCTTAAGACATTAGGCCAAGTAAAGTCAAATTGTAACATACATATTCTTATAAACACTATCCTTGAGATATTTAATAAAAGTTGTTGTCATCTTGTGTTTACCATTATTGATGCAACCTATCAAAATTATTCAAGTGAAAATTATTGGATCATACTCCTAAGAAATTGTTTATAGTAAAAGTTTAAATACTTACATTTCTATTTTTTTTTAATGCATCTTGACGAAGAAATGGACCTTGTTTTATACGTACGTATCCTATTCGTTGGCTATAACATATGGCCATATCGGATCAATTCTTCCTCAATATAAGCCCTCAATATTTGGGTAGAAACTACGGTCTATTCTAAGATTTAGGGGCTTACATTTATGATTTTGTGTTTAAAGTAAAAACTCTTTTTTAATTGTTGAAAAAAACAAAGTGATGTTGGAGGTTGTTGGGCGTGGGCTCCATATGTCCCACTTTGTGTGGGATGGCCCACAATCTTTGTACTCTACATATATAAGTTTGTGAGGTTGCTGAATAAAAAAAAAAAATAGTGTATGTGTGTGCTGCAAGTTAAAAAAAAAAAAATGGAAGGAAAAATATATTTTTACATAGATTATTTGTCATATTTTTTTTCGATTGGAGGTCCATTTGGTGCCTGTTGGCGTTGTTTTATATATATATATATATATATATATAAAATAACTAGTAGACTTAAAGATCTTTAATGTGTATGGTCCGAATTTTCGTTTGGAGTACTATAGCTTTGGGTTTTCGACTTTCAAATTTAGCTTCTTTTTAGTGAACTTCTAAACTTTTCTCTTAAATTTGCTTGAGATTATTTATTGATAGCTTTCTTTGAGTTGTGTACTCTATGTTGTGGCTTGGTTGTGATCTTATATCAAGAACTTGATTATATTGGAATTTTTGGTGGACTTTCAAAGTCCTTTGGTTTTTACCCTTTGCTTTAAAGGGGTTTTTCATGTAAAAATTGTATTTTGATTTATTTTTTTTGCTTGCGATATTGTGGTTTATTTGCATCGATTGTTGATATATTATGTTATTGGGTTTGTCATAAATACTGAATTGATTTATTGGGAGTGAAAGAACATTGGTTCTGCTTTAACGTTGTTTCATCGAGTTTGGTTTCGTCCCAACAAAATGGTACCAAAGCTTGGTTCTCGAGTTCGATAATCATGGAAATTAGCAGTAGTAACATGATTATGTTGAATGAAATAAATTATCAACTTTGGGGGAACAAAATGAAAGATCTTATGTTTGTTAAAGCTTTGCATCTTCCTTCTTTTGCTACTCGAAAACCCAAGTCAAAAACTGATGAGGAGTGGGAATTTGAGCATCAGTAGGTGTACAGTTTTATTCGACAATTTGTTGAAGAGAATTTCTATAACCACATTGACCAAAAGACACATGTAGACACGTGGTGGAACAAACTTGAATACTTATATGCTTCGAAGTCTTACAATAACAAGTTGTTTATGCTTAAAAGAATGATGACATTAACTTACAAGGAAATGGCTTCTATAGCCAACCACTTGAATGACTTTCAATGTTTGTTGGGTCAACTACTTGATATGGGAATTAAATTTGATTATGAGATTACGAGGCTTTGGTTGCTTGCTACTTTATCGGACTCTTGGGAAATATTGAGTTTTTTTTATTAATGATGCTCCGAAGGGTATTATGACATTGGAAATTGTTAAGAGTGGCGTGTTAAATGAAGAGGTGAGAAGAAGGTCTTAAGGTTTTTCATTACAATCCGATGTTTTAGTTACCGAAAATAGGGGGAGAAGCAAAGACAAAGGTGAAAAGGGTAGAGATAAAAGTCGAAGCAAGTCGAGATCGAGATAAAAGAATCTTGAATGCCATCATTGCGGCAAGAAAGACCATATCAAAAAGTGTTGCTACAAGTGGAAACGAGAGAATAGAGGTGGTGATAATAAACAAGAGAGAAAGGATAATAAGAAATTTCTAACGTATTACTGTCGCTATAACTGATGATTTGTTAATCCTTGGTGATGAAAATTTGATCAACCTAGCATGCGATGAGACTAGTTGGGTGATAGACACTGGTGATTTGCTTCATGTTACGTCACGAAAGGAGTTCTTCACATCTTATACTTCTAGTGATTTTGGGGTGTTGAAGATGGGTAATGATGGCTTGGTACAAGTTGTTGGCATAGGAGATGCTAGCTTGGTCATTAATAATGGAACCAACTTGACACTTAAAGATGTTAGACAGGCATCAGATATTCGTTTAAATTTTATTTATGCAGGAAAGCTCGATGATGATGGTTTTTGTAACACTTTTAGTGAGGGTCAGTGGAAATTGATTAAAGCCTCCTTGGTTGTGGCTCAAGGGCAGAAGAGTTCAACCTTGTTTTTGATGCAGGTTTCGACTTCTTGAGGTATGGTGAACATGACAGAAAATGATGGCTCAACGGAGTTTTGGCATAGACAACTTAGTCACATGAGCGAGAAAGGGCTTAATTGTTTGGTCAAGAAGAATAAAATTTTGGGTTTAAAGAATGCTACGCTGAAGAATTATGTTAATTATGTAGCTGGGAAGCAAAAAAGAGTTTCGTTTAAGCGTCATTCTCCTTCGAGAAAGTCAAATTTACTAGTTAGTTCATTTCGATGTTTGAGGTTCGTTGAAGTTTAGGTCACATAATGGTGCACTTTACTTTGTGACTTTCGTTGATGACTGTTTAAGGAAGCTTTGGGTCTATACTTTTAAAAGAAAGAACCATGAACTTTATGTGTGTAAGCAATTTAAAGCTTTAACTGAGAGAGAGACTGGGAAGAAGTTGAAACACATCTTTATTGATAATGGTGGTGAGTACAGATGACCATTTGATGTTTATTGTTGGTTACAAGGAATCAGACATTAGAAGACATCGTCAAAGACTCCACAGTTGAATGAGTTGGCAGATAGAATGAACCAAACATTGATTGAGAGAGTTAGATGTTTGCTTTTAGATGCAAAGTTGCCTCGATCTTTTTGGGGTGAAGCTTTTTATATAGTTGCACATGTGATTAATTTGTCTCCCAGTGTTCCTTTGCAAGGTGATGTACCAGATACAGTTTGGTTTGGCAAAGATGTGTCATATGATCACTTGCGTGTGTTCGGCTGTAAGGCATTTGTTCATGTTCCAAAAGATGAGAGATCTAAGTTGGATACAAAAAATTGACAATATATCTTCTGGGTAAATCCTTCGTTAATCAAAGTGGTTAACCTCACGAGATTCCTTATATGAGGCAATTATTTATAACAAAGATTATCTCCCCTTAATTTAAATCCTAAAAACATGGTTGTTTATGTAGAAAAGAAATATTTATTTTAGAAATTACACTTACAATCAATATAATCAATCATTTCAAAAAAAAGAAAAGAAAAGAAAAAACTAGTGAATTAGTAACTAGATATAATAATAAGTATATATTTGAGCAAACCACTAAAAAACCAGAATAAATCGGGAAAAAGAATCTCACATAATGGAATTTGAACTTAAAACTTCAAAAATTTCCAAACAACTTTCTTACCTTTGAATCATATTCTAATTGATTAAAAAATATTATTAAAGAATCCCAAATTATATCTATTGATCAGATGTTCAATTTTCTTTAAAATAACTAGGTTTGAATCAAAGTTGTAAAAAAAAATTATGTATTATAAAATATTAATTTGTTCAAAATTCAAATTATATTAGTAATTATAATACAATTAGCCAAAAAAAAATATATTTGGCTGTTTTTTGACGGTGCATGGGCTGCTTTACCTTTTTCTTTTCCTAATTATTCTTATTTAAATCACATATGGGCTGCTATGCTCTTTACTAAAATTAAAAAAGAAAAATCAGTGGACTGATTTGTCAGTACTCGACTTCAACATCCGAAGGAAATTTTGAAACCATGTCTAATGTATTTTTCACATTTATAAAATGTGTTTAATTTACCTTTCTTTATTGGAAAATAAAAATAAAAAATAAATCTAACATTCAATACAGTTGACTCACAGTTTGAATTTGTTTCAACTTCATGCCCACAAACTCCCATTTTGGGTTCACTTTGCAACAATAAACATTTTATTTACCACGAAAAGCATTTCCAAGTTGAAAATTTTCAAGTATTTAAATTGATTTTAGCTTTCTGATAAAATTATAATTCTAACCCGATCCCCGGAAAATATTTTCCACTTCACTCCTGCTTAAACCTTAATTTTCGTCTCATTTTACCCTTAAAAATTACCTACATCCAATAAAAAATTGTGCCATGTGTCACGTTCTTATTAAAAATATTTTTGTTTGATTAAATAAGACTAAAATAATAATTCAAGCAGAAAAATAGGATAAAAAAAACTTAAATATCAAATCCTAAGTAATGCGGTTTTTTATTAAAATTGTATTGTTAAAAATTACTAACATTTGCCGATTGAGTCTTAACTCGATTGGCATAGGCATTGTTGCCAATATAGGAGGACGTGAGTTGAGTGCGTTGAAGCGTATTATACTCTTATTTATGGGTTGGGGAGGGTTTACGGGTAGTTCTTGGCATTATGTCAAAAAGAGCAGATATAATCAAAACATATAATAAGATTATTCAAAAAAATTACTTATTTTTTTTAGTCATTGATTTTATATACATAAATTTCCCCATTCAACTCTTTTTTTTTTTCAAATTTGTATCTATTGAAACAAGCTGTTTCTAAATTTAAATTATAAATTTCTCCATTCATTTTTCTTATTTTTACTTTTCTCTCTCTTTTTTCCAATTAAGAAAAAAAAAACGTCAAACTTTCTTAACTCCATAGAATAATTTACTATGATGGCCATGATTGGACCAAAATAGTAAATAATTCTTAAACCATTTGAAAGGGGTAGATGTGCAAAGAATATAGAGACGAAAGAATAATTAAACCAAAAATTTTGGCTTGTGACCTAATCTATCAAAAAATTTCTTCATGTGGCAAAGGTTAAGAAGATAAGAGAAAAAATTATTGCGCCTTACTAATATTTCAATCTTCACGTGTATGTTTCTTAGCACATAAAATAGACGTATTTCAAAGTATTATTAGATATTAAATAATAAAAGTATCAAATAATAAACAATAATAAAAGCTTAACATATTAAATAATAATAACAATCAATTTTTTATGATAAAAATAAAACCTATTAAATAATATAAAAAGTAATTTTTATTTTACTTTTCCCATGATTATTTAAATGCTTCTTGAATGAAATGATTGCTAATACATCTATATATAATGTTAATTTTTTTAAAATTTGTATATAATTTTAAACCTAATTAAATAGTAATTATTTAAAATAATAATTATAATTTAATATGAATTCAAAGTTTAATTAAATTATAATTAGTATTATACTAATAATGAAAACATTATTAATAACATAAATATAATTGTAATTATTGTATATATTTTTATCTTTAATATTAATAATTTGAAATTAATAATAAACATGAAACCTGTTTATTAAGTATTAATGTTGAGATAATTTTATGTGGAGAGAATTATATTTTATATTAATTAATAAAATTTATCATATATATTTCAAAATAAACGTAAAATTAAAAGATTATATGCATAGTTAAATTACTTTTGTTAGTGTTGAGTTTCTTGTGAATTGTAAGTTAAGTTGCAATTAGATTAAGAACTAAAAGAGTAAAAGGTATAGATGGACACAAAAATTGATTACACGGTTCAAAACCTTTTTTATGCTTGTTGTGTCTTATCTAGAAAGTAATTCACTATTAAACAATGGTATAAGTTGTGATTTAACTTCAACTCATTCACCAAGTTGCAACCTTACACCTATATATCAACTAAGATCACTCTCCCCACTAAGACTTTCCCCTTGAAAGCTTAGGTACAAAATGATTATTAAACCAATTTGTTTACAAGCACTAAAACATGTTCCTTTCAATGAATAAAATAAGTCCTCTCTGATTATGTAGTCAAATAAACAAGTCTTCTTTAAATAGGTATTGTAGACTTGTAATCTTTAACTTGTGTAAACAAGATATTTGAATTGTGCTTCAATTAGCCTTCTATGTGGTATCAAATAGGTAGAGATCTTCTCCATTTGAACTTTTATAAAAAAAAAAAAAAACCAAATCTCTTTAAATATGATAACTGGATCGAATATAAAGTCTTCAAATAAAGTCTTTGCATGACTCAATATCAACATGATTAAATTCATACAAATACTGCTTAAAATTCTCTAGGAGATGTAAGAAATAATATGTCGTAACCACTTTTTTTTTTTAAACGGTAAACGACGCGGTCGACTCGTGGTTTTAAAAAAATGAAAAGGAAGGGAGTCGCCACCGATCTTTATTTGGGTGAGATCGGATAAACATTTTGATTTACTAAAACAATATTTTTGGTCTACGAATGTTGAGAAAATGGGCTCGGGAGTCGGTTACGTGCGAGGAAGGGTTAGCACCCTCGTCACGCCCGAAATCGGTACCAAATTGACTGATTGATGTCCTAATGTTGAAAATTTTGAAATGGTTTGGAAATAGATACTTTTTATTTCCAAAAAACTTGAAGGAATTGGGAGGGACGTTAAGACTCTCTTATTTTCGAAGAGATAAAGCATCATGTCCAGTAAGTTAGGGCGTGATACTTTAGACTCCCGAAACTAAGCTCGCCTTTTTAAAACCTAGTTTTACATCTGAAGAGGATCTTCCGTCATTCGTCAAACGAGAAATCAGAACCCAGTAAGTTAGGGCTCGTCTTCTCGAAGGTCCAAATTAGGAATATTGCCTCTACTCTAAAAACTCATCCGAAGCATCTAGATGTCGAGTCCGATGTAAGTTAGAAGCGCGACATTTGAACACCGAGATTAAGTGTTTTATCTAAAATCTAGATTGCGATTTCAAAGGGATATCTGTTGTTTAGCTTTAAACGAGAAGAAATCAGAACCCAGTAAGTTAGGGCTCGATTCACTCGCATTGCTAATACGGAATGTCGATTTAAAAATTGAATTTGCGGTTTTAAAAGGGGTCTTCCGTTGTTTAGCTTGAATGAGAAAATTCGGAACCCAGTAAGTTAGGGCTCGATTTGCTCGAATTGCTAACATGGAATATCGATCGTTATGAAGATTGAGGTATTGGAAAAATTTAGTGAGACGACGATGAGAGTAATAATGATAATAATGAACGGATGATAATAAGTAGTGGTAATATGAGAGTGTTATAATAATAGTCGTACATTAATGGTGATAAATATAGCAATAACAATGGTAGTATATATATAAAGACAATGATGGTAATATGTATAAGATAAGTAACATATCTACATATATATGAATAATATGATACTAATAGCAATAATGAAGTAGATAATATAATAAAAGTAATAATATAGTAATATAATGATAATGAAAATATTAATATATTAATAATAATACACAACGTGAATAGTGATAAAAAATAATGAATGATAAAATGATAGCAATAATAATGGTAATAATATTTGAGAAATGAATAATAAGGTATATACAAGAACAAACAACAAATATATATATATATACATGAAAACTATAATATAACTAATAATAATAAAGATATTAAGTAATGATAATAGGGTGATAGTAATAATGATATGATGATGATAAAAATGCTAAATAATAATAATAATGATATAATAATATAGTAATAATAATGATTATACAAAAAAACGGTAGTAATGATGGCAATTAATAAATTAAATAATATATATATAAAATAAATAAAAGTATATACATATAAAAATAATAATATAATAATAGTAATGAGTATGATAATAATAATAATAATAATGGTAGTAAAAGATAAACAAATTATAGTGATAGTAATAATGAGGTAGTAAAAATAATAAATAATTAATAGCGACAAAAATAAGTATTAAATAATAATAAAATTGCAAAATAATTAAAAATGGGCTAAATTGAACTTAAAGCGAAAGTTTGGAGTCAATCAGAAAAAAATAAGAGAAAAGGACCTATTTATGCGCGTGGAGGAAGCGGAGGACCACGCGGCGCAATAATTCTTTCGGCCAAAAGCAGCGTCGAGCGAGGGGACTAAATTGAAAGCCAAGCGAAGCGTTAGGCGTGATTTTGAAATAACAAAAATTTAATTGAAAGCAATAGAAATGCGGAAGGGCTAAAAGCGCAATTAGCCCTTCCCTAAAAAGCGCGGATCCTCTGGGGCGGGTCGGGTCACTGCTGGTCATGGCCAAAGCAGCGCCGTTTTGGTACTGATTAGCCTACCCAAAGCGGCGTCGTATCGGGGCCTATTTAAGGCAATAACCCTTTAAAAATTTTCATTTTTCCTGCTCTAAAAAAACTGATTCCTCTCTTTTTTGTTTCCTCTGCGCAGGCTTGGGTCTCAGCGCATCTCTCGTCCAGCTCGCCCACACGGTCCGTCGCCAGTGTCATGTTTGCCGACCACCGCGCGCACGGTGGCGGAAGAGGTAAAAGTTTTATTTTTCTTTTTTTTTTTATTTAAAGTTATATTTATGTATATATATTAGTCTAAAAAAACGAATGATAAACAATAAAAACTATATGTATGCGAAAATAAAAAATAAAAAAGAGTAAAAAAGAACTTGAAAATAAAAATGAAATCACCTCTTTCCTCTATTTTGATTCTAATTTTTTGTAGGGATTAATCTCGTTTTTTGCGTTTGTATTTAATCACTTGATTGTTTGTGAATTTGAAATCTCTCTCTTTTTTGTATTCAAAAATCAAAAAAAATCCCCTCTCCTTACAAACTGTTTGGATCGGCTTTTATAGCCGAAAATGCTCTTATTTTGCTTTCTGTCTTTTCTCCTTTTCTGTTTCATGAGCATTTGGGCGGTGGCGGCACAAGTAGCTCGGCGAGTGGGCGGTGGAGCAGGTGGTCAGAGGGCTGGTGGGCAGATGGGACGGCGCCTAGGGTAGCTTTAGGTTTTTTTGTTTTATTATTTTTTTATTTTTTTATTTGGGCTATTTGATTTGGGCTGAATTGGGTTAATTAGGTCTGTTATTTGGTATGTGAAGTGGGCCGGGCCTTCTACAGCTGCCCCTCTTTGCTCATTGTCGTGTAACGGGAATAGAGCAAAGACTTAAAGAAGCCCAATGTTGCCCGGCTTCGCCGAGTCTTGACTTCTCAGGTGCTCTTCTTCAAGTAGCCTCATTCTTGTCCTCCACATCTTGTTGCTTTAATCCACTTCACTGTAGCCTTGAAAAATGAGATTTAATGATCTGCTCTATTGTGACTTCAGAGAGATAGGACCTGTAGCTTCAATTTTCTCCTGCTGCAACTTCGAGGGAATGAGATTCGTTCATCTTTAACTTGCTCCATGGTGACTTCAGGATAAGAATTCAGGGAGAAGAGATTCGTAGTCTCTATCTTCTCTACTGAAACTTCAAAAAAAGAATTGATCCTCATTGTTAACCTAGGGAGACGGGATTTGTAATCTCAACCTACTCCACGGGAACTTGAGGAAATAAGGATTGGGGAGAAGAGATTCGTAGTCTCTATCTTCTCTCTTTGAAACTTCAAAGAAATAAGAATTTATCCTCATTGTTAACTCAAGGAGGCGGGATTTGTAATCTCAACCTACTCCTCCATTGGGCGTCGAGGAAATGAAAATTCGGGGAGAAGAGATTCGTAGTCTCCATCTTCTCTCTTTGAAACTTCAAAGAAATAATGATTGATCCTCATTGTTAACTCAAGGAGGCGGGATTTGTAATCTCAACCTACTCCCTTTGGGCGTCGAGGAAATGAGAATTCGGGGAGAAAAGATTCGTAGTCTCTATCTTCTCTCTGAAACTTCAAAAAAGAATTAATCCTCATTGTTAACTTTCGGGAGGCGGGATTTGTAATCTCAACCTACTCTCTGGGAACTTTGAGGAAATAAAATCTGAACTTTCCAACTCGCTTCCTCACTATCTTGAGGAAGACTTCAATCTTCACCTGCTCTCTTTGGGAAACAAAATCTGAATTTTGATATTCTTTGCACCGTTCTTTGAGGAACTTTGTCTGTAGAATTAATTTTATGTGCTTATGCTTGTGCAAAGCGATAAGGATCTTTGTGATCGGAATGACTCAAAGCCTCCTAAGCTACATGTGTTATGGGCGACACTTGCGTGAATGCGAGAATGTCGTGAGAATGGTCTTTTCACAATGGTTAGGAACAATGATCGAGTGAATCAAACGCTCCTAACTAAATGACCATGGATGACATTTGCATGAATGCGAGAATGTCATGAGAATGATCCTTTGTTAAATGTATAACAATTAGGATGCAATGATCGAGAAGGGACCTTAATGCCCCTAACTAAATGCCTTATGGATGATATTTGCATGAATGCCAAATTCTATGAGAATGATTTTTCAATGATTAAGATGCAATGATCAGAATGAATCAAATGCTCACGACTAAATCGTCTTGAATGAAGATGTACGAATGCAAGATGTAATGATCCCTTTTTATGTTTAAAGTTGTCCTTTGTTAAGTCGTCCATCGAATTTATCACGACATATTATACCTCTATCTTGTTAATTTGGTATTTTGATAGAGCTTGAAGGAACCATTATATCTTGCTCAACAAGTTTGCCCCCTGCTGTAACCAGTCTCCTTTCCACCGTACTTTAGGAGCGTAAGATTTGTATTATCTTGAAACCATCCCTCTGCGACTTATGGCTATAGGATCTGTATCAACTTCAACCCATCCTCTTGCAACTCAAGGGCGCGAGGATCTCGTAACTTGTTCGGTCAACTGATCACTCCTCGGGTGACTTAACCAAATGCGTATGCATGATATTTGCATGGATCACAGAATATCATTTCTTCGAGAATGATTCCCCTTTTACACTTGGGTGACATTGCTCGTTATTCGTCGAGATTGTATCACCGGCAAAATGTCTTGTCTTTTGTTCAACCAAAAGGCCCAAAGAGATAATAATCTTTCTCAATATTTTCAAACCTTAAACTGAGTGAGTTCTAAACAATAGTCTGTTTTAGGTCATTGTATTTTTCGAAACTTCGAGTAATATGCGAAACTTTTTCATGAAAGTATTATTAGTCCAATAATCGTTATTTCAATGCAAAATGCTTGAAAAAGATCATAATGATGGACGAAACGAAAATTTATTGGGAGCATAGCTCGAAAAAAAGTTTAATCAAAGCTAGCAAATGCAATGAAGGAAACTTATTGGCAGTGTATTTTGCAAGGAAAATAACTGCAAATGGGTAAAATAGAAACTAGGTGCCCCAGATATCGCAGCATGAGCTTCTCTGTTCAAACTTCTTGAGGACCATTTTAAGCTCAATATGTGTTGGGGATGCAGAGTACTTTGTTGATGCCCCAAGACATAACATACTTCTTCATCGTTACCTCAAGCGTAGCAAAACTATTATATGCCCCACTTTCAAGCAAAGTTTGAGCCGCCCTTTTGGGTTTTCAACTCAAAGCCCCTTTGGTCTCAAAGCGCCCTTTGCGGGTTTTCGCCTTGGCCTCTCCTTTTTCTTTTTCTTCATTTTCTTTTCCGTGTTTTTTTGAAACCCTCTCTTTTTTTCAAGAATCGAAGTCAATAACCCATGTTTCCCATGAACATGCCTTCTTTGTTGCATAAGGTCCTTCGGATCGGCATTTTCTTTACTCTGAAATCTTTTTGTAAAAGAAGGATCAGGTTCTCCTTTCGTGGAATTCCCTTTTATTGTAAGCTTGCATCATCTGACCAAGGTGGATGACTTTTAACCTCTTCTTTGATTAGGTTAAAAAAACTTCCATTCCCCAAACCAATGGATAAGAGGTTGCCCCGGCAAAAACCCTGGCCAACGTTTGGTAATCATAGAAGGTAACTTCCTTGTACCAATCTTTATAAGTCTCGGCCATCTTTCCTGCAATCCCTGTTTTATTTTTGTTCCCTTTTTCTCTCTCTTTTTTTTTTGGCTTCCATTCTTTTTGGTTGCCTTTGTTGCTCTATGATATGGTGTCTGATCTTTGAACATACTACAAATTTTTGACACTGTCCTTTTTGGCATTTTTTTTTTGTCAGTAGCAAATCTTTTTTTTTTTGAGTGGGATTTGATATTTATCAACAACTGTAAGATTGACACATGAAGCGACTTTCGCCATCTTGTGAAGTAAACCGACATCCACGGGATTTTATGAAGTAACCGACATCCACGAGAATGAATTGATGTGGGCTAGGAGCTTTTGATAAAACTGGTTTGTTAACATCCATGCTTCATATAAGGAAATGGAGGAGGCGCAGTCTTCCTCAACTTGGCATTTACGGCATAAATGAAGCAATTTTCTTTTTGGTGAACTAATAGCTCGAACCTCTTGATTAGCTAGGTTTGTTGCTTCCATCTTCATCTCCTTCGTTAGTTCATAGCGTCGTGACACTTCATAAGGTAGACTCTACCATTGAGAAGTAAGTTGCAATCTTTGTCATCTTCAAAGCCCTTAGATCCTCTAGACACATATCTCATTAAAAAGGAGTCGATGCCAGCGTCGCTCATGTCATAGATATCGAGGACCCATTTGAGCGAGAAAATCCAAAGAATAAATGATCCTAAGGATGATTATTAAGTATGATACGGTCATGAGTGAAAAATATTTAGTATGAAAATAAAAAGAATGAAAGTATTTACTTAGAAAGATGCATTTTATTGAAATAAAAATTACGGACATAAGCATACTTCACAAAAGGAATCTTATTGCTTTTAGACTTAAAGCAACAAGTGTGTTTTGCACATTACTCTAGATTAGCTTTAAAAATACATGTTTCTTCCATGAGTCTCGTTGTTCAAAACACTCTCAAGTACATAGGGCGAAGCTCGAAAAACTTTTATTCCTCGGTTCTCTCTTGGGTATACCATTGGCGTTCGATCCCCGATCTCTAGGTTTCGATGACTCATTCAAGGAGACACAATTTTCCCGCCCCAATTTCAATTACCTTTGCTCCGTCGTCGAACTTCACCACACCCATGTTGATGAGATTTTCCACCAATTTCTTGAAAGTAAGGCAATTTTCTATCGAATGGCCTGTGATCCCCGCGTGATACTCACACTGAGTGTTTGGGTCATACCATTTTGGGTATGGAGAAATTTGCATCGGTTTTGGATATTGGGGGGACACAGCGTGCGCATCAAATAAACTTTGATACAACTCCTTATCGTCGCCGGGATCGGCGTAAATTGGAGTTTTTCAACGTTTTTCCTTGTACGAGGTTCTTTTCTTGATGAACCTTGATACTCAGTAGTCACCGTTTTTGGCTGATCAACAGTAATTGACTTTGAGTGCCCCATGTTTGTATTATTCACCTCGCCATCATTTTTTCTAGGAGTATACCTTCTAGTGGTTTCCCCTGCTTCAATTTTTGATCATCGATGGCATGTTCGATCATTTCCCCTGCCATTACTATGTCGACAAAGCTCTTAGTGGTATTCCCTATCATATGGGTTATGAAAGGAGCTTTTAGGGTGTTAATGAAGAGCATGGTAGTTTCTTTTTCTAAGAGGGGTGGTTGGACCTGCATGGCGACCTCTCTCCACCCATTTGCATATCTTATCTGAAACTTTCATTTTGTCTTTTCTCCATGGCTTGCAAAGTAATTCTATCAGGTGCCATGTCGTGGCGTGTTTGTAATGCTTCGAAATGCTTGAGCCAAGTCTCTCCGGGAACTAATGTTAGCCCGGCTAAAGTGGTTGTACCATCTAGGTATCGCACCTACTAAACTTTCTTGGAAACGAGTGGATTAAGAGTTGATCTTTACTCACGTAGCTTGACCATCCGCTGCGAGAACATGGTGATGTGGGCCTCCGGCAACTAGTCCCACTGTATTTTTCAAATTCGAGGCATTTTAAACTTATGGGGTAGTACCAAATCCGGAACTAGACTTAAATCTTTCGCGTCGATCCTATGATGATGATCAAAATTTTCCAACGCCTTGAATTTTTCCTCCGACCATTTGCAGCGGTCCTCTAGTTGCCTTGATGATTCCATTCTCGACCCCATTTTCTCTTGCATCTAAATCCGGGCTGTGAGGTTGGCCGAGTTATCTCTGGTTGGGATCCCGAGCCTACGTGATAGTTCATAGGAGGTCTAGTGTCATCTTGCCCTTGCTTTGAGTGCGATTATGGCTGGTGGCCTTTGGAGATATTCCTCAGTGTGCCCTTGCGTGCGGTGGGGTAAAGCCCGGGGGACGCCATCACTATCCTCTTCGACCGTGGCATGGGACCTTTCCCTTATCCATTGCCCCATTCATTATTTGGGCCATTTGGGCCATCATGCCTCTTTGGGCTTCCAACATTTGGTCCTCATTTCTGCTTTGGAGTTTTAACATTTGCTCTTGCATTTGTTCTGCATTTCTTTCTGGAATTGTTCGAACCTTTGATCCATTTTCTGGTTTTAGCGCGTGTTCCGTAGTGATGTTCCTCTTCCAGATTTTCTCTTTTTGCTTTCTTTTTTCCTCTCTGATAATTTAGCTAATTAGGCCCCCTTTTTTTTTAGACTTAAATGCATGTAATGTGATGTAATGCAAATGCATGAATGCAAGGAGGAAGACATCGATTCTGATCAACTTCATTTTAGAAAACTTTATTAGAAGGAAAAATCCTTTACATAAAACAGATTACAAATATGCTTTTGCCCTAAGGCCTAAGGTTTTAATTTTCCCAAGCGATGGAACCGGCTCTTGACCAAGTGCGGGCAGCCGCATTGTCCTCCACTTTATCAAGGAATTTGCTTTCCATAACCAGCTTTCTAACTCAGAAACTAACCGTGAATCGATGCTTCTTAAAAAATAGAAATGATATGCACAAAAGAATAAAACACAAAAAGTTAGTACCATGGAATATAAAGCAAAATAAACAAACACCTATCACGGGTAACCACTACGATGCCGGCATAGTTCACTCGGGGTGGGTTCTTAGGCTCTTTACGTGTGGTTGAGTTCTAAAGTTTGAGGTACACTGAACAGCAGATTCCTCGATCCTTACCCATTATAGGCTCATACGGACCGAGTTCGGTTCGAGGGGAATACATTTCCCTATGGCCATGCATGAAGTGAAAACTTCACGAAGACATAGGTACGGATGTATCCGGCGAGTTCACTAGCCCGATGCGGAGGTGAAAACCTCACGAAGGCATAGCTTCTTGCTCCCACTTAAGGGTGCGACCACAACGGTCATGCAATGCAATGCCAAAATATTTACGAGACCCAATATTGAAAGTGCATTAAAAGAAGCATAATTTTCGAAACCATTTTCCAATTTTAATCAAAAGGACAAGGATCAATCAATCTATGGCTTGACTCTCAATGAATAAGTCCCCAGTGGAGTCGCCAAGCTGTCGTAACCACTTTTTTTTTTTAAAACGGTAAACGACACGGTCGACTCGTGGTTTTAAAAAAATGAAAAGGAAGGGAGTCGCCACCGATCTTTATTTGGGTGAGATCGGATAAACATTTTGATTTACTAAAACAATATTTTTGGTCTACGAATGTTGAGAAAATGGGCTCGGGAGTCGGTTACGTGCGAGGAAGGGTTAGCACCCTCGTCACGCCCGAAATCGGTACCAAATTGACTGATTGATGTCCTAATGTTGAAAATTTTGAAATGGTTTGGAAATATATACTTTTTATTTCCAAAAAACTTGAAGGAATTGGGAGGGACGTTAAGACTCTCTTATTTTCGAAGAGATAAAGCATCATGTCCAGTAAGTTAGGGCGTGATACTTTAGACTCCCGAAACTAAGCTCGCCTTTTTAAAACCTAGTTTTACATCTGAAGAGGATCTTCCGTCATTCGTCAAACGAGAAATCAGAACCCAGTAAGTTAGGGCTCGTCTTCTCGAAGGTCCAAATTAGGAATATTGCCTCTACTCTAAAAACTCATCCGAAGCATCTAGATGTCGAGTCCAGTAAGTTAGGGCGCGACATTTCGAACACCCGAGATTAAGTGTTTTATCTAAAATCTAGATTGCGATTTCAAAAGGATATCTCGTTGTTTAGCTTTAAGCGAGAAGAAATCAGAACCCAGTAAGTTAGGGCTCGATTCACTCGCATTGCTAATACGGAATGTCGATTTAAAAATTGAATTTGCGGTTTTAAAAGGGTCTTCCGTTGTTTAGCTTGAATGAGAAAATCGGAACCAGATAAGTTAGGGCTCGATTTGCTCGAATTGCTAACATGGAATATCGATCGTTATGAAGATTGAGGTATTGGAAAAATTTAGTGAGGCGGCGATGAGAGTAATAATGATAATAATGAGCGGATGATAATAAGTAGTGGTAATATGAGAGTGTTATAATAATAGTCGTACATTAATGGTGATAAATATAGCAATAACAATGGTAGTATATATATAAAGACAATGATGGTAATATGTATAAGATAAGTAACATATCTACATATATATGAATAATATGATACTAATAGCAATAATGAAGTAGATAATATAATAAAAGTAATAATATAGTAATATAATGATAATGAAAATATTAATATATTAATAATAATACACAACGCGTGAATAGTGATAAAAAATAATGAATGATAAAATGATAGCAATAATAATGGTAATAATATTTGAGAAATGAATAATAAGGTATATACAAGAACAAACAACAAATATATATATATACATGAAAACTATAATATAACTAATAATAATAAAGATATTAAGTAATGATAATAGGGTGATAGTAATAATGATATGATGATGATAAAAATGCTAAATAATAATAATAATGATATAATAATATAGTAATAATAATGATTATACAAAAAAACGGTAGTAATGATGGCAATTAATAAATTAAATAATATATATATAAAATAAATAAAAGTATATACATATAAAAATAATAATATAATAATAGTAATGAGTATGATAATAATAATAATAATAATGGTAGTAAAAGATAAACAAATTATAGTGATAGTAATAATGAGGTAGTAAAAATAATAAATAATTAATAGCGACAAAAATAAGTATTAAATAATAATAAAATTGCAAAATAATTAAAAATGGGCTAAATTGAACTTAAAGCGAAAGTTTGGAGTCAATTCGAAAAAAATAAGAGAAAAGGACCTATTTGTGCAGCGTGGAGAAGCGGAGGGACCACGCGGCGCAATAATTCCTTTCGGCCAAAATGCGTCGAGCGAGGGGACTAAATTGAAAGCCAAGCGAAGCGTTGGGCCGATTTTGAAATAACAAAAATTTAATTGAAAGCAATAGAAATGCGGGAGGGCTAAAAGCGCAATTAGCCCTTCCCAAAAAAAGCGCGGATCCTACGGGCCGGTCGGGTCACACGCTGGTCATGGCCAAAGCGACGCCGTTTTGGTACACGATTAGCCTACCCAAAGCGACGTCGTATCGGGGCCTATTTAAGGCAATAACCCTTTAAAAATTTTCATTTTTCCCTGCTCTAAAAAAAACTGATTCCTCTCTTTTTTGTTTCCTCTGCAGGGCTTGGGTCTCCGGCGCATCTCCGTCCGCTCGCCCACACGGTCCGTCGCTTTGTGCTTCATGTGTAAACCATCACAGCATATGATGGCGGAAGAAGGTAAAAGTTTTATTTTTCTTTTTTTTATTTAAAGTTATATTTATGTATATATATTAGTCTAAAAAAACGAATGATAAACAATAAAAACTATATGTATGCCGAAAATAAAAAATAAAAAAAAGAGTAAAAAAAGAACTTCGAAAATAAAAATGAAATCACCTCTTTCCTCTATTTTGATTCTAATTTTTTTGTAGGGATTAATCTCCGTTTTTGCGTTTGTATTTAATCACTTGATTGTTTGTGAATTTGAAATCTCTCTCTTTTTTGTATTCAAAAATCAAAAAAAATCCCCCTCCTTACAAACTGTTTGGATCGGCTTTTATAGCCGAAAATGCTCTTATTTTGCTTTTCTGTCTTTTCTCCTTTTCATTTCATGAGCATTTGGGCGGTGGCGGCACAAGTGGCTCGGACGTGTGGCGGTGGAGCGGTGGTGAGGAGGGGTGGTGGGCGGATGGGGCGGCGCCTAGGGTAGCTTTAGGGTTTTTTTGTTTTATTATTTTTTTATTTTTTTATTTGGGCTATTTGATTTGGGCTGAATTGGGTTAATTAGGTCTGTTATTTGGTATGTGAAGTGGGCCGGGCAATTTGGGCCTTCTACATAATACATACTTCTTTTTTTCATAAATATGACATATATACGGTAAGTTGCACAACCATCCAATTCTAAATGGAACTGGAACATGCATTCTCATCTTTTGACATTTTTTACCAAATGAATTCAATGATTAATGCAACAAATATCATAGCATCAATAAGAAAAAAAAAATAGCATCCAAACACTAGCATAAAAGCATTAATTACTTGAGTTAAGTACATACCAAATATAAGAATTTTATCAATCAACCATAAAATAAACCATCAAAAGAGTAGAATATTGTAACGCCTCAAAAATGTGACTTTTCTTATTAGGTTATATCAATGAAAATGTGAGTGTTTTTGTGGTAATGTGCTTTGGTTGCTCACTGAAGGTTTAAGGTTCAAGTCGCATTTTTTTGAAGTTTTGCTTTAATTGAATTTTTGACTTGCATGTGTCACATAAGTTAAATTTTGTGCGTTGATGTCTCAAGAATGAGTCTGTTGGTTTGATAGTTAAGCATCTGTATACCATCTGGTCTTGTGTTCAAGTCTCTGTGCCTGCGAATATTGTTATTTTTTACACTTCTCCGTAAATACCGATCTTAGAATTTTAAATGAATTCCTTATATGTTTAACTTCCTCTTTCTTCTTTTCGTCCCTCACTGTTCTTTTTATTTTTATTTTTATTTTCTTCTTCTTTTTGGCATCATTCTGGAATTTCCCTTCGTATAACATTCTGTTGGGTTAATTGTTGAATCATATCATATTGTTGGTTGTTTTGGTGCTTAAAGGTAAGATTAAACCGTAGTAATTCTGGTTGTTACGTATGAATTGCAAAATTTCTTTGAAATCTCGAAGTGAGGGTGTTGATCAGTTTTGTTTTACTTTGTTTGCTCATGGTTACAAAAGGTTAGGGAAAGGTCAAGAGACGTCTAGCGCTTCTCTCATTGTCTAGAACTCGAGTGTGCGTTGTTGAACTTTCAGTAAGCAAGTTTTGTTCGTTTCGAGTTTGTGCGTTGAAGGTTGCGAGGTTGATTGTTGTTTTAATTTAGCGTATTCCTTTGAATCTCCGTTAATTGAGTAATTGGATTTGGTTTCTAGGCTTTGAGAGTCTTGGGATATCTTCTAGGTCGTCGTTGTTTTAGGTAGGGTATCGAAACCCTTCTTTCTCTACGTTTTTTTGTCGTCGAAAACGGGACAATTGACGGCACACGAACTACCACACGGGCTTGTGGAAAACCGTGTGGTGGACCGTGTAATTGACTTACTTTGGATTTATGACACACGGACAAGCTACACGGGTGTGTGGTAGGTTGTGTGTGAGATGTTATGGTGCAGTGGTCACACGGGAGGCTACCACATAGGCGTGTATCCAGACCATGTGACTCATTATTTATGTATTAGGGATACAAGAACAAGGAACATAGGCGTATGCTGGATCGTGTGAGGTACATGGGCAGCACACGGGCGTGTGCCCAGACCGTGTAACTCATTGACTTGGTGAATAGGGGCATACAGGCAGCCACATGATCGTGTGCCAGGCCGTATGGAGTCATATGGGCACCCATATGGGCATGTGAGCCAGAACCGCCAAATTTCTGTTAATGCCATGATTTCTGTACGAAGCGGGTGTAAGTCATGTCTAGGATATGTGTAAAGTAAACTGGACTATATGATCTGCTTTATTATGATTATAAACTGGTTCTACATACTCGTATGAGACAATTCGTAAGAATTTCAACCCTCTGTTATATTGGAACTGTATGATTGTATCTGTATAAGAATATATACATTAGTCATCTGTTCTCTGCATTTGCATAGGGCCAGAATTATGAATGAAAGGAAGTGTTCTGTATTGATTTGGTGGTCAAACCACCCGAAATTATATCTAACCTGGTAGTGAGACTGTAAACACTGCAACGTGTTGTACCGACACTATGAGGTGTGTAGGGCTGGATGGGTATTATATACCTACAGGTGTGTTGGGTTGGTCGAAGATGGTGTGTAGCAGATGGGGGTAGGATAATTGTATCTGTATCTATATTTACATCTAAATCTGTTTCTGTATCTGTGTATCTGAACTGCTCGATGTCCGAAACTATTGTGAATTATTAATCTGATCGAATAAGACCAAGTGTGCTATCTGAATTCTTAATGATATCTGATTTATTTTACGTATGTTGAGCATTTATATTCCACATCAAGCTGCACCGTACTAACTAGACTGAATGAATTTCAGGAACCTCCCAGAATTAAGCGGTTGGGGGACGCGGGACTCGGTCATCTAATGGTCCTATTTTAAATATATGTGTGTGTGTTTAAAATTGTTATTGTTTTTCGACTTTAATTTTTAAGATTGAATTATGTTGAATGGTTAATGGTTTTAAGACTTATCTATGTATCGATTAAACCGGCTTTAAGTGCATCTATTTTCTGAAAAGTTCATTTGACATCCTAGACTTGGTCTTTCCATCTAGGACGAGTTTAAAGTGTTACAAATATTGACAAACAAATCATCAGCTCATCTGTTTAACTCCTATATCTCCCCTTTTCTGATAAAAAAATTTAAAGCCTAGTCAAGTCCGACGAGCAAGAAGGTCACCTTTGTAAAGAAGAGCTCGACTCTTTTGGTTTAGTTTAATTTGCTTGTCCAAGGAGCTTAATTGCATGCCAATTGAAGCCACTTCCTTATTAATATTTTCAATTAGCATTGCTTTTTTAGAAATTGTTATAATAAAAAAAAAAAACAAAGAAAAGAGCATATATAAGAATAAACTAATGGAAGAAGTTACTTGTATTTCATCTCTAGGGTTAGCTTGTTTGTATTTAAGTTTACATAGTCTAAATAATGAAATAAAATAAAATCCTAGAATTAAGCCTAAGAATATGTAACACTCCTCCTCAAGCTAGAGCATATATATATTGATCATGTTCATCTTGTTACATAAGTAGTTAATATGATTCCCATTCAGCGCCTTTGTGATCAAATCAACAAGTTGCTCTTCTGTCTTCACATAATTCGCAAAGATTGAGTTATCCAATTTTTTCTTTTGAAATAAAGTGATAATCAACCTCAATGGTTTTGGTTCTTTCATGATAAACTAGATTTGAGGATATATGTAGAGTTACTTGATTATCTTACAAGAGCTTCGCTAGTGATGAATACTCCAACCCTGTTTCATTTAAAAATTGATGTATCCACATAATTTCAAACGTGGATTGTGTCATAGCACTATATTCTGATTCAACATTTGACCTAGATACAAAATTATGCTTCTTGCTTCTCCATGATACTAAGTTTCCACCAATAAAAACAAAGTACTCCAATAGTAGACATTTTTATCTATCTTGGATTAGGTCCAATCAACATTTGCAAAAAACTTAATGAGTATACCCATGATTGTTGTATAATATGTCACATTTAGGAGTTGTCTCTATATTTTTTCAAGCTTTTTGAGCAATTGTGCACCCGGATATCCTTATAAACATAAATGTTTTGAATTTGCAATGGTCACCTTATCTTCCTCAATAATCCATGTAGTTTCTGGCTTGGGAGTCTTTACACGTCTAACATCAATATTGTGTGGCTTTTAACCAGTCAATACTTTCCAAGCTCTTTCATCTAATGACTTGATAATTGACCTTATCCTAGCTTTTTAGTAAGCGTAGTTGGAACCATCAAGCATAGGGGCCTTGAATTTGAGCTTCCTTCCATCTCTAATAAATTCAATAGTAGGAACTTCACTTAAAACGTGAGGTGTCTAACTTTGATATCAATTGTTAATGTTGAGTTGCTTGTCAATTATAAGTTAAGTTGCAACTAGAGTAAGAATTGAAAGAGTAAAAAGTAGAGATGGGCACAATAATTAGTTACATAGTTCAAATGCTTTTCCTATTTGCTAGGTCTTACCTAAAGAATGGTCCACTATTAAACAACAATACATGTTGTGATTTAATTTCAACTCACTCACCAAGTTCTGACCTTACACCTATACATCAACTAAGATCATTCTTTCCACTAAGAATTTTTCGTTGAAAGCTTAGATACAAAACGATCATGAACATAGTTTGTTTGCAAGTATTTTGCCCTAAAACATGTCCCTTTCAATGAATAAATTAAGTCCACTCTAATTCATACATAATCAAATAAACAAGTCTTCTTTAAATAGGTTGTAGACTTGTAATCTTTAACTATTGTGAATGAGATTTGTTGTTGTAATTGTTCTTCAATTAGTCTTCTATATGATATCAAATAAATAGAGATGTTCTCCATTTGACCTATTTAAACTTCTATAGAAACGGGATCTCTTTAAATATAATAGTTCCATCACACAAAAACTATTAAAATAAAATCCTTACTTAGATCAATATTTAAATACAATAATGATATAAAAATAACAAAAAAAATGATATAAATACACTAATATACTTTCTTTCTTTTTCCCTTTCTTTCCCTTTTTCTTCTTTCTCATTTTCGCTAAACTAAAAAGAAAAAGAAAAATCTATTTTAGCCCAATTAAAAATGTTTTTAGGTGACAATAGATTTTTTTAAAAGAAAGAGATATAGCTATTTGTATACAAATCTATAAATTTCTGGTTTAATAAATTTATAAAAATCTGTAATTTTTTATTTGACAATTTTTACAGAAAAAGAAAAAAGTTCAGATTTTTTATTATTTCAATTATTTATATATATTATAGATAATTTGAAACTTAGTTTTTCTCTTCAAACATGTGAACTAAAATCAAAGGGGTAAACAATAATTGAAGAAGGCGATCTGTAAAATTGCCCAATCAAAATACCATTTGTTGAACTCTTGTTTGGCAAAAAGAAAAAGAAATGAGACCCTTTTTAAAACAAAATCTTGAATTTTTACAACCCAAATAATATGCTGCCAAACCTCAAAGAAAAAGAAGAGAAACTTCCTTTATTTCTTTGTCATCAATAATTATTTATAAAGGACTTCAACTTGAACTCAAAAGAAGCCCTTTTGATTCTTTGTACCTTTCAGTAACACATTTTCCATTCTACATGTTAATAGAAATAAGAATAAGGAATCCATTATGTTCAAACCATATGACAGCTACAAATGCAATTTTTTTACCGAATTTTTTGAAAGATTGATTGATTGCATATAATAAATATATTTTTTTTTAAAATTTTTAAAATTAATTTACTTTATTTTATTTTTAATGATGTATTGTAATTAGATTCATTGATAAATTAATTCAATTTTCAATCCAATTAATGCCTCATCTCCCAATCACAATTAGCTTTCTAGCATAAGAAAAAATAAGGACAATTCCTTTATGCTAAAATTGACCCATGGAAAGTTTTCTATTTCATTTTCTTTTTACTTCTTTTTAAAAGACAAATAAGCTTTAAAAATAATACTAACAATAATCGACATTTTGATATGTTCAATAATTTCTTATCTCTATACTAAATCTCTTACTAGAATTCCTATTCAGATAAATTTCTGATAAACCTTTTAGAGGAAAAATGCATGAATCTTGAAAGATATTCGAATACTTTTATGTTTAATTATTATTTTATTCTATGCTGAAATTTGGAATTTAATCAATTTATTTTAATTGGGATATATTGCATACACAAATTTTGGTCATATATAAACTTTAATTCTGTGAGATTTTATACATGAAATTTTGATTTGATTCAATTTTGATAGGTCACCGACAACATTGTCTAATTAACACCATTTTGCGTTGATATATTGCATACACAAATTATTATATTAATCTAATATGAAAATAAATGTAACACCCTATAGCCATCGAGATGATATGGCGTGTATCAAACAGCCAATCAAACCACCCAACGGACTGGGACGTTACTGATAGACTCAGATCCTTTGGCGTTACTTAATTCTTTTATAAAACAGTTATAAAGATTTCCCTTTTAAATTTCAAAACATTCTTCTTTCTCTAAATCGGTAACGTGTCTTTAAAGTAAATGAAACAGTAGGGGTCATAAAAGTCAGTCTATTAATCATCCGTTGCCATCAATGGCGATTCCATAAAGCTTGGTGTACGCTTTTATAATAAGGGTAAAATCTCTTTCTTTTTTTTTTAAAATGGAACAATACAGACCATAAAGTGAAATACAAAAATTGGTTACAAAATGGGTTTATGTGCCACTCGCCAACGTAGCCATGCATGATATAAAAATTAACAAGTGACTCACTTGCAGATGTAGCTCTAACGTTGTCCCCTTCTACAAACATTCTACTACTAATCAATCACCTGAGAAAAAAGGTAACGAAGTAAGTTCAATTGAACTTAGTGAGTTCTAGATAGACAAATAATGTTTAACAGGTTACCCATAATCAACCCAAAAATGAAGTCATGTTCAAGACTCGGTTTTACAAACACACTACGCCAGGTTGCCAGTACAATTTTCTGACGACAACACTTCATCAAAGCAACACACACAGTGCCCCTGGAGGATACATATCGCCAACTTATACATACTTCTCTCAATCATGTATGTTTACCTATAACCCAACTTGTGTCAGCCTCGGACCCATTTTTCAGAAATCAAAATCGCATATCAGCCATAATCACATCTATTTTCATATTCCTTGTTAAATTCAACACGTGTTCTTCCGCAAGGTCGAGCCGTGATATGCCATTCTAATTTCCAATAAAGCTGCCCTACCGGAGGCATCAAAAATAAAGTTTCTTTCCACATTTTCACATGTCACAAATAGTCTAGTATTTGGCTCACACACAAGGTGGGTGTTATCCCGACCATGGCCATGCTCACACACAACACTGACTTATTGCACATATGTTAATACACACCACATCGACCCATCTCCAGCAGAGACAAGTTACCTTACACAACCACATATCATAAAGTTTCAAACACAAAGGAAGCAAAAAGGAACTCACCAGAATCTTCAGTCAGAATTTACTTTATTGGTCTTTTGTCTCAATTGCTCGGACCTTCACTAGCTTCTTGAGCTAAATAAGAAACATTCATAATCATCAGACCCTTTTATCAACTAAAAATTGATCATGCATGCACTAATACAAAGACGTAAATTTCCTCTACATCAACCTAAGGGTTTTCCAGAAATTACCAGTTAGTTGGTACTTATCAATGAAGTTTTGACAAGCTCCTGGAAACCTTCCTCATCTCCTCTAGTGAAGATAAAAGAAATTTCTTAGGGACGTAGGGAAAAACATAGAGAGGAACAAAAGTGAAACATATCGGTTACAGACATCCTTTTATAGCACAAACAACAGAAAAAAAACTTAGTGGGAAGGTCAGAAATCCCACTATCACCCTTGAAATCTGAGACTAAGCTTGCCTAACAAGATTTGAAATCTAATCTTTTACCAAACGCAACTATTACCACTAATCAGATTGGTAAAACATTGTCTGTACATTTAAGCAACCAACTAAACAGGTCATACAGCTACCTAAACATATCAAGTTGTAATCTACAGTACTCTAGTTCAATTTCAACTAGGTCTCAACTAAATTCTAACGATACTCACCAAGCTATCGTTTCCACGTAAAATAATTCTATCACTCCGCGAACTAACAAGTTCGCTTAGGACATCTAGGGTTGGCGAATCGTTTCATAGAAGAGTCCGCCAAACCCTAGAGTTCACCAAACTTTAAAGTTCATCAAACCTTAAAGATCGCCAAATGGCTAATTCCAGCAAGGCGTCCCCCAAAAGGGCATACTATTAAATTCACGCAACACGCCAACCAAACACTTTAATTGATAATTCACCCCTTTTTTTACTCCGGCTTACTCAATTATACACCAACAACATATCAGTATGATCTACGCCGAGCAAGCTGTTACAATAGATGTACGTATTTATTTCTTTAAATGTGTGCAATTGAATTTGTACAATTGAATCAAAATCAAAGTTTCTTGTATATATATGAATCACAATTCAAGTTTCATGTTTATAATTGCACCAAAACAAAGTTCATGTATCAAATTGCACATTAAAACAAAGTTCATGTATAAATTTAATATTTATCCCACTTTATTTTGGCATAAATTTGTCCCTCAATTTATATATATGAAAAGTACTTTTTTAGGATATTTGAAAAGTACTATTAAAATATTATTAGTTCCAATTAAAAAAATATTATAAATATATCCAAATTAATAACACCGTTAATAACTATGGTTAAAGTAAATAAGTAAATATTTTTCACTATTATTTAACCACACAATTAATGTCATATGAAAATCCGCGATCAACTAAATTTAACTTATAATAAATTTAGAAGGTTGTTTAAAACAAATTCCACATCAAACTTAAATGATAGCAATTAATAGTGTTATCAATTTAGACATATTAATAACATTATAGAAATAAAGACACTAAATTATATCAAATTAAAGTACAAAAACTAAACCTCAAATTTCAACATAATAGAATGATTAAAATAAAAATTAGACCAATTTTTAATGAAAATTAAATTAAAAATTCTACTAACTATGTATAAAAAGTTTAATCAATCTGATTTGACTTAAGATATTCTTGCTAAAATGTAGAGACCTAATTTGCCATTTTGGTTATCATTATTTTTTAACATAAGCTTTAGATTTAGATCAATTTTGTAGTGAACTTGTCAAAACCCATTGCTCCCATAACACCAAATGTCACTTTCTTTATGTGAGCTAAACCTCCCTTACGTGCCCCTTTGACCCACCAAACACTTATGCCATGCCTTTACCTATATCTTTTCTCCATAACTAGAAGTCTCCACGCATAAATTTTTTTCGAAAGAGACAAAAAAATAAAATAAAATAAAACCCAAAATGGAAATTTATTATAAAGTGAAGTCAAACAATCAAAATTTAACTTTATTTTTGTCCAAACAATTAATCAAATATATTCTTCAAATTTATTTTACGGATTATAAAAGGTAATTTTTATGATTATCTCTTTTAATAATATTATACTAAATTTGAGTTTTTCTGAAAGTGAGCAATCATAATCTTAAAATGTATAAAACCCATGAAATTATTACATCTAACCAGGGGCGAAGCCAGGACAATTTTTTAGGAGTGGATGAAATTTTAATTTTTTATAGTTTACATCTTTCTAATTTGTAAAGGATTAAATCGAATTTTTATAATTTTAGAGAGGCCAAAGTGTAATTTTACCTTTACTAATTTAAAATTTTAAAAAAAATTAAGGACCTAAATAATAATTTTACCTTTTAGGGGGGCCAAGGCCTATGCCAGCCTCTGCATCTAACCTTGTTTTGATACATGGGTTTGGTTGATTCAAAAGTTGAATGGAACCATTACAGTTTTACAAGCATCTAAAACAATTGAATAAAATAAAAGCTAAGAAGAATCTAGTTCTCTTTTGAAAAGCCACTCATTTTTTTTTTTAAATGTGCTAAGAACAATTCAAAATGGTCCAAACCCATGTAATGCATGATAACTTGTAAGCCATCCATAGAAGTTCTTGAGTGAAAGAAAACCCTAAAAATCCCAATAAAACAACAAAAAGAAACCATAATAAAAAGTCAAGTAAACGTGTCTCAAATAAAACCAGCCACCATTTTTCTCCCTTTGTATTCGTCACAAAAATTCTTGCCTAACTCTCACATTTGGATGCATAGTTGTCCAATATTTCTAACATTTAATAATTTAAAATATAATCGATACAAATTACTAATATTAGAAATTCTATCACACGAATATACACACAAAAATCATGAATTTAGAATGTAGACGTGTGTTTAAACGTAAAACACAATAAACAATGAAAAGTGTAGTTTGAAACAAATTAATCATAATAACATATGAAATATGTACGATATTAAAATAAAAAAATAGATTAAATTACGAGTAAAACAAAATTTGAACATATAAATACATAAGATAAACAATACTAAATGCACTGCAGTTATTTATCATGGTTTTATCATCAATTATGAGTTAGTGTCGAGTTGACTTGTAACACCAACTCAATGAACAACATTATTAATATATACAACTGATGGAGATATAATAATTTATGTATATCAAAACAAAAATGTTTAAAAATGCATTAAAATTAAGCTTTGGCTGAGTGGTGAATTTAAAGTTTTCTTAATTTAATTAGTGCAAGTTCAAATCTCACCATATGTATATCTTATTTAATTTTTGTTAAAATAAAAAGACTAAAAAATCTTCAAATAATATAACTTTTTTTAATTACGAAAGGTCAGTTTCATAATTTTCTGACTAAATTTATGACTCGATTTAGAATGACATCGATTAAATTAGAGGCTTAATAAATAATATATTAATTATATATTATGTCAAGTGGTTAATAATGTAATGATGAATTATTTGCATGGCTTAAGTTCTTATTGATACAAAGTTTGGGTTTAGATTTGTACAACACCTTCAAATTATTACTTTTTAAATATATACATTAGATTTTATCAAATTCATAATCTAAATGAAAGAAAAAAAATATTAATAATTGAGTTATAAGTGAAATAATAAAGTGATTATATTTAAATATATCTTAGGTTTGGGTTTGATTTTTAGATATTACATTTTTAATTGTTTTATTTAGTATTTTATATAAAAATTTTAAAAATATGAAAACATCGTTATATTAATATTTAATCTTTTATTAAAAGAGAGCTTTTAAGTAATTTTCTAACTGAATCGGTATTGAGTTAACTCGTTACATTAACTCAACAAAACTCGGTTTTGTTACACCTAGGGGTGAAAAAAATTTCTTTTAATTTTTTTTTTTTAATAATGAATATAGATGGAGTGATAATAAACTTATATTTTAATGTAGCTGAACACGTGTGTTCGATTTTTAGATTTTTAATTTTTAATTTTTATTTAAAATAATATAAAATTATGAAAAGACAAAAATATTATTTTAATAAAATTATTTATAATTTAAAAGAAAACATATTTCTATATTTTTATAATTGAATTAGTGACCCGATTAAAAGTGTCACAAATTTAATAAAAAAGTTAAAATAATAATATAGATATATAACATAAAAAAGCAAAAACATTTTTTTTAAACTTCTTTGAGTTTATGAATTTTAAGCGATTTTAAGGTATGTATCAATAATTTATATTAATAAATAGTTAAATGTAATGATAAAATACATTATACTTCTGATGATAAAATTTAAATTTAAACTTTAAAAACGATATTATTAAAAAGAATAACCACGATACATTGCAGGGCATTTAGGGAGTGTAGCAAAGTAAAATGGGAGAAGGACACGTGTCTCTTTTGTAAATTTTCGTGATGGTTCATGCACCCTCTTGGTCGGATAAGGTCGGCTGCTTGATGATAGGCACGTGGCATTCTTTCAATGGTGATAAAAAAAAAGTGGGTCGCATTTAGAAAAAAAAAACAACGAGACAGGGACGTCCGTACTTTCTCACACTCACTTTTTAATAAATATCCATTTTCTCGTCTATTTAAATACCTTTCCAATCCCCCAATCTCTAATAGAAAATAGAAAGAAAAAAAAAACATTTTTTTAAAAATTTCTTATTCTATTTATCTCTCTAGCTAAAACAAACTACTCTTTAATTTTCTGTTTGGTTGTCGAGAAAATTTTGAATCATGGGAGTCCCGGAAACTGATCCATTGGCTCAATTGAGCTTACCACCGGGGTTTCGGTTTTATCCGACGGATGAAGAGCTTTTAGTACAATATTTATGCAGGAAAGTTGCAGGGCATCATTTTTCTCTACCAATCATTGCTGAAATTGATTTATACAAATTTGATCCATGGGTTTTACCAAGTAAGTTCAACCAAATGGTTTACCTTTTCTTTCCTGTTTGGCTTATTATGAAATGTCATTTCTTTGGCTAATCAATGTATATTATTATTTTTCACAGGTAAAGCTATATTTGGTGAAAAAGAGTGGTATTTTTTTAGTCCGAGAGATCGAAAGTATCCGAACGGGTCACGACCCAATAGAGTCGCCGGTTCCGGGTATTGGAAGGCTACCGGAACCGATAAAATTATCACGACCAATGGCCGAAAAGTTGGTATCAAGAAAGCTCTGGTTTTTTATGTTGGAAAAGCACCTAAAGGGACTAAAACGAATTGGATTATGCATGAATATAGAATGTTGGAAACTTCCCGTAAAAATGGTAGCTCCAAGGTAATTTTACTTCATTATTTCTAAACCTTTTAGCTCGTATACCTCGAACATCATTCGAGCATATATATATATATATAGTTATTATATAATAATAATTACAACCCGACCCAGGATTCGATCCAAAATTCAATCCGACTACTCAACTTATATAATAAAATTCTAATGCACGGGACTAGAGGTTTCTTCTTCCTCTCTGTTTCTAGTTCTCTGCTGTTGGAAAATGAAACTACTCAACTCCATTTTTTTTTTTTTGACAACTGTTGATTGAGTGTATCAACAATAGTAAATCGAATATGATAGAAATTTTTAAATTTTATTATTTTCAATGAATTTTTTAATTTCATAAATGAAATTAAAAATTCTCCTTCTTTAAAAAAATTTATTATGTCATCCGTTTTTTTTTTAAAAAAAAAAAACTCTTTTTTAATATATTAAATATTTATATATATAAATTTGGGTTTTCCTAAAATTTTTAATAAATAATAATAATTTAGAAGATATCCATTATCAATCATGTGTAGAATAATACAATTGCTTGAAGAATTATTTTTTAATTTATTTGTTGCAGTTGGATGATTGGGTATTATGTAGAATTTACAAGAAGAATTCAAGTGCTCAAAAATCATTATCATGTGTTTCAAGCAAAGAGCATAGTAACAATGGCTCTTCTTCTTCTTCTTCTTCCCAACTCGACGATATGCTTGAGTCATTCCCCGAGTTAGACGATCGTTACTTTGCTTTGCCTCGGATGAACTCGTTGAAGACACTTCAAAACGATGACAAAACGGGGTTTCACAATCTGGGCAGCGGGAATTTAGATTGGGCGAGTCTTGCAGGGCCTAACTCGGTGCCTGAGTTGGTTCCCAGTGGACAAACTCAGACTCAGGGGATTCAAAGTTATGTAAATAATGACCTGTATGTACCCACGATGCCGCCTACGCTAACCCATATGGATATCTCAATGAGTAAAGTTGGTAATTCGGTGGAAGAGGAAGTACAGAGTGGACTCAGAACTCAGCGAGTTAATAACTCAGGGTTTTTTCAACAAAACTCTAGTGGGTTGATGACCCAGAACTTTTCTAACTCAATTGACCCGTATGGATTCCGGTACCCGACTCAGCCGGGTGGGTTTGTGTTTAAGCAATAAAAAGTTGAAAAAAAAGAGAGGGGGAAAGAGGTATGGAATTGAAGAGGGATTTCAAAACTTTGTATACTTGTTATGGAATTCTTTGGGCTAACCTATTGCTGTTATTTTTGAAATGTAACCAAATGAAAATCCGCAAACTGATGAATTGAAATTTAATAAATTTGAAAATCGATTTTCAGGAAATACATTTAAATATATTCTTTTATTTATTGTAATAATAACGATTCAATCGGTAAATTATACGCTTGCAATGAAATCAAATTTTGGTTGGCATTTTCTTCCATCATATTTTTGTCAAAAATTGGAAAATGTTACTATGTTAATTTTTTAGGCACCTACCTTGATAGTAAATCTAGTATTGTACACAATTGAAAATATGGTCAAATAAACACACACACACAAAAAATTATTGTGTAACCCTTGTCTTATCTATGAGGAAAAAAACAAAAACAAAAAAAGAAATCATTTATCTTATGCATTTTGTTTTGTTTATTTGACCATATACCAAGTTGAAGATAGTTGATATTTTCTAGTTTAATGTAGATTCGGGTTAATCATAGTATCATGTTATGGGTCTTGGAAAATGTTTGTCATAAAGTTCAATAAATTCTTATTCTACCACTAATTCGATTGATGTAACATATATTTCTATGGTTTAAGATATAGAATTATAAAACATTTCTTAAATGATTAAAGGTACCATGAATGTCATTTCATTAAATTTTCAATCTTTTTTTTTTTTTTTTGTATTTTCCTTATAGGATGAGAGAAACGTAAGCAGGGGATTTTGCCTCTAAAAATGGAAATTTGGTTTTTTTTTTTTTTGAAATTAGGGTATTTATCGTCAGTAATAATGATTAATCCCTTAATTATAAATATTTTTAAAAAAGATAAATGATTTATCATGAAAATTAATATTTTTGGTCCTTCAATTATAAAATTATTATACTCCCTAGAGCTTCGACACATGTCAATATTGTGAGCTATCGAGATTGGCCTCTCTCCGCTTCGACATCTTTCCAGACCAAGCCACTCATTCTCTCCACCTAACCCCAGTTAAACACTTGGACCACCCGCTCTGTGGCCTTGTCCACTTGCTACCATGACAAGACCATCTGCTCATCAGGATACTAATGTCCATTAAATTAATTAATAAATTAACTAAGACAAGTGCACATATCAATTAATAGTATAATTACGGTGAGCACAAATATCATTCCCTTGAGGACTACAATGACTAGTAATTAGTAGCTTTCTATTATTTAACCTAATAATTCAAAAGGATTGATTAAAATTAAATCAAACTAGCTAAATTAACTAATGAATGCACCAAAGAATGAAACATAAAAACAATCAAGTATCTGCTGAAAAAAATCTAGTTCGAAAATAGTTTTTTTTTCAGCGGAAAATAAAAATTTTGAAAACCAAATCGGTTTGTGATTTTTATAGTAATAAACCGTAGACTGAAGTTGTAACTATGTTTTCGAATAGGCGAACCATTGTCGTTCCTGACTTTCAACCAAACAATCTTCTCCGCTATTCTTGTATCACGATCTGCTTCGGGTGTGGGCTCAAACAAATCGAATCAAACGTACAGAACCAGAAAGATTTTCTTTACTTTCAATGGGAAAGTAAATCTCTCTTAAATAGAAACCGGAAGAATTGCAATTCTCAGAAAGTAGAATTTATTCTTAAAATAATTTTCCGCTACTTTCTGTCATAATAGCAATATTGAAAACTTCAAAAAAACTTGTGTTTTTCTCTTTCTATTGGTGTGTTTTGAAGCCTACTAGTGTCATCTATTTATAGTGAGAGTTGATAGAATACAAATAATATTATTTTGATAGAAAAAATCCCCAACTCCTTATTATTTAGGGAGAGGGGCGGCAACCTTAGATAGGAATACTAGGGTTCACCATCTCATGTATTCCATAAGGGGAGTTGGGCCTCTCCTGTACTGGGTCAAATTATATGTGTTTCCTGGATTTTAACCCAGTACTTTATAATTTATTTCAACCCAGTACATATTTTTATATTTCTCAAATTAAATATTATTTGATCAATTCTGTTGGTTAAGGTTCTATGGCAGAATCATGGCACTGAGGAAGCCACACGGGAACAATCTTTTTTAGTTAGGTAAATTTCGGGGTCAAAATTTTTTTTAGGGGTAGTATTGTAAAGCCCCAAATTTCGTATGCATGATTTGTTAAATTTTGTCATTAGTAAGTGTCTGTTTCGGTGGTTAAGTACCTTAATTCTATGTCTGAAGTCTTAGGTTCAAGTCATACTCTTTTGGGAAATTTAATTAATTTTTGTTCCTAGGCCTATCTTTATTCGTTGGGCCTAAATATTATTTTCGGTCAATCTGTGTCAGAATGAGCTTGCTGGTTTAGTGGTAAGGCTTTAGCTTACCTTATCATCCTATATTTGAATCCCCACATGAATGTGTTGGCAATATTTTTACTATTTCTGTTTGAGCTGGCCATGTGGTAGTTGTGGTCTATTTGAATTCTATTTGTGGGAAAAAATCTGATTAATTATCATAATTTGAATAAAATTGGTTTTGTTTTTATTTTATTTCATTTTTTTTCTATTTTATTTTGTTTTCCCCTAAACCCACGTTTTGGCTTTTGTTCCCCCACTTTGCGCCGTTTCGCACATTCCCTGCCTCTGCAATTTGTTTGTTTCTTTTTCAATTCAATTTTGTGCTCCTTCTAGCCTCTCACGTTTGTTCTTGTTCCTTTCGTTGCTGTTGGTGCTTTCAAATTCTTGTGTTCTTTATTCCAATTTTTCAAGTATTTTTTAATCTATTTTGGGGTTTTTTAGTTGGTTTTCAATCCACAAAGGTAAGGTTTATCGCTTTTACTCGATTTTGTTGTTGCAAGTGTTCGTTAAGTGTGTGCGTTGGTTGAATTTCGGGTTTATGGTGCGAAGGGTGTATTTTGGATTAACTAATTAATTCGGTTCGTTTTAGGGGATGTTCATGAGACGATTGGCGATCCTCCAGCGACCTAAATTTCGTGTTATTGTTGTTCTTTAAATGGTAAGGGTTTCGATTATGTTTTAGAAGGTTTTAGTTAGTTGTTTGTGAACAACATTCATTTAAATTCGCAAACCATTACTGAGTTAAGTTGTGTTAACTGTTGCTCTAAGTGTGGAATTATTCGGTTGTGGAATTACATCAGAAATTATTTAGGTGTGTACCGAAAACACTAAAAAACAGTAGTTGGTGAAAGTCAAAAAAGTTCATTATCAACACCACACAGCTGTGTGGTAGGCCGTGTGTGACAGACCATGTGTGATACACGAACTGGGCTATTTGGGCCGTGTGTGATTCACGAATTGTATGGACTTTTCGTATGGTTGATATGTGATTAAATGTGCTGTAAAATATGAAATATGGGCAACTGTTTGCATGAATTTTAATATTTGTTCGTATAACTAAATTGTCACATGTTGATTAAACCTTTGTATCTGTTATGCTATGTAGTTATACTGTGAGCATGTTTGATATATGCTATATTCTGTATTTGCATCTAGGATGGGGTATATTAATATGTGGAGGAAGTGTTTTTGTAAAATGGCGATAGTTCGCCTAATGATACTGCAACTTAGCTGCAACTATTTTGTAAAGTGTCCTAACGACACTAAGTGGTGTGTAAGGTTGGATGGTTGTTTTACACCCATATAGTGTGTTGGGATGGACAGAGTTGGTGTGTAGCGGTTGGGGGTAGGATTATATGTCTGTATCTACTCCGTTATAAATATGTTTCTAATAAATCTGTTTGATATGCATTTAATTGTTTTAAGTTATTCGTTATTGTAACACCCCTAACCCGTAACCGTCGCCGGACTAGGGTTAAGAGGCATTACTAATCCTTTTCGAACATTTCATATCATTTTACAGCACAAAGTCAATCAACATTGAAACATATCAAAATATAAACCTAGTCTTTTAATGTGGTCTACGAGACCATAAACACGTGCTAGAAAGAGGTCGGGACCAAACCTAACACATACGAAAATTTTCAGAAAATTTAAAGAATTTTCAAAACTGCAGAGGTCACACGCCCATGTGGGTAGGCACACGGCCTCAGACACGCCCGTGCGTCCAAGCCGTGGCAAAACATGGCATACATACTGACTTGCCCACACGGCCTGAGGCACGCCCGTGTGCCTCACCCGTGGTCGACACTGACTTGCACCACACGGCCAGTCACACGCCCGTGTGTCCAGCCCGTGGTCAAGTCTGACTTGTTTCAATTTACCAACCTGAATGACACGGTCGAGCCACACGCCCGTGTGCTCAACTGTGTGGGCAATTATAGGCCATTTTCAAGGCCAAATTACCATCCACACTTTGGGATCACCTATAAGCATCAAACCAAGACCAATTCATGCTTCAAAATGCATCCAAACATACCAATACAAGCACCAATTCATCATCAACTATACCATCTATAACCATACTCAATTTCATCACCAATAAGTTCATCCAAAATACCCAATTTCACATCCCAAATCATATAGGTCAAGCATCATATAAACCTTACCACAATTCACATTTAAACCACAATTTTCATCAACCATTTAAGCATGAAACATACTATACTCGTCATTCACTTAACCCACACATATATATATACTAACATCGTTCAACTTTTAAGCCATATCTCATGGCAAGATTTATAAAACTCAAAACATGCCACATTCAATAGCCTATACATGTCATATACCATATATATATACATCTTTCAAAAGTACCAAAATAGATAGCCGATAGTGAGATTGAGTCGCTGACGATCCCCGGATCCGAGCTAGCTTTTAAAAACACTGTAAAACAGAGAAACACTTCACACAGTAAGCTATAGAGCTTAGTAAGTTCGTAATATAATACATATTACTTAATAATGCAATATCAATTCATAAATAAACCATCACTTAGATAGATTCACAACTAAACACAATATCATCCTCAAGCATATACTCATATATCCATCTATTCAACCTTAAACAATATCATCAACCACATAGGTTCGAATCATACCTTTGCCAACACTTAGTTAAAAATTGTTCTTGCTATTCAATGCTCGATACCACAATTTATTCACTGTTCGCTATCTCTTCAATTCAATCGCACACTTAGTGCCCAATTCATAGCCGAAGCTTAAATAACATCGCACACTTAGTGCCTCAATATAAAACTGAACTTAATTCGGCATCGCACACACAATGCCAATCAAAAAGCTGAAGCTTCTATTATTTCGCACACACAGTGTTAATCATCTCTGTCTCATTTCTAATTACGCACACTTAGTGCCACCTATCTTGATTCCACACATAGCATTTCTAATCCAATAATCACATAACTATTCATTTCATAGCATTTAAACATAATTTAAGAACACATATTATATCCGAAATTACCTCGGACGTCGAAATACCGAGACTAGTTGATCAATCGAGCACTTTGTCTTTGCCTCGATCTCGATCCGAATCTCTCCTTTCTTGGTCTATACATATTCAAATTTAGTTCATTCAATCACCAATTCATTCAATTTAGTCCAAACACACATATTTAGGGCATTTTACAAAATAGCCCTCACATTTTCACATTTCGACACTTTAGTCCCTATTTCACAAAATTTCACTTCACCCATGCCTAGCCAAATTCTCCCTATGTCCATACAAGCCCACACATTTCATTTATTTCACATTTTAGTCTTCCAATTTCTTATTTTCACAATTTAGCCTAAATTACTCAATTTCACCAAAAATTTCAAAACAAAATATGTTAATCTTTCACATATCTTTCATATTTCATTATCAACTAACACATAACTCAATCATTCATCAATGGCATATCTCAAAATCACCATCAAATTCTAAAATTAAAGCATGGGTTTGAAAGAACACGAAGCAACGATTACAAAAACGTAGAAATTATCAAAAACCGAGCTTGAAACATACCTCAATCAAAGACAACAATGGTCGAACCCTAGCTTAGTCTTTTATTTTCTTTTTCTTGTGATTTTCGGCAAGGAAGATGATAATGGCTTCCTTTTTCCTATTTGTTTTATTTTATTATACATTAATTACTATTTTACAATTTTAGCCTTAGTGAATTTTAATAATAACACATTATGCCATGCCATTATCATCGGTTAACTATTTAATGGTTTAATAACAACATAAGGACCTTTCCTTTAATAATCCATGGCAATTAAGCACTTTAACAATCAGCATACAACTTTTGCATTTTATGCGATTAAATCCTTTTTGCAAATTAAGCACACAATCGATAAAATTTTCACACAGAATTTTCAAACATGCTCAATCACATACTGTAAACACGAAAAATAATATTAAAATAATTTTTTGACCTCGAATTCGTGGTCCCGAAACCACTGTTCCGACTAGGGTCTAAACCGGACTGTTACAGTTATACACTGAGTTTCAAAAACTCACTCTCCGTTTGATTGATATTTTCAGGTAATCCTCAGACTTTGGCGGGTCGGTGCAAGCGAGAGCTCGGTTAATATCATAATCTATTTAAATTGATTTATTTAAATTTTTGTATTTTAGTTCTGTAAATTTTTGGACTCTCTGGACTTTTTGGACTATTTAGATTTTTAAACTTTATTTTCATATTTTGCTTTACTGCTCAAATGTTTTAGTTGACAAAATTCGCTTCTCTATAAAATTAAATTAAAGGCTTTCAAACAACGAACTGTGTTTCTTAAATATCCCTTTTTATAGAGTCTTTCGTTGTAAAAATTATAAGTTTTAGAACATAAAAATAAAACAATGATTTTGAACAAAATTGGGATTTTGAAAGTGTATGACGATTTTTCGGTTATTCAAAAACTAAATTTTCAGTCATAGTAGGTAACAACTCCAGATTTAGCCATAACATCTAGGCTAAATTTGAGGTGTTACATAATTAATTATTGACATAATATACATGTAGTTCTCATATCAATAAAGTTAACATATATTAACTTTTTTATTTATTTTAAAATAATTTAACAAATAATTCAAGTTTAAAAATTAAAAACACCGAAAAATCGAATTGTTTTAATAAAGTTAACCACAAATAATAACACGTAGGTAAAGACAGAAAAGTGGGATATTTTTTTGTTCTTCTCAATCCTTTAGATCAATAAAGATGAGAAATTCAACGGTCAATGATGTATCAGGTGTTAAACAAGCATAGGCTGTAACATGTAAAATGATAACTACTAGGTTTTTTTTTTTTTTTTTTTGTTAAACTCCAAAAATATGTATAATTGAGCCGTGTTCAAGATATGCATTGACTGTTCATTGTCCTTGCCACATGGATTTCTTTATTATCCACACATAGGTAATAAAAAACTATTGTAGAAGTTTTTATGTTAAGAGTTAAATTATATTTTATTTTTATTGTTTAATAATAAGTAAATTAATTTTTATACAGTAGATTAAAAAAATTATATTTTTGTTAAATATTTTATTTATTTTTATCGTTAAAAACTGTTTATTGTATGTCAGCATAATGTATATGTAGCACGCTAAATGTAAATTATATGATTATTCTGTCAGTCATATCAATTTTTAATAGTAAAAATTGATAAAATTTTTAATAAAAAATTTAATGTACTCTTCTTCTTTTTTTTTAATCACAAAGACCTAGATTAAATTCGGAATCGAATAGATGGAATCTCATTATATCCTATTTAGTTTTTACTTTAATCTTGACATATAATTTATATTACCTTATACACTTGTGCGGTGCATAGATTAGTTGTATTTAATAATAGCATAATGACTTATAACTTATTTGACTCTCTAACTTTTCAAAAAATTCATTTTAGCTCTCCATTTATTTTTCACCTATTTTAATCCTTAAACTTGCATCGTTGTCAAATCATCCCAAAATAGACGGAAAAGTTAACGTCTGTTAACTTTGCTAACATGACATCTATGTGGCAATCCATGTGTATGCCACATTAACAATTAAATATTTTTTTAAAAATTAAAAATATTTTTATATATTTAAAATTTTTAAAATAAGTTTTTGAATTTTTAAAATTTTAAAAAATTAATTAATTACTTATGTGGCATTCACACAACAATCTACGTCAGCAAAGTTAACAAACGTCAACTTTTTCATTCATTTTGGGATAGTTTGACAAACAACACAAACTTAAAGGCTAAAAGAGGTGAAAAATTAAATAGACTAAAATGATTTTTTTATAAAATCGGAAGACGAAATAAATCATTATGCTAACAATAATTTATATATATCAAATAATTTAAAATTTTCTTACAAATTTATAAAACCTTTTGATAAATAATAAGCAATGTTTATGAATAAAATTGTTAAAATGTAACAAGTAATGTTGCTAAATCAACTGAATAATCTACTAAATAAATTAACTGTGAATTTATAAATAAGATTGTTAAAAAAGTAATAAGTAATGTTCATAACTCAACTTATTATTTTATAATATACAAATCTTAAAGTTTGATTTATATTTATTTGATTAGAATCTGGAAAAATAATGCAAGTATTTATATGCATTGATATCAATATAGAAGTAAGTGGGTTTGAGTGTACTGAAGCGTATTATTTTCTTATTTATGAGTTGGAGAAGGGCTATGGATAATTCTAAACATTGTGTCAAAAAAGAGCAAATATGATCAGAATCTATAATGAAATTGTTCAAATATATATATATAAAAAAGTTTAAAACACTTTCCTTCTTAACACGTTTTTTTTTTCTTTTTCTTTTTTGTATTTTATATGAAAATGGTTAAATATCAGATTTGATTCCTTTACTATCCCTACAATTAAGACTTAATCTCTATATTTGAATTTATATAATTTTCTCTCTATTATTTATATTGTATCCTTCTACTTACATGAAGCACACCCAAACCATGGTCCCTTATCTTTTTTTCATTTTACTAAAATGGTTAAATTTCAGTTTTGACCCCTCTAATATGTTTAAATTTAAGATTTAATCTCTATACTTTAATTTTTAATATAAATTAGTCTCTATATTTTTATAATGTTATTAATTAATCCAAATAATTAATATTTAAAACATTATGTTGTTATATATAATTTGAATACCCTAAGAGTCTTATAAACGGACAAGTGATTTCCTATTTCTTTTAGGCTTGTGTAAGTCTTACCCTTTTTCTTTTGTAGTTTTAGAAAGATGATTAAATTTAATTTTGGTCCCTCTGTTATGCCTAAATTTGAAATTTGACTGCTACATTTTAATTTCTAATGTAATTTGGTCTCTATATTTTTATATTATTGTTAACTGGTCTAAATAGTTAATATCATTAATTTTTGATTAAAATATTATGTGGTTATATATAATTAGAATGCCTTAAGGGTCTTAGAGATGGATAAGAAGCTTTATATTTTTTTAGGTTTGCCTTGCTGCATTTTTTTTAACATTATAAGACAATGATCAAACTTCAGTTTTAGCCTTATACTATGCTGAAACTTGAGATTTAATCTATATGTTTTATTTTTGACATAATTTGATCTTTCTACTTTTATAATGATATTAGTTACTCTAAATATTTAATATTGTTAACTATTTCAATAAAATTGTTTACGCCAATTTTTCATAGGAACAATATTCCAACAAAAAAATTATTTTATCATGATGAATTCGAATGAATGTTTTTAAGAGAAAAGTTCCATATAAACATTTTCAATGTTATTTTCATTGTTACATGATTACTAAGTAATTTTTTAAAATTTTAAAATGTCACATCAGTAAATTTAATAAAAGAATTTTAACTATGGTAACAATTGGGTTTAAATTTCTAAATCTGAAAGGTAGGATTAGAATATATTTTAACTTTTAAATTTGTATTTCATAATTTGACACAAATAAATAATCAATTTAACGAAAAGCGAGAGAATTATACTAGTATTATATATTGAAGTCATGACCTTTAATATATATAATTTCAAAGAGAAGAGAAACTTGAAGCTGTATTTAAAATGCAAACTTTAACATGTAAAATGAATTATAAAGTGAAAAATAATTTTAACAATTTTGTTCTATTCTATTCAATTTTGTAAAATACCATTTCTTTTTTATTAACATTTATTTGATAAGTTATTATACATTGTTAAATAGTTATACCTAGCAAAAGTGTTCAATTAACAACATTCTTTTAAATAATAATATTTTAACTATTCTACGTTTCTAAAGCTTGATCAACATCAAGAGAGGGTTGAATTGATGATTAAAATTAACGAATAAAAACCTTAAAAATTGACACAATAATTTATAATGATTCGGTCACTACCATATATAATTCTTTTAACACCCTATTCAATTTCATACTTTTTAACAACAAAGTATCTCTAGCTTTTAAATAGGTGATATAACACCACTAATCCATGTAAAATTTTCTACCCAAAATCTCACAAATAGAAAACATAAACAGCAAACAAAGAAAACCTCCCAAAGCTAATAGTTTACAAATTTTAAGGAGTCACTAATAAAAAGTGTTTACAAATAAAATTGAGTAAGAAATGAATAAAAGAATAAAATCTTTTGAATGTTTGAACTTTGAGCTTTGATAGTTGTTCCATTTTTTCGAATCTATTTATAGTTTTTCATTGATTTTTAGCTTTTGAGGTTAGTCATTAGAAAAATTAAATTTACACATTCAAAACCAATTGCAAGCTTAGGCATTGATACCCATAAATGTGCTATCAATACATATGAAAAAAAAAAAAAAAAACCTACTGGAAAGATTACGTATCGATATCTTGAAGGTTAGCATCAATGCCTCGAAAATAAATATCAACACTTTACTTTTCTAGATAGTGCTGTAGCTAGTGACTTGTCAAGGTATTGATGGTATCGATATTTTATCCCTTTAGAAAGTGATTTTATAGTTTTTTTGAAGGGGTATCGATACTACAAGTTTAGAGATTGATACTTATCTTTAAACCGGCTTGAAAATAATTTAGAAACAATTTTAAAGGGTCTTAAGTTAAAGTATTTTATAATTTTATTTTTGAGTATTTGTAACACTATAAAATATTTTGAAAGATATTTAACTTATTTGATTAAGGGATTGAAAATCTATATTATTCTTAATTGTTTTTTTATATCAAAATATTGAGGGCAACAAAACGAGGAAAAGTTGGGAAACTAGAGAGATTGTAATCTGCCTCCTAAAGCCGCAACTTACGCCACGTTTGACCTCAAACTCTACACTTCCATTTTGTGTTTTATTTTTACTTAAAGGGAATGTGGTCTTTTCACCTTATTTTGTGATGTTGCCATAAAAACTTTGTATAAAGTGTTTCTTCAGCTTTCAGAATTGAGGAGGCCATATTAGTTTTAGTCTAAGTTTTTAATTAGTTTATTTCCATAGTTCTTAGGGAAGATTGTTCAACTTTCTTCAATTCACTTCTGGATTGTAGTCACTCGATTAAGATTCAATTATTATTATGTTTACTTTGTTTTATTTATTTCTCTGTCGTTATGCTTTATTTCACTATCATTTATGTTGTAAATCGACAATGAGTTAAATTATTATTGTGGTTGGAAAATTCGTATGTTAATGTCTTATTCATCAAAATAGGAATAAACATTGATTTAGAAAGAAATGGTTGCTATTTAATTTAGAGATGCATCCACGTGATTGATTCTAATTTCAAATGAATTCAATATAGATTATTATCTTTATGAATTAAGGCTGAATAAGTAAATTAGTTTCTTATTGTTTTAATTTATTCACTTTACTGCTTTGTTGACGGTTAACTTTTAGTTAGGTAGTTAGTGAGTTGAGTTAATTAGTTGAAGTCAATTGCATATTTTTTTTTTGTGAGTTCAACAATCCAAATACTTTTTAATGAATTTATTTTGTTGTAATTATTGCTTAACTTATATTTAGCACTTGTAATTATTAGGAAAGTAGTAGGCATTATTTTTAAAATTAAATTTTATATATATATATATATATATTATTGTAACAATTTTTATGTGCTATTTGCCACTCTAGAAATGCACTATGCTTTCTTTTTTTTTTTTTTATGGAAAGTCAAATTAGATTTTAAATTACACTATAAAAACTATCCAATATGCAAAATGAGTAGATTTTAGATTACACTATAAAATTATCATGAATTTAACATAATTAGAAATAGGTTAAGAAAATAATTTAGTTAAGAAATTAAATTAGTTAATTTAATTAATTATATATATAATATTTTGGGATAGAAAATAAATATTGAATTAAATAAATTATAAGTGTTGGATAAAAATTTAAATAACACATATGATTAAACCCAAGACATAAAAAACTCAATAAAACCATAAAATATGTAAGGTACAGTATCCCTAAGGTATGCCACCCCTTATGCTTTTACTTAGAGTAGAAGTTGTAATTTCTATTAAAATATTATTATTTAATCAAACCTTATTCGAATAAAACTCTTATATTGATTCTCTATAAATAAAAATTATGTGTTAAGCTTTATGGATAGGATTATTTACGTTGTTATTCTATCAAAAAATAGTGAAAATTTATTTTGCAGAATGAATTTTATTTTTGACAAAAAACGTATAATTTCAATTATAGAAAGAATTAACTTTGTTACATACAGTTAGTATAATTTTTCATTCTCTGCAATTGGCTCATGATAATTTGAGTCCACACTCAAAATAATTTGTGATTGGTGAATAGTGAAAAAGATTGTTCAGTAAAAAGTCGAGATTGACTTAACCATCTCATACAAAGCAAATATAATTTCAATTAAAATTTATTATTATAAATATTAAAAGGACTCGATTTTAAAGAAAAAATTTAAACTTCTCTTGTAGCTAAAAGACACTGTTTTCTAGATTGATTTTTCCCAAACACCTTCAAAGTAAAATCAATCGAGTTGGAAACAATGACCCAAGACCCCCTCCAATTACACTGAACTAGATTTCGAAATTGAGGATGCAACAACCAACTGACGAGAAAATTGAAAGGACAAATTCCACAAGCAGAGGACCTAAGGACATTGATAGCAGTAATAGTCAGTGATCAGACTTAAGTTTAGGAAGGTGTCGTACAGAACTGTCAGGAGAAAGGTCGGCTCACAGGTTACTACAGATCGCCTGATCGAGTCTCTTAAAAAGGTTCCCACGATTCCAAGTAAACATAGGTACCTGAAATTCCATATCATGTATCCTATTACCGAAAAGAAAGGAGCGAAACAAATTACAACCTGGCCTCGCAGACACTACCCCGCCTTCCCCCTCCTTACCAGGAAGAATCGAGTTAAAACCCAAGGCCCAACAATATTAACAGCCAATAAATTAAGAAAGTCCCATAAGGGCTTCCACTTGAGAGCTTGTGGGCTAGCATACACGACAGTATAGATAAAAGTGGAGGGAGTGAAAAAGCTCCTAATAAGTAGATGAATGAACTGCGGATGCGCCAACAAGATCTCCACTGAAACATCATCATTCCACAAAAACCAAATCCCCTGCAAGCCCATTAACTTCTACACAAAAAGAGTTAGCAAACCCCAATTTAGAAATAATGCCATTTGCTCTTTGACCCTCAATCCGAGTTTCAAACAGAGCTATAAAATATGGGGGGGAATCTCTCTTGTATTCTTTAATAAAGTTATGAAAACCCTTGGAAATTCCTAAAAAATAGATGAAGGTTCAAGATAAAATAAGAGAAGAGAAAAACAAGATATGAGCCATACTGACAAATATAGGCCAATGCTGCATCCGCTAGATTTTCATCCTTTGAGACTTCAACCAAGGCAATATCACCCTGCGAACCCTTCTCTCTCTCAGAATCTTGAACTACCTCCCTGATAATCCCCTCCATTGCCATTAAAACAGGTAGCGAGGGGGGTAATCGTTGGAGGAGGCATTAACGCTCGCAGAAACCCTAAGCAAGTTGCCCGTACCCATAGCATTTAACTGTGAAGGTCGTTGGCCAGTGTTTTCGCTGGATTCATCAAGCGAGGCAATGGGTTTAGTAGAATCGTCCTTCTTAGAAGATAGTACTAAGCCTTTGCCTCAATCATCTTAATAGCCCAATTTTTGGTGGCGTAAAGAGGTGTCAACCCGAACTGCTTGGAAACTCGTGAGAGCATTAGACTGTTGCGGCTCTTTTTGTACCCATCGTTAAAAGCCTGTACAGCCTGACCTGCTTTATTAAAAGGACTTATCTTTAGGCCCGCTCGAAAGTAGGATACCCTTGCCTTTAGCCTTTGGAGATACTTTTTTAATAGCCTCCTTATTGATTGCGGACTGGCCTGTACTCGTAGGCGGTAACTGCCCAAACTGCCCGCCTAACGGCTCAACGTTGGCCGTAGTTAAATCTACGTGCTTATCCTTTTGATTGTCTACTAAGTTTTCGTCATAATCCTCGTTGAGATCCGAAAATCTCGAGCTTCCAAGTTTCTTGCCTTGATTTTATTGCTTCTAATTCCCTTTGGTTGATCATCCTGACGTTGTCAGCGCATTACTATCATCCAAAGACCAAAGGACTCATCGGAGGTAGGCTTCTTGTGAAGACAAAGTTCCTTGTTGCGGCCACAGTGACCAAAACCAAAGTAAACGGCGGGAACAGATTCGTACTGATCAACTCGTTGCAACGTCCCATCTATCCTTAACTTTGAGATTAAAGGTTTCCCAGAGTCGATACAAATGACTAATCTAGCAAACTGCCCTCAGTAGCACTATTACTATTGTGATCGACCACCATATTTGTTAGGGAGTTCTTGTGATGTTGAGAAGAGGGGAGGCATGGGTGAACAAGTAGGTAATGTTTGAAAACAACCCAGGGCCCATCTGTTAACACTTTGGAGTAGTCATCATCGTCGTGAAATTTGACCAGATAAAAATCGTTTTCCAAACCATAACTTGGATCGCTTTATTCAGCTTCCATAAAGCATATAACTTGTTTGACAAAGCATTGAACGCTATACACCCGCCTAGCATTTAATGATATAATTGTACGCGCCATGCGTTTGTCAATATGCTTATGGATTCGATTTGAAAATTGATTGATGGGATGCCATCGATTGTCTAAGTCATAACATACAAAATTGTCTTCTTGTGCGCAGCCCGAAAACTTCAACAATCAACCCATTGGTGTTTCCCTAAAAGACGCTTTAGGCATTACACTCATCTAATGATGGCAATGACAGGAGGGAGGACAAATATTGCTAAATTCATCATTGTCTTATAGTTGATATTTTTTTCTCTATCATTGGTTTTGTTTCACTATATATATAATTTTAAAAATTACTATCACCTCTCCTACTCCACCCCATTCCGCTTCAATTTAATTTTTACTATTTATTTTTAATATTTTTAATCTTTTTTAAAGTCAAGTAAATATTTAAACATAAATCTTTAAAAAATATTTTAACATAAAATATATGCATTTTTTCTATATTAGGTTATTGCTTTCTTACTCTTTTAATAGTTTATATATACAAAGATAAAAGTGGTATTTTTATAGAGTGGAGAGGATGAGGGTAGGGACAAACAATTACCATAATCATTCCATACCCACTATCTAAAAAAAATTTCACCTTGCCCCACATCCACCTTTCAAAAGAAAAAATCTACTTCGTTCAAAACGAATTAGTTTAGAATCCATTAAGTGATTCGAGTTTTTTATCCCTAAGCTCATCCACCTATATACAATTCCTATTCACTAACGGGTATACCAGATCAGGCAACTCACCTGGTCGCCTTCGAACCTTCTTTATAGCTTGACCAAGGCCAACGTCGAAAAAATTAGAGTTAGAGCCTATCGAAAAACCTCCTCCAAAGAATTCCATTAAAATTTCTCCCCTTTTTCCTCGAAGTAATATTTATTGTTTTTTTAAATAATAGATTTTTTTTTTATAATTTACTAACTAAATTGTATTAAGTAACACCAACCTAATAAAACTCTTTATAAATAGAATAGATTATAAAATCAACTTCAAAGATATGTAGGGAAATAATACTTTTGTTTTCATTCCACTTGATAAATGCAATTGAGATTTGCAAGCAGCGAATAAAACAAGCAAAAGTAAAATAAAAATGGAATTATTTTTAGGTATAACAATTTATTTGACTCTCTCACTTTATAAAAAAGTCATTTAGTCCTTCATTTTTTATTTTTTTTTTTAGTTTTTAAATTTGTATTGTTTATCAAATCATCCTAAAATGGGTGAAAAAATTAGTTAACTTTGCTGACATGACATACAATGTATGCCATGCCAGTAATTATTTAATCTTTTTAAAATTTTAAAAAATTAAAAATTATTAAAATTATTTAAAGCATATAAAAATAATAAAATGTAAATTTTTTATTTTTAAAATATTAATTAATTTTTAACGTGGCATACAAATTGCCATGTGTATGCCACGTCAGTATTTGTTAACTTTTTCATCTATTTTGAGGTGATTTGATAAATAATGTAAACTCAATTGCTAAAAAGGTAAAGAATTAAATGAATGGCTAAAATGATTCTTTTTATAAAAGTAATCATAATGGAAAATGTTGTTTACTTTTTTAAAATAAAATATCTTCTTGTATAGAGAAAGTAAAGGAGTTCGTACATTAGATTAAATCCAGGTTGGTTCTAATTAAATATATATATATATAATTTTTATATTTTATAATTAAAATTAAGTATAAATATTTTAAATTATTTAATTTAAATTCAAGTTAATTTAAAGATAAAACATCTTATCCAAGCCCAAAACATAAAAAGAAAATTAAGAAATAAAAGTAATCATAATGTAAAGGAGTTCAGTAATATTTTCTAACTTTTTGAAGTTGAGTAACTAAAATGTAAATTTACTAATAGTTTAATAATCTTAAATGTAGTTTACATTTTCTTTAACTTGACGCATTTTGTTACTTGGATTCATTATTGATTTTACAATTTCAAATTTTAAAAACATGTTCTTAATCGTAATCAAAATATTTATTATCGATAACAATAACAAATTCCTCACGGATAATAATAATTTAGGTGAATTTAACCCATCCCAAAATTAAAATTTCTTTGTACAAACCCAACCACAAACTGCTAAACTCTTTGACAAATCTAAGAAGATATCACTTCATAAAATATAAAAACGAGATGAACCGAGAATGTATCTAATTACTACATTTATGGGTGAAATTTTTTAAAAGAAAAGATATATGTATAATTTTAGATAAAATTAGGAGTACAACACCATTGTGGAGCAATAGTTGGTGTTCTTTACCTTAAATTCAAACCTTATTACTGTGTTCGCAAGTAATGCTTTTTAGGGTTACAAATACACTTATAGAAATATTTATTGTTTGTTAAAAAAAAAACCACTTAAATGACAAATTAATATTTAAATTATACCAATTTTTTCATCTTAATATCTAATTTTTTTTTAATTAGAAATGAAATCTAAACTTTATCTCTATTACTCAAATTATCCCAATAATTATCTACTAAAAAAACTAATCAATTATAATTTGTCATATGTCACAAAAGTTAAATAAGCATTGTCATGCATTTATTTATATAAAATAATTCCAAAAAAGTTAAAAAAATTCTTTACAAAATTTAAAATAAATTTTTAAATATATATGTTTATTAAAATAAATTTTTATAATATATTAATTATATAAAAATTTTAAAGTATATCAAAAATTAAAATATGTATCAAAATAAAAAAAATAAAAAAAATCATAATATTCAAAATTGTATAAAAATTACCAACAATCTTTTGACTTAGTGACAAAACACTTGTGCTGTGGCATGAGAAATTGGGTTCAGTCCCTAGCAATCCACCCTATCCCAAATTATCAATATATAAAAATCCAATTTTCTTAAAGTTATGAAATTTATATTTTATATTATATATAATATATAAAATTAAAAAGTATATATAACTTTACAGAATAAAAATAACTAAATATATATTAAAAATAAAAAAAAATCAAATTAAAAATTGGTTGAGTTAACTAGTTAATGTCTAGTAAATGAAATAGAGCTTAAGCTGAAGTTCAGAGGTTAAGAGACCAGATGGCTCAGATGCAAGCGAGCACAGTTGAGCAAATTGCTCAACTTAAAGCGGAGGCAGCATTGAGAGAAGCAGAGGCTCAAAGAAAATATGAAGAACTGCAGCTACAACTTAAAGCGGAGGTAGCAGCGGGGGAAGCAAAGGCAAGCAGAAAACATGACGAACTCCAGCTACAGCTTCAAAACATGATGAAGATGTTTCAGCAGTCGCAGAATCCACCATCTTAGACGTTTGTTTTCTTATTGTGAGAATATTTTAACAATATAACTTTTGAATATAATATATTTTGTTATTTCATTTATTAATTTAGATCACATACATATTTCTTTCGTCGGATTTGAAGTATCATTTAGATTCGCAGTTTTTGGTTGGATTTCATGTTACAGGAAATTATGTTGACAATTCGGGTTCTATATGAATGAAAGTGGGTTGGTAAAAATCTGGTAAAGTTAGTGGCGTTTTTTCACAAATGCCGCCAAAGAACATGATTTTTAGCGGCGTTTTAAAGGTCATGACCTTTAGCGGCGTTTTTGGAAAAAGCACTGCTAAAGGTCATGTTCTTTAGCGGCGTTTGTGGGAAAACGCCGCTAAAGGTCATGTTCTTTAGCGGCATTTGTGCGAAAGTGCCGCTAAAGGTTATGTTCTATAGTGGCGTTTTTTTACATAAACGCCGTAAAATTTAGAGGTTTTTTTTGCGGCGCTTATCAAAATGCCACAAATTATTTTAGCGCCATGTCATCATTGACTATCTTTGAATAATGATTGATTAACAGAGGTATCAATTTAAGGGAAAATCATTTTATGTACCACTTTTGACCAATAAAAAATTTAGGTGCTAAGATGAAAAAAATAGTATAATTTAAGTATCAATTTATATTTAAGCTTTAAAAATAATCTTTTAAACTTTTTGCAACTAAACATTATTCGTCTTTCACAAATTGTTTGGGATAATGATCTATAGGTGTTGGTATTCATTTTAGTTTGGATATTTGTTCCTTTCTCACGCACTCTATTTTTTCCCTTTAGAATGAAAAGAAAAATTAGAAGATAAAATTATGGGGATATAGGGTCTTCAATCACTTTCAATAATTTGTGAAATGAATAAAATATTTTAGGCGTGACCATTTACATGCATTCACGTGAAGAACAATTGAGAAATTAATTTAGAGATTGAGAAAAGAATTAAAATATGGAAAGATAAAGACATATTCCATTGGCATTAGGCATAGCATCAACTTACTGTAAGATTCCATTTAACAATAACATGTTTTCTCCCATGTTATTCTTTTCAAAGAAGATGACATATATAAAAGGAAGAAGATATATATATATATATATATATATATGTATAGAACCTTTTAAGAACAAATTATTTTCTATTAAAGATAATTGAGATTTTAGAATGAATTGTATTGAGTCAAACTTTTTTAGGATTGGACACAAAAAATATTAAAATAAAATTTAGGGTGTGTTTGGTTGGATAGAAAAGTAAATGGATGGGAAGAAGGAGTGGAAAAATGAAAGGAAAAATAAAATTTGAGTGTGCTTGATTGGGAAAAAAAGTGAGAGGAAAAAAAATAGAAAAGATATTGACCATTTTCTATCCTAATATATAAAAACCTTTTAGGATCCTTGGGGGGTGTCCTTTGGATCCTTTGTTTATCAAAACTTTGTTGGTTCTCATTCCTAAGGTGCCTAACCTAGAGACGATATGTCAATTTTTCCCTATAAGTTTGTGTTCTGTCTTGTACAAACTTGTGTCTCAAAAATATTCGATTGATGTGCAAGTATTTACAATCGTTGACAAGTAATAAAGTAGTAAGAGTTATCGTCTCCACAAGGACCGTTTATGCAAATCAAGAATTGAAAAATTAATTCTTAGCAAATTGATTGGTGATGAGATAAATTAAAGTGTGATGAATTTATAATTACACTAAAACTAACCTAAGTATGCTCAAAATTAAAATAAACACAAAAGAATTAAGTATGCAAGTTTTAAGAGTTAATCACAATAGCATGCATGTGTTAGAATAATTTTCCTTCCTAACATAGAATTATTTAAACAATGTTAAGAGATGTTACAGAGATTCTGTGACAAGTTGATAATTTACTAACCTTATTTAATTAAGTTATAATGTTAAACTTATTTAATTACTAAGTTTATCTAGCATATTTCTATGTTTAATAAACTTACTATTTCATAAGCAAACATTATACAAATGTTATGTAAGGTAATAATATTTTTACTATTATTACTAATTTAATCACTAAATGATCAAAACATACACCATATAAGTATTGTGCCAATTAATTAAAATCTTTATCAGATTAATTAATTAATTCAGTTGGTTCCCTTCATTTAAAATGCATGAGAAACGTGTTCATAATTTTACTTGCATGAGTAAACAAATCAAATGCACAAAACATCTTTAACAAAGTTAACTAATCTAAGCTATGGAATTTAAATCATTCTAACACTAACAAAATTAAGCAATCATGATTATATTAAAAGCATAAAACTTAGTTGCAATCATGTTTCTTGAATTGAACATAAATAAAAGATTGAAGGGAAAGATAAATGCTAAGTTGTTTCTGGTGTATCTCTGAGGCACAACTCATTTTGCTCCTCCTTCGTTCTTCTCTTCTTGTCGTGACTACCAAGCTCAGAAGCTTTTCATATCGCCAAATGTGGTTGCTCTCAAAGCCTTGCAAACACTCTTTCAAGAGGGAATTGATGACTGGAAAATGGGAAGTGAAATAAGAGAAAATGGAAGAATAGATGGTGAGTGAGGGATGAATGAAATGAGTGACTGGCTAGGGAGTATTTATAATTGAAGAGTCTGGCTATTTTTAGAAAATGAGAGCCTCGAAATTCTCTCTCCCTATGGTCGACCCTTGCTTCAAGGAAAGAGGGTGGATGACTTTGCTATTTTTAGCTAGTTTCATGCTTGATTCATGGGAGAGAAACTTGAAATGAGGAGGGGGAGTTGAACGGTCACATGGAGAATTTTTGTGTCTGATTTTAGATATTTTACCAAGTATTGAGTGGCTGATTTGGGAACCTCTATGGACGGTTGGGCCTTCTCCTCCTTAGTGGACGGTTTGGGCTCCTATCTCCTTAGCATGCTGTCCATTTGCTGACCCAATTCTTGAGCTGGGTCAAAAGAGTTTCCAAGGTCCACTATTTCTTTAATTGGGAATCCAAAGCTAATCACGAATCAACCCTCTTCTTCATGACTCATGTTGTGGAAATGCTACAACATTGAGCATCCAAAAGGTAAGCTTTAAGACTGCTTTTTCTTCTAATGCACCAAACTGTGTCAAATTGGAAAAAAATATGTAAGTTAGCATGTAATAGGTAAGAATTAAAATTTGTCTTTAATTTTATCCTAGTTTACAAATTTGTAGTAAAACCACAACATTTGTAATCAAAACACTTAGAATTTGCATTAATTATTCATCAGAAAATGCTGTAAATATCTATATATTTTAGAGTTATCACACCCCCAAACTTAATTCATTACTCGTCTCGACTGATGATATATGCTATCTTACATTAGAATTCAATGAGTCACATTTACAAAAATCCCTTCAAACGAAATAAACCCTTTGCATAGTCATTTGTTTAGCAAAATTATGCTTAAAAATAAAATAAAATTGTAAACATGCAACTTTGGGTACATGTATCACTCAATTATTTTCAAATATTAATCTGCCAACAAAAATATGTACTAAATGTCTTCCCTTAACAAATGTGTAGTTAGTGATTTCCAATCAATTTTTATATCCCTCAATTAAATTGAGTAGCAATCCTAAAGTTTAATTATGCCTTCATATGTTAAGCTTAGTAATTCCTCTCCACTAATGTAGTCAACACATAAATCTCAATCAATAGGTCTTTAATATGGTTGTAATGTGGCTCGGGTCAAGGTAGGAAAGAGGTAGATACTTTTTAGGGTAAAACCTTAAACTCAATTTGCCTCGGACCTTCTAAATACAACTGCCCCCAAGAACACTAACTTCTTTTGAGTTTGAGTACTCATGCTTTCTTTACATCTTTTTTTCAACGACTGGATATTTTTTGAGAAATCACATATGCTTTCTTGAGCATACAACGCAACATTTTGTTCTCGAGCATTCCAATACTTCTCTCTAACTCCCCTAAACTTAATGACAAAAATATTCTAAATGAACTGAGTCTAAGATTTGGGACAAGTAGAGATAAATATTAAGGAAGGGATGACTCATTAATGTAAGGTTCAAAACAAAATTAGGCCATATAGCTCAAAGTAGGGTTTCAAGGGATAACTATTTGCTAATGTTGGCTTGAAAGGCTCAAACTGTCCGACAAAAAATTGTCTAAATCATTTTCAAATTACCATGCCTCCTAGGATTTCGCCTCAAGGAAATTACCAAGTTAATTATAAAGGCTTAAACTTTCATGTGTGCTTAGTTTTTCTAAGGAATTAAAAATTTTCATGGTTTGACTTATACATAATTACGAAGTTCAACATTTTTTGTCATAATTAAGCTGACATAAATTTAATTGAAATAATACTAACATAATTAAGAAAAAATTAAAATTTTGAGTAATATTTTACTTTAACATAATTTGATGGAAAAAAATTAATTTTTGTCAAAAAAAATAAAATATTTCTAGCCCCCCACTAAAGAGAAACAATGTCCTTATTGTTTAAAACATAGAATAAAAGGGCCAAAATCAAAGAAGTGAATGGAAACTGTGCACCAGGTAGGATCCCAAGAAAGAGAGGTGAGTCAAAATTGACTGCTTAAATACCAAGTCTTTCCTTGATAGATCCAATCTTAGACATGCACATTTCCATTACCACACCACTTATTTTTCCATGAATTAAAAATAATGTGCAAGTTCACACAATTTATTCATAATTGCAACTTAATATTTATTATGCCGAAAAGGGAAGAAAATAAAAACGATTAAAATATTTAAACCTAAAAGATCCTAGAAAAGAAAAAGAAAACCCCCTTATTTATTTAGTAGCATCCTCGCTATCCAATATTGTTTCCACTTCTTCACGATCGTCTTTGCGCCTCGTTCCACTTTCTGGAGTTGGAGTCCATGGATCGAATATAAAATTAGGAAATTCAGGAACAAAATCAAACAGGTTAAGTGAGAGTTTTCTAAATGCACCTCTTATTGAGTTGTCTTATATTTTCGCATATCTCCAATAAGTTTGCTGCAGCCGATGCATGTTTATAGCATGTCCATGATTGTAGATAGGTCCAGTTTTTCAACAAGGTTAGATGATGGAACAGTTGGTGGAGGATTGGTCCAGTTGGTATTAACAGGTCCCGTTGGTGTTGTAAAGTCAAGATAAGTAGCTGGTTTTGGTTCAAGAACCGGTTTCGACATATCTGGATGTTAGAGTTAGTACGTAGTTAGACAGTTAACAAGCCAGTACACCAAGTTATTATACAGCTGGAAATCTGTTACAGAGCAGTTGATGATTCAAAGCTCCATATATACATTACCAAAATGTACAAAGAAAGAAAGTAATCAATATTCAGAATAGAAGTTAATCTGTTGTAATTCAATCTTTCTAATTGAGCAATTCTCTTATTCTGTCAAACTCAACCATACCTAGCCTTTAACATGGTATCAGTCGCCGGCTGATCTTGGGATCTATGGCCACCACAAACTCCGCCGATTCCGCGTTCGTTGAACCTGGCTCGACTGCCTTCATCGGGGATCGTGTCGTCAACTCGTTTCCTCGACATGAGGTAGTCAAACTCGAGGATGGCACCTACATTCAATGGCACAAACAGGTAAAATTAATTGCTGATGGTTATGATCTGACCGGTTTCTTAGACGGAACTGTACCTCCCCCGCCAAGGTTCATTCAAACACAAGAAGGAACGCTTGCTCCCAATCCGTCGGCCTTGGTGTTCATATAGCAGGATCGTCTCTTGACGTCCTGGCTCCTCTCCACTGTTAGCCCCTTGCTCCTACCTTCCTTCACTGATGTTCACACGGCCTGTGACGTAGCAACAAACCTTTTTACGGCCGATATGGGTGCAAAGCAGTCTCGAATATGCCATGAACTCCACTCGTTGAAGAAAGGTACTCTCTCCATCAAGTCTTATGTCACTCGTATTAAGAATCTCTGTTCTTTGTTAGAAACCTCTGGATCTCGCGTCTCGAAAGAAGAGCGGATTTAGATAATGCTCGCTGGCCTTCTGCCAGAGTTTGAGGCGGTCGTCTCCTCTGCCTCACTGTCGCCCGGTGTCTTGTCCTTCCAGCGGCTGGTGGATGCATTAGTAGAATGTGAGAGTCGGCATGCTCGTGCGATTCAGGACGCAGCCCTTCATGCGAATCTGGTTGAGCATGCGTCGTTGCAAGCGCCATCGCAAGGAGCGGAGGGATCCGTCTGTGGCGGTCGTGGGTTTACCCGTGGTAGAGGATGAAGCTTTCGATCTCAACTTCAATGTCAGATCTGCAGCAGGTTTGGTCATGCAGCCCAACGCTGCTACTACCGCTACCACCGGGACTCAGAGGCACCGCCACCAGTAACTCCGGTGCCATATCACACTAGTCTTGGTGCGCCGCAAGAAGGAGAAGGCATGTACGAATGGGGGCCTCCTCAGGTAAAAACACCTAGGGTTTCATAAGGTCAAAATGTTGATGATAATGGTCAATATTGGTTAATGGCCGGCTATCATGATGGTGGGGTCTCAAGTGGGCCTAATTTGTCTTATGTGCCTAATGCAAGTGGGCCAAATTATCAAAGTGGGTCTTATATGGTACATCCTCCCAAATACACTCCTAGGCCGCAAGTAATTTTTAGGCTGCAAGCAAATAGGCCACATACAAACGGGCATGATTTTGGACTGCCAAGTGGCGATGGGCCTGTGGGCCTTCTAATGCTAGACCGACGGCCCCTCTTATTCCCAATAGGCCTATGTCCAATTATGTTCAAGTTGACTCCTCTCCTGGGCTTAGGCCAAATTTTGGACCGGTTGGTGGTTTATCTGTTCCGTGGTCCACTAAACCCTGAGCTCGGGTCTACTCAGGGTCTAACCCGTGTATTGGGCTACCTTGGGTCAGTGATCTACATGTATCTGATTACTCTGACTCTTCAGGGTCTCATATCAATACTACTCAATTCGAGTCGACCGGTGGTGGCAACGATTACTATATTCCCATGCCAGTTGGTACCACGTCCTGGTATCTCGACTCTGGTGCTAGTCATCATGTCTGCCATGATCCTTCGGTCTTGCGCGATAGCACTCCGTACTCAGGTACGTCTTCTCTCCTAATGGGTGACAGGACTCCTACTATGATTTCATTGGTTGGTAGTAGTATTTTACCTACTTAGTCCAAATTACTGCGTTTATCTAATGTGTTGTGTGTGCCCAGTATACGAAAGAATCTTCTGTCAGTGTCACAGTTCGCTAATGATAATGATGTATTCTTTGAATTTCATCCGACGTATTGTGTTGTTAAGGACATCGTGACCCGGGAAGTTTTGCTGAAGGGCCACATTCGTGAAGGATTTTATCACTTTCCCGTACCCGTGGTGTCTGCTCCGTCCACTGACGCCCCCTCTGCTGCTCATACGAGGGTTTAGAATAAGATTGCTAATTGTCCTGTTTTTACTTTGTGGCATAACCGTCTTGGTCACCCGTCTACGTCTGTCGTTAAGGATGTTTTAAATAAATGTAATATTGTCTCTACTAAATACTGTTTTGATGGTGTATGTACTGCGTGTCAACAATGATGCTCGCATAAACTGCCGTTCTCCATGTCTACCACTGAATGTCAACCTTCTGATTTGATTATTTCTGACATTTGGGGTCCCGGATCTATTGTATGTGACGATAAGTGGTATTACGTTTCATTTATTGATGTATGCACTAGATTTACATGGATTTATCTTATTCGTCAAAAGTCTTAGACAGTAGAGTGCTTCACTCGGTTCCAACAGCTAATAAAAATGCAGTTTGGCAAGACTATTAAGTAGTTTCAGAGTGATTGGGGCAGAGAGTACCGGGCCTTCACGTATGTTCTAGCATCTCAATAGATTGTTCATCGATTGACCTGTTCGTATACTTCCGAACAAAATGGAGTGGCTGAGCGCAAACATCGGCACATTGTTGAAATGGGCTTAACATTGATGGCCCAAGCCAGTTTATCTATAGATTACTGGGGGTATGCTTTTTGCTGTACGGTTCATCTCATTAATCGCCTTCCTACTGCAGTTCTCAAAGGTCAATCTCCGTTTAATGCTCTTTATGGACGTGATCCCACCTACGATCACCTTCGGGTCTTTGGATGTTGTTAGTTTCCATACTTACATCCATTTGCGGCACATAAATTGGAGTTTCGCTCTCAACCTTCTATTTTTTTGGGCTATAATGCTCAACATAAGGGATATAAGTGCATCTTACCGAATGGTAACATAGTCATTTCCCGACATATTGTCTTTGATGAGAATAGGTTTCTGTCCTCTAAGCATGGATTACGGGATACAGTACCGGCCTCTAGCACGTTTGTTTCAACGATGGTACCTCTTGTTCAAAATGTTTCGTCTCGATCTGTGGATACCGTCACAGCGTCACAACCTATGGTGAATTCATCGCCAGCTGATAGTTCTGCCCCATCTTCGTCTGGTGCTGCTCCTGAGCCTCATCACCCATGTGTGTCAAATAATGAGGATTCTTCTAGCCTCAATTCTTCATCATCGACTGGTGGAATGAGTTCTCCCCTGCCTGTGACCAACATTCGTCCCATGGTAACTCGAGCTAAAGCAGGTATTTTCAAACCAAAAGCTCTGTCTGTTGAAGCTGTAGAACCATCTACGATTGAGGAAGCCTTATCTACCACTGAGTGGCGTGCTACTGCTCAAGCTGAGTATAATGCTCTTGTTAGTAACTCTACATGGGAGCTAGTAGCCCTACCTCCAAATCGCAAGATCATCGGATGCAAGTGGCTATTCAAAATCAAAAGGAACCCTGATGGCACTATTGCCCGGAGGAAGGCTCGATTAGTAGAAAAAGGTTGTTCTCAAGTTCCTGGCTGTGACTTCAATGAAACGTTTAGTCTGGTGGTGAAACCTGCCACTGTTAGAGTTATCCTGTCCATTGCTATTTCCAATGGGTGGTTACTTTGACAGGTAGATGTCAATAATGCCTTTTTAAATGGTGACTTGGATACTGACGTGTTTATGCAACAACCTCCGGGTTATGTTCAGTATGATTCGACTGGAAACCCACTTGTGTGTCGACTGAAGAAAGCTCTATATGGCCTTCGTCAAGCCCCTCGCGCTTGGTTTGAGAAGCTGAAGTGTTTCCTTGTGTCTATTGGTTTCGTTGTCTCGAAGTCTGATGCATCCTTGTTTGTTCGGATCAAGACTGACTCCACACTTTATGTTCTGGTATATGTTGATGATATTATTATTACTGGAAGCGTGACTACTGCTATTGAGTGGTTTGTTCGGTTGTTAAATGATGAATTTTCGTTCAAGGACATGGGTGGTCTCTACTATTTTCTCGGCATAGAGGTGACACGCTCTTCCTCAGGATGCCTTCATCTTTGTCAGACAAAATACGTACGTGATATTCTTGCTCGAGCATCACTGACCAATGCAAAAAGTGTCCACACTCTAATGGTTAGCTCCTCCACTCTCTCCAAGGAGGATGGCGACCGATTATAGGATCCGACGGGGTATAGGAGCCTTGTCGGTGCACTGTAATACGTTGTCATTACTAGGCCTGATATTGCATATGCAGTAAATAGGATGTGTCAGTTTATGCATAACCCTACCATAGTGCACATGACTGCTCTAAAACTCATCTTGCGGTATTTGTGTGGGACTCTTGACCTTGGGATTGTGTTTCGGCCGTCCGTCCGGCTTTCCTTAGTTGCATATGCTGACGCTAACTGGGGGTTAGATTTTGACGACCGTCGATCCACTTCAGGGTATTGTGTTTATTTTGGATCCACTCTTTTGTCGTGGTGTTCTAAAAAGCAGCAAGTGGTTTCCCGCTCCACGGCAGAGGCAGAGTATAGGAACCTTGCTGTAGCCACTAGTGAGGTTACCTGGCTCCTTTCCTTGCTTCAAGAACTACAGATTAAATCTGATGATACTCCACATATTTGGTGCGATAGTTCCAGTGCTGTTGTAGTTGCAGCCAACCCTATCTTACATTCTAAGTCTAAACATGTAGAGCTCGACCTGTTTTTTGTTCGTGAACGAGTTGCGGATGGGTCTATTTTGGTTGGTGAAGTTCCCACGTGTGATCAAGTAGCAGATGTTCTCACTAAACCACTGTCAGTAACGGCTTTTTCTCGGTTTAGAAATCTTCTTCAAGTCTTACCCGTCGAGAAGCTGTGTGAATGTTAGAGTTAGTAAGTAGTTAGACAGTTAACAAGCCAGTACACCAAGTTGTTATACAGCTGGAAATCTGTTACAGAGCAGTTGATGATTCAAAGCTCCATATATACATTACCAAAATGTACAAAGAAAGCAAGTAATCAAGATTCAGAATAGAAGTTAATCTGTTGTAATTCAATCTTTCTAATTGAGCAATTCTCTTATTCTATTCTCTTATTCTGTCAAACTCAACCATACCTAGCCTTTAACACTGGATAATCTAATGGTTCATCAACTGGTTTTGCTTTGGGTGGTTCATCAACTAGTTCTTCATGCTTCTGCCTAGCAACATTACCTATTATTCTAGCAACATCACTCTCTGTTATATGTCCTTGGTGGTTTCTTACTCAGAGGTCTACTTTTGGAAGGATGTAAGCTTTCAGACATAACAAAGTGATTAATGACGAAAAATAGGCATAGCTAGCCCGCTTGGTAGCACACTCCCGAATTTCTTTGCAGATAATTTTTACCACACTGATGGACATTTATGTCATCATAGCATATAATAAAAACATTCATTCCATCGAGATAGTGGAATTGTGTGAGATAGGCATAAGACTGAATCGTATGAAATAAAACCATACATTTGTTGCTGGTTTCAAAAACTCTCTTCGGCAAGTATGAGTACCAAATTTAGAATTTACCCATTTAGTTCCAGGAACTATAACTTCCTGTAGTATCTCTCCCAGTATCTTTCAATCAACGTGTTTCAACATTTCTGAATAATTGTCTTCTACATCTGGTAAATCAAACAAATCATTAATAACTTTAGGTGCGAAAGATACCTTCTTGCCTCAGACAGGAACTTCTGTTTCAGTAGATGACATCAAGTTCGCATAAAATTCCCGAACTAATTCAACCTCCGAAAGTGGTCTTACGTCACAGAATAAATTCCCGAACTTTTTTTTTTTTATAATTTTATGAGTTTTAAATTTTAAAAGGGCTTAATTCATTTTTTAAAAAAAATTGTTACTAAGGCATTTTTGACCCTTTAGTCTTAGTAGTTTTAAAAATTTCTATTTTACTTCTAATAAAATAGTAAGGGTCA